>OX637410.1:10252500-11540000 GCA_951799425.1 Ilex aquifolium | reverse complement strand
AAAGGGCAAAATGGTAAATTGCCACTATGGTACAGGTTGTAAACCTGAAATTTTCTAGAGCTCGGATGACGAAACGGACATCACCGTTGGATTCGTCTCGCGAAACCTAGTTACCCTGTCAAATTTCATTGAATTCCGAGTTAGTTGGATTTTCGCGTTTTACGAGGCGGTCGAACCTCAGGAGACCCAAAAACGAGATTCTGAATAAAATTTTAAATTTTGGAAAATAAATGACGGCAAGTTAAAATAAAAATATTTTGAACTTGAATCGAAGCGAAATTTAATCGTTTCGGGGCTAAAACGGACCCGGGAAATAAGGGCCGTGTGGCGCATTGAGGGCCAAGTATTTAAAGGGTATTTAAAGGGGAGAAAATCAGATTTTCTCCCCATTTGTTCAGCCGATACACGTGAGAGGAAGAGAGGGAAAGAGCAAAGTTTTCTCTACCTTCTCTCTACGATCTACGATGATTGAGAGCTCAAATCAATTCGAGTCAAGAGAGAAAGTTGTTCTCCTCGCCAAGGACTACAAAATCATACCAAGAAGGTTGGGTTTGGGTGAAATTCGAGGAACGAGATTTTGGGAAGCTAGGGCTTAGAGCTTGAATCGGGTCTTGGAGCTTCCTACGGTCGTTCCTTACGCTTCAAGAGGTAGGGTTTCTTCCTACTAAGGTTTATTCCAAACCTAGAATGTTTTAATGAAATGGGTAGGATGATAGGATGTGTATCTCTTGCCTATTTGTTTGATTTGGGTGAAATGGTTATGGAATTGGGTAAAGATCAATTTTAATTGGATTGGTAATTAAAAGTTTCTAAATGAGATTTCTAGAATTGGGTACATGAAATTAATCCAATGTGAATCTTGGGTTATATGGAATTGTGGGCATGTTATGTGTTTATGTATATGCCTTGAGGAATTTAAGATGTTGATAACATGATTATGTGACAACATGCTTGGAAATTGTTTTATGGAAATTATATGCTTATGATATGATTTTGCCATGAAGTGTGTGAAATGTGTTGTAAATGTTCATATGTTACTCATACCATATTGAACATTGTATTATTGTTGCAATGGGACATCACATTGCATATGCACGGGAACATCGCATTTAGTGGGTTTGTGTGCTTGGTGGTTGTCTTCACCAAGTTTGGTGGACGACGAGTGGGCTCGGGTGATACGGGTCGATGACCTAGTCGAGTCTCACGGTTTGCATGGTTGTTAGGGTTGGGGTAACAAGAAGGGCTAGACTATCCCTCGGGTGAGAGACCCGGTGATTGGATACGCACTCCGTTGGTATATGAGCTCATAAAGTGTGTCGGTGTACGCGGAACCGTTGGTGAAAGTCCATGAATTCCGTGTAGGTTGGGTGACCTTTGGTGTGAGTCCATGAACATCCACCCCTATAAAGACCCTATAATGAAATGTCATTTGATGTGCAACATAAATGACGGATTGGTACACATTGGCACTTGCATGTGTAGAGGAGCCGGGAAGGGCTCGGTTGATATGCATGAGTGGGTCTCACCTCATTCCATAGCATGGCATTGCAAATTCCATCATTGAATATATTTCCTTGCTTGGAATGTTATGAATTGTTGATTTTGGCATGTGAACATTTCATATGCATTTAGGTTGGGGAGTAGCCTCATTAGGAGATACCCTATTGAGCATGGCTCACCCTTTGTGGGAAAAATATTTCAGGTGCGGGGTTTACACCGGCGGACGGCTCCCATTTCGAGCCTCAAGGTTGAAGAAAGACGACTTGTGGCTTTTATAGTTATTTTGTAAAGCTTTTGTAAGAATTCCATTTTGATATGTAAATATATGGAATCAATTGTAATAGAACTTGTACAAACCATGTTTTATATGGAAATCCTTGTCAAACATGTATTTGATGAATTGGGAAAGATTTTGAATGGATTGGAAATGAAAAATGGTTGAAAATGGCAAAACTGGACAGAGAGTACCGGTACCCCCTTTCCAGTAGGTTAACAGTACCGGTACTGTGTACCGGTACACTCTCCAAAATTTACTGATTTTTAAATTGTTTTGCCCTATTTTCAATCTATGTTTTCCCTTCCTCCAATGATGTAAATGGACTATAATGGAGTGTAAATCAAGGTGCGTTGGGTCTTGGTTAAACCAAATGAATAATTGATTTCAATTTACAGTTGTAGGTTATGATTCCGGTTAAAGGAATGTTATTTGACGTGGTGTCGGGTTTAAGGGACATTCACGGATACTTCCGCGGGTTGACGGTTGGTCAACGGTTAATATAAGACCCCGGAAATTGGGGCGTCACAATATTATTCATGTTCTTTATTTCTTAATCAAGATTGTTAATTAGATTGAATTTAATCTAAATTTGATTAGTTAGATATGTTTGATGTTTTTAACCAGTAATCCAAAATATAAATTCTTATTGTTTTGAATATTTCATTTGATTCTGATTTATATATATGTATTTATATGCTGAAATTGAGTTGGACTGTAGAAGCATTTCCTTAAAATTTAGCTTAATTGTGTTATTCGGATTGAATCAATTAATCTATTCAGATATAGACTTTTGTTCAAACAATAAGAATCATGTGTTCATAATATGTAAACCCCCACCTAATCCAGATCCTTTGAATTTAGACAGAAATTTAGACGTGACCTTTGACAAACATATAGTATGATTTACCACCATCTTTTTTATGGTACTAGTTGGTGTACATGTGCGTTGCACGTGAATTATTTCGAATTATTATAATTTTTATTTACTAATTTTGTAATAAAATATTGCTTGGTCAAATTATTGTTAAATGACCATACTAAAATTTTTAATAATACAATGCTCATGTGTGTTGCATATGAACTTTTTTAAATTAGTATAATAATTAGTAGTTTTTTTTAAGCATCTTACAAATATCAAAACCTATATTTTATCGTAGATCCGTAAACTGATGACTCAGTCGCATAGTGAAGGTCAGACCAAATACAAGCAATTAATTATCACAATACAAATTAAAACAATCAATGATAACAATTCATATGTATGAGAAATAAATAATGATGCATAGATCTAAAATTCTTGGAAATTTTGGATGGGCCCAAACCAATAGTTCAACCTGTAAATTGGTTGATGAAGAGTGAAATCATCTTCTTCAAATTAAAAAGCAACACACATACGTAAATTTAAGGAAATTGTTTAAGTCTCCTTCTTCAAATTATATACCACAACCATACCGGTGAAAGTCAACCAAAGCTAATTAAAATATCCAACAAACATCTCCACTAAAATATTTGGTTGTAATTCATATTCGTGATAATTATAACACCATTTTTTTTATTGTTATTACTCTAAACAAGCAATTTATTAGACTTTTTAACAGTAAGCAAATTTTAATTATTCTTCTGGATGCTAATAGTTCAACCTGCAAATTTGCTAATGAAGAGTGAAATCACCTTCTTCAAATTAAAAAGCAGCACACATATATAACTTTAAGGAAATTGTTTAAGTCTCCTTCTTCAAATTATATACCACAACCATACCGGTGAAAGTCAACCAAAGCTAATTAAAATATCCAACAAACATTTCCACTAAAATGTTTGGTTGTAATTCATATTCGTGATAATTATAACATCATTTTTTTATTGTTATTACTCTAAACAAGCAATTTATTAGACTTTTTAACAGTAATCAAATTCTAATTATTCTTTTGGATGCTAATACACATGGTGTGTTTGTGCCTGATTTCTCCGTGAAAGTTCAACTTTGTTGGTATCATAAAATTTGGGATGAATTCACAAAAAAATAAATAAATAAATTATAATAGATATCAGTGGAAGAACAATACCGCAAAAAGTACAGATGCATCAAACGTTGAGATGCTAATAGATATTAGTGGAAGAATAATACCACAAAAAGTAGAGATGCACCAAACATTGAGATGCAGAGATAATTGAATGTGTGGACTAACGCATGCTTAGAGCAGCAGAGAAAGACAGGGAGGAGGAGGGGAATATCGAGGGTTTCTGGAAGAGGTAAAGAAGAGAGAGAAAAAAGTTTATTTGTAGTAGGGAAGATGAAGATGAAATGACAGTGGAGAGAGAAAAGGTTGGGAGGTGTAAGTTTTTTTTTTTTTGGAACATGAGGAGGCTTAGTTTTATTTTTGCTTTAATGTTGAGGTATAAGAATGAGATAATTGTGATTTTGGAAGATAAAAGTGAAAAAAAAATATTTTTCAAATATGCTCACTTTTTAAAGTAGTATAAATTAATTCTCATTAAAAAGATGTGCTAAACCTAAAGACTAAGAGGGGTATTGTGCACAAGATTTTGCGAGTTTTTTCTCTCCTGTCTCTCTCCCAACAACGTTTGGAGCAAGTTTTTTTGTTTTGTTTTGAGTGTTATGGTTAGGGATGTCTTGTTCAGCTTACGTACACCTTAATTAATTCTCTCATCGGTCCGATAAAAAACATGTCATTCATGTCAGGATTAAGACTGATAATCAAGTCAAGTCTTTTGAGTTTATTTTTTTAAACGAGCCTTAAAAATTCTTCAAACCAAGATCGTTTAAAAAATAAATTGTGCCCAAACTAAGCCCAGGTCGTTTAAATTGTTCAAGGTTGTTTTTTTACGTGTTTGTTGTGATGTTGTTGAAACAACCTTATTCATTGTCCGTTTGATGTCTGGTAAAAATGGTAATGCAATACCGTTTCAAGTCCGTAATGGCTGGCCCACAGCTGAGCAAAATCAAGACAAGCTCGGTCGTGATGTGGATCATGGGTGAAGAAGACGGAACTAGTAAAACTCAAAAAGTCACATCTTAACAACCCAAGAATAGTCCACTGGAATTGAGATGACTCCTTGCAGATATCTTGAATTTAATAATTTTTTAGACTCAGATAAAAAAGAATTAATCACTTATAATTTTTTTTAGTCTCGGCATAAATGTCATGTTTTTGACCGGATCAAAAATAATAGTAATTGAAGTGCACGTAAATTAATTCGAACAGTCTTAACTGTAATACCAAAAAAAAAAAAACATCTTAAGGAAAATCAAAATTTTCTCAAGTTAACATTCGGTATATCAATACTGATTCGATCAGAGCTCTTGAAATTGAAATATGTTCAACAGCAAATCACGAATTTTTAGTAGTCTTCTCTTATCTAAAGAATGAAAAGTTTATTTACCATCCAGTGAAGTGATCCAGTGAGGTACCGGCTGAATTTTTCACATTGAAGTTAGAGATTCAAGTCTTATAGCCCACATTAGAGTTCGATGATTGATCGTTATACTAACTCAACTAGATTCGTTCCCGAGATCAGTAACAGGTGCGGTCAGGGACCTCATGATTCCACCAGTGAGCTCCTATCGTGGTGGTCTCTGAACACTCTCATTTGTCTCCGCCCTTTTTTATAATAATAATAAATAAAAAAAAGAAGGAAAGTTTATTTTAAAATCATTCATCCTCCACCCACACCTTTGTTAGGGATTGACAACTTATTCATTCAGTAACAAACATTGTATGCTCTTAAAATGGGCATTATCGGGTCGAGTCAACTTAACTCTAGACGCATATCGGGCTCGAATTTTGCTTCACCTTTCATTTGAGAGGAAAGGCTACTATATCGTATCAAAAGTTATAATTTTTTTGATGTGTAAATTATAATTTTTAATGGACATTATCAATTATGGAAGGGTTGGGATCGATACCAAAAGTCCATGATCGATTACGGATGTCTGTGATCAATCATGACCTCTTCTTGAAAAATTGTAATTTTTTTCTTTCAAATCTCCGTATGTCTATAATCTATAATATAAAATAGAGAAGACTTCAATAAGTCTATCCAATTGTTTCAAATATATTCATCTAACGGTCACTAACATTGCTCTTAAAATTATTCACATTGCACCATATTTACAAACACGAATTATCCCTAGTATAGATATAATTGATGTACACTTTTTGCAGGATTTTATTTTTAAAACTTAATTTTCACATAAGTTCACTATGTTAAACAAATCGAGCCATTCAACGAAGCTCGATTTTGATTCGTTCAATAAAAACATATATTGAATATGAATTGATTATGATTAAAATAAAATCATAATACAATATATAAATATATTTCACAATAAATAGAAAAATATCAAATAGTACACGTAGCCTATCAAATAAAACGTTTGGGGTTCTAATAAAAAATTATTATTAGTTGGTGTCACATTTGATGCGTGTTTCTTATTTATTCCACTCGAGAGAAGCGTGAACATAAAGGACATGGAAGGTACTGCATGAGAGAGAAATATTCACAATACAAAATTAAGGGTAATGTTAATGGTTAAGAGTATTTATGTAATTAAAGTTGATCTCTTTCTGCACTTGCTTTTGGGTTAGGGTCCTCTCCAATTACAAAATAATTACAACATTTTCTAATTTATTTTGCATGGAAATGATTTATCCATGTCAACAAATCATAAATTTAAATATTTTGTTTATATTTATCATAAAAAAATAACTCTTATGCTCCGTTTGGTAGGAAGGATGAAAAGTAAGAGAGATACATTTTCTATCTTACAAGGAATGAAAGTAGGAATAATACACTTTCCTTATTTTGTGTTTGGTAGGATGGATGTAAAATAAAAATGATTAATTTTTTTTTGTGCTTGATAAGAATATATATTTTATCATTGTATTTATATATGAAATTAATGTATACATAATATATGTATATATCAAATGATATATAAACAAATAAGATACATTTCAACATAAATAATTAACTTTTCATCAACTTTCTTTTCAATTTTGGAGGGATTGATTTTGGTGAGGTGGAAGGAAAACTCATCCATCCACTTATCTATCATTCCTTACCAAATATGATGTTTTATCTATCTCTCAAACTTTCCATCCTTTCATTTTTCCATCGTACCAAACGGAGCATTATAATTAGTAATGGATGGATACCCACTAGCCCCAAAACTAATTCCATGTCCCTTGCAACTTGGAAGTTGAAAAAATCTATCAACAAGCGATTGGTTCAGTGGGTGAAAATTTGAATTTTCTCGCTCAATGTTTAGATTCGATTCTTCATAACTATGGTAGTTCATTAAGGCTAAATCTACTCTTCAACGTCCAGAGCACGAGGTGGGACCTTAGTTTCGCCCTTACCGTAGGTGCGATGAAGTTTTCTGAAAATAATTGTGTGGTACTGAGGTATAATAATGCTTCTGGCAAATATATGGAATGACTTATCTGCATATCTATTTTATGCACACAAAAAAAAATTGAAAAAATATAGCTAAGTTGTTTAGTGAATATAATTGTTAATTGAACTAAAAAGATATATATATAATTTATAATAGAGAAAATGTAAGGTATTTTTTTTAATATTCTACTGAAAATTATAATTTTTTAAGTGAATTTATAATATTTTTAAGTTTAATTTAGAACTACCAAAGACGTGAACTATAAAAAAAATGTTATGATCGAGTATGAAAATTAAAATTTTAAAAGTCATATTATAATTTTTAAAAATCAAGTCACAATTCATTAAAAAATTTAAAATTCATTATAAATGAACTCAAATAGTATTAATTTCACCTCTCAAATGTATAACTTAACTTTAAAAAAATATGAATTTTTATCCCATGATTTTTTTTTCCTGATGCCATAGCATTATCCTTGTTAAAATTATTGTCTACACATGCATCTACAGTAGCGATACTAACGACAGAAAAAACATGGCTTTGGCCTGCGGCTTAGAGGTCAAACGAGGGGTATTAGGGGAATTGTTCAAATGCCGACGGCCGAGGGAACATAGGAAGAGTGACCCCACACAGTCTTCGATTAATGTCCGCTCGATAAGGGGACAAGGTATTGGTCCCACACGAGTATATCCTTAGGACGCTTTTATCGATCCACACAGTAAAAAGACTCTTCTCCACCAACCACGGACGTTGATGCTTTATCGTTGGTCATATCAACAAAAAATAATTTTTCAGTATGGTAATTAAATTCTAATTTGACAATATATCTTTGAATTATAAATTACTATTTATCTTTAATTTTATATCATTTATAATTAAAACATGTCAAAATTATCCTCATTTCGAATTGGTTTATATTAATTTTTAATTGATTTGATAAATTCTTTATAGATCGGGTTGCTTTTGTTAGAAATGTCGTGTCACTCGTTGTTTTTACGTTTTCTAACTGTAGTATACCCTTTTTACAGATAATTTTTCCAAAAAGCCAAAAAAGCCAAAAAAGGAAAAGAAAAAAAAAAAAGAAATTCCACTCTCTTATAAAAGAGAGTTCCACAAGACTTCATTCCTTTCTTTTCAACGACGACTATGGTTAGTTCACACTAGGATTAACAAAAGATGGTGTTCATGGCTCAACTGACTTACCGGCAGTAGTGGGAATTCTCCTGTTTCTTAGTCAAAAACTAGGTTGGTGTTCAAATTATATTAAAATAAAATTTCTTTAACACATGATTTATTTATAATTGTGCAGAGTTGGATTTGTGTCGATCAAAGCTAACGGATTGATCTAGTTATTTACAATTGACGAATTATTGATAAACTACTTATCCTAATTAATTCATAGGGGTGATTTAGTGGTTAAGTCTGATTTCTAATGATTAAGAGGTTTTAAGTTCAACACTTCTCATATCTCTTAAGAACTAGTCATCCTTATTCTTCGGGGAATATGTTTTAAACTCGCTTAGGTTACAGTGGCTAATATCCAAACTCGAGAGAATAGTCAGTACAAACTTGTACATCTTATAGGAAAAAAAAAAAAACTACATATCCTAATTTACACAGTTGAATCATTGTGGTCAGTATGATTTCTCCCCCCACTAAAGTCGAACGTTTGGTAAGGAATGACATGTCAAACACTATGGAATTGGACAATTGGGTGTACTTCTAGGGAAATTCTACAGTACAAAAAAAAAATGGGTATTGATACCGTCCATTATTACTTTATATGATAAAGTTAAAATTTTAAAAAGAGAAATTATAACTGCTAAAAAAAGGTTATGATCGATCATATGCACCCATAATCGATAATGAAAAGCGCAGTATCGATTCCAACATTTTATGATTGATCATGT
The DNA here is from genome assembly GCA_951799425.1 of Ilex aquifolium. Lineage (NCBI taxonomy): Eukaryota > Viridiplantae > Streptophyta > Magnoliopsida > Aquifoliales > Aquifoliaceae > Ilex > Ilex aquifolium. The sequence continues at coordinate 11,530,894 of OX637410.1, read as the reverse complement.
CCTTTAAAATTGTAGTTTATACCTCAAAAAAATTATAACTTAACCTTAAAAAATTATAACTTTCGATAATAGTACCGCGAGCGATACAATAGAAGTTCCCGTACTTCTATTACTCAATTTGTGAAACACTGCTTTTTTTTTTGTGTATGTGTGTGTATTTTTGCCCTAAAATACCGTCATTACCTCTCAATGGACAAAGGCTAACATGAACGGGTTGGCAGAAAAATAGAGCACATTTTATTCATTTTTCTTGATTGTATTTGCATCATTGAGAGGAATTAAATCTGGCAATTTTGAACATAGGGTCCTTTGCCTCCTCCCAAATGTCATGTAAACACTTAATTTAGGGTACAAATAAGTCGAGTCGAATTGATTAAAGTTCTTAAATATTTTGAGTTGAAACTAACATAGTTAATTTTATGAGTGATTACATGTATCTCAAGTTTAAACCTATAAGAAAACGAACAATTGAAGCGGGTTTGTCGATTATTAAGAAAATATGAAAAACTAAAAAAATTAGAACTATTAATAAAAGAAAAGAGGAGAGGTTTTGACGTTCACTATTGAAATGTTCATAATATCCCTATGTTTTTTCTCTCTTAATACTTATAGTCTTCTCTTTATCTGAAGTTAATCATACTTATATTTATTTAGTGTGATGAAAAAATAAAACAATAAAAAATTAGAATAATGAATAAAATATCATGTTTGGTAATGAAGGAAAATTAGATAGATTAATCTTCCTTCCAGTTCACCAAAATCTATCCCTCTAAAATTGGAATGAAAATTTAATTGTATGTTTTAAAATGTATATTATTTACCTTTATATCGTTTAACATATGCATGTATCTTATTTATCTATTTACGTTTTATGTACACATCAATTATATGTATAGATTTAACAGTAAAATAAAAACTATATTTTTTTCGAATAAATTACACTTTATCCCCCTAACTATTACCCTTGTTTCACTTTGCATCCTCATTAATAAAATTTCTCACATTGCACCTTAAAATATCAATTTTGTTTCATATTATTCCAATAGATAACGAAAAACTTGAAAATCTGTCAAATAAAGGGGGAAAACCTCAAAGAGCTTCATGCTAAATGCCTAGTACCACTTTATTTTACCTCTTTTGCAACCAAATGGTTGTTGGGAAAAAAAAAGAAGGTCAGCCAGAGGAAGAAAATTTGGAGTTTAGGAAGGGCAAAGACATGAATATGTATTTTTCTTGATTTTTGACCTGTACATGTATAATAGGCAGTTGCTTATTGGCAGTACAGACCATTCAGATGTACATTTAATGTAAAAAAATTGACAGTCATTATCTATTGGAGTGATATGATACAAAATTGATACTTTAAGGTACAATGTGAGAAATTTTATAGTTAAAGGTGCAAAGTGAAACAAGGGTAATAGTTCAAGGGATAAAGTGTAATTTACCCTTTTTTTCATACTCCATCATACAAAACACAAAAAAAAAAAAAAATTATTCATACTTTCCATTCCACCTACAAAACAGTAAAGACGGAAGGAAAGATTCCTCCATTGAATAATAGAAAATGTATCACTCTCATTTTTCATCATTTCATTTTTTCTTCCACCTCCCAAATATAAGAAAATATTCAATACAATGGTAATACCACGTCAACATTGTCACGTAATATCACCAATCAATAATATATAAACAAGTAAGAAAATGGATCTCATACGAACTAATAACTATTTGTCCATGTAAGTCAATAACTACCCAAGTGGGATTCGTCTTCCTCATTTGATATTTTAGTATTGGTTAGTGATATCATGCATCAATGCTGATATGATATCATCGTTATATTAAATAGTTCATCTACAAACACACCATTAATCATTTATGATGGGCTAAGCCCAAAGACCCAACTCATGTTACAAGCCCAATGGCCCAACTTCAAGAGGTCCAGCTAGCCAAGCCCAATATGGTCAACCCGATCAAGCTCAACAAGCTACATTAGCAGGGCACACAAGGTCATCCAAGGACCCTCTGGCGCCCAAGCTGGGCGCCCAGACCATCCCTGGCGTCTAGGCCATCACGCCAGGCACCCAGGCATGGCGCCAAGACACTCTCAGGCGCCCAGGTCTCCTCTTCAGGCGCCCTGCCCTCCTCCTCAGGCACCCAGGTCTCCTCATCAGGCGCCCAACCCTCCTCCTCGCCACCATGGAGTAAAGGTCATCCCAGGAGCCTCACCTCCACCACCTTGGAAACAGTCAACCTTCACCTCATCATTTGACCGAGTCTCATGGAGAGTACCGCAATTGTCTCGCCCGTTGAGAAGAAGTCGCAAGCCCCACCAGAATAGTTGGACAGTTGCTATTAAGTCGCCCCAATCTGTTAGGAGACGACTATAAAATGTAAGCCCCACCAGCACTTGGAGGGCAGCTGAGATGAGAGTAGAGTAGATCACAGTAGAGTAGATCAGAGTAGAGTAGATGAGATCAGATCGGATGAGAACACACCCTACAGAGCATAAAACTCCTCTTCCTCTCCAATCTGTAACTCTCCGTTCTCATTACTCACCGGAATCAATAAAATACCGGCAACCCTTTGCCATTCCAAAGTGGACGTATGTCATATTGACCGAACCACTATAAATTCTCTATCTTTTACTTTAATTGCTATCTTAATTTCCAAATTACTTGACTAGTGGTGTGCAAAGTCGATTTTGTGCATCATCAATCTATAAGACTATAACCATTTTAAATTTTTTAGATGTACCAAAAAATTCATTCAAAAGGTGATGAGATTTACTTTTCTTTTCTTGTTTTTTTTCTTTCACCCCAAGAATAACTCAAGTTGTAATACAAACGAGTTGTAAATTTAAATGTCCTGAATTCGAATCTGGACAATCATTGGATTCAAGTCATAAAAGATTTATCCCTTATGAATATCCTGATATCGGCGTAGATGATTTATTTTTGATCAAATCGAGGATGAGATTAATCAAAATGCGTAAAAATTGGTTAAACAAACTTAACCGTTGAAAAAAAAAAAAAAAAAAGTGAGGGGAAGACAATTTATTTTTTATTTTTCCCCATATGGTGCCTTATTATTGGGTACTTTGCTTGTGTATAGGTCGAAGCAACAGTCAAAAGCACGATAGTGATAGACTTAAAAGATGCTAATAATATCCCCCAATAAAGCTTTTAAGGACAGAGAGATTCCTTCTCTATTTGTCCCTCTTAGACCACCCACGCACGACTGGTTATAAGACAATTTAAATTGGTCCCCAAGTTAATTACTTTCTCTATGTAACAAACAGAACCACAGGCTTACCTTAGCCTCGGCACGTGATTCACCAATCATTGTCACGTGAGAATTCCCAAAATTGAATCCCTCACACAATAAAGCTCAAAATAGAAGACGTGAATCCATTCGTGTCAAGTTACATTGGATCATATCAATATTCAAGTGATTCATTTCTTTTAATTTTTATTTTTTTATAATATTTGTTCAAGAAATTAAAAATAAAAAATAAAATATTTTTTCTTTTAAAATTGTTGATAATGAGTTATTTATGTCCGACATTGGCTCGTTCTGGTTGCATATTATTTTTGTGTTATTGTGTAGAATTGTTACCTTTCTTATCTTTTTTTTTTTTTTTGTTCAACGGTTAGAGGTGTCCGACTTAATTTACACACATTTTGATTAATCTCTTTCTCAGTCTGGTCAAAAGTAAGTCATCTACGCTAGAAATAAAATATTCATGAAAGATAAATTTTCATGGCTTGACCACATGAGATTACCCCACTTACGACGTTAATAAGATATGTGATCATAGTTTTGCGAAACAATACAAGTAAAGACCAAAATTTTATTTTGACGCATTATTTTGGTCACTTAAAAAATAGAAATGTTTTCAAATTTTTTTTGAAAACGTTTTAAAAATTGAATGAAAAAATAATAATTTATGTCTAAAACATTCTAAAATATTGGTTAAAATATATCAAAATATCTTTTTTTTTTGTACTGAAAATCTATACTACTAAACATTTGCGAATTTTTTTTGATTTTCTATTTTAATCCTAATTATTATAATAAAGTCAATTATATCCATCAATATATATAATTTCATCTAATTTTTATTTTTTACTCGTATTTGACTTTTAACTTGTTTTGAACTATTTTATAAGAATTTATAAATTCTTTTGAACTCATTTATTAGTAGTACGGTTACATACAATTTTCTATATTTATATAGAAGTAAATGAAAAACTTTTGATTTTCTATTTTAACCCTAATTATTATAATAAAGTTAATTATACCCACTAATATATATACTTTCATTTAATTTTTATTTTTTATTCGTATTTGACGTTTAACTTATTTTAGACTCTTTTATGAGAACTTCTAAATTCTTTTAAATTTATTTATTAGTTGTACACTTATATACAATTTTCTATATTTATATGAAGAAGGAAAATCGTATATCTATGTTAAATTATTATAGAAATATAATTATCAGATTGAATTCCATGGTCAAATATATATTATATTTTATTTTTTGGTATGTAATAATATAATAGTATTATATGTAATTTAATCAATCAATTTATTTTAAAAAATAAAAAATAATAATTCTATAATATAATTAGTGTCCAAATGTCTAAAAAGGTCGGAGAGATACCTAAATAAATAACAGATTAGGTACTCAAAATTTTATAGAATAAATTAATAATTAAATTTAGTAACAATTAAAATATAAATTAATTATTTGAATTTTAATTTATTAATTAATTTAATTACATATATAATTTATATATTATTTAAATTTATTTACGTGCAACACACGTCGTACATTGCTAATATATATAAATATCTTGAAATACCTCAAAATATTAACAAAAATATGTCAGAATAATTTAAAATATTTTGAGGCATTTCAAAATATTCTAAAAATATTTTAAAGTATTTAAATTTCTATTCTACTCATTGATTTATTTCAATCTATTTAGAAATTGAAATGTTTCAGTTGTTTGGAAACAAAATTTACAAATCAGGCACACACACAAGATTCACCATGGCTAACGTGCGCCAACTCCAACTGAGGAGTGTGTTAACTCAACCCCCCTCTATCCAACACTGCCTGTTCACACCACGACAACGCCCAATTCCCCGTAAAAACAGAAACAACTCTCCACATATAGTCAAGACAAGACAAACGTCGTCAATTGCCGACCCAATCAGATCTTGACACCATTAACGTTAACCCCTGACGGCGTTTGTAGCCCTGTCTGTAATAAGCAGCCTTTTTCCTTGTCCCCGCACACACTGTCGAATCCACCGGCTATTACCGGTCGCAAAGCAGTGTGTACTGGAAGTAGCCGGTTGTTACACGGGGTTACAATTTCACCGCGGGTGAAATGATTGTTAACGAAGGTGTCTCTCTCTCTCCTCTTCTTTCAGGTACCAGTCGATGAAGAGTGCTGTGCATATATTGTTATGGTGCTCTGCAAATCCAATAGGCATTCAGACTTATAGAGAGAGAATTGTATATAGCTGTTAATATATATATAGAGAGAGAAAGGAACAGTGGTGTGGGTATTGGGAGAATTGGTTGATGATTGAGTTTAATGTTGGTGAGAGAAAGTCGAGAGAAACGGTTTCGTTGGTGAAGAATTGAAAAGGGTTTTGGTGGAATTGGAGTTGATTTTTGTGTTTTGGAAGGGTTTTTGAGGGTTGTTTGTTTGAAGAGAACTGAATTTTGGGGTTTTCAGATGAGAGATCTGTGTTGAGAGTTCATGAAAATGGGTTCAACAGACGTTTCAATCAAAGGCAACATCAGAGGAGAGATTTTTTCGTCCGGTTACAGCGAGCCGAAGGATCTTTCGGAGGCGTCGAACGGTATGCCGTCGGGTTCCGTTGCCGGAAAAGGTAATTCTGGCGATTTATGAGTTTTCCGGTGAAAATTTGGCGTGTGTAAGTGATCTGGGTTATATTTTGAGCGTCTGGTTGGTATTTTTCGTGTGCAGTGGATGCTGATGCTGCGCTTTACACGGAGCTTTGGCGAGCTTGTGCTGGTCCGCTCGTGACTGTGCCTCGTGAGGGAGAGCTCGTCTACTATTTTCCTCAGGGCCACATCGAGCAGGTTTGTTTACAACACTGGACAAGCATTTTTCAGAGTTCTCTGTTCTCTATAGCTCAGATTCATCATAATTTTTCTCAGTTCTCATAATTTTACTTCCAAATTAGCCAAATAGACACCCGTGTATATAAATATATCCAAAACTTCCTTCTGTTCTAGCTTGTTTGAGCTTAAAAGAGCTTGTTCTCCTCCATTTAAGTTGTAGTTTGTTTCAGAGAGGGTTTTTTTTTTTTTTTCAATTAAGTTTCTGTTTATGGGTTTATGTTGAATCTGCTGATATAGGATGGCGTTTCTTGGGTTTTTGATCAGGTTGTGGCGTCAACTAATCAGGCGGTGGACCAGCAGATGCCTGTGTATAGTCTTCCATCGAAGATCCTCTGCCGTGTGATCAACGTCCACTTGAAGGTTCGTTGATGGTTCCAATGGGTCAATTGATGGTTAGGTTGGGGTTGCCATGGTTGGTTGTGTAAAGGGTTTTGGGCTATATATGGTTTTAGTTTTGTTGATGATGGGTTTATGGTTATATATGCGTATAGGCTGAGCCGGACACTGATGAGGTGTTTGCACAAGTAATATTGATGCCTGAAAATGTAAGTTTACTTTGATGATTCCAATTTTGCTTGATCTTAAAGCTATGGATGTCGAGTTGGACCCATGACTGTTTGATGTGGTCAAATTCCAGCAAGATGAGAGTGCTGTGACGAAAGAACCGGTTCCTCCTCCTCCATCACGCTGTCATGTGCATTCCTTTTGCAAGACCCTGACTGCATCGGATACCAGCACTCATGGTGGGTTTTCTGTGCTGAGACGTCATGCAGATGATTGCCTCCCCCCACTGGTTAGGAGGATTCGATACTCTTGCCTGGTTATATTCTTTTTCTGTTCATACGGTTTGTTAAAAAGTTGGATTTTTAGTGGTGCTTGCTATTTGGCAGGACATGTCACGGCAACCCCCGACCCAAGAGTTGGTTGCCAAGGATTTGCATGGAACGGAGTGGCGTTTCAGGCATATTTTCCGGGGTAATTGTTTTTTAACCGACTTTATATGCATGTTGCATCATTATTTATCATCTTTAAAATATTTCATGCAGCACAACAGATTAAAGTAGAAGAAAAAGAGACCCTGGTTATGTTTATTACTCGCCTGCTTTGGGGGAGTGGTATTTTTGATTGAATACTGTATAGTCAGAAGAAAACTATACTAGGTACTTGATGGATGAACTTCGTATTTGCTCTACGGTCTATGGCACAAATGGGCTTTCTTGAGAGTGTTTGAAACTAGAATGATGATGATGTGATATGTTGTGTGGTGGACACTAAACAGCTGGGGATAATTGAGATGCACATGACTTTTGATGTGATAGTGCATTATATGGTATGATTTTGGAACGGCAGAATTCTGGAAGATTGTCTGCTGAAAACCTACATATATTGAACTAGGGGGTTGCCTGGCTTGTTCTCTTTTTGGTGTGGTTTTATTTAAGATTGTGAGATGTACAAATTTTATTGATTTAAAAAGATGTGTTGTTATGCTTATGTGCAACGGATATGGAAGATGATGCTTATATGGTGATAGAAAGGTGTTTTGTTATTCTGATGTGCCATGGATCTTCAAGATGATACTTACATGGCAATACCCTATACTTTCCCTCCTGGGGGACAGGCTATTGGCTTTTAGTAACAAGACTAGTCCATTATTTGATTATTCTTTCTCCGTTGGTTTATGTGATTTTGTGAATGACAGGCCAACCACGAAGGCATCTGCTTCAAAGTGGTTGGAGCGTCTTTGTTAGCTCGAAAAGACTCGTCGCTGGGGATGCTTTTATATTTTTAAGGTTTGCAATCACCTTCACTTGTTTCAGATTCCATATTAGCTAATCTGCATTGACATCTGAAATCAATGGAACTTGGAACTTCTAGAGGTGAGAATGGGGAGCTTCGTGTTGGGGTGAGACGTGCGATGAGACAGCAGGGGAACGTTCCATCGTCAGTCATATCCAGTCACAGCATGCATCTGGGTGTCCTTGCAACTGCTTTGCATGCCATTCAGACAAGAACATTGTTCACAGTCTATTACAAACCTAGGTAAGTGCTTTTCTGAATGTATCTGCATCTGCAATAGACATAAAGAAAACCTAGTTAGAACTTAGAAGTTGGATGATTGAGAATTTTGATGTTTGGATAAGTGAAATAATTTTGTTTTCCCATAGTGCTTTCTTTTCTTCTTTGGAGATTTGCTGTTTATTTGGTTGAAATATAGTTAGTGAGTCATATGCCTATTATGATTGGCATGGTGATGGATGCTTGTACCTTAACTTATCAGTCTTTGAACAGTTAAAAAACGTAGGAACTGTCTGAGAGATTTATGGGTTGACATGTCCACTGTCAGATAGCTGCTTAACAATTAATTGAATGGAGCAACTTCCATAACAGATTTTCATCAGTCCCTTATTCTTTAAGAGCATCTGATGCAGAAAAAGTGTTTTGTTACACAGACATATGTATATATAAATGGTACAACAGTCATGTTACTCTCCTCTTTAGCCTTCTCACTACAATTTCGCTGCAGGACAAGCCCTGCTGAGTTTATCATTCCATTTGATCAGTATATGGAGTCTGTCAAGAACAATTATTCTATAGGGATGAGGTTCAAAATGAGATTTGAAGGTGAAGAAGCTCCAGAGCAGAGGTATGGCTACTGCATGTTGATGTTGCTAAAGCTGGTATATTTTATTTCTTTAAATAGAAATTCCCAGGGACTAGTCTTCAGTATTGTTTCATTTGTTGTATGGTTGTACATTTAATGTTTTGAGTTATTTAAACTTGTAGGTTTTGTGGAACCATAGTTGGGATTGAAGATGCTGATCCCAAAAGGTGGCCAGAATCAAAATGGAGATGTCTCAAGGTATAGTATATTTGCGTTCAGTAAATCAGGCTATTGCTTTTATTGTAGCATGTTGTGAAACTTGTCTTTTTCATGCTGCCTGCTTCAAGGTGAGATGGGATGAAACGTGTTCCATTCCTCGCCCAGAGAGAGTTTCTCCCTGGAAAACTGAACCTGCTTCGACTCCTCCTACATTGAATCCACTGCCAGTGCCCAGATCGAAGAGACCTCGGCCAAACTTGTTGCTTTCATCTCCTGATTCTTCTGTTCTTACGAGGGAAGGTACTGTCTCTACGTGCATTATGGACTCCATGGACAGTTTCATGCTTCTTTAGTCTGTCATACTTGGTTTGTCCAGTTTGAATAAAGTTCAAGGATCTTGAATTTTGGAATTTGATATAGGCTCATCTAAGGTAGCAGTTGTAGACCCTTCGCCGTCAACTGGATTTTCAAGGGTCTTGCAAGGTCAAGAATCATCGACCTTGAGAGGCACTTTGGCAGAGAGTAATGAGTCAGATTCTTGTGAAAAGCCAATCTTCTGGCCATCTTCACTAGGCAATGAGAAGATTGACATATCAGTTTCACGAAGACGTGGATCAGAGAAGTGGTTTTCTTTAGGGAGGCCTGATTCATCTATAACAGATCTCTTATCAGGTTTTGGGACACAAAATAAATCCTGCCACGAGTTCTGTGCACCTGGTGATCAAACTAATTCAAGGAAAATACAATTACCAGATCAAGAAGTCAAGTTCAACTCGCTTGCAAGCCCATGGTCTATTCATCCTTCCAATCTTTCTCTTAAATTTGTAGACTCTAGCATGAAACCTTGTGTCCAGGGCAGTGATATTCCTTATCAGACACAAGGGGATGTTAGACAAGGTGGTTTTAGTGAGTATTCCATGCTTCCTGGTCATGGGATTGGGCACCAGCAAGGGAACTGGTTGACGCCTCCACCACTTCCAACTTATCTTCAGATGTCTGCTCACTCAGGAGAAATGATGCCCAAACCACCGTCACAACAGCATGATGCTGTTAAACCTAAAGATGGGAATTGCAAGCTCTTTGGTATACCCCTTATCAGAAGCCCTGTTACAAAGGAGCAAACCATGTCACATAGAAGTACAGTGATTGAGCCAACAGGTCATATACATCTTGAAATGCACCCAAAACCTACCTTTGAATCTGATCAAAGGTCTGAACAATCAAAGGGCTCAAAAGTGACCAAAAATGCGCTTGTTAGTAATGAGCTGGAGAAACCCTTTCAAACTTGTCAGACACCTGCAAGAGATGTTCAAGGCAAAGTCCACAGTAGTTCCACCAGGAGTTGTACTAAGGTATTTACCCATCCGTTCGCTTAGTTTTTTTTTTTTCCCCTTGCAGCCTTGATGCTTATCAATGTTTGAGATAATTCACTCAGGTAAGTGATGTTGATTTCAGGTTCATAAGCAAGGGATTGCCCTTGGTAGATCAGTAGACCTTGCTAAGTTCAGTGACTATGATGAATTGATTGCTGAATTAGATCAATTGTTTGAGTTTGGTGGTGAACTGAAGGCTTGCAACAAGAATTGGCTGGTTGTATATACTGATGGTGAGGGTGATATGATGCTTGTTGGAGATGATCCATGGCAGTAAGGACTTATCTTCACACTCTTTACTCGTTGAAAAGTCTGATTTGATTTTACGGTTTCTTACAAAAAAAAAAAAAGTCTGATTTGATTCTTGCCATTTGGATTTCATGATTTTACCTGAAACAGTTACATGCATTGCTGTCATGGACAGGTATTCAGTAATTGGTGTTTTTTTTTTGGTTTGAGCAGGGAATTTTGTGGCATGGTTCGCAAGATCTTCATCTACACTAGAGAGGAGGTCCAGCGGATGAACCCAGGGACTCTGAATTCAAAGGTTGAGGAAAATTCACTAGTTGCAGAAGACATGGATGCAAAGGAGGCGAAGAATCTGCCTACAACATCCAGTCCCGACAATCATTAGATTCCACTGTTATCTCGATAGGTAGTTGTTTCGAGATATACGAGTCATGCTGATACTGCTTAAAACTTTTTTATGATCTATATAATAACCTCTTTCTATGTACTCTCCCCTGCTATTGAAAACATCTAATATTTTGTTGTATTCATGACAGGTTTATGCTGGAGGCATCAGAGAAAACTGAGATCCATGTGGGCTTTTGTAGTCCGTTAACTTCTGGGTGGCGGGTTTCTCCCTAAATGAAGTTGCATTGTTCGGTATTCGCAATTTTGTACACTTTATTGGAGCTGATGATGTTGTATCGAGGTCCTATGTATATATATATAATTATAATTATAGATACGCCTGTCGTTAGAAAGACGATGGCTGCCTCCTGCTCCCCACCTTGTATAGAGTAATAATTTAGAACCCTTTACTAAGCTTTGGATGTGAGTAAGAAGTTAATACTTTGCGTAATATGACTTCTGTTGGCTTCCCAGTTGCATTCTGACGACTCTCTCGCGGCGGTGTAAACCAGCAATGGTGAAATTGGACCCGAATTAACCTTCTCTTTTCTGGTATCTAGCAGGATAAATGCAAGATTAGCGGGTTTCCATTTTCTTTCTTGGTAGATTGGGACTTTGGATTTGTTGTTTTGGATCACATGCCACATTGCTCCATTACAGTAACGCTAAAAACTCGGCCACTATTTGGTTGCATTTTAGAAATTATTTTAAAAAAAAAAAAATAGTTTTTGGGAGAAAAATTGTTTGGCTAGTTGTTTTTTGGAAAATAGAAAACAAAAAGTTAAAAACAACTTTTTTACTACACCACCACCACACTTCGACCACCCTTCAACCAACGCCAATACAAAAATTGCACTTCCATCATCACCATCACCACAACTAGAGGTGGCAAATGGGTGAATTAGGTTGGTTATGGGTTGGGTTAAAATAAATTCAATCTATTTTTCACTCACGTAATAAATGGGTTATAATGGGTTGAGTTTATAACGGGTTGAGTTAAACCCATTAACCCATAAATCACACACACACAATTACACCAAAATAAACACACACACTACTACATTAAAATACATACATACACATATACTATTACACCCAAAAACACACACTACTACACCAAAATATACACATACATGCCCATACATACTATTACACCAAAATACACACACACCTACTATTATCTTCACCATAATCAACATTATTTTCTCTTATATTATCCCTTGAAGACATGGCGGCCTCAATATGAATCTACACCCACAAAAATGAGTATTAAATAATATATAACTTCACCCAAATACTAGTTACTCAGATGGACCAGAAATTACCAAATGTCAACACCACAAACAGAAATTCTGTCATTTAAACCTTTAATTAATATTTTTAATTTATTATTTGCTGCAACTAATTCTATTTAATTTTCGTCAACTATCGAGAATTCTGAAAAAGAAAGAAGAAGAAGTAATTTTTTACTAGATTAGCTCAGTTTTTTTTTTATTCACCATGCATACACATGGCCACTCTTAGGGGCAGAGCCATGATTTTGCCTTAGTGGGGGCAACTTAAATTTTTAAATTTCAAAATATAATTGTAACATTGTTTTCATCAAAATATGTATTATTGATAAACTGTTTATAAGCATAATTACATCAAAAGAATGTCATTTAGAGGCGCAACTCATGTATATACTTAGGTCCCAAAATACCCTATACTTTAAAAAAATTTCAAAATACTTGGGTCTGGACGAAGAAGACGAAGGCTTATAGGGAAGAAAAAAAAAAAAACAGGCGTAAAAAATAGTTGCCAAAAATTAGCTTTTAAGGGTTGAAAATTATATTAATATACCCTATACTTTAAGAAAATTTCAGTAGAGCAAGTTTAAGAAATTCTTGAAATTTTTAAAATTACACCTAGGTCCCAAAATTTTTTAAAATTTTAGTGAGGGCAACTGCTAGGCGTGAAAAATGAGGAGGAGCCACCAAAAGTTAGCTTTTAAGGGTTGAAAATTATATTAATATACCCTATACTTTAAGAAAATTTCAGTGGGGGCAAGTTTAAGAATTTCTTGAAAATTTTAAATTTACACCTAGATCCCAAAACTTTTTAAAATTTCAGTGGGGGCACTACCCCCCGTACTAAATCCGCCACTAGCCACTCTGCCTATCCAGGAGCTTCAACGGCTAAATATATTGTACAACAATACATAGCGGCCACAGGAGGACATGCAGCATTAAACTCGGTACACAGCATGTGTGCAATTGGGCAAGTCAAAATTAGTACTTCGGATTTTCACCAGGGCGATGAGAGCGTGAAGGTGAGGAGTACTGAGGAGGCCGGTGGCTTTGTGCTGTGGCCAAAAAACCCGGACTTGTGGTGCTTGGAGATTCTTATATCCGTGTGCAAGGTGATCTCAGGAACCAATGGGTACCTATTTTAAACCCGATTTAACCCATAAATTTAAGGGGAAATTGGAAGGGGGTACACCAAATTAGACTTAATTGTAAAAAAGTACACAGAAAAAAATGTTGGGTAATTAAGTCTTTAATTTTGATACTTATTTGTATCTAAGTACATTATTTGAATTTTATTGATTTTTTTGTGACATTTTTGTCCTCCATTGATCCATGTGTATTTTCTTTGGAAAGTGGTGCATTAAACATCTCCTACTTTTATGGGAAAGTGGTGCATTAAATTCGTGTATATACTTGTTTGAATATATATACAAATTCAAACAAGTATATATATATACACACACACACACACACATATATATATATACACGAATTTTTATATATATATATAAATTCGTATATATGTATATAAATTCGTATATAAGTATATATATTCGTACACACATATACATATATACATATATAAATTCGTGTATATATATATATATATATAGACACACACACACACACACATATATATACATATATATATATGAGAAGTTTAATATTCTATATTTGTATATCCTCCCTTGATTCATGCGAATTTTTTTTAGAACTTTAATATTCTATTTTTGTATATTCTCCCTTGATTCATGCGAATTTTTTTTGGAAAATGATTTTATTTTCAAATTATATTTAATACACCTTTATTCATGCGATTTTTTTTTTGGAAAGTAATTTTATTTTCAAATTAATTTAATATCCGAAATAGTATAATAGTGTAACAATAACAGTGTAACAATAAAAGTGTAACAGTGTAACAATAAAAGTGTAACAGTTATTGTTACACTATTACACTTTTATTGTTACACTTTGTGCATGTGGTAATAAATTATAAACGGAGATGGACTGTTTTGAATGAAATTATGTGAAAATATATGTTTAACAAAATGTAATAGTACAATATTTTGTGTATATAGCTTGTTACACTGTTATTGTTGCACTGTTACACTTTTATTGTTACACTGTTATTGTTACACTATTACACTATTCCGGATATTAAATTAATTTGAAAATAAAACCACTTTAAAAAAAAAAAAAAACGCATGAATCAAGGTGTATTAAATATAATTTGCAAACAAAATCACTTTCCAAAAAAAATTCGCATGAATCAAGGGAGGACATACAAATATAGAATATTAAAGTTCCAAAAAAAATTCGCATGAATCAAGGGAGGATATACAAATATAGAATATTAAACTTCTCATATATATATATATATATATATATATATATATGAATTTATATACGTATACATACATATTTATATATATATATAAATTATATATATGTGTATGTATATATATATATATATATATATATATACGTATATATACATATTTATATATATATAAATTCAAACAAGTATATATATATATATATATATATATATGAATCAAGGTGCATTAAATATAAGAGATTTTGAATTGTTAATACACATGAATCAAGGTGCATTAAAGATAAGAGATTTTGAATTAAATGACCTTAAAGGGGGTATTTAGGTCTTTGTATAAGACATTTTTTAATGTGTACTTTTTGCTAAATAACTCTAATTAGGTGTACCGGCTTCCAAAAACCCCTAAATTTAAACTAAATAATAGTATCCAACCCATTTTTAACCCAGATTATAAAAATAGGTACCCAACCCATTAATTTATGGGCGGGTTAGTGGGTTGTGGGCAAGAATTGCCAACCCTAGCTAAAACCTATACCACGTCCACCACACAACTACCACATTTTTGTTTTCATTGTTTTTTGAATTATTGTTCAAACAAATTTTACTATTTTATATTTCGTAGAACTATTTTTAAAATCATATAACCAAACAAGTTCTCCTACAAAAAAGACACTAAAACACATTTTTCTAAAACTCTGTCCAAAAATACTTTTCGAATATTATTTTTTGAGATTTAAATCAAACAGAGACAGAGATCACTGCAGAACAGAAGCTACAAATCATTCAAAGGAAAACTCATCCTAGAGCTTGAAAATCGAAGGCATTACAGGTTTCGTTGCTACCCGAATTACTTGTTATTAAGTTCCAGAAAAGAAAAAAAAAAGATCGACAGAGGATAATATATAAGCTAATCCAACGAAATAAAGTGCAGATTTGGTCAAACTGGCTGGGTGGTAGAATCTGCAAGACCAGACAGATTCTTTAAAGAAAAAGAGTTGCCGGGACTCTTATTCTGAGTGCTGAAGATATCTAGATCATGCCATGGTAGCCAGCTGAATCCAAGAGTACAGCCTTAATTTGATCAGGATGAACATCTTGGCCATCCTTGCATTGCTGTAAAGACAAATACAAAATTCATGTAAGATAGATAACCTTTCGTACTCGAAAGTAGTCTCGACTCGAGGTTAACTTTACCTCATAATATAAGGGGTCCAACTATAGTACCGAAAAATAATTTCTCATCGAGTAATACTATTCGAACCTAAAAATTTGACCTTATTTGTTAATATAATAATGTGATTGCATTAAAACCATTGGACGAAGAACAACTTTCAATGTTTGATGGAATCCACAGTCAATCCAAAAATCATAGTGAATCAGGTCAACAAATAAAGTCAAATTTTTAAGTCCAAATAATATTACTATTTTCCAAAACTATACCAACAGTTTTTATCTAATAAAACGTGTAAAGGTACCCTATTTTATTATTTACTTTATTATTTTTAAAATAATGGCTATAAATGCATCAAACCAAGATTTACGATTCTTAATCATTTTTGGGCTTTTAGTACTTTGCATCCTAAAAAATTTCAAGATTCTCACTTTACACCATCAAACATTAAATTTCTTACATTGCACGCTCAATGTATCAAAAGTGTTACAATATGACCTTTCTGTTAACTTCCGTTATTTTTTCGTCAAAAGTCAACCCATTGATACTGATGAAAAAACTAACGGAAAAATAATAGAAATGTCACATTACAACACTTTTGATACATTTAAGGTATAATGTGAGAAATTTAATATTTAAGGATGCAAAGTAAAATTCGCCCATCATTTTTTGTATAGGACCGGATTTTTTTGTTTTTTTGTGGAGGTGATATAGATTATCCTAAAATGAGAATCAAGAAATCATGAGATGGTATCTCCAAAGGTAAGCCATAAGATTTTTTCCCTTTGCAACAGAACAAGGAATTGTGAATTTGAGAAAGCTAAAAGTAGAGTGGCTTCCCAACGTCTACATAATCAGTCAAGATGGGAAGCTGTGAAATTATGCAAGAACAGCACAAAAATACATTATCAAAATGAATGGATGGTACTACACTATGATCCGTTCTAATGAATATGAAGTGTGATCTCAATGTTGTCCATTAAAAAATGGAATACCTTGCAACAATTATTTTTTCTTTTTCGACATTTCGCCAGTTATCTTTTTTTTTTTTTTGGGGGGGGAATGGATGAAGGGATTCACTTTATGTCAATGGAATTGTCTTCATACTAAACTAAGAGTTTTGCTTGCAAATTGCAAATTAAGAATAGAGAAAGATCACCTCAGCTCGGAAGATATCTAATGCAAACCCACTGAAGCAGCTGATAACAGCTTGTTGGATGTCTAGCCCAAGGTTATCCAGAGCCCTCATTGTTGATAGCAAGAGACCTGGTCTGCGGCCACAAAACATATGGATATTTACCGCTCTTCCTTCTCTTAGCCTTACTTCAACCTATGTTTACATCAAAACATGCAATGTGTCAATTTAAAAGCTCGCTTATGATGTAACAGAAGCAGTACCAAGTTGCTATACACCGTAAAGATTTACAATAAGTAAAGGGAAAACTCAACCAACAAGTGAAAAAAAGAAATTCTTGGATGTGGAAGGATGAATCTTGTACCCTTGCAGGTTGCCCAGTGGGGCTTGGCAATGAGCTCGGGCATAGTTCTTCTTTGATACGGCAGGGCAGGGAAGTTGGGGTGGGTGTTAAAGGATAGAAGTTTGTGGTAGGCATCAATGAAGAGCTAGGAGGGGTTGATTCCAATTCATTTTGGAGATCATTGATCTTCTGCAGAAGTTCCTTCAAGTACTCAACCGCGTCCCCAAGAATTGAAGCCCTGTCCATCTGCCAACACAAGAGAGCAAAATGACCAGCATCATATCAGGTCATACACTCTCTAACATTCCAAACCATCTCATTAATAGCTTTGGCTGAGCAATGGCATAGCTGTCTACACATTTCACAGTTCAATCACAAATTTACTTAAAAAGTCATGCGATCAACCACTTAAAAATTCATAACCGTGGGACAACATTTTCATCTGCAGTTAGCATTTACCACGTCTCTCGAGATTTTATCCTGTGTACTCCACAAGGTTTTTCAAGACTTCAATATCAAGTTGAAACAAGATGGGATTAATATTAAATACACCTCAATGTTTTAATGTATTCAGCTTCTGATAAAGAAAACAATTAAGATCAAAACTAGGGGTGGCAATTTTTGACTCAACACGACAACACGACTCATACTCAACACGAACTCGAAAATGATCCGACACGCGAACACAAAATATAAACTGGTCATGTTCGGATTCAACCCACCAAACCCGAAATTGACACGACCAACCTGTTTATTTAAGAATTGACACTTTCTCTATTTTCTCATTTGTATGATAACAAAAAATTAACAAGATCAACGTGTTTAATTAATATTATAGAAATAAAATATTAATTATTTATAACTGTTTATTAAAGACTAACATAATTATTGTATAAAAATGATATTTTTACTCATTATTATTGTTATTATGTTTATTAAGTTAATTTTTAATTTGTAAAAAAGTATGAGCATTGACTCAATTAAGTGAAAATAAATCTTAGCGTTAGATTTTTTATTCAAAGTTTATATGAGTCAACACGAATACGAACATGAAAACGGACACGACACGAAAATAAACAGGTCAACTCGACACGACACAATTAGTTAAATGAGTTGGGTTAAGGTTGACTAATATTCGATACGAATCCGCAATGACCCGACACGACACGACTCGATTACCACCCTTAATCAAAAGTGGATATTTTGCAAAATCCAGCTAACCACAACTTTAAAATTTATCCACGACGAACCAAAGTGAAAGTTGTATTGGGTCACTGATCTACTAAACTCTTTATAAGGTAAAAATTTCATTCATACTCACCTGGCAACTTGGTTCTCTGACAAGTCATCTTTTTACCTCTTTTTGCCTCCAATGCGTTCCTATCTCACCTTTAACTTCGCTTGTTTGTTTTCTCTTTTAATGTTCGATACACAAGTCAGAATTTTGTAAGTTTGGATTTTGCAATAGTAGAAGTGTCTTTTTCTGAGTTCGAATCTGTAATCAGCAGTTATAGTTTTTAGTTTTTCCACTGTGTTGAATGAATTTCATGATGCCTGAGAATTGGTTGAATTAAACAGAAAGCAATGTTCAAGTGTAAAAGAAGATCTCCAAGCTAATGTTACACTAGAAACTTTTGAAATAAATGGTCTAATAATGGTGTTCCACCTCCCTGTCTGTGGTCCAAAATCAATGGTCATTTTCAAAACCACTCCACAGAGTTCATGTGAGTGAATTTAATGCCATCATATATCTTCAATTCGAAGACAAGTTGGAACAACCCAAAGAAAATATATGCCACTGATCAAACAAAAGGCAAAAAAAAAATCTAGAAAAGTATTCTATACGAATCTGGAACACAAAAACTTGGTAATAATTCAAACTGTAATTCACGAGAAATTGATGTGAAGAAATTCTTACCTTGCTAATCTTTGGGACAACAGACCTCAGCATGTAAAGCCTATCATTGAGCTTTTTCCGGCGGCGGCGCTCAGCCATCAAATTCTTAGCTGGAAGCCCCTTCTTCTTCCCTTTCTGATCCCCACCAGTGACAGTACTATTAGCATTTGAGCTATTTCCACCATTTTTAGCAGTCTCCTCCACTTTAGTATCCTCCATCAACTCATCAGAGTCGTAATTCAAACCAAACCCATCGATATCTACATCATTTACATTGCCATTCTTCAATTTCATCTCATCTACTTTAGTCATTTCCATCTTATTACCAAAACCTTCTACATTAGTCGAACCTTCACCATTTTCAATACCCAAAACCCCCAAATGGCCGCAATTATCACCCAAATTTTTCCTAAGAGCAGCTCTCTTTTGAAACAGAGTGGGCTGTGCTCCAATTGAAGCAAAATTTTCAAGTGGTTTCAGTAACTTAGACCTATTCAAAAACAAAGGACTCCCAGAACCCCCATCAAACCCCCTAAACCCTGATAAACCAAAGCCAGAACTCACCGCACAGCTGTTTTCTGGCAATTGAAGCAAATGGGTAGTTGGAAAATGAGGGTTTGAGCTCAAATTGAGATTACCAATTTGGGCTTGTGAGCTCAAATCACTGAACCCAGTCAAAACCCCACTTCCTATGTTCAAAGCACTTAAAGCTTGGGTCTCAAGAAACCCAGTTTGACAACCCAAATCGAAGCTATTCTCAAGAGAGTTGTTAGGTATGGCATTGAGGACCGAAGACATGGTGGGTTTTGGAGGTAAGAAGTACTGCACCTGAGATGGATCGAGACTGCTGAACACTGAAACTGATGATGGTGAACATGAAGAAGACGAGTCCATTGGTTGTAACAACAGGTTATTCTCAGCTTCTGTAAAATTTGGCGAAAAAGTAAGGTCTCTGATGTCATGGTGGTTTTGTAAGTTGTTGGTGTTCAAGTACCAATCTCCATCTTCAACTTCAAGCATTGATTTGAATGCTGGGAGCGTACCCACTTCGTCTTTACTCTCCACACCCCCATTGTTGTTGTTGTTGGAGGTGTTTCGAGTCCATGAAGCTGTTTCTTCATCTTCTTTCTCTTCCATCCAAACCACGCTATTCATTCCAGATATCATATTTTCTTGGGTTTCCTTCTCTGGGTTTTTGAGGAGCTTCAAGGAAAAGTAATGGCATCCACGAAATAAGCCGGGCTGGAAGGATAAAGAGCGAATGTAGAGAGAGAGAGAGAGAGAGAGAGAGGGGGGGACGTTAAAGGGAGGGAAAGGGGGGGGGGGGGGGGGGGGGGGGTGAAGAAGTTGCAGAGGGAAAAGGGAAAGAGCTTTATCAGACGTCTTGTTTGAGGCAAATGTGACACATACACTTCGAACGTTACGTCTGATGGGGTGTTATGATTAGGATTTTTGTATGTATATATATATGTATTGATGGTTAAAAAAAGATAAGATCATCACCATTTATGGAACTTTGTATAGGTTTTTTTCCAGTTCCCATGGCTTTATTTTTGTAACAGGTGAGATGATGAAGAAAGTGTTCAACTAATGCCTGGTTCTACTTTGTTGTTATATGTAACTAGAAAGGAAGCTTAATCATTAACAATTAACCTAGTAAGTAAGAAGAAGCCAACCTAATTTGCGGAAACTTTAAGGTATCGAAAAATAAATAAATATTAATCGGTAATAGGGGCGAGCTGAAAATTTAGACGTCATTCGGATCTTGATAACTTTTTGGGGTCAGGCTATGAGGGATTTATCCCTCATGAATTCCTTATGCTCCGTTTGGTACGATGGAAAGTTAGAAGGATGGAAAGTGGGAGAGATAGATAAAACATCATGTTTGGTAAGAAAAGAAAGTAGGAAGGATGGAAAAGTGGATGGATTAACTTTTCTTCCAACTCACCAAAATCAATCCCTCCAAAATCGGAAGGAAAGTGGATGAAAAGCTAATTATTTGTATTGAGATGTATCTTATTTGTCTATATATATCTTTTAATATATACATATATTATATATACCTTAATTTCATATAAAAAAACAATGATAAAATATGTATTTATATATATATTTTTAAAAATAATTTAAAAATAATAAAAAAAAAATAAAAAAAAATTATAATAAATAAATAAAATAAATAAACAGGTCAACTCGCAACTCGACACTACAGAATTAGTTAAATGAGTTGAATTAAGTTTGACTAATATTCGACACAAACCCGTAATAACTCAACACGAATCTGACACGACACGACTCGATTGTCACTTCTAATCTTAGCCTGCACAAAAAAAAAAAAAAATAGTCATTTTTATTTTCCATCCATCCAACCAAACACAAAGGAAGGAAAGTGTATCATTCCTACTTTCCTTCCTTGAAGGATAGAAAATGTATCCCTCCTACTTTCCATCCTTCCTACCAAACGGAGCATTAGTCCCGACGTGAATGGTCTGTCTTTAACTAGAGCGGAGAGGAGATTAGTCGAGGTGTGCATAAATTGGTCCGGATACCCCTAATCATTAAAAAAAGAAAGAAGAGCAAAATAAATAAATATTTGTATCGTATTAAAAGTTATTACTTCTTATTGTAAAATTAAACCTTAAAATGAGAAATTACAACTGATTGAGGTAATTTTATAATCGATCATGAGATTTCTTTGAACAGTTATAACTTCGTATTTACGAATTGTAACTAAAATTTTAAAAGTTATAACTAACTTTTGAAATCGATCACAATAATTAAATATCGATTATAATCTTTATAAGTTGTGACTTACACATCCAAAAAATATAACTTGATTTTAAAAATTATAATTTTCGATATGATCGATACTGATGGAGATACTATAGTCTTTCCCTCTAATTTGGAGCATCTACATTCAAGGATTATTTTTCTTTTCTATGGTAATTTTTCAACCGAATTCCCACTTCTGTAGGATTTCAATTTATTTTTTGATTTTATGAAAGCATGGTTTAAACTTACGGGGTTCAATTAAAAATGTGGTTATTTATAAGACTCTCTTTTTAAGTTTTTACATTGAAAATAATGTGTTAATTTTAAAAATAAATTTGAAAGGGTGACATTTGAGAACTTTAAAAGATTGCCGTCGAATGAAAATTTGATTCCAAGTTCAAGTCTCTAAGAAAGAACTCAATTAATTCATAATACATGATTTGTGAGTGATTACATGTGAATGTTGTAACATTGCCACATAGATGGTCACATCGATAGGTCACTTCGATGGACTCTAAGGAAATTGTGGTTTGGTGGGTCAAGATGGAGTTTTAGCTTAAGAAAAATGTCATGCAGGACCCACTATATCATCATGCCAAGCACATGCTTGGGCCACTATGTGGGGTCCCACTATAATTGGGATCCACAAATATATTTTCCTAACTAAACGGTATAATTCGAAGAAAGAATGAGAAAAAAGAAATTGAGATATGTGTCAAGATAAATAGGATTGTGGAATAGATCTTGAGCAAACATAATTAGGGTCCCGAGACTAGGTTCTCGCAACAAGGTCTCGAGGTAAGGATTCCCGCGGTAGGGTCCCATTACAGAGTGTCTTCCACCTAATTAATACTTGAGACACTTGTCACAAGTTTATTGGCTTGTATCACATGTGCCTAGGCTACACATGTGTGACCTTCCTGTTGGAACGGAAATCTCAAAAACCATTGACAACGCGTATGTATCAAATACCAAAAATTTTCCTTTAAAACCCTGCAATGCGGAATTGGGGTTTACCTTCGAGATCGTTCGGGATTGATCTCGTCTCAGCACGAACGCAGAACTTAACAACGAACGCAGAAAATAGCTCGACAAACCTCGTGGCTTTTTGTCGTATATCCCTCACGTCAGAATTCGAATGCAGTGTGGGCTGCCAGAACCTCCGAACTCCTGCTCTCCCTTTCAGCCTCTCTAAAAAACGTGAGTAAAAAGTAGATGCTGAATTAGAGAGCCTAGATGTCTATATATAGGCTACGACAGAAACCCTAAGGAGAAATAAGGACAGTGTTTCCAATGGGTCTAGGATTCCTATGTTCAACCCAGAACAAACATCCTACAGTCCATTAATAATAAATCAGTCCACTAAAAACTTATTATTGATCTCTTGAGCCTTATCTCAAAGTTATATTCGAGTTGCTTATTATTATATGCTTAATAATCTCTCCACGTTTATGATTACAGATGTCCATCAATTAAATAAATTACTGACAATTATATTTAATTGACTTCTTTTATTCCTTGAGACTTTACCACTCAACTTATTTGTCATGTCGGATAATTAAATCCTCCTACAGGGTTTGACATGAACAAAACTTATGAGTTTCCTCAAGAGGACATCATCAACCCATTTAAATATTAGGACGTGGTTTCCTTTAATAATTAATTTCCACCATACAAATAATATCGTCTTCCAATTCATCGAGCTTATTGACTCGATATGAATCTCATTATTTGATGAATTAAAGTGACTAACATTATATGCACTTGACAATTAAATATTTTCGGATTAAGAGCATAAGCGATCATAATAATCATGAGGTATTTATTATTTTATTAAATCAGTAAAATATAATAATCTCAACATGAGTCTATTCAATATACAAAGTGTACTAGAGTAATAATCTGAGACATCAAACAGTCTCCTACAGTCAAGACAGACTATGTCAGAATATTACACTACAATCTACTGATGGTGTGTCCAATTCCATCTAGGATTGTGAACATATACTCATATTATACAAAAATATGATAATTTGGTTTTCTGTGCATAAGCCGAACTCTACACATCAGATTATCTACAATGTAAAATATAAGACACACATCCATACCATATATTAAATATAATGCAAATATTTTGCCCATATAGATTCTCAATA
Source organism: Ilex aquifolium (assembly GCA_951799425.1). NCBI lineage: Eukaryota > Viridiplantae > Streptophyta > Magnoliopsida > Aquifoliales > Aquifoliaceae > Ilex > Ilex aquifolium. Next base: position 11,506,800 of record OX637410.1, on the reverse strand, counting down.
AAATGTAAAGAACAAACTTCTATTAATTAATAAAACTAGTGTCACTACAAAAAATAAGCTTTTAGTATACTACTCTATCACTTTCTCTATAAATACCCTTATATTCTCACAAGGACATGGGTTTTTTGGATGGATGTAAACCCTTAGGCTCTAAGCCTTGAGGAGGCAACCTCTCTCTCTCCTCTCTCCCCTTCTTCCTCTTCTTCTCCATTCTTCACACCCTTCTCTTGAGCCCTATGACAGTGACGTGTATGAACCCATTTAACTCCTCACCTACATTCTTTGGCAACTCCATTGGGGAGGTGATACTCCGAGTGGTATTTTTGCTATCTAGAAGCACTATGTCATTGAGTTTGACACCTATCAACTTCACCATGCTACTTGCGATAGGCCATGCAACTTAGCCCCTCGCTATCCATTCAACCACACCATACCATGTCGCGGTGGCAGTGTCCCACTCCAGCCTATCAAGTCTACGACCTTAATCCTTATTCAAGTTTTACCAAGCTAAAGCCATTAGCTTATCAAGTCAAACATGTGCCAGTCGAGAATGGCTTTGAGCGACACACTCACCTTATGGGCACACTCAGTTCCCGCAAGCTCATTTTGTGGCCACTCGCAGGAAAATTCCTGAACCCAGTTTGACACGGGGCTACTATACATGTCAAGTACCATTGCCGGCAACCGAATCAAACTTTTGCGCACTTGGGTTTCTTACAAATGATGGCTGCCACGACTGTCTTTGCAACAACACTTGTGATAATTTGAATGTTAAGAAGAGCCCCTTCGACATTTTTTGTGCTCGCTTCAAGTGGGGGAGCTATTTCGAATATGTTTTTGGTCACGAGACCTATCAACAATCACCGCGAAGCAGACTCATGTGAAAAGAAAAAAAATGCTCGAGGCAGGGACATGAACAACACATAGCTTGCCTCCCTTGAATTGATTAGCCTATCTTGTCATTATTCGCGGGGTACTTGGTGAGGAAAATTAAAAGGCCAAGGCCATGTTAGTAGTATGCTCTAAGACCGATCATATATATGATATTTTGGGGCTGTACTAGTAACATTCATTACTTAATTAAATAAAATGGTAAGTTTATTTATCATATTTCTGCTTAATTTCATTTTAATATACATGATATATTCCATAGAGTATAAGTTAAGAAAATAGTTTCTTAAGGAGTTGAGAATATGAGAACAATACTTCTTAGTACTTAGCTCTTAAATATTTATAGTCATAAGATTATTCTGTGGGCACTATGTAATCCGGATAGACTAGCATACACTATCTTTACTCATATTTGATATGAGGTGACTCGTCCAAGTTACTAGTGTAGGGACACTAAAGCAAGTGTGTGGGTGCTTGTTAGAGAACAAATACACTGAACGTGACCATTGACTAACGTAGGATATTTCATATGGAGTTTTATATACTTGTTAGTGTTAAATCCTAAAGTTACAGTTATGCAACTGATCCTTAAACTTGAGACACCATGGTTGTCTTGTGCATGGAGTTCTATACTTTAACTATACACCATATTCATATACTAACCATGTAACTTGGATATGTATTGCTGGACATAGTTAGACATGCATGGAGACTTATGAGTGTATAACATGAAATCTATCACCCTTAGTAAATAAAGAGAGAATGTCCTATGTGATCTTCTATGATATGACTCAAAGAGTCATTGGCCAAGGCAGAATGACAATTAAAAAAAAGGTTTCTAATTGATCATTAAGAGTCATAGTCCTAAGATTGAATACATAAAATTGAGTTAGGGGCTTGACAGTAATTCCATACCCTTGTAATTCAATTGGGGCATGGTATAATAGAATGATTGAATTGCATGGTAACTGTAGACTGAATGAGTTCTTTACCTATTTTGTGCTATCAGGAGGTTGATCATGATATGTTGTTAGGTGTCACTCATGATTAGTAGAAGCCCGAATAATGAGTTCTAATTTGAGATGCTACTTGTAGTTAGTATCAAATGCCTACAATCGGGTATGCTTGAACCTATAAGGTCACACACAATAAAATTGATTGAAAACTAAATGATAAATAAGAGACAACCAATTAAGAGTTGATTGGTGTGAAAACCCAATTAAGAGTTAATTAGGGATTTTATTATAATTAATGATTGATAAAGGGGTTATATGTAATTGATTATGATCTCATAATTACATTATTTGATGGAAAAGGCTAGCTATTTATTTGAAAAAGTTGGTAAATGTGATAATTTAACAAGGAATTGATGCTATACTAATAAAATATGAATTGCGTTTATTTTGCAGGAAATTTGATGAAAATTGGAGTGAAAGGAGAAGAATAGCTGAAGAGGAGTATATTGGAAGGCGCGTCTGGACGGTGGAATGCCTTGCGTCCGGACGTGAGGAACATAATGTATAAGCTGAAGAGTTTGAAGACATGGAACAGTCTTCCAAGTGTGTCCAGGCGGAAGAAAACACGCATTCAGACGTGTGTCGACAGTTTGCCAACACCAGTAGCAGAATTTTAATTCAATTAGATATTTTCCCAAATAATCCTATAAATAGGAGATGATGGTTGTGTATAGGGGACCTTTTTGGCAGTAGTGTTTTATTTTATTTTATTGTTATTCTTTTGGTTTAATTTCATCATGTCTGGCTGAGAGGTTTCGCTACGGTTAGGGGAGAACCTCTCAATGAAGTACGGTAATGTTATTGACTTATGAGCTTAATGGTATGTATATTTTGCTAATTCAACTTTTGATTTGTAATAAAGTTTATGCTCTGTAAAAATTCTTGAGTCATTGTGTCTTATACCTTGATTGCTTGAATTTCTCTACGAATCAAATAACTGGTTGTTGCACGCTTAAGTTGATTACAATTATTTCACATAATAATATAATTGAAGGATTACTCGGGTAAGTCGTGAATTTGAATGTTAGGAGAGTTTGATTTATTGTAGACTCCGAGTATAGTAAATACTTATGATCAATAATTAGTTCATCGATTTTCCTGGATAAGCTTTTGGTTATAAACAAAGATATTTTCTCATTATTATTGCTAAATTTGGTGACTTGAGTCAATCGACATTTGATTCTTGTCTAGGTTTGAAAACTAAGTCTTTAATCATTATTGCAAGGATTTGAGAAGGAGTACCTGATGCTCTAGTATTTTTTTCATATTGTTTTAATCACTTTAATCAGTTTTACCAATTCAAATACTCTTTTAAAACAAAATATCTTCACAATCTTTTTACAGAATTTAGTGTGGTTTCTGGTATTTTCACAACTCCCTGAGGGTTCGACCTCGGTCTTTCGAGTTTATTTTACTTCGCACAACCTGCGTTTGGGTTTACATATTTGAAGTTGTAGCAAGTTTTTTGGTGCCGTTGCCGGGGAACTGTTGAAAGACAAGGAACCGCCATCACATTTATTGAGGTTTTCAGTATTTACGATTCGTAGGAGATCCGGTAACTTCGTGCCATTTTTATTTTTGCTGAAATTTATTTTCTTTTTGTCATTTAATTTTGTTTTCTGTTTTATTAATTTCTTTTAATTGTTTTATGAGTTCTTGACATCGTGATTTGAGTGATCGTTTAATAAGAGAATATTTAGATGCTCTGTTTGGAAACCTTTTTGATTAATCTGATTCAAATCATACTTCTCATACAATGGGTGCAGATCCGAATGATAGGAGAAATAATTTTCTTGAACATGAGGATCATGAAGATAGAATAAGTAATCATGATGAGAATGATATTGATAATCTGAATACTAATCATGGTCAGACTTTGCGTGAATATTTACAACCTGCACGTCACACTGCACCCTCATGCATCATCTTTCCATTAAATGCCACAAATTTTATTTTTAAACCTGTCATGATCGCATTACTTCCAAAATTTTATGGCATGGAATCAGAAAACCTTTACTTGCATATTAAAGACTTTGAGGAGGTTTGTGGCACATTTCATGATCAGACTGTGTCTGTGAATACAATCAGGTTGAAATTTTTTTCTTTTTACTTAAAGGAAAAAACTAAGACTTGGTTGCATTCTCTCCGACCTAGGTCTATAGGCACATGGCCAGACATCGCACAAGCTCTTTTAAAAGGTAAATTATGATTTTTTCTCAGAAAGAGTCTGAAATTTTTTACCAAAGTTGGGATAGATTTAAAGACCTTCTTCCATCTTGCCCACATCACGGTTATGAAAGCTGGTGTGTGATAAGTTTCTTTTATGAAAGTTTGACCCCACAAATGTGTCAGTTTGTAGAAATGATGAGTAACGGTGACTTTATGAATAAGGAACCGGATGAGGTCTTTGATTTTTTAGATCGTTTAACCGAGAATGAACAATCTTGGGATACCACATCCCAAGAACCTCCCAAGAGTAAGAACATACAATCTTCATCGAGTGGGGGTAAGTATTAGTTGAGGAATGAGGATGACCTAGGGGCTAGAATTGCTACATTGGCAAGGAGGGTTGAGGATATGGAGTTTAAAAAGGTTAATGAAATTGAAACTGTCTCTATCGAGGAAATTTGTAGCATTTGTGAAATCCCTGGGCACCCCATAAAGGAGTGTCCAACAATTCCTGTTCTAAAAGAAGTTCTCCATGATCAAGCAAATGTTACAAACATTTTTTCAAAGCCTTATAACAACCCATATTCTAATACATACAACCCTGGGTAGAAAAATCATCCAAATTTTAGTTGAAAAGGTGATAATCATGCATCACAAATACCTCAGCAAAATTCCTCTAATTTATTCCATACAGTCCACCCCTAAAGAGGAATTTTGAGGAGGTATTGTCATAATTCATGCAAAGTCAGACCAATTTTAATAATCAACCCACACAGGCCATAAATGATATAGGAGTAGACTCACTAAATTGACCACTGTCCCATGTCATCAAGAAAAATGTAAGTTTTCAGCCCAACCCCAACCAAATCCACAGGGTCAATTTAATGTGAATGAGACTGGTACATCAGATACTATTCATGAACAGGTAAAGTCTTTCACCACACTTCGTAGTGGAAAAGTAATTGAAAAAATATTCCTACTAAAGTTCAAGAATCTGATAAAATTTTAAAACCTACGGAGAGTGGTGATAAACTAGACCATTCTGAAATCATTAAGCCTGAGAGGTATCCGACATCTGCATCATTCCCACAGAGATTACTTACATCTGTCAAGCCAAACATGTACAATGATATGTTATCAATTTTTAAGCAGGTGAAGATCAATATCCCCTTGTTGGATGCCATAAAACAGATACGTTCTTATGCAAAATTTTTGAAAGATTTATGTACTGTTAAAAGGAAATTAAATGTACAAAAGAAGACATTTTTTACTGAGCAGGTATCTTCCATCAGACAACATAGGACTTAACAAAAATATAAAGACCCTGGTTGTCCTAACATCTCATGTGTTATAGGCAATCATAAAATTGAACAGACTTTATTAGATTTGGAAGCTAGTGTGAATTTGCTCCCTTACTCAGTTTATGAGCAATTAGGGTTGGGGGAGTTGAAACCCACTTCGGTTATATTACAGTTGGCTGACCGATCAGTTAAAATACTGAGGCGTATGGTGGAAGATGTTTTGGTATAGGTTGATAATTTTTACTTTCTTGTAGATTTTATAATTTTGGATACTCAACTTACGTTAAGTTCTAATGCTCAAATTCCTGTAATATTAGGCAGACCATTCCTTGCTACTTCAAATGATCTAATTAATTGTAGGAATGGTGTGATGAAGTTATCTTTTGGTAATATGAAATTAGAATTTAATATTTTTAATGTTTGCAAACAACCAAGGGATGTTGATGAGGATGTGCATGAGATTAATATGATTGAGTTTATTTGTCCAAGCAGAGTATATGATTCTTCTTTGTTTGATCCACTTGAAGCATGTTTGCTGGAACAACATTTTTTGTTAGAGATGAGTGAAGAAAATTCTGAAATTAGTGAATTGATTAATTTGTTGAATTCTTCACAGATTCTTGAAGTAAAGGATTGGAGACAGAAATTTGAGGAGCTACCACCAAAAATCAATCCACCAGTTCCATCAAGTGATAAAGCTCCCAAACTTGACTTGAAACCATTATCAGTAGATTTAAAGTATGCATTTTTAGGAGATGATGAGACTTTCCCGGTAATAATTTCTTCTCATTTAAGTTCGGCACAAGAAGGTATGTTACTACAACTTCTTAGACAACATACAGATGTTATTGGTTGGACTCTAGCTGACATAAAAGGGATTAGTCCATTGGTTTGCACTCATAAGATATACTTAGAGAATAATGCTAAAACATCTAGGGAGATGCAAAGAAGACTTAACCCACATATAAAAGAAGTTGTAAGAAATGAGGTGTTGAAATTATTAGATGTAGGAATAATTTACCCTATTACAGATAGTAAGTGGGTAAGTCCTACACAGGTAGTCCCCAAGAAATCAGGTGTCACTGTAGTTGCTAATGATAATAATGAACTTGTACCAACTAGGACAATAACTGGTTGGAGGATGTGCATAGACTACAGGAAATTAAATTATGTGACTAGAAAAGATCACTTCCTTTTATCTTTCATGGATCAGATTTTGGGAAGGGTGGCATGACATATGTTTTATTGTTTTTTGGATGGTTATTCGGGGTATAACCAAATTGAAATTTCCCTAGAAGACCAAGAGAATACCACATTTACTTGTCCTTTTGGTACTTTTGCTTATCGAATGATGCCCTTTGGACTTTGCAATGCACCTGCGACCTTTCAAAGGTGTATACTAAGTATTTTTAGTGATATGATTGAGCGTTTTCTTGAAGTCTTTATGGATGAATTTATTATTTTTTGTGATTCATATGATGATTGCCTTTTAAATCTTGAGAAAGTGCTAATTTGATGTGAAGAAAAAAACCTTGTACTTAATTGGGAAAAATGTCACTTTATGGCTCGAAAGGGAATTGTCCTTGGTCACATTGTTTTTTCTGAGGGAATTCAGGTTGATAGAGCTAAAATTGAATTAATTGCTAATTTACCTACTCCAAAAACCCTTAAGGATGTTAGATTTTTCTTGGGTCATGCTGGTTTTTATAGGAGGTTTATAAAAGATTTTAGTTCTATATCTAGACAACTTTGCCACCTCCTAGGGAAGGACACACATTTTGAGTGGAATGAGTCATGCCAAGAGGTTTTTGATAAGCTGAAAGGCATGCTCATCACTGCTCCAATTATGCAACCTCAAAATTGGAGTCTTCCCTTTGAAATCATGTGTGATGCCAGTGATTACGCCGTAGGGACAGTTTTAGGGCAATGTAACGAGAAAAATCCACATGTCATATATTATGCTAGTAGGACCTTAAATAATGCACAAATGAATTATTCTACGATAGAAAAAGAATTACTAGCAATAGTGTTTGCCCTAGACAAGTTCAGGTCTTATTTAGTCGGATCCCCTATTGTTATTTTCACAGACCATGCAGCTCTTAAATATCTGTTAACTAAGAAAGATACAAAACCAAGATTGCTTAGGTGGATCCTCCCACTCCAAGGATTTGACTTAACAATCAAAGATAAAAAGGAGTAGAGAATGTAGTGGTTGACCACTTGTCTAGACTTATGAGCAATGTACCAATAGAGACAATGCCGATCAAGGATACATTCTCCGATGAACAATTGTTGGCTATTTCCTCATTACCTTGGTTTGCTGACATTGTGAATTTTCTTGTTACAGTTATATGCCACCATCTTGGACTGCTTTGGATAAGAAGAAAATTTTGGTTGAAGTAAGAAATTTTTTCTGGGATTATCCATATCTTTTTAAATACTGTTTAGATCAAATTATCTGGAGATGCGTACCTGATGGTGAGGTAAGTAGTATTCTATCTTTTTGTCACTCAGGAGCATGTAGATGCCACTTTTCAATGAAGAAAACCGCTACAAAAGTTTTGCAGTGCGGGTTTTATTGGCCTACAATTTTTAAAGATGCATATAATTTTTTTAAGGTTTGCGAGCGTTGTCAAAGACTAGGGGGATTAACCCGTATAAATATGATGCCTCTTAATCCGATTTTGATAATAGAAATTTTTGACTATTGGGGCATTGATTTCATGTGACCTTTTCCCCCATCTTTTGGATACATGTATATTTTAGTGGCGGTAGATTATGTTTCTAAATGGGTCGAGGTTGTACCATGTCGGAAAAACGATCATAAAGTTGTTTTAAAATTTTTAAAAGAAAATATTTTGTCCAAATTTGGTATATCTCGAGCCATTATTAGTGATGTAGGATTGCATTTTTGCAATAAACCTTTTGAATCTTTAATGAAAAAATATGGTGTAACACATAAAGTTGCAACCCCCTATCACTCACAGACAAGTGGTCAAGCAGAACTAGCCAATCGAGAGATTTCTTATATTTTAGAAAAAACGGTTAATCTTGATCGTAAAGATTGGTCATTACGACTAACTGATGCGTTATAGGCATATCACACTGCTTATAAAATCCCGATTGACATGTCTCCGTATAGATTGGTGTATGGAAAAGCTTGTGACTTACTTGTGGAGTTAGAACATAAAACATATTGGAGCATTAAAATGTTTAATTTTAGTTCTTGACAAAGCTGGCGCCCTACGAAAATTACAGCTAAATGAGCTTGAGAAAATCCGAAATGAGGTTTATGAGAATTCTAGAATCAGCAAAGAGAGAATGAAGGTGTTTCATGATAAAAATATTTTACGTAAAGTTTTTACACCTTCACAAATAGTTCTTTTGTATAATTCTCGATTACATATCTTCAAAAAAAAACTTCGAACCCGATGGAGTGACACATATATTGTTAAATAAGTTTTTCCTTATGGAACAGTGGAGATAGAAAATCCTAAGAATGGGAATACATTTAAAGTTAATAGACAAAGATTGAAACCATTCTTGGAAGGAGGTATAGTAGAAGTGGAATCCATCGGGTTGGTGGATCCCCACTATGAATAATTCATCTCTAATAGTTCAACCCAATTTTTGTATATTGTTGTATGTTGTTCTTCTCTTTTATTTTATGAGATAATTGCAGATACACGTGCACATTATAAACACATCCGGTATGTCCTTCTTTACTCTTAACTGTCTTATACTATTTCTCACTACATTGGGGACAATGTAAAATTTTGAGTGGGGGGTTAGCATGCTTACTTTATTGATCATCCATTGTGCACATGCATGTGCAATAATTTAAAAAAAAAATTTAAAAATTTATGAGAATTTTAAGTTTTTAAATTTTTAGGAATTTTTAGGATCAAGTTGTGCCATTTTAGGAGCAAAGTGGTGAAAATTTTTTTAAAAAAAAATTCTAAGTATAAAGGAGGGGAACTACTGGAGTTCGCGTCCGGACGCGCATGGCATAGAGTAAACATCACTGGAACATGCGTTCGGACGTGAACCAAGGACCTGAGTTCACTGAAACACGCGTTCGGACGTGACTTCATCACGCGTTCGGACGCGAAGACCAAACGTTTCGTATTCAGAACACGCGTCCGGACGTGACTTGATCATGCGTCCAGATGCGTTCTCTTTGAGGCTAATAAAGGCGGTAGTTGACATGCGTTCGGACGGTTGAACCCATGCGTCCGGATGCGAGTGGAAAAATTATAAATAGGAGTAGCCTGAATGAATTTTTTTCATACTCTCCCCAGCCACCTTAGAAACTTCTCCCGCCTATTTCAAAAACCCTTCTCCACCCCTCACTCCATGGCACCTCCATGAGCCTCAACTTCCAAAAGGTCTCGTATCGACACTCAGGAGACTCAGGAGGAAGACACTACTTTCGACCCTCTTCATTTCGAGACACTTGAGGTCAGGGAAAGATTCTTTAAATACTACACCACAAAGCTGTTTGTATGTGAGAGACAAATAGAGTTTGAAGATTTTATGAGATTTGGGGTCCGGGACATTATCTGTTCCAGGAGGTGGGCCGGTTTCATTGGTCAGGAATGGCCGTGTATATCTGTGTTGGCGAGAGAATTTTATAGCAATGCTGACGACTGTGGGAACGGTATCTTTCGTACCTACGTTCGGGGTAAACATATTAGAGTGGACGCCACGGCCATAGCTCGGTTGACAGGGATGCTCTAAGCCCGGGTGGCCAACCTAGACTACCCCTAGAATTATTCAGGCGACATAGTTGGGCGAGAGCTCTTGGGAGATGAGGATTTTGTTTGGACTGCTGAGTTTAGGTTTCTTCAGCAGAGTGACCTAACAAACAAGTATAAGATGTTGAACCTAATTTCAATATCAAATGTTTATCCCCTGCTGAGGAACAATCACATCTACCCTGACCGAGCTCGTCTTCTGTACGCCATGGGTACTGGACAGTCTATAGACCTACCTTCGCTTATCTTTGTCGAGATACGGCGAGCTATCGTAGACCCGAAAAAGGGGTCTCTTCTTTTTGCAGGCCTGGCCACTGCACTTTGCGAGCTGGCAGGGGTGGCGATCGATGCCACCATGGACAGGGCTAAGAAGGTAGTGGTGCTCAAATCTGGCTCTCTTCTAAAAAGTTAGAGTGTGACTAGGCCTACAGGAGAGAAGGGGCAGGCCGCTGAGCAGCAGGGAGAGGCTGCAGCAGTGGAGACAGTGCCTGTGGAGCAGTGGGATCAGTTCCTCAACCTGGATGAGGATTTTGATTTACCGGTTGATGAGGACACTGATCCTAGGAAGGATAGGTAGCTGCTATTTGAGATTTTGGGAGAGTAGAGGGAAATGAGGAGAGAGATGAGAGAAATGAGGTCATAGATGAGAGGGTGGGGCAGAGTTCTCAGAGTCGGGCAGGCCCCTCATAATAGTCTATTGTGGAATCTTCTAGGTCTTGGGAGTTGTTAGTTTTTTTTTTTAGTGAAAAGAATGTCCGTGTGTAGAAATCAAAGCCTATTATATTTGGTAAATTTTTGTCTAGGCTTGATTTCTTTATCTTTTGAAATATGCAATGTATGAAATTCTAATATAAAATGAGAAGCATATTTTGTTCTGATGTGTTATTAAATATCTGAATAACATTTTTATGCATAATTTTACATAACAATATGAAAATAATTCTCTTAGCCTTAAATTTGCAATTGTTTAAGTATCACATAGAACTTTATTCTATATTTTTTGTATCTTATATCATGTTCTTATAAAAACTCATAATTTGTACACTTTAGACTATACCAAGTTAAAAATTTGATAGGTATTTTACCTTGAGAACTTGAAACATATAGTGTAGATGCATAAAAACCCTAGTGAGTTTTGATCCAATCTTCCTTTGAGGGTTATTTATATTTACTTAAAAGAATTATTTCTTTCAGCTAATCTCCTTCAATAGTCTCAATATTTTTGTTTTGGTCAACATCAATATTATGAATGATTGCTTGACTTTAAATTATTTGCATGAGAAGTGTGTTATCAATAGCTCTTGAGATATGATTTTAGGCTATTTTTGACATTATTTGAGTCTAAGTCTTATTCCTTGAATATTTTTATCCCTAGAAGCCGTGATTGAGCCTTTGAAGTAAAATTTTATTTCTTATACCCAACATATAATAACCAAGCCAATTTAAAAAAAAATATATATCTTTTATCCTTGGTTATTCCGAGATTGAGTTTTTTATTATTTATATAAATTTGGGAGATGTTGGTTGAGAAAAGATGACAAAAAAAAGGGTTTTGCATACTTGTGAATATCTGCATTAGATGTTTTGCTGAAAAAAGTATATACATTCAGATGTCTTGCTAAAAAAAAAAAAAAGACAATATGTCTAGCTGTGAAAAAGTAAATTAACAAAAAGAGAGAAAAATAGCAAGCATGGGTTTGAAAAAAATATGAGCAAGTTGTAAATTGTGCTTCTAAAGGGTGAAAAGTGAAAGACTATGGAAAGAAGTTTGGTTGTGTAATGTACATGTTCTCTCGGGATAATCTTTGAATTCCTGAATATCCTTCGTTTCAAAACCCTAATCTCAAGGCCCCATTACAACCTTAGATAAATACCTATTTGATCTCAAGAGTATATTGATAGATGCATGACTTGTGTGAATAAGGAAGAGAGTGGTGATTATTTATTTATTGTGTGTTGATTTCCTTTCATGAGACTATGTCAAATCTTTTTCTTTCAAATGACGGTTATTTTGATAGACATGTGAGCATTATTTTGTTTTGATTTAAATATCTTCTTCTCACATGTGATATTTGAGGGAATAGTCACTATAATCTGAGAGAATCTTTTATAAGAAAATTATCTAGTGAGATTTGGCATTGAGACAAATAGTTGATAGTTGTAGAGGTGATTACCAGATAAATTATTAACTTGGTATAATTAATTCATCTTACACACGAGTTTATATGGGAACATGATAAGTGCATACATTTATATGATGTAGAGTTCTATATTTTATTTTGCATGTGCTTATAAAAAGGCTTGCAGCTCAGAAATTTTATATTGTGGTAGCAATTTGTGTTATAAAATTATTATTCAGATATTTGATCACATGGTGATGTTTGTGGGTATCATCTCTGGAAACCCTCACGAGACTATACTGGTCCACTAGGCGGAACTTAGGGGTTTAAAGGCTTATTGTATAGGCTAAATGTAATCGTGAATCCTACGAAAGTGGTTTTGTTTTTGTTAATGCTTTTGTTTTTTTTTTATTTATCTTTGTTTACCTTACTAGGGACTAGCAAGGTCTGGGTTGGGGGGTGTGATTATGATCTCATAATTACATTATTTGATGGAAAAGGCTAGCTATTTATTTGAAAAAGTTGGTAAATGTGATAATTTAACAAGGAATTGATGATATGTTAATAAAAGATGAATTGTGTTTATTTTGCAGGAAATTGGATAAAAATTGGAGTGAAATGAGAAGAGTAGCTGAAGAGGAGTTTACTGGAAGGCGCGTTCGGATGGTGGAATGCCTTGCGTCCGGACGTGAGGAACATAATGTATAAGCTGAAGAGTTTGAAGACATGGAACAGTCTGCCAAGTGCGTCCGGACGGAAGAAAGCACACGTCCGGACGCGTGTCGCCAGTTTGACAACGCCAGTAGCAGAATTTTAATTCAATTAGATCTTTCCCAAATAATCCTATAGATAGGAGATGATGACTGTGTATAGGGGACCTTTTTGGCAGTAGTGTTTTATTTTATTTTATTGTTATTCTTCTGGTTTAATTTCATCATGTCTAGCTAAGAGGTTTAGCTAGGGTTAGGGGAGAACCTCTCAATGAAGTACGATAATGTTATTGACTTATGAGCATAATGGTATGTATATTTTGCTAATTCAACTTTGATTTGTAGTAAAGTTTTTGCTCTGTAAAAATTCTTGAGTCATTGTGTCTTATATCTTGATTGCTTGAATTTCCCTGCAAATCAAATAACTGGTTGTTCCACGCTTAAGTTGATCACAATTATTTCACATAATAATATAATTGAAGGATTACTCGGGTAAGTCGTGAATTTGAATGTTAGGAGAGTTTGATTTATTGTAGACTCTGGGCATAGTAAATACTTATGATCAACAATTAGTTCATCAATTTTCTTGGATAAACTTTTGGTTATAAACAAATGTGTTTTCTCTCTCTTATTGCTAAATTTGGTGACTTGAGTCAATCGACATTTGATTCTTGTCTAGGTTTGAAAACTAAGTCTTTAATCATTATTGTATGGATTTGAGAGGGAGTACCTGATGCTCTAACATTTTTTTCATATTGTTTTAATCACTTTAATCAGTTTTACCAATTCAAATACTCTTTTAAAACAAAACATCTTCACAATCTTTTTACAGAATTTCTGGTATTTTCACAATTTCCTGAGGGTTCGACATCGGTCTTCCGAGTGTATATTACTTCGTACAACCTGCGCTTGGGTTTACATATTAGAAGTTGTAGCAATAATTATGTGATAATTTCAACTTGACCCAAACTAGGATTAGAGTCCTTAAAGCTCTATAAATACCTTTATGTAGGAGGTGGATATATGATATAACAACTCTCTTGCTAGCACAAGAAGAACCACCCCTCATTCTCTCTCTACTAGTTTATCAATGATTGAGATAGATCCTTCAAGTTTATCAATTCGTATGGATACCGATAGAGGCCAAACATTTGCGAGGCTCATGGTAAAGATCAAATTCAGATTTGAATTTTAAAGTTTTGAGAATGCTTGAAGATCGTTAAAGACACGCTTCAAGAGGTAACTCTTAATCTTTTCTATAGATCTAAGGTTTCTCGGTTTATATTAAATATGAATAGATCTTAGTATAAGGAATCAAATTATTATTTTTTTAAATTCCTCTGCGTTTATTATATGATTCTTTTCAAGCCATATATTGTGCAGTTAACATGCTGAATGTTTATCTTCAGATGCATCACTATGGAACAAGTTAATACACTTGAAAGAAGTGAGAGCTTCTTTGGCTGCGAGACCCACCAGTGGTCACCGTCAGGTAAACCCACACTGAGACGATCTTGACAAAAGCTCGACATAGGCGTTGCTTTCCATCACCCAACGAAAGTTCAATTCTAATGCAATTGCCTCAAAGATTGAAGGTATAATAAAAGGGTCCGAATGATCTCTACTGTTCGCAGCAACCCCTTGCCGCCGTATCGAGATGGTTTCAAATTAGCCATTCTCTTTTATACCATATTCCCAGCTTCAACATTCTAGTGCGATGCAAAACTTATATTATGAAAATCTATGAAAGTGTCCCTCGTTGCGAGTCTTGTTAACGTTCATCGCGAGGCAAACTAACTTGGAGTGATTTCTTGTTCATGCATTGGTAGTGAAGCCATAACTGATATGGTGAACGTATATCCTGGAGTGCTAACATGGAGCAAGGTATTGAACTTATAATGGGTCACAGGCGCATGAATCCAATTATACTTTCCTATTTCACAAAAGGAACTCTACTACTTAAGGGGCACCCAATTGTTATTATTCTCCGCGTTGCTACATCACAACGTTGCTCTATGAATTTGAGAACCGAAGTAGGGGATTATTTTACCCACTTCGCAATGGAACTTTGGGTGATAGCTTTGCTACTGGCTAATCATGTACCCCAGTTGCTTCTTTTCTCAAGTGCGATAGCTATGCACATCTTATTTCTTGCCATATTTTTGGAGGCCTTATCTCTAGCGGGGGGTTCCGTGGAATACTACTCGAAGCTATATTTGCAAGCACATCAAATGGATGCATAGTTCCCTAATAGTCAAGAAGTGATATCGGACTAGAGACAACCTCACTAAAAAATACTATGGTACCCCCTCAGACCATCTATATACCCCGTGAAATGGGTCCCTTGCCAAATAATGGTCACGGTTCAACTAAATAATTATGCAACCAATTAAAGCAGGCTCTGCCATCCTACTTCGAAAATGGTATTCTCGAACATCATATCAAGGCAATGTCGAAAATGATGTAAGCATGGGTTCTCCATCATAACCAATTGGCGCCCCGGGGAGGGGGCAAGTATAATGGCTCATAATATCTTATTAGCTTGCACATTGCCGGATTCAATGAGGTAGCCTAATGTGGAAAATTCATTCCTTTTCTCGCATTATTGGAGCCTTGTCTACAAGGCAAGAATGGTGTCACGAACATTGAGGAGAACGCGACGACACATAGTTTGCCCTTCACTGCGGATGTACAAATGAAACCTCATCCAAAAGACGAGAGTGGCACCACGAGCATATCATCGTGGAAATAGTAAATGGATCCTTGTCCAAAAGCGCAAGAGTGACACCACGAGCATATCTTCGTGAAAATGGTAAATAGATCCTTGTCCAAAAAGGGCAAGAGTGGCATCGCGAGCATTTGGGGGAAATCTTGGCGTGACCTAGCTAGTCCGCTTCCCCTGCCATGGAAATGGTAAATGGTAATTGGATACCCTCAGAGGTAAAATGGTACATCGTTGCTCAACTGACCTTAATATAGAGCAGTGCGAAAAGAGCATCATTGTCAGCCTCGGGCCGAGGTACAAGGCTTCAAAGGCTTAGTCTGCTGGAGCAGGCCACCCAATGTGTGACTAACCATTGGGTCAGACCTGACTGGGATCTTGGGATACTCTGATAAAGGGGTCGATGGTTTGGATTAACATATAAAATGAGCATGATTGTCAGTCTTGGCCCGAGACAAGGTTTCGAAGGCTTAATTTGCTGGAATAGGCCTCCCAGTGTATGGCTTACTGCCCATTAAGTTGGACCTAATTGGGATCCGGAGAGGGTCTTACACAGATTCGATGATCCAGATTAACAAATGGGATTTCTTGGTCATCCTCATATTGGTATTTTTCAAAAAAAGTACATTATTTTCTACGGATACTGGCATTAATTGTACGGGCTCACCTCAAACTCAAGGTAATATAGACTCTACTACCCTATTCAGGGGTTGGTTTTTCATGAGTCTTACATCGACACTTTAATATGGTGATAATCTAGAGGCATATTTTATACTCCCTGGAGGCATATTTTATATAATCTGGAGGCATATTCCAATTTGTCCGTGGTCAACCTCAAAGGTGCGCTAGGACTTACCCTATACATGCAGAGGTCATTCTATATCCGCAGACTTCAGTTGGTACACATGTGCGATGGTGACTCTATACTTCAATTGTGCAGAGGTTACTTTATTTATGCTCATATCATTGCGCGAGAGGGGACACATTGTAAAACTCGGGTAAATTTGAACTTTTGTGAAAAAAGGGCAAAACGGTAATTTGCCACTAGGGTACAGGTTGTAAACCTGAATTTTTCTAGAGCTCGGATGACGAAACGGACATCACCGTTGGATTCGTCTTGCGAAATCTAGTTACCCTGTCAAATTTCGTTGAATTCCGAGTTAGTCGGATTTTTTGCGTTTTACAAGGCGGTCGGGCCTCGGGAGACCCAAAAACGAAATTTGGAATAAAATTTTAAATTTTGGGAAATAAATGACAGCAAGTTAAAATAAAAATATTTTGAACTTGAACCGGAGCGAAATTTAATCGTTTCGGGGCTAAAACGGACCCGGGAAATAAGGGTCGTGTGGCGCATTGTGGGTCAAGTATTTAAAGGGTATTTAAAGGGGAGAAAATCAGATTTCTCACCCATTTTGCTCAGCCGGTTTTAACGTGAGAGAGAAGAGAGGGAAAGGCTTGAGTTTCTCCACCTTCTCTCTACGATCTACAAAGATTGGGAGCTCAAATCCACTCGGGCCAAGAACAAAAATTGTTCTACGCGTCAAGGGCTACAAAACCATACCAAGGAGGTCGGGTTTGGGCGAAATTCCAAGGACGGGATTTTTAACAGCTAGGGCTTAGAGCTTGAATCGGGTCTTGGAGCTTCCTACGGTCGTTCCTTACGCTTCAAGATGTAGGGTTCCCTCCTACCAAGGTTCATTCCACACCTAGAATGCTTAGGTGAAATGGGTAGATGGATATATATATATATCATTTGCCTATTGTTGTTAAATGGGGTGAAATGGGTATTGAAAAGGGTAAAGATGAATCCTATCATTGATTATTAGAAATTACTAGTTGTGATTTCTAGAATTGGGTATGTGAGAATAGCACAATATGATTCTTGTGTTATATGGAATTGTGGGCATATTATGTGTTTATATATATGCCTTGAGAAATTAAAATGTTGATAGCATAATTATGTGACAACATGCTTGGAAATTGTTTTATGGGAATTATATGCTTATGATATGATTTTGCCATGAAGTATATGAAATGTGTCGTAAATGTTCATATGTCACTCATACCATATTGAACATTGTATTATCGTTGCAATGGGACATCATGTTGCATATGCACGGGAACATCGCATTTAGTGGGTGTGTGTGCATGGTGGTTGTCTTCACCACGCGTGGTGGATGACGAGTGGGCTCGGGCAAGATGGGTCGATGACCTAGTTGAGTCTCACGGTTTGCATGGTTAATAGGGTTGGGGTAGCAAGAAGGGCTAGAAGATCCCTCGGGCGCAAGACCCGGCGATTGAGATACGCACTCCCTTGGCTCGGTCCATGAAGTGTGTGGGTGTATGCGGAACCCTCGGTGGAAGTTCGTAAATTCCGTGTGGGTTGGGTGACCCTTGGTGTGAGTCCATGAACATCCACCCCTGTAAAGACCCTAGAATGAAATGTCATTTGATGTGCAACATAGATGACGGGTAATACACATTGGCACTTGCATGTGTTGAGGAGCCGGGAAGGGCTCGGGACGATGTGCGTGAGTGAGTCTCATCTCATTTCATGGCATGACATGGTAGATTCCAACATGGAGTGCATATTCGAAATTGGAATGTTGTGAATTGTTGATTGTGGCATGTGAACATTTCATGTGCATATAGGTTGGGGAGTAGCTTCTTTAGGAGATACCCTATTGAGCGTAGCTCACCCTTTGTGGGAAAAACATTTCAGGTGCGGGGTTTACACCGGCGGACGGCTCCCATTTCGAGCCCCAAGGTTGAAGAAAGCCGACTTGTGGCTTTTATGGTTATTTCTGTAAAGTTTTTGTGAAAATTCAATTTTGATGTGTAAATATATGGAATCAATTGTAATGAAACTTGTACAAATCATGTTTTATATGAGAAATCTTATTACAGATGTAGTGGGTGATTTGGGGAAGGTTTGGAATGAATTGAAATGAAAAACAGATGAAGAAGGGAAAATTGGGCAGAGGGTACCGGTACTGGGTATCGGTACACTTCCGTACCGGTACTGCGTACCGGTATGCATTTTCCAGTAGGCAAACTGTACCGGTACGCGTTTTCCAGTAGACAGACAGTACCGGTACGCAGTACCGGTACACTCTTAAGAGATTTCAAATTTTCAAAAACTATTTTGCCCTATTTTCGGTCTATGTTTTCCTTCTCTCCAATGATGTAAATGGAATATAAATCATGGTATGTTGGATCTTGGTTGAGCCCAATGAATAATTGAATCCGGTTTACAATTGTGGGTTATGATTCCGGTTAAGTGGATGCTATCGACGTGGTGTTGGGTTGAGCGACATCCACGGGTACTTCCGCGGGTTGAAGGATAATCAACGGTTAATATAGGACCCCCAGAAATTGGGGCGTCACACACATTCTCAACAACTATCTTGCCTATTAACTGTCAGTGCATCACTATAGGGATAGACTTGCTTATATATCCATATGCCCAGTGTAGCAGGAATGGACTCAGTCACTGGTATTCTTGGAGCACTATCTTACATATACTAGACACTCTCATCCAGAAAACTTCACATTCCGAGAGGCGCAATCACTTGACTATTGCCACCTTCCTAACTATGGAGGTTCATTGTTGAAGATTATTCACGCTCCACTTACGAACCAAAAACATCTCGAAAGACCATTATCTTCTGGGGATTGGTTTGATAGATTGAAAATTATCCAACACTTTGTATTGTGTCTGATAGAAGAGGTTGGCCTAAATGCTTCTATCAGACAGGGGACTAATGTAGACAGTGAAAGTTGTAACACTGCCACATAGATGGCCAGGTCGATAGGTCATCTCGGGGGACTCTAAGGAGGTTATGGTTTGGTGGGCCAAGAGGGAGTTTTAGCTTGGGAAAAATGTCACGCAGGACCCATTGTATCACCGTGCCAAGCACGTGCTCGAGCCACCATGTGGGGTCCCCACTATAATTGGGGTCCACTTATATATTTTCCTAGCTAAACGGTATAATTCGATGAAAGAATGAGAAAAGAGAAATTGAGATATGTATGTCAAGATAAATACGATTGTGGAACAGACCTTGAGCAAATATAATCAGAGTCCCGAGACTAGGTTCCCGCAACAATGTCTCGAGGTAAGGATTCTGGTGGTAGGGTCCCATTGTAGGGTGTGTTCCACTATCTAATTAATATTTGAAACACTTGTCACCAATTTATTAGCTTGCACCGCATGTGCCTAGGCCACACTATAAATACCCTTATATTCTCACAAGGACAAGGGTTTTTTGGATGGATGTAAACCCTTAGGCTCTAAGTCTTAAGGAGGCAGCCTCTCTTTCTCTCTCCTCTCTCCCTTCCTTCCTCTTCTCCTCCATTCTTCACACCCTCCTCTTGGGTCTCTCCGGCAGTGACGTGTATGAACCCATTTAACTCCCCACCTACACATTATAACTACGGGTACCAAGTTTACATTATAACTACGGATCCAAATCTTGTTCATGGTTTTCGGTCACAAAAAATAAGTGTAATATATATCAAAAAATTAAATTAAGGCTTTTTTGGAGGAAAGGTGAGAAAAATGTAGAATTAAAGTGTGCCAATTGTTTGGTATATTGTAAATAGTAGGAGATTCACCTACATTTTCAAGTACTTGATTGCAAAGAACATTTTCTGTAGCTTCATTCCCTTTGTTTAGATTCTTTATTTCACAGTGATTGTTCTTAAACTGAATGAAAAAACTTTAAAGTCATATTGCCTTTTAGGTTTTAATATTTCTACCATCTTAAGATTTAATTCATAACACACTTTTTCTATATAAAACTCACCCATTGTAGAGGAATGGCTTCTATTAGAAAAAGTTAATTGAATTCACCGTTCCAACCATTTTCAAAAATTTGAAAAACAAAATTCGAGAAATTTTTTGAAATGCTCACGTCTAATATTGAATAACTAGTTATTGTCTGTGCCTGAAGGCACAAAGTAATAAAAAAAAATGGTCAACAATAAATATATTTGTATTTACATCTACAATTAAATCACAAATATAGAGGAGAGAGAAATAAATTTAAGCACCGGTTATAGTGAAAGTGAGCGATGGTAGTGGCGGTGGTGGGGTGGCGATGGTGGCGATGTCGGTAGTGATGGTCGTGAGGGGTGGTGGTGAGGCGATAGAGGTAGTGGTGGTAGGGGTGATGGTTGGACAATGGCGGTGGTGGTGGGGTGGAGGTGACGGTTGCGGTGGTGATGGTGGTGGTGGGGGTAGTGGGGATGGTGGTGGTCGGGCGGTAGGCGGTGGTGGTGGTGGGGTGCGGCGACGGTGGTAGGATAGTGTCGGTGGTGGTGATGGGTGTAACGGGGATGATGGTGGTCGGGCGGTGGTGGTGGGGTGGCAATAGTGGTGATGGTAGGGGGTGGTATGGTGACGACAGCGATAATGGTGGTAAGAGGCGGGGGTGGTAGTGATGATGGTGGTGGGTGGGGTGGCGATAGTGGATGTGGATGTGGTAGTGGTGATGATGGTGGGGGGTAGTTTGGTGGTGGGGTGGGGTGGGGTGGCGGTGGTAGTGGTAATGGTAATGGTAATGGTAATGGTGGTGGGGGGTGGTGGTGGTAGTGGTGATAGTGGTAATGGTGATAGTGGTGGGGTGATGGGGGTGATGGTGGTGGTGGGGTGGTTCTAAACACTATATATTTTTTTAAAGTGTTTATGAGAAATTATAAGTATTAAAAACACTTTTAAAAAGTCACCACAAACACACCCTTAGAGACCTATTTTTCTTATTAAATTTAGAGTGTTAATATTAGCTGTCAGATTAACTTTAAAGTAAAATTGAAAGAGATCTCAACTGCGAATAGCAAAAGTCATTTTGTTTATCTTTTGAGATTTAAATTGTATTGTACTTTATTATATAGATGTTTATTGTCAATCCAATAACCAATTAAATTTGATCCAAAAAATATTATTGTGTGAAGGAATGCATCAATATCAATTTAAGAGTGTACCCACAGTTCAGATTTTAATTATAAATGTACATAACATGGATTTTTAGTACACTTTGTAAAACTTGAGGAATAAACACATATATAATCTATTTTATTTTTTTTGGTATTATAAGTTATGACTCATGAGCATTCGGGTCAAGTTATGTACAATTCGATTAATTCTTTATTTAATTTAGTCAAAGACAGATAATTTATGTTGGGATTATAGAATTCATACTCGCTTTTTAGGGAAAAGTGTTAAAATATGACATGACTTGTTAACATGACACGAACACGATATGAAATTAAAGGGTTTGAGTATTTTTTAAGACATTTACTTCACAAATGAGTGGATTCGACATGATTAATAAATAAATTAAGTATGAGTGAAGTCAATACTGACCCCCAAAAAAAAAAAAGTCAATAAAAAAATATGTAATACGACTCGTTTATATACTGGTTATATACAATTCATATATGATATGAACATGTTACAACATGACTCATTAGACACAAATTAATAAATAAATCGGGTATAAATAAAATATTTTTTTATACGAACCCACTAAAATTCGAGATAAATCCGATTCATGGTTGACCGACATACTTTCAGGAAAGATAAATTCAGTGCTTATCCATGGGTGGAAAGGGTAATCAGCCCACCCAGATTAGGTTGAGCCCATACGAAAATGAGCATCTTGTTGGGATATTAAGCCCAGCCTTGAGGTTGGTTGATTGTTTCCTTTCTTTTCACCGTTACCTTAAGGGCTTGTTTGGTTGTCGTATTAAAAATGGATAGATTAAATAAAATAATTCGGTCTAATACAATACAGAAGAACAAAAGACAAGACTAAATAGGGTATTAGAATAATACGTAATTTTATCTAGTGTTTGGTAATACACAAAATAAACGTTGGATAGTCATTATTTAATCCAATCGGTTGTTTGGTTAAGGAATTATTTTATCGTATTAATGTTGAATTAACAAAAATATCATCAATCAGTTGGAGGGTTATAATGGTAAATGTGTAAAATAATACGTTTGAGTTGGATTATAATACCACCTCTTTTGGTGGTATTAAAATACCTCAATAATACATGTCTAACATATAAAAAATATACGATAAATATACGATTAGTATACGTTTTTGAAATTAATACGGTATCAAATTTGCTTACCAAACAAAGTATTATGCCTGATTAAATAGAAAATAGTGCAATCCAATATTTAATCCCCTCATAATACGTCTACCAAACATAATATTGTTTTAATCATTTAAGAAATAAAAATATTTCATAAACATTTTCAAAATATTTTTAAAATAGAATGAAAAGGAACGTGAAATTAATCGAAAAGTTAAGGGTCCAAAGATAATTTTTATTCTATTATAATATAACATTAATTGCACTAGAGATCCTTAAAATATAGAGTTTATCTCATTTTATTCCCCAAAATTTTAATTGTATCATTTTGAACCCTGAAGTATTGAATATATTTTTATGTGATCCTTCAAGTAGAGAACGTCTAGATTGCTAATGATTTTTTTATCATAAACTTGTCACGTGATACCTAAATATGGGCAAAAATAATTTAGATAGCTCTTGACAAAAAAATATGTAATATGAGTAAGTCTTGATCAAAATTTGAATAGCTAATGATTAAAACTATAATTTGGATAGTTCTTTTACCAAAATTTGGGGTAGAAATTTGGTTAACAATAGTATAAATTATTTTTTTATCCATATTTAAGTATTACTTGACAAATTTATAATAAAAAACTTTTAACAATTTGGACGTTGTTTATTTAAGGGATCACATAAAAACATATTCAATATTTTAGGGACTAAAATGATGTAGTTAAAATATTAAAAATTAAAATGAGACAAACACCATATTTTAGCGACCTCCAATAAAATTAGGGAAATACTATATTTCCCAAATTTGTAATCCAAATGAAGGGGGGCCGTTGGATGAGTGGGTCCCATCAATTTTTTTAAATGGGACCCACTAATCCAATGGTTCTCCTCCATTTGGGATACAAATTTGAGTTACAAATTTGAGATACATAGCATTGCTCATAAAATTAACCATATAATATAAGTTTTTCTAGTGTTGACGTCTTCGTATTCCCGGAGCTAACTTCTAGCACCATCCTTGGTAGCAGCCAATGAGAAAGTGCCACGTAGGGGCAAAATGGGTAAGGTATTAATATATTATTTTTTTGGCACATGAGTAAGAATAAAAATCCGGATACATATTTCTTCACCTAACACAATCGGTGACAAACTTTTTAATGTACCACGTTTTATGACTAAGGTTGATAATTAAGTCGACTTCTTTTGGATCGGTTTGAATAAGACTTGATTCGTGCTAAATTTAAACAATTTTTTAAATTCGTTTAAAAAACGAGATCAAACAAGGTTGACTCAAACTTACAAGCAACCTAATTATCAGCTGAACTTACGGTAGTAGTATTTAAATCGAACGGTCTAGAGGCGTCAGTGACGTTGATGAAGAAATGAGGCTGTGACGGTAGTATATTGAAAATATTATTTTCGGTACATGACGGTCCATGAAGCGGGATGGAGTATCGTAGAGAGGAGACGCCACTGGAGACCGCCTATTAGCCTCCACCTCCATCATTGCTTTCCAATACGGCCGACCATTATAATAAGGTCTTTCTCTTCTCCTTCACCGAAGGAACTACATTCTCTCTCTCTCTCTGCTTGAGTTATTCAGGTGAAGTATTCTAAGTTAATTGGTGATTATATACATGCTTGTGTGGGTATTACTCTCTGTATGTACATATGGTGTGACTTATATGGATGGGGGTATCGATTTTAGGTTAACCTCTGCTTGCCTGACGGTTTCAATCGTTCAATTTAGGGTTTTGTTGTTAATAAGTTCATTCGAAATCTCATTGATATGTATTATTATTGCCTTTATTTACATCAAATTGACCAAAAGCACAAGCCTTTGAAGTGGTTTTTTTTTTTTTTTGTTGAATTGATTGGTTTTGATTGTCATACATTTGAGCTTGTATGGATTCTATGGTAACCTGCTTTATCTTACGGCTTTTGTGCTTGCCTCCAAGTATATTCTTTGCCTTTTTTCAAGTGTTTTAATGCTCAATGAATGTTCACTTTGTTGTTTTCCTCCAAGTATATTCTTTCCTTTTTTTCAAGTGTTTTAATGGCCAATGAATGTTCACTTTGTGGCTTTTAAAATGCTATGTCTTACTCTGGTTGGGGCACCCAATTCACCTGCAACTGTTGCTGTAAAGGAGGAACCAAGGCTGAGTCTTTGTTAGACTCTATTGTCGAACTGTTGGTTCAAATTTCTGAAAGCATATTTAGTTGTTTGAGCTGGATGCGAATAAAATGTTTGCCTTTTGTCTTAAATTATGAGTTAATATATGCTTAGGTCAGTTAGGTGCATACCTAGTACTTTCTATATCTAGTGGTAGGTTGGACTCTTAGACTCAGGTGACTTGAGGCACTTTTGATTGATTAGCATGGTTTGTCAATGATCTTGGGAAATTCTGTCCCTTTTTATAGTCCCTCTAGACATTTCTCAAATCCTCCTACATGTGGTTAGCCTTCTATACTTTCAAGGTTAAAGATATTTGAGCAGTTCTTATGTGGACAAAATTAGGCACATGATCCAAACTCAGTTAGTATACGACCTGTTGAACATTTGCTTTTGTGTTGCTTTATGAATTACTAATTATCAGATCCTAATTTTTCGTTTGAGCTGAGCAATGAAAGTTGAGATAATAATTTTTACATGAAGGATCAGCAAAATTTTTTTATCAGTTGATGCAAGAGAGAAACATCTGTCATTTGTGTGTAACTTCATCATAATGCTCGTTTGATTGATTTTTTGGTATATCCATCTGCTGAAATGAACTCTTTCATCTTTGCTGCTGAGTTCAGCCCGTACACAAGTGTCTTCAATAAATAGAGAAATCAAGAACATGTTGTATTCCCAGTTTATCTGGATAGGAAGTTGATGATAATTCATCTTGATATTGCTTATGCGCCTTTCTTTTGAACTTTTTCACCAACAATGTAGGTTGTTGAGTTTAGTTTTCTGATGGATGCCAGTTGCGTGCTTAACTTGTGGTGTTGAAAGTTACATGCTCTTATGTGCCCATGTTAATTCTGTGTGATTAATACCATCATCAAATGCAGATTGTGTGGTGGCAGTTATGGCTAGGGCTCTGGTTCAGTCAACTAACTTCCTTCCATCAGTTGCTTTTGGAAGGAATGGTCAATTCAAAGGATCTGGAAGAACAAATAGGACGGTTACAATGATATGTAGTTTACGAACACCTCCCCTAAGGATTAACAGTTTCTCAGGATTGCGAGGATCCAATGCCTTAGATATGATGGCAAGATCTGGCCAAACTTTCCATTCCAAGGTGGCAGCTGTAACTTCTGTTCGGAGAGGAAGGGGTTGTCGAACAGTACCGAAGGCTATGTTTGAGCGGTTTACAGAGAAAGCGATAAAAGTTATAATGCTTGCCCAAGAGGAGGCAAGACGGCTTGGTCACAATTTTGTTGGTACAGAGCAGATTCTGTTGGGTCTAATTGGTGAGGGCACAGGCATTGCTGCCAAGGTCCTCAAGTCCATGGGTATTAATTTGAAAGATGCACGTGTGGAAGTAGAGAAGATAATTGGAAGGGGCAGTGGATTTGTGGCGGTGGAGATCCCATTTACTCCTCGTGCAAAACGTGTCCTAGAACTCTCGCTAGAGGAAGCCCGCCAACTTGGTAATGTTTTATTCTATTTTCTTTGTTTATCTTCTCTTACCTTCTAATTTTATTTTTACTTTTTTTATTTTTTTTGGGGGGGGGGGAAGGGGAAGGTTCCCCTTTTAATCTCTAGGTCAGCTCTGAATCTTGCCCAAAAGTCTTTGTTCTGCTGGTGTGTGCGACTTATACTTCCTGTTGACTCATTGTTTATGAAGGTCTTTGCGATAGAATTGGACCTATTGTTTCTATAAAATTCCCTTTTCTCATTGTTTCGTTTGTTTTGTGTTCCGGATTATCATCTAGATAATCATTGTATTCCTTTGGTCTTTAAAATATTAGGTTCCTCAGCATATGTGTACGTTATCTCTGACGTATAAATCTGTGGGCATGTGCCCAGGCCTGAATGAGTATAGATTGGTATCTAACAAGTTTTTGGACAAATGTAAGATTTTTTACTAACCCATCGCTTATTATACAGGTCATAATTATATTGGATCAGAGCACTTGCTGCTGGGATTGCTGCGAGAGGGTGAAGGTGTAGCAGCCCGTGTTCTCGAGAATTTAGGTGCTGACCCTAGTAATATTCGCACGCAGGCAAGCGCTAAAACCTTTATTGCTTTGTGTTTGAACATAAATTTTTGCTGTTGGGCTTCCCTTTAATTTAATTCCAACGTAGTAAGTAATATCAAGGCTTTATTGCGCAAGTAGGTTATTCGAATGGTTGGCGAGAGTGCAGAAGCTGTTGGTGCTGGTGTTGGAGGCGGAAGTTCTGGCAACAAGATGCCGACGCTGGAGGAGTATGGTACTAATTTAACGAAGTTGGCAGAGGAGGTAATCTGAATTTTTAGTGTTTTTTTTTATGTACAGGTGCTTTCTTTTTTTGTTCTTGTTATGTGTGAGGACAAGTGGTTTTCCTTTGGTTGTAAGAATGAAATTAATCTTGTTTCCTTTCATTTTAGGGTAAACTGGATCCTGTTGTTGGAAGGCAGCAGCAAATTGAACGCGTAACACAAATTTTGGGTCGGCGGACAAAAAATAATCCTTGCCTCATTGGGGAGCCTGGTGTTGGGAAAACAGCTATTGCAGAAGGCCTTGCTCAACGAATTGCAAATGGTGATGTTCCAGAAACAATTGAGGGAAAGAAAGTAAGTATGAGTGCCTGCTGGAGTTCAGATGTAAGCTGGTATAGGCTATGTTACATGGGTTCAAGTGTGGGTGATGGACATGTTATTACAGGTGCTAAACTCAACAATTCAATATTTTAGGTGTTGGGTCTTTTAATAACAACTACAAAGATTGTCGCATGAATGTGGAATGTTGGAATCCTATGTGTTGACCATGGGTGTTACACAGTTCGAAATCAATTCCATGGAATGTTAGCATGCTACTTGGATACTATATTGTTTCACTTGATGGGGTATCATTATTGCTTTCCTTTTATTTGTATATGTAAAATGTGGGAATGATTTGTTTTCACTGTTCCTTCTTTTTTTTTTTCCGGTGCTATCCAGGTTATAACCCTGGATATGGGTCTCCTAGTTGCTGGCACAAAATATCGTGGAGAGTTTGAAGAAAGATTAAAGAAGCTGATGGAGGAAATTAAACAGAGTGATGAAATTATACTTTTTATTGATGAAGTACACACATTAATTGGAGCAGGAGCAGCAGAGGGGGCAATTGATGCGGCGAACATCTTGAAACCAGCTCTTGCCAGAGGTGAACTGCAGGTTAGTTTGGACTGTTAGATGTACTTTATTAACCTGGTAGCTTTGTTTCTGTTTCCTTCAAGTTCTGGTTATGTACATGGATTTGGCCCTTCAAAAATGATATGGCATATATATGTGTTATTTGAAAATAGTAGTTAATATTGTTTTAATACATGGTAAAAATGTTTCTATCTCTGTAAATTGGTGCAGTGTATTGGGGCTACTACCCTTGATGAATACAGAAAGCACATTGAGAAAGACCCAGCCCTGGAGAGACGATTCCAGCCAGTTAAAGTGCCGGAACCCACTGTGGATGAGACAATACAGATTTTGAAAGGGCTTCGAGAGAGATATGAGATTCACCACAAGCTCCGCTACACTGATGAAGCCTTAGTTTCTGCAGCCCAGCTGTCCTACCAGTATATCAGGTAACTTACCTGAGATAAAATTTGTTTTCAACTTAGCGGTTATACTTTGTACTGTGGTAGATATTAGGAAGATGTTCGATGGACATGCCATTGGAAAAATTAAATTAGTACGGGTTAACAAATGTAGCATAATGATGCTACATCTGCTTATGCCATTAAAGTCTCGTGCGTCCTTCCTGTGGGAAACCAAGTTTTGTTAGAGGTAAATGGTGGGGGGATGAGTTTGGTGGAGTTGAGCATTTATGTCAGCTATTCATGTATGTGTTTTCTTTATCAAGAATCTAGCTTCAGCTCCATGATCAGTGAGGCCTTGTATACTTGTTCCGTGTCTTTCAGTGTATGATTCTATTCAGGCATTGTGTACTTGTTCTCATCGTCCTACTCAGTTCTGTGCCTGATAGTTGTATGTTTGCAAACTTCAGTGACCGCTTTCTGCCTGATAAAGCAATTGACTTGATTGATGAAGCTGGTTCTCGTGTTCGACTTCGTCATGCACAGGTGCGAGCAAACTTGGCATCCATTTAGATTATTTGCCTTTCTATTATTTTAAGTAGCTAATGCCTTCTCAATCTCTTGCAGCTTCCAGAGGAAGCCAGAGAGCTTGAGAAAGAGCTCAGGCAGATCACTAAGGAGAAGAATGAAGCTGTCCGCAGTCAAGATTTTGAAAAGGTACTTAAAATTTTTTGTTCATAATGATTTGGTTTCAGTTAGATAGTCATGTTTAATTGAGTTAGAGGGATCCTCTTTTTTTTTTTTAATTTTTTTTTGAGTTAAATCAAATAATAAAGCAGTTGTTGTTCATACATAATTCCAACTTAGCTTTCAGAGAAATTGAACACCAATAAATTCTGTTTGTTAGAAATCACTGTTTAACAAAATTTTGGCAGTTTCTTAGCTGTTTAGGATGGCATAGATGTATCTTTTCTGTACAGCTTTATCCAGTCAGCTCATCGGTGGTTATATTCGTGAACAGGCTGGTGAGTTACGCGATAGGGAAATGGATCTTAAAGCACAGATATCTGCTCTTATAGACAAAAACAAAGAGATGAGCAAGGCGGAGACTGAGGCAGGGGATAGTGGACCTGTTGTGACGGAAGTTGATATTCAGCACATAGTCTCTTCGTGGACTGGCATACCTGTTGAGAAAGTGTCAACTGATGAATCAGATCGCCTCCTTAAGATGGAAGAGACCCTCCACAAACGAGTCATTGGTCAGGATGAAGCTGTCAAAGCCATTAGCCGTGCTATTCGGCGTGCCCGTGTTGGGCTTAAGAACCCCAACCGACCAATTGCTAGCTTCATCTTTTCTGGGCCAACTGGTGTTGGAAAGTCTGAACTGGCAAAAGCACTGGCTGCCTACTACTTTGGCTCACAAGAAGCCATGATCCGGCTTGATATGAGTGAGTTCATGGAGAGACACACTGTCTCGAAGCTTATTGGTTCACCACCTGGCTATGTTGGTTACACTGAAGGTGGTCAGTTAACCGAGGCTGTTCGACGCCGTCCTTACACTGTTGTGCTCTTCGATGAAATTGAAAAGGCTCATCCTGATGTCTTCAACATGATGCTTCAGATTCTTGAGGATGGAAGGTTGACAGACAGCAAGGGCAGAACTGTGGACTTTAAGAACACACTTTTGATTATGACATCTAATGTCGGAAGCAGTGTGATTGAGAAGGGTGGCCGTCGTATTGGTTTTGATCTCGAGTATGATGAGAAGGATAGCAGTTACAACCGAATCAAGAGCTTGGTGACAGAAGAACTGAAACAATATTTCAGACCAGAGTTCTTGAACAGGTTGGATGAGATGATTGTATTCCGGCAGCTCACCAAACTTGAGGTGAAGGAGATTGCTGATATAATGTTGAAGGAAGTTTTTGAGAGACTGAAAGGCAAGGAAATAGAGCTTCAAGTGACGGAAAGATTTAGAGACAGGGTGGTTGAGGAAGGATACAACCCAAGCTATGGTGCGAGGCCGCTAAGAAGAGCCATTATGAGACTTTTGGAGGATAGCATGGCTGAGAAGATGCTTGCTGGTGAGATCAAAGAGGGCGATTCAGTCATAGTTGATGTTGATTCTGATGGAAACGTGACCGTCCTCAACGGTAGCAGTGGTGCTCCTCCAGAATCATTACCAGAGCCTATTCCTGTGTGAGCAAGATTAATCTTTACCAATATGTTGTTTCTACTGCTGCTTTCCATTTGAAATGGATACAAATGTATCGGTTTTCTTGAAGAACTGGTTTGGCAGTAGATTTGAAGCCAGTCAATGGTGGCCGATTTTAGAGGCTGTATCTCTATTGAATTGCATGAGTAGTTCAGTCAGTCATTATTATTAGGGTTAGATGATTTGCAGAGATTCTACAATTTGTGAGGGTTCTATTCTTCTTTACTCTTCTGGATGACAATTTGTTGCAGTTGGAGAATGAAACATTAGTGTATGAATCCATGACACAATTTATTGCTGTTGGAGAATGAAATATAGTGTATGAATCCAGAATAAACTCGTAGTAGTATTATGGCTCTCACTAGGTTAGTTCGGGTTCGTATCGTGTTTAAATCGTTAAAATGTGTTCTACCTATATTCAACTCATTTATATTTGTGGGGTTTAGTTTGTATCTTGTTGAATTTGGATTGTGTACAAACCGTGTTTAAGAGGGTTCATGTTATGTGTAGTCAGTTTTGTGTTGATTCATTTATTTGACAAATCTAACACGTCTACTTGATTTAAGACTTGATCCAAATCTACTAATTTTGTGTCGATTTTGTGTTAATTTGGCGGATCCAAACTTAGTATGTCACTGCTTGAATTGATAGAATGCCACGAAGATAATCAGAGAGATACTCAAAACATGCAGCATATCCGAAGACAAACAAATATTATAAAATGTATCTCCGGTAAGTAATTTAATATACATTGAAGCACTGAAGCAATATGTGGTGGTTTTGAGTCCGAGAATAAGCCTTTAACAACATGGAATAAGGCTTTCTATTCAATGTAACGGTTACACCACGTCATTGCAATTATATCGTGTAACCAACCAATAGTAAATAAATAAATAAGATAAGTGAACCCCATTAATTCTATACGAAAGTTTTGAATGTGGAAGTCATTTGTGATTATATAATTTAGTGGGATCTACTAGTCTTACATGATTATTTATAATTGGTCGGTTACACCACATCACCATGATGACGTGGTGTAACCGTTGCATTGAATATTTTCTCCTACTGCAAGGTCTATTAAAACCAAGAAATATAGGTATGCCAGTCATCCACACCAGAATAAATAGAGTTTTTTGAAAAAACCTGATAATGGAGGAAAACCCCCTAGGGATAAGAGACATGGGGCTAAAGAGAGCCAAAAACGGATCTTTTGTGTATAATCCTACATAATCTCGAATGTTATCAGTTCCGATACGTAGACCAAATAATACAATGCAAGCAAAAGTTTCTACATTCATAGAGATATAGAACAATAAATAAGTTATCATGCTTGCATATCTATCGTTTGAGTCTCTAACAATTATTCCAATAATTATGTATCCGACTTGATTTATGGACTTTCTTCCTCTTCTGCTAGATTAGGTGATTTATATCTAAATCATTTTACTAGAGCTACCTAAGCTTCACGTTCATGTTCTTGTAGTGGGTTAGAACTTCATTCAACACGTAAAAAAAAAAGTAACCCGATGCACGAAACTCCCGTTATTCCAGAGTCTGGAGAGGATCAGATATACGCAAGTAACACAACTTTATTACCATATGCAGAAGAGGTATTTCATTATATTCAAACATATATAGATGATGCATTTTCCACTCCTGAAAGAAAAAATAAAAACTTGAATATTTTACACTTTCACCTTGTTTCTTTTCCCTGTTCTGTTAAAGACACTGGAATGCTTTGACACACCAAACACTACTCACAATCTCATCCTATGTACCATGACACTGATTTGTACAATCAGAACATTTCTGGTAGAGACCTGCCCTGTATAAATGACTTGAATAGCACGAGGGATCTCTCGGGCTGTGAAAAAGGAGCTTCATGAGAAGCACCTCTAATCGTGGCGAATGAGAGCATATTGCCATAAACTTGAGTCCATCCACCAACCTGGACATGAACAACATGAACAGAGAAGAGCCAGTTACAAAACTGTATAGGATTCAGAGAAACGGTATAATTATAACATGTTCTAACCCTCTTTCAGTAGAAAGTTACTTGAGATTATAGCATTTTCTGCATTAGTTTGTATGAATTTTTTTTTTCGGAACACTGTCTGTCACTCAAATTCTCTGAATTCTTTTACCATAAAGCAAGTGAAGCATACATAAAATTAATAGAAGCCTTTAGGGGGCATAGTATGTACAGTTTATGAACATTTTAATCACTGCTACGCACTCTTGTACATGAAACACGATGTTGCTTCTGTTTAGCGTAATCTCTAGAGTCCATGATCATTTTAATTATGAATCATACCATATGGTTGCTTCTTTTTGAATCAATATACATACTATGTTCCTTTTTTGTGAAGGAAATGCTTTATTTACCTTCCCTACAACAATAAAATTCCAGGACAGAGAAGCAATACTGAAGTTTTTAGCTTACAGAAAACAACTGGTTGAAGAAATCTCTGTTCAATTTAAGTTTGCAGGCAAACTATAACATGTTTTTCGTAGTGTGGAGGATTGAAAAATGAAGTGGACCGATGGGGATAGAACCACGAGTTCCACAAGAATAGCAGAAAAGAAGCTAAGTGACTCCAATCTCCAGCAATTAAATTACGCAGCTTGGACGAGAAAGACTGCAAGAGTATGTATAAATTGCTACCTTGTTCAATCATGGGCTAATTTCATAATTCTGCTTTAGTCTTGCAACCAAAGAATGAAAATAAAGGAAAACGAAAGAACCGAAGCATAAATTGAACATAATTTTACCTGCTGCCCCCCAAACCAAACTCTATATGGAACAGTTGTGTTCAGTCCCAGTTTTCTTGCCAGGTCATGGACCAGGGTGCGGCTGCCAATCAACGGAATAACAGAATCCTGATCCCCACTGTTGGGAAAAATTCGAGATTGGGTCAGCATTAATAGAAACTATGGAACTTCCTCAAATCTTATTAACATCATGAAATGTAAGCCTGAAAATCTAGTTACCTATAAACCAAGACTGCGATTCCTTCTTTGATAAGCGATCCCAGTATAGAGATAGTAGGTATCTCTATGTTAAGCAGCTCATAATCCAGAATGCTGTGGTAGAATAAGAATAATTAACACTCAACCAAACAAAAAAAAATTCACTGTGTCATAATCGGTTACAAAAACCCGTAATCAGTTGGTTTGTTCTGCTAATTTACTACTTCTTTGTTGTTTGAAGCAAAATGAAATTCATGAATGATTTAAGTGAAGTTTCATTTTTGACTTGTTGAGTTCATTAGACTTGAAATGCTGATTTTGTATTGTATCTCTTGGTAGGTGAAAAAGGATTACTTGCTGCAAACAGCCCATCTGCGGACTCCAACTAGACGGGCATGGAGAGCCAGCTGCACATCTGGTCGGTTTAAATAACTCACTGTTTCGTCTTCCACGCATACATCTATTTTCTCAGTAGTTTGCTGCCAGATTTAATGGCAATCATGTTTAAAATGTGATAAACGAAATCAATAAGCGTTTAGTTTTTGAGGTAAGACTGACTTACATGGGGAGTAAAAACCATTGATTGGGAGAGCACTGATGAGATACAAACATCAAGGGTAACATCATACTTGTCCACAAATCTACTTGTTTCTCTACTCACTTGGCTCATGACCATTGAACAAACAGGTGAAACCGAGTCTCTATAGTACTCGCTCACATACCGAGAATAGTTGCAAGAAGAAGTGAATATTGTGTATGTTGAATCAGATATTAATCCATGAGACCAGAAGAACGCAGCCCTTGAATTGAAGTCAGTAGCAAATTCTAGTACTGGATTACCCAACTGCAACATAAATCTGTATTTCAGAAAAAACAATATAACAAATGACAACTTTTTACATTCACTTCAAGCTTATTGTCTCTCCATCTTCCCTATATTTCTATATTTTACCATGTGCTCAGAATGTGGAGCACTGAGGCTAAAAGTGCTTCACAGATAGTGCTGCCTGCCATTAAATTTTTTTTAAAAAAAAAAAAAAAAAAACTAAAATGGAAGATGGATCACGGAAGTTTCGTTCTAGAGTACTAGACATGATTCAAGATCGCGGTATTCATAATGGACTCGGAAAGCAAGGGTGACTCAACAACATTTGAGGCCTAAAACAATGATGGCCAATGAGACTTTTGTATTTTCTTAATAATAATTTAATTTTTTAATTTAAAATTTATTATTTTTACTTTTTGATGAGATTCGAAATTGCTAATTATTTTTTTATTCAAATTTTGCTAATATATTTTTTTGATTAATAATAATAGGACTTTTGATCATAAATATTTATAGGAATAAAATTAATTTCTTCATTAATATTTTTATATTCTTTTTATTTATTTTGTATGTTCTTTATTGAAACTGTGGTATTAGATGATTGACTTTATTATAAATAAATTCATTGTTATATTTCTTTTGGATTATTTTACTATCTTTGAATTTTTCTTATTTATCTATGCGACTTTCACCTAAATTTTTGTTATATTTTATTTGTTACGAATAAGAACTTTATCAAAACATTTTTTTAATGAGAATAAATGGTTTAATTGGTGTTTTGCATTCAAATGAGAAAAAAAAAAAAAACAAGTTTAAGAGAAGTAGAGAATGTGTTTGGTTTGGAATTTTTTTTGACTAAAAAGAGATGCTTATTATATTTCTTTCGATTGGAGAAAGAGATGGATTTTATTAGCACTTTTTTTTACACTTTAATAAATGTGATTGTATGAGGTAGTCTGGACTTTTAAGCCTAAATTTTTAATTATTTTATTGATTTACTCTTTCAAAAATTATTTTGTTAGGTTATATTATAGTAAATTTTATTTTTTAATTTATATTACATTATTGATCTTTAAATTCTAGATTTTTTTTTCATATGTGGGACCTAAAGGCCACGCGTTTATTTTTCCAGGGCCGGCCGTGGCACGGAGATGCTTAAATCATCACAATACGCACAAAATCCCAAATGGAAGAAAAAGTTGAATACAATGAGAGACTCAAGTCATTTGGTGTGATCACAAAAGTGGTGTCGCCAATTCAATGAAGATGATTTATGATTGACACAAACAATGTCTCAGGTTGAGTCGAATTGATATTGACCGATACTTTGATCTTTGGGAGTCGATGACACAGAGAAAAGAACAACTTTCATGACAGTACTCCAATTGATTCTTCAAATATCACATTGCCATTAGTGAATAACCCTCTTATAATTAAAATTAAGACTTCAACCTGGATAGAACTTACAGCAATTCCTCTCAAATTGAACAGCTTCTCCTTTTTGTTGAATTGAATCATGAGCTCAGCCAACTGAGGAACATAGTGACCTGGTATGACCAAGCCAAGAGGGAAGAGAGTATTCAAATCCTAATTGTCTTTGGCAATGCCCCCCAAAAAATATATATATATATATATATGATCAGGTTGACAATTATACCTGCATAACTTTCTCCTGTTATAAACAGATCCCTCTCCATATATTGAGGGAATTTAAGGAACCATCGTTGCAAGAACACAAGATTGTCCCTGGCTTAAAAATTTAAAGGTGTACACAGATTAGAAGGACTGAAAACAAAACAAATTGATCTTCCAAAAATCTCTATATTTATAAAAAAGAACCCATTATAATTAAACTTGGAAAGGTTTAAATTTTTTTTTTTTTTTTTGGGTTCAACGGGTCTCCGGACCAACTTACGTGCACCTCGACTAAACCCTTCCCTGGTCCGGTCAAAAGCAAGTCATTCACGCTGAGATTAGGATATTCATGAGGGATAAATTTCTCATGTCCTGGATCTAAGAGATTGTCAAGGTTCGAACTTAGGACCAGCTTATACACACCTCGACTAATCCCCTCTCCGGTCTAGTCAAAGACAAGTCATTCACGCCGAAACTAGGATATTCATGAGGGATAAATCCCTCATGGCGTGACCCCAAGAAATTGCCAAAATTCGAATTCTTGACGTCTGAGTTTATAGCTTATTCCTGTTACCACTTGAGCTATCCTTAGGATTAAAAAAAAAAAAAGGAAAAAAAATATTTGATATGCCAGGAAAATTTTAATATATTATAAAGAGAGGTCGCATTGTTACTTGGGCCTAAATGTCTGTTCTGCTGTGACTTCTTAAAAGGGCGGCCCAATAAGATTTTTCTGACAATAGAGTCTAAGAAGTTTTTTGGGGGAAGAGCAATTAGAGTCATTTTTCTAAATTCATCCCACAGGTCTCTCTTATCAATAGCTTAACAGCTTGCATGAACAAAAAGGGGGCGTATAGGGGGGGTCACATGTACTCTGCCTCACCTCGCATGCAAAGTGGTGGTTTTTGTAAGTCGTATCCATAAAACCGAGGTTACAATAAAACAACGTTATCGATTCGGAAAAGCCCTCAAAAGTTATGTACTCAAGACATCCCCCACTCAGGAGACTAACACTTCTGGAGAAGTGAAAATTGGAACTAGAAAAATCACAGAGAGAAATGCAAATGACCCGAATAAACGAAGACAACTAAGGTATGTATTTTTCGGTTAAGAGTAAAAGAAACGAAGGAATTGAAATTTATAGAATATACCTGTAATCTCATCAGTAACTGTCTCATATGAGGAGGTATCAGTTGAGTAGGAGAACCCAACTCCCACTGGTGTCTCTAAATACAACATATTTGCCTCTGCAAGGTAAGATTGAAAGATCAAATTATCTGCTTTGTTTGAAATGAAAATTACCCAAAAAAGGTTAAGGTTGTTAGATTTTAATGATTGTACCTTTGTTCCAGCTATATTCATTTCTGACCAAGACCTGTCCATTTGGTCTGAAAGGTCCATTTTCAGAGAATGCCCCAACACCCAGAGAGGAACAACCAGGACCTGCAAGAGACAATTGCAATTACATGGGAACTTCATTAGTTTCCAGCAAAAACATGAGCACCCAAATTGGACAATCAAGGACTTGCATACTAGCATTTTTTAAACCCGATAATACAGTGCACGAGACTCTAATCACTACTATGAACGCAACCATTATGCAAAAAAAAAAAAACTATTTTCGTGATTCGAACTAATGATGCCCAGATGAATTGAAACTTACATACCTCCATTCAACCAGAGGACCAAGGGCTTTGTAGCTGGTTCAATTTCTGCCTCAACAAAGTAGTAAAATAGAGCTCTTTGTTTGTTGTCATCCACAGTGACATAGCCTGAAAACTGTTGAAACCACACTTGTGGTTGTCCAGGAAGCTGAATAATCTTCTCAGATTCACACAATGAGGACTCACCCTCCATAAAAGAACACAAGAGCAGCAAAAGCACAGCCATTACCATGGCTTTCCATGTCTGTGAATCCATGAGCTTCAGGTGTGAAGATGAAGAATGGATTGGAAAACAGCACTTTAAGTGAAACAATGAAAGGCCTGGATTTATGCTGTTCTCAGTGGAGGGCATAGAGTCATGGACTTACAAGTGGGGAAGTAAACAAACAGCATGCCTACATTGATCATCATTACAGGATTAGCTTTTTGGTTGCAGGCTAGATATAGTGAGGAAAGTGATGCGTGAGAGACTAGAATGTAGAGAGTATTTGCTAAAATAACTGTTTTTTTTTTCTAACTTCAAGATTTTTAATTAAATTTTAAACTTTTATATATGTGAAAGCATAGTTTGATCTAATGTTTTTCAAATATAAAATCTTGAAAACTTCTTTTGCAAACATGCATTTACATCGAAAAACGTGTGTTTAAACAATTCTTTCCAATATACAATAATACATCAAAATGAAATAAAAATTACAATATAGAAAAAAATAAAGGGCATAACCAATGCACAAGGCTCCCTCAATTATAGAGTATGTGGAGGATTAGATGTACGCAGTCTTACCCTGCAAACAAATAGGCTGTTTCCACGACTCGAACTTCTGACCTCCAAATCACAATGAAACAATTTTACCGTTGCGCCAACTCTAAATTTTTTAAATAGTTTGGTAGTTGATTGCTAAAATGTGAGTTGGGTCTCCCTCCCACCTGCCTACAGGACCTGAGTCGGCATGTGGGGTTGCTGTTTTTGAAAGTGAAAAGAGAGAATGGAATACTCAGCTGCTTTACAAACTCTGAATATCTTCTCAGAAAATACAGTTCCTTTTCTTGGTTTCCCAATACAATGAATACAAAGTGAAAAAACATCATATACCATGTCCACCCTTTTAGGCTTTTAGCTAAAATGTGAGTTGGGTCTCCCTCCCACCTGCCTACAGGACCTGAGTCAGCATGTGGGGTTGCTGTTTTTGAAAGTGAAAAGAGAGAATGGAATACTCAGCTGCTTTACAAACTCTGAATATCTTCTCAGAAAATACAGTTCCTTTTCTTGGTTTCCCAATACAATGAATACAAAGTGAAAAAACATCATATACCTTGTCCACCCTTTTAGGCTTTTAGCTAAAACAAAGAGTATGTTCCATAAAAAGTGAGACTTTACAGAATTACTTTCTGTTTCTCAGAAGATGTTTTAAAACAAGTATAATGGTGTTTCCCAAAAAAAAAACTCATTTAAGTTTAGGGGAAATGGGACAGCATCATAAGGGTTGCAGGCAAGACCAAATTAGAGTTTCTTATGGAGCTTTGTGAATGGTGGCTTGATTTCTTGGATTTGGTTGGTCTACAAGTACCAGCTCAAGTTTTCCTGATTTTGATGAAATTTGATGATTGACACAGGGACTGCAATTTGGAAGAGATTTCCATGCTTTAATAATGCTTCCTTGCATGTATAAGTGAACTTTGTACTTTGGTAACATTTATACTGTAACTTCCTTTTTTATTACTGTGTTTGTGATAGAGAGAGGGAGATGGAGAGGGAGAGAGAGAGAGAGAGAGAGAGAGAGAGAGAGAGTCAAAAAAGCAATAATTGTGTAAGTGAATGACTATGTACGTAACTAAAGTTACAACATTTTAAACGAGTAAGCTACAATTTAAAATGTTGGGTCTAAGTTACAACTTAAATCTTATAATCGATTGTAAAATCTTATGTTTGATCACATAAAATATAATTTTTAGAGATCAAGTTTCACTTTTTAAAGGTGAAGTTATAACTAATTAAGTTCATTTGTTATTGATAATGCACAAATTAGTTTTGTACACCACATGTCAAGTGATTAGCAATTAATGCAGTAATTAAGAAGTGTAAGTGGCAAAAATTTGAGGATACCTCCTACAGAAATAAAGAATTGAATGTTTCTGGAGTGTTTCTGAAATTGATCTCCGAGTCTTTACTACCTGCAAAACGAACAAACTGCCCAAGATCGAAGTGCTTCGATCGAAGGCACTCCGATGCTTAAGTCAGTAATGGAACTGAGTGAATTGCAAGAAGATAAGGAGAGTTCGGCGTACCTTTCACCTTGGTCTTTTCTATTTCTTATAGATCGTTACCTCATTAGGGTTTCCGGGGTTTTGGGTTCAAGGTGGCACACCTTCCTTTAATTCAGTGATTCAGTTTGGGAAGTTGCTGATATTTCTCCAGCAATTCCTCCTGATCTCTACAATTTCGTTGATTTGTTTATCTGAATGCCGAAGTTGTAGGCGGATCTCTCTCCTTCTATATATCCTTTTAAACAGCTCGGCCATAATGACGGATGAACTCCTTCAATGTTTGCCGAACTGAACTGATTGATCAACTTGGTTTGGTATAAGCCGAGCTCTTTTGGTACTCTACCGAACACATTGGTCAATTCGGCTAGGTTCATTTGATTGAACAACTGATGTCTTCGTCACGTGCCCTGTCCTGTCATCCTCACGTGGGTTCATTTAATGTCATCACACGTGTAACAATGGGAGCCATCCCCTTCATTTGCCCCCAAAAAACGTCTGACAGACACCTTTCATCTGTCAGCCATTTTTTTGCTTCTAGTCTCATCATTGCTCACGCCTTTTTTTGGGACATCCCCCTTTGCTTTTGGCGGTTGATTTAATCATTTAAACGCTGTCCTTTGGGATTCCCTCCCTCTTTATAAGCGATTTCTCTTCTTCTTTTTGTTACTTTGTCTTCTCAGTTTCAGACTTAACCTTTTTCCTTCTTTCTTCTTCAATGGCTCCTCTCATACCTTCTGAAGTCCCAACTTTCAAAACTAAGTACAACATCCCAGACGACGTTGAGGTGAAAGTCGCCGGAAAGGATGAACCTTTGATTGGTTCCAGGGAAAGGATTCCATTTTATACGAGGACGATCACTGAAGGAGGAGTCCGCTTTCCACTTGATCCTCTACTTCTCTGGGTTCTATCAGCGATGAAGTTATGCCCTATTCAGTGCCGCCCCAATTTCTTCAGAATAGTGATGGGTGTAGCAGCATTGAATAGGATTCTGAATCTAAACTTGGGTTTGTGGGAGATTTTGTACTGCTACATTCTGAAGTCAGTCGGAGACAACTTCTACCTTGCTATGAGGAAGAAAGATCGTTATCTCGTGACTCACCTTCCAGACTCCAACAAGGGGCATGAGAACGATATAGTGTTCGTCTCTGGTAACTGGGAATACGCTGTTGATGCTACTCCGTCCTACCGCTGTCCTTACGAAGAAGGCTCTCCAGGTAATCAAAACTTTGATGCACCCAAGTTATCTTAGTAGCCTGCTGTTTTCTGACAGGTTTTCTTTTGTTTGAAGGTGAAACTGTAAAGGGCAGGATTCCTGAGTCTGCCGTAAAAATGGACGAGCTCAGAAAGGTTTGGGATTTTAACGAATCCCTGTTTTGCCGAGCTGCACACACACTGCTAGGGTATACTCCAACCTACACATCGTTCATCGCCGTTCCAAATCGACCCAACATCAGCTTGGCGACAGACCGAGAAGCAATCCAGGCAGCTCGGGAGCAGACTCCTAGAGCAAAAAAGAAAACTTCATTTGTTGCCTCGGGCCGAAGGACGGTGAAGAATTTTTTGGATTTTCTATCCACTGTTGAGCCGGCCCAAACCACCGAGCCTACTCCTGCACCCACCGTACCTTCAATAACTGTTCTGGATGAGACTAACACTGAGGTCCCTGCCGAGGCTGCCCCTCTCAATGATGAAGTTGTTCCGAGCAACGACGCAGCAGACGTAGTTCAGACTATTGAGACTTTGATTCCAGTAGAGTTGGAGCTTCCTAATTCTGCTCAATCTCCCCTACCCGAAGATGACTCCATTTTTGAGCTTGCCGAGGACCCAGCTCCTAAAAGGCGAAGGACTGGTGAGGCCGAGGCGAGACTTTCTCCTAAATCAACCACTACTCCTTTCCGGCCTATCCTTAGATCAAAAAGGAGAGAGATCACCTCGAAGGATTCTGCCATTGAAGACTTTAATGTGGCAGTGGGGCTTGCTAGATGAGTGATCTTGCCTCGGGATTTAGCTATGAATGAGGCTCTCACTGATGATGAAGTATCACGCCAAGCTATTCAACATATGGTTCTTGTAAGACTGTCTCCATTATTTTTCAGTTTTGCTCTTCTGAATCGTTTCAGTTTATTCTAAGTCTTCTTTCCCTTCTTTAAAAGGGTTTGCAAAAAGTTCATGAAGTAGGGGCTAGGATAGCCAGGAAAGACAAAGCTATGAAAGATGCCATCCATGCCCGAGCTTCAGCACTGGCAAAGAAAGAAAGTGTGGATGAAGAATATGCCAAGCTTTGTGACGAAGTCAAGGCTCTGCAGGCTCAAAACCAAAACCTGTCCGAGGAGAACCATAAACTTCGCACTGAGATTGGACAGCTGAAGGATTCTGAACATGAAGCCAATGTTGAACTTTCCCAAGCCCAACTTGATTACACCAGTTTGTTGGAGGAGTTTGAGCAATACAAGGCCGAGGAGAAAGAGAGAGAAGATGCTGCTTATAATGAAGGAGTTGAGAAGGCTGAAAGTGACTTGGCCCTACAAATCCCTCCCCTGCAGGATGCATATTTCGGCAAGGGTTGGCAGGCCACACTTTCTGCTGCTGGAGTTCCGTCATCTTCCGAGCTATTTGCTAGGCACTCACTTCCAAGTTCCTCCCAACATCCTGAAGATACTTAGAAAATTTCTTTTGAGAAGTTAATGTAATGATCCTTTTGCTGTAATCTTCCAAAACTTTGAATGAATGAATCTGTAGTGTCAGTGATTTTGACTTGTTTACAAAGTTCGGTTTCTCATCATCTCTTTAACATACTTAAATATGATTCTTTTAAACTCTTGAAGTAATGGCACTAACTCAGCGCCTCTTCAAAAAGCTCGATCCCCAAGCAGGGACCTTTCATCATTTAGCAATAAATCATTTATACTCTTAACTTTATGGCCTTAGCTCGGCACTTCTTCGAAGAACTCGGTCCTCGAGCTGGGACCTTTAAACACTTAACAATAAATCAGAAGTTATGGCCTTAGCTCGGCACTTCTTCAAAGAGTTCGGTCCCCTAGCCGGGACCTTTAAACACTTGGCAATAAATCATTTATGCTCTTGAAGTTATGGCTTTACCTCGGCGCTTACAAATGAGTTTGGTATTCCAACAAACGTCGGGTATTCTAGTTTTGGCCATAGCTTGGCCTTAGTTTGGGCTTTGGTCGGCCTTTCTCCGATGTGTTGCGGCTTAGCTCGGCCTTTCTCCGAGGAGCTCGGCAGTAGAGTTATCCTCAAATATTCCCATATGGTATCTCTGGGAATTCTTCTACCTCGCACCGACCCGCCAATCTTATTGGACTCCAATTCATCCCAAATCAGCTTACATCGTCATGCCTAGCTGTGGGCCTGAATTATATCGGGTGGTTGCGCTTGATTTAAGTTGATACTTCTATCAGGATTTTTGCCTCCCTGTCTTAACA
Organism: Ilex aquifolium; assembly: GCA_951799425.1. Lineage (NCBI taxonomy): Eukaryota > Viridiplantae > Streptophyta > Magnoliopsida > Aquifoliales > Aquifoliaceae > Ilex > Ilex aquifolium. The sequence goes on along the minus strand of OX637410.1, from coordinate 11,463,288 downwards.
GTAGGACGTATGTAATTCAGAAAAACAGTACAAGAACAGGGGAATTAATTCTTTCAATTAATAACTAAAGCATGTACACTTGCAAAAATCCTTGACTCTTAAGGGGCACCCTTAAGCTACCGAAGGCACTTCGGGGTACTAAAAAAGGCACTTTTTAGCATTTTACGTTTCCGAAGGTACTTCGTGGTTCTTCTCGAAAAGGTCGCTTTTCCGAAGGCACTTTGGGATTCTATTTAAAAGGGCACTTTTTAGAAATAGAATATCCTCAAATTTGCTGAATTCCAAGGACGTAATACTGCTTTGTGGTCCAATGTTTCGAGCTCGTAGTATCCGCTGCCGCCCACTCGTGTTATTCTGTATGGACCTTCCCAATTCGCTCCAAGCTTTCCATGAGTCGGGTTCTTTGCGGATCCTAATACGCGTTTGAGGACTAGATCTCCGAGCGTGAAAGAACGAGGGTTGACTTTCTTGTTGTAAGCTCGGGACATTTGATGCCGATAAGAAGCCATTCTTATAGTCGCTTGTTCTCTCCTCTCTTCGGTTAGGTCAAGGTCTCAGCTTATCACGGCGTCGTTGCTGTTGCTTTCAACTAGGTCGGTCCTTAGGGTCGGTAAGCCGATCTCAAGGGGAATTACGACTTCCATCCCATAAGCTAGGGCAAACGGTGTCTCACCAGTTGAGCGCCGAGGTGTGGTTCGGTACGTCCACAAGACGCTCCGCAGCTCAGCTACCCACCTCCCTTTAGCATTCTCTAACCTTTTCTTGATTCCATCCAATATTGTTTTGTTGGAGATTTCTGCCTGACCATTGCTTTGAGGATAAGCTAGGGTGGAATAGTGATTACGGATCCCATGTTGCTGACAGAAAGCTTTAAAGGGACCACTATCGAATTGTGTTCCGTTATCCGAAATAAGTGTGTGTGGAATTCCCAATCTGGTGATGATATTTCTCCATACAAATCTTCTTGTATCAGTATCTCTGATGTTGGCTAGGGGCTCGGCTTCTACCCACTTCGTGAAATAGTCTGTGGCAACCAGAAGGTACTTCTTATTGCCAGGGGCCCGAGGTAGAGGTCCCACTATGTCCACTCCACATTGCGCAAAGGGCCAGGGGCTTGCCAATGGAAGCAATTCATGGGATGGTTTTCTCGGAATTGGTGGGAATTTCTGACAATTCTCACATCGCCTAACAAATTGCTGAGCATCCTTCTGCATATATGGCCACCAGAAACCCTGGGAAATGGCTCGGTGAGCCAGAGATCTTCCACCAGTATGAGCCCCGCAATTTCCTTCGTGAATTTCGGATAGAAATTCGGGAACTATTCGTGGGTGTACACACTTCAAATACGGGCCTCCGAATGAGCGCCGGTAGAGTTCGTCCTTTGGTGATAACCAGAATCTGGATGCTTTTAGTCGTAGCTTATGAGCTTCCTTTTTGTCTATTGGCAAGTCACCATTCTTCAAGAAGTAAATTATCTGATCCATCCAGCTCTGTTCGGTTTCGGTGTGTAACACTTCATCACAAATGGTCGGCAAAATACTCGGCTCGGACTGGAATTCAACCGTTACTGCTCTTTCAGTTTCTTGGTCAAGTGCCGAGGCCAGTGAAGCTAAAGCATCAGCATGCGAATTCTTTGCTCTTCCAACTTGCTGGATTGAAAACTCTGGGATTTTGCCTAGTTATTTTTCTGCGATGTTATGATATGCCATCATTCTTTCATTCTTTGCGGCGTACTCCCCTATTATCTGATTCACCACGAGCTGTGAGTCAGAGAATATCTGGAGTTTCTTTGCCCCCAGTTCGGTCGCAAGCCTTACGCCGGTTATCAAAGCTTCATACTCAGCCTCGTTGTTTGAGGCCTGAAATCCGAGTCTTATGGCTTTCTCCAATAAACATCCATCAGGACTCAAAAGAGTAAGTCCAACGCCGGCTCCTTTCTGATTTGAAGACTCGTCAACAAACAGGATCCAAACTCCTAAATTATGCTTGTCATCGGTTGGTTCCCCCCGCTCCGAGCCACTTTTAGATTGGAACTTTGCAATGAAGTCTGCCACTACTTGTCCTTTAATTGCCTTCCTTGGCTCGAATACGACGTCGAACTCTCCAAGCTCGACTGCCCATTTTGCAACTCGTCCGGACAGGTCGGCTTTGCGAAAGAGCGACTTCAATGGCTGATCGGTGAGTACTGTTATTTGGTGAGCTTGGAAATAGTGTCTGAACTTCCTTGCCGAGCTGATTAGCGCGAGTGCTAGTTTCTCCAACTGAGTATACCTCAACTCCGCATCCAAGAGCATCTTGCTCACATAATAAACAGGTTTCAATTTTTCATCATTGTTCCTCATCAACGCCCCACTTACCACGTGATCCGATACGGCTAGGTAGAGAAAAAGCTTCTCCTCAGGAGATGGCGTTGAAAGGATCGGCGGGGTAGCCAAGTAGGTCTTAAGATTTAAAAACGCTTCCTCGTATTCCTGACTCCAAAGTTCCCCCATCTTTCCTCTGATCGATTGGAAGAAAGGTCTGCATTTATCTGATGCTCGGGAAATGAATCTCCCGAGCGCCGCCGCCATTCCAGTTAACCACTGTACTTCCTTTACAGATTGGGGGGACTGCAGCTCGGTGATTGCCTTAACCTGGTCGGGGTTTACCTCTATTCCCCTGTGTGTTACTAGGAAGCCTAGGAATTTCCCCGATCCAACCCCAAAAGCACATTTAGACGCGTTTAGTTTCATCTTCTATTTCCGCAGAACCTCAAATGTATTTCTCAAGTCGGTACAATGGTCGGTTGACCGCCGACTCTTAACTACCATGTCGTCGATGTAAACCTCAATCATACTGCCTATCATATGCGTGAACATCTTGGCATCCAAGAACATCTTGCTCACATAATAAAAAGGTTTCAGTTTTTCATCATTGTTCCTCATCAACGCCCCACTTACCGTGTGATCCGATACGGCTAGGTAGAGAAAAAGCTTCTCCTCGGGAGATGGCGTTGAAAGGATCGGCGGGGTAGCCAAGTAGGTCTTAAGATTTAAAAACGCTTCCTCGTATTCCTGACTCCAAAGTTCCCCCATCTTTCCTCTGATCGATTGGAAGAAAGGTCTGCATTTATTTGATGCTCGGGAAATGAATCTCCCGAGCGCCGTCGCCATTCCAGTTAACCGCTGTACTTCCTTTACAGATCGGGGGGACTGCAACTCGGTGATTGCCTTAACCTGGTCGGGGTTTACCTCTATTACCCTGTGTGTTACTAGGAAGCCCAGGAATTTCCCCGATCCAACCCCGAAAGCACATTTAGACGCGTTTAGTTTCATCTTGTATTTCCGTAGAACCTCAAATGTATTTCTCAAGTCGGTACAATGGTCGGTTGACCGCTGACTCTTAACTACCATGTCGTCGATGTAGACCTCAATCGTACTGCCTCATGTGCGTGAACATCTTGGTTACAAGCCTCTGATACGTTGCCCCTGCATTCTTCAACCCGAAAGGCATCACTCGGTAGCAGTACGTCCTTTCAGGTGTTATGAAGGCGGTTTTCTCTTGATCTTCCTCGGCAAGCAAAATTTGGTGGTATCCTCGATAGGCATCAAGAAAGCTCATCTGCTCATGTCCAGCAGTTGCATCAACCAACTGATCAATCTTAGGTAAAGGGAAGCCGTCTTTTGGGCATGCTCTGTTGAGGTCGGTGAAATCCACACAAACCCTCCATTTCCCGTTCTTTTTCTTCACTACCACTGTGTTCGATAGCCAGGTTGGGTATTGTACTTCCCTGATTGTACTGGATTCGAGCAGTCGTATAACTTCTTCTTTCACTGCTTCTTGATGTTGTGGGGCTGATCTTCTGAGCTTCTGCTTGACGGGCTTAAAGCTAGGGTCAACGTTTAGACGATGACACGCCACTTTGGTCGGTACGCCCGGAATATCGCTGGTGCTCCATGCAAACACATCGGCATATTCTCGCAACAAATTGATGAGCTCTTCCTGCCATTCTAGGCTAAGGGAAGTTCCTATCAAGAAGTACTTTTCGGGGTCCCCATCCTTGGCTAAAGGTACTTTAGCCAAGTTTTCAACAGTTCGGTCCGTCGCTTCTTTTTTGGTGCCTAAAGGTACTTTAGGTATGTTAGTGACAGCCTGTTCGGCAAACTCGACCGAGCTGTCACCTGTTGATTGCTATTTAGTTTCATGAACTGAACTCCCTTCCCAAACCTTGTCTCCATCTCGGGCTTTAACCGAAGCGAGTAGACAGGTTCTGGAGCTAACCTGATCTCCTCAGATGTTTATTATCCATTCAGAAGAAGGGAACCTCAGCATCTGATGGTACGTTGAAGGTACCGCCTTCATATCGTGTAACCAAGATCGGCCCATTATTGCGTTATAAGCCGACACATTCTCCACCACCAGGAATTCGGTCATGATGCAGACAGGTCCAACCTTTACAGGCAATGTGATTTTTCCTCTAGGAAGAACTGTTTTCCCACTGAAGCCAATCAATGGAGTGTTTGAGGGTTTCAAATTCTCCTTCTTTAGGCCGAGCTTTTGGAAGAGATCCATATACATGATTTCAGAGGAACTCCCCGGATCAATCAACACTCTTTTCACGTCGAAGTTGGCAATCTTGCTCAGAAAAGCAGATCATATCTGCTGAGTCTTCAAACTTTGCCCTCTTAGTTCTGGCTTCTGGGGTTAACCGTAGTTCGAACACCTCTCTTTCCTTTGCTGCCTTCTGGATGTAGGCCCTAGCTGCATTGTTAGTCGCCATTTGCGGGTTTGTGGTGGCGTGTATTACGTCTATTACCCCTGCTACTGTAGCCTGGTCGCCCCTCGGCTCGGCCCTTTCTATGTTAGCTCCTGATTCATTTTCAACGAACTCAGACAGATGTCCGGCCTTGACCAGCTCCTCCAAGTGTTGCTTCAAAGTTCTGCAGTTCTCTGTCATATGTCCCACATCCTGATGATAGGAGCATCTGAAATTGGGATTTCTTTTTGACGGATCTCCAATCAATTTGTTGGGCCATTTAAAGAAAGGCTTTTGTCTTGATTTGGCTCAGTATCTTGTGTATTGGTTCTTTGAACAATGTATTTACCCCGAGAAAAGGTGACTCCTGGGGATAAGATTCTCTATCACTCCTTCGTTTGTCTTCTCTGCTCGACTCGGTTTATTTGTCCCGACCGAACAGTCTCCTGCCCTGATGTTCTTTACTCACATCTCTGGATAAATTGTCGTCGACTTTGGCATACTTCTCGATTCTTGCCATTAATTCTTCCAGGTCGGAGGCTGGTCTCCTGGTGAGCGACTGGTACAGAGGGTTCTCCTTTGGTAGCCCGATCTTGAAAGATGCTACTGCGATTTCGGGATTGTACCCTTCTACCTCATTCATCGTCTCCCAATAACGATGCGCATATTCCCTCAGTGTCTCGTTGTTCTTCTTTTTTAACGTCAAGAGTGCCCCCACATCCTTTGGCTGTTTGCTGCTTGTAATGAACCGAGCTGTGAACTGTTCGGCAAGTTGTGACCATCCGTCCACCGATCCCTTCGGCAAACTGTCAAACCATTTCATCACCGACTCCCCAAGGCTGCTCGGGAAGATAGTGCAAAGTAGAGGTTCGTTTCTTCGATGAATGGTCATCAACTGCCTGTAGTGCCTGATGTGCGAGGCTGGGTCAGTTTTTCCGTCGTATAGGTTGAAGTTTGGGACAGTGAACTTGCTCGGGATTCTCCCTCTTTCAATCCACACAGAGAAAGGTGACGATTCCGAGCCGTTCCCATACTCCCCTGTCGCTCGCCTCGCTAAATCCCTAGCTGACCTCTGCTCCGGCCTTTGCAGCCGATTATTGAGTTCCTCGGTAATGAATTGCTTCCATGTATCCTCCTCCTGGACTCGAGGTTTCTTCCGTTGATGCTTGTTTTCATCGGTACTTTTAACTCTGTAGCGTTTTACTTCGGGAGACTCTCGCTGTCATGCTTCGCCTTCTCGGTCATTTCCTTCAATCTGGCTTTCAATTTTTCGTTCTCTTCCGTCAGGCTTTTCTCCCTGTCATATGATTTCTTGAATAAGTTGTCATGAACGTCAATGGGATCTTGAAGGGATTGGACTAACTTCACTAGGGACTGGTTTTCCCCCTCGGCACGGAGGGAATCCCCGAGTTCTTCAAACGGTTGACTACGATTTCTTGTTTGCTTGAAGCTTGCTGAGGATAGTTCGTCATTTTCCTGGGGCCTAGGTGAGCCCTTGCTCCTACGTGACTTCGTGTTTGCGCCGGAAGGCGGCGACACCAGATCTGAATTGCCCATGGCCAAACTGCCTCTAGGGGATCCAATAACACTTCTGAGCCTTGACATCGTTGCTTTTTGTTCGAGATAAGAGGAATATCTTCCCACAGACGGCGCCAAAAATGTAAGAGACAAAAAATTGAGGATACCTCCTACAGAAATAAAGAATTGAATGTTTCTGGAGTGTTTCTGAAATTGATCTCCCAGTCTTTACTGCCTGCAAAACAAACAAACTGCCCAAGATCGTAGTGCTTCGATCGAAGGCACTCCGATGCTTAAGTCAGTAATGGAACTGAGTGAATTGCAAGAAGACAATGAGAGTTCAGCGTACCTTTCACCTTGGTCTTTTCTGCTTCTTATAGATCGTTACCTCATTAGGGTTTCCGGGGTTTTTGGTTCAAGGTGGCACACATTCCTTTAATTCAGTGATTCAGTTTGGGAAGTTGCTGATATTTCTCCAGCAATTCCTCCTGATCTCTACAATTTCGTTGATTTGTTTATCTGAATGCCGAAGTTGTAGGCGGATCTCTCTCCTTCTATATATCCTTTCAAACAGCTCGGCCATAATGACGGATGAACTCCTTCAATGTTTGTCGAACTGATTGATCAACTTGGTTTGGTAAAAGCCGAGCTCTTTTGGTACTCTACCGAACACATTGGTCAATTCGGCTAGGTTCATTTGATTGAACAGCTGATGTCTTCGTCACGTGCCCTGTCCTGTCATCCTCACGTGGGTTCATTTAATGTCATCACACGTGTAACAATGGGAGCCATCACCTTCAAGAAGTAATAGAGCAACACAAACAAGACAAAGATGTAGAGAAGTTCGGTCAATGTGACCTACGTCTACTTTGAAGGGCTAGGATCGCCTGGATATTTTATTACTTGGAGGAGTGTATAAAGAGCAAGGAGATACAAGCTATGAGATAGAAAGGAAAGTGATAACAATGTGTGCAATTGAGTGTGATGCCCCTCAAGTGTTGGCGGGGCTTATAATTTATAGTCATCTCATAATAGATTGAGGCGGTTTATCAGTAACTAAAAGACAAAGTTGGTGGAGCGGGCGCCATCTTCTCAACGGATGAGACAGTTACGATGCTCCCCATAAGATCCGGTCAAAGGATGACGTGGTGGTTGACTTCTTCCGAGACGGCGTTGATGAGGCTTTTGGATGACCTTGCTTCCCTTGACGATGTAGCTCCCCGAATCTGCTGAGCTTGACTGGGCGTGGACCTCCTTTGGGCTAGACCCATTAGATCTCTTTAAGTTGGGCTCTTAATTTGTAATTGGGCTCACAACGTGGGTTGGGCCCTTGGGCCATGCCCATCATTTGCCCCCCAATGCCCTGTGTCCAATGAAACTTGGAGAAGAGGGCATTTAGTTGATTCTGAATTACGGCTAATGGAGACCCCTTTTGATTGATGACTCTTCCCTTTCGTGATATATCTTACCTCTGCAGAACATCTCAAGACCTTCCCCATTTTTTATTTGGATTTTAGAAGAACCCTTGGTTTCAAATACGGACTTTTCCCCTTTTTTCCATCCCACCACTTAATAGGATTTAAAAAACCCTAAGCTATAAATAGGGAGAGAGTTCCTTCTTGAGGCACTTGAGAACCCAAGACTTGAGATTTTGTTCTTTGAGATGAGTTTTCAGATATCAATGTCGAGCGAAGGAGGAGAACCCATCGATATCCATGACGATGAACTGGTCAACGAGTCAGGTGATCAGGAGCTTGGTGTAGTGGTGACCGAAGCAGGTGAGGCAGCCCATGCGACATACACCGAGAATGGGGCACCTCAGGCAGCGAGGACCAAAGGGATGATGACCCAAGAACTGGGCGCCAAGGCGTTGCCGTCGCTAGGTGCTGAGGGGGAGGCGCCTTGGGCGCCAATGGTTGGCGGCACTGTTCAAGGAAGGAGCTTCGAGAGGGTGACGCTGAGGACCTGGGGAAGTGAGGCTTTGTTCCAGGGTGATGGGGCAACCCAAGTGGGCGCTGAGGACCGGGTGACCCAACTGCTGGGTGCCGCTGGCCAGGCGACCTAGGTGCTGGGCGCTGAGACCAGGGCGGCCCAGACACTGGGTGCTGTTGTTGGGGCGACCCAAGCGCTCGGCGAGGAACTGCTGGCGGCGGACGAGACGCACCTGGTGACGAGCGCTGACCGTGGAGTGGGACTCCGGCGCGCTGGGCAAGGATTGGTGAGTGTTGATATGGCCCCGAGAGACACTGGGCTTAGCCACGTAGATGCGCAGACGGTGCCAAGGGCCACTAGGCGTGGTCAGACGGTGTTGTGTGCAGCTGGGTCGTTAGGTGAGGTGGAGGTAGACACTGGGCATGGATCTTTGCGAGCAGAGAGTTCGCCGAGTAATGCTTCTCGCTCTCACAACAGCAAACGTCGAGGGAAGACGACTCTTGATGACAATGACTCGAAAGTAAGTACCATTTTTTAGCATTTTCAATACGGACGCTGATATTTTGCAGATTGTCTCCGCTTACCATATTCCTTCAACGGTACTATGTCGTCGAGCCGAGATGGGCGAACCTGCTTGTGATGACTCATCCGGACACATTGCTATCTATGAGGAGGTGCTTGAGGTTGGGCTCAGGTTCCCAATGCCTTCTTTTATTTGTCGTATTATGCATTGCTTTTCACTGGCGCCAGGGCGGTTGTCGCCCATGGAGAGTTTTGTTGGGGTTTCTGGCACTATGGAGAAAGGTACATCATGAGGATGCCTCTCCCGACGAGTTTTGTGCAACTTATACTTTGAGTGAGACTTCTGCTCCCAATCGAGGCTGGTACTACTTTACTACGAGGGGAGGTAAATTGATCACTAGATTACTCTCTACCTGCTATAGTTGGAAGACTCATTTTATATTTGTTGGTGGAGAGTGGGATTCAAAGGCTGACAAAGCTTTGGTACCAACAAAATGGGGCGTCCCAAAGAGACTTGGTATGCCCACACTTATTATTTTCGTTTTGCCTTCTTTGGAAATGTGTACTTATTACATCACTTACAGGTTCTCCAGAGCTTGCAAAGGATTAAGAATAGAAGTTGCAGGCTGTAAAGGACTTTGGAGCTCTCATGCTCAAAGAGGGTGGAGCTAGTGGTTCTTCTACAGTAGGTGCTAGGGCTGGTGCACCCTCTCCGAGACTGGTGGTTCCTCTTTGAAGAGAAAGGGTACGCTGACTCCCTCGTCTTCCCCTTCTTTACTTGGTTTTTATTAGGATAACACTTTTCTCCTTCTGCAGTGGACAGGACAGTGGTAGAGTCTCGTAATTCCACTAGGAGCACTCCTCTTTCTAAGGTGGCGAGGGTGAGTGATGCTTTGGTAGGCTCATTTGAGATAACCCCTCCAGTGGTGCCTCCTTGATCAGTGACTCCTTCAGATGCGACAGTCACTCTGGAGACTCCCCTGTCAACCACACCTCCTACCCCCCGTTCATCGACTCCTCCTGTGGGAACCTCTACAGGAACACCTGCTCAGATTGGCTCCATTTTGGGTGATGTACGAGTCGTCAGGGAGCGACTTGGGAGGTTTGTGTTCCTGACGGACGTTAATGAGATTAGTGCCCGGGGCACCGAGGGTATCATCGATACTTTTCTAGAAGGCTTGACTCAGGTAAGGGTCTGCTTTCTCCCTTTCTCTAGTCCCTCCTTAGGCACTAACATTCTTTTTCCTTTTTCAGGTTTCGACTGCCGCTGTGTGTTTTTTCTCAAGAGCTGTTTATTATGGCCAACTGAAGCGGAGTCATGAGGCTGTGCAAAAGGAGTTTTTTACTGCTCAGGGGAGTATTGTTGAGCTTGAAGCTGCTAATAGGGCTTCCCAGGCTGAGCTTGTGGCTACCAATGAGAGGTCCGCGCTTAGAGAGGCTCCTTTCATGCGGGCTAAAATAGAGCTTTTGGAGACCCGCGAGAGGGAGGCTAAGCTTGAGAATGAGATTTTGGCGACCCGTGAGAGGGATGCGCTCAGAGAGGCTGAGCTTGTGGAGACCCGCAAGAGGGTCGCGCTAAGAGAGGCTGCCATCTTGAGATCGGAGGTAGAGGTAAAGGCAGCTCATGAGAGGGCTGAGGCAGATCTGCTGCTGGCTCGTGAAAGAGTTTCCAAGGCTGAGGGTGATTTGGAGAGTGGCCTTGCAGATGCTTTTATTGATGGTTACGAGGAGCTTCGGGGAAATATTTCTGTTACTTTTCCTGATATTGATCTTTCAGGCTTCGTGCCATATGGGGCGTTGATTAAGGCCAAATAATCACAATTATTATTAGGAAAGATTGATATTTTAATTGTAAAAGTGTGATAAATATAAGAGTTTATCCAAGATTGGGTGTTATGCTATTAAATGTTGATTTGTGATAATTTGCAGGTCAAAAACATATTTTTGGGGTCAAATTATGGAAAGATGAAGCATAGCTCAGGACGGATCACACTGGAACACGCGTCCGGACGGAAGAAGAGTACGCGTCCGGACGCGATTGGCAAAAAGTTGATAAACGGAGAAAGGACCATTCTGGAAGTTGCGTCCGGACGGTTCTGAGAGGTGCGTCCGGACGCGTGTCAAGTTTCTGCTGCCGAATTTAGAATCCTAATGGGATGCAATCTCTTTGGAATGTACTTTATAAATACAAACCTAGAACCTTAAAAACGGAAGTTCTTTTTGATTAATCTGTTTTGAGATCCTTTTACCATGTCTGGCTAGAAGGCTAAGCTAGGGCTAGGGGAAAACCTCTCGACGGAGTACGGTATTGTTATTGACTCTTGTACTTAAGGATTTATGTTAATGTGTTAATTTAATCCTTAATATTTTAGCAAAGTGTTTATGCTGTATAAACTCTTGAGTTGTTGTGCCACGTACATCAATTGCTTGATTTTCTCTGCGTGTAAATCACTGGTTATTCCATGCTGGAATGATTAACATTATTTCATAAAATAATATGATTGAATGATTATTCAGGTTCCTGGTAGTCTTTTGATTATAACCATTGGATTTATCACTTGATTTGTTAATTGGTTTAACTGACATTTAATTCCTCTTTCAAGTCAAGCTTTGAGTCTTTAACTATTATTGTATGAAGTTGAGAGGGAGTACCTGATGCTCTAGTATTTTATTTATTACTGTTTTAATTACCAAAAATCACTTTTCTCCAATCAACAACTTTCTAAACAAATCCTTTTCCGTTCAAATTACTTTTGTTGTTTGTGTGATTGTTCCTTGTTACAATTCCTCGTGGGATCGACCTCGGACTTCCGAGATTATATTACTCTGCTCAACCTGCGCTTGGGTTTACACTTTTGAAGTTGAAGCAGGCGTCTGATAATGGTGATGGTGGCTCTAACGATGCAGAGAGTGAGGAGGAGGACGACGACCATGAGAACAGTTAGAGTGCTGGAGACTTTTGATTTTTTTTTTTTTTAAAAAGGCAGTGTAGCCTCACTTTTGTAAAAGTGGTTTTTGCCATTGATGCTCATTTGAAATGGAATACAAAAATACAAAGAACTTTTTGAGTAAATTTAGAAAGTTTTATTGATGATTGCTCATGCTAAGCAATGATGGGTAATAACCCAAAAAAGTTACAATAAAATCAAGTTCCCCAACTTTACTATTTCTATTCTCCTAATGTGTCACTGGTAGTACCTCTTCAGATGCTCAGTATTATAGGGATGGGGTAAGACATTTCCTTCAAAATTCTGGATCTTGTAGGTATCTGGCCTCACTACTTCTGTTATGAGGTAAGGTCCTTCCCAGTTTAGTCCAAGCTTTCCTTCTTGCGGATCCTTCATGGCGAGAATCACTTTCTTGAGGACTAATTCTCCTGGTTGGAAGGAACAAAGGTTCACCCTCGAGTTGTAGTACCTCGCCATGCGGCGTTTGTACTCCGCATTGCGAACCACAGCCATTTTCCTTGCCTCCTCCACCAAGTCGAGGTTGACGCGGAGTCCTTCCTCGTTGGTGATGGGGTCGTGGTGTTGGACCCTTAGAGAATGTACCCTGATCTCCACAAGTATAACTGCCTCAGTTCCAAATGCGAGAGAGAAGAGGATTTCTCCAGTTGGGGTTCTTGGCGTCATTCGGTAGGCCCATAACACACCCGGGAGTTCGTCAACCCAGAGACCCTTCGCTCTTTCGAGCATTGTCTTTAGGCTGTGTAGTACTATTATGACCATGACCTCTGCCTGTCCATTTGCCTGCGGGTGCGCTGGGCTAGAATGAGGCTGCTTTATCTAGAGGTCGACGCAGAACGAGTTCAGGAGCTTGTTGTCTAATTGCTTGGCGTTGTCGCTGACTATGGCGTGGGGTACTCTGAAGCGACAGACCAAGTTCTTCTAGATGAAATCCTTGACCTTTGGGTCTGTTATCCTTGCTAAGCGCTCGGCCTCCGCCCATTTAGTGAAATAGTCGATGGCTATCACCACGAACTTGCACTGCCCCTTGCTCAGAGGTAGAGGGCCCAAGATGTCGATGCCCCATTTGGAAAAGGGTCATGGACTTGTGATGGCTGTCAACTCTTCCGGTGGCTGTCTAGGCATCGTGGCGAAGCGCTGACACTTGTCGCATTTCCTGGTGTACTCCTGGGCATCTCTGACCATGCTAGGCCAGAAGTAACCCTGCCTGTGTGCCTTGTGGGCTAGGGAGCGACCTTCGGAGTGGTTTCCGCAAACTCTTTCATGGATTTCCCGTAGGGCGTAGTCAGCTTCTTCTGGGGAGAGGCATCGTAGCAGTGACAAGGAATAGCCTTTCTTGTACAAAACGTCATGTAGGATAGTGAATTTGGAGGCTATCATCCTGAGCTTTCGTCGGGTCGTATGGTAGCGTACCCTCCTGGATGTATGCCCTTATTGGGGTCATCCAGTTTGACTTGGTAGATGCGCAGTTGATGTTTATGACTTCCACGTCCAGCCTGCTTGGTTGGAACTGGTGATTGATGAATGCTGGTCCTGGTGGGGCTTCCGAGGACGAGGCGAGCCTAGCAAGTGCATCTGCGGCCATATTGTCTCCCTTGGGATGTCACAAATCTAGAAGTGATGGAACTTCATAAGCAAGGCTTGCACCATAGCAAGGTACTCCTGCATTCTGGTTCTTTTCGCTTCGAACTCGTCCTTCACTTGGTTGACTATCAATTGAGAGTCACTATAAGCAATGAGGTGTTGGGCTTCCATTTTCAGTTTCCAATCTTAAGCCAGAGAGGAGGGCTTCATATTCTGCCTCATTGTTGGAGGCAGTGAAGTGGAGCTTCACAACATATTTGATGGGAGTGTCGTCGGGGCTGATCAGGATTAGGCCTGCTCCACCTCCTTCGTTGGTCGATGAGCCATCCACCTAAAGCTCCTAGGGAAGTAGTAGAGAGGGGCCCTTTGAGGCCGTGGTGGGCGCCTTGGAGCTAGGCTTGGAGGCCTGGGCGCCTGGCTTGGGTGCCTGGGTTCTTGGCTTGGGCACCTGGGTTGCCTGGATTCCCTGCACGCCCTTGCTAGGCGCCAGGTTGTCTTGGGTGTCCGACCTTGGCGCCTGAGTGTTTGGGTAAGTTTATGACGAGGCTTCTTGAGGTGTCGAGGGTCCACTGCCCTCTTCCTCCGCCGGTGTGAGCTCCGCAATAAAGTCTGTCAAGGTTTGTGCTTTGATGACTGCCCTTGGTTGGTACTGGACATCGAACTTGCCTAGCTCTACTGCCCACTTAAGGAGTCTTCTAGAGAAGTCTGGGTTCCCCATAACCCTCTTTAGAGGCTGATCCGTGACAACGACGATGGTGTGACTCTGGAAGTAATGTCGGAGACGCCTTGCTATTGAGATCAGGGCGAACACCAGCTTTTCTAGCCCTGAATATCTTACTTCTGCTCCTTGATTAACCATCAAAAATGTTATTTTATTATATTTAATGATTGGTTAATTACATATTATTTGTGATTAAATGTGTTAAATTCCTTGATTTTCTAGTTTGATACTTTTTCTAGTTGTTTGGTTTATTTTGCAGGTAAATTGATTGATTTAAAGTAATAATGGATAATGCAAGTGAAGCAATCACTAGAGGAAGAATCATAACTGATAAAGATTAAAGAGTCAAGGTTGAGATAGGAAGACTTGAAGATAAATCAGCAATTTAATCCTTATAAGAGTCTAAGTGAGAAGAAAACTCATTTAAAGTTGGATTAAGAAAGTTTCCTAGAAGATAAAGATTCGACACGTTTTCAGTATTTTGGTCATAACTTTTGACTATGATATCGGATTTACCTGATTTTTGTGGGGTTGGAAAGAAGACTTCAAGGGCTACAGAAGTGTATTTCACGAAAATTTCGTGAATCAACCTCTAAATATGCGAAATTCAAGCTCGAAATATGGACAGATTTTGTACCCGCGGGCCCCAAGATTTATGCATGGGATTCAACCTTACAAGACATCTTTTTGGAAAGGAATTCATTCCAAACCATCCTTATATCCTCTACCTACACTTATGATTTATTTTAGTATAAATAAGGGCTCTCATCTATTGAAAGAGGGGGATTATGATTTAGATTATTTATTCTTTTTTCCATCTTTTTATTTTTAGTTCGTCATGTCTGGCTAGAAGGCTAAGCTAGGGCTAGGGGAGAACCTCTCAATGAAGTACGGTAATTTTATTGACTTTGTGCTTAATGATTTATGATGTTTTGTTAATTTAACTTCGGATTTTTTAGCAAAATTTTTATTCTGTAAAAATCCTTGAGTCGTTGTGCCATGTACATCGATTGCTTGAATTTCCCTGCGAGTAAATAACTGATTATTCCACGCTTGAGGTAATTATCATTATTTCATAAAATAATATAATTGGATGATTATTCAGGTTCCTGAATAATCGTTTGATTGTAACATTTGGTTTTCTTACTTGATTTGTTAATTGAATCAACCGATATCTGATTTGTGTTTCAAGTTAAGTTTTGAGTCTTCAATCATTATTATATGGAATTGAGAGGGAGTACTCGATGCTTTAGTATTTTCTATTATTGTTTTAAAACCAAATTTATTGATTTCTAAATCTCTACAACAATTATTTCAAAACAAATTTTCTTTTATTTTTCTTTGTGTTCTAAGTTTTTTACAATTCCCTGTGGTTCGACCTCAGACTTCCGAGTATTATATTACTTCGCACAAATTGCACTTGGGTGATCAATTCTAAAGTTGTAGCAAGTTTTTGGCGCCGTTGCTGGGGAGTTGTTTAAAGACAAGGAGCGCACCGCCATCTATTGAGGTTTGCTAGATTTGAAATTCGTCACAGATCAGGTAATCTCGTCCCTTATTTTTTTTTATTATTTATTATTTATTTGTTTTATTTTTCCTTAGGTTAGATATTTCATAATTTTTATTTTTAGATTTTTAGATTTTTTTTTTTTTAATGTGGTGTGAAATTTTTCCCCGATGGAGGAACTGTGTGTGCTTTGTGATGTGTTTGGGCATCCCATTGAGGTTTGCCCTTTAATTTCAACTGCTCGACAATATTTGAGGAATGGGTCAATTGTATTACCTAATTCTTCCCAATCTTACCCCAACCATTGTTTTGAAACTTTTTATCCTAATTTTGGTTGGGGGAATGAACATTATCAGTTACCAGTACATCTCACATCACCACAAGATTTTCCCCAATATCCACCTTACCATGACCCACAAGAAAAGAATTTGGAAGACATTCTTTGTGAATTTATGCAAAAGCCAACAAGCTTTCAATACCCAAACAAGCCAAGTTATTGAAGAGATAAAAGACATGCTCAATATATTGGTACAAGAACAAGAGGTTAAAAATAGTCAATATAGTGAGAGTGATTCTTTTCTTGAACTACAAACTGATGATGAACCCATTAATACTCTTGATAGTGAAGAATTAAGTGACATTATTATTCAACAAGAGGTTAATGAGTCCAAAGACTTTTCATTATCAACAAGTAGTAATGAGATTCACATATCTAATCTTGGTGAGGGTATGAAAGTTGAGTTGTGTGTTGTAATTGATAAAAATCTATTTTCTATTTCATTGTTAGATTTGCATAAAAATGTATATATCTCCCTTTTGTTGCATGTTCAAAAGATATATTGGATATATGAGTGGATAATTCGATTAAAGGAGTTGCTTCGACACCACATTTTTAAGCCAGTAAAATTGAATGGTCGCATATTCAAATCTGACTTTAAGACGGATTGAGTGTGAGCTTTTATTTTTATTTGTACATAGTAGTTAGATTCTATTTTATTTTATTTTTATTTGTTTCAATTTATAGTTTTTTTTTTTGAATTTTTATTTTTAGGTTTTAGAGTTGTTGCGGTACCAGGTATTCCAATCCCTTTGATCTTTATTCATTATTTTTATTAAGCGTTAAGGTACTTATTTTTACATTAAGGACAATGTTGAATTTAGGTTGGGGTGTGTGGATGTATTTTGTGTTGTGACAATTTCTAGTTTATTTAAATTTTAGTCTAAAAAAAAAAAAAAAATATATATATATATATATTTGGTTATTAAATATCTAAATAATATTTTTATGCATAATTTGACACCACAATATATAAATCATTTTCTTAACTTTAAATTTGTAATTGTTTAAGCATTACATAGAACTTTATTGTATATTTTTGTATCTCATATCATGTTCTTATAAAAACTCACAATTTGTGCACTTTAGACTTTACCAAGTTGAAAATTTGTTACGCATTTTACCTTGAGAACTTAAAACATATAGTGGAGATGCATAAAAACCTTAGTGAGTTTTAATCTAATCTTTCTTGGAGGGTTATTTACATTTACTCAATAAAGAATATTTTTATTCAGCTAATCTCATTCAATAGTCTCATTATTTTTGTTTTGCTCAACATCAATATTGTGAATGATTGCTAGACTTTAAATTATTTGCATGAGTTAGTGTGTTGTCAAGAACTCTTGAGATATTATTTTAGGCCATCTTTGATATTATTTGAGCCTAAGCCTTATTCTTTGAATATTATTATCCCTAGAAGCCATGATTGAGCTTTTGAAGAAATTTTTTTATTTCTTATGTCCAACATATAATAACCAAGCTAATGAAAAAAAAATAATATCATTTACCCTTGGTTATCCCGAGATTGAGCTTTTTTATTGTTTATGTAATTTGGGAGATGTTGGTTGAGAAAAGATGAAAAAAAAAAAAGAAGAGTTTTGCATACTTGTGAATATTTGCATTAGATGTCTTGCTGAAAAAAAAAAAATAAGTTGAAAAGAAAGACAATATGTCTAGTTGTGAAAAAAACAGATTGAAAAAAAGAGAGGTAAAAAAAAAATAGCAAGCATGAGTTTTGAAAAAAATATATGAGCAAGTGTTGTAAATTGTGCTTCTAAAGGGTGAAGAATGAAAGGCTATGGAAAGAAGTTTGGTTGTGTAATGTACATGTTCTCTCGGGATAGTCTTTTGAATTCCTAAATATCATTCGTTTCAAAACTCTTATCCCAATGCCCCATTACAACCTTAAATAACGACCTATCTGATCTCAAGAGTGTATTGGTGGATGCATGACTTGTGTGAATAAGGAAGAGAATGGTGATTATTTGTTTATTGTGTGTTGAGTTCCTTTCATGAGATTATGTCAAATCATTTTCTTTTGGATTACAATTATTTTAATAGACATGTGAGTATTATTTTGTTTTGACTTAAATATCTTCTTCTCACATGTGATATTTGAGGGAATAATTACTATAATCTGAGAGAATCTTTTATGAGTAAATTATCTAGTGAGATTTGGCATTGAGACGAATAGTTGATAGTTGTAGAGGTGATTACCGGATAAATGACTGACTTGGTATAGTTAATTCACACTACACACGAGTTTATATGAGAATATGATAAGTGCATACATTTATATAGCGTAGAGTTCTATATTTTTGCTTTGCGTGTGCTTATAAAAAGAATTATAGTTTAGAATTCTTATATTGTGGCAGCAATTTGTGTTATAAAATTATTATTCAGATATTTGATCAGAGGTTGATGTTTGTGGGTATCATCTCTGGAAACCCTCACGAGACTATACTCGTCCACTAGGGGGAACCTAGGGGTTTAAAGGCTTGTTGCATATGCTAAATGCAATCGTGAGTCATACGAAAGTGGATTTGTATTTTATTTTATTAGGTTATTTTGTTTTTAGTTTTTAGATTTTGGGATCCATGTATTACTAGAAACTAGTAATATTCAGGTTGGGGGTGTGATTAACCATCAAAAGTGTTATTTTATTATATTTAATGATTGGTTAATTACATATTATTTGTGATTAAATGTGTTAAATTCCTTGATTTTCTAGTTTGATACTTTTTTTAGTTGTTTGGTTTATTTTGCAGGTAAATTGATTGATTTAAAGTAATAATGGATAATGCAAGTGAAGCAATCACTAGAGGAAGAATCATAAATGATAAAGATTAAAGAGTCAAGGTTGAGATAGGAAGACTTGAAGATAAATCAGCAATTTAATCCTTATAAGAGTCTAAGTGAGAAGAAAACTCATTTAAAGTTGGATTAAGAAAGTTTCCTAGAAGATAAAGATTTGACACATTTTCAGTATTTTGGTCATAACTTTTGACTATGATATCGGATTTACCTGATTTTTGTGGGGTTGGAAAGAAGACTTCAAGAGCTACAGAAGTGTATTTCACGAAAATTTCGTGAATCAACCTCTAAATATGCGAAATTCAAGCTCAAAGTCTGGACATATTTTGTACCCGCGGGCCCCAAGATTTATGCACGGGATTCAACCTTACAAGACATCTTTTTGGAAAGGAATTCATTCCAAACCAACCTTATATCATCTACCTACACTTATGATTTATTTTAGTATAAATAAGGGCTCTCATCTATTGAAAGAGGGGGATTAGGATTTAGATTATTTATTCTTTTTTCCATCTTTTTATTTTTAGTTCGTCATGTCTGGCTAGAAGGCTAAGTTAGGGCTAGGGGAGAACCTCTCTATGAAGTACGGTAATGTTATTGACTTTGTGCTTAATTATTTATGATGTTTTGTTAATTTAACTTCTGATTTTTTAGCAAAATTTTTATTCTGTAAAAATCCTTGAGTCGTTGTGCCATGTACATCGATTGCTTGAATTTCCCTGCGAGTAAATAACTGGTTATTCCACGCTTGAGGTAATTATCATTATTTCATAAAATAATATAATTGGATGATTATTCAGGTTCCTGAATAATCGCTTGATTGTAACATTTGGTTTTCTTACTTGATTTGTTACTTGAATCAACCGACATCTGATTTGTGTTTCAAGTTAAGTTTTGAGTCTTCAATCATTATTATATGGAATTGAGAGGGAGTACCCGATGCTTTAGTGTTTTCTATTATTGTTTTAAAACCAAATTTATTGTTTTCTAAATCTCTACAACAATTATTTCAAAACAAATTTTTTTTTTATTTTTCTTTGTGTTCTAAGTTTTTTACAATTCCCTGTGGTTCGACCTCGGACTTCCGAGTATTATATTACTTCGCACAACCTGCACTTGGGTGATCAATTCTAAAGTTGTAGCACTCCTTGGTATGCCATACTCATGTAATAGATAGGCTTTTGCACTCCTTCGTTATCTCTGATGAGGACGGAGCTTACTGCCGATGGAAAAACAGAAATGTACAAATATAAAGTTTCACCTGACGTAGCATGTGAAAGGAGGGGAGGCGTAGCCAAGTAATCTTTGAGCTTTTGAAAAGCTTCTTCTGTCTCAGGTCCCCACTCAAAAAGCTTTCCGAAGAATCTTGAAGAATGGTAAGCACTTATCTGCAGACTTGGAAACAAATCTGTTGAGTGCTGCAATTCTTCCATTGAGACGCTAGAGCTCATTGGTCGTGGTGGGTGACTTCATATCCATGATGACTTTGATCTTGTCAGGATTCACCTTGATTCTCCTCTGGTTGACCATGAAGCCCAAGAACTTTCTTGATCCGACACCAAAGGCGGACTTCTCAGGGTTCAGCTTCATACGGTATTACCTGAGAACGTCAAAGGTTTCTTGGAGGTGGTCTATATGGTCTGCTGCGGCGAGGCTTTTTACCAGTATATCGTCCACGTACACTTTCATTGTTCTTCCGATCTGAGATTGGAACATCTTGTTCACCAGCCGTTGGTAGGTTGTTCTTGCATTTTTTAGTCCGAATGGCATGACCCTTTAACAGTAGGTCTCCTTCTGAGTGATGAATGATGTCTTCTCCTAGTCTGGGAGATGCATACTGATTTGGTTATATCCAGAGTATGCATCTAGGAAGGTGAACAATTCATATCCTACAGTGGCGTCAATGAGGAGGTCGATTCGTGGCAACGAGTAACTGTCTTTAGGGCATGCCTTGTTGAGTTCGGTGAAGTCAACACAGAGGCGCTATTTTTTGTTAGCTTTAGTCACCATCACCATATTTGAGAGCTATACTACATAGGCCACTTCTCTAATTGTCTCGTTTTCTATCAACTTCCCCACTTCCTTGTCCATCCCTTGCGCTCTTTCAGTGGAGACGCTCCTTAGCTTTTGGCGAACAGATTTGTAGTGAGGGTCGACAATGAGGTGGTGGGTGGCGACCTCAGGGTTGATGCCCTCAAGGTCTTCATGTGACCATGCAAAAACATCCATATTACGCCTCAGAAAATCTGTACGCAGGCAGGCTAGGTTCTTAGGAAGGGAGGAGCCAATGTACACTCTTCTGCCTGGATGCCCCTCATCCAGGACCATTGGTGTGAGCTCCTCTACTGGTTCTCCTCTTTCTAATGTGGCATCATCCCTCGGGTCAAGTACCTCCACTTGCAAGGCCTCTTATGGACTCCTGGTTTTCATTGAGAAGACGTAGCATTGTCTTGCAGCGACCTGGTCTCCCCGGACCTCTCTGATTCCATTCGGGGTTAGAAAACGGAGGATTAGATGATAGGTGGAGGGCACGACTCTTAGAGTGTTGAGGGTTGGTCGCCCGAGGATAACGTTGTAGGCTGAAGGGCAGTCTATTACCAAGAAATTTACCATGATCGTGGAGCTTCGAGGTGCTACTCCGGCGGTGACTGACAAGGTGATGGATCCGAGGGGGTAAACCTTCTCTCTAGAGAATCCGATAAGGGGTGACCTGATGGGCTGCAATCTTTCTCTCCCTAGGTTGAGCTTGTCATAGGCTTCTGCGAACAAGATGTCTGCAGAGCTGCCGTTGTCTACCAGAATCCTTCGTACCTGGAAGTTGGCGACAATCATGGTTAGCACCAGCGGGTCGTCGTGGGGGTGCTAGATTCCCTCTAGGTCCTTATCTGAGAAAGATATGACCTCGTCACTTCCTTGCTTGCGTGTTTTAGACGGGCGCAGGTCATCAACGTGCCTAGCCTTTCTAGCGTGGGCTTTCATGGAAGATAGGGATTCTCCTCCTCCTGTGAGCCCTCCAGAGATGATGTGAATTTCTCCAATTGGTTGCTGGTCCTCTTGATTATGAGGTGGTGGCGGCGCTTGGCCTCTACCAGCAACATACTGGCGTAGTTGACCACGTTGTATGAGCTCCTCAATCTGTCTTTTGAGCTCAAATCAATCGTCGGTGTCGTGGCCGTGATCCCTATGGAAGTGATAATACTTGCTCGGATTCCTGCGGTTTGGTGGAGATTTCATTATTCCAGACCACTTTACTGCGGGGTCATCCTGGATCTGGAATAGGATGTGCCCGACAGTGGTGTTGAGGGGAGTGAAGATCTGTCGCTCTCTTTGAGGGACAGGACCGAGTCTGTCTTTGGCAGACACCCTTTCTGTCCTGCCTCGTTTGTTTCCACTCTCCTTCTTGTCTTCTCCGTCTCTTTCTTTTCTCTTCTCTCCTGCTCGTGAGGATTCACCTCGCCTGGCCCTGGTGATGTCCTCAGCATTCATGTATTTTTGGGCCTTCGCTAGCAGTTCTGGCATGTTCTTTGGTGGACGCTTCATCACTGAAAAGAGGAAGCTTGATGAACGAAGACCTCCCAAGAAGGCGGTCATGGTGACCTTATCGTCGGGCTCCTCAATCTGGAGGACCTCATCGTTAAAATGAGTGAGGTAACTCATCAGGCTCTCGTCTCGATCATACTTTATGCTGAGCAGGTGAATGGCAGGCTTCTGGTAGCGGCGTCCTCCAATGAAGTGCGACACGAAGGACCTGAGGCTGGGGTAAGCTTGGCGAACCACTGTCGGGCTGATCCTTTCAAAGTAGTTGAGAATGCCTTACAAATGATTTCGTCAGGGACGTTGTACAGTTGCATTAAGGTATTGTAGGTTTCGAGGTGATCAAGTGGATCTTTTGAACCGTCAAAGGTTTCGACGGATGTCATTTTGAACTTTTGGGGAAGTGGGTAGTTCACCACATCTGGTATGAAGGGTGTGTCGGTTCGCCTTACCAGGTAATCCATGGTTTCGGGTCCTTGTGCCTTCATGGCATTGAAGACGTCGCCTAGCTGATTTTGTACTTCTTTGATTTTTTCATCCCAGTGGTTGGGAGCTCCTTTGGAATTGTCGTGGAAATGGCTCTCATGCTCTACGCTTTGGTTTTCGCCCTCATCCTCTTGAAAATGTGGGTCTCCACCATGAGAAGAGGGAGCTAGAAGAGGAGGTGGAGGTCCCTCATAGTGGACTCCCCTGTGTGGGGGGCTCAAGTGGGGAGCTCTTTGACGCCCAGGGCGTGGAGCTCCTCTAACTTGAGGTCCTCCGGGTTGTGCTTCTCCTTGTTGTCTAGTGAGTATCAGTTGCAGGATTTGCTGATTCTGGTCTGCAAGCTGCTGTATTGTCTCTAGCATCTGCTATGCATTTGGAATAAGATTGGTTGGTGGAGGAGCAACCCCCTCCTCTCGTGGTGGATTGTCTTCCGGTTGATTCATAGATCTGATGGTGATCGCCATTGGTACAGCAAGAAAAGTGATCTGGTGAGAATTTTGTCGATTCCCACAGACGGCGCCAAACTGATGATGCACAAATTGATTTTATACACCACCTGTCAAGTGATTAGCAATTAATGTAGTAATTAAGAAGTAAGAGAGCAACACAAGCAAGACAAAGATGTAGAGTGGTTCGGTCAATGTGACCTACATCCACTTTAAAGGGCTAGGGTCGCCTAGGTATTTTATTACTTGGAAGAGTGTAGGGAGAGCAGGGAGATACAAGCTATGAGATAGAGAGGAGAGTGAGAGCAATGTGTGCAATTGAGTGTGATGCCCCTCAAGTGTTGGCGGGACTTACAATTTATAGTCGTCTCATAACAGATTGAGGCGGCTTATCAGTAACTAAAAGACTAAGTTGGTGGAGCGGGCACCATCTTCTCAACGGATGAGGCAGTTACGACGCTCCTCATAAGATCCGGTCAAAGGATGACGTGGTGGTTGACTTCTTCTGAGGCGGCGTGGATGAGGCTCTTGGATGATTCTGCCTCCCTTGACGATGTAGCTCCTCGAACCTGCTGAGCTTGATTGGGCGTGGACCTCCTTTGGGCTACACCCATTAGATCTCTTTAAGTTGGACTCTTAATTTTTAATTGGGCTCACAACGTGGGTTGGGGCCTTGGGCCATGCCTATCGGTTATCGATCACAAATAGTTGTAACTTGTTTTTCAAATGTGTTAATTTTTCGTACATGATGGAAAAACATACTCGTTTTAATTATCTAATTATTTTTGGTGATAAAATTGAACTTCAACTTTGCAAAACCTAAGAAGTAACCTCTATTATCTAATTACTTTGATGCAATCAATATCCCAACTTCATTACACTTCATACAATTTATGAGCAACCCAATAAAATTCTCTCACTGATTAATGCTCTAATACTGCACATCTAAATAAGCCTTGTGAAAGATTCACAAATACACACACACACACACAGAGCTAACAAAAAAGCAAGATAATGGGGTTGACAAATAAATTTGACAACTCTAGGAATCAAAACTCATCTATATATATAAAACAATAATTTTTTTTTTTGGGAGAGAGGGCTTGGGAAGCTATCCCTCCCACTTTTTTTTAAATTTTTATTTAATTAATTACAAAAGTTAGGTATCCTCCAATTAACAACCGACACTTGGCTAATATAACCACCTTTTCACTATCTTACTAATTAACCATACCCATTCAATTTTTTTTAAAAATAAAAATTAATTTCAATTCCCTACAAATTTTAATAATTTCGGAATTACCCATGTTATGTGATAAAAAAAATGAAGAAGGGTGGAAGGGTGAGAAGCAATGAATTAGAGCAAGATGAGTTATAAATTTCGCACATAACAGAGGACACCGACTAATAACTAATTAAGAAAATACAAAAGTGAATCACAGAATAACTCCCAAATCTTATACCTGAAAGTTTATACATTTCTTTATATAAATATGTTGAGGTGAGGTTTATTCTTTTTGACGTTTTGATAAAAAAAAGGTGGTACCATAATAATGAGGTCTCCAACATCATCAATTGCTATTTCACTTTTCACACACACTCACTCACTCTCTCTCTCTTTCATAATCTCCATTATAGATTCTAAACAATGTCCCCCCTCCCACCTTCTGAGACCATTAGCATAAACTATTCTTTTTTGTTTCCCACTTGCATACCTGCTAAAGATAGAGACACCCAGAAATGTTGTGTCCTTTTTTCTCAAAATTGATGGCAAAAATGTGGGCCCTCTTGCTCAAGCCCCAAGGTATTAGCAGGTTCTAGGGCTTTCATGCCTTTGGATTCAAACCTGAGGAGTGCAGGGAAGTTTTCTTCTCCTGCTAAACAGGAGGAGTCTACATTAGGTGCAAATGAAACCGTGTGGTGTGATGTTTAGATCATATCGAATCGTGTTTTATTTGGCTCATATCGTGTTCGTGTCATATAATATATATCGGAAACTAAAAATTATGAAATATATATTTTTTTTGAACCAAATATAACATACATCTCTCATAAATTAAAAATTTATTTGATCTAAATCCTTATAAAACTAATTATTTATTATTTGTGTTCATTGGTCTTGTTATTTTCAAGTTCATATAGTATTCGTATTAACGGAATTTTGTTGAAAGCCAAAGAATGATAAGTGACATGGGCAATGGTCTTTTTGGTGGACTAGAACTTATGTTGCCTCTTGGATTCTTGCCGTGGTAGCAAAGTATCACTTTTTTCTTTCTTTTGGTCTCTTTCTCCTTATGTGATGACTAATAAAAGTGAGAAACAGTGGGAAAGGCATGTCACCTTTTTTGAATTCTCTTTCTTTTGCTTAGTGGGTGTGGAAGAAATAATACCGGTCAACAAAAGTTTTTACAATTTTTTGAAAGTTCAGCCTCTAGTAGTTCTGACTCATATCATATCCATTATATAAATGAAAATCAACCTATAAAGATAGACCAAAAGGAAAGGACGGGCTAACCATAGGGTATTCAGACCTACCATCCATTGATTGCTAAGTAGGATACTTTATTGGACGTTGTCTTTGCTCCATTAGAAGAAATCTTATCTTTTAGAGGAGATAGAATTCAAAAGACTATGACATCCATAATTGTTAGGGACGAACCACACTTGATGCTCGAGAGTTTAGAAATAGAATCCCTTACTTTAAACGTGGTTGGTTTATATTAATTCCTGCAAAGATGAACTTTCCTATGAAATAGATCATCCAGTTGGCTGATCAATTAACTATGCAAGTTTTTTGATCCGGTGATTGTTTGTCTTTTGCTTTTGCATTTGCACTAAGCCGATATGCTTAATTTGCTCTAGGCCCCCATAACAATGTTTCTTTATCTTCCATTAGAAACCCTACCCGATTTGGTCAAATGCAGGTTATTTATGCTGGGACTAGTGTATTTATAAGGAATAAATCTTTCATCGTCTCTTCCAAGGAATTACCAAAATTCAAACTCAAGACGTCTAAATTTATAACTCGCTCCTGTTATTAATTGAGCTACTCTTTGGGGTTAAAAAATTTAAATAAATAAAATTTTCTCTCTAAATTTTAAGTAACTTTTGTAAATCTCCTAAAACATTAATATTTTATGTTCACATTTTTTATTGTCACCTCAATTTTAATGAGAGTTCAGTTGTAAATGCAAACTTCAAATACACACAATCACCCGAACCACGTAGATTGGGTAAAGACAAAAGCTTCAACTTTTCACCTCAAGGTTTTGCACCATTGGAATCCTCTCATTCGAACTAACTTCGAGATTTAGTTTTCACTTTTCAAAATTTTTCTTTCAACCAAGCAATACAAATTTTCATTTTCACTTCCACATAACTGCAATTTAGAAAATTAATGTGTGAAAAGCTCACAATACATAAATCACTTCATTATACCATTTACAACATCTGAAGGGTTTATGGGTCATCCGTTACCCAGCATATACAAGGACTCCCGTATGTAAAGACACTTTACAATACTAAAAATTGAGCTTTGATTGTACAATATTTATATTTTAAATAATAATATTTTTTTTAATTACTCAATTTAAAATTCAAGTAAATAGAAAAAAAAATAAAAGAGACGCAAGGGAGAAAAGATCAAATTAGATGTAAATTAATGAGATTGTCCGACATTGAGACCTGTGTAGAGAATATAATGTTTTTGAACGAGAAAAAAAATTAATATGAATTTTGCACCATTAGATCTAAGTAGATAAAAATTAAATCAATTTCGACCATTGTTGTGCTTTCAATTTCCTACCTAATGTTTTCGATTGAACACCCAAAAGCATATAAACTTCAAAAATCATTGAAACAAATGAAATATAAATACAAAACTTTCAATGGGGTCTATGTACCATCCAATCTATAGGGCAGAAGTCAGCTAAACTTCCCTCAGACTATTAATACAGTTATTCTAGTTCTCGTTTACAAGGAAACAAAAAGAAAGGAGTATAAAATAGCCCCAGCCATGGGGCTGAAATTTTGTATGGAGAAATATCTAAAATTTTAAAATAAAAAAGAATCAACATATCATGGCAGCATTTTTTTTTATCATGAAGAAGTCTCTGATTCTGCAGCAAGTTTGTGATTAGCAACCGGAGATGCAGAGGTCTGGTCAATTTCCTTGCGCGATGCTTCCCACAATTGCTGTTCTATCCCCAACTTTCTCAGTTCTTCCAAACCTCGTTCAACTGTTACAAAGCACACATTGCAATCATAAGTTCCGGCACAACTTCATCAATCTGTAATTGAACAAGATAGCGATAATTCTTCATTCTTAAGCAGAAACCACGACAGTTAATTCTTATTTACTCACATATCATTCAGAAACAAATCTCGGTTATATTTTGATGTCAATCTCTTAAAAGAATCATATGATACAGAAATAGGCTTTTCAGAACATATCTTATCCTTTGCTATCAACAAAATTTGTCATTGTTATAAAAGACAAAAAAATTTCCTTTCTTATAATATCAGTAATCTTTAATGCCATATTCCTGTAGTCTAGAGAGTAGTTAAGCCCACTGCCATCTGTTTATAGAAAGAAGCGTGTCCTCACAATTTTGCAAACATTGCGGAGCTGACATTGTGAATGATAAAACTCAGTCAGTAGCCAGACCGCATAAATTTGATGCCATCCAAGTTCATATGATCTTGAAAGTTGTTGCTTCCCTGTAGCTAGCTTAATAAAACAACTAAACCTATTCAATAGATTCCTATTACCCAGCATAGTTCCACCGACAGTTGTATGATCCTTCCATACAGATGCAAACAATGGTAGTCTAAAGAATCCTTGTTGATTCATTTATGATTGTGGGGGCAGGAGTAGCCATAGGTGGTGAGATACCTTACTCGTGTCATAACAACGACAAGATAATTCAAACCACGAGATAATTGGTGAGAGGGGCCTGCAGGCAAAGTTTGCATTCTTCGGTATTCTTTTTCATATTAGGAATCCGTAATCCAACATGTCTTCAGCAGCACATATGGCTTATAAGTACATCAATAGTGATTCCAAAGCACAGTTAATAGTTTACTTCCAGTCAGACATAACGAAGTTATATTTATCAAGTAACATGATATATTCTGCAAAACACTCCCAGGTTTGGGGTATATCCCATTCAATGAGTGGCCTAGCATTTAACAAGCCATGTGCATCTGCACCCTTGAAATTGCTTTCTCAAATAGCATTTATTCATTGAAAATCAAGACTAAAACTATACACAAAAACAATTACCATTGACAGCATCAAGTGATGTTGGCGACTGCCCACCACAGCTTATCCAGAACTGAAGCCGTTCTTCAGCAATATCTTCTTCTACACCATAGACTTCGGCTCTTCTCCAAAAGTATGTAAGCCAAGCCTGCACACATTGTATAGTTTATGCAAATATTAAGTTTTAACATGAAAAAACTTTTCCATTCCACTCAGCATACAGGAACTGTTCAACACAAGAACTCCTCAATGCATGCATATCAGTTCATTACAACCCAGAACAGAAATATGCTTAACATGAGCCTTCAATGGATCAGGTTACTTGTATCAAGTTTCTATGGAGGTTAGACAAGCCTAACTCAGCACTGTAGGTCATTGATTCACCTAATAACTCGTATAATAACAATATAAGAAACAAATGATGTCGAACTCAAATGGATTAAAGAAGCAAACTCAATTGGATGGTTCTTATAGTTGTCCTGGATTGCAGAAGAAAATAGTTTATTGGCTCATTATCTTAGAACTCAACTTGTTTAAGCCACAAGTCCGAACAACCTCGAATGGATCATGAAAGTGGGTAATGCAAGTTTCCCACAGTCACCTATCCGATAAGACCTCAATATGGTATAAAAAAACATGGTCACATCATCATTCATGATTGTTTAACCATATTTATCCTCTTGTCCTTGCTACTGCAGATGGGATGATGAATGACAGCACATGTAACATTGCTATTTCCATTAATTGTAAATGAGAATAAAATGATGATAGAAACACAGTTTTAGAAGCCCCTTAATACATCCATAGTTCTCCTACACTCGACCTAATTACAACTCTAAATATAATCCAAAAAGATAATCTACATTATGTGAAATTACTACAAAAGGGGGGGTTGGAGAAGTAGTCTTCTGCCACTCCTCTTCTCACCAGAACCCCAGATTACAATACCAATAGTATGCAATATGTCATCAGAAGAGTATATAAATGTCAAAGGATAATAGTACCATATAATAAACATAAAAAAGGTATCTGACCTCTTTGAAAAGAACATCTTCAGACTCATCCTGACTTAATTCTGCAATTAAACATACAAACCCTGACATTAGATATATCATTATGACTACTCTTAGACATGCAAACCATATCTTTTAGCCTCATGCAGATGAAAGGACATTGAGCAAGGTGCATGTACGAATATCAATGCAACCGCAAAAGATCTGATACATGCAATGTACATCCAGATATTTTTAGTGGCTAGGAATGAGGCATTAAGGCTGGAACATTACAGAATTGCAAATATCAATGTAAAAGCAGCTTACTTTAAGTCAATACAGTCTGGAGAGGGGCTAGTAGAAAATAAATCATCCTATAACCAACCAACTAAAACCCAAATTTGTGGTAACATAAAATAATATACCACTTGAATCTGCAATCTGATGCCCATGCAGAATAACAGAATAAGAC
The DNA here is from genome assembly GCA_951799425.1 of Ilex aquifolium. Lineage (NCBI taxonomy): Eukaryota > Viridiplantae > Streptophyta > Magnoliopsida > Aquifoliales > Aquifoliaceae > Ilex > Ilex aquifolium. The sequence goes on along the minus strand of OX637410.1, from coordinate 11,433,459 downwards.
CAACCTCTATACAGGGAAACTTGAAAGCAAATCGATACACCCAATAATAGAGGCCATCAATTCTAGGGCATCAGAAATTATCTTTCCCACGATTCAGAGATTGGTATAGAATGGTAGAAAGACAAAATAGATAAGGTTTGCAGGTCGATCCCCTCTTAAATGCAATGACAGGAAGGGCATGCTCAACATTCTCGGTTTTTCGGTCATGTTGGCAAGTATCCAAGAAGTGACAGCCATGTGCCCAAAATTAAGATTTCTTGTTTATAATTAAGGATAAAGTCATGATGTGTTGGAGATGTGTCTGGAAGTGTCCCAATAACTATCAGCGTTTGAAACTTGTCCAACACGGACACAAGCCCTTCTTAGAAGTGTTTTGATTCTTAATAAATGCTATTGCAGTGGGTTAGATTTTAGTATGAAATTCTCAATCTCAGAAATTCTAATGTCAAAGATAGTGTAAAGACAGAATAGGACACTTCCATTACCAAAAGCCTCTGTGAATTTGGGATCAGCCGTTGATTTGGGATCTGCAACAAAACAAACTCCGTTGTAAGTATTAGTGCATATTACCAAACCTATAATCTCTGGTAACCTCCACATTCCTTCAAACTAGAAATTGTGAGAGCCACAGAATTCACTTAAAATATGAAAATGTACCAATCAGATATTAATTATAGAAAGATGTGACAAACAATAAGGGAGAGGCAGTCAGCCATAAGAATCAGACTACTTGTGAATAGAAATTATCACCCCAGATTTACAAACAAGATAGGATAAACTGTCCCTGTGCAGGGATCCAGTTGATGATATGTCCCAAAAAATTTGCCGATGGTATGGTTGTCAGGCGTCACATAGAAGGTGAAAAACAATCAACAGCTTTGATATAGTTAAAGGGAAAAAATATAGCTCAATGCACTAATCTGCAAGAACAAACGAATAAGGACCAGTGGGAGCTAAAGTTCAAAGCCCCTCATAGGTGGGATTAAGTTAAGGGTTGTGATCTGTCACTAACAATCAAATAAGAAAAATAATGCAGGATCAAACCACAGAGAATGCATGTGTACGAACATATACATCCAGATATATCACGTGTGTGCATCATGTGTACTTTTCACACAAAGGAAGATGACGAAGAAGCAGCAAAGAAATCAAAGCAATCATTCTGCATCAGAAGAGCTGGAGCATAGCAGTGGACCGTACCAGAGGACTGCCGAACCAAATTTGGACGTCGATGTGGTGCCAGAGCCATTGAAACAGCATCCTCAATCTTAAAATAGCAGTAATAAGAAATTATTGAGAAAGTGAAGACATCGAGATAAAACAAAGACAGAAAAAAGGGGAAAAATCAATCTCTGCAGTACCATATAAGAAAATGACAAAAGTAAAATACTCAAATGCATTTCCAACCCTAGAAAAAGAAAGCCATAACAAGCTACTACTACTAAAATGGGGGGGAAATGAAGCTACAGATATATGAGAAGACCTTCAAGGAAGCTAGTTCCCTTAAACCCATTTCAACAGAAAGCATACTCTCAATATTTCCTTCCCCAGTTAAATCACTCAAATCACGGACATGTTTGCTCTTTCCATCTGAATCATCACCACCTGCTCCATGACATAAAAAATAGAAGTTTAACGAGTTAGAAAGAGAGACACAAACAAATGAAGTACTAAAATCTATAATATTATAGCATGGGAGGAGTTTCCACCATTCCAAGACTCCTCCTTGGCCTTTTGCCCAGCGGAAATGACAACTTCAAATGGAAGAGGTGCTAAAGATGACCAGTGCTCATGCTTTGAGACTGCTACATCTGCACAGATGCCTGTGAAGCGGGAAAGCAACAATGGCAAAAAAAGCAACACAGATATAATGCATTTGATTACATTTGGAAATTAGTTGTTCATTTCAAGCAAAAAAAAGACCAACAGAACTTGTGGAGATTAACCAATCTTGGAAACTATAACGAGTTTCAAAAAGGTAGGATGACTTCCCACAACTTTTTAGTCCACCAGATCATAATTCTTCCAACATTCAATCTAGTAAATCAGACACATTAATTCACACATCTTTAATCTCATGAAAAGCAAGGCACAAAATATCAGTCAGGGAAGGTCATGTTGCCAACTTGCTAAGAATAAAATATGAAAAGTACATTACCATGTTGTACAGCTAAGCCCCAGTAGCGAGCAAGCCAACACCTCTTCAGAACAACCTCCTCCTAAAACGTGAACCCCCACCCAAAAATGAGTAGATTTTCAGTAATTCAAAGGAAATCCAGTGAACAAAACTACTCATAAATGTCTTAAAGTTCAAAATATTACCATCTCTTCATGAGTCAAAATCATTCTGTGTGTCATGGTACGAAGAGCTTTTGCTTCTGATTCAGCTTCCCGAAACTGTTCTACGGCATTTGCAGCCTCATCTTTGAAGTTCTGACTCAAACAAATTAAGGAAGGTAGAAAATGATCAGCAGTATATAATTTAATTAAAAGAAAAACTAGGGGCGCTGAAGGATTAGCAAATGCTAACCTCTGCTTCTGCACGAAGGGTAGCAACCTCCTCATCCCTCCCATCCTTCATCTGCATTAAAGCTTTAAGAGCATCCTGAAACAGAATATGTTTTGTAGCTAAAAGCAGCCTCTGACAAAGAATGAAGTATTACACAAAGGAAACAGCGAGCACGCCCTGATAACAAACTTATGTTTGTTACATAAGTAACATATCTAAAACTGGTTCAACAAAAAAAAAAAAACATATCTAAAACCAATGTGCTTCCATGCACTGCTAAAGACACAACAAGAATTGTCAATTTTTTATATATGTGGCTCCCACTCACCTCTCTTTTACGCAATGCTGCTTCCTTCCTGCAGATGATTATATGGCACATCACACACAGGAAGTTAAGTATCATAATTGCAGACATGAAGCAATCCAATTTTACCTGCTCAACAATTTAGTTTCCAGGGATACACCTTCTCCAAGAGAAGCCACCTGTAGATTTAGAATTTGAACATTTATTTAAAACTAGGCATCATTGCTAAAAATATGAAATATTTATTAATTATAAGAATCTACTGTGTTTAGGAAATATCCAAGCATGAAATATGGCTAAAAAACTCAATTACTAAGACTGCAATTTAGACAACAAAAGCTAGGTTAACTTCACTAAGAAATTACATGAAAAGCACAATTTCTCAGATGCAAAATGTACTACTAGTAATGGGCACCTTAACACAATTATCTGGAGAGTAATTGGTAGCACTGTTTTAAAGGAAAGGTACATGCTGATATAATTGTCTAGATTGTTTTTGCAGCAATATCTTAAGGAAGTTAACAAGAAAGATCCAATTTGAAAGATAACACAACAGTGGCAACTAAGCTGCAGTTTGAATGGTTAGCTCCACTACAGGGACAGCCAGCCGGTTAATATCCATCAATCAAGAAGTCTTGGGAAAATATTCCGTTGTCATGACAGCAAACAACAGCTAACGAGTTCTGGGAAGTCCCTTAACAGGTAACAGTTATATGCAACTTATTCCAAGCTCAAATAACACACCAGATAGCACAATTTGGAATGGTACAGTAGTGATGGAGAACATTTACCTGTGTCTCTAGCAACCTGGCCCTGGCCTCTGCTTCTTCGCGTTTTTCTTCTGCAGAACGAAGCTGTAGAGCAACTCAGTCAAGATGTTACAGATAGCAAACAATATTCAGAAAATATAACAAACAATATCAACGCATTTGATTATCTACTTTTATGTGCATGTGCCTTACCTTGTCTAAAATAATCTCGTTCTCTTCTTGAAGCATATCAAGCTGCAATTTAAGCAGACATCAACTTAATAACGAATTCATGGATTGTACTTATATAATTTCCAAAATAGCATGCTTATTTCCTCCTGTCTATAATTAAAAACCAAAGTTTCATAAAGATCCGGAATGTGCAAGAAATGGATTCATTCTTATTCTATTTTAGAAGTTAGCTGTAAGTCTGATAAGAAGACAAAAATGGATGAGAGCGACCAGCATACTTCATCACGAAGTGCAGAAGCTTCATGCTGATTTCCTGTATCTTTGAAATCAACACGTCCCATATCTGTTGGAAACCTAGAACATTGCCAATAATGAATAACATCAACATGCTGCCAATATATCATCATGAATTAATTCATCATGCTCTCCTAAGTCCTAACAATTAATATTTACAAGTTACAACTGACAGATGGATAATACAGCACTAGGAACTAAAAGATGGAGTCACCTTCATGCAAACAAGGTGGAATGGGCACAGATAAACAAATGTATTTATGCTGAGAGCTAAGCCTGCAACTCATATGTTGGCAGGCAGAATACTAAAGTGCAGCATAGAATTCAATATCTACGTCCACAGTCAAGAAGAAAAAAAAAAAAGAATGCAGTATAGTATGGAAGTTCCTTGCATAGAATTCTGAATAGAAGCTTGAAAACATAGAGGAAAGGGGCACATGGACACATATTGGACTTGACAATAGAGTGCTTACCCAGGATCATGCACAGGAGTTCTTTGTGATGGAGGAGAATGAAAATACAAAAGACAGTAAATCAGTACACACTCAACAAACAAGTAAGCAACTCGAAATACACTCGCATATCTACATCTTACCTGGCTACTGTTTCTTCTGTCCTCACTCAAATATTCATATAACTTGAAAATAATATATAATCTACTCTAGTAATTTAGCTTATAATCAAAGCATCAACAAAATGAGAACTTTTTACCAGTAGTGTCAAGAAGGAAAAAGCTAAACAATCCACTAGGCGTTGATGTGTTCAAGCCTGAGGACGAGTGCGTCAGATTCTGAATAGGATCGAACACGAGCTCAATCAAAATCACATTGGAATTTGGCCCCGTAACCACCCTATTCATACAGTGACCGATCTCTCTATAAAACTTAAAAGATAACTTCTCATAAGAGGCATGCATTAGCATTAGAAAGACTACAGAGGCATTCCGGACCGCATAGGTTTTTTAATGTCGAAAGCCCCAAAACTAGCTATCTTGTAGTAGACAACTAACATTTCACCCTCTCTCCACAAAGAAAAATGATGGGAGAACAATATTTAAGAAAATAAAACAAAGATTTCTGCCTCTTTATTGAGGTTTCAGATGATTCACTTGAACATGAGCAATCCGAAGTAAAAGTTAAATAGTGCCTCAAAATTGTGTTCATTTTTTACTTAAAAAGAAGACAATTGACGAACAAAAACAGAACAACATATGTTACCTCTTTTCTCTTAGTCTGTTACTAGGAGGATCTATTGGCGGGATGGAGACTGCAGTTCTTAAGGATGTTCTATTAGGAGGCACCATGGTTGTTGAACGAACAGACAGTGATGATGGCCTCCCTGTTGATGTGGAACGAACTGAAGATGTATGATCCATACCGTTCCGGCCTAACTACAAACGAGAAGGTCCAATTAGCATTCAGAATTGCAACCAAGGTAAACCTCCACTCATTCTCAAGTATAGAGCAATATTTCTTCAAAAACAACAGTGATAATGGATCCATAAAGGCCTCGCAAGCAAGTGTATCAACAGGCATCTTGCTCCCGTCAAACAAGTCCCACTCCTAAAGCATCTTGTTATGCATTAAGTGTAAAAATTAGCAAACCATTCCTCCAGTAAATGGGTTTCATGAAAGGAACTAAACGTGTATAAAGATTGTAGATAGATAACATTTTTATGATGAGAAAACTCGCATTGAAATCCTATCCCAGGAATTTTTGCCACTCAAAGATTTCGTTACACAATTAAGATTTTTTACCAAAACATCAATTTAGCAGGCCAAAACTGAGGTATATGATGTTTACTCTATGATTTAGAAATTCATCACACAGACTCCACTGAACAATAAGCACCACAAACAAATTCAAATTTCAAGCCGTGGCAACCAATAGATTCTATAACAGATTCAAAATTTATGAGCATCCGAGATTCAAAATTCCAATTACACTGAAAACAGATGAAATATCATATCATCTACACTAATTGAATAAAAACTACACCCAAACCACAACATATAAATGGAGAATTGCTAAACGTACCGCAGGAGACGGAGATCTGTTAGGCTTAGAAATCGAAATAGCAGGCAAAGACGGTGGCGGATCCCCAAACCGAGACCCTAGATCATCATCTTCCTCGTCATCTTCGGTCGTCTGTGACGCCATGACTCGCGCCAAACGCTGCGCCGCGGCTTTGGCGGCGAAGTTTTGAGTCCTCTTGATTGTGGAGAATCCAGCCGCCGGTGGCAACCGCGAGTGAGGATGCGCCGGCGACCTCGCCGGAGATGAAGAGCCCGTGCTGCTCGAACCTCCACTCCACTGCCTAGTGTACACTGGACTCCCCGTCCTTCTCCGATCCATATATACAGATAATTATAAACAAATATATATAAATCTACAGCAATCTATTTATAGAGAGAGATTTTACAGGAGCTAGATTCTTGGGAAAAACACTTTTGAGCTAGATTTTCTAGAGAAAAGAGAGAGAAGATCAGTTGATCGGATTGAATTGGGGATCGGAGAGAAGATTGAGAATGACGGTTAGAGATTATGGTCTTCTCCTTCCGTTCATGGAGGATTGATGGCGACTACGTGTTTCGCGGGACGTCAAATTGAGGGACCAGGTCGTTAATATGAAGGGACGTGACAGAAAAGTTAGACTACTGGTTTTGAGTTGGAGTAACGCTAGATGGACTTAAAAACTAGACTTAAAAACTAGACTTGATAATCTCAACTTGAATAGATAGTGAATCTCAATAAATACTGGGACCTACAGTGAAATCAATGGTTGTAATTATCAAGTCTAGTGTAGAGGCAAAAAATAAGGTTTACCTCTGACAATATGAAGTTAGGAATTGTGATTTTATGGTAATCTCTGAACTTGATCTCCCGACCTCTCTTCCTGCAAAACGAGCAAACTACCCAAGATCGAAGTGCTTCGATCGAAGACACTCCGATGCTTAAGTCAGTAGATGAATGATATGTGTTTCACGAAGACAATGAGAGTTCAGCGCACCATTTCGCCTTGGTCCCGTATTTCTTTTATAGCTTGCATTCCCCTTAGGGTTTCCGTTAATTCAGAGGCAAGGTGGCACACCTTCCTTTCTTTCAGTGTTTGAGTTTGGGAGGTTTCTAATTCTTCTCCAATAATTTCTCTGTATCTTTATGCTCGCAGATCTCGTTTATCTGATTGCCTAAGTTTTAGGCAAATCTTTATGTATTTCTCTGTAGCAGCTCGGTCATGACTAATGCCGAACACACATGGTTCTTTGCCGAACCGAACGAGGGAGTCGGTTTGGCACAAACCGTCCTCCTTCAATTACCGTGCCGATCAATGTGGGTATCTCGGCTTGGTACAAGCCGTGCTCTCATATTGCATTACCGATGAGCTTTGTCCGAACTATTCTTTTGCCTGCCGAACTAAAGTTTGCATGGCTCGGGTAAGAGAGTCGAAGCTTCTTTCCTTCTGAGTCACGTGTCAAGTCTTGTCAATATCACGTGAGCATAATTAATGCCACGACACGTGTAACAATGGGGTTTAACCCCTTCATTTGCCCCCAGAAAACGTCTGACAGGCGCCTCTGTCAGCCGTTTTCTCGCCTTCTCCTCTAATCATCATCATTGCTTCGTACTAAGTGAATCCCCCCCTATTTTTGGCGGTTCATTCACTGCATTTTGCCTTTTGAAATTCACTCCCTTTATAAACTGCCTTTATTTTGACTTCTCTCCACTTTATCCTCCTCTGTGCATTCTTGCTTTCAAAGTTCAGTTTCTGCAATTCCTCTTCCCCTCTTTCTGCAACTCGTCTTCTTCAATGGCCCCTTTGACTCCCCCCGATATTCCGGCTTTTAGGACCAAGTATCAGATCCCAGATGACGTTGAAATCAGAGTCGCTAGGAAGGATGAGCCCCTGGTTGGCACTAGGGAGTCTATCCCAATTCCAACTAGGGCCATTACTGAGGGTGGGGTTCGATTCCCACTCGACCCTCTCCTGCTGTGGGTTCTTTCTGCCATGAAGTTGTGCCCCCTGCAATGCTGCTTGAACGTCTTCAGAATAATAATGGGGGTAGCAGCTCTGAACAAGATCCTGGGTCTCTCATTAGGCCTATGGGAAATCTTGTATTGCTACATCATTAAACCTGCCGGAGACAGCTACTATCTCTCGGTAAGGAAGAAAGATAGATACCTGGTGACCCACCTACCAGACTCGAACAAAGGTCATGAGAATGACATTGTTTTTGTCAAAAGGAACTGGGAGTATGCTGCTGGGGCGAACCCGACCTATTGCTGCCCCTACGAAGAGGGTGCACCAGGTAGCAAAATCTTCCTAGAACTTCTTGATCTTGATTTTGTTCGTTTTTTACTCTTGGCTTCTAATATGATCTATTCGTGTAGGAGAGACTGTCAAGGGCAAAGTCCCTGATTCTGCAGTTAAGCTGGAGCAACTTCAGAAGGTTTGGGATTTCAACGAATCCCTCTTCTGCCGAGCAGCGCATACCTTGCTTGGATATGTGCCGAGCTATACATCTTTTACAGCGGTGCCACCACGTCCAAATGCTACACTCGCAACAGATCGGGAGGAACTACAAACTTTTCGGGAGAAAACTCCTCGGGGCAAGAAAAGGGCCTCTTCAGGGAGCTCGGGTCGTCGGGTGGTGAGGAATTTTTTTGGACTATCTGTCCATGGGTGAGCCGAGCCTTCCATCAGAACCTATGCCATCAGTTGCTGCAACTTCAACCCCAACAATCACAGTGCTTGATGAGCCGGAGGCCGAAGTACCTGATGATGTTGTGCCTTCAACTTCGGCCCTCCCGAGCTCCGAACATGCAACAACACCTCCACCGACAGATCTTCCAATCCCTCCAGAATCAAGTCTTCCAGAATCTCTGCCTTCGCCTTTCGAAGATGACTCAATTTTTGAGATTGCCGAGGACCCAGCCCATAAAAGGCGACGGGTCGAACCCGAAGAGAGCTTATCTCCCCGATCGACAAATCCTCCATTCCGACCCATCCTCTGAGCAAAAAGAAAAGAGATTACAGTTAAGGATTCTGCAATAGAAGATTTTAATGTGGCTGTGGGCCTAGCCAGAGGGGTCATTCTTCCTCGAGACCTCGTAATGAATGAGGCGATGACTGATGATGAAGTCTCCCGTCAAGCCATCCAACACATGGTCTTGGTAAGACTGCAACATTTCGTTTTGATGTTTCACAAAGTTTTTCTGCCTTTTAACTTCTTTATTCTTTCGTTTGAAGGGTCTGCAAAAAGTGCACGAGGTCGGAGCCCGGATTGCTAGAAAAGATAGGGCCATGAAGGATGCCATTCACGCCCAAACTTCGGCCATGGCCAAGAAAGAGAGTATGAATGAGGAGTATGCACGGTTATGTGAGGAAGTCGAGGTTCTGAAGGCTAAAAATCAGAGCCTTTCAGAGGAAAACCAAAGACTTTCTTCAGAAAACAACAAGTTAAAAGAGGCCGAGCAGGAGGCCAACATGGAACTAACCAAAATTCAACTTGAGCACACCTTCCTGCTCGAGGAGTTTGATGATTTTAAGGCGGGGGCCCAAGAAAGGGAAGATGTTGCCTACAATGAAGGGTTGGGCAAGGCCGAGGAAGACCTAGCCCAACAAATCCCTCAACTGCAAGAAGGGTTCTTCTCCAGAGGGTGGCAGGCAGCTTTGTCCGCTGCCGGAGTGGATGCTTCATCCGAGCTATACTCCAAGCACACTCTTCCGAGCTCTTCCCAACCAGCAGCTTGATTTCATTTGATAATCCTAAAGATGTAATTGCTTTTGTGATTTCAAGATGTAATAGATCTTTTTGTAATGAAATGAAATCAGTTGCCCTGTTTCCCTTTTCTACAACGTACTTGCACTTTCTGCCTTGATTTACTTCGTTGTATGTCCTGAAAACTTGTAGTTTAGATAGTCAACTTGTCCAAGTTATGGATTTAGTTCGGCCTTTATTCGAAGAGGTCGGATTCTCTGCAAGATCCCTTCAATACATAGAAAAATATGTTACACCTGAAGTTTTGGCCCTTGCTCGGTCAATCTTCAGGGAGCTCGGATCCTCGGCTGGATCCCTTTGATACTTAGAAAAATGTTGCTTCCGAAGTTTTGGCCCTGATCGGTCCTACTTCAAAAAGCTCGGATCCTCAACAGGAAGTCAACCCTTAGAAATACTTTGGTTCAAAAGTTTGTGGCCTTGATCTGCCATGTCAATTAGTTCGGCATCAAACTGAATCTCTTGAAGTTATGGCCTATTTGGCTCTTTCTTCCTAGAGATCGGTTCCATTTAGGAATTATTTACTTGTTCGATTCCCTAGAAGTTATGGCCTGCTCGGCACTTTCTTACTAGAGTTCGGTTCCCTGTAGGAACCGTCTACATGTTCGATTCTGTAGAAGTTATGGCCTGCTCGACACTTTCTTACTAGAGTTCGGTTCCCTGTAGGAACCGTCTACTTAGATTCTCTAGAAGTTATGGCCTGCTCGGCACTTTCTTACTAGAGTTCGGTTCCCTGTAGGAACTGTTCACTTGTTCAATTTTTTGCAATAGGATAAACATGCGATCCGGAAGAAATCTAAACTTTTTATTAGATACTTCGAATGGCACAATTGGTGCTAGTACATTAGAAATAGTATTTTTTGAGGTTTGCCGTGTTCCAAGGGCGTGGTACGGCCTTTTGGTCAGGCGTCTCAAGCTCGTAGTATCCGCTGCCTCCAACTCTGGTGACTCTGTACGGGCCTTCCCAGTTTGCTCCAAGTTTTCCGTCTGCTGGGTTTTTTGCCGATCCCAGCACACGTCTGAGCACTAGATCCCCCACCACAAAAGAGCGTGGGCTCATATTCTTGTTATAGGCTCGGGACATCTGACTTCGATACGAGGCCATTCTTATTGCCGCCTGGTCCCTCTTCTCCTCGGCTAGATCCAAGTCTCCTCTGATAACAGCATCGTTGCTACCACCTTCTACCAGCTCGGCTCTTAAAGTTGGTAAACCAATTTCTAGTGGAATAACAGCCTCCATACCATACGCCAAGGCGAATGGGGTCTCTCCAGTTGAACGCCGAGGTGTGGTTCGGTATGACCACAGAACACTAGGCAGCTTCTCTACCCACCTTCATTTGGCACTCTCCAGCTTCTTCTTGATTCCATCCAAAATCGTTTTGTTGGAGATTTCGGCTTGCCCATTACTTTGAGGATAGGCCGGGGTGGAGTAGTAGTTACGAATACCATACTGCTGACAGAATACTTTGAAAGGCCCACTATCGAACTGAGTGCCATTATCCGATTTAAGTGCGTATGGAATGCCGAACCTGGTAATAATGTTCTTCCAGACGAATTTTCTTGTATCTGTGTCCCGGATGTTAGCCAAAGGCTCGGCTTCGATCCACTTCGTGAAATAGTCCGTAGCCACCAACAGGTACCTTTTATTGCTCGGGGCCCGGGGCAAAGGACCAACAATATCCAATCCCCATTGGGCGAACGGCCATGGGCTTGACAAGGGATGTAGCTCGTTTGATGGCTTCCTAGGGATTGGGGCGAATTTTTGACATTTATCACATCGCCGAACGAACTGCTGAGCGTCCTTCTGTATGTAAGGCCACCAGTATCCTTGTGAGATGACTCGGTGAGCTAAAGACCTGCCACCAGTATGTGCTCCGCAACTTCCTGCATGTATTTCTGACAAAAAGTCCGGCACTAGGCTGGGGTGTACGCACTTCAAGTACGGACCCCCAAATGAACGTCTATATAGCTCGTCTTTTGGAGACAACCAAAATCTGGTTGCTTTTAATCGTAGTTTGCGAGCCTCCTTTTCGTTCTCGGGCAATTCACCAGTCTTTAAAAAACCAACAATCTGATCCATCCAGCTCGGTCCAACCATGTTGCATAAAATTTCGTCCGTGCTGGACAAATGGATGCTCGGCTCTGCGAGAAACTCAACAGTGATTGATCTCTCAGATTCCTGCTCTACCGCCGAAGCCAACGAAGCTAAAGCGTCCGCGTGAGAGTTCCTAGCTCTACCCACTTGCTGGATTGAGTATTCTGGTATCTTGCTCAATTCTTTCTCCGCAACAGCCTGATATGCTATCATCCTTTCATCTTTAGCTATATACTCCCCTATTATCTGATTCACCACTAACTATGAATCAGAAAATATTTGAAGCCTCATTGCACCGAGCTCAATTGCCAGCCTGACACCTGCTATCAAGGCTTCGTACTCTGCCTCGTTATTGGAAGCCCCAAACCCTAACCTTATTGTTTTCTCCAGTGTGCACCCGTCTGGACTTACAAGAATGATGCCAACTCCTGCACCTTTCTGGTTTGAGGACCCATCAACTGATAGTGTCCAACCGCCGTCCGCTAGTTGATTATCATTGACTCCTTCCTGGGATCTCTCTTGCTGAAATTCAGCAATAAAGTCTGCAATTATTTGCCCCTTGATGGCTTTCCTTGGCTCGAATCGGATGTCAAACTCCCCGAGCTCAACTGCCCATTTGGCGATACGTCCTGACAGGTCGGCTTTCTGGAAGAGGGACCTAAGCGGTTGGTCAGTGAGGACCGTAATTTGATGGGCCTGGAAGTAGTGTCTGAGCTTCCTTGCCGAGCTAATCAGTGCCAATGCCAGTTTCTCCAGTGACGTGTATCTTAATTCTGCGTCTAAGAGCACCTTACTCACATAGTAAATAGGTTTGAATTTTCCCTCATCCTTCCTCATTAAAGCACCGCTGACGGCCTGTTCAGATACAGCCAAATAAAGGAAGAGATTCTCCTCGGGTGAGGGGGTGGATAAGATCGGCGTGGACGCCAAATATTCCTTCAGTTTTGCAAAAGCATCTTCACATTCCTGGGTCCAGAGTGCCCCTTTTTTCCCTTTAATGGACTGAAAGAAGGGTCTGCATTTGTCAGATGCTCGGGAAATAAATCTCCCAAGTGCTGCAGCCATTCCAGTGAGTCGATGGACTTCTTTAACGGTCCGAGGTGATTGTAATTCAGTAATTGCCTTCACCTGCTCGGGATTCACTTCTATACCGCGGTGTGTAACAAGAAATCCTAAAAACTTCCCGGAGCCGACACCGAACGCGCACTTGGATGCGTTCAACTTCATGTTGTACTTTCGGAGGACCTCAAAAGTCTCCTTGAGGTCGGCACAATGGGTACTGGCCTTTTTACTTTTAATCACCATTTCATCAATATAAACCTCAACAGTACGGCTAAGCATATTTGAAAACATTCGGGTTACTAACATTTGATATGTTGCTCCGGCGTTCTTTAGTCCGAACGACATCACTCTATAGCAATATGTCCCTTCCGGGGTTATGAAGGCAGTTTTCTCCTGGTCCTCCTCGGCGAGTGAGATCTGATGATATCCTCTGAAAGCGTCTAGGAAACTCATCTGCTCGTGCCCCGCTGTTGCATCCACCATCTGATCTATCTTTGGCAGTGGAAAGCTATCCTTTGGACAAGCTTTATTCAGATCTGTAAAATCGACGCACACCCTCCATTTACCATTCTTTTTCTTCACCACCACTGTGTTTGACAACCAAGTCGGGTATTTAACTTCCCTTATCGTTTTGGATTCCAGCAACCGTGCCACCTCCTCTTTTACTGCCTCCTGGTGCTGTGGCGACGATCTTCTCAGTTTCTGGCTGACCGGCCTATAACTCGGATTTATATTCAAATGGTGACACGCCAACTCGGGAGGTACTCCGAGCATATCATTAGTATTCCATGCGAATACATCGACATATGACTGCAACAGCTCTACCAACTCTATCTTCTGTTCGGGACTGAGTGCTGCCCCCACCATAAAATAATTTTTCGGGTCTCCATTCTTGTCTAGAGGTACTTTCGTCAGGTCTTCGATGATTCGCTCTGTAATTTCCTTTTCTGCTCCCAAAGGTATGTCAGGACTTTCTTTGACAGCTACGTCATCGAGTTTGACCGAGCTGTCAGTAGTTAATTGCTATTTTTCATTTTCCTCGACCGAGCCAAGTTCTCGGCACGGATCCTTTGTCTTAACCGAGGTCAAAAGGCAGGTTCTGGAACTGACTTGGTCACCATGAACGTTCACTATTCCATCAGCCGACGGGAATCTTAGCATCTGGTGGTATGTTGACGGCACGGCCCTCATCTCATGCAGCCAGGATCTCCCCATTATCGCATTGTATGCCGAGACTGTGTCCACCACCAGGAACTCGGTCATCACACAAACTGGTCCTGTTTTTACAGGAAGCGTGATCTTCCCCTTAGGAAGTACTGTTTTACCGCTAAAGCCGATGAGTGGCGTGTTTGACGGCTTGAGATCCTGGTTCTTGAGGCCGAGCTTCTGGAACAAGTCCCAATACATTATCTCTGAAGAACTCTCTGGATCGATCAGAACTCTTTTGACATCATAGTTAGCAATCCGAAGGGTGACGACTAAGGCATCGTTATGTGGCTGGTGAACGCCGACCAAATCCTGCTCGGTAAAACATATCGCCTCGGCTGATTCCTCTAATTTGATTCTTTTGTTGGTGACCTCGGGTGTCATTCTCAGCTCGTAGACCTCTCTTTCCTTTGCTGCCTTTTGAATATATGTCCGAGCAGAGTTGTTAGTGGTCATCTGAGGGTTAGTTGCGGCGTGGATCACATCAATTACCCCTGCCGGGGTGTTGTGGTCCCCGACTTGCTCTGTCCTACCATCGTCTGCCTTTCGCCCGCTCTCAATGAACTCTGCGAGGTGCCCAGCCTGCACCAACTCCTCCAAATGCTGTTTCAAGTGTCGACAGTTTTCTGTCTTATGGCCCACATCCTTATGATATGAACACCTAAAACTAGGGTTCCTTTTAGAGGGGTCTCCCATCAGCTTGCTCGGCCATTTGAAAAAAGGCTTTTCTTTGATCTGGCCCAATATTTTGTAAATAGGCTTCTTGAACACTGTGTTCACTCCTAGGAAGGACGACCTTTGGGGAAAGCCATCCTTTTCGGCCTTCCTTCCATTTTCTCTGTTCGGCTCGGATTGCCTATCTCGGCCGAACTGCCTCCTACTCGGTTGGTCCTTCACCACTTCCCTGGTCAGGTCGTCATCGACCTTGGCGTATTTCTCAATTCTCGCCATGAGTTCTTCTAAGTCTGTTGCCGGCCTCCTGGTAAGCGACTGATAGAGTGGGTTCTCCTTTGGCAATCCCATTTTGAATGATGCAACTGCAATTTCAGGATTGCATCCCTCGACCTCATTCATTGTCTCCCAGTATCGATGAGCGTATTCACGCAGTGTCTCGGTGTTGCTTTTCTTTAACGTGAGCAAAGCTCCAACATCCTTCGGCTGCTTGCTACTGGTGATGAACCGAGCTGTGAATTGCTCGGCTAGCTGAGCCCAGCCATCAATTGTTCCCCTTGGCAGGCTGTCAAACCACTTCATGGCCGACTCCTCAAGGCTGCTAGGGAAGATAGTGCACAACAGTGGCTCGTTTCTTCTATGGACGGTCATGAGCTGTCTGAAGTGCCTGATATGGGAGGACGGATCTGTCTTTCCGTCGTACAGTCTGAAGCTCGGGACGGTGAATTTACTCGGAATTCGCCCCTTTTCAATCCATGCGGTGAATGGAGATGACTATCATCCGTCTCCATACTCGCCTGTTGTTCTCCTGGCTAGGTCCCTAGCCGACCTTTACTCTGGTCTTCTCAAACGGCTGTTGAGCTCATCGTCAATATACTGTTTCCACGCGTCCACTTCGTGGACCCTCGGCTTCTTCGGTTGATGTCTGTCATCGTCAGCTGTCGCGATACGGCTAGGCTTTCTCTCAGGGCTCTCACGCCGGCCTTCTCTTGGGCGCTTCTCCTTTTTGGTCATCTCGTTCAGTCTGGCTTTCAACTCCTCGTTTTCCTTGATCAGATCCTTTTCCTTGGCGTACGACTTTTTAAAGAGTTTGTCGTGAGCATCCAAACGGTCCTGGAACGATTGGATCAGCTTTGCTAACGAACGGTTCCCCCCCTCAGCACCTTGGCTTTCAACATCATGGTTCCGGCTTTTCGAGGGTTTGAAACTTGCAGAAGAAGCTTCGTCTCTTTCGGGGGTCCCAGATGGGTTTCCGGCTGCATGCAACCTCTCGTCGTTGTCAGACGGAACGTACGCAGGATTGGAATCGCCTAGGGGAGGACTGCCTCTAGGTGATCCAATTGTGCTTCTGAGCCTTGACATTGTAGCTTTTTGTTCGAAAGATTAAGATCTTCCCACAGACGGTGCCAAAATGTAGAGGCAAAAAATAAGGTTTACCTCTGACAATATGAAGTTAGGAATTGTGATTTTATGGTAATCTCTGAACTTGATCTCCCGGCCTCTCTTCCTGCAAAACGAGCAAACTGCCCAAGATCGAAGTGTTTCGATCGAAGACACTCCGATGCTTAAGTCAGTAGATGAATGATATGTGTTTCACGAAGACAAGGAGAGTCCAGCGTACCATTTCGCCTTGGTCCCGTGTTTCTTTTATAGCTTGCATTCCCCTTAGGGTTTCCGTTAATTCAGAGGCAAGGTGGCACACCTTCCTTTCTTTCAGTGTTTGAGTTTGGGAGGTTTCTAATTCTTCTCCAATAATTTCTCTGTATCTTTATGCTCGCAGATCTCGTTTATCTGATTGCCTAAGTTTTAGGCAAATCTTTCTGTATTTCTCTGTAGCAGCTCGGTCATGACTAATGCCGAACACACATGGTTCTTTGCCGAACCGAACGAGGGAGTCGGTTTGGCACAAACCGTCCTCCTTCAATTACCGTGCCGATCAATGTGGGTATCTCGGCTTGGTACAAGCCGTGCTCTCATATTGCATTGCCGATGAGCTTTGTCCGAACTATTCTTTTGCCTGCCGAACTAAAGTTTGCACGGCTCGGGTAAGAGAGTCGAAGCTTCTTTCCTTCTGAGTCACGTGTCAAGTCTTGTCAATATCACGTGAGCATAATTAATGCCACGACACGTGTAACGATGGGGTTTAACCCCTTCATCTAGTTTTTAAGTCCACGTAGCATTGCTCTTTGAGTTGGCGTGCGTTCGAGAGGGTGTTGACTGCGCCCCGGGGTGAGTTCGATGCAGTGGTGGGGTCTGCATAAAAAATGCTAGCGTGCGCCGTGAGATTGGGTTGGTGTGTAAAGTGAGCGCCTCGTTTTGTTTGTATCTTTGGATTAATAGTGATTGAGATGACCATTCAAATGCAAGGTGTCGTTGTAGTATAGTGGTGAGTATTCCCGTCTGTCACGCGGGTGACCCGGATTCGATCCCCGGCAACGACGTATTTTTATTTTGAATCACTTGTCCTTGGTGGGACCTCCTGGTAAACCATTGGTTGAGGTTCGGCATTAAATCAAGAGGCGAATTTATAGTGAATTATTTTGAATAAATTAGAGTCCTTAAACTATTACCATTATGTTAATTAAGTCTCTAAATTAATTTTTATATCAATTGAATCTCTAAATTTTAAAATTTTAACAATTAAGTCCCCCTAAATTAATTTTCGTGTCAATTGAGCCCTAAAATTCTTCAAAGAACTTACATTTATGTAATCTATTTTCTACACCTAATCGAAGAGCTTGCTAATCTGTTTCGTTTGATGAATATAAAAAAGGTTTAGGTTTAGGATTTCGATTGATGGGTATAAAGAATGAAGTTCTTCATTTGACAGGTTTCGGACGAATAGTTTAAAATACTCATAAATTATTGTCCAGTGATACATTCCTTTTAAAAACCTAATGGTTGTTGATATAAAGGCTTAACTACTAAAATTTTAAGTTTGGGGCTCAATTGACACAAAAATTAGTTCAAGAGCTTAATTGCTAAAATTTCAAAATTTGGAGACTCAATTAACATAAAAATTAGTTCAGGGGTCAATTGATACAAGTATTATAGTTTAAGGGTTATTTGTGTAATTTACTCAATTATTTTTTTGATATGTATTTTATGAACATTGGTAGTCCACTGCATCAAACTCGAGCTCGATTCGGATTTGGCTTCTCTTGAGTTTGACTAGGACTCGTTTTAGACTTGAACAATTTTTTAAGCTCATTTAAAAGACAAGCCATATAAACTCGGCTCATTTTGGATTTGAGCTCGCAAAAGTCAGCTCATTTATATGTAAAATAATCGACCTACTCAAGTTCGACTCGAGTTCGGCTCGTTTTAGGTTTGGCTCGAGCTTTTTTTTTTTTTTTTTTTTTTAAAAGAGTCAAACTTGAACACTTTTTAAAGTTTGTGTTGAAAACGAACTCGTCAGGCTCAGGCTCGAACTTACGTTTACCACCCCTAGCTGTCGGATTTATAGAGGATAAAATACACATTGCCTTATCCCGCTTATGAAAATGTTTTTCTCAAGACACTTAGATCATATTTCAACAATTTTACCGTTGCGTCAAGACCATGCTCTCCAATGACTCTAGTTTCCTAAAACCTTGGTTTCTTTAAGGGGGTGCAAATTACAAAGATGAAACTTCATACCCTTCCATTGGCACCAAGCAATCATGCTTATAGAAAACTCCAATACAGTTTACATCTCCATTCTAAAAGTTCTCTCTCATGGTCTGTCACATCACATTTCTCTGTGTTAACTAGGAAAGAAGTATAAGTTGGCTCCACTTTTGTTGTACATAGGCTCGATTCTGCTAGGTCAGCGAAGACATGCCTAAAGGTTTGGATTGTTCTGTATATTGTTGTCTGGAAGTGGGAAAGATATTGAATGTACTAATACCAGCACAAGAGGGTCTTTAAAACAGTGTCCCATGCACAGCCATTTGGTATGCAAATTTGTGCATAGGGATCAAAAAGCTTCAAGCAAATGAGGAGAAAATAACCTACCCCTCCACGGATGTAGATAGCACAGTGAATGTATAAGGTAATGTAATACACATAGCAAAATCACTTCTTTTAAAGCAAAAATCACCATGTTTAAATTGTTTGTTTCTGCAAAAATGCGTATTCAAATTGGTTGTTTCTCGCTGGAAACAGGACTTTAAAGAATGGTACTTGGATGTCACTATAGCTTTCTTAACAATATAAAAGTAGAAAAGAAGTCAAAACAAGATCCATTAAATGGTCCTACCTCATATCAAGGTTTTTTAATTGATCTCTCATTTTCCTATCTCAGCAAGCGGCTCATGTCAGCTGCTAAGCTTCAGTTTTCTTTTGAACAAGTTTTTCTATCAAGTCAGCTGATTCTTGGACAGTGGTTATGCTCTGAGAGTTCTCCTCTTCCACACTAATGTCAAACTCTTTCTCAAGCCCCATTACTATTTCAACCTGCTCATTTTCATATGGTCAAAATCCTTTCTAAGTTGATCGAACAACTATAATAAGGAGTTGGATTGCATCTAGGCAACACACTCTCTCGTCTTTCAATTGATTAAAAAACTATCATGCGAACATCAAACTAGTAGGAAGATGGCACTTACTGTGTCAAGGAATCGGCACCAAGATCTGAAAACTTGGAAGCAGAGGTGAGATCAGACTCGGGATGCAAAGCCAATTGCTTCCTCACAATTTCACATACTTTCTGCACTGTCTCAGGCTTTGCCTGCCAAAAAATCCAGTTCAAGTTCATTCACGAGGCACATAGAATGCTTTTCCTTGATAGAGAGAGATTATTAGAAGTGGAAAATTGATGGCTAGTTAGGCAACAAGAAGAAGGGGAAAATAAAAATACCACACAAGAGACTTGGAAGCGCAAGGTTCTCAAAGAAGGGGAACCATTTCTTGCCCACCCCATGGAAACCAGTTTCAAACTTGGAGCTCTTCTGGTTATCTGCACATATAACCACCACAAACGTGATTACTGGTTCTGCTAGTTACATGATCTACTGGAAATGAAAATTACTTGGGACAGTCATTATATCGAACTCTAAAGGCTAAAAAAGGCCAATGCCATGACATTTTCATGTAGCCTAATTACTGTATAATCTTTTAAAGCAAACACGCAGCAAAAACAATTAATAGCTGCATAACCAAAACTTAGTCCTGAATTCAACAGCAACGTTACTAATTTGTTTAAGAAACCCCATGATCTGAACCATTACAATGACAGTTTGTTTATGGAGAACACATTTCTGCTTACAATGTTTGTAGGGTGCCAACTAAATTGAATTGCTGTGGAAGATATTTCAAAAGGGAAAATTTGATATGTCAAAACCGCACCCTGGCTGCTGGGATAACATAGTTTAGTAAACAACATTATGTGCAGCATGGTGACCAATAGGCTATTACTTATGCAGGGATTGCTTTTCCAAGAATTGAACAACCTATATGCATGATGCATGTGTTAGTAAGAGGGGAGTTGTCTGAACTTAATATAAATTACTATGGAGCAGATAAAATGGGTTCAGCATGGGCTAAAATTATTGCGGAACAAATATTAAAATTATCAATTGTTTTCTCTTAGGTAATCCTTGCAATTTAATCCTGGACGCCTCGATATGAAACATCACAGATCCCCTTGTAGTTAGTATAATCCACGTAAAATGGCTAAATAAGATAGGTTGGCATATGAAATAATGGATATCCTGTCAGTGCGTATGCAGGTGATCATACATGAAGCAGAGATGTCAATTGCCATAGTCAGCAGTATAACTCATAAACAATGGCTGGCTTGTATGACTCCTATCAGCAAATTGAAAGCTAAATCACGGTGGGTATAGTGGGTTGTAACTTGTACACAAGGGAAATTAACAAAGAGTCTGGTATGAGTTGGTTGGGTTCATTTGTCATGGTCTAGCACAATTTTTCTGCTTTAGTTAGCCATAAATAAACCATAGATACCACCCGAGCTGGTGGTCTAGTGATAACCCGCACTCGTTTATGGTCGTCCCTGATTCCCATATGGTTATCAAGCAGGTTTCGATTCACGGGAGCAACATGATTTGTTGCTTGGCTTTGGTGGTGCTATGGTGACAGACCGCCCTTTCGAGTTAGTAACTATGGTTCAAACCGGACATTCCACAGTAGGAGACTCTCGTGATCACTCCTAGAGATTACTACCTAATAGTCGTCCCTCCCCCCTTTCCCCCATTTTTTTCCAGAAAAAAAAAACATAGATATTCAAAGTAGAACATGTTGATTGAAAATATTATTATTTAGAGAGAACTCCCATGATCATCTTCTATGTCATTGTGTCTTCACAAGGGGTACATGTAATTATCTATATTGTTAATAAAGGGAGAGAATGAGGTTTGGTGTCCTCTCCCTTTATTGATGGTTACTAGTTATTAGCAAATTAAAAGTCTCGTTAATATCCTATGCTTTCATTTGCTTAATCACCTATAACTTTCCCTCTGCCACATTTAACCACCAACATTTATCTAATCTAATTGTTTCCCACTTCAATATGGCATAAAGCAACTGCGCATTATTAAAATAGTTAATGAGATCATGTGCCTCGAAGCACGTGACCAAGAGCACGTGCGAGAAACACATGGGGGACACACGATATCCATCATCACGGTCAAATCGAGTAGATGACTAGTGCTTGGTTTAATGGGCCGAACTGCCAAAATAACAAATTTAACAGCACAACCGAGCACAACTCACAAACAACTTTTTACACGGATCCTTCGACAAGCAAGAGAGCTAGACAAGGCTGAATTGACAGGAACATTGTCTTAATTATAGGAGAACATTCAGCAACAAGCAGACAAACAGGGAAGAAATTTAGGAGGAATCCTAGCATCCAAAAGGATCCGGCTAAACATTAGGTGTTCCACCTAATACGCCCAAAAGCTGAAATCGTGGCAAAGAGATTGCCAGACAACCTTATAAAAACCGGGTTATGTTTGAGTCAAAGGTACCCACTAAAATTTCAGCAAATTTATTTGCTCACTTTCAGAATCGTTACTAACAACTTAGACATCAAAGTACCTCCAACCGGTCTATCTCTGGTTCTTCACCTTCTTCAAATCAAATCAAACTCAGAAGGGAAGAAATTTTTTGCCTCTTACATGTATCATTCTCCTCCTTCCTATCTGCACTCGGGTACGGTGTGTGCGCAAACCTAGTTTATGAAGAACAAGGGCTTAAGCGGTTGGCTCTTGGTCCTGTTCAAGAACATAAAGCCGGCCTTCTTACACGGAATTTGGCCGCTCGCTCATCCTTGACATCAACATAGTGCCATTGGTGTACTGGGAAGTTAAAAATCTAGATAGATTTACTAATCTTACATATTTGAATCTTCTCCCTAATGAAGTAAGTACCAAGATCTTAAAGTAGCTTTTGCTAGACCTAATTAAACCCATGTTCCAATCATTTCAAAATTGAAATGCCCAAAATCCAACACGAGCAAACAAGAGGAATGAAACAAAAAGGATTATGTACAGAAGTAGAAACAGAAGCCCAGAAACAAGACTAATCCTAACCCATAATAGTCCTAACCCATGAGAGAAGTCCATCACTGACGCGCAGACAAGTACTTCCAAAGGCTAACTAGAAACATAACCAATTTTTGCAACGCAAAATTGCCAATAGAGCAGTGGGAGTTGAAGCTTGCTTATTAATCTCACGGGACGTGAGTCAAAAGAGGACCCTAAACGTAGCACTGCAAGTCATTCATAAGTGACCCTCCCACCATGTAATATACAGTACTGTATAGAGAATCTAAATCGTCAAAAATAAAGGCAAAACCATTCAACGTGATAACCAACCACACCACACTACCTCTTGACTTCGAATAACAATATTCAATACCTATCTATTTCCTCCTCAAGCTGGCATCATTTAGTTTTTTTTTTTTTTAAGTTCAATAGTCAGGGGTGTTAGGGCTAGTTTATGTATACCTCGATTAATCCCCTATTTCGTCCGCTCAAAAACAAATCATCCACATCGAGACTAGGGTATTCAAGAAAGATAAATTCTTCTTAACCTAACCCTAAAAAATTGTCAAGATTTAAATTTAATACATCTGAGTTTTTCATCGTAGTGCACTTTTAGTCATCTAGTTGCAAGAAGGATAGTGACCAAATATTGTTAAGAAATGCTTATCCAATTGATTGGATTTGCAGCAGTTTTAACGAAAAATTATTTTCACTATTGTAATATTTCTTTTTATTTGTGAAGTTTTTGTGATAACTATTGATAACTCGAGTTAAAATTACGATTATTTTTTTTGTTGCGAGGTCTAAAAATAGCTCGTCAATGTGATAGATAGGCCTCCATTTGAACTAAGAGGCCAGCAATATATGCACTTCTAGACTATTTATAATGGCATCCTTTATAATTACTAGTGATATTTCGGGCATAGTAACATTTGATAATTACAAGGACATACTTTTCAACAAACTTAAAACAACCATATTGTCTACATTGTATCATTCAAGTTTGAAAATCTAAGCATGGGTAGCGATGGAATAAGATTTAACACGGGTCGGTATAGTTACGATTCAGGATGTTCGAGATTTAAAGAAGGTTTTAGTCCAGCCGTCGAAGTCTAACACTGGGGTCTATCACCATCTGAAACACAAACAATAGGTCAGAGATCTCATCGGAGACATGCTGGTGGAAGAGCTCTTATGCCTAAGTCAGTCTCAACTAAATATGATAACTTATGATGCGTTTGATAACGTTTTCGTTTTTATGTTTTTTTTTATAAAAAGAAAGAACTAAGTTTTGTTTTTTTTGTGATAAAAATTAAAAATATAAAACATGTTTAGTAGTCATTTATATTTAAAAAATCATGAAAACAAAAATAAAAAACTTGTTTGGTACTATACCAAAAATTCACCACCCAAACTCACTGACTACCCAACCCCACCACTGAAACCCACAACCCACCCCCCCACCATTGAAACCCATCACCACAACCACCGAAACCCACCCCCACCACCATTGAAACCTCACCACCGAAATCCACCACCACAACCACCGAAACTCACCCCCACCACCACCGAAACTCACCCCCACAACCACCAAAACCCATTCCCCCACCATTGAAACTCATCACCACAACCACCGAAACCCACCCCTACCACCATTGAAACCTCATCACTGAAACCCATCACCACAATCACCGAAATTCACCACCACAACCACCGAAACCCAACCCCAATCCAACCACCGAAACTCACCCCCCACCACCTCCGAAATCACAACCACCGAAACCCACCCCCAATCCAACCCCCACCATCGAAATCCACCCCCACCCCCACCCCCACCACTACAACCACCGAAACCCACTATCCACCCCAAAAACCCACCCCTCAAACTCCCCAGTAAAACCCACTACCCATCCTTGAAACCCACCGCCACCCAACCCCACCACCACCACCACCACCACCACCCCCCCCCCCCCCCCAAAAAAAACCCAACCCTGAAATTCCCCAGCAAAACCATCAGAGAAGGGCGAGAGAGAGAGTGTGTGTGAGTCAAGAGAGGCCGAGAGTTGAGAGACCTGAAAAAAATAAAAAAAATAAGTTAAGAGAGAGGGGGTTTTTTATACTAAAGTAAAGAAAATCCACTTTTTGTTGCTAAGGAAAATCGAAATGAGGATCTCGTTAAATGAGACATTTGAACCGCGCGCGTGTTTTTTTTTTTTGGATGTTTTCAAAAACATCATTTTGGATGTTTCTATATTTTAGGTGTTGTTTGGTAACATTGCGTTTTTGTTTTTTTTTTCGTTTTTGTTTTCATTTTATGGCTAAAAAAAAAAAAACAAAAATGCGTTTGGTGAATGTTTTTTTTTTTTTTTAACTTCTCCGTTTTAAAAACAAGGCTAAAATATAAAAACATATAAAATGATGTTTTTGAAAACATCCAAAAAAAAAACACACTCGCGGTTCAAATGTCTCATTTAATGAGATCCTCATTTCGATTCTCATTATCAACAAAAAGTGGATTTTCTTTACTTTAGCATAAAAACCCCCTCTCTCTTAACTTTTTATTTTTTATTTTTTCAGGTCTCTCAACTCTCGGCCTCTCTTGACTCTCTCTCTCTCTCTCTCTCTCTCTCTCTCGCCCTTCTCTGATGGTTTTGCTAGGGAGTTTCAGGGTTGGGTTTTGGGGGTGGTGGTGGTGGGTTTCAGGGATGGGTAGTGGATTTTACTAGGGAGTTTCAGGGGTGGGTTTCTAGGGTGGGTAGTGGGTTTCGGTGGTTATGGTGGTGGGGGTGGGGGTGGGGGTGGGTTTCGGTGGTTGGGGGGGTGGGGGGTGGGTTTCGATGTGGGGGTTGGATTGGGGGTGGGTTTCGGTGGTTGTGGGGGTGGGAGTGGGTTTCGGTGGCTGTGATTTCGGTGGTGGTGGGGGTGAGTTTTGGTGGTTGGATTGGGGTTGGGTTTCGGTGGTTGTGGTGGTGAATTTCGGTGGTGAGGTTTCAATTGTGGTGGGGGTGGGTTTCGGTGGTTGTGGTGATGGGTTTCAATGGTGGGGGGGGGTGGGTTGTGGGTTTCGGTGGTGGGGTTGGGTGGTCAGTGGGTTTGAGTGGTGAATTTTTGGTATAGTACCAAACAGGTTTTTTATTTTTGTTTTCATAATTTTTTAAATATAAATAACTACCAAACATGTTTTATATTTTTAATTTTTATCAAAAAAAAAAAAAAACTTAGTTCTATTTTTTTTATAAAAAAAAAACATAAAAACGAAAACGTTACCAAACACATCCTTTATTATCATTATGTTTCCTAATGTGTTAAGAGAACTGACTTCTCACTTCTCATACAAGCATAAGGCTGCCATCATTGACGACAACTACTCTCCCACAATTTTTGATATCGAATCGCGAGAATAGAAAAGATAAGTAGACCATGGATCTACAAATTTTTTAACGACTTTTATACATACTAACAATACACCACGTGCGTTACACGTGAAAATTTAAGTAATAACAAAATTTAACACCTCAAAAGGCCTTAATTCTTGTAGTGAGAGCACCTAAGATAAAAAAAAATTAGTAAATCATCTCTGCCATGCAGGGAAGTGCTACGGTTTGCCATAATCTGGTAGGAGAATAACGTAACTTATCCTTCCTCATGACTTGTATATTAAATTAAAGCATGTCTATACATTATTATGTAATTAACCTTCCGTATTTAGACTCACAACACGCAACAAAACTACCATTTGAACGAAGTTATCTATCTTAGATGAAATCTTTCAATAGAACGAAAGAGATATATAAATTGTTAACCACAACAAAAAAAAAAAAGAATATAGAATTGCACATTTTGTTCATGCAAATTGTATATTAAAAGTTTATACAATTGTTTAGTAGTAATTACTGAGTTTACTTAACATCCCTTGAAACTAAACTCTGGGGTTGTGCATGATTTTCAGAATTACTATACATTAATATGCATGAACAATAATTAATGTAAGATGATAAAAGAATATGAATGATTCAATGGACTTTATAACTTTAATTGAGGGTAATGATGGTAAAAATATATTTTTGGGTTTAATAGCCTCTTAAGAGTAGTATAGATTTAGATATTCGGATCAAAGAATTGACCAGGGTCGGCCCTATAGTATTAAAAAAAAGGCATGGGCTTTAGGCCCCAAATTTTTAGAAGGCCCCATAATTTTAGATACATAACTAGTCCACATAAAAAATTTAAATCCATGAAAATTTTATAAGGCCCCAAAAAATTTAAGCCCAATCAAAAAATTATAATTTCAATAATTTGGGCTTACAATTCAATCCATAATATTAGAAACTCAAAAATCAAAATTTTAAAAAATAAATAAATAAAATATCTCCTTCTCCTAAAAAACAAAAACAAAGTATCACATCCTCCTCTTTCACACATCCTCCTCTTTCACTTAAAAAAAATTAAAAATATTTTTTTAAAAAAATAATACTAAAAATAAAAAAGCCTAATTTATATTACCGCTTTAGGCCTCAATTTACCTTGAGCCACCCCTGGACTTGACCTTCGTTTCTTCATGTTCTACCCAACACCTCCTTCATTGTTGTGATATCATCATTTCTTTTGTTCAGAATCGCTAGATTGCTAAGTCTAGATCTAGATCCGTAGTTTTTTCTTTAATTTGTATTGGTAGTGCATAAAGAATCCATGAATAGGGACGTGTGCTACGTTCGGTGATATCCATTTATGTATGTCGTCGTTGTTTCCCTTGCCTTATATCTTTAATGTTTCATAATTTGGATATGACTAATCTCACTTTGTACTCCAAAAGATGCATTGATTCTCAGTTTGTACACTCAAATATTAAAAATCTCAATTTGTACCCTTAATGTTATGAATTGGTGTAACAATGTGAATCTCGCTCAGATTAGTATTTAGTTTTATGTCATAAATTGAAGCACGTGACTTGTAATTGTTTTTGGGCATAGGCTTATGTGTAAATTCATAGACCGTTGACCCCTTATGTGAGTTGTACATCATTTGGTTTGCATATATCTAATTGAGGAGATCTTATTTTCGATACACAAAATGGTGTCAAATTAATTACAGACTAAGATTTGCAGAAATTGACATACCTCATCCTCATGTCCTAAGCAAATGCACCTCACGTACTTCAATTTATGACAAAAAAAATTGAACGGTAGTCTGGATCAGGTCTACATTACTACTAATTCAATTTTTTTTTTTTTTTGGGAAAGGGAGAGGGAGAGGAGAAGGAGATTTGAACCATTGACCTCAGGAAGACAAAGTCTTCACAAGGCAAGGAAATACAAAGTGAGATTCGTCCATTTTGATATTAATGAGTGTCATTCAATACGTACAAATCGTCATTTGTCACTTGATAATCAAGATGGGTATTTTGCAAATACAATGATGAAGTTTGCATCTTTCGAGACAATTGTGGAGCTCCTTTACAAGTAGAGTAATACTACTTCGACCTAAAAAATTGTTTTAATTTGCTGATATAATAATATGTCTTCATAAGAATTATTGGATGAATATCAAATTCTAATATTTGATAGGGTCTACAATGAATCCAAATATCACAATGAATTAGGTCAACAAATTATGTCAGTAAATTAGGTCACAATAACATTGCTCTTATAAGTATGCCATCCCAACTCCAAAAGACCAATGTAGAAAAACTTTGCGAGTAATGCTAGATAAACTTAAAAAGTAGACTTAAAAATTAGACTTGATAATTACAACCATTCATTTCACTGTAGGTCCCAACATTTATTAGAACTCACTACCTATTCAATGGTTGAGATTATCAAGTTTAATTTTTAAGTCTAGAACTTTACAGCTTGGAGTGAGTTTTGCCGGTGGTAATCGTATTTTTGTGCAATCGTATCACACCCTGCTGATAATTTGGTCTCTTTTCTGGGCTTTCGTATAAGCGTTGTGTGGGAATAAAATTAAGGGTAAAAATTATAATTAGTTTCTGAACTTTATTTTCGGTTTTAATTTGGTCCTTAAACTTTTAATTATCTTAATTTAGTCAATCAGTTATTAATTTTGTCTTAATTAAGTCATTCTATCTATTTTTATCGTTAGATCAAATGGAGAGTAGCTCGATCTGCTCAATTTCCACCATTAAATCATATGTTTTCATTTGATCTAACAGTGGGATTAAATTAAGACAATTGAAAGTTTAGAAACTAAATTGACATTAAAGACAAAGTTCAGGGACTAATTATGAAATTTACCCAAAAATTAAAATTATTTATAAACATGAACTTATTAAAATTGAGCTGAGCCTATTTAGAGTTATTTGAATTCGATTTGTTGGTCACGGAAAATGGTCCATTTTGGATTTAGAACGAGTGTGGGCAAGACAAAACTGAGATGGGTCTGATCCAAATTCAAACTGCTCCAATTGTTTACTAGCCCTGGTTCATTATGGTTGCTCGTCTTTCCTTTGAATTGTAGAAGTGACCTTTCAGTGGTGTATAGGTGAATTGTTGGTTACTTGAAATGATAATGGGATCTTGTGTTCTTTAACAAGCCAATTACTTGGGCATGTTTGGTATGTGGGTTTGAATGAAATTTAAAAGGTGAATTTTATGAAAATAGTTTAATACATTTTTTAAACTCGTGTTTGATTTAAGATTTGAGACTCGGAATTCATAGGGTAAATGAATTATGTCCTGTAATAAATAGTTAATTAAAACCCATAAAAGAGGGTTTGATGAAACCTATGGAGAGATGGGTTTCAAAAATGAGAGGTTGGGTTTGTAGATAAAAAGACTATTTTATTAAAAAAATAATATTTTATTCACCCAATAATAGACATTTCAATAAATTGAGTAAACATGATTTGACATGAATCCATAGATCTCACATGTATTTATGTCACTTATCAAACATGAGATTGAATAGTATTTTTGTTTGAATCTCATGTACAAATCCTTGGGACTGAATTTGAAAAAAATTTATAAATCTAATCCAAACCTCCCAAAAAAAAAATAAATAAACATCCAAACAGGTTACACCTTATATTTTTTCCTATTTAGGGTTGTTGATGCCTGGTAGGATGACATTGGATGCCACAGTGGATTGTATTCTATTCACGATGTAGGAAGTGTTAAGAGAACTTGTACTTGAGGGACCACTCAACCCATTGCCAATTAAATTTGAATTGAATGTTCTAACATGGTATCAAAGTTATAGCTTGAGTGGTCATTGGGTCAAATTTCTTACCCATTTAATTTTTTTTGATATGCATGATTATTTGTTTGTTAACCCCCACGTGCAAGCCAGAGTCTCACGTGAGAGAGTATTAAAAGAACTTATATCCCACGTCAAATGATTAGGATCATCAAAATTGATTTATATACTTGATGGATCACTTCACTTATTGCTAAATGATTTGAAGTTAAATGCTATAACAGTAGGATTTGCTTGCGTTTTCTTATTTTTGCCATTTAATATCCGATTATTTTAGAGGATTGTTTTATTTCATCCTCTGCAATCTGGAGACCAAATGTGATGATGATGATGATGATATTCGGATGAAACTATTTTGGTATGCAAATGTTCCTTCTTGTCATCATATTGGCTGATGCCAAATCTTCCCTGACATTGCCCCCATACATATGAAGCCTCACATAACATTCAGTTTTAACAATATGTGGCATCATTTTATACTCCCAAATTCCACTAGCAAAAGAGTTCTAATCTTTACCGTAAGGGAGTTGAAAAACACTTCTTATCTTTAATAAGAAATCATTAAATCAGATTACAAGTCAGAAGAGGGAAACCACTTGCTTGGGATGGGACTTGATCCTGCGATACTACCTATAAAGAAAAAGATAACTTGCCACTAGGGTGAACCTACTTTTGTTGGGGGGGGGGGGGGGGGGGGGGGGGGGGGGCAATAGCTGCTAAAATCTTGTGACATTCACAAATTATCTCCTTTTTTTTGGGTACAGATATCCAGGTTTGGTTGATTACTCCATCAAACTTAGATATTGACTACTGTAACCCAAACGGGTTTAGAATTTATTTCCTAAAGAACAAAGGTAATTGACCCTTAATGGGTATGAGAAGTGACCTGACACTTCTGGGTGATCTACATATAAAGGAAAAGATAATTTGCCACTAGGATGAACCTACTGGTCCCAAAAATCTCGTGACATTCACAAATTATCTTCTATTTTTTTTTTGTTGCTATAGGGGTGTCCAAGTTTATACCGACTACTTTCTCGAGCTCAGATACTAACTACCATAACTTGAGTTGGTTTAAAACATATTCCTTGAGGAACAAATGCAGTTGACCCTTATGAGCATAAAAAATGTTGAACCTGAGACTTTTGAATTATTAGATGACTGATTCAACCACTGAACCACTCCTAAAGATTACAAATTATCTCTTTATTTACATGGAATTTATATTGAACTTTGACAAACATCCAAGACAACTAATTAATTTTAGAAAGAAAAAGGAATTTTCTAATAATTTTATGAATGCTGTCAATCCCCCTAACATGTAACTAGTTATGTGTAATTGGAATCTTGAGTGAGGTTCATAGGGTATACCGTATCAAAGACAACCCTCGCAAATACATGCCGAACTTCCCGCAGGCTTCCAAGAGCTAACAACTCATGATCAATCTTGCTACCTTGCTTTGATACAAATCCCTTCTCTTTACCCCCTCTTACACACTCAAAAATCTTGGACACCCTCAAATACGATCCTAGTGGAATAAATACCTGCAAATATGAAACAAAACCGGATCAGGTTTGCTCTTTACAATTGCACAATACTATGAATGTTGGCAGACCAAAATACAACACACACAATCACATGAAATAACGGTTGGGGCCTCTCTTGTTTCACATTTCCAGGGCCCCCGGGCAGTGATCCTCCATGCTATGATTCCTCACGAAATTCCTGCGCACATCAAAGTTCCTGTGCACCGAAACAGATACACTTTTCTTGGAAGCAAAGAATATGAAGAAACAAGAGGATGTCAAATATGATCAGAATTGGCAATTATTTGCAAACAGACGGATCATAGTGGTTGAATTTTTAGACCCTTTTTTGTTGTGTTTTTTTGTGGAGGATGGAAGCAAAGAATATGAAGAAACAAGAGGATGCCAAATATGAACATTGATCAGAATTGGCGATTCTTTGCAAACAAACACAGCATAATACTGATAATACAACAATGGAGGGGGGCTAAGTGGTATTTTCATACACTAAACTACTACTTTGATTACCTATATTGAAAATATCTCTACTATCCCTTCAACTATGAATACTACAATTAAAGTTCTCTGAAAAAAGTCAAAGCCCCTTATGGGCCTTATGAAATTTGAACCATGCCATATGGTGTTAGTCTACCCAAGTTAAAAATATCTCTACTATCCCTTCAACTATGAATACTACAATTAAAGTTCTCTGAAAAAAGCCAAAGCCCCTTATGGGCCTTATGAAATTTGAACCATGCCATAAGGTGTTAGTCTACCCTAGTTAAAACGGGCTGATTTGATTCAATTATTGAAGAGCAACTATGTAGATAAAGTATATCTGTTTAAATATTATATAAACATGAACCATATTTGCACAAGGACAAGTGCTGACTGCCCTTACTTCTACAGGGGGCTGTACGAAATTTTTAGCGTTCGGAGGCATCCACCTCAATGTGTCCAATTGTGTGGCCTATTATCTGCCTTTTAAGTATTTAAGCTGTTGCCAACTGGTCTATAGGTGGTATATCCTGTTCGCAGCATTTCTACTGTGGGCATATGCAATAACATTACCAATTGTCAAAATTTGGGAAAATGAAAAAGAAGCAAAGGGGAAATACAAAGAGAGGGCAAAGAAAAATTAAGCACTAACCAGATCCGAGTATGGTGCTTTGGGGTATTTGGCCATTGCTTGTGAGACAGAATATTCATCAGTCATATTCGTCAATGCACTTTGAACTGATGTTGCTAGACGCATAACCTCACGTTTTAGCACCTTAGAGTCCAGATTCTGAGGTTCCAAGAGTTCATGAAAGGTAACATCATGCGGTTTGGATATCCTTCTTGCTATATTCAAGGCTTCCCGCAAATCTCCACCGTTGTGGACAGCAAGGCTAAATGCAGCAACCACCAAAGGATCTGTTGGTTGGTCTGAGAGAGCTTTATGGAATGCCAAGATAGCAACCCTGAAAACATATAGTAGTGATCAGAATAGCTTGATTAGAATTCTTTTTGGTACTTACCCCAAAAAAAACAAAAAAATTCTTTTGGTAGCCCTCATTTCCAGGATTCCAATTTTTACTTCTCGGATATGATTCAGTACTATGTGTGGTTTGACTCAACTAATCCATACCCCATCAAACTCAATCCTTACAATTATATAACAGCTGCACCAAGATCCAGCTTTTAAATATGCAATTTTAATTGAATAATGGCTCTCAAGTTTGGCATATTTCTCTTTAGGCAATTTCCATTCAAGTAGTGTTCATCTTGTTGTATGATTAGATGATAAGTAGAAGCATTAGGCATTTCAATATTAAAAAGAGAAATAGCAAACAAATGAGCACAGGACCTCGTGGCCCATATCATGCTAATTACAGCATGGTAATATCACTCGATCCAAACAAGGCAGAGAATGCCTCATCAATGTCTACAACCAGCAGCTCCTCCAAAATAGTTTAATGTGAAAAAGAAAGTGACAGGTTAGCTTGAATCTAGTGTCTAAAAGCAAAGTAATGCATTGCAACAAAGGGTGTCAACAAGAGCACATCTTATGAAAGATTTCCGCCACAGCAGGAAAGTGACTTCAAGAAAAGCTACTGGATACTCTGGTTATCAAGCTGGTAATATAAAGGGACAATCAGGCAGGGTCAAGTTCAATAGCAAGAGAATGAAGATGAACTTGGCGATAACAAATGGTCGAATTCCAATTAAAGAAAAATTTAGAATGGGACTAAATTGATAAATTTTTTGGAATGTTTTCTTGAAAAAAAAAAAAAACCTATCTAATAATAGGTAAGAATTTACTATAGCCAATGGTGAAGCCACTAATTTAATTGTTTGGCTCCTTTGAACAATCATATTTTGTGCATTAATCATCTTAAGACCAATGTCTGTCCGTATATACTTTGTATGATGTAGAACGTAATAGCTTTGGTACTTGAGGTAGATCAAGAAGAAGAAAGGGGATGAGAAGGGGAGGAGGAAGAGGATAAATCAAAAGAATGAAGGCACTGAGAAATAGAAGATTAAGCAGAAACAATTTTAATATTATTCAATAACTCAAGTGTAACTAAATATAATAACATCAACCCCTTTATATAGGGAACGCAAAAACCCTAATCAAAGATTCCTAATCAAACTCTACTACTAAAAGATAAAAACAAAACAATATCTAAAGAAATAAAAATATCAAATTAAATCATCATCATTTATATTATTCCAACTCGATCCTCATCGCTATATCACCGGGAACGGCGGGAAGTTTAATTTAAAAGCTGAAGTGATGAGATGCCTACAGAATCATATCTAGCTCATCTTGTAAACATAATCCATGATAACCTACCTTGCTATCTAAACCATAGTTATCAAATCGTGTATCGGAAGGCGTATCGTTTTTTAAAAATAATGTATCTTATCGTGTATCGTAAGATACGGTGCAATTTTAAATAAATAATAATAAAATATTTATACCTTTGAAAAAAAATCATATACTCATAAAAATATAGCATTTCATTAATACTTCACCAGTTATTCAAGTCATTAACATAGTCCACTAATATTATAATACAAAGTTCACAACCATAGTTCACTAATTTCTTCCACCGCACAAGACCACAGCTTCTGTGATCGTCGTCGTTTACTGAAGAACACCCAGGAGTCGAAGACGTTCGCTGAACGAAGAAGGAAAAGAGGGATTTTATTTTTTTTGTAAACCCTAGCCACTGAAACGACGTCGTTTCAGTGGTTATAGGGATAAAAAAATCAGTCTACCTAACCCAAAACGATGTCGTTCCAGAAAAAAAAAAAAAAAAAAATTTTTGCACGTATCGGTCGTATCGTACCGATACGTATCGTATCGTAAAAACGTATCGTGTATCGGACATACAATGCAAAAACGATACAGAACTACGATCCGTATCATTTTAGCCCTATATCGTGACGTATCGTACGATACGTATCGCGTATCGTACTATACTAACAACTATGATCTAAACAGTAACATTTTCCTTCGAGTTCCTCTAAAATTGAAACAATAGGTTTTCGCATCACACATTAAGATGCAGATAAGAAGAAAGAAGAAACAATGCATAGCCCAACTTAACAGGTGCATGGAAATTTGTAAAGATCAAAGAAATGAAACAGTTAATTCGGAACCACTAGAAGTGCAAAAATAATGAAAGGAATCCTTAAAACTTCATAAATACATAAGGGAATTAGTAAAGCCAAGAACTACCTAACAATTACAGATAATCAAACCAGATTAGATCTGATTCAAATTATATCATATATACATTAAGAGCACCTCCAATAGACTCTCTATTCCCACTCAATTCTCTATTATAGAGAGTCAATTCTTAAATTGCTTCTCCAATGGACTCTTTTTTTAGACTCTAAAATAAAGAGTCCAATTTGACTCCCTACATTTGGAGAGTCAAACTCACTCCTCTATTTTTTTGGAACATAACAAAGATATATTTGTCTTTTCATTCAAGACATTTAGGATAAACATATCTCATTTAAAATAATGGAGAAAAAATAGGAGGGAAATCAAATTTATTGTCAAAAAGGACAACACATAAAATGATAAGAATGGAGTCTTATTGGAGTGGTGTGTAAAAATTCACTCTCTATTACAACTTTTTACTGAAGATGCTCTCTATTTTAGAAAAAATACTCTCTAAAATAGAGAGCCCTGTTGGAGACACTCTAAGAGCCCATTTAAATTACAGACAAGGAAGTGTCTAACAGATGAGCATTGCTTCATAAATACATAAAGGAATTAGTAAAGCCAAGAACTACCTAACAATTGCAGATAATCAAACCAGATTAGGTCTGATTCAAATTATATCATATATACATTAAGAGTCCACTTAAATTACAGACAAGGAAGTGTCTACAGACGAGTATTGCAATGCTGGAAAAAATTCTCACCATAAGCTACTGTGACATGGCCTATCGGGTGCCAGATGTTTATCCAGGCTAGA
Source organism: Ilex aquifolium (assembly GCA_951799425.1). Taxonomy (NCBI): domain Eukaryota; kingdom Viridiplantae; phylum Streptophyta; class Magnoliopsida; order Aquifoliales; family Aquifoliaceae; genus Ilex; species Ilex aquifolium. The sequence goes on along the minus strand of OX637410.1, from coordinate 11,397,883 downwards.
AAACAGAGACTGCAGATGAAAAAGAAAAATAAATAATAGCATTGTAACCATGCCGGTGAAAGCTATAATGTTGATGCAAAAACTAAATGAGAAAGAAGGAATATAGACCAATATACCTGCAGATATGATGATTATAGAAAGAGGGTATTGCAAACTAAGACATGATTTTCCCCATTGCCAATTACAACTTGAGAAGATAATGAACTATAGGAGTTTTCCACTTTATTATATTCAATGGATACTGGTGTGAAAGACCCTTCATACAAGACAATCACCCCTATATTGTCCCATGAAATGACACGCAAAGAAACCAAATCCTGCATGTGATTTTTTTATTTACTCTATATAAAAATTCTGGAATCTTTTATTATAAGTTTCACCCTTATCTGATTGTGTTTTTGGTGGTATAGACTTTCAGATCTCACATCATTAATAAGACCTTGAATTTGTGAACATAATAATTGAGTTTAGACTCTTGATCAGAAAAAAAATACATGCCAGACGAGTTGTACTATGTGCACCAGAAGCTTCATCACAAGAGTGATAGAAACTTAACATCATGTTTCACTTATCAGTGACCACCAAAAATATTAGAAATATCTCTCAGTTACGGCACAGCATATATTTAAACAAGCTAAAATTTCTGCTCAAGGAACATAACACCAACAGAAAGACTGATCCATAATAACAAACTAATTCAAAATTACAATTATTCACATTTATATCAAGTTGGGACATTAGTTAAACCAAATAGAGCTTTCTAAATTTGGCCAAACTTAACTTTGTATCAAAATATAACCCTCAACTTGTCACAATCTCTAGCATATGATGTGCCAATAAGTCCAGTAACCCTAGGTATGTGCCACGCACAGTAAAAAAATAAGCAACTAATGCATTACCAAAAGCATGTTAGATCTCTTGTCACGTCTCCGAAAAGTATGGCGCACAAAATATGCTGCCTGCAAAATGAAGCTACAATAAAGATGTACTTCAGGTGATGGACAAGTAAACAGCAAAACTCAAAATCTAATTTTATACCTGGATTGGTAGAAGTATATCTAAAAGACCAAATCTCCACAATAGCCTCAAGGAAGCTTCTGCAGAACCATATGCCAGCATGTAATTCATTTCCATGAGGAGCCTTCCCTAGATCAGGTCGAAAACATAGTAAGGAATATTTCTCATCTAACAAATAGCAGACCAATAGAAAGAGTTAGAATTTTTTTTTACTATACCTTATCAAGCTTTAGGACTGAACAGGATAAATTTTTCACAGCTTGAGCTGTCTCTTTTGAGAAACGAAATTCCAAGCGGGCAGCGATTCTCACTGCGCGTAGAATGCGAGCTGCAAAAATATAGCAAAAACACCACTTCCTAATGATAAAAGAAAAGAAGAAGAAAGAAGATGACAATGAAGATGACGAACTGATGATGGATGTCTGCATGTGTAACCTCAAAAAGAAATCCCCCCCCCCCCCCCCCCCCCCTCCTTTTCCTCTTCCCCCAAGGCCCCCCAAAAAAATGGAACTGCAACATGAGATTTGATGCTTCAATAGGTATTTGATACAAATAATGCCAGAACATTCGATATAAAGACAGACAAATCAGCAATGTCCTTGCCGCAAAATAGCAGCAACATTAAGAACGAAGTAAAACCAGCCAAAAAAAAAACTCACCACAATCCTCCAGAAAAGAAAAACTAGCAGGAACTATAGTTTGCACCTACAGTAAAAGGAGATGATGTGACAAAACTGTAAAAGGTTGACAAGTCTAAGCCAATTTAAGAAACTCGTCTACTTAAAGATAGATGCACACTTTAGCTTTCTTAATATCTTCCAGTCCCCCCATATAGTCATAGACTATTTTGGCATAAGGATCAAACATCAATCTGGAAAGGTAAATTAAACTAAAATGAGACTTCATAAAATGAAAGGAAAACAAATAAATGCAAGGAACCAAAGAAATTCAAAAGTGAACCAGTGCCAGACCAATCTAAAAATAACAATTTTGAACTTAGAAGTTAATATGACAAATAGGCAACCCGTTTATTGTGAAGTCTCGCTGCAAGCAATTCTTCCAGCGAACATAATCCTTCTGGTCACAGCCGACAGGTCTTTCAAACGCCAAACTCAAGCTTCTCCCAGACTTTGTTGCACATGTGCTAAAACTTGAAACCTAATTCATTAGGGGTTATAAGTACTAACAAATATAAGCACCTGACAAAAAAAATCCATGATCAATTGTCATATATAAGAATAAAGAATATTTAAAAATGACGAACCTCTACAATGTTGTCATCAATATGCACATGGCAGATAGGAAACCGTCTTCCAATTATCTCACAACGTGAAAATGTTCTCATAACCTGCAAATTGTGATGATGAAAGTAGTGTGGTGTTGCAAGCCCAAAAGGGTATCTAGCATTGCACAGATACAAGTTTCAGTAAGAACCAGACACTACATGCTAGATGCTTTATTATTAATCAGAACTCTCGCTACAGATATTGATATGAATGCTTAATTGGTATAAATGCACAATTTTGCAGGCTACATATTTGCAAAATTTTGATTTAGTGCAGCCAACAATAAGGACCCTTGAGCATAAACATGCTATTTCAAGTATTCTATAAGAAAGGTTAAGTGGTCTGAGAAGGTTATTTCTTGATGAAAGGTCTAACTTATGCTTGTGGGGAACATCCAACTATTTGGTGACATCACCCCCTCCACCAACAGGCTACTTTGTTGGGAAAATGACATCTTGAATATCTAGAAGTAAACAGCCATTTCATTCTTAGTCTTCTGCCAACTTCCTTTCATTTTTCTTTTGCAAAAACCACCATCCAGAGCTCAAGATGAAGTGACCGCAAGACATTATTTATTGATATATTGACTTAGCCATTTATCAGCTCTAAGGCAACTAAACAAAAGCAACTCTAAACAAAAGGTTTCTCTTAAAAGTTTTAAAAGCAAATATTTTTTCCTTTTGAGAAATTGCATTGTGTTCGATCCCTAAAATGTACCAAAATTCAGCAAAAAAGTTATTCAAAAATTGCCAGGACTCTCCCTCAACATAAAATGAGGTGAAGAACAGGATTAAATAAGTAGTTGGGAAACTTAAAAATTATTATGCATTTAAATTGAAGTAATTCAAATGCAAGTTATTAATGCAAAAGTGTAATTTTTTAAAAAAAAGTCTCTGTTAACGGGTTCATCAATACCATCCAGCATCACATGAAAAAGAAGGTAAACAAACCTCTTTAAGCTCAGCCGAAGTTATTACATCAAAGTCCTTTGGTGTTCGTCCTAGGATAAGATCCCGTACACAACCTCCCACAAGGAAAACTTCATACCCTACAAGAGGGGAGAAAAAAAGAAGAATCTGTTTAGACACCTAAAGTATAAAAGACTTGAAATTTTTTGCTGTACCATTTAAAAGTTTGATACTATAGTAAGTTGGGTGGATCATTGGGATTCAAAAGCAAAGAAACATAACCAAAATTCAGATTCACAAAAGATTTAGCATCATAATCACAACAGGCTTGCAAAAACCAGTCTGTTGGAATGGTAGATTAAGGGCGGAGCTAGAATTTTGCAAGTGTGGGACCAACTAAGAGTTGGAAAAAAGACATATCATAGGATTATAGGAACCATAGTAAAAATACATGAAACTAGAGAGGACCAGCTTAGTAATTTTCAAAATTAACAAAACTTAAAAAGGGATAAATGATGATTATAGAAAACTTAAGGGGATATGCACCCCTGGTCATGAGGTGGCTCCGCCACTGTGTAAATTTAGGGGTTTTATAATTTACTATAGAAATAAGAGACGTAATTCGGCCGCCATGATACATTACTTATGAATGATAAAACTAATGATCACAGGCAGATAAAAGCATAGGATGAGAAATTAATCACTAGAAGCTTTACATGGGCACAAACATGTTCTGTAATTCATCATATGCTTAGTTTTAATGATCTTTAAACAAGTAAAAGGAGTTCTAGAACTGTCATACCTTTTCTTTTGAGCCCATTCAAAACCACTCTTGTAGGCCTTGCAATCATTGAACTACTAATCCCAATGTCTTTGGAACCCAATTTCTTCCATTTCGGTGCTTTTCGATCACTTTCGACCACTTCAATCCCAAAGCACAAAACTCATTATCAACATAAAAAGAACACACACACAGACACAAACCAAGAACAATTAACCAACATTCCTATCCATAAGTCCCTAGTTTAGGAACAAAAGGTAAAAAAAAAATTATGCTTACATTTCCCATTAGGACTAACCGAATCATGATTAGTGTTGTCTTTGATGTAGAGACTCTCTGGTTCATTAAATGTTTCGATTGCTGCGATCGTGCTGGGTCGAACCTGCATGAATTGACGAGAAATTGGCTCAAAAAACACATACATATACACACACACACTAATAAAAATCTATATCACCTTGCTAATCACACAATGGCGGAGAGGAGAACGAATAGGGAAATGATGGGGTCGGCAAGCGAATCCCAATCCTGAAGCAATGGCCATGGCAGTACGTTAACATGCCATGAGATGTTTAGGGACTGGGCGTATAATTTGATTCTAAGAATTAGGGTTTATCAAATGGGGAGAGAGAGAGAGAGAGAGAGAGAGAGAGGGAGGATAATGTTGGGCCGTGGGCATACTAAAGCATTCTTGAGATTGGGCTTTATTGAAGTAGCCCATACAAACCATGGCCTTGGGTTGAGCCCATACACAAGTTGCCTTGCTTCAGTCAAACTCAGCACAGTTAGATGAGAAACAAACTTAGCAACTTTAACTTGCTAAGCTAGTTTTTTTTTTTTTTTAACAAAACTTTCAAGGTAGTTTGGATGAGGAAATTTGAGGTTTATTAACTCGAGGTTTTAAGTTCGACTCTCTTTAAATAATGATGACTTACACAATATGCATGATTTGTGGGCAATTATACGTATTTAGAGTTTGCATTATAACTATGAATTCGGAAAACCCTTGTTTAGGAGGTTTTTTTAGCTATTTGGGTCTATTTGGATCTGGTTTTTTTAGGTAAAAAACTGTGGTTTGAAAGTTTCGCAAAAAAATCAAAGTTAAAATTTTTTTTCAAAATTGTTTAGGGTATTCTTTAAAAAGTTGAAAAAGTCCGTTTAGAATGACTTTCTATTTTTTTGTGTCAAAATAAAAAAATAATTATATTTATGTATAAATTATGCATAATAGTTCTCAAAATATGAATTTTAAATTTTTTTATATCACTAATAATATTTTATGAATATAATAAACAAAAAAATTATGTGAGATTTGCGACAAAACCCCAAAAAATCCCAAAAAATCTCATAAAATTAGTTTCTTGAGTTAGCTTAAATACGTTTTTTGGATCCAAAAAATTATTGTATAAGCTGGTAAAAAAATCAAGATCCAAACGAATCTTACTTATTTTACGTCAAAACCCTTAAAAACTATATATTTAAGCTAACTTCAGGTTTATTACAAAGAATAACCTTGGAATTTTAAGAACTATGGGCCAAAGGGGGTTCTATAGTTTCTCAATATTCACCTAGTTTCTCTTTATTTTTATTTTTTTTTAAATTTGGAACAACACTCAGGTTCTCCAGAATAGGGAATTAGAGAACCATAATTGACTAGCAATGATTTATTTTTTTTTTCAAACTGGAGGCACTAGCCACTCCAACGGACTCTCAGGTCGTACTAGCAATGAATTACCTATCATATCTAACACTTAACCATTGTCCAACTCAATTAGAAGAATGAGAAAGAAAGAAGAGCAAAAGTGAACAACAACTCCCTTGTTAGGATTAGATCATTTTCAATACACTTTCTTTTAATTTTAAGCGTATCTTCAATACACTTTCTTTTAATTTTAGGCGTGTCTTAGTCTATTAACAATTGACGATTCGGCTGCTCATATCAAGACCCTACATGGGCCATTGACTGGCTTGTCCAATTCATCTCATTGTCAAATGTCACATTTACATTAAATTGAATCTAAGTATGGTAAATATTAACTTTAATGGTAGTTCAAGTAATAACAGAGACGAGATGTAAATCTAAATTTCCTGAGTTTGAATCTTGTCAATCTCTTTGGGCTAGGCCATCAGAGATTTATCCCTCATAAATATCCTAGTCTCGACGTGGATGGTCTGCCTTTGACCGGATCGAGAAGGGGATCAATCGAGATGCGCATAAATTGACCCAAATACTTCTGACCGCTGAAAAAAAAAAAAACCGCATGGTAAACATCCCTGCTGGAACTTGATGAATTGTCTATTCTTAGGATAGTTCCTAATAAAGAAAAGAACAGCTAAAACAATGGTGACCTAGTGTTTTGCTGTGCTATTCCACGCCTGCTATGCTTTGAGGGAACCTGGTACTACAAGCACAAGCACAGACCCTTTGTTCTTTTCCCGAAATCTTTCTACTTCGAAGGATTAGATTAGACGTAAAATTCGTCTAGATTACGAAAATTGATGTATGCATAGCCTAAAAAAGACGTCGTTTCTGATTCTAATTATTGAAGTCTTGAAATCGATGGACCGAAAGAACTTGCTCAAGTGAGTGGGATTTTGGAGAGGCAATTTTATATAGAAGAACTATGAATCAGTTTATATCTTCAAACATGAGCTATCAAACTACGTTTGCTTCAGACACACACACACATAGTCACATATTGACAGAATACGTTTGAAAGCAATCCTATGTCAAACAATGGACTCAACACAAAAATTATAGACGATTGTACCCACAAAGTAATTTTATCCTAGATTTTAAGTGACAAATATCAAGTTGAAGTTAATGCAGAGAGAAAATTTTCACCATCCCATCAACTACGAGTAGAATGTGGGACAAATAAATGATTCATAGTTTTTTTTTTCTCGGAAAATAAATTGTTCTCGTACATGACTTGAATCAATTTTCTGCAATTTTTTTTTTTAAATTTTGTAGTGAATAAAGTGCAATTCACCCAAAGAGTAAAGACGCTCCATTTTTTATTTCTTATTTTTGATGTGTCATGTTTTGGAACTTCATTCTACCTTAGTTGATTAAAGGAACAATGTGAAACCAATATCAAAAATTGAAGGGTGCAATATGTTTTTCCTTACTAGTTTAAGTGAGAAATTTTTTAAGTTTTTAAAAAACTAGATTTTAGACTATACAAAGTGACTCAGATCAAGAGTAGAATTGTAGTGTGTGTATATATATAATAAAGTACAAAGAGTTTCAAACCCCCAAACTTATAAAATCATTCAAACGTCTTAGATCATTTTAAGATTGTTGATCCGACAAACCAAAAGTTTTCTCCAAAAATATTCCCGCTTATATACTCTCCAAAAGGCAGTAAGACAATGTTTTCGAACTCAATGATTTTTCTCTCACACGTTTCTCTGTGTCTCTCAAACAGAATGAAGTCTATTTTTATTTATTCATTCTATCTCTACTCTCTCTCCACTCCCCCAACTCCTCTGTCTCTCTCACGTCCCTATCTCTCTCTCCCCCAGTCTTTCTTTCTCTCTCTCTCACTCACTCACTCACTCACTCACGTCCAAAAGCGGTAGGACTCTGTTTTCTGATCCCACCCCCCACCCCCCCCCCCCCCCCCCACACACACACACACATGCACTCAAACTCTTCTTCGTACACACACCCAACAGGGAAGCAATGATATGACGATGTTTATTTTCATCAGATTTATGGGTTTCTTATGCTCTAGCTGACACATATTTCTTCACACACACACTGCTTTGCACACACATACACACACCCACTTTCTCCCCTTTTTTTCTCAATTGGGTACCCCACTTTTGATCTAAACCATCTTTTCTCTCAATTGGGTATTCTACTTTTTATCTAAACCATCTTTTCTCTCAATTGAGTATTCCACCTTTTATCTAAACTAGCTTCTCTCAACTTGGTTTTTGTATTTTGTGGTAATTGATTTTTTTTTTTGTCTTAAATTTGCAGAAAAGTGGTGCCATTTGAGTAAAAACAAATTTTCCACCGAATCAATTTGTGTTGCTAAGTGAAAAAACAGAGTTCCTGCCAAAGGTAAAAATAGAGGAAACGAAGGGATTTGCTGGGAAGGAAAAAGTATTTGTGTTTCCAATTGTGGGTTGTGTATTTGGATAAAAAAATGTGTTATATTGACAGGAAAGTTTGATTTTGTTTCACGGTTTTTATGCACTTGGGAAAAAGTGTGCTAACTGTTTGATTTCCCTATGTGGAATTGGTAATCTATTCTTGGGTGCATGGAGTTATCACATTAGTTTTTTCTTTTTCTTTTTTTTTTTTGTTTGATTTAATTGAATTTCATGATGTTTTGATTGAGTTTGTATTGGAACATTAAATTTAGGTTCTGGTGGTTTTTTTGATAGGCTCTGTATGAAACGCAACACATACAACTAATGTGATTCGTGAACTATTCCGACCATTTTGACCAAAAAAAGAAATATTCTGGCTATTGAAACATGATGAGGTTAGTGGTTTTGGTAATTCTTTTTTTTTTTTTTTTCCCTATATCTCTTATTTATTTCTTAATAGAGTTTGAATTATTCGCCATTGTTTTTTTACACCTTCAACGAGGTTATGTAATTTTTCCTTAATTCTTAACAAAGTTTGAATCAATTTTTTCCTTCAACTGGTATATGTACATTTTGTTTGAATTGATAGGGTTGTGAATAGAGGCGGAGCCAGGAATTTATATGTGGGGGGCACTAACTATAAGTTTAAAAATTTGTCTTCTTAAGGATTAAAGTTAAAGACAAACAAATTTTTTAAATCATATGTAATACCTAAAATTTCATTGACAAAAGAGCCAAAAATCCATATACATGGGGTACAAACACAAAAAAAAATCTACAAAATAAGGTTCTAATTAGACCCCTTTACAAAAAATGAGACTAACTATAGTCTTTTACAATTGACCACAATGTGATTTCATATTTTGAAAGCGTTGCATGATAACATCATTATCAATGCAATCGAAAATGCCCTTCTCTATGTATACAATCAAGTTATTTGTCATCAATTGATCGCCCATTCGATTACGCAATCGATTATTCACAATCTTCATAACCGAAAATGCTCTCTCTACTATGGCAGTCACAACTGGCAAGATCAATGCCAATGTCACAAGTAAGTAGACCAATGGATATATCATGTGTTTTTTTGTCTCAACCATTTTCTGAGCAAGATCTCCAATGCCTAACAAATTTGAAAACCCAATACTAGAGCGCATATCAATAATATAACTATTCAGCTTATCAGAAAGTATCATGAGCTCTAGTGAAGAAAATTCTTTTGAATAAAATAGGGCAAGACGAACAAATTTCTCCTTGTCAAAAGCTAAGAATGAATCAGAAGGACTCAAACATGCCACACAAAGAAGTAAATTAGTGTTTGACTCGGTAAAACGACTATTTAGCTCTTGAAGTTGCATATCTATGACGGTATAAAATAACTCAACTTGATAGTGATGTAAATTTGTCTTTTCTTGAGTACATCTTGACCTCCCTCGAACTTTAAAGATATCGTCCATCTCTGGAACAACTATCTCATATTTTTCACAAAAAGATGTGACATCATCAAGAAAACAACTACAACCAATTTCCCTCATCATTTGAAGTCGTTGCTTGGATACTTGAACTAATGTCATGACATTCACGATATCTTGATCTTTCCTTTGTAATGCCTGCGACAACTCATTTGTGATTCCCAATTTGCTTCTAATCAAATGAAGATTTAATACAAACTCAAAAGATTGTAGCAAGTCCAAAAGAACATTTGCCTCCCCTCTTTGTTCCGCATTTATACCATCTTCTGAAACCATATCAAGCACATGAATCACTGATGAAAACATATCAATCAAGCTGATCAAAAAATAATAATGTGAACCCTAACGTGTATCACAAGCACGTGTAAGATTAGTTTCCTGATTTAGGCCTCGCCCACTTGAAAGCTCCTAATTATCGAGTAATTCAATAACTCTAGTCGCTTGTTTCTCCCAAAGAATATATCGCTGTTTAGATGAGACTCCCACAATATTCACAATATTAGCAACCAAGTTGAAAAGAGTCGCGATTTGAATATGATTCTTTGCAACGGCCACAAAAGCTAATTGCAATTGATGCGAAAAACAATGGACATAATATGCATATTCATTCTCCTCCATTATAAGTGTCTTGATACCATTGAACTCACCTCGCATATTACTAGCCTCATCGTAAGCTTGCCCGCGCAGTCTTGACAAGTTCAACCCATGTCTAGCAAATAAATCTTCTACAGCTGTCTTAAGTGAGAGAGCAGTAGTATTAATAACATGTTCAAAACCTAAAATGTGTTCAACTATATGTCCCTTCTCGTCCACAAATCGCAACACAACAGCCATTTGCTCCTTTGTTGATATGTCACGTGATTTATCAATAAGAACATAAAAAAATGCATCACCAAGGCGGGTCACAATAGCATTACACGTTTCAATAGAAGCTGCATTTATAATGTCTTTTTGAATTTCAGGCGAAGTCAACTTGAGATTCTCAGAAGCATTTTTCAACACAACAACTTTAATATCCTCATTGTGATCAGCAAGAAATCTAAGAAGTTCAAGGAAGTTTCCTTGATTACTTGAATTCTCAGATTCATTGTGACCACGAAATGCAAGCCTTTGCCTTAGAAGAAGTCGAATACAATCAATGGATGCATTCAACCGGGTTTTGTATTCACTTCGAGCTTGGTCTGACTGTTTGAAGAAAATAGCTTCAATACTTTGCTTTGGATTTAATAAATCTTGACATTTTCTCCAAACTTGGTTATGAGAACTATTAACGCCTTCAACATGCATTTGGAACTTCTCTATTCTCTTTCAATTTGAAAAGCCCGAGCTAACAAAGATTTCGCCACCCGATTGTTCTCCCATATCTGATTTAAAAAGATAACAACACAAGCAAAATGATGCATCTTTCGCTACACTATACTCAAGCCAGTTACCAAACTGAGAAAATCAAGCTTTGTTAAACCGTCGTAGTTTAACACCAAATCTTTTTTGTGGAAACTTATGGTCGCGGGGTTGACAAAGACCTTTTTGTAGATAAGCTCTACGAATTTGGTCTCGATCCTTAGGATTATAATCCATAATCCGATGTCGTAGTTCGGGATCATTTGATGGAAGATCCTCCAAATTAATATCTACATGACTTTTCTTTGAAGAATCACCACCTCTGTTTGGAGGAGGTAATAACTCTAACTCAGACTTTCTCTTGAAGTATTTCTCCATGATTGTTTCAAAAAATTATTCAAGAAAATGGGTTTATACATCCACTTTTACAATTAATTAAACAAACTATTTTGTCAATTTTATTGCTACAATTCTAAAGAATATATTGTATTAGGAAGCAAATACAAATACAAATGCATAAAAGTATCCAATTCATAATTTTAATAAATCCAAACAATATCATTCAAAGTATTAAAAATAGGTTCGGATTGAGAGTTACCAAAAAAGTCAACTCAATAACCGCAACTCAAGGTCTTCAAGGCATCCCCAATTACTAATCCGAGCTATAACAAATCAAGAAAATAATTAGGGAAAAATGCACAAAACAAAATTAGGAAAAAATGCATAAAAAATTCAAATAAGGGCAAAATGCACAAAAATATAAATTAGGGTTAAAAATTAAAATGCACAAAAAATCAGAAAATTATCAAGACTAATTAATTCAAAATTTTAAAAATAAAAAACTAATTTATTTTTGTGTGTGTTGTGTGCACTGCACAATGTATGTAGTGTGCGCTTGTGTGCCGTGTGCGTGTGTTGATCGAGATCGAGAGAGAGAGAGAGAATATATATTTACTTTTGTGTTTTGTCGGTGGTGGCCTTGTGTCGGTGCAACTGTGCAAGTGCAAGGAACGACAAAAAAGCTTTGCAACTGAGGAAGGAGCTTTCTTCTGGCTGGGCAGCTGGGAGTGAATGAGACAGAAGGACAAAAAAAAAAGGGAAGATAACTAATAAGAATCTTAGTTATTGATGTCAGTCAAGTGGGCCAAAAGGGTGGGCCAAAATTTTGTTTTTAATATTGGGCCAAAAGTTTTATTTTTTTTAGGAAAATTTGGAGGTCGGTCCCCCTATATGGACTTGTTTGGACTTAAGTCCATCAAGGAAACTTATTTGTTATGAAGTCCATTTTTTGTCAATTTTACCATACTATCCCTTCCTTTTAGAAATGAAAATAAAACTAAAAATTAAAAACTCCTAAATCTTAGGAGTTTGACTAACATTAAAATCTTTTCTCTCTCATATCTATCTATATTCATATATATGTTAAGAGTTTGACTAACATTAAAATTTTTCCTCTCTCTTATATATATATAGTAACATTAAAAATAAAAAATAGTAAGATTCAAATACAAAAAAAAAGTTATCATTTGGACACAAAAAATAATACATTTAAATACAAAAAAATAGTAACATTTAAACATAAAAAATAATTGAAACATTCAATATTAATATTTTTAAAAAATAACAACAATAACATATTCAACAAAAATAGTAACATGCTTAACAAAAACTATAACATACTTAACAATAATTATTTCTCTCAAATTCAAATGCAAAAAATAGTATCATTTAAACAAAAAAAATAGTAATATTCAAAAAAAAAAACAAATAGTAACATTTAATATTAATATTTAATAAAATAATAGTAGTAACATGCTCAACAAAAATAGTAACATGCTCAAAATAATAGTAACATGAACAATAACATACTCAACAAAAGCAGTAACATGAACAGTAACATAATAAAAAAAATAGTAGCACGAATTTGAATATATATATATATATATATATATATATATATATATATATATATATATATATATATATATATTCGACTACCACTTTCCTCACCATAGCACTGCCACCATCGCACCATCGTCACCTCCCGAGCAACGCCAACCATCACGTTGTCATCACCTTCACAACAACGCTCACCACCATCATCACCACACAAAAGACCATTCAAGTTCCACTTCGATAGCTCATTTTTACTCCACACCACCGCCACCACTATACTTGCATCATCTCCATAACAACCCAGCGTACATATATATATATATATATATATATATATATATATATATATATATATATATATATATATATATATAGAGAGAGAGAGAGAGAGAGAGAGAGAAAGAGAGAGCTTTGAATTTGAATTTGAATTTTAAATTTATGATGGAGATTATATATATATATATATAGAGAGAGAGAGAGAGAGAGAGAGAGAGATAGAGCTTTGAATTTGAATTTTAAATTTATGATGAAGATTTTATTGACATATTTTAATAGACCTTGAATTAAGGGATAACAATTTCCAAAATAGGAAATTAATTTAACTTCCTTTCAAGGAAGGGTATTTTTGAGATAAAAAAAAAAAAGTGGACTTAAGTCATTACATATAATTTTAAACATGGACTTAGCCTCTTATAAGTTTCCTTGCAGGACTTATCTCCAAACAAGTACATCTATGGGGACTCACTTCCAATTTTCACTTTTTTTTAATAGGTTAGAGTGGATTGTGATAGGTCAAAGATTTGATTTTTTAATAAGTTTGGGTAGATAGTGGTGGGTTCAAATTTGTTTGTTTTAAATGGATTTAATTTTTTAATTGTTTTGGGTAAATAATGTGGGCCTAACATTTTTATCTTGGGTTTTGAGTGAGCACAAATAATATATTATACAAATATATAATATATATACATAACTAATAAAAAAAAAATTGAGGGGGCCCATGCTTCCCTCCCGCCCTTGGTTGTGAACTTACTTTGCTGGTGAAACCTAAAATTTGATTCTTGGATTTTCGGGCAACTGATTCATTGTTTTTATGTACATTATTGGTAGTAATTTTGATTTTTCTCTCTCTATATATATCTCTCTCTCCCAATTTTCCAAAGAGATTATGAGCTCTATGTAGCTTCTCTATGTGGATCTATTTCTAAATATATGTATATTGTACATGTTTTAGTTTTGGTATCTCATGAAATTTTGTTTTTAAAAATCAACACCTTACTATGGAAGGGGAGGACCATTTGTTGTTTATTAGGAAATCAATTTCCTTACTGAAAATGCTAACACTTCATATGTAAGCCACATTGATTGTTCATCACTTCAACTATTCATTATTGCTTTTAAGCAGCAACAAAGTGTTTGTTTTTTGGTAAGAGCAACCAGTGCGGTCACTCATCTTCATTTGCTTAATTTTTCATTTGAAATACTTCTTTTTTAGTTAAGATGATCTCTGTAGTTTTTGCAGCTCTTATTCCTCTAGTGGAGTTTGGTGAACCAGAAGACACGTACAATGTGAAGACGAATATTGAAGTGTTGACATGCTTCACACAGCCTCTAGGCAAAAAAAAAAAAAAAAAATTCCCTTCATTATCTTTTAACATTTATTCTCATGAGACATTTAATGTTTTGTAGTTGTGGTTGCATTTTGGGGTTTTGCACATATCATAAATTGGTCATGGGAATTATTTTTTCATACTTAGGTTGATTCCTTGCTTGCTTTCTTTGTTTTTATAGATAGCCATTGTCATCAAACATTAAATGGAGAGACACGAGAGAAGTTGTGTTCTATGATCACTATTTCATTTTGATCTTCAAGGCATCAAGTTACGTGATTTTAGTTTATTTGCTGTTATTTTTTAAGTTAATTTTTTTTTGTATATTGTTCAAATTTGATGTAAATACTACCCATTTTTTATTTTGATGCACTATAGTTTGTATTGATAAGTTTTGTTGTAGTAAATGGGGTTTTAGATCACATTAATTTGGTGGTTTTAATGGAATGATTTTAATGTTGTTCTGGCGTCATGTTTTTAGAGGGATCTACCGGTTTTCTCTAAATAGTGTGTCCATATTAATTGGAGATTTTTTTGTGTCATATGACATGGGCAATTGTTGGCGATTTTTTGTTCGTTGTATAGTGATTTCAGGCACGGGCAATTACTAGTATAAAATAAAGTAACTAGATTGTTTGTCTTGAACTTTTTGCGGCTCAGATTATTTTGAGATTGTCAATCCGACGATCCTAATTAATCTGTTTTTCTGCCCAAAAATTGTACTAAGAGTTTGATTTCATTTACAAGTTTAACACTCCATCTCTCTCTCTCTCTCACTCTCTCACACACACATAGGTCTCTCTCTCTTTCTCTCTCTCTCCGTTATGCCTCTTCACGCCACCACCACCACTGCCACTGCCACCGCCACCGCCACAGCCTCTACATACCACCGGTGTGGTGAGCTAGACTGTTTGTCTTGAACTTTTCGCAGCTTAGATCATTTTGAGATTGTTAATTCGACGATCCTAACTAATCTATTTTTCTGCCCAAGAATTGGACTAGGGTTTGATTTCATTTACAACTCTAACACTCCCTCTCTCCCTCTCTCTCTCTCTCTCTCTCTCTCTCTCTCTCTCTCTCTCTCTCAAACACACAGGTCTCTCTCTCCCAGCTCGCCAGATACGTCTCTCTCTGTCTGTCTCTCTCTTTCTCCATTACGCCTCATCACGGCACCGCCACAACCTCTACATACCACCGTTGTCGCCACCATCGCACAACCTCCTAGTGTTTTTCCGTCCCTTTCCTTTCCTCTTTGTTTTCCACACACACACAAAAACAACACCCCTTCACAAAACACAGCAAACACAAACCTGCATAACACAGGACCCTAGTGACACCCACCTGCGACGCTGGCAGCCCACCAACGCCGAGTATCTCCATCTCTCTACACTGTTGCACAACCACAGCCACTGCTAGCACCTATTTCAATTTCAGATATCTCTGGCAATTGTCTCAACTCTCTTTAACGTATCTCATATCTCCATCTCTCTCTCTCTCTCTCTCAGTAGGTCATTCTAACTGATAGAGTTGTATACTAAAATCTTACTTTTTGTAGTGAAACTCGTTTTATTAATTAATAGGAGTTTGTTCTTTCCATTTTATTGAGAATCTATATGGGCGAAATGTTTGTATTATATTTGATATATGGTATGCATGTGTATTTTATATTTTACATTTTAGATAATTCGGTGTGTAGAGTTCGGCTTATACACAGAAAATTAAATTATCGGATCCTTGTATAATATGAATATAGGTTCACAATCCTAGATGAAATTGGACATATCATCAATATAATTGCAGTGTAATATTCTGGCATAGTCTGTCTTGACTATAGGAGACTATTTGATGTCTCGGATTATTACACTAGTACACTTTGTATATTGAACATACCCATGTTGAGATTATTATCCTTTACTGATTCAATAAGAGAATAAATACCTCATGATTATTATGATTGTTTATGCTCTTAATCCCAAGATATTTAATCGCCACACGCATATACTGATTGTCATTTTAATTCATTAAAGAATGAGATTCATATTGAGTCAATAAGTTCGGTAAATTGGGAGACGATATTATTTGTATGATAAAAATTAATTATTAAAGGAAATCACGTCCTGGTATTTAAATAAGTTGAAGATGTCCTCTTGAGGAAGCTCATAAGTTTTGTACATGTCAAACCCTACAGGTGGATTTAATTATCTGACATGACAAATAAGTTGAGTGTTAAGGTCTCAAGAAATAAAAGAAGTCAATTAAATATAATTATCAATAATTTATTTAATTGATGGACATCTGTAATCTTAAACGTAGGGAGATTATTAAGCATATAATAATAAGGAGCTCGAAACATAATTTTTGAGATGAGGTTCAGGAAATCAATAATAAGTTTTTAATGGACTAACTTATTATTAGTGGACTACAAGATGTTTGTTATGGGTTGAATATAGGAATCCTAGGCCCATTGGAAGTCTGACCCTTTCTTTCGTAGCCTATATATAGACGTATAGGCTCTCTAAATCATCATCACATTTATTACTCACGTTTTGAGGGAAATTGAGAAAGAGAGAGCCGAAATTCGAAGGTCTTTGCAGCCCACATTGCATCCGAATTTTGGCGTTGGGGGATATACGACAGAAGATCGTGAAGTTCATCGAGCTGTTTTCTGCGTCTGTCTTTAGATTCTGCGTTCATGCTGAGATGAGATCAATCCAGAGTAATCTCGAAAGTAAACCCTAGTTCCGCTTTGTAGGGTTTTAATGAATTTTTTTTTTGTATTTGATACATACGCGCTGTCAATGATTCTCGGGACTTCCGTTCCAACGCTAACCCCACCCGAAAGCTCCCTACACACTAGTTGTTCAATAAATTGCCAAGCTGATACAATCACCAATCAAGCCACCAACTGTCACCCACAACCACCAAATGTCCCCACCGCACAGCCCACAGACACCATGTTTTCAATGAAATGTCTCTATAGACAAAGTTTTTGATTTTTTGGTACTCCAAATTGGTGGTTTATCTAAGTTTCTTCCCACTACCACCGTTTTTGTTCATGGACAAATAAGTTTTTCTCCCTCCTCTCACAAATTGGTTGGTTTCGTGCATATGGCATAAAAAAATGTCAAGGTGGCTGATTTTTTATTTGTTTTTATATATATCTTTGATGGAGTGTTGTGTGATGTGTTTGATTTTTTTTATTGTCTTGGCTAGCAGGTTCCTATATAGCAGCAGAATGTGGCCTGGAAGCATTTTTTTGAGAAATTTTTAGTCTGCATCTTCATGGTGTCGTCTGAACTACTTCTCTTTCTCTCTCTTCTCTTCTCTTCTCTTCTCTTCTCTTCTTTGGACAGTTTTTATGTAATTCATTTCACTCTTCGATGTATATTTATGTGTCTGCTCAATGCATTTACGAATACTGTGTACAATTAAGCTTTCTCTATTTTGTGTCTGTGTGATTTTCCTTGGTGTGCGCATATTCGTAGTAATTTGGGGTTTTGCTAATTAGATTTCGACAATTGATAAGACGATTGGTGCAGCTCTTGGTAAGGTATGATCTTTGACCATTTATGTTATTTATCCTCATATGCAATAAGATGTTTATTTTCTGTTTGAATTACTTTTAATAATCATAATTTTTTTCATATGCTAATGGATGTTATGGTTCCATTGGACCATGTTCCTAGATGATAGGTATATAACTTCAATGTCATATAATTTTTTCGTTTCAAGTAAAACTAAAGCACCACCAACTTAATAGTTCTTATATGATGTAGATGTTTAAAGCTGAAATGAAGTCCATATTGGATGAGATTGTCATGAAAATGGAGTATATCTCCTTCAATCACGCAAATGCTGCTGAAAATGGAGGATTTGGTGGGAAGATAGCCGATTTTTTGGGAGATTCTAGGGAGAGAGTTTTTGATGGAATTTTATCCCTTACGTTTCTCATTTGTCAAATGATAACATTTTGTTCTAAACACACCCTATTCTAACCCGGTTTTAAATTTATATGTTTAGGTAATATGAAGATTTGGTGTTCCAGACCTTTACGAGAAACTAAAGGAGCTAGCAAAAGGAAGAGTAGTTACAAAGGAAAGCATAAGAGAGATCATTGAAGGTTTGGAACTGCCTCTAGCGGCCAAGACAAGTCTCTGACACCACATATTTGTGTTGGGGTAGCAGTTGAACTACTAAAAATCGATGTACGGCCGTCAAAGTGATGAATGGGGCTGATGCCTAGGTCCAATTGACGCAAAATTAGGATAAAAGAGTTGAAATATCTGAGGTTTTTTTAAAATAAAAATTGGGGTTTTGATTCCTGAGTCCAATTATAGGTATGTAAAATTGATGGAGAATTCATATTTTTTCTAATTAAAGTTTTTTTTGGGTTACATTTTTTGTGTTACACAGACGCCAAAATGGAATTCATTTTAGCATAACGAGCAATAGAGTGTGAAGGTAAAATCATTTTTATATATTTGAAGGTAAAATAATTTTTTCTAATCATTTTTATGAAGCATTTTTCATTTAGTCAATGTGTTTTTGGGATAGCTTTCATGAAAGAAAATCAAAAAGTTCATGTATACTTGCAGTATTCTGACTATTTGATCTTGGAATTTTTATTTTTTTAAAAGAAGTTTTTTTATCTGTAGTCTATATGCTTCATTAATTTTGTATACTTTGCTTTGTGTGATTCAATCAAGAGTTTTAATAACTAATTTCAAAAGTTTTTCGTTATACTTCGAGCACTTAGGCAGCCACTATGACTGCTATTGAACCTTTTGTTTATAGTCTTTTGAACTATCTGATTGATTGTCACTTCAAAAATAGCTTATTTCTTTGACTTGAAAAGCAAAATAAAAGAATTTTGGATAATACAATTTGTTAAAACAAAATTCTCGAAAAATGAAGCAATGTGAATATTAATTTTGTTTGTTTTATGTCAATGATGAGAAGAGGAAGGATGAGTGGTGGTGAATGTTATAGGTGGGAGGCGTATTTGCAGCTATTAGTTAAAGTTATTGTGTTGTTTTGTTGGGTTCCGGAGATTGCTATGTTCTTGAATAATGATTATTTACTTCTCACAATACTACCTAAATTTTTGGTAAAGTGGATTTGTGTACGATGTTTTCAAAATGGATCCTATTTTAAAGTCTCACCATGTTTGACACTTAAAGTTAAGGTGGGATCAATTAAATCAATGGGGTAGACTGATTTGGCTTTCTCATAAAGAATTCACGGTACTCAAAAAGGCAAAGATAGAACTCAAATTGTTGTGCTTGACCAATGAGTTGAATTTTGGTTTGCTTTAATTTGTGTGACAGGGTTGTAGTTGAACCTTATTGTAATATATCTATATTATTTGGATCAATGAAATGCTTTATCTTCTCAATTTTATAGTTTTTTGTATTGTACAACGCCTTCACGTGCATAGGTTGTTGTCTGTAATTTTTTTGTTTATATAGTATCTTTAGGTATGGACAATTACTAGTATAATATATATATACTAGTTATTACTTGTGCCTAAAGGCACAAATTAATAAAAAATGGTAAACAATAAATATATTTATTTTCATATCCAAAATTGAATCACAAACATAGAGAAGTAAGAAAGAAATTTAAACATCAGTTTGTAGTGGGGGTGAGAGGTGGTGGGTGGCAGTAGTGGTGGTAGAAGACGGTGATGGTTGTGGTGGGTGACAATAACCGTGGTGGTGGTGGCGGTGGCGGTGGTGGCGGCGGTGATAGTGAGGGGCGATGGTGGTGATGGCGGTGGTAACGGCGACGACGGTAGAGGAGGCAGCGACCGTGGTGGTGGTGGTGGTGGTTATGGTAGAGGTAGTGGTGAGACGGTTTTCAAAACTATTTTTTTTTAAGTACTTATGAAAAATAATTTCTAGAAGTATTTTTAAAAAGTCACTCCAAACACACCCTTAGAGCCTATTTTTTCTATTAAATTTAGGGTGTTAATATTAGCCATTAGATTAACTTTAAAGTAAAATTTAAATTGATCTCAACCGCAAATAACAAAAGTCATTTTGTTTATCTTTTGAGATTTGAAGTTGAAGCTATTTTATTATATAGATATATATAGATATATATATATATATATATATATAATAAAGCAGGATGCAACTTCAATTTTATCCCCACTATATTTTCCCGCTCATCACACTCAACGGTCCCTGACTCACACAGCCCCCAGCGAAGCATGCCTGACACACACAAACTCTCCTCTCTGTTAACCCCATTTCTATACGCTAACCCCCTCCCTCCCTCCCTCCCTCCCTCTCTCTCACACACACACAGAACACACATGTTCTTTCTCCTCTATCTCTTTCTTTGTTTCTTCTCTTTCACGCGTTTCTCTCATCTCTCTGTGGCGATCAAGCAACTCTGGCCAACCTCTCACCCTCCAAGGTTAGTCTACTTCCCCCCCCCCCCCCCTCCCCCATTCTTTTTCTCTTCTCAATTGTTCCTCCACAAAATACACCATACATCATGCACCACTCACACACCCAGCACACCCTCTCTCCCCAAACACTCTCATATCACTCTCTTTTCCTTTACAAACACATTTGTAGTTGGATGAAATTTCAACCACAACCACCACATGTTTGATGAAATTTCTCAAAGAGCCACGAACAAACTACCTTCGTTGCCACCACCACAGGTAAGTCCCCTTCCACCCCCATCTTTGACTCTTTCCCGTTCACCTCTCTATACTCATGCTCACAGCACAACACAACACACACACCCCCAACACAGGCACACATCATACATAACACACACACGCACAGGGCAGAGCCAAGATTGCTTTGCAGTGGGGGCAACTTATAACCCACTAATTGGCCAAGTTAGACTCAAGTTCAATACTTTATCTTTGAATTTTTATCGGATAACTTTTAACCCACCCATTAGTCATTGCACCCGTATAGTCATGATTACTGAAATACTTGCTCATTTTCTCATGGTTTTGGTGTGTGGCATTTTAACGAACATTAAACAGGTGACAATGGCATAATCACATAATCGGCATAGTCGCAGCTGTCATTGGTATGAAGGTTTTAACTTTAATTTTCTTAGTTTATCATTTTAGTAATCTCCCTAAATGATCGTTCTTGGGTGAGTTTACAAATCCAACCTTCCACTCTAATTAGAATTAAAATTGAATTCCTTCTTTACTTTTTGCAACTTCCACGTAAACAAATGGGTATCTAATCTTTGCTCACTTTTATACATGAGTTGATTTGTTGCTAATGCCCAACTGCACACATGATTCCCAATTGTTTGCTGGTTTGCTTCAAAGAAAATACAGAATATTTTAACACCCATAGCACACATACACCACAAACACCAATGACAACTACCATTAGTAGTTTAAGTGATAGAGGCTTCGTCGGTTATTCGTTCTTATTATTTGTTTGTTTTTGTTTTGTACGTGTGTGTATGCTATCAAAAATTTAATTTTTCATTTTATTGGTTCTATTCTATTGGTTACTTCAATTTTGGGAATGTGTGTTTGTTGTGATGAGTTGATTTCAAATTTTTTTGGGTGAGTAATTTGATGATTACATTGGTGGATCAAGTTTGTGCCTTTAGGCAAAAAATCTGTCCATACTGGGTGTTGTTGGTTTGGTCTTTAATTTGTAAGTTATCTTAGGTAACAATTGACTTTTCAATTGAATTCGTTACGGGGTAGTCGTTATACTGAGTACACACTATTTTTTTTTAATGTTTCAAAGGAGTGGTTTTGAACATAAAAAAAAGAGTGGGTTTGAGGTTATTTATGTCGTGCAATCGTGCTTTGCATACAGATTCTACCCGCATTCTAATGGATCATTTTGCAGGGGCACATATTGGATTGGATCATGGAATTACTAGCCCGACAACAATCTTGCTGCATATCGGGTATCTCTTACTTCTTGACGTGTAAGTTCCCTATATTGTCAATGTTATATAACAACGGTCATATTGTATTTTTTTTATGAGCCTTTGTTGTTTATTATTCATATTTTTTAAGCTTTTGATGCTTGATTAACCAAGCATATTCATATATTTTTTAAGCTTTGGACGTTTGGTTAACAAAATTTTATTATTCATATTCATGATTTTTAATGTGTAATATTTACTCCTACCCAAAAAAGAAAGACGTCAAGGAAATTTGTGGTGGCTACAAGAGTGGAAGTGCCTGTAGATTGTAAATCGTGAAATTTGCATTGGCTAAAAAGCATGGCAAATTTCTAGCTTTTTATCTTTGATTTTCATTTTATCTTTGATTTATATCCCATTTCTGCATCTATCATTGGTTTTTCCTTGCAGGATTTGTTGATTCCACTGATTTTTTAAGTGTATAGAGCAATTGGGTGTTCTACCATACAAGTTTTCATAAGAAAGGGTAGCCAAATATGTTGTTTGTTTGGTGAAAAATAGCTCATTTATAGTAACTTACAGTTCTTTCTCGGAGTGTGGTAAAATGAATTATTGAGTTTTGGGTATAATATTTAGCTCTGATTGTTTGAATGAATTCTTAAGTATCAAATTTTGTTTACTTTTGCGGATTTGCAATTATTTCCTTTGTTAGTGACTGAAATGGGGCCTTTCATTAGCCCCCTGCGGAAAAAGTACTCTTATTAGCTTAGTGCAAGGGATTTGTGCAATATTTTTCAATCCATTTCAAGGGAAATGATAATATTTCTTTTGTTCATCAACATACATTGTTTGGATCATTAATGCTTGAAAAGGAGCAAGGGCTCCTGATTTGTTTGTTGCTATTATATTATATTGCGTGGTTGTTGGTAAATGGTTATATTAAAGTTAGAATGTAGTGTGGTGGTAAATTTAATATATGATTTAGGTCGTGCTTTTTAAAATATAGGTCAATTTGATCGTTATATTGTTGAAATTGTATTATACATTACCTTTATTTATGAACAAATATTTACAATTTTTTATGAGTAATGTAGTGCCTTTCTTACTCTCGGCTACACTTTCTATACAGGTAATATATTCTTACTCTTTGATATGGTTTGTCAATGTGGGTTTTGAAATTAATTTTTTTGGTGGTTGAATCTGGCGAGTTTCTTTGAAATATTGGTTGCTACTAGGCCTCTATGTCGTCTTTGCATTGTTGTTCTTCTTATTTCCCTTTGTTAAGATTTTGTTTTATTAATTTTGTTTCACTTTCATAGCAGTGGTTTGTTCATGGAGGTTATAGTTATGTTGCATTTAGATTTGTTCTTAATTGTGACTTTAAAAATCTAAGGATGGATTAGTAGCCTTTTAGAATGATAAAATATATAAATTATGCATACTGGATGAAATTTTTATGGGATTCTATTTTTAGAGGAATCATGGGGCAATTGTTATAGGATTTATGGGGCAATTGTGCATACTGGTAATGCCATGAATACAGTTCCACATATATTTTATAGTATTTTAAATGCTTTTCAAGTACTTTTCTTTATTGTGTTGTCTTTGTTATGTTGATTACTACATTGCTTTTGCATGGCGAGTTCATTTTTTTGATACTTAGTTGTTAGTTTAGTTTGTTGCTTAAGGTTTAGTTTTTTTTATACAAACGTTTATTCATCGCAGTGACTTTTATTGGTATAGAAGCATAGTTCATGACCGAATACAAATATAAATTGCTTGCTGTGAATTATGTAGAATTTTTTTTCTTTGAACTGAAATTACGACTTATTTGGTTGAAATTGAGAATGATTTAATATCAATTGAATTTTTTTTGCTTCAACTTAGATTACGACTTTAAAATTGGGAATGATTTATATCAATTACATTTGAGATTATTGTTCTCTATCAGATCTGTAGTTCAATTTTTGATTTGTTATGGAGTTGGTGCTCTTGATTTTAACTTTGGTGTCTTCATGGCCCTAACAAATTGTTTCACTTTTGAATCCATTGACTTCCTTTGATTGCTGATGATCATACGCTATTAGTTGGTGAATTTATGGTCAAGCCGTTATATCTTAGCTTTCTCACTTTGTTTGTATTAATTTATTTGATCATGATATTGGTTGATAAATGGTGATCTCCTAAACTTTGGCTTTTTATGTACACCACCTTGTATAGTGAATAAAGTTATTCATCGATCAATTCTTAATGGGATAATCGATCTCTCTATGTAATTATGATACGTGCTTAATGGGTCAATCAATCTTCTCTACGTAATTACATATACTTAATGAGACTTGCTTATTTATTTTTTGATAGGTTGCTTTGTTAAATCTCATCTCTATCTCTTCAACTTTGCTCGGAGTAATTAGTTTAGTGGACAGTGAGGTAATGTGCTTTTACACGACTGTTCGTATTTTTTTTTCCGATAATCATGTGCATGTACTAACTCTTATATTCAGTTGGGTTCAAGGTTGTTTGAGTTCATTTTTCCCATAATCTAATAATTATTTGCTAGTTTTAAAACCTTTCCTCTTTGAGCTTCAGTATTTGAACAACATGAATCTT
The DNA here is from genome assembly GCA_951799425.1 of Ilex aquifolium. Taxonomy (NCBI): domain Eukaryota; kingdom Viridiplantae; phylum Streptophyta; class Magnoliopsida; order Aquifoliales; family Aquifoliaceae; genus Ilex; species Ilex aquifolium. Next base: position 11,372,983 of record OX637410.1, on the reverse strand, counting down.
CCTTTTTTGGTTGGCGCTTGGCATTTTTTGTTGTTCTACAGAAGAAAATGATGTTGCATTGGTATAAATATTTTTCTTGAGCCATGACATTAAGAAATATTATATATGTGATATACTAATTGCAACGAGCATGTGTGATAGTCATGACTATTGAGTTATTATGTGACAATATAACTGGGTTAAAGCATTAGCGTGACAACAAATTCGATGCTATGATTTTTTAACCCAAACAATCCATGTAAAGTTTAGCCCAATTGGTATTTGTGGGTGCTATGATATTTTTCATATCAAAAGTTTCTCTTTTTGCTAATTTGTTGACCAAAAGGTGACGCAACATGAAACAAAAAGAGCTCAAAAGGCGAAGAAAGCTTGATCTTGCATGAAACAATATGAGCTCAAGGATGCAAGGTTGTATATCTTGGCTAGAGGAAAAGTAACTTTGAGAAGTCAAGTTCTTTAGTTTTTTAATTTTTTTGTCGCTTTTTCTTTGTCATGCTAATTCTTCCGATCAATAAAGTTAATTTTATTTAACGAAAAACATATCAAGGTATTACCAATTCTAAATTTTGGAAGAGCACTACACTCCAAACCTGTTTACTTTACAAATCCCTTTTTGATCACTCTCTCGCAGACACAACATTCGCACACACCGACTCTGCATATCGTTGAATAGTAGCACTTATACATACTTGCACACACTCACTAATGCAGCACTCACACATAAGCCCATGCAACACTCGCGTGTGTGTGGAAACATGTTTGGGGTTGTATATAATTAATTTTTGTTCCAGAAAATCGAAATTAATTTTTTGTTCCTTATATTGTTTTCAGGTATACATGGAAGAATGCTTGGGATTAATTTTCTATTTTTTTCAACAGATTGGTGCATAAAGTATTGGATAAATGTTGTTGATTGAAATATTTGGATTTAAGCATTGAGTATTCTTGGGTGCATGCAACATGAATATTTTTATTATGGAATTCATATGTTGTTAAGAACTTCATTTACGTGGTTGCGTTAGTTGGTAAATGGTTGTGTTAGGCAAAATTGTGGTGTGATAGTTAGACATTTAGTAACCTTTTTGGGTATGAGAATAAATTGTGTATACTGGTTGAAAATTTTCTGATGTCCCATTTTTAGGAGAAACTTTGGCCAAATTTTTTTAAAATATATGGAGGGTTTAACTTTTTGTACAATGAATTTATTGCTAATTGTTGGTTTTGTTTTTGGTTACTCAGCGTCTTTAGGCACATACACAAGATCAATTGAACCAATCATTTTGATTTGTTTCAGTTTTGCTTGGATTTTGAACTTATTGTTATATCAATTTTTATATGGGAGCTAATATGGATGTTAATTAAATGCATGTTTTGGAATTGCAGGTTGGATTTGATATATGCAGATCTATATGAATAAAGTTGAACATTATTCTATTATTGATATTTACTATGTTGTTGCGGTAGTTGATGAATGATTTTGTTAATGCATAATTGAGACGTGATATTAAATCCAATAAATGAATTGAATCGTATTTTCTTTAAATTCATATGTTTTTCATTACAATAAGTAGATATGTACCAATTATTAGTCATTCGATAAATTATGTATACATATTGATATTTTGTTGTGTTCTATTTTTAAATTTAACTCTGTCAAATTTTTTTAATATTGATTGTGAGTCTAAATTGATTTAAAATGGCGTAACTAAAAAAAATAAAAATAAATTGTTACTTAAAATATTTGTATGCTATTGAAAGTTTTTGTATTACATGGTTAGTGCTTGATTTTATGTTGTATAATGTCTTCAGGTTCGAGTTTTGTTCATTTTTTTTAAAAAAAAAGTAGTTTTTGCGATTTATTATTAGAATTTTTATTTTTCATATAGGTAATACTTTGTTAATCATTTATGTAAAATACAGATGTATTAAATGATGCATTTTAGGCTTATAACTTAGTGTCGGTCCAAGTTTAATGCTTGATTAAAAAAAATGTTCACGATTAATATTAAGTGTTTGTTTATTTCGTGTGTGTCTATGTTAAGTGTTTGATTGTTTCGTTTTCAAGAACAATGTAAGTTTTTTTTTTTTTTTTTTTTGAATTGCACAATTTCAGGCACGGATTATGTGGACAATTTAGGCTTTCAGCTTAGTACATGTTCGAGTTCAGTGCTTGATTATTTCGTGCCTAAATTCAGTGCTCGATATTTTTTGAATTGTACCATGCCTTCAGGCACAGGTTATCCCTAGTATATATATATGTTAGCACGATTATAGAAGTTATGCACAATAGTTTATGGTGGGGTAGTTTTTGTGTAGACATATGTTAGCGCAATTATGAAAATTATGCACAATAGTTTATGGTGGGTACTTTTTCTATTAATCTAACTGATTCTATCAAAGACAACCAAACTTAAATGCAAAAACCTTTTAAATTAAGCTATTAATAAAAAGAAAATTTTAATGTGATTTTATTTATGATCCCAATATGTGTGTCTGTGTGTGTATCTATATATATAAAACAACAAATTATTAGAGAGATGATTTAAGACCATCTTCAATGGAGATTTAAATCCTTACCCAAATTTGAATAAAAAATCAGTAAAAACTTTAATTTTGTATGGGTCTCTCCAATGGACAAACCCAATTTTGCACTCAAATATTTCATTTTTCCCTCCAAAATTTTGAAATTGACCACCACAGTGAGGGATTTGGGCAAGGAAGACGAAGACAGTGTCATTCCAGATGAAGACGAATGTCCAAATAGCTTGCGCAGCTGCAACACATAGTAAGAGATTTTGGCAAGGAAGATGAAGACGTTCTAGTTGGAGACTTAAGACTTAGGGGCTGTTTGATAGCACCACTTAAGGCGTAAAACTGAATACATTAACCAGTTAATAAATTAAACCCGTTTGATAAGTTTTATATACTGCGTATAAGCACTTCTTAAAAATATGCTAAAATTTTAAGTAGCAAGCCATCTACTTATCACTTAATGCTGAAAATGTTAGTCAGTAAGGATTTTATCAATTTCTCATAATGGACAAATATACCCTCACCACCGTTGTACCTCCGCCACCACCACCAACACTATCACCACCACCACCATTGTACCACCGCCACCACCGCTGCCGCCGCCGCCACTACCATCACCACCATTGTACCATCGTCACTACCACTATCGCTGCCGCCATCACTACCATTGTGTCACCATCATTACCATCACCACTATCACCACCACCCACATTGCCGCCACCACCTCCACCACCATCACCATCACCACCACCACCAGCGTCACCACCATTGTGTTGGCATCACCACCACTACCATTATGTCACCGCCGCCACCACCATTGTAACACCCCGAATTTTTTTTTATATATTTATAGAGATATATATATAGTAAATAATATTTGTAAATATGTAGATATATGTAGTGACATAAGAATAAACCGTAGGAATAAATGCTATGGAGACAATTTGATTGGGAAGTTACGTGTCGAAGATGTTTAAACTTGGAAAGGGTGATTAGACAAGTTTCTAAAAGTTTGTAGGTCAAAATAATGATTCCATTGAATCCGGAAGGTCGAAAAACATTGGGAGTGGTAATATGGATGTATTGGAAGTTAGGAAGTGTCTCGGAGTTAAAATACACTTTAGCGAGAATTTGGGTAAAAATGGGTATTGAACACTACTTAGTGTTTTGGACATAACTTTTTATCCTTAAGTCCAATTGATCTGAAATTTTTACAGTAGATAGTAGACATCTAGGGCTATAAAAGTATGTCTCATGAAAATTTTCCAATTCGACCTCTAAATGGGTCAAAACTGCATTGGAAGTTGAAACAAAAATCTGGCAGTCAAACCGTACCGGTACGCGTACCGGTACGCCGAACTCCAGTAGCTAAACCGTACCGGTACGCCCGATAAAGCCAGCCCGATCCGACTGCGGGTCTTTCTCCATTTCTTCCACTATAAATACTTAAGGCCGACTATTTGAGCCCCATTTCAGCCTTCTAAACCCTAGGCACCTTTAGAGAGAAAGAGAGGGAGAGAAGAACATCAAAGATAAGGAGAGATACACCATTTTAGAAGATTAAAACCCTAGATTTCTAAGATTTCACTTCTCTACTCATTCTCTTTTCTTCCATTCTTCACCCACTCTCACCCAAATCTTTTGAAAACCCTAGGGAGGGGGAATTAAAAAGGAAAAGAAAGGAAAGCAAGAAGGTCTTGAAGCTTGGGTATTTGGCTAAAACTCTTGAGCATTGAGGTAGGGGATTTCTTCCTAATCTCTTACATTGAGGCTAGGGTTTATGTATATATATATATGTTTTTCACTCTCATCCTTATATACATGATAAGAAATACATGATTCTTGTTCCTCTTGAAATAAATGTCATGTTTTGAACATTGTGATGGTTGGGTAACTATTAAATTTCTCATTTTCATCTTCAAACCTTGGTTTTAAAGAGAAATGGACTTTTCCCTCTATTTTCCCTTGGTATTGATTTCAAAACTTTAGTGTTTGATATTGTACACCAAAATGTTATTTATGATGATCTCTTGCTCATTTTCTTCCATCATATTATGAAACATTATATTAGAAATTGTGGAATTTGGTAATTCCTTGAAATGTTGATGAATTGAGAATATTTTGGTTTCCTCAATTGTATGGTTGTTGTGAGGGACTTGGATTGCCTTCGAGAGATGCCGTAGAGTGTTAGATGTTAGTCTACCCTAGTGGGGGTGAGATGGTTTCCTAACACTTGTAGTGAGTTGTCATTTGGTAATGAAACCACTATCGTTCACTGGAGTTCGAACAAGGGATAGTATACTTTTCCTGGGAAGGGACTCGTCACTGTCATTGGGATGGTAGACGCCCTTTCCTAAAATGTTTGTGAATGTGATTGTGATTGGTGGACTAGGTATAATCGTTGGGTAGATTCATGATAAGCAATCAACATACATGGTACGGGGATGAACCAATATACATGGGATGATGAGTTGGAACGTCTTGGCCGGTGCATTGGTATGGGACAATGCATCGGAAGACGCCCTTCCGAATTGGCCTAACTTTGGACACGGTGTATTGTTGTTCAATTTAATTTATTCTTTACTTGATTGTTGTTATGGCTTAAACTTGAGATCTCTTTAAACTGTCCTGTTTTTCCTTCAAAAATTGATATATATTATTTTCGAAATGTGACCGACCCGTTTTATATTTTTTATAAACCTTGTTTGAGTTGGGAAGATTTTGTTACAGAGCTTCGTGCTCATCCCCTACCAATTTACATTTTTCAGATTTGGTGCTAGAGGAGGATCTCGGCATCGACGAGTCAGGGCATCGGGAGGCTCCACTCGAGGGGAACCTAGATCCCGAGGTGGATATGTAGAGATGTAGCTTCTTTTGTACTAGACTAGGTTATTCTTTTGGACACTGTGAGGTCTAGTTTCTTTTGCTATTCCGCTGTGCTACTTTAATTAATTTTTGAGATGTAAATGCCATGGTTGGACATATTCTTTTGGATAATGATGTAAATATTTTATGGATGATGAATGAGGTTTAATGTATTTATGGATGATATTAGTGCTCTCATGATGTAAATGGTTTTAGTATGTAATGCCGTCCAGGGTGTGTTTTGGGGCGTTACAACCATTGTGCCTCCGCTACCACCACCACCATTGTCGCCGCCCACCACCACCATTATTGTGCCACCGCCACCTCCACCACCATTACCACTACCATTGCCACCACCACCACCCTCATCACCCCCGTCACTACCATTGTGTCGCTGTCACCACCACCATCGTCGCCGCCACCACTACCACCACCATTGTGATGGTGGTGATAGGAATAAGGCAGTTGCGGAGAGATGGTTAAAGAGAATGGTAATATTATAATAATAATAATTTTCAGACTTCAGCTCCTTATATTTATCAAACGGTTTGATTAAATTCAATACTTAAATTTTAGTTGATTCCAAACAGTCTGCAAATTAAAAAATTCAGCATTCAGTACTTAAAATTTAGCATTCAGTTTTAAGTGTTCATTTTTCAGTTTTATCAAACACCACCTTACTTTTAAGATAAGTTTCTATACATGCAGAGAAGATGAGAATGTTGCTCTCAAAATGGAGAAAATATTCATTACAATGGGTGATACTTCGTGACAATGTGATGTGGTATCACTAACAAATAATAAAACCCCAAGTGAGTAAGATGAACCTCACTTGGGCTTACATGGAGGAAGAGTGGGGAGTTATTTGTTTACATGACAGATTGGTTATTCTTTTTTGTGGGGTCCATTTACTTATTTATTTTAATATTATTGGTTAGTAATACCACATCACCTTGTCATGTGGTATCACCGTTGTAATGAATATTTTATCCAAAATGAGGGGTTTGGACAACAATTTTACAGTTAGATTTTCGGGTAAGAGGTTTGAGTTTTCGTTCATTTGGGTCTAGATTTGAGCTTTTCTTGATTTGATATGAGTTTGTGTGAAAGATTGACGATGATTTTTGAGTCATTTTTACTCAAATTTAAAATTGGGTATAAAAAAAAAAAAGATAAGGTCCGAAGATGCTTTAAGAAAACTTTCTTCCCTCTTTTCTAAATTTTTTAGAGTTTTGATTTATGTGATTAATCAATACCCAATCAAAATTCACCACCTACACATTTTAAAACCACTTAAAAACTTCAAGATACTCCCACTAACTCACTCACATATACTCTCCAATTACATGATAACCATCACCTTTTAGTTATTTTGGATCTCTTTTTATATTCAGATGCCCACTCTAAGTCTGCCTCAATTTCTTGATACTTTGATTTATTAAAAAAAATAAAGGGTTAAAAAAAAAAAAATTGTACTTAGGGATGTCCATGGGTCGGGTCGGCTCAAAAAAAATAAGTCAAAAATCTAATAGGTCTGATAGTTGATCCGCCCGAGTCTGAGCCCAATATCCTTCAAGAGAGGGCTTGGACTTGCCCTCAATGAGCCCAGCCCCCAAAAAATCCATCAAGACCCAGCCCAAGAGCCCGCCCAACCTGTCTGCCCCACCACTTAATTGTTTGAAAAAAAGTTGACTATTGAAACTTTGAAAGTTTCGTGGCAATATATGAACCTAGTTGGGATATGCTCAATCTATTGTGATGTAGTTCCTCCCTTATTCATAAATAAAATTATTCATTATTTGTTTTTTGTCCATTTTGACTCTACTTTTAATTTAAAAATATAATTTACAAAAATATTAAGTTAGAAACTTTTTAAATAAAATTGTATATATATAAAAAAAAACTTGTCCAGTGAGTGGCGGGTTGGGTTGCGGATAACTTACCCCTACTTGAAACCCGGCCAGTCCAGCAAACCCCGCCTAGTGAGTGGCAGGTTGGACTGCTAATAGCCTGCGCTTACCCGAAGCCTGGCTCGACCCACCCAATAACTTGTCCCGATAAGGACTTGGGTCTACTCCACCCAGAACGGGCCTGAAAATTTTTTTACGGGCCTAACCCGCCCCATGGACACCCCTACTTGTACTTAAGGGATTTAGCAGACAACCTCCATCAACTTTAAACTGTTGCACTAAACCTCCGTAAACTACAATTTTTTGTATAAAACAAGATAGAGGTTGCATATTTAACGGCGTGTACCATAGAGGCGCCCAAAACAACGACTGGGTTGTTAAATTTGTCGAACTTTTTATCCAAAATTCCAAAATATCCCCATCCATTTCCCCCATTTGTTGTGTTTCTCTCTTTCTCCCCTCATCACCAGCGAACAATCCACCACCACCAGTCATCTCTCTCATTCCACCTGCGAACACCCGCCGCTGCCCAACACATCAAGACCTCCACTGCGCAACACCCCAATCAAAACCCACCAAACATAAAACCCTACCTTAAACATGGATGACAACCCATCTCAAAACAACAACCCATGGTACTCCACTACATTTGTTATGTGCTTAAATTTTAATTTTTTAAGCACACTAACTTAACTCATACATTAAAAAAAAGGTTAATCGCAAATTGCACCCCGAAAAATCGTTCAACCTCAAATATCAAAAATCTTAATTTGCACTCTCAAAGATATAAATATGTATCAATGCGCACCTGAAACTAACAGTCGTTTAAAACTAAATAGATAAATTACACCTAGACCTCCTCATACTTGTCACTTAATCACCTAAAACCCTCACATTTGAAATATTACATCTACATCTCCTGACATTTGTGCACGTGTAACACAACCCCTTGTCGTTGATATCTATTAATATAACCTTAAAAAACATGATTAAGTGACAAACTTAAGGAGGTCTAAGTGTAACTTACCAAACTAGTTTTAAACGGTAAATCGACGGTTGTTAATTTCAAGTGCGTTTTGATACAAATTTATATCTTTGAGGGTACAAATTAAAATTTTTAATTTTTAAAAGTATAAATTAAAATTCAAAAAATCTTTTAAAATACAATTTACGATTAACCTTTAACAAAAAAAGGTGATTTACACGGAGGTGGATTAGTATTATAGTATGGTTGCACTTGTTGGACATAGTTGTGGCAATAGCCTTGCGGGGTCCATTAAAAGTTTTTTGTCCATTATGTGATCATAGGCGTGCATGGAATTGGAAAGGTCGTTATCAGGTCATTTAATATGGTGTCGTTAAGGCTAATGACAGCATTGTGCCATCAGTTTGATTCACAATCACCTCCTTGTCTTCTTCTACAAAAGGTTGTGTAGATCTAGAGTCGGTCATCAAATTCGGGCCTTTTCGCAACAGGTTGTAGTTAGGATTAGTACCCGGTCACGTCAAGATTTATCGTGTAATAATTTATTTTATCAATAATAATTCTTTTATATATAAAATCACGGTAACAATCTTTTATTTATGATCGTATAGTTTACTACATAACGACACACATTTTTATATAATAACAAAATAACCCTACAATTTTAAAAAAATTATAAAATAACATCAATATGTTCAAAACATATTCGGACATGTCTAAAAGTTACCAATTATATTAGTTGTACCTAATTTGAGATTTAATTGATGGAGACCCAATGGTTTGTGACCATTGGATAGACAGTAGAATTTATTAAATATTAAGACTATTATATTTAATATCGCAATGTATTAGGTCCTAAAATTAGGTTTCAATAACATTGTTCAAAAAGTTAACAATTATTTAGGTATGGGTCTATTTAAATCAATATCACCTAAACACAATATTATGGTGGGCATAATTAAATATGGTGGACCAAAAGTTTTGTTTTTAATGTTGGGCCAAAAATTTTATTTTTTTAATAGGTTTGGGTGAATTGTGATAGGTCAAAATTTTGATTTTTTTAATAAGTTTGGGTAGATAGTGATGGACTCAAATTTTTTTTGTTTTAAATGAACTTAATTTTTTAATTTTTTTGAATAAATAATGTGGGCCTAACATTTTTATATTGAGTTTTGGGTGGGCACAAATAATATACTATACAAATATATAATATATATACATAACTAAAAAAAAAAAAAAAATTTGAGGGGGGGGCACGTGCCCACCCTGGCCCATGCCTCCCTCCGCCCCTAGATATAAATAGATTTTATTAGAGTATTTTAAACCAAAGAGTATTTTTATGTGGGAACTCAATCCCATATTGACTAAATTTCTAAAAGTATTTGAGTATATATATATATATATATATATGTTATTGTTATCTAGCCTTTGAGTTAAAGTGTGACCTTAAAACTCTCATATGCGGTCGGACAAGCAGAGAATACCAAAAGTTCTAACGGCTAGTTTTTTACTCATTATTATTATCTGACTAAATATTGGTAGTAATTACAGAATATTAAACACTTATATTTTTTGTATATATATTTACATATTTCGGTGTAGATAAATATACAATTTGATATCTACTACATAATTTTTTGCGCAATATTCAAAAGCGTCGATTGTGCAGATTTGAGTGAAGAACCAGTCGATTGGCTGAGTTGTTGTATCCTGGGGAGAACGCATTGTTACCTTCTGCGCTGTGTTTCTTTCATAAAGAGGAGTGAATCGTCTTAAGAGAGCGATTTAATCCGCGTCTTACCCTGTCATTCACTCTATCTTTCGGATTATATTTTTCCATCAGATTTAAGTATATGAGTTGAACAAATTAAAATACGACACGATTTAAACGGCCACACGACATTACCACAGATGCAGAAACCAAGCCATTTTAGCACAGATGGAGAAACCCTATCTGTTTTCACTGACAGCAAAAGGCCACCGTCCAGTCACGAGGCACACACACACGTCTTGTTCTGAACCGATACGCCTCTGAAACTTTCAATAGGTTTCTTCTTTGAACGCCATTAATGCAATGCAATGCACCCACACAATCTTGAGCTTTTAAGTTTCTTTTAATGCATGTAGGTTGATTTTTTCAGGGAGGGTCCATTGATGGGATGAGATCTCTCTCATAATCTCTTCCTCTGTCTCTTTGCTCAGCCGGAAAAATAGACTATATCGTAAACCTCATCAACAATGCTCCTCGGCCGACCGAAATCTATGGCAATGTACAACAACTTCTTAGGGTTAATTGCATAATTGTCGGCAGAAGACATTGTTCTCCTGGTGATGCTTCCGTGGTAACGACTGGCCTGTGAATCGTATTAGGTGAAGCGGGTTCGTGTGAAAAAATACTTCACTCATACCCGATACGTTTATTAATTGGTGTCTAAAGAATCGTGTCATATCAAATTTGTGTCGTGTATGAATCGTGTATAACTAATATATAAACGGGTCGTGTTATATATTTTTTCTGATTGGCTTCACTCATATCTAATTCATTTATTAATTGTGTTATGTCGGATTCACTCGTTTATTAAACGATTGACTTAAGGAAGAGTAAAACTCTCTAATTTCGTATCGTGTTAACTGATTGTGTCATATTTTGACACCCTTAATCACAACCCATATTTTTTTCTCAATTTTCTTCAATGGTGGATGTCTGATCGGGAATTAATGCTTACTCACTTATATATATACAAGTTGTCGCGTGTGCAATATGCATTTGTACTAATGGAAGGGGGGGGGGAGGGTCAAACCAACATTCTCACTTTGGCAAGTGAGCACATGGCGATTTGAAATAGAGTAGCAGAATAATGTTATGTTTACCCAAATACTACACTAAATTTTTCATGAGAAATGATATGAAAAATCCAGCACAATTAAGCAAAAGTGGAATTCATTTATGTGGTGGTTGGTGGTAAATTTTTCGCAACATTTGGGATGGAACAGTTTTTTGTACGAATTTGCAGAGCATAACGTTATCGTTTTTATACATCTAACTTCTAATTAGATCTATGAGGATCTAAACTTCTCTGGTAAGTTCTTGGACCAATCTAAATCCCTCATGGTCTCAAGGATTGCATTAGTGATTTTATAAGTAAAAAATAAAAATCATTGAGACAGAAGTTTTTGATATATCTTCTTCTTTTTTTTTTTTTTGCTGACTCGGAGGAAACTCCAACAGTTAATTGTAAATGAGCACAAGCCCAAAGAGTAAAAAAAAAAAAAAAACGCTCCAAATAATTTTTTTTTTTAACGACCCAATCATTTGGAGTCAGGTTTATCCACTTATTTTATAATTTATATGTTAATCATTTTATATTTATCCACTCACTTATATACTATAATAAATCCACTTATATATTCACTAGGGGTAATCCGTGTCTAAAGGCCGTTAGATGATTCTATTGATGGCCGTCGGATGAGCTTATTGAAATAGTTTTAAGAGGGATATTAATGGTCGTTAGATGAGTCTATTTGAAATCGTTGAATGAACTTATTGAAGTCTGTCATATTTTATATTATAGATTACAATTTTTTCTTAAAAAGAATGTACATAATTGTGTGTATTAAGAGATAGGACTTGACTGCAATACCAAAATTTTCTTTTTTCAGTACTATACCTCAATTTATTACATTTATAGGTGATTTTACCATTGCTGCGGTACCCAAAAAATGGTAAAAATATCCACAACAGTGATAAATCACCCACAAAAGTAATAATTTTTTTGTATAAAAAAATACTAAAAATAGTTACCACAATAGTGATAAAAATACCTACAAAAAGTGATAATTTTTTTTGTAATGAAGAAAATTAATAAAAATAGTTACCACAATTTATGATAAAAATACTCACAACAATGATAAAAAAAACTAACAAAAATAATAAATCATCTAAAAAATGATAAACTCTTTAATGATAAAATAACTCACAAAAATTATAAAAATACTTATTAAAATAGTAAAGATTGGAGGGGCCATCCCCAAATTTTTTCTTCAGAGCCAAGTCTTAAGAGGTGTGCTCTGGTGTTTGTATGGGTGAGGGGACCCCCGTCAATACGTGTAAACATAATGGGACTATTGGCCAAGTGAAAATTCAGATCACAGTACTGTCTATCATGAATGATTCATTACCTTATCATGGGGATGAGTGATTGACCTTATCATGTGTGATTGAGTGATTGATTGACGTTTCCATAGACTGCAGTAATTACAAAATTCACTGGACTGTCATGTCCACAATAAATCTCAGCATAACTCTACTGATGAATTGTAACTTTATCTTTTAAAAGTGTAACTCCACCATAAAAACACGTTGGAGAAAATGGATGACTCAAGATCACTAGTTCTAAAGAGTCCAATGGTCCATTATACAAAAAAAGAATTTTCAACTTGTGTTGATAAAAGTTATAACCCTATTACTGGTATGGGGAAGAATAATTGCTTCCGTGAATGTAGATTGGCTCTGCAGAAGTATTTGCAAATCTATATGTTTTCATAATCTTTCTTCCTCGTTAATTGTTCATTATATTGCACGTTGTCAACATAAATCGACAACGAATCTACAACTATTTGACCCAACAACTACCATGTATTTCATATGCATATGAATCTCTGGGAAAAAACTCTCAAAATGAGGGAAAAACTGTTACGTTCAAATAGTTATGAGTTTTAACTCCCAATAAGTTATCGAGTTTTTGGATCAACGGTTGAGTTCATAACAATTGGTATCGGAACATGCACCACGTCATGAGTTTGAGTTTCGAAAGGGGTGAGCTATAGGCCGAATTAAAATGTCTTAGTGTTATATATGACCCATGAGTATAGTACTATTGTGTTGAATACTGGTAGGTGAGTGCAGGGGCGGAGCCAGGAATTTTAGTCAGGGTGGGCACTTTAATTATGCACTCTAATTTTTTTCCTCTTAACCAATCACATTATATAATAGATTTATATTTTATTATATTGTATTTAGCTGAAATTGATATAAAAAAATTCAGTTCAAGAATGACAAAAAAAGTAAGAATCAAAACAAAATTATTGTGAAATAGTAAATTCAATTTTTATTTAGCCGAAACAAAATCCTAACAAAAAGACAAAAAAAAAAATTTAGTACATTTTTAACCTAATTATATATTTCAATATAATATATAAATTTTTAAAATCTCTAAAATTTTGTATATGAATTAAATGTAAATTAATTTTTCACTAAATTTCTATTAATGTGCACAATCACAAGTCTTGTAGTAAAATTATTCTTTTTTTAGTTGCAAATTTTGGTTGAGGTCATTATCATCTTATAGAGAAATTCTCTATTCAAAATAGTTTGAAATATTTTTGGGTTACAACATTTATCTTTTGTATACAATCGTATTTTATTAGGTTATAGGCTACTATTACTTAAAAAATGGTAAATGAAAATTAAAAATTGTTCTTAAAAAATAACGAACATTGTGTTAGATAAATATAAATATTGTATATTCGTCAATATACAAATAGATCATTGACTCAATCCAAAACTAACATATTTATTTTAGAGGGTTAGTGGTCCACTAATTTATTGAAAAAAAAAAAAAAACTAGAATCATTGAAATTTTCAAAAATTTAGGAGGGCAAATATAATGTATAAAATAATTTTATGGGTCCTAATCTAAGGTGGTCCAAAAGTGAGGGGGGCAAGTGCCCACCCAGATCCCCATGTGTTTCTTATAAGGGTTAGGTGATGTCTGTCAAATGGCCAAAAATTATTTTTTAATAGTGGGCCAAAAGTTTTATTTTTTAATAGATTTGGGTGGATTGTGATATGTCATAGATTTGATTTTTTAATAAGTTTGAGTAGATAGTGATTGACTCAAATTTTTTTGTTTTAAATGAGCTTAATTTTTTAATTTTTTGGGGTAGATAATGTGGGCTTAACATTTTTATTTTTTTGTTTTGGGTGAGCACAAATAATATATTATACAAATATATAATATATATACATAACTAATAAAAAAAAATTATTTTGAGAGGGGGCACGTGCCCACCCTGGTCCATGCCTCCCTCCGCCCTTGGGTGAGTGGAACCGCCAAAAAGAAATGACTATTGTTGGGTCAATGTCGATAGAGTGGACTGTCGTTGATGTTGGCTCTGAGCGTGGTGAAATATTACGTTCAAATAATTATGAACTCTAACCCCAACAAATCCTAAGAGTTTTAGATCAACGATTGAGTTCTTAACAAAAACAGCCAATATTCTTTTGCAAGGCAGATGTTTTCGGCAAAACAGGAAAAATATTATTCATTGAGTAGCATTCTTGTTGAGTATATAACACTTACGGCTATGGTCCCGATAAAAAAATTTCAGTGTTATACGGAACAAAAAAAAATCAGTGCTATATGGAAATTGATCTGTAACCACAAATTTTGGTTTGATTGAATCGTAGTTATTGATTGTAGAACTGATAAAATAATAAACAATGAGAAAAAGAAAAACTTTACACACGTGAAATTATTTTTATTGAATGAGAAGTAAATGTATGGTACCGAAAAATTATACAAACCGCTTGATTTCTCTTTTTTTCTTTTCCTCTTTCGCTTAAAACATTGTGCTACCAACTGAAAAAACTAAACCTAGTTATACAGCCAATAAACGTGGGCTGCGTTTTTTTATATGGTGCCATGAATTGGTTCATCTCTATCGTGTACGAGCTGCAACCCCAGTTAACTTGGTCGGGGTGAGTACCACTGCCACAGCTAAATGCATTCACCATTGCACAATCTTACAAACAAGTCTCTGTATTTGGCGCATAAGGCTTTCGACAATAACAGAAAATTGGACAATATTGTTACAGGATACAACCTAAGAACTACAGACACAGACATGGGACAAGGTTAAAATACGACACGGACATGCAGATACGACAGTTTTTAAAAAAGTAGAACACAAACACATTGAAGACACGTTACATATAATTTTGTTTTATATATAAAATTATATAATTTATCATAAATATAATGGTAATGATATATTATTCATAAAAAATTCAGTATTTTATGATAAATAAATGTTCTATAGTCATTTATATTATGTTTGGTACGATAAAAAAAATGGAAAGATGGAAAGTTGTAATGATAGATAAAATATCATATTTGGTAAGGGAAGAAAGTATAAATAATAGAAAAGTTGATAGATTAACTTTCTTTCCAACTCACCAAAATTAATCCCTCCAAAATTGAGAGGGAAAATGGACAGAAAGTTAATTATGTGTATTGAAATGTTGTTGTTTGTCTCTATATCATTTAATATATACATATATCATATTTATTAATTACATATTATGTATATATTAATTTCATATATAGATATAATGCTAAAATATGTATTTATATATATATATATATATTCATCTCAATTGTTGTTTTCTAAATCTTTTATGTATTTTTTGCTTTTGTTATTATATTTGTAGTACAACTTTAATATGTTTAATCTTAAAAATTATATGTTCTCTCATAGTATAAGACACCTAATAATCAAAATTTTAAACTTGTTAATCTTATGTCAATACATGTTTATTGTTTAATAGTAGACACGGTTATACGAGTTGCAAGGGATATAAGGTCTTAGGTTACGGTCCCTATAATAGTCTCTCCACAATTGCGGAGAAGATTGTAGACATTTAATCTACTTAGATATTGCAATGAGGAGAGATTATGCGATCATTTACCCTTCGAATGAAGTACGTAAATGACGCCTATATCATTGTTGCCTAGAGTTCATCCGTGAATTATTGCATGAACCATGCACACCGCGGCTTCTGACAATTTACGTACACACGTTTTAATGCTGCGTCTGAAATGGAAGAAAAATGAACAACGTTGATGTGAAACATGGTTTAATTAATTACCACATGCTCGAACCTTTGTGCTGGGCTGGATTGTGGACAAGTCTTGCAGTCGTTGATATATATATATTGGACATTTGACTTCCTTTTTCTTTTTTTAAAAGATAAATAGATTTTATCTCTAAAAATTATTTATATGAAACTTCAAACGTGGAGAATGACGGACGAGGCTGAAACATATCAGTTCAGACCATCGTCCTCGACCTCGTCATAGGATGGAACATCATCAGAAGTTGAGGATGGGGCATTGTTTTTCAAGAAACCGTCACTTGGCACCCCAGACACTATCTGACACCACCTGACACGTTTTGATGAACCCCTAACACACTCGGTGTGCAAAAAAACGTGTCAAGTACTATTTACATTACTTAAGCGACACTCAACTTGAATGTCCTCCATCAAGTTAATCTATAAATACCATTCATTTAATGAGGGGTAAAAGGTAGATAAGATAATAAGAAAGAATAGGAAAAAATGGTCTATTAAATCTCTAAACATCTCCATATCCACACACTTTTACTCCTTCATTAATCATTCATTGCCTTGGGTGTCGGTGGTGACTCGACAAGTACCACACCGGTTTCCTCTTTCATTAGTCGTTCTATTGACAAGATTGTAGGACAAAGCCTACGGAACGCTAGAAGAAATGTGGAATCAAAGTCATTTCTACTGGCCTCGCTACAAAACTGATCCATCAGGGAACAAATCTCATTAAAGAAGACCTCTTCACAACTTAATCTAAGTATGATTAAAATATTACTATGAGTATATTGTTTATTGTCGTTAAAATATAAATTATAAGGTTAATAATCCTTTTAGTCTTTAAAGTATGCTCATTTTATCAGTTTGGTCTTCGTTGTATTAATTTTATTAATTTAGTCTATAAAGTTTCAAATCGTGTCACTTTAGTCTCTAATCAGACAATTTGTAAAAATTTTTGATTGAAGTGACCACGTGTCATTCTTTCAGACGGTAGGGATCATTTTATCAAAAACTTAACGGTCCGTTTATATAGGAATTATTTAAACACGAATTAAATACTTTAGAGACTATATTAACAAAATATACATACTTTAAAGATTAAAAACACTATTAACCCTAAATTATAATTACGGATCTTTCAAGTTTCTTGAGTACTGCATCATCTTCAAAAACTGTAACCAGATCCAGAAGCTTCGCCATTAGACATGGTGGTTCCAAGTGTTTCCGAGTGTGACTGTCAGCCAAATTTAGCTGACCAGGTACATCCTAGCTAACACCTTTCTTCAGATGGTCTTTAATTTCTAGTGTGTTCTTGTCAACTGGCACACACACGCAACCCCCCCAACACATGATTCACTTTAGCTTGATCTCAATGTATCATCTGATCTTTCTTTTTTGATGGGAACAGATCATCTAGTTCTTTTTTTTTTTTTTTCCTTTTTTGAACAAGAACAAATCATCTATAGTTCAAACAAAGTAAAAATATCCACTTATTTGAAAGTGGAGACATTGAAATCCCACTTAGGTGTCCACATATTGGACTAATGGGATCTTTGATCGGATTGATCATTTGCATTACTTAATCAAGAAGAAAAATAGGTAAAGTTCTAGAGTGTGTGCTAATGATAAAAAGAAAAAGAAAAAGAAAAAGAAAAATTAGGTTGCACAGATTTAAAAACAAGAAGACGTAAACTCACATATTCCGAATTTGAGTTCCTTTTGTCACATGAAATTCGGATACCTGTAGCTTATGTGTGTTTACCAGCATTTAGGGTTTGAGTTGCTATCATATTTAGGGCTGATAATTGAGCCGAGTTACTAGAGTTCGGCTCTGATAATCAAGCTCAACTTGTGTTCTAAAAGAACCGGGTTTGAACAATTTTTTAGACTCTTTTAGAAAACGTCGTTTTCTAAACAAGCCTAAAAGACTCGGTTCAAACTCGCAAAACTCGGCTCGATTATCCGCCCTAGTCATACTAAACTTGAGAAATCCCTTTTACTATCTTATTACTAGTTACAAGTACTCTTAAACCATATAGACACGTATTTTCTAGACTTCTTTTAAAATTTATAGATCGTTCTTGTAAATTTTCAACATGTAAAATACTTAATATATCATAGCTCTAACGATTTATAATTTTTTATATTTTTTAAAATTATTAAAATCAGTAGAGAGTCAATTATATATTTTTTTTCCGTAAGATTGGGCCAGAGTCAAAATTACTGTAGAAATGAGGTTTGAGTAACATTAGAAGCAAATTCGGCTGGAGCAAGTACCCTCTTAGGGCCCAAAAGTATGCCTTGAAATGATAATATGCATACCTACCCACATTAAATGGCTAAAAAGATAACCAGGCTTTTGAGTTTTAGTTAAAAACAGACAGAGGACGGTAGCTCAGGTGAAGCTAGCAGTTATTTCCTTCCAAACACATGTCTTTCCCTGTTGTTCTGTTAAATAGACAATAATTGGATGGATGGTTCCCAGTTGTTCACTAGTATCGTTTTTTATTCAATGATTTTTTTTTAATAAATCAAGAATCGTCTTAATCATATAATTTCTAACTAACGTAATTTGTGAATGTGCATAATCACCGGTAAATTACAGGTACTAAGTCAATGGAGACATGTCTTTTTTTCTTTTTTGGCTGCAGGATCAACAGAGACATGTTTTACCAGTTACTAGACTCAAATGGAAATTACATTATAGCAAATTAAAACCAAAAAAGGTTAACTGCAGGAGATTTGGAGAATATAAACACAAAGGAAGTTTAAGGCTCTCTCTCCCTCTCTCTCTCTCTCTCTCTCTCTCTCTCTCTCTCTCTCTCATTTGATGGTACCCATTGACCACTGATTTTAGTCTCTCCACATTTTTACTTTTTCCTTCAACCTGTGAGGATATTGCTTTTTACGTACACCCACTTTTCCAAGAGTAGATGATAAGGTAAATGATACATCTTTTTCTTTTATCAGCTTTCAATTATAGATCGTTTATAGTATATTGGTGAATAACTGATTTATATGTAGTGGGTCTAATGTAGATTTAAGGTTGTTGATCTATCAACCAAAAAAATTCAAAGAATGAGGAGGAATCTAACTCTTCTCAACAATGTACCTGAATCACTATTTACCTAAAAAAAAAAACATATTTGAATCACGGAGTTAACTAGGGTACTCAAAAAAAAAAATAGTATTATACCTCTATTTATTATATTTGTTGATGCTTTTATTATTGTTGTGGTACCCAAAAAAAGGGTAAAAATAATTACCACAATTGTGGTAAAAACACCCACAAATGTGATAAATCACTCATACAAGTGATAATTTTATTTCTACCGAATAAAAGTCATAAAAATAATTATCATAAATGTGAAAAAAAACACCCACAACAGTGATAAAAATACTCACAAAAGTGATATATATATATATATATATATAATATAAAACAAGGCAGACTTCAATAAACTCATATGACGGTCTCAAATAAACTCATTCAATGGTCACCAACATCTATCTCAATATATATATATATATATATATATATATAATATAAAACAAGGCAGACTTCAATAAACTCATATGACGGTCTCAAATAAACTCATTCAATGGTCACCAACATCTATCTCAAAACCATTCACATTGTACCGTGTCTTTAGGTACGGGTTACTCTTAGTCACCTATAAAAATGGTAAATTTTTTTGTTGTAAAATGACCACAAAAATTATAAAAATATCTATTAAAATAATAAAAGTTAGAGGTATAGTGCTGAAATTTTTTATTCGATACCGTGGTGAAAGTCACTGAATCACTGATACGGAGACAGTATTGAAGAAATTAAGAACCAAAAAGTAACTGGCAGGTAGTTATAAATGTTTCTAATTATTCATAAGTTTTTAATCACAAGAAATGGCATGGAGTTTTCTGCAGATAGGCCAAGATCTTTAATAGCCCCACCTTCCCATACCTTCAACTATTCATGGGGGGAGAGAGAGTGAGAGAGAAATTGACAAGACCAGTCAAATGTGAGAACTTGCATGGGAATGAGTCATGAAGGATCTTAGCAATTTTGGATGTCCTATCTCTCTCCTCATGTTTATATAAACCTGGCCTCTTAGATTGTCTCAGACCCACTTTTTTCCCTCTACTGCTACCTCTGCATCCAAATATATCACTTTCCTCAAGCCTTCCATTTTCATTTCCAAAGCATTGAAATGGCAGCTTTTTCATACCAACACCACCCTTTTCTTTTGGACTCAATTCTCATGCCAAACACTTCCATTAAGATGCCTTCCTTTTTGGAGGAACCAAACAACACCACTTCCCCTACCTGTTTTGCTCAATTTTACCAACCTGAGGTTGTTTGTATCCATGAAAGTAGCTGCCTTCAACACAGTACAAAAGTTGCTCTTAGCAATAATGAGCCTTCTGTGAGAAACAAACATAGCTCAGACTCTTCCATAATTGTTGATAAACTAGAGACTGGTGAGCAAGTCACTCAGAAGCTGAATCCTATGGACAAGAAGAGGAGGTACCCAGACGGTTCTTCCATGAGTTCTGCTCAGTCAAAGGTAACTCACACTGAAACTTGGTCTTGAATTATACAATATTCAATTTCATGTACGTGAGGGCGGGCCTTGGCGCAATGCTAAAGATGCTCTATTGTGATCTGGGCATCAAAGTTCGAGTCGCCAAAACAGTTATTTCACATGTAGTGTCAAGGTGGGTCATCTAGTTTTCTCTAGACCCTGCAATGGTAGGTGGCTAGTGCTTTAGGCTGTCCTTTTTTTTGTTGTTGAACTTCATACTTGGGGAGTTCTTAACTTATCAAGATTTAGTATGTTCACACTATAATATTGCTTGATTTGGAGGTTTTGTTGATAATTGTTGGTGGCTCATTTTGTTAGGATGTGAGAGAACTGAAAGGGAAGAAGAAAAAGAGAAGCAGTGTAGGAATGAAAGATGGTGATCAAGCTCAGAGCAAACCTAGGGCTAATAAAAAAGATGGGAAGAAAGTCGTTGAAGAAGCTCCAACTGGCTACATTCATGTAAGAGCAAGGAGGGGCCAAGCAACAGACAGCCACAGCCTAGCAGAGAGGGTACTATTCATTATTTAAAGCTCTTTACAACTGTGTTTTTACATTTAAGACCAAGGGAACTACATGTTATGACTAGTATCCAATTCTTTTTCTGCTAACCACGTACATCAATTACACCCGAGTTTTATATAGTCAAAGACTCAAAACTCACGTGTGGATTTGCTCCTTGTCTCTTGTTAAATTACAAAATCAACCCATGCCGGTTAATAAATTTCCAAATTTCTATGAGGCAAGATCAACTATTCATGCCTGAGAGC
The DNA here is from genome assembly GCA_951799425.1 of Ilex aquifolium. Taxonomy (NCBI): domain Eukaryota; kingdom Viridiplantae; phylum Streptophyta; class Magnoliopsida; order Aquifoliales; family Aquifoliaceae; genus Ilex; species Ilex aquifolium. Next base: position 11,351,432 of record OX637410.1, on the reverse strand, counting down.
AATCAATAATCCTTTTTTGTGTATGGATTTCAGGTAAGGAGAGAGAAAATAAGTGAAAGGATGAAGTTGTTGCAAGCTATTGTTCCTGGGTGTGACAAGGTGAGGTCCAGCACTTTGTGCTCACTTTGTCTTTCTTTATAGATTAGTGCTTCTTAGTCTTCTGACATCTTCATGTGGCTTGATTGAAAAATAGGTAACTGGAAAGGCCCTTATGTTGGATGAAATAATTAACTATGTCCAGTCCCTACAAAATCAAGTAGAGGTAATAATTTTTACTCTATTATTATTTTATTTCATCTCTGTAAAATCTTATTTAACTTACCCATCTTTGGTGTTTCCATTTTGCAGTTCCTTTCTATGAAGCTTGCTTCCCTGAATCCCATGTTCTATGACTTTGGAATGGACACAGATGGTTTTATGGCTAGACATGAGGTATAAAACAATTTCAAGAAAATATTTCAAGCCAAAAATGTTTTCCTTTTTCTACTTACCTAACTCTTTTGCGGAAACGGCCTCTCCACATGCGGGATAAAGTTGTGTATATCTAACCCTCTAAGATATCTTTCACTTATTTGGTTCTTTGAGATCCTTTCTGCACATAAAAGCTAATGCTCTCTCTCTCTCTCTCTCTCTCTCTCTCTCTCTCTCTCTCTCTCTCTCTCTCTCTCTCTCTCTCTCTCTCTCTCTCTCTCTCTCTCCAGCCCACAGGCTTTTCTAACACAACCAACAGTTTCACCACAGACAATAACTATCCTCTTGTGGACAGTTCAAATCCACTTCTGTTTCAACAAGGGCAGTTGCTAAATAATCTCTCTCAGGTATGTTTTCAATTTATGGAAGGTCATAATAAAATATTCCACCTTTGTATACTCAAAAAAATACAAAGGAACATAAAATTACAAACAAAAAAAAGTGAATTCCTATATTTCTAACTTTGACATATACATCATTTTCAGGCTAATGGACAGCTCTTATGGGATATGGATGAGCAAAGACAAAAGTTTATAAATCAATCTGGTTTCAGCAACAACTTGTGCTCTTTCCATTAATATCAGACCAAGAGCTGCCCTACACACATCTGGTAAACCCTCAAATCATTGTCTCAGGAAATATATGTACATACACTCCTAAATGGATAAACATAATGTATTTTTTATTCATTTCATGAGAAATGTAGAGGCCGTCCCGTATATTAGCTAGACAATTTTTAAATATCATCACAATTTTCAATTATCTCAATTTAGTTCTCAAAATATTTAATTCATAGTAATCACCTATCCGATTTATTTTTTTTTGTTAAAACAAGCGGAAAAGCCCATGACGTTGTATTTATTTGTCCCTTGAACTTTTTTTTTTTTTTCTGTCTTTTCGGTTGTTTTAATAGAAAAATTGGATTAAAAGAGTTGATTGATAAGATTTACATAGACTAAAGATTAAATTTATGAATCAAATTGAAATTCGTGACAAAATTCGAGTTGCATCTATGATATTTAACCTAAATAGAACTACAAATGATTAGATAAAAACATGCTCATGTCTTTTTACTGACTTTTGCTCTTTCTCTTGAACTTTTACAGTTTGTAGGGAGATTTCAATGCACACAAACATAGAGGAAAGTAAAATATTGAGGGCATAAGTTCAAAAGCTGCTTATTCTTTAGTATCAATTCTTATTGTTCATCACATCAAAGCTCTGATTCAAAGCTAAGTTGATAATGGAGTCTGCTCAAGCTATGAATAAAGGGCATGAAGCATAATCCATGGATGGAGAACACAAGGGAGACACAAAAGGACAGCTACAACCGACCATATTAGACCTGCAGATCTCATGTAGATCCTTTGTTCCTGACCCAATTTGAGTGATAGTTATAGCTGAAATGATGTAAAAATCGAACCTAATTTATTGTACTAATCTATTGACCTAATCTATTGCAACCATTATATTAGCAATTCAACGGTTTTAGTGGATTTGATCAAGTCAATTAGGTCATAATACCGTTATGTTTCTTGTCCTTTTGTTAAATTTTATTACTGTTGCCTTGACAAGTTATGCATATGAAGTTTTGTTAGATATACCGTCAAATCTTTATGTGGTTTGAAATTATTCTCATGGGTGGGGGGATTAAGTTGAATTTTAATTTGAAGTTTTTTACCGGATGTAGTAATATAATATGGGTTTAATATAACATCTACATATTTGAATTGACCGCTTAGCATTTTTAGTCAAATATGCTCGTTTTGTCGGTTTGATACTCAATGTATTAATTTGATCTCTAAAATATTTCATTTGTATTTCAATGGTCCCTACATTGTCATTCTTTTAAATAATATCACATGATTATTTCCGTCGAAAACTTAACGATCCGTCTTGATCTTACATTAGATGAACCCTTGTTCTCACATAGGTTTTTTTTTTTTTTTTTAATTTGGTTTTATTAGCATTTGGATTGTGGGAATGTTTAGTTTATAGGGAGGGATGTGATCACCGAGGAAAACGGTTGAAAACGAGGACTGACTTACCGTTAGATTTCGTCTGGTCCTTTGTTAAATTATTGCTGACATTGCAACGATTTATCCATATAAAAGTTACCGTGGGGTTATATATATACCCAGGATGGAATCTTTCTGTCTTTTGGTATTGGGATTAAAGAAGAAAATTTTGTTTTTGTGTATTATTACGGTCACATAAGAAATAAAAATATTTTAATTTATTTCAAAAAATTTAAAATTTATTTTTTAAAATATTTTGAAATAATTGTGCAAATACATTGAAATATTATAGAACACTTCGAAATATTAAAATTTTAATTTTATCACTGATTCATTTCGGTATCCTTGAAAACAGAAACATTTCAATTGTTTCGACCTTTTTTTAAATACGAAATTAATATTAGTTTTTCACTATGATAGTACTTGCCAATCAATGATCAAAATTTCTAATACTAAAAATTGAGTATTAATCATACAATATCTATATTTTAAATAATAATTAATTTTTTCTATTTAATTATGCAATGTAAAATTAAAGTGAATAAAGTAAAAATAAGAAAGTGGTAGGAGAGACAGAAAATAGAGATAGGTGTAGATTAGTGCTTTTGACCGACATGGGGAGATTGTTTTTGAGTTGTCAAAATATATTAAAAAAAATTGGAGCGAATTTTATAGTTTGGATAAAAAAATATAAAAATTGGTCAATCTTAACCATTGTTGTAATTTTTATAAGTTGCGAGTTTAACTCTTTATCTGTAATAGTTGATAGATAATATTTTTTATCATATTTTTTTATCCCATATTATATGAATGAGACAGGTTTTTTGAGCAAGACAACATTCATTAGTTTTCATTTGAAAATCCCGTCTGGTTTGATCTTTTGAACATACATATAAATGAATACTCATATATGCTATGTCTATTCGTTAATCTTTTTTCTCCCAAATTAAATACATAACGGTAAAGTATCGTTATTCAAGCGTCACGAGTTCAAAAAGTGAAACACAATCTTTTGGGTGCAGAAACAAGACTACATATATTTGAACATTTTTAATAATCGTAGTAACGAGAATGTCATACACAAAACTACCTTTTGAAATTATAACCACTAGCATGAGAAGAAAAATGAGACTAGAGTTGATTTATCACCATTTTAAAGAGATTAATTTTCATAATAGAACTGCGATGATTATCAATGTCGTATCATTTTTTTATGGAAAAATCTCATTTTACCTCTTAAAAAATATAAAAAAATTTAATTTGTCTCTTGAATAATTAATTTTTTTCACATTACCCCTTCAAAGAATAAAAAACTTTGTAATGTGGTTTACCGTTTTATTTCTGTTTAATCGTTCGTTTGTTTTGTGATTTCTAATTGCTTAATTTAACACAAAACAAACGGACGATCAGATGAAAATAAGACGGTGGACCATATTGTAATATTTTTATTTCTTTGAGAGGCAATGTAGAAAAATTAATTATTCAGAACACAAACTAAAATTTTATATATCTTTCGAGGAGCAAAATGGGATTTAATCTTCTTTTATTATCTTCCCCCAAAAACTTTGAATGCCCATTTGTTAGAAAAGTCTAGAAAAAGAAAGAGAGAAAAGTGATATTCATGTGATAATGATTATCCTATCTGATTTTCCTTTTTTCTTCAATAATGAATGATTCAAGAGCTACCAATAGAGTTTCCCAAAAAGAAACGGACATGACAAATCAGTGAGAGAGAGAGAGAGAAAGAGAGATGTGGCCTACGAAATCAGTTCAGTTGAAAATTTAAAAAACACTGTTGAATGTGTCTCAAATGGCTTAATGTTAAAAGAAGACACATCTTTAACATGCCTGTCCCTTCTCTCCACAATGGGAGATACATACAATTATCTCACACTGTTTTTAGGAAAAAATGGTGCTGCCGACTTGATAAAGTTTTGGAAAGTAGTGAAGGCAATACCATGGCTCGTTTGGTTGTAATACAGTCCTATAGTAAATGAAAAGATTGTATTACTTAAGGGAAATGATGTGTTCACCAAAAAAATTATCAAATTTTTGAATTCCAAGCGATGTGATACAATGATAGCCATTCAATAGTTGGTGAGAGTTTTTGGGACTTACTGATCCTATGTTTTACTTTAATTTGGGATTCAAAATTTGGTGGATGTAGTAGCATTGTTGTTTATTTGATACGGGCTAATTCTATATAAGATGATAAAACACAAGATTAAATATGAGATAAAATTAATATTTATTGTAATCTAATGTTAGGTAATACACTGAATAAGGGTAGGATAATAGAGTCTTAATTATATATTGACAAAAAAATCATCAATCTTATTTAGTTATTAATGTTTTTGTTTATTTGGTGGATAAAATAGTAAATTTATAACTTAATATACTGGAACTAGACTATAATATCAATTCCCCAAGTGGTATTATAATCGGCTCAATAGTACAGATATAGTGTATTATTTAGATAAGCATTTAAAGTAAGATTATATATAATACGGAATATTTTTTGCAACCAAATACAGTTGGATTATAGAATTTTAATTTGTTATGACTCCTTAATATTGTAACCAAACAACTCCTAAGCATATACTTTAGTATAGAAATAAAATTGTCCTGCACTGATCTGTGCGTTTGAGGTTCAAGTCACAGAAAACAATTTCTCGACAAGTAAGATAAAGTCGTGTACGTGTGACTCTCTTCAGACTTTGTTAATGATAGAAACCTCGTGGCTATTCTTCGTCCATGCGATAACATGTATGTTTTGTTAGTTGTAGTTTGCCAATTGGATTTATTGCTATAGATTGGCCTATTAAGTGTGTTTGGTTGCTTCATGTTTTGGTATGCCTTTTGGTTCACACATTAAACTCTATGTTTCCTTGGTCATTGCCTCTTTCTATTCTTTGCTCCTGTTATTTTGGATTTGTCTCACTTCTAATTTTGGATCTTTCCCATTTTATAGAAAACTTTATGTTCATCTCAAAGAGAGAGATGATTTTTCATGGTTCTTGAGAAGTTTTATGACAAAATCGCCTTTAGACTAAAGAGGTTTTCAGAGAAATCGTAATTCATTTTATTAATCAAAACTAATACACATCGTTCTCCTTTATCTTGAAGTACAAGTGTTATGTTTTATTGCTACGAGAACTTTGCCGGCCTTCGACCCACTAATTTATTGGGTGTAAGCATGATCAACCAGCACTCCGCGTGGGTTAACACCTAACTAAGATAAACCCAAACTAAACCTACCTCTCAAGCAAAGCAATGGTTAACTGGACTTCTCTTTAATCTTGTCCCATGACAATTAAGTCGGCATTCAAACATCATTCAATTCAAAAGTTCAAGTGACGTTCAAATCAGTGACCAACTTAAAACATGTAACCCACCACAGTATCTATCGATTTTCCTCGTTCTTTTTTTAAAATACAATATTAATAAAGTTCAAAATTTTTATTTAAAGATTTTGCAATGAAATATTATACATCTCCAAATAAAAAGTAAATTCGAAATTCTTTCTGCGACGAACATTACTCGTTGCCGAATTTAATTTTTATTTTTATTTTTTATTAGTCAAAAATATTGCTACTGAAAAAAAAAAAAAAATTGACAACAACCAGTTTTGTCACCGATAAAATTAGCATCTCCGGCCAACATTGGCGCCAAAAAAAAAGTAGGGGGAACTTTTTTGTGAGCCCTTTTAGCAACGATCGAAAAAATTGGTCGTAAAAAAATCATACAAAAATATTTTGCAACGAATTTTTGAAATCGTTGTCAAAAGGTACTTGTTGCCAACAAATTTTATTATTTGATGATGCACAAATTAATTTTGTACACCATTTGTCAAGTGATTAATAATTAATGCAGTAATTAAATAGAGAGAGTAACTCAAGTGAGACAAAGATGTAGAGTGATTCGGTCAACGTGACTTATGTCCACTATGAAGGGGTAGGGTCGCCTGAGTATTTTATTACTTCGAAGAGTGTAGGGAGAGCAAGGAGATACAAGTTATGACAGAGTGGAGAGAGTGATAGCATGCTCGATTGTGTGTGATGCCCCCTAAATATTAGCGGGGCTTACAAGTTATAGTCACCTCCTAACAGATTGAGGAGACTTATCAGTAACTAAAAGGCTAATTTGGTGGACCTGACGCCATCTTCTCAACGGATGAGGCAGTTACGGCGCTCTTATAAGATCCGGTCAAAGGATGACATGGTGGTTAACTTCTTCCAAGGTGTCTTGGATGAAGCTCTTGGGATGACCTTGCCTACTCCCTTGGTGATGTAGCTCCTCGAACTCTGATGAGCTTGACTGGGCGTAAATCTCTTTTGGACTGGACCCATTAGATCTTTTTTAGTTGGACTCTTAATTCAAACTTAACTTATAACTTGAGTTAGATCTTTAGGCTTGACACATCATTATTCACTACCAAAACGCATCGCTAAAAAATAAATTTGTTGTAGTGATGGCTTGCTAAGTAATCGACCTTGACTTTTTTCTTTTCTGAAAAAGATACAATATTAATAAAGTTTAAAATTTTTGGTAATGTCTATTAAAGGTATTATGATAGATTCCAAAAAACTAAGATTGATCGCAACTTTTAAGACCGATCCTAATGGGCTTATTGAACCGGAACTTGACTTGTTTTTATTGCATTTTGTATGATTTAAGAATTTTTAATTTGTACCCTTAAATATTAGATTTCTCACATTACATTTTTTTTATTATTATCAGAGCATTACACATTCGATGTATTAAAAATATTACAATGTAACTTTTTTGTTAGTTTTTTTGACTCATTCTGTCAATGTCAATGTGGTGAATTTTGACGGAAAAAACAATGAAAGGTAACGAAAAAAAACCAATTACAATATTTTTAATACATTGAAGATACAATGTGAAAAATCTTATCTTTAAGGGTATAAAGTAAAAAAACTTAAACTTTTCGGTATATAAAATGAGATTCCCCCTAACATACAAGATAGGTCCAACTCTTAAAAAGTTTGTAATTAAGGTCTCTGTGGGGCCCAAACTTTACAAGAATTTCCAAAGCAAGCAGGCCCTGGACCTGGAGGCTTCCACTTTCACTTTAATGATTAAGATGATTCAATGCATAACCCATCAAGAAAGCTATGGATGTCATTATCTCTCAGTATCACTTGGTCTGCGTCGACAACTCCATGACCATGACCATGCCATGCCAACCCATTTTCATAAAACGTACCTTACGATATTTCTATGCTCTGTCACCATCTCATCTCATCTCATCTCATCTCATCTCATGGGTGTTAAATTTGTTTTCTTACTAAATATAAATTAAGATTAAGAAAAAAAAGAAAGTACAAAAAAATGCAATCAATCATCAAGGCATGGTCTCAATAGCATTGATATAGGCTACCTGTTATGGAAAGCCCCTATTTTATCCTTTTTTCTTATAAATATTTATACACATAATTTCGTACAAAAAAATTCTTATTTTTTATATAAACTTCCCTTTTTCGAAAGTAAAGTGGTATACCACTTTTATATTGAAGAATAATCTATCTATATTATGAATAGAGAAAAACGACATACAAAAAGAGTAAAGAAAGAAGACCGAAAAGTAGCATAATAAAAAGGTCAAAAAAAAAAGTGAGATGAAAAATCAAGGGTAATGCTGGATTAATTAAAAACAACGACTAAATGATACCAGGGGTGTAACTCGAGTGGGTTAGAGAATCTATCCAAGCCCAACCTAAATTACAAAACTTTCGACCCTTAATCCAACCTAAGTCTGACTTTCAACATGAGGTACTCAATCTGAGTATTGTCCAAGTTAATTTTGGGCTCAATTTGAGTTGGTTCTTGTTAAATAATCCGGACTCAAATCAAGCCCGTAATTCAGGTTAAATTCAGTTTGTAATTTAGGTTCAATTTCGAGCTAAGTTTCGGGTATGATGCAATAACTTGATCAATTTAAATTCAAAATAAATTAAATAAAAATATAAAATACATTTAAAATTTGTATATAAATATATATAATTATAAATTTGGGTTAAGCCCGATTTTAATAATTCAGGTTAAACTTGTGAACCCGAAATTTAAACCCAAGTATGATCCAAATTCAATTCGAATTGATTTTTTCAGCCCAAGCACAATCCAAATTTTAAAAACATCAACCAAGCCTTATTTTTTACGGGTTGGGATCAGATTGCACCCCTAAATGATGCGGAACTAACATGAGAGAAAATTTGAAGTGCGAATGAGTAAACATGGGACTAATAACACCCTATGTCAATCCCACATTATTTAATTGCTATATTTATCTCGGTTTTTTGTCAATATAAAGGATAACCAAAAAATTAAGAATAAAGATGAACATATCAAATTCTTGATTAAATCTGGTTTATTAATATTCCGTTTGGTACGGTGAGAAAATGGAAGGATGAAAAGTTAAAGAGATAAATAAAATATTATGTTTTGTAAGGAATGATGAAAAAATGGATGGATAAGCTTTCCTTCTAACTCATCAAAATTAATCTCTCCAAAATTAGAAGAAAAATGGATGAAAAGTTAATTATTTATGTTGAAATGTATCTTATTTGTCAATATATCATTTGATATATACATATACTAGTTATTTTCCGTGCCTGAAGGCACGGAGTAATAAAAAAAATAGTCAACAATAAACATATTTGTATTTACACCCAAAATCAAATTACAAAGATAGAGGAGAGAGAAATGAATTTTAAGCACCGATTGTAATTGGGGCGAGCAGTGGTAGTGATGATGGGTGGCAGTGGTGGTGTGGGAGACAGTGAGGGGATGGTGGTGCTGGGGTAGTTGTGGAGTGGTGGCGGCGATGATGGTGGTGATGGTTATTGTAGAAAATGTGGTGGTGGGGTGACAACGGTGGTGGAGGTGGGGCGGTGGGGGGTGGGGGTGGTGGTAGTGGTGGTGGTGGTGGTAGGGTGGCGGCAGCGATGATGATGGTAGTGTGGGGCGATAGGAATGGTGGTAGTGGTGATGGTGGTGGTGGGGCGGCGGGTGTTATAGTGGTGGTGGCGTGGTGACAGTGGTGGTGGTTGTTGAAACTAAGGTGGTAGTGTGGTGGCAGCAGTGGTAGTGGTAGTGGTGTTGGTGTTGGTAGTTGTAATGGTGGTGGTGGTAGTAGTGGTGGTAGTGGTGGTGGTGGTGGTGGGGTGGGGGGGGATAGTGGTGGTGGGGGTGGGGGTAGTTGTGGTGGTAGGGTGACGATGGTGGGGCGGTGGGGGTGGTGGTAGTTGTGGTGGTGGGTTGACGATTGTGGGGTGGTGGTGGGAAAGTTCAAAATACTACTTTATTTTTTAAATACTTATGAAAAATTATAAATCCTAAAAGTACTTTTAAAAAGTTACTCCAAACACACTCTTATGAACCTATTTTCCCTATTAAATTTGGGGTGTTAATATTTGCCGTCGGATTAATTTTAAAATAAAATTTAGAGAGATCTTAACTGCGAAAAGTAAAAGTCATTTTGTTTATCTTTTGAAATTTGAATTGTATTGTAGTTTATTATATAGATTATGCATAAGTTAATTTCATAAATAAATACAATGATAAAATATGTATTTATACTTTTTTTAAAATAAATTAAAATTTTTAAAAATTAAAAATAAAAACAAAATATTTTTTCTATCTTACCAAGCACAAAAAAAAAATAATCATTTTTATTTTTCATCCATCTAACTAAACACAAAGGAACGAAAGTGTATCATTCATAATTTCCTTCCTTGAAGGATATAAAGTGTATACATCATACTTTTCATCATTCCTACCAAACAAAGCATAAATGAATATGGGTATAGTTGGATTAATATTGATGGGTCAAGCCCAAAAGGCCTAGAAGCCCAGTTGCAATTAAAAGCTCAGACCCATGAAGACCCAGCAAGCCCAATGAGATTCCCAGGTTCAAGTAAATTCACCATGGAGCTACCCCAGCTTAGCTACGAGATCCAGAGAGCATTCAAGACCCCTTACCTCCCTTACCCATATTGGAAGCAGTCAAAGGGAGACCCGGTCTTGTGGAGAGCTCCTCAACGGTCACACCCGTTGAGGAGAATCCGCAAAACCCACTAGAATAGCTCAGTATGGCCACTTAGTAGCTCCATTCGGTTGAGGACTGAATATAAAATGTAAGCCCCACCAACACTTGGGGGGCATCACCTTCTACACAGCATAAATCTCCTTTTCCTCTCCAGTCTGTAACACTCCGTTCATCGGAATCAATAAACTACCGGCAACTCTCTGCCATTCCAAAGTGGACGTAGGTCAACTGACTGAACCACTATAAATCCAGTCTCTTTCTACATTAATTATTACTCAATTCTAAATTACTTGACTAGTGGTGTGCAAGGTCAAAATTGTGCATCATCAGTTTGGCGCCGTCTGTGGGAAGAGACAAAACTTCTTACTCCAAAATTTTCACCTCCTAAGCCAATGACGATCACTACCAGATCCATGAATCAACCTGAAGGCAATCCTCCACGAGAGGAGGGGATTGCTCCTCCACCCATCAACCCTGTCCCAAATGCTCCAGCTCCCAATCCACAGCAAATGCTGGAGACCATGCAGCAGCTGGTAGCCCAAAACCAGCAGATACTGCAACTTATGCTCGCTGGACAAGGTGGAGCACAGCTTGGTGGTGCGCAGCATGGAGGACCCCAAGGAGCTCCACGCCCTGGACATCAACGAGCTCCACACCCTGGTGTTCCACACCTAGGCGCCCATACAGGGCTGGGCGCCCCCTTTGGAGCCCCTTTGGATGCCCCACACAGGGGAGCCCAACATGAGGGAGTCCCTCACCCTCCTCCTGCTTCCCATGGCGAGAACCACCATCTCCAAGAGGATGAGGGCGAGAACCAAAGCATGGAGCATGGGAGCCATTTCCATGACCATTCCAGAGGAGCACCCAACCACTGGGACGAGAAAATCAAGGAGGTACAAAATCAATTGGGTGATGTCTTCAACGCCATGAAGGCACAGGGACCAGAGACCGTAGATTACCTGGTAAGGCGTACAGACACCCCATTCAAGCCTGACGTGGCGAACTATCCCCTCCCTCAGAAGTTCAAAATGCCATCCGTGGAAACCTTTGACGGAACAAATGATCCACTAGACTACCTTGACACCTATAAAACTCTGATGCAGCTGCACAACGTCCCTGACGAAATCATGTGCAGGGCGTTCCCAACCACCTTGAAGGGATCAGCGCGACAATGGTTCGCCAAACTCACCTCGGCCTCCATAGGCTCCTTCGCCGAACTGAGCAGATCCTTTGTGACACAGTTCATTGGTGGACGCCGCCAGCAGAAGCCTGTCACCCATCTGCTCAGTATCAAGCAGGACCAAGATGAGAGCCTGAGAAGCTACCTCACTCGTTTTAACGAGGGGATCCTTCAGGTCGAAGAGCCCGATGAAAAAGTCAGCATGACCGCCTTTCTAGGAGGCCTCCGATCATCGAGCTTCCTTTTCTCCATGATGAAACGCCCACCAAAGAGCATGCCAGAACTATTGGCAAAAGTCCAAAAATATATGAATGCTGATGAAATCAACAGGTCTAGGCGAGGTGAATCATCTCGCGGATCGCCAAAAGCTTGACCTGCCTCTGCACTGTTCTCAAACAGGCAGCCTACCTCCAGCTTAGCGGCTCTCTCGCGGGTCGCCAAAAAAGTCTGGCATATCTCTGCTCTGCTCTTAAGCAGGCAGCCTATCTCTGCACTGCTCTCAAGCAGGCAGCCCACCTACCTCTGCAATGCTCTCAAGCAGGCAGCCCATACCTCCAGCTTAAAGACTCTCTCATGGGTCGCCAAAAGCTAGGTCTCAAAAGGTGTAGCTCTCTCACAAGCAGTCCTTAAACTCTGCATTTGCTCTCGCGCAAGCAACCTGCCTCTCTCTCCAGGTAATCATGTTAAATATTTTAATGTTTGGAATAACATTATTTTTGCCATCTCTAGACAGGATCTTCAAACTTAGGTCATCTGCAACCCGAGGGACTTCATTAGATCAGCGTACCTAGTGACTGACCGTCTTTGCTCGTCCAAATGAGGCAACCCAATAGTAGGAGAGGTGCCTGATCCCCTCTGCTCGCCAAAAGGGAGCAGCCCAGCAGTTGGAGAGGCGCCTATGGTGTCCGAATTAGCGCCTGGAGTGGTGCCCATAGCTACCCATGTACCCAGGCTGCTACCCAACTCTCCCTGACGCTCCATGGACCGAAAATCAGCACTTGGTGCTGCAGAAAAGTCGCTGCCCAGCCCTCCTGAGCTGTCCGCGACACCAAAATCAGCGCTGCCCAGCGCGTTTGAGCTGTCCAGGACAGCGGGGACAGCCCCCAAGTTGCTGCCCAGCGTGCCTGAGCTGTCCGGGACCTCAACCCCAACGCCTAGGCTGCTGCCCAGCACATTCGGACTGTCCACAGCAGCAGAACAGGCGCCCAGGCAGCTGCCCAGCGCGCAGAAACTGCCCAGGACAGCCCCCTCTTTGCTGCCCAGCGTGCCTGAGCTGTCCAGGACCTCAACCCCAGCGCCTAGGCTGCTGCCCAGCACATTCGGACTGTCCACAGCAGCAGAACAGGCGCCCAGGCAGCTGCCCAGCACGCAGAAACTGCCCAGGACAGCCCCCTTTTCGCTGCCCATCTCGCCTACGTAGTCCACCATCTTTCCCCCATTCGTACCCAGGTTGGAGAGCCTGCTAAAAGAACCAAAACCCATGGAAGAGGAGCCTGAACCAGCGCCCAAAACAGCGCCTGAAGCTCCTTGGGCGGACTGCTGTGGCGCGCGCGCAGCAGCGGCTGAACTGGGGTGTTCTCCTCCTCCTCCTCCTTCAACTCTTGCAACCTCCAAAGCTCCAAAACTACCTTCTTCAGCCCCAACTTTACGATCCCCCATGGCACCAATGGAGTTTTCTTATCCTACCTATTTCAAAATCTCCAATACCCACTTCAAAAAATCCAAACAAAGAATACCCACAAAATGAGCTTGAAAGATCTCAAACCTTACCTCTCTTCTTCCAAAATCTCAATGGAATGGAAAGAACCAAGCTTACAAGAGTGGGTCTTCAAGGTTTTTCAAGAATGGCCATTCAAGACTTTCAAGAGATGGATTTTCAAGAAATGAGCAAAATGAAGAAGAAGACTACATTTATAACCTAGGGTTTTTAAAAGAGGGAAAAAGCCCAATTTGAAAATAATGGGCTCTCCTAAAAAACTCTAGCCAAAGTGGAAAAAATTTGAGGCATGCAAAGCAAAAATGCAATGTGGAGGGAAAGAGTCATGAAGCAGAAGAATTCTCCGTCACCTAGAACTCAAGGAGCAAACTAATGCACCCTTCTCCAAGTTTCCTTGAACACGGGGCATTGAGGGGCAAATGATGGGTCAAGCCCAAAAGGCCTAGAAGCCCAGTTGCAATTAAAAGCTCAGACCCATGAAGACCCAGCAAGCCCAATGAGATTCCCAGGTTCAAGTAAATTCACCATGGAGCTACCCCAGCTTAGCTACGAGATCCAGAGAGCATTCAAGACCCCTTACCTCCCTTACCCATATTGGAAGCAGTCAAAGGGAGACCCGGTCTTGTGGAGAGCTCCTCAACGGTCACACCCGTTGAGGAGAATCCGCAAAACCCACTAGAATAGCTCAGTATGGCCACTTAGTAGCTCCATTCGGTTGAGGACTGAATATAAAATGTAAGCCCCACCAACACTTGGGGGGCATCACCTTCTACACAGCATAAATCTCCTTTTCCTCTCCAGTCTGTAACACTCCGTTCATCGGAATCAATAAACTACCGGCAACTCTCTGCCATTCCAAAGTGGACGTAGGTCAACTGACTGAACCACTATAAATCCAGTCTCTTTCTACATTAATTATTACTCAATTCTAAATTACTTGACTAGTGGTGTGCAAGGTCAAAATTGTGCATCATCAAATATGTTTCATTAAAAAAAGTTAGTAGAACTCATTGATTTAACAATCTATATTGACTTAGTAGTAAGTAAAATTCGATAAACTTTTTTGAGAGAATTTTGTGAGAATCAAGAGTGTTTCATATAAAATTATTTTTTCACATAAACTAATAACATAAATCCCAATGTATAGTTGAAATGGTAGTAGGGACGAACTGTAAACTCAGACGAATCTTGGCAACTCTCTATGGCCAGGTTATGAGGGACTTATTCTTTATGAATACCTTTATCCTGACGTGAATAATTAGTCATACCAAAAAAAAATAATAATAATAATAACATATATGTGACCAAAAAATTAATGATAACCCATAAAACTATTAGAAATATGATATTATCAGAAAGAATCCATCAATATCCAAGTAGAGATACGATAAGATCTAAAAAGATCCATCGATATCTAGGTTTGTTCGAATAAATAGAGAAGATGATCACCTTCAATAATACATTGATTAGGTCCGTGGATGTGGGCACCACTCCTCGCCGCAAACATCCGAAAGACGAGAGAGAACCCTTGGGGGGTCATGTGTTTCCGGCTGTTTTCACTCAAGCTTACACGAGGAAAGAATGGAGGTGTTCACTGACTAGCAAGTTCATTCACTTGAATCTTATATTCTTATTTCATGGCTTTTCTTTAATGGTTGTTTTAGGTGGACGATAAGGATGGGCAATTATCAAACACATTATCAACCCATGATTATGGAAGGGGTTGAGCGGGACCGGTTGAAGGACTGCTCGGAGGGTGCAGCCTAGTCTTCAGGCCAATGGGGCCTGGTCTTCTCCCCGTAGGAGGAAGCAAGTCTCATGGCTTCGCCATTGCCCATTCAATTCCCTTGTCTCCTTTGTCCATACATACGTATATATATGTAATTTGGTGGTGTCCTCATGCGTTGGTGCTAAGGCATGGGTTGTCCAAATTTGGACAAGGGTCTTGATCGATCTTGCTTATATGTTCTCTTGTTTTTTAGGCGAAAATCGTTTTCAATCACATATAGTTTGGATTCATGTCTCTAATTCAAATCTCATATTTATACAATTATCTATTATCTATTAATCATGCGTATATCTTAAAAATTTCTATTATATTTGAGCAAAAAAACTCGAACTTTATAGAAGTTAATTTCTTCTAGAATTTAAGAACTCAGTAAGATTAGCTTTTATCAATTCAAAGAACCAAGCTTGCATCATTTACTAAGTAAAAATGTGGAGAACTTGAATAGATCGAGGATCATTGGAATTTTGACATTACATATACAAATCATTTTGTGAGTAATTGATGCAGTACGTATAGCAGAAGACTGATTACATGACAGATCAAGACCGTTGAAAGCAGCGCTGATCGAACACCAATCTGGACTGATTTTTGGCAACAGTGTCAGAAAATTTCATAAGACCCCATTTCGAAAGGCTCTCAGCGATCTGAGCAAGAATGAAGCTTTTTGCCTTCAACCCAATCGGTTTTTAGCCCAAAAAATGATGTTTAGGGCATTTTTTTTATTTTTATTCCACTGTTTGAAGTATTTTCATAATATTGTGTATTTGCTAGGTTTTTCTAGTAATTTAAGACTATTAGGGTTCTTATTTATATTGTGTTGAAAACTAATTCAGTAGTTTTTTGTTTATTTTGAATAAAACTTAAAGACGAGTTCTCTTTCAATTCCTAATTGACTTGATATTCTTATGAATCAACAAGACTCTTGAAGACTGTAATCTGGTATTATTACGATAATCAACAGGTTATAATTTATATTGTTTGATCTCGTTTCTTTATTCATGGTACTCTGCATCAGTAACAATGAGTAAAGAAGAGTAAATCACACTATAGCATTTTTAAACTATAACCTCAATCTCACATCACTTCCTTTATATTGTTTTGTTGTTTTCATCGTCTCTCTAATTACTTAAATTAGTTTTGACGAGCCCAAATTTTACTGAGTTAGGCTCAATTAATGAGATAAACTCAAATTAACTACAAAACATGTCAAGCCCAGTTCATGGAGTCGGCCCAATCTAAAGTTCAAGGAGTTCAAGAGGATTAGCGCACGTGGGGAGTAATCACCGGGATAGCCACTCTCAGATATCAAGATGATATTTAATTGTATCTATCATTAGTTATAGCTATCCTCTCTTATTGGAGAATCAGTCACCTATCCCTTCATGCCACTGCTTCAACCAAGGCTATGTGCCTATAAATTGTAAGCTCTCTCCACATGAGAGGGGCATCTCTCTACACACCATCTACACAGCTATCTCTCTCATAACTAACCAACCTCTCCCAGAGCTTACCCTTGTTTTTTTCTCTTACACCTTACTTTATTAATAAAATTCTTCGACCACCGTTGCTGCCTTTGGAGTGGAGTAAGTCATCATGACCGAACCACTATACATCTGTGTGTTGTCTGTGTTGACCTAGTCTTTGCCTTCTATTATTTTTTTTTTTGGTCCAGCCTACCGGTATCCGAACCCACTGGGCCGACTAATCCGGTATCGGAGCGGGTCCTGGGGTTAAGGTTTTAAACTCCTCCCAACGGGCTTGCGGGGGATCGAACCGTAGTCCTCCCTACCAAAGTCTAGCCCCTGGCACCACTAGACCAAGACACCGTTGGTTTGCCTTCTATTATTAATTGCTTTATTGATTGCTTCATTAATTACTCTGCATCATACACTCGATTGTTGATTGTGCATAAATCCACTTTTATGCATCATCAAGTTTCACATTATTCAAAAGTTGTTACGTTTTATGCAAAAATATTTACAAGTCATTAATTTTAGGACAAAGTGAAAAAAAAAAAATCATATACTGCAAGAGGATAATGAGGTAGAATCTAAAATCTATAATATAAAACATGGCAGACTTCAATAAGTCTATCCGACGGTCTCAAATAGACTCATCCAACAACCACTAACATCTCTCTCAAAATCATTTACATTAGGCCATGTTTTCAGATACGGATTACCCTAATTTTTTTATATGAGAAACATAACACAATAATTAAGGGAATAATGGGAGGTGGAAGTTATAGTTAACAATGTGTCAAAGTGTATCTTTCTTCGAAGAACAATTTAATTTTTTTTTTTTTTTGGGGGGGGGGGGGGTCGTTAGTGTTGGGCCTGTTGGAGACTTTATAGGCTCTACTTAGGTCCATATAAAAGGACAGTTTGGGTGGCCTGGGGAACAAACCCCACACCAAGCCCTGTCCCCTACTAAAAAAAACCCTTGTAGCTATAATAATGCCAACAACGGACTCAAACCAGTGGGAACAGCGATTGTATGTGATGGTTCAATGAACTTGACATTAATTTAGTTATAATTATTTTATGAAATTTAGAGTATCCTTTTATTTCATTCACTCCTTGCTAGCTCCATTTTAATGCACATTATTTTTTTATACCTCATTTAAGTAATCATTTGGTCGACATTGAGATGTGGGTGTCATGTGCTTGGCATTTTACATTCAACTTAAAAGACACCTATATCCTTATTTATTTAATTACTTAATTTTAATTATATATTTAAACTTTTCATATACTTCCATTTCCACAAGAATTATTATTCCACGTATTGTAATTTTTTTTTAATTTCCCGAGTTAATGACTCTATCTCTCTCATTTACTTCTCACAAATTTTCTAAGTTACAATAAATTCATTAATCATCCTTTGTTTATGGAGAATAATATACTATCATTAATATAACTATTATTCCATTGATAACTATCATAAAGTCCATTTTTATCATTCATCTAATATGAACTGATGTGTATCTTTGCAGACGGTACAAATTCTTGACAATAAATATATCAATTAATCAAATAAAATTTGAATCATTTCATTTCATTGTCCATTTTATGGCTAAGTCGACAGCTAATGGCCAAATATTCAATCCCATGAATTTCAATCATATATTAATAGTAATATCATTTCATTCCTCTCCTATTCTCTTATACTCAAGTCTCTTATTTGGTTGTAGGTTGCTGCTTTTTTTATGTAATTTATGTATTTTTTTGGAGCTGGGCTTGCATTGACATCTTGAATCGTTATATGTGCTTAACCAAATTAAGTGTTTTTTACTTATGAACCAGAGTGATCAATTGTGTAAAATCACTGTGTAAATGACGTCCTGAAATTTATTTACTCTATATTATATATATTTTATGTGTTTAATTTCCATGATAATAGGTTCATTTTTTGTTTAGCACTGAAACTCATTTTGCATATTTAGCATTATATTTTGTGTGTAAAAAAAATTATGTGATTCTTCTCATGCATTGAATAGTTGAAACGAGCTCTTCCATCATGTGGATCATAGTTCGACTACGTTTTTTGAATTGCTCTAGGACATAAGGTATCAAATATTAATCTTCAATAATATACATTTTATCATTTGAATGTAGTAAAAAAAAAAAAAAAAATTGGTATGTTCATTATAGATTTTTTGTGGGTAATTACTTTTCTAGGATATTCATGAAACATATATGACGTTTCTTTTGAAATGTAATTTAATATTTATCTTTCACTAAATAATAAAAGCAATTAGTGTTCACCAGTTCTTTGCTTTCATCGTCAGAAATATGATAGTAAATTTTGATATAGATCATCCCAAGCTTATCATAATATAATCATCTCTTTGTTTGTTATTCTTTTAGAAACAACAACTATTAGCTTTAGAGTAAACTATTGAGACTCTAATTTAATATGTTAATATGTGACTAAATTTATCCATGACTCAAGTTTTACTAAATATAACACAAAATAAAGTTTATTTGTATAGTTGACGTTATTTCATAATCTTTATAATAATAATATACTTGATATTGAAAATGATCCACGTGCAGTGTACTTACATACAAAAAAAATTATAAGTTTACATATACTTCAAAAACAAGTCAAATAAAAACTTGTAAATAGTAAGATATTTGAATACTTTTAAATCACCACTTATCTTAAAAAAATATAATAAGGCAACTATACCATTCTAAATTGAAGCCTGAACTACTTTTTTTTTTTCCTTCTTATTACTAGATTACGTTGTGCAACATTTTAATTATATAACATGGTATTGATGATAAAAGAACAAATTTTAATAACATGAGGTGTTATTTAAGATAATTAAATATATATATATATATTTTAAGTTTATAAATTGTGTAAAAACAAATTACCTAAATTTGCTCACGTGCGTTGCATTGCTAATATGATAAAAACTACAATCGCTTGCATAAAAAATTAGGGATCCGACAAATCATTATCTACCCAAGTGATATGTCACGGGTTCCTCAGGGAAACTCAATCGGGTCAAACAATTCAAAACAAATCAAGTTACAATTCAATGAGGTCGATAAGGATCGACCCAGACATGTTAAGATCAATAAATAAATCCTTGTACCATCTCTAAATTGTAACCCTTTAAATTTTTTTCATAACCAAATACAATATCTTGGTTGAATCTTGGCTCCACACAAGAAAAACAAGTCTAGAGTATACACTGATAATCAAACCAAGCCTGTCGAGCTCGTTTTTTTAAACGAGCCTAAAAAATTATTCAAACTCGACTCGTCTAGAAAATGAGTCGAGTCTGAGCTAAGCCCAAAATGAACCGAACTCGAGCCAAGCCTATTGCATATAAACGAACAGAGTCTTTTATGCTCGTTTTTCTAAATGAGCCTAAAAAATCGTTCAAACTCGGCTCGTTTAGAACACGTATTGAGTTCTATACGAGTCGAATATGACAGACTTTGTTGAGAGAAGTAGCTGGACTCAATTATCAATCCTATCTGCACCTGCCATTTTAGCAAAAATTCCAAAGGTTTACAGTTGTTGAACCATAAAGCTTGTCTCAACAAAGTCTGCCAATAATATTACAAACCCTTCTACAGATAAATTAAAACCTCAAGAAAATAAAAGAAAAAATGAAAGCAAAGTTTCATAAGCAGCATACACTACGAGTGGCATAATTTACTCTATTATACAAAAAATAAATAAAAAATCAGAGTGTCCTTATTATGTCTGGCAGATAGCAATCCAACCTGGAATTTAAAGTGGACACTGATACACACTGCCTTGACTCAAATGAGATTTATGGTGGTGGCGACGTAAGGATTGGCATCCACTTCGCCTCCAAAACCGCCCATCCCTCCTTCTTCGTCACTTTTCCAGAAATTGCTGCATTTGCATGTATTAAATAGTGAGTACCAACAGAAGAACCCAGCAGACAAAAAAGTTCGACAGAAATTAGAGTTCGTGTAGTCCTGGAACCATAAAAAATGTAGTCTGTCCCCCATGCGACTCATGTCTACAGGAGAGGAGATATTATTGCTCACAGCAGGCTTAGCCAGAATTTCCAGCCTCAAGAAGGGACTTTAATGGCCTAGAGCATTTCAGGACCACCTAATTGTTAAGCAATGGGATATTGAAACACAAGCAGACTTTAAAATCTGGCTTTTCCTTCACCAAAATCCTCTACAAAATGGCCAGTGGTTTATGATGCCAACTACTTTACCAAAGGAGTTGGAATACGTATATCCATACATGCTGACTAGGATAGAGTAACGATGATGGGATGCAAGTGCGGCTAAATTTATATGCACTTAAAAGGATAAAGTAAAGAAGATGGGAGACTGAGAAAGGCAGTGTACAACTTTTGCCCCCCAGAAAGAAACCTACAGGAACTTTTCTTCTTTCTTTCTCTAAATTCAAATCTGATCAAGAGATCACCAAATCAATGTGTACTGAATCAGACTTGGATCATAACATGCTCTAATCTCCATATAAGGCCATATATGCTTGTAACTGACTCAATAACTTGTTCATAATTGTTCCTGCAGCTTGAAGTTCATAAAATAATGAGAACCCAACATAGAAATCTTGTTAAGTACCTGTTTGAACTGTCAGCCAGTCCCTCCAAGATAGCACGCACCTTCTTCTCACTTTTCACAGAAGGTGCCAATACAACAGACTGAAATCAATTCAAAAATGATCTCTAAGCCCAAAATTGTGGTTATACAGGAAAGAAATAAGGAATGGAATGCGAAAGAATTTTGAAGCAGATTCTAGAAGAGAGGTAGAATTTATTTACCAAAAACGATGGTGGCAAGCCATATCTCAGAATGCTTTCCACGAAGACACGTACAGCACAGAAGTGCATCCAGGAGCTAAAGACCTGCAGGAAGATGCAGTCGAACCAAATTCTTCAAATGTTTGAAACTAAATTACCAATACAAAATTCCAAATAGGCAAAATAAACTAGCAGGAGAAAATTGGATAGCGAAAGGGGTCTAAGAAACCCTAGAAAATCCATAATTAAAAGAATCCAGAAATTCAGAACTAAAAATATCCAGAATTAAGAACACTGAGAGTTCTTGACCTATGGATGGGCAACAAAACACTGAAATAGAAAGCGTGCGACATGACATGCTGTCTGCTACTCATGATCAGCTCACCTACACTTTGTGCCCTATGTCAGCATGTTAAGACTACTATTTTTCTCATCTGGAACCATGCAACATGAAATTCAAAAATGTTATTTAGCCAAAGCCATTGTAAGGATTAACAAATCACGT
This sequence comes from Ilex aquifolium, assembly GCA_951799425.1. Taxonomy (NCBI): domain Eukaryota; kingdom Viridiplantae; phylum Streptophyta; class Magnoliopsida; order Aquifoliales; family Aquifoliaceae; genus Ilex; species Ilex aquifolium. Next base: position 11,329,404 of record OX637410.1, on the reverse strand, counting down.
TGTACACAATCAATAATAAAATCGCAGAGGATAAAAAAAGAGAGACAGAAAAAATAGCAAGAGAAGTGAAAAGAAGAAGAGAAAGAGGTAGGTGTCTAGAGTATAAATGGAGCTGCTTTTTTCTTGTTCTTCTGACACACAAGTGAAAGTTAGTGTTTAGAAATTGGTACAACACTAGAAGAGACTTATGTGGTGATATTTGAATCACAGAGGGTGAGATGTGCAATAGGGGTAAACCAAGAGGGGATCACAGCCTAACAAACTCTGAGCATCAATATCCAAAAAATTGATACACACACATAAGGAATTGCACTTATAATTCACAACCGAACATTGAGATTGATCTAAACAGAAGAAGTTCAAGATGTCGACTAAGAGAGGCCTAAACATCAAACAAGAAAACAACTCATCATAAAACAACTGGACATATACAAGAACTACAGCGGAAATACCCATCATCACAAAAAGAATTATATAGAAAATAAAATTTCCTTCAAAACCAAATGGGTAGCTCTGGCATCTAGGGAGGGTAGTCTGGCCCAAAATTCTCGAAAACATATCCCTCTGAGACCCCAGGTACGTCAAGACCCACCCTGCCCACTCTCAATTACAAATAATGTTATGTTTCTTTTCAGACATACACGCCTTCGACAAAGAAATGAGTCACCCCATCTCAATACCATTTAGCCACAGGGATGGCATCAAAAGTGGCTATTATGTCCCCAAGAGACAGTAGCGCCAGAAAATAAGATAATAACAGTTTCTGACTAATTGCGACAGCTCCAAGAACCCGATTAAATCTATTAGCACGGCAGATGACCACGTAAGGGCTCCACCAATAAAATTGGGCATTCAAGAGTTCCAGCTTCCATTAAATCTGTTATAGCCCAAAAGGGAATTATATGAGAGGCTCCACCAAATTATTGGGCATTCTAGATGTCCAGCTTCCATTAAACTTGTCAAGAAAGCCATCTTGAAGATACGAAATGTCCGATGCTCAGCAATTATTTTCCTAAATATAGCATTAGTTCGCAGTGTACCTGCATACCCTTGGGAGCACCACTAGCATTGAATGTTATAATCCAGAAGTGAAGCAACTATGAACTGATCGTGAAAATTGCTCTTCATCTTGGTACATTATCGAAGCCATAGTACCTATGAAATCCTTGAAGTCTTAAACCCAAGAACCTATGGGCCCAATTAACTCTGGCACTGATAGCAGACTCCCTATTGATTGTCCAATTGCCAGTAGCGTACTTTAACTATGGTTCAAAATGTAATGCTAAATGACATCACAAGGTTCTAAGAAAATGAGAGTACCTCCCCATAACTGGTGTAGCACCACTGCAAAAGAGAGCTTCTAAATGTATCCTGGTCTTGCATTAGTTTTTCCACCTCCTGCTTCCGGCTTTCTTGCGTTTCTAGATTATGTTCATAATCACGAATCTGAATCACGTGGGATGAAACATGCAGTCCATTAGAAGAGACCTTCTACCGCTATCAATATATTACCAGGTTTTTCACATTACTAGTTATATTAGTAGAGAAATGCAGCGAGAGATTCGTACAGACCAGAACACATCAGATCTCATAGTACTCCACAAATCAAAGAACTATTTGACAAACAAACTCACTTGAAAACCTCGATCGCGTGCCTTACTTCTGAAATTGTCAGCATCGCGATGGAATAATGTTACAGTATGAAGAGCATATTCATTGTCCTCATGTAGCTTCTTGGAGGATCTGGGGACCTAAAATACTCGGTTCAATCAAAAAGTAGAATTTAATTAAGCAGAAACTTTTGCAATCAGGAAGAAGAAAATAAACTGTATTCCAAAACATGATAGAAGACCAAGACGACTTTTAGCTCCCATTTTCTGGGATATGGAAAAAGATAAAAGTCCAAAATCATCAGAAATTGCCAACTTTGTATGAAGTGTAGCAATCAGCTATCGTGCATCACCGCAGATCACTGAGACCATTAACAGTAAGATTAGGTAAACAACAAAAACAGCTTTTTTACCACATAGGTCGTGAGCGTTTCATAGCTTGACAACCAATCCTTCTGTGAATACTTAGGAACAACTGCAAGAAGGGTCACCAAATGTTCTGATATAATGACATCCTCTGGCTTCACTAAATTGGACAGGTCACGAACAGCCAAGCTGGAATAAGACATATAAATCAGCTAAGAAAAGTCCGGAGAGATAATAGATTGCGCTAAAATTGGATGCGCCAAGCAAAATGAGATGACGATGTCTTTGAAAACATTTGAACTACCACCCTCCACCCCACCATCACTCAGAAAAATAAAAGTAAGAAATTGAAGATGAAAGAAGTGCCCCATCCTTCCCATTCCCTTCCCGACCAAGGCACTGTCTTTGCTAATAGTTGAATACCCAATCTGCAACAGTTGGTAAGCCCTTAATAGCAATGCTAGTCAAATCTCGATATAAAGTCAGGCAGCCACTTGCATTTTATCCAAATTGAGAGAGGAGTACGTGCACTCTTTATTTTCTAAGAAATCGACACAAGAAGAACACAAAAAATATGAAGGACAATTTTCTTTACTTTCTAAGAAAGCCGCACAAGAACAAAATAAATATAGGAAGACAATTTTCTCCATCATCCACGTACACACAAATCCACTCAATAAGCTGTATCATGGAGCGCATAAACAAACTCGCAAATAAAATCATTCCAAGTCCAAAATCTTGAAAAGTGCTATATCCCATAACATTTATTTGTAGTAGACTTGGCACTCATCACATACCTTCCAGTTTGTTTTCTATTTATGGCATTGAGTTGACTGCGGACATTGTTGTACTCAGCAACACGAACCTGTCACAGATGACCCAGAAAATAATTACATAGCTCAGAACAGGCTTCAGTACAAGCAATTGACAAATAAAAGTCAGTATTTTAACAATGTTAAGAGTATTAAGGTATCATGTGTAAATATTAGAGGGTATATACGTCTTGTATTATTACAAGTTAACTATAAATACAAGTGGTTTGTGAGAGGTAGGTTAGGTTTTGACCACTCTCTGCCTTTATCTAATATTTTGTTAATTCTCTTAACTTAGCATGGCATCAGAGCATTACGATCCTAAATACAAATCTTAAAATCTTAACCCAATTTAATGTGTGCTTGTGTTGTGAAGATTACCTTAGGCTCGTGGTGTCACTGTTGAGGTGGTCCTGCTGTCGAAGCTTTTGTGGTGGTGCTGCTATCGAAGTTCCAGCGTGGTGGTGGCGTTACGCAGTGGTGGCGGTGACATATTGTGATAGTGGTGGTGTTACGTTGTCGGAAATCCCCTCTGTGGTTGAGGTTTCTGGTGTGAGACGTCGTCGACATTAGTGGCATCTGTGGACATCGGTAGCCTCTGTGTTCTTTGTGGCGATTGTGGTGGTGTGGCTGCTAATTGTTTACATCGATTGTCTCTGCGGTGGTTATGATGTTGTGGTTGCTAGCTCGTTGTGGTGGTGTGACTGTGGGGCGCCGTCGAAGACCAAGGGTTTGGTTTCAACCCTAATCAGCGAAGAAGACAAGATCCAAAATCAGTCTTGCGGGTCGGTTGCGAATTTAGAAAACGGACCTAAGTCCACGGGTTTAAATTATTTTCAAGTCCAGCCCACTCCATCTCCTGGTCTAGCCCAAGATCCAGACCAGACCGGTTCAAGACCAGTTCAATCTCAGTTTGATCTACTCTAAGCCGGCTCAGTCCCGGTTTCGGTAGTTTTGCACCGGTTCAGACCGACTCCTTCAGTTGTTGCTACGGTTCAGTAGTCCCACTCGTTTCTCCAGTTTGGTTCAGTTAGTTTTGCACCGATTCTATTGGTTTTTACGTTGGTTCAATGGTTCAGTGAGCTCAACCTGTCCGGTTCAACTGTCCAGCTTGTTTCTCCAGTCCGGTTCAACGGTCCAGCGAGGTCCTCCAGTTCGGTTCAGCGATCCAGTAGCCTCCTCTTGTCTGCTCAGTAGTCTAGCAACTCCCTCTTACTCCGTTCAGTTGTCCAGCTGTAAGGGTCTTACTCTTTTTTACTATATGCTATATTATTATGGAACCTAAGCAAGATGCTACCTCTCTTCCTCCATCTTTGCCACCCACCTATGCTTCTCCAGTTCTTCTTAATGGTCTCATGACTTCTATTAAACTCAATGGGACCAATTATACTTTATGGTCCCGCTCCATTCAAGTCTTTCTTCGAGGCAAAAGTTTTAAGAAATATTTGGTCAATCCTAAACCCAAGGAAGATACTTCTGGGTATGATCAGTGGGAACAAAAGGATGCTCAGATTATCTCTTTACTGTTGAATAGCATTGAGCCTAGTATTAGCTCTACTTTGCTCTATCTTGACACTACCAAAGACATATGAGATCACTTGACCACTATGTATTCTAGTACAGGTAATTTTACTCGTGCTTATGAGGTGTGCAAACAGTACTTCCGGCTGGAGCATGGTACTCTGAGCCTTGAGGATTATTACTCTCATGTTTGGTGAGTCTATGAGGAGTTGAAGCTCTACTATCCGTTCACTACTAATGCAGTAGTTTGGCAGAAGTAACATGAGAATTTGAATGTTGTTCGATTTTTGGTTGGATTGAAACCTGAATATGAGTCTATTCGCTCTCAGATTTTGGGTGGCTCTAGTCTTCCCTCTCTACTTGAGATTTTCTCTCGTTTACAGCATACTACTTTGTCTACTGGTTCTTCCGGCATTGATCATGGTGTCTCCATTGATCGCTCAGCTCTTGTGGTTCCTAGTAGCCACAATGATGGTCATCGAGGTGGACGTAGTAATCGTGGTGGTCGGGGAGGTCGTACAAGAGGCCGTACGGGTAGTCGTGGGGGCCGTAGTCAATGTTATCAGAATCGGACCAAACCGGCCGGTCAGACCAGTTGAACCGTGAACCGGGACCTAAAACGGTCCGGTTCTTTAGTTAGATCGCTTAAGGAATTGAACCGTTGGAGAACCGGAAAACCAGCAGGTTTTGGCCAAAACCGGTGAATCGAATATTCCTAAAACCGGCCGGTTCAAAGCTTAAATCCAGTCGATAGCACTTCGTCTTCTCCGTCTCAAACAGCGGCGAACATAGATCTCAAACACCACAGATCTAGAACACCACAGACCAAGACCACCGCAGATTTAGATCTCCTCCTAAGTTGTATAAGCCTTCTTCTTCTTCTCTTCTCTCTCTCTCTCTCTCTCTCCACGTAGACACATACCCACAAAAATGAAGGAAAAGTTGTTGGGTCTTCTTGTTCTCTCTCTCACATGCTGGGTTTTCTTTCTCTCTCTGATATGCTGAATCTTCTTTCTCTCTCTCACATGCTGGGTCTTCTCTCTCTCTACACGCACATACACACACGGTTAATATGAATAATTGAATATAAGTTAAATAGTTAATATACACTTCTTTCTTTACCAAGAATACACACACAAACACATTCACCAGTCGAGTTAAGACACAATAATATTTGATTTTTATTGTGACTGTAAATTTTTAGTTAAATTATTATTTTATAATTTTTATTATTTTTTTATTATATGACCGGTTTGACCAGTTAACCCAACGGTTGAACCAGTGAACTATTGATCCAGTCCCTCTGTCGGTTCAATATCTGGTCCAGTTTTGATAACATTGGTCATAGTGGACCTCTTTCTTGTACTCATTGTGGTCATGGAAGACACACTGTTGATTTTTGTTGGGATTTACATGAAAAACTTTCTAGTGCTGCTAATCAGGTTTTCTATCAGGATGACACCTCGATTGTTACTTCTATACCTCGGTTAGCTCCACCAAACTCTGGATCGGTTATTATTACACGAGAGAAGTATGTTCAGTTCCTGTCCCAGCAATAGACTGTTCCATCTTCTTCCACTGCTACTTTTGCCCAGTTAGGTACCGCTTCCACTTGTTTATTGTCCTCCACTCGCAGTCCCTCGATCATATACTCTGGCGCTTCTGACCACATGACTGATGCGTCTGGTGTCTTTTTTATTTATCAGTCTGTTACTTCCACACACAATGTTACTCTTGCTAATGGTACTTACTCTAAAGTTTCAAGTTTGGGGACTACTCACTTGAGTCCTGATATGTCCCTATCCTCCGTGTTATTTGTTTCTCATATTCCTTTTAATTTACTTTCCATTAGCAAGATTACCCGTTTTATTAATTGTTCTGTAACATTTTATATCTCTTATTGTGTATTTCAGAATCTCAAGACAAAGAGAAAGATTGGTACGGGGCATGAAGCTGGTGGCCTATATTACTTTGACCTTGATTCACCTACTCGGGCTCTACAAACCTTGTTGTCTCATTTTCAATGGTATTGTCGTCTTGGACATCTTTCTCTCCAGAATCTGAAGCGCCAAGTTCTTAGTCTTAGTTGTGTGTGGTCTATGTCTTGCGAAACTTGTCAACTTAATAAGCATCACCGTTTGTCCTTTCAGTCTAAAGTCAATAATCGTGTGTCTAGTCCATTTGAATTGGTACATTCTGATGTATGGGGGTCCAATAAAGAATATTTCATCTAATAAATATCCTTATTTTGTGTCATTTGTGGATGATTATTCTCGTGTGACCTGGTTGTTTCTTATGAAAGCTCGTTCTGAATTATTCTCTATATTTGAGACATTTTGTAAGGAAATAAAAACTCAGTATGGTTGTCGTATACGTATTTTACGTTCTGATAATGCTCGGGAATATGAATTTAATCCTTTTTTCTGCTTATCTTAGTAAAACTGACATTATTTATTAGACTTCTTGTGCTTACACCTCTCCACAGAATGGTGTTGCTAAGCAAAAAAACCGTCATTTGTTGGAAGTCACCCGTGCACTATTATTCCAGATGAATGTTCCCCGATGTTTTTAGAGTGATGTTCTCACTGCTTGTCATCTTATTAATCGTATGACATCCTCTGTGTTAAATGAGCAAAGTCCATATTTTGTCATTTTCCCTGGTAAGCCCTTATTTTCCTTACCTTCTAAGATTTTTGGGTGTGTCTGTTATGTTTACAACTTGGGCTCTGGGTTTGATAAACTTGACTCTCGGGCTACCAAATGTGTATTTCTTGGATACTGTCACACACAGAAGGGATGTCATTGCTATAGTCCTTCCTTTCGACGATACTTTACTAGTGCTGATGTCACATTTGAGGAATTTGTTTTATATTTTCTGACACTTGCTCAGCCTTTGGATCTGGACTTTGGGTCATCTCTTGTACCACCACCTCTTCCCTCACTGTCAGATATTCCGCTACCTACTGTGCTCCCATCTACTTTATCACTTCGTGTATACTCTCGTCGTCCTCGACCATCGATTGAGATGCTCGTACCGTCTTCCTTGTCGTCTCCTGATCCTGGCCCATCAGGTAATTTAGACTCTTTACCTAAAAGTACTCGTTCGTGTGTTACTAACCATCTCATTGCTCATTTTGTTTCATATAATGCCTTGTCTCCTGTCTTCTCTTGTTTTACCTTTCAATTATCTACTATCTCTATCCCTAAGCACTTACATGATGCGTTGTCTGATCCGAGTTGGAGGAAAGTTATGGAGGAGGAGATGGATATCTTACATCATAATGGGACTGGAATCTTGTTCCTTTATCTCCTGGTAAACGAACTGTTGGTTGTCATTGGGTGTATACTGTTAAATTTAATCTGGATTGTTCTGTAGAGCGTCTCAAAGCCCGTCTTGTTGCAAAGGATTTTACTTAGACCTATTGTGTTGATTATGAGGAGACTTTCTCTCCTATTGTCAAAATCTCTTCTGTTCGTATCTTGAATTTTTGGCTGCTAATCTTGATTGGTCCTTTTTTCAGTTAGATGTCAAGAATGCCTTCCTACATGGTGACTTGGTTGAAGAGGTATACATGGAGCAGCCACCTGGGTTTACTGCTTAGGGAGAGTACGGTAAAAGTGTATGTCGATTAAAGAAAGCTTTGTATGGTTTGAAGCAGTCACCGAGGACATGGTTTGGTAAGTTTTCGGATGCAATTTTAGAATTTGGTCTTCTTCGATGTTAGACAGACCATTCTGTGTTTTATAGACAGACGTATGTCGGATATGTTCTATTGATGGTTTATGTAGATGATATTGTGATTACTGAAAACGATTATAAGTGGATTGCCAAGTTAAAAACCTTTCTGCAAGACCGATTTTATACCAAGGATTTGAAAAAAATTCAGGTATTTCTTGGGTATTGAGGTAGCTCAATCTAAACAGGGTATTTGTTTATCCCAAAGGAAATATGTACTTGACATGCTAGAGGAAGCAGGTTTGATGGGTGGCAGAACAATTGATGTTCCTATGGATCCAAATCAGAAATTGTTGATGGATGATAGTGCACTGTTTGAGAATCCGGGTCCGTATCGTAGGTTGGTTGGAAAGCTCAATTATCTCACTATTACTCGACCGAATATTTCCTATGTAGTTAGTATAGTAAGTCAGTTTATGGAATGTCCTAGAATACCACATTGGAAGGCAGTTACTCGTATTCTGCGATATCTCAAACGTGTTCCTGGCCTTGTGTTGTTATATCAAGCTAATGAACATCTTAGAGTGGAATGCTGATTGAGCTTGCTCTTCTTTTGATCGACGATCAACCACTGGTTATTGTACTTTCTTAGGAGATAACATTGTCTCATGGAAAAGTAAGAAACAACCCGTGGTAACGAGATCCAGTGTTGAGGTTGAGTATAGGGCAATGACGCATACAACGAGTGAGTTGACACGGCCACTACACTTTCTCCAGGAAATTGAATTTTCAGTTTAACCTCCTTTACAGTTGTTCTGTAACAACCAGATAGCTATCCATATCGCTGCTAATCCAGTGTTTCACAAGAGAACTAAACATATTGAGGTTGATTGTTATTTTATTCGAGACAAGATAATAGATAGAGAGATTACGACTCCATTTGTGAGATCTGAAGATCAGCTTGCTGATATATTTACCAAAGCATTGAGTCGTACACGTCTTACAACAATTTGTTCCAAACTTGGATTATATGATATATATAGTCCAGCTTGATGGGGAATGTTAAGAGTATTAGGGTATTATGTGTAAATATTATAGAGTATATACGTCTTTTGTATTATTACAAGTTAACTATAAATACAAGTGATTTGTGAGAGGTAGGTTAAGTTTTGACCATTCTCCGTCTTTCTCTAATATTGTGTTAATTCTCTCAACTTAACAAACAACATAATGCTTATTTTATGGCCAACATTGCAGCCACATGCGTTATGCAACAACAATTCTTAAATGCTTGGGCAAACACACAGGTTAAATATAAGTAAATATATTCCTCAAAAACTAAAAATTTTGTGTAAGCCCAAAAAATGGTTTCCTTTTCAGACTCAGTAAAGCCAATAAAATTTGTTTTGGGGCTGCTTGGGTTAACTCTTAACCAAAAGAATAAGTTTTGCACTGAACCAAACCAAAATGGACTAAGCCCAGTTTTTCCCCATTCTCCAAACACCTTCATGAGTTGCAACATTGTCAATCAAAAACACACATTATATTTCCATTCACTAACATTGACAATAGAGCATGACTCCACCAATGAATCACATAAGTGCCTATGTCATATAGTTTTAGATCATTGTCTCATTTCCAGACAATTCTTTTATTCTCTCAAAATAAAATCATAGTGTTATGACATTTTTCAAACATAACTTATACAAGGGTTCGAGTCGCAGAAACATTCTCTCTACAAGTAGGGCAAGGTTGCATAGATCTGACGCTCCCCATAATCTTCTGTGGTGGGAGTCTTGTGCACCGGGTCAATCCTTTACATGACCCATTAAAATATTCCTCTTAGGAAGCACGAATACGGATACGAGATACGGGTACGATACAGATACGGTGATATGACAAAACACCAAAAAATAGGCTACGGATACAATCAGGATACGTCTATAAAAACGTATGTCTTATATTTATACTATTATGTAATGACTTGATAGTCATAATTTTTAGTAATTTTTTAACAATAATAAACAACATTAACAATTTTTTATTTTCAAAAATCCACATATTGTCTCACTTTAGTACATTTACAAAATGAACGTAATTAATTAAAGGAATAAGAACCAACATTTAATTAGATTGTTTGTTTAGAAGTGTTTGTTGCTAAGATTATAGTGTAATCAACTCATTTATACTCTTTTGACATGTGATAATGAATAATACTTTAAAAACATCCATGTGTCTTCAAAGTCATATGGATTGTTATGGATGTATTGCAGTATATGTGAAAATCGAAAGGAATGGATAAAGATTAAAACTAAAAATTATACATACTTATATGCATATAGAACTATCTATATATTTTATTTATTTTTGGATACGTTTGGCGTGTATTCGATACGTATCATCAAGAATCCGACGAGTATCATATCCGATACGGATACGTCGACCTTAACGAAGTATTCGTGCTTCATAGTGTTCCTCCATCCGGAAAACTACATGTAACCCATTGCACTAATGCCTTCATCGCCTTCAAACTCTTCAGTTTTGCACTTTTGCTAATTAATTATTGTCATATATTAATACTAGTTCCATGACAATAGAAAATAACTACCATTTCCCATCTCAATTGATAATTTACAAAATGACAGTATTTTATGATTTGAAAATCCCGTCTAACACAAATTATGATCTCGTAAGATAAATGGACTAAGGAATGCAAATATGCTCACTCAACCTGAACTCATAGTTTTGCCAACCCAGTTGTCTAGGGTACCACAAATAAAACTAGGGTGTTTATAGTCCAAGGCAGGGCAATGAAATTGCAGCCTGTTTTCTAGGTCATTATTCAAGAATCATGACACGATTAAACCAAATCAAATCGATAAATAGTATGTGATTCATACACAGTCAAAGAACCTTAAATCATAATTTCTCCAATTCAGCTGTCTTGGGCAAAATTACTAATAATATTATCTCTGCCCACATATCATAAACACATTTTTTATTTTCTCATTTGCATAGGATTATTTAGTAAAGGAAACTGCCTAGGTCGTCAGCTACCTAGTTGTTCGCAAAGGCAAACTCCATAAAGTACACATTACACAATTAAAACCATCGCGTTGATATGCCAAAGCAGGTTAAAGAAATTGACACAATGTTTTCTACTTTAATACTCATTAATCATAACAAGGTTAAATCAACAATCCATTTGATAGATAATATATTCTCATATACACAATCCTGCAATCTTAAACTCATAATTTTGCCAATTCATCTGGCTTGGGTAAGTAAGAATAATAATAATATTATCTCTGCCCACATATCATAAACACATTATGTGGTATTATCATTTGCATGATAAAACTTAACTTTAACTACTAAAAAATTTTAAGATTAGTATGGTAGTATAACACTACATACTCCTCTATCTCTCCAGGCAAGTGAACTCGCCTTGATTGTCAGCTACTAATTTGATCCCAATGGCAAACTATACATAATTAGCACAAGTAAAACTGTTTTGTGGATATGTCAAGGCATGTTAATGAAATTGACAGAGCTTTTTCTACCTCATTAGTCACGATCACAACAGAACTACACCAAATGAAATCAATGACAATATGCACTTCACATATTTTTTTGATAAGAAACAAACTAGTGTATTAATAATCACTGAAAAGTACATATACAATCATGCAAGAAGATATGACTTAACCAACTATAATACTCGTAAAAATTTAACATAGAAGAACCAATAATACCTTAAGATCATCCTCAATCTTGGCTATTGATACATGAATCCCATCCACAGTCTCTCTAAGAGGCGACATTGTTGGGAACTTCGCCTCATCCCACACAAATCTATAATTATCAATCTGAATTCAATTTTCTTGACAACAAAAATATACAAACTTCTTCAAATAAAAACCACTGAAACCTTTTACCTGGTGAGGTATGAATCAACAGGAACCCCATCGACTGTCAATGAACTACTGACCACACCAGAAACCCTCTCCAATTCTTCGATCTGACGGCGTATCTTCTGTGACACTCCTTCAATGAAGCTATTCGACTGCAATATTCCCCATTTTACATGAGATAAATCACGTAACAATGATTTCTTCCAAACCGCGATGAAATTGAATAGAATTTGGGGAAATTCACCTTCACAAGGTCATCACTGAGTGCTAAAAGCGAATCTAGTGTTCCCACGCGGAGATTTGGAATATTAAACTGCAAAATTCAAAGGTTTGATAATCCACAAAAATTGGCGTTTCCAATAGCAGATCTCGAGCTGAATCTAACATATTTTGGGTGTGTCTGTATTGAGATCATTACCCGATATAGAGGAGTATCGAAGGCGTTCTTTGAGATGGATTCTTGCAATCGACTCCACAGAGAAGATGCGGAGTTTTGAACAGAGAGAGAAACTACCCAGTACCTTGTCGCCATTGTTGATTCGATGTGCAGAGACTGCTCCGAACTTCAGGTAAATTATTGTTGAGAGAAAGTGAATTTATACAGAGAAAAACTACGAGATTTTGCAGAGATTGGCGAGCTCGGCTGTCGGAGGTCTGAAAACTGATGGTAGTTTTAGCCCTCTCCCTCGTATTAATTACACAAACTTAAGTTTGTGTAATTTTCTTTTTCCGGTGATGGAGTTTGTGTAATTTTAGGCAATTGCTATACACGTAGATAGAAAATTTTACTAATCCTGATAAAAAGATAAATGACATCTACCTACCTTGAGGTTTGTCTAATTAACAGTGATACCCCTCGTGTGTAAATAATAACACAGCAGTCCCTTCTCATTTTGGTTGTCTATAACAAATTCCTCAAAATGTTAATTGGGATTAAGGGAACAACACATGTTTGATGATGTTATTAATTGAAGATATCAAATTAGCTCTTGTACAATTTATACTAAATAGATAAAGCAATAATTTCTCTATCTTCCAATCATATTTTACCAAGTGTCTTTGACGAACGTTTTGTTTGCATAGGCTAAATGACTGAAATAATGTTTTTGGTGTTATTAGATAGATAAATAAAATTCTTCTTGTTCAGTCAAGTAAGAAAAATTCTATTAAATTTCTCCGACGAATACCACATATAATCGATAAAAATAGTACCTATAATCACATAAAAACCATGAATATTCCTAAAAAACTACATATACACTCTCTATAACAACCACTTATTTAATTTTTTTTAAACATTAAAATTTATAATTTAATAATTTTTATAATATGTTTACTAATTTATAAAAATAATTTTGAAAGAGAGTAAACAGGATTGGGAGAAGAATGAGTAGCCCGTGTATCGCAGGGGATCGAACGCTAAGTATATAAATAAACTAAGGGAAAATTTCAACCATACCTCCTCTAATTTATCATATTTTCAAGGACACCCCCTCTATTTTTTTAATATTTAGTGACACCCCATGTTAGATTAAAAATATTAATTATAATACAATTTTACTAAATTGTCCATGATATATTTGAGGACAAACTTCATTCACACCCCCTCTAGGTAAGTATATCTTCAATGAGACCCCCTCTAGATAAGCATATCTTCAATGAGACCCTCTTTGTTTTTTAATTTTTTTTACGTATTAAAATTCGAGTGAAGTAAAATTCGATTCAAGCTAATTAAAATTTTTTTTACATATTAAAATTTGAGCCAAATAAAAATTATATTTTTTACGTATTAAAATTTGGGCTAATTAAAATTCTATTTGAGCCAATTAAAATTTATTTTTAATCGACTCAAATCAAATTTTAATCAACTCGTATTGAATTTTAATCAGCCCAAATTTTAATATATAAAAAATATAAATTTTAATTGACTTAAATTTTAATAAATTGAATTTTAATTGACACGAATTTTAATAAGTAAAAAAATATAAATTTTGATCGACTCGAAAACGAATTTTAATCGGCGCTAACAACTCGGGTAGAGTTCAAATCGACTGAAATTTTAAAATGTAAAAAAAAATTTTAATACACTCGAATTTTAATAAGTTAAAAAAAATAAAATTTATTCAGCTTTAATCGAATTTTAATTGGTTCAAATTTTAATATTTAGAAAAATAAATTTTAATCGGCTCGAATTTTAATAAAATTTTATGTAGAAAAATTACTTGAGATTTATGTAGGGGCATTTTTGGTATTTTAGATTAATTTTTTTTGTTAGAAATGATAGTTTAATGGTAGGGGGTGTTAGTGATGTTTAAATATAAACTAGAAGGGGTGTCAGTGATGTTTTTTATAATAGAGGGAGTATCTTTAAAAATATAGTAAACTAGGAGGGGTGTGACTGAAATTTTCCCATAAACTAAACTATGTTGTCATACGAAGTAGGAGTGTCAAACGTGTCGGGTTAAACGGATAACGGATGAAAAATATGTAAACCCGTACACGACACGTTTAATAAACGGGTGAAAAATCTCAACACGAACACGACCCCGTTTAATAAACGAGTAGCACGACACGACTCGTTTAACCCGTTTAATTCTAAAAAAATTATATCAACAAATTTTAATACTCCACATTTTTTTATTGTCAATTGTACTTACCTCAAAAAAGAGGAATTTTTAGTCAAACCTCATAAAAATCAGACTTGAAGGCTTAAAAAAAGATGAAAGAGGTCATTATCTTTTATAAGCAACTCAACCCTTCCCATCTCCCTTCCTTTGTCTTTGAACTACTACTTTACTTTTTTTTTTTTTGTATTGATTTTTTTACTTCTTTTTTTCTTGCTAATTTTTTAAAATAATTAATTTTATTTAAACGAGTAAACATGTGATAAAAAGTTTGACAGGTCTCACCCGAACACGACCAGTTTATTAAACGTGTTTGGCGTGTCAACCCGTTTATCACTCAAACTCGTTTAATTCGTGTCGATTCGTGTCGTGTCAGATTTTGACAGTCCTAATACGAACACATATTCATATTATATACAATCTAAAATAGTTGTCAAACAAAAACATTTTGTGTGCTCTCTCTATTTCTTTTTCTCCCCCCCCCCCCCCCCCCTTCTATTTTTCTCCTCCAATTCAAATAAATTAATAAATTTTGAGATAAAAATTAAATTAAAACTTTGAGGACTTGATTGTTACAAATAGAAGTAATAGGAGGACCAAGGGGTAAAGTATAATTTAGCCGAAAGAAAAGAAAGATACTACTAACTAGAACAAGTGAGCGATGATGCATTCACATGGTGGAGCTCTGGATCGATTGCTTCTTCAATTCGATCTCGCCTCTTCAGATCCAGAGGATCATTCGTATTCACTGCTGAACTTGCAATTTATCAATTAGATGAGGCTTTTGCAATTGGCCTTCGTAGTTGCTTTAGCATCTGGATTGGCAGCTATTCTCATCTACATCACTGGTGTCTCAAATCTAAGTAAGTTTGTTCTTCTTTCTCTCTCTCTCGAGCGTGTGTAGGGTTGATTTTCGATGGATTTGATGTACTCTTGTATAGATGGAACGTTACATCTTTCGGACGAAGATTTGGAAGCGCTGCAATCTCTGCAGAGTGGTTTTCAGAAGTGTGTGGTGAGTTTAGGTTTCTAAATTATTGAATTGTTGTGGTGATGTTCAGTCATGCTCTATACTATTGATTCCATGTTTAGTTATTTTTGTGATTTTATTGTTATTAGGTTTTATATTGATGATGTTTTCACTAATTTTCCCGGCGAGAATGGCTATGAAATGGTGGATGAATTTCTGAGTGTTGGAGTGATCATATGTAAATCTATTTCGCCTTATTGTGGTGAATTGTGAAGTGAAAATTAAGGAAAAAGAAACTTGTTTCTCCTTTTGAAAAACAGAAATGATGCAAAAATTACAACTCCTGTTGTTCTTTGTTTGTGTGTGTTTGTGTGTTCTATCACGGGCGGTAACAAATGTTGTTGTTTTACTCAGAGAAAGGGGAAACTATCTCGATGTTCTGAACTTGGTAGGGATATCAAATGGAGTAAAAAATTTAGAATCTTATATTTCTCAGTGCTAGACTGAAAAGTAACGTCTTTCCACTGCTTATATTACGATCACTGGCCTTATTGGAAACAATTGTAGATTTCAAGAACTGTAAACAACGTCTAACAAAATATCCCTCATTTTGACATGAAAGATGGTGAGAAGGTGGTACTGATACTCTCCACAACTGTGAAAACAGTAAAGAGGACAACAAATGGTCCAAGGTACTAATGGATGATGTTTTGAATGCATGCATTTTGATTTTTCAAAAATTCATCCTTCGCTCGAAAGTTTAAACTTGTAGCTAGTCTTCTGCTCGATTAAGTTAATCCTGAATCTGACTTTCCGAAGGAGGATCACTCTTCTACCCCTGGCTTTCTTGTTTGCTAAAATGATGAGACACTCACCAATCAGAATTTTCTCCTGCTTAATAAAATATATGAAAATTATTTGTTGCATTTTCTCGGTAGTTGTCTTAGTGCATTGCTTTTGTTGGGTTACCCCTTTGTGTATATGCTTGAACTTTAGGCTATTCACTGGTGAAAGCATTGTGCCTTGCCGATTATATTCCGTTAGATTTGTACTTGTCTAACAATGATTTGATGGATTCACTTCTGTATATGATGCAGAGTGCAAATGGACTAGGTTTGCAAGCTGTAAGTGGCAGAGATTATTGTGAAGTTACGCTCAAGTTTCCCAGTGACACTGTGCCCAAATGGGTAGGTTTTCCATCCCTCGTCAAGATTTAAATATCTTATGTCCTCAATCATGATTATGTCTGTCAATGAATGAATCGCTTCTTCCTAACTAGTGACAGCATCATGAGATATTTTAAGCCAGACATTTGTCTTGTTTGTCAGAATCTTAGGAAATCCAAGTTCACTTGTCTATATATATGTCATACTTCAAAATATCATAGTTCAAAATCCTATTCTGCCCTCTGACTTGTTTTAGTGCGGAATCAATACCTAAACAGAAAGACCCAAAAACAGGAGAACTTGAAGGCTTGACATTTCAATTCAATTTGTGTGAAGCTGTAGCTACGTGGGAGCAGGTTAGGCCCCTCTTTTGAATTTGTGCGTTTCTTTTATTATTATATGCTATTTTGTGTTAATATTTCTGCATCGTAGTTACCATTTAAGACCATTTGTATATGATACTTCTTGTTGCTGTCTCACTGAATGAGCGCATGTATGTTAGAAGCATTACTTTTCTCTTTTGCCTATCAGCTAGATTGCTTCAATTTGATTGGAAGGCCTCTTATATTACTTGCTTGTTTGTTATATCCCTTTACGCTGCAACCGATTTGTTATCTAGTGAGCTGAATTGCTCAGGTGCGGAATAGTACTACAATACTCACTAGAGAGTTCATTGAAGCTTTACCAAATGGTTGGGAGGACTATGCCTGGCGGAGGATCAATAAAGGAGTACTTCTGTAAGTACTCTATGTGTGACTACTGTTGAATAAATTTCCATTTAATGCACATATGGATGACCAAAAGATGGCAAATATTGCCATCATGATCACAAACGCCTACGCATACCATATTTATCTTCAAATATTTTTTTAGATTTTTCTAAAACCATCATAGAAACTTTAAATATTATTGGAGAATTGTATATGTACTTTTTATGTTATAATAAATGTGAAATATTGCCACCTTAATCATTTTAGTTATGACGTCCAAATGTTTAAGCATTCCACTCTATATGAGGTAACTATAGTAATCGCGAGTGGTCTGAAAATGTACCTTGCTTGCAAGTCATAAAGAAGTTCGGTGAATTGTCTACAATTGCTATATGACGTCAATCAATCCACTCAATTGTAAAAAGCTGCTGAGTGCTCTAGTTTCTGCTGCCATATGCAGTCTGATATGTCACATTTTCCTTGCAGGAACCATTGTAACAATAAGACACTTTGCATGGAAAAACTTTCTCTGGTACTCCCAGAAAGACCACCATATTTTCCACGGCAGTTTGGCCGCTGTGCTGTTATTGGAAACTCGGGAGATCTTTTAAAAACAAGGTTTGGGAAGGAGATAGATAGTTATGATGCTGTCATCAGGGAAAATGGAGCACCTATCCAGGTTAGTTTCAGGTACTATGCTTATATTTCCATTGTCTTCTCAAATATTTATACTGTTATCCCTTATTTGTATTCCATTGCAGAATTACACAGAATACGTGGGGACGAAAAGTACATTTCGCCTTCTTAACAGAGGCTCTGCCAAAGCTCTTGATAAAGTTGCAGAGTTATATGGTAACATCAACATCCCACTTTTTTCTAGTCAATTTCAATGTACAAGCAACATGCTAAAGATTTTAATTCTACAGATTCTGGGAAAGAGGTCTTGATCGTCAAAACAACAATACATGACATCATGAACAAAATGATTCGGGTGTGTAGATCATTTTGCACTAACTTCCGTGAACTATTGCTTATTTTCTCCAAGTGAGTGATTCTCCTAAGCAACATATTCCAAAAATTAGATAGATGGCTTTGTCTTTTGTAGGAAGTTCCAATACTTAATCCTGTGTACCTCATGTTGGGCGCATCCTTTGGTTCAGCAGCAAAAGGAACTGGACTTAAGGCTCTTGAATTTGCTCTCTCCCTTTGCGACACTGTCGACATGTATGGATTTACTGTAGATCCAGGTTATAAAGAATGGTATGTGAGAATTAAAAAAAAAAAGTTAATTGAGATAATCTAGCAGTTGTAATTCATGTATGTGATCAAGGATCCCTGCAATATTATTTCAGGACTCGATATTTTTCGGAATCTCGGCAAGGTCATACCCCTTTGCACGGTAGGGCTTACTACCAGATGATGGAATGTTTGGGAGTAAGTTTAGTACTCTGCTATTTTCTAGAAGCTTTATTTTAATCGAGCAGTTTTAACATCAGCATGGTTTGGGGAGATGCTCTCCTTTTCGTGTATATCTCATGTAGGTGCATGAATGTGAATTAATGGCAGTTTCATGAACAAGTGTTGAAATTTAATACATATTCATCAGCATTTATAAGTTTATGATGTCCTCCGTTTGTTATCTTGGAACATCCGTATCACGGTCATCCATGTAATTAGTGGTTTTTTCTCTTATGTAACAAGTACAAGACACTTCCATTCTATCACAGTAGGAAAAGGAAGGATTAAGAAAGAGGAAAAGGATAAAAAAACCATTTCCACTCTCCAATTTGAGTCCTTGGATTTCTATTGTAGCATATTAACATGGTATTGATTCTCTTATTTTAAGCTTATTAAAATCCACTCTCCAATGCGGGCTGATCCAAACCGTGTCATAAAGTGGGTGCCTAGCAGCAGTACGGTTGCTGCTGCCAGAATTGCATCAGAGAAGTTGTTAAGGTAATTGATTTTCAGTTCTTTTTATCATTTTTTGCCTCTTATGGTTTATCTAATGTTCTAAATAGTTTGTGATTATGGAGTTCCACTAAATTCTTAGCTGTGCTATATTTGCTGTTAAAGCAGAAATCTGAAGATATTTTTAGACCAAGCTCATTTACCTCTTCAATATCAAGTGAACGGATTAATAACTATAGGAAACAGAATTAATGCCTTTCATTCAAGCATGTGTGGTAAAACATGTCTTTAGCTCTGTTCCTTGTGTTTATAGGAGGTTCGGAGCAGGATCTTGGGATCCATTAGGTGCATGTTCCGTCATCAAGAAACAACTGAAAGGAAAGCTTAAGGGGTTGTCAGGCCTTAGAAAGGCTGCAGTCGAGCATCAAAAATATGTAAAAGGCACAACCATGTATCCTTTGGAGCATAATCTTGGGAATGGTATCCTCTGCACAGTTCCGACCAATTGACCTTGTCTGAGCTAATTTCTTGGGTCACAATATACCAAATACCTGCAAATGGTTGGGAAAGGAAAAAGAACTGGTAGCAGATTTCTCAAAGCATCAATAACCAGCCTGGATATCGTGAATTTTTTTTCTCTGAGCTGTAAGTTCCCCCCCTCCGATTTACTTTGGAAATAGTTTTCTGCATCGAAGGAGTATATAAGATTGGATCAGAGCTCCAATTTCAGTACATGGTTATGATGTCTCACTCCAGAGATTCTAACTAAATCCCTTAAGATTCTTTTGTTGCTGTTACAGAGGTGAGCAGTTGATGTTTGATACCAGACTAATTCACCCTTTTTGTCCTAGGGTGTAATTGGTTTAAAAGCACTCAGACCCCTTTCAATATAGTTTCGGTTAATTTCGTTCAAATTCAAGTAGGGTCCACTGATAAATTTCATACACGGTGGGTGATCCACTGATAAATGAAATTGAGTAAGATTGTATTAGAAAAGAACTGGATCCGGTCTAAACTTTCATTTTTTTTCTGCCGATCCTGTATTTTATTGTGCAGTCATGTGAGGATGATGTAGAGAAGTTTCTTGTACCATCAATCTTTATTTTTAAAAGGGTTAATTTTATTTTGCCCCCTAAACTATGGTTCTAACTTCACTTTGTCCCATAATCTATTGACTGTAGCATATTGCACCATCAATTATGTAATTGTGTGACATTTTGCACAAGTAGTTAAAATCGTGGATAGAAATAATCTTCGTGAACTATTTATCAAATTGGTACATGGTACAATCAGTCATTAGATGTGTAACGGGAGCTATTGGGATCCCATTAAAACAACAATTCACATTAATTATGTCACTCGGTTGAGCTGGGCAAGGTGTGTTTCTATGGCATTGGTAGTAAAATTACAGGGATCTTGTAGTTAGATACATTGATTATATTTATTAGGCCAATTTTCTCGAGTATATTTATGATTGTGAGGAGTTGATTGTTGTCATGCTAATTTTTCGAGTAATGGTATATGGACTTAATTTGGGAGTTTAATGTACTTATATTGTTGGATTATCGTTGGATTCTAAAATGGATGAGGTGCAGTGGCAATTCAAATGACAGTAATGTATTATCCCCCAAATTGCATATTTTCAGGGTCACTGTTGCCAAAGAGCCAATATCTGCATGTGGATCGGATAATATTATAGGAAGTTGAATTCTTAATTTTGTTAAAATTAATTTAATTTTTGTTTACTTTGATATGATGGTATAAAATTCAGCTTAATTTTTTTTTTGTTTTGCCAAAAAAAATTATCTTTTTTTTGTTAACACACTTCTTAATATTAAACTTCCTTATTAATCCACAATTGTCTCTCTCTTCTCTCTTATTTTCTCTTTCTTCATTTTAAATTTAAATTATGTAATTAAAAAAATAAAAAATAAATTATTATTTAAAATATAAATATTACACAATCATTGTTCGAGTTTTAATATTACAGAGTGCCTTCAAGTACGGAATTATTATTAGTGCCCTCAGAATTCATAACCCACATGTTTATCCTAGTTTTTTGATTTTGAGTTAAAAATTTAATGAATGAATTTTGATCGAAATCAATAGTGCAACAATAATAACACAATGGCAAATTTGAATTTTGCATTGTTATCCATTAAAATTTTGATCTAGATCAATCAGCACGATAATAATACAATAAGAATTCTGAATTTGGTTATATCATCTACTCGTAATAATCCAATCATAATAATTACTGTCAAATTTCCTAATGACAAGTTACACTTTGACATTTTTATTCAATTTCATTTTATTTCTTCAATTATAGAATAAATTAATTTTGCACCGCCCCAAAACAGAAATGCTTGTTGTTTTTTGGGCAAAAATTATCTACACGCCGAGATAAAGTGAAATAAAAATAAAAATAGTTACGGGGTAGAGTGTGACAATTTTTTGTTAAATTTTGAACAGATGAAACTAATAATCATAATTAAATGTGTAAGTAAAAATATGAAACGAATCCCCTCCCCTCTCATGTAATGTATCTATACTATTTATAAATGTCAGAATCTGCGAAATTTTTTTGATTTTTGAATTTATCCTTAATTATAATAATAAAGTCAATTATATCCACTTATATACTTTTATCTAATTTTTGTATTTTTACTCCTATTTTTGACTTTTAATTTATTTTGGACTCTTTTATAAGGATTTTTAATTTTTTTTGAACTCATTTATTAGTGGTACAATTACATACAATTTTCTATATCTATATGAAGAAGTAAAATCTTATATATGTTAAATTATTATATTTTATTTTTTTGTATGTAATAATATAATAATATTATAAACGATTTAATAAATCTATTTAAAAAGTAAAAATTAATAATTTTATAATATAATTAGATGTGCAAATACCTAAAAAAGTCAGAGAGATTCATAAATAAATGACAGATTATGTATTCAAAGACTTATAGGATATATTAGTAATCAAAATTATTTTTTGTCCATATTTTAAGTATTACGTGACAAGTTTAGGATAAAAAATCGTTAGCAATCTAGACGTTGTTTGTTTAAAGGTCCATATAGAAACATCTATATAATAAAGTAGCTAATTTTGTTTGTCTTGAGCTTTTCGCGGCTCAGATTATTTTGATATTTTTGATCCGACGATCTTAATTAGACTTAACTCTAACACTACTATCTCTCATATAACTCTTTCTCTCTCTCTCCTATCTCTTAACATTTTAAACACACACTATCTCATCCGTCGACGTTATCTCCCGTTGCCTTAAAGCTGGAATGTCTGGTATATCATGTGATCATTAATGCTATTTGGACCTAATTTGCTGCTGACCTACTCGATTATAACCATTGGATTGGTTGCAGGTGCTAACAAATAGTAGGATTCATTGTCAATCCAATGATTATGAATGATTAAGTCAGAATATTAGGTTCAAGTAGCATCGTTTTTATGCAATTTATGTTTAATTTTGATATTCTCCATTATGTACGCACATGTAGGTATCTGTTCACTTATGTGTACACATATACAGGATTGTCATGGTTTTTGGCGTTTGATTCTGATTAGTGGTCTGTGAATCATGTGGTTTGACAGTGGCTAGATTTGACTTCTCGTGGGCGGACCCAGAGTATCACCAGGAAACTTTGGAGAATTTGAAGGCGGCTATTAAGAGCACCAAGAAGCTCTGTGCTGTATGTATTTGTGATTATCATATCTAGGGTTTTGGTTCCTTATTGCCACGGTTGGGTTGCTGACCATTGACCTAAATGATTGAGGAGAAAAAATACTTAAACTTGAGTTTTGTTTGTGCTGAAATATATATTTTTTTCTTTTAAATTTTGATAGTGTACATTGCTATATCCAGTACCTTAATTTGCTTAAACTGAAGCAAATAGGAAGAAACTTTGGTTTTGAAATATGTTCCTGTATGGTCACTGAGAAACTGTAAGCACTCAACTCTACTTTGGCAAAAAGTTGTATTAGATTGAGCTGAGTTGGTCTTTATTCTTTTAGTTTCAAGAGTTGTAATTTCTTTTGATCATTCTTTATTGATATCTTATTTGTTTTGTTTCATTTTGATCCACTGGCTTGGTGTTTTTCTGCAAGGAAATGAAGTTGCTTGGAATAATTGGCGGATATTTCTTTCTTGGAGTAGCATGGCGTTGGTTGTGCACCTTAATGTTGAGGTTGGATGTACGGTTGGAAACAGAATGACAACCTACAATACTTGGTGGTTTTGTTGCAATAGGTTTAACAAAAGTCATAGCCTTGGGTTAGTTATGGTTAGAATTCAAACTGTTTTTTTGATTTTTTATGCTTCAATAATTCATATTTTCAAGCTCATTATCATTAATTGCATAAACGTTTTTTTTTTTAAATGCATGTATGAGTGGTTTGTTGCCTAGAGTGAATTGCTTTATTGTTGTACTAATGTGTGCCCGGTGAAATGTCTTAATGAATTATGTTTTATGTTTCAAATCATTTTTATTCTTTATGTTTCAAATCATTTTTATTCAAACTGTTTTTTGATTTTTTATGCTTCAATTATTCATATTTTCATGCTCATTATCATTAATTGCATAAACGTTTTTTTTTTAAATGCATGTATGAGTGGTTTGTTGCCTAGAGTGAATTGCTTTATTGTTGTACTAATGTGTGCTCGGTGAAATGTCTTAATGAATTAGGTTTAAATGCATGTATGAGTGGTTTGTTCAATAGTCTAATAGTCCAGATTTGTCCAATAGTCTAATGTTCCAGATTTGTTCAATAGTCTAATAGTCCAAATTTGTTCATTTTTATTCATTTTTTTACGAGTAACGCAGTGCCTTCAGGCACGGGCAATTACTAGTCTATATAATAAAGTAGATCGAAGTTTGAATCCAAAAGACAAAGAGGGGTCCAGATCGTTTTGACACAAAATATAAACAAATCTAACGGACAACGTAACCCCAACATAAAAGACGGTTCAGATCATCTCAAAAATTTTGATCCAATGGTCTACGGTTAGTCTTAAATTTTTTTTTCCCGCCCAACACTCTCACTCACGTCTCCCTATCTCACGCGTCTCTCTCTATCTCACGCCTCTCTTTCTCTCCCACTCCCAAGAATCACGCTTCTCCTTCCCAAAACTAAATCCTATCCTATCTTTCTCCCTCTCTCACCGATCTCTCTCCTATGACACCGGTGATCCTCTTTCCATACCAATATGCAAAATTGGAATTCAATCCTATCTTAAGAATTCAAAATATCACCTTTCCATACCGGTGATTCTCAAATCTTCATGTATCTCCTAATTAAATCCCTAATGTTCCGCAAATCTTCTCTCCCTCACTCGGTGTCAAATTGATTAATTCCAGCTGCTGCTCATACCGCACAAACTCTTTGCTAGAATTCTCTGCTGCCCTGACTGATTCCAGGTACACGCTGAAACTCTCTCTCTACTTCTCTATCTCCACAACTCATCTCTTTCTCTTATTCCACAACACCCATAAGGTGTTCGAACATATGCCACAGAGTATAAATAGTGAATCGGCTGGATTTTTTTTTGGGAAACCATACGCATACTGGATTTCGATTTTGTGTTTTGCTATTGCTTTCTAGATTTTGATTTTTTCTTACAGCTGGATTTCGATTTTGCGTTTTGCTATTACTTTCTATATTGAGCATATGAACTCTGTTTTCCCTATTGTAGTGAAGGGAGTGAAAGGCCTACCAATGTAGAGCCTATATTTCCATGTTGGGGGAAAATGTGTTGAGCCTATATTTCTAGCTGATTCTAATTAAATTGGGTATTCATGGTTAATTTGCAGCTCTTTGTTGGTAACGATGCAGATGAATTTAGCTCAATTTTGAAGCAGGAAAGCACTTCAAAAATATTGATCACTACTTGCTGCTTCAATTCTACTGTATATATATTCCTCTCAAGTTTTATGCTTCTTATTGTGGTAAAGGCAACCACATAACATGAAATATATATTTGCATCCTTGATTTGTTGGACGGTATTATTTGTGACGTATGACAGTCATTGCTTATCGAAGATAACTGCTGATGTGCTCCAATTACTGTTGGTTTTTGTATCACTTGCAGAGGGGACCTGCTTTTATATCAGATCTGCTGCTATCTCGCCTCCGTCTGCTAATCTCAACTAGGTATGTTTAAGTTTTATTGCTTTCATACATTTTTTTTTGTCAAATTCACTTGCCAAATGTTTGAGTTTAATTCCATATGTCTCTACGATGGTGTTCATGGTGGGTGCTATATTTTATTTACTGTTTGTCATGTGAATATATAACCAGTCAATTTAAGTAGCTCTATATGTTTAATTCCGTATGTCTCTATGGTGGTGTTCATGGTGTGTTGTAGAACTTGATGGGTTGTACCTCTTTTGTTCAATTTAAGAACAAAGCATTCATTTCTGTCGCTCATTTCCTTATTTTTTAATTTAAGAACAGTGAGTTATGTTGTTCGGCTAGCTTCACCAACATTCCAGCCACTGCCCAAACCACCAGCCACCACGTGTTCGACAAAATTTCTCAAACACAATAACTCACCATCTCCCAATATACTCTTAAAAAAGTCCAATGCTACAACCAAGAGAGATTTATATGGTAAGCTTTCATTCCACTTTCTTAGCTTGCTTCCTTTTTGTTTTTGATTTTTTTAGACCTACAAAGAAAATGATTTTTTTGCAGAAACTGGAGTGCATAATTTCATGTTACTGCACTTGGACTTCCATTTCATAATAGAAGCACATTTGTAAAAGAACAGAGTTTACTTAGTAACTGGATATTGCAGTCATTTCTCTCTGTCAGTTAAGCATCAACCAATCAATTAATATGTTTTGTTATTTCTTTTGACATTTTCATAATAAGAGGCAAAACAGTAGTTCGTTAGGGAGGGTTTTTAGTTGTAGCTTCTCTAGGATATCATTTAGTTAAAGGAGATGAAGGTCAAATAACAAGTCATAATATGGGTGCTATTTATCAAAAAAAGAATGTCATCAAGTAGTTTTCATGGAAAAGGTTTATTCTGGTATTTTTCATTGATAATTCTGAGATAATATGATCTGTTATATTATTATTATATTTCAATGGGAATTTGGAGCTTTCAGCAAAATGTTTTCAAGAATAACCTGAAACAACCACAATCATAGCATCCTGCAATTAGATGCTTAAAACAAAGTAGCTATTTTTTGGTAAACAATAAACAATAGAAAAGGCAAATTATAAGAGATCCTCTCCATACTTCGTTATGTGTCTGTCAACCTGCTTAGCAATGGGAGTTTCAAAATGGCCCCTGAGTTTCCTCCTTATCAGGCACCCTTTCAGCCTCCCTATCAGGCGACTATTCAACCTCCTTATCAGGAGCTTCATTGGCTACCTTATCAGCTTCATAGTGCCTTCTCAGCTAGCCTTTATGAGATCAGCTCGGCCTAATTCAAAATGCTCAACTCAGTTTGCCATTAATTGTAACTTATGCTCTCGGTTTCAGCTTACCACAGCCCTCAGCTCACACTTGCTATTAACTGCCGACACTCTCAGCTCATGCTTTCAGCTGCCACTTTATCGGATAAGGCACTGCACAGCTATTGACAACAGCTATTGTATCCCTCAGCTAGATGCAGCAGCTGGAACAGTCACTGTTCACGTCACTGTTCAGCTGCTGCCCTCCAAGGCTTATTGGGAGGATGATCCAACCTAGGTGGTATTGTAAATCTCTTTATAGTTGTTGCTCCTGAATCAAGGATCTTAGTTTTGTTTGTGCTTCAATGGATGGTTTTGGATTGCATCTTTTGTGGCATTTGTTTATCGTTTAGTTCCAAAAATATTGATTTTGATTTTATTTATTATTTATGCAATTTTTTTATTTGAAATGCCTAATTTGTATTCTAGGTGTGCAATGAGACTGTCACTTAGTTTGTGAAACGGTGGCTGTTGATTGAGTCTGTTATAGGGAGTGCCATTGAATTTCTCTTATGTGTGTTATAGGATGTTCTAGCAGCTCATACTAACTAATAGATATTTTAATTTATTGAAATAAATTCTAATTTACGTGAATTTATCGGTTTGCTAGATATGTGACATCTTCATGAGAAAAAACACTTGAAACAAAACCAGAAATTAGCAACACCTTTTTGAATTGAATGGGTTGACATTGCAAGACATTAAAAAATAACAGTTTGTTTTAAATAAAAAGGGAGCAATAGGTTGTTAAAAGCCTAAAAGTTGTCCCACAGCAACCAAACACATACTGAGATTATCGAGACCAAGACGAAAGTGGATGAAAGGCAATGGAAGTAATATCAAAAGCATGGTGAACCTTTTCTCAGACTTTTGTTTCAATTGACTTGCAGTCAAGTAGTTTCCAAAGACTCGAGTATGGTTCATTGTTTTCATCTCTTGGTGCTTTTAAGCGCATGTTCGATGTCTTGAAAGGCAAATTGGAGCTAATTCATTTAGAAAGACTCAAAAGTAGCAGGACTTACCTATATGTTAAATTTGTGTGATTCTTACTTTATTTTATTCCTCTCATTATTGTAACTATTTGTAAGAAACTAACCCTTGGGCCAAACATTGATGAACATAGCATTTATTTCTTTTAGCTTTTTGAATCACGATCAAGGTTTATTGGTAACGGTAGCAAGGAAAATTGAGTTTGATTATTGTGCATCGGTTATTTGGTTTAGTATTGTTTGGAGCCCATCAAGGAACAATGGTCTCGATATAATCGTTAGTTCCCCATATCTCTTATAATGATTTCTTTCAGGTCAACTCTATTTAACTGTTGCTATATAATAGTACTATATATGCGTGCATGCAATTAATTGAAATTGTTATCTTAAATGAATTTTTGCTTGAATGTAGTTGGCAAGAGTTGTTGCTTACCGGAGGACCCAAAGTCCATTCCACCCAAGGAGAGAGGTTAGTGATGTTTGCTTCTCTCACTTTCATCTGGTTGAAATTTTTTTTTTTTTTGAGCATATTTAGAATCATTTATCGAGTTCAAAATGAATGTTGAAGGGAACTATTATGGGTTTTACAATTTGTTATTTTATTGGTAAGGTATGTCGGAATCCTTAATTTTAAACAATTCTTTGACTCTTGACATTAATTATATACTATGCGACATTAATAGTAACCTTTGAAATTGTTATTTTTGCTTTACTTCATGTGCTTTAGTCGACATAATGTTTTAATGAGGTATTTACTGGCGACTGACATAAGTGATGCATGAGATTTATAACCCAGTGCCTTCAGGCACGGGCAATTACTAGTATTCAATATTTTAGGAATCAAAATGATACAATTAAAACATTAGAGACCAAAATGAGAGAAACACCATGCTTTAGGGACTTTCAGTGCAATTAACCCTATTATTTACATATATAATTCATATTTTTTTATTAAAAATATTATATAAATTTATTTACTAGTATATATAAAAGACATAATAATTAAAAAGCCAACGTAAAATAATCTCATAATTAAAAGGGTCAAAATATATTTTTCTATTTGATAAAGTCAACCTTAATCGACAAGTCGCAAGCCTAGTGACTTACTCCCGAATGGTTTATTTTCTAGTAACGGCGACGAGACTTTTCGGTATTTGTGACCTGGATGGTCAAAGGCGTTATGGATGGTCAAATTATTTTAAAAAATGATGGTAATGTACCTCTAAATTTCACAAAATTTGTAAATTGAGATATAATTTTTTGAGTTTGTTTATGATAAAAAAAATTTATAAATTTTTAATCATATTATAATTTTTAGGGTTCTAATTATAATTTTTTAAAGTTAACTTATAAATGATTTCTAAAACTTGTATTTTTTTTTTGAAACAAAAAAGGGTTCCATGGAGGCAATTGGGGTGGAACCACTGTCTGGGCATGACCATTACAGTTCGAACCCATGAAAGAAGCCTATTAGTGGAGCATAGATAGCGAAATGCCGTAACTACTTCCAAAGGTCAACTTGAGCCATAGCCTAATCCTATATTATAGAACTACCGATGAGAGTAGCGAAAGTCCTGTGAATCGAACCATACTAATTAATCCACAAAACTGCAAGCCACTGACCATCAACTTGGTAATTCAAAACTTGTACTCAATCCACAAAAATTATTTGCAGCGACGTTGAATTTTTTTTAGGCAGCATAATCTTTCGGGCGAATTTCTCTTTGTACCTTAAAAGATTTTAAGGATTTTCATTTAGCATCCTAAAGATAAAAAATTTTACATTGCACCTTCAATATCTTATTCAAATTAAATTTTAAAATATTAATTTGATAAAATTAAATATTAATTTGGTGTTAAATTGATAAAATTAATGTTAGTGTGATGAATGTAATATTTAAATTAATAAAATTAAATGTCAATTAATTAATAAAATTGAAGGTAAAATTAATAGTTTATTGTAATATTTTCCATGACAGCACTAATTCTGTTAGATGTTAGTAACACCAATGATTGTACTAGGAGTATTATGTGAAACTCATCATAACCTATAAGAGTGTGGAGTGATATTTCAAAAATTATAGAGGATGTCCCTGCAATTAAGTTAATCTCGAGGGGGACGATTGAAATTTACCCAAAGAAGGAAAAAAAATGGGTTAATCTCAAATTATACTTCGAAAGATCGTTTGAATCTCAATTTGTACCATTAAATATCAAAAATCTTAATTTATCTGTATCAATACGTATCTCAAACTAACAACCGTTAGTTTTCTGTCTAAAATTAAATGGATAAATTACACCTAAACCCCTCATGCTTGTCACTTAATCACTTAGACCCCACATTTGAAATATTACACCTATATCCCTTTAAAATTTAAATATGACAAAAAAAATTCTCTCAATTAAGCATCCAAATAATTCTGTTTAAGTGATATATTGTATTAGATATAAAGAATATTATATAAAATATCTGTATTATATCAGACATTCAAATGGTAAGTTTGATTTTGAACTTTAGAGTATAACGGACTCACAAAATAAAAGGTATTATTAAAATTATAATTTTTTATTAGGATGAAATCATTTTTTTAACGGTTATATTAGCAGAATCAACGATAAGGAATTATGTGTTACACGTGCAGAAACTTCAAGAGGTGTAAAAATAATATTTTAAATGTGAGGGGTCCAAATAATTAAGTGATAAACATAAGGGAACCTAGGTGTAATTTTATCCATTTAATTTTACACGACAAATTGACCGTTATTAGTTTTAGGTGAGTATTAATACAAATTTATATTTTTGAGGATATAAATTAAAAATTTTCATCTTTACAAGTATAAATTGAGATTTAAATGATCTTTTACTGTGCAATTTATGATTAACAAAAAAAAAAAAAAATAAATCTGGGGCCTGTTTGGTTTGCGTTTCAAAAACAGGTATCCGAAAACAGTTTTTGAGAAGAGTTTTAAGAAAATAGTTTTGATATTTTTTGAGATAAAAAACTTGTTTGGTTAGATGATTTCAAAAACAATTTTACAGAACAGAAAATAGAAAAACCTGTTTGGACAGCATAAATATATGTTTGAACAGTAATTCAAACATTAATAAAAAAATATAAGAAAGTTATTTTTAGATTGATAATTTCATAAAAAAAAAATTCAATAAACCAAACTTTAAAATATAATATATATTATAATATAATATAATATATTATATTATATTATATATTAATATAATATTTATATATTATAATATATATTATATAATGGTTATATATTATAATATTCTATTATATTATAGTTATAGTTATATATTATATAATATTATATTATATTATATATATATATATATATATTTATAAATTCTTATATATAAATTCGTAGATATATATATACATATATATACCAATTTATATATATATATTTATATACGAATTTATATATATATATATATATATACAAATTTTAATAATATTATATAATATAATATTTATATATTATATTATAATATTATATAATATAATATATAATATAATAGAATATTATATAATATATTATATTATAATATCTATTATATATATATATTATATATTATATATTATGAGAGAGAGGAAGAAGTAAAAAAAAAAAAAGAATGAAGAAATTTGCTCCTAAGGAGACTCGAAGGGCAGACCTCATTAAAGTCCAAAATTGTTCTCCTTGTTTTCAAAATTTTCAAAGAAAACTCCGAAAACAAGCTAGACTTGTTTTCTGTTTCTTTGACTCAATTCTCAAAATTTTCTAAAATTTGGAGAACAAAAAAGCTAAACAAACAGGTTTTGAGTGTTTTTGAAATTTTGAGAACAAAAAACAGTTTTCGAAACACAAACCAAACACGCCCCTGAATTCCTCACTCGAAAGACTTCTGGGCAGTACCTCTCTGTTTCCCGAATTTTTCCGTCGTCACTCTGCTCTCCTACACGTGCCCTCTCTCTCTCTCTCTCTCCGCTTCGATTTCTTCACTTCATTCAATCCCATCACTCTCGTTTCACTTCTCTCTCTCTCTCTCTCTCTCTCTCTCTCATATCGAAGTCCAACTAAAACAACCACAAAATCCCAAATATACTTGGGAATATATATGTAATAAACTTTACAGAGAGGAAGTTTCGGATTGTCACTTTGTCAGTCTACCATTGGTAATGGCGGAGTTACAGCCACCGGAGGGACAGTTAAACGGTGGAGAACCGGTGTTACTTTCCACCGAAAACGTCGGAGCCAAACGGCAGCGAAGGCCGAGCGTCCGATTAGGTGATATCGGAGACCAGCTCTACGAAACTCAGCCAAATCGAAGAACAAAGCAATGGAGGCTCTCTACCAAAGATACGAGCAAAGCCTCGAAGACTAGACCTCTCATGAATTTAACCAGCTCCGGGGACTATCATGAAACCCTAGATGGGGATGACAAGGAAGCTGGAAATTTAGACAGCGTCGCAATTGGGAGCTGGAAAGTTAGGGATTCGATATCGAAGAGGAGTGCAACCAAGAGAGTGAGGTCTAATTGGGTATCGAAAATCGATGATAACGACAAGTTCAGTGGAGGTGGTAATGAAGAGAATGAGAAATTCAGTGGTGGTGAAGATGTGGATGATGGGTATAGGGATTTCGAACCCGAGGCTTCGGAGAGTCCTTTGAAAGAGGTCCAAAGTCCAATTCATTCTTTGGATGATATGAATAGAGGGAATTTTCATAGAAGGGTTGATGTTGGAGTTGCTAGAGTTTCTATGGAAGGGAGGGATTGTCATGATGGGGTTGAACTGGATGGGCCAAGTGATACAGATGCGAGAAATTGGAATCATCCAGAGAGAAATGGGGTGAGGGTTTGGTTAAATCAGTTGGGTTTGGGACGGTACGCCCCGGTTTTTGAGATACATGAGGTGGATGATGAGGTTTTGCCAATGTTGACATTGGAGGATTTGAAAGATATGGGGATTAATGCAGTTGGTTCTAGGAGGAAAATGTTTTCTTCGATTCAGAAGCTAGGTAAAGGATTTTCGTGAGTGAGTTTGACTCGAATGGGGGGGCTAATGAGAGTGAAGTAGAACTCAAAGCACAATGGCAATGGAAGACAGAATGTGAGGTTTGAGCAATGCAGGGTACTTCTTACAACTTACTAGTCTTGAAATGAAATGGTTTTGTTTCAATGCTTTTATGTGTTTGTCTCTAAATGGTTGCCCTAAATGATGCGATTTTGATCGACTAGTGCAGTTTCATGGTAAATAGTAGTGATTTAGCGACATAGAATGCTAATAACTTTTGCTAATGCAGCGATATACAATGCTAATAACTGTAGGAACATGAGTTGCAAATGGTTAGGAATGAAAATGAGAGAGAAATAGGGATGATGTAACTCCATAATGCCTGTCTTCAGCTGTGCATGGAGATATTTTTGCTTCTAATTTTGGTCCTCTGACTATTTTCGAGAAGGCCTTATGTTGCAGTAATGTTATTGTAACAAGTGTATTGGGTTATAGTTTATACTCTCTGGAGAATTTGCATCCATGCAGGTTTTGTTTTGTCTCTAAACATTTGTATTAAGCTAAAGGATTCAAGACAGTATGCAATTTATCATTTGGTTCTGATATGTCTGTTTCATAATGCAATGATGGTCTAGAAGCTAACTTGATTTGTTGCAAGGTCTAAGATGCAGTTTATAGTGTGGTTAATTTCTCTACTGTTCAATGGTTATGCCATGGTTGTAAATGTTTGTGTAGTAAAATGCACTTCAGATTGACATTGCTAAAAATGATATACTGGCCTTTGCGAGTTTGTCATAAGTTATTAGTTATAATTTAGAGTTGGCGTTCTTTAATCCAATATCTTATGTTTGATTTATTGTGTGGTGTATTATTGTTTGTGTGGAACTTGGTTATGGCGAAAAACGGAAGCTATCTTAATGTTTGACTGTTATAGGAGAGTTACTTTGGAGGCTAGCAATTGAATGAGAGTTGCATGTTAGATTGTCAACACTAAACAAAGAGCAAATCAAATCACCTGTCCCCAAGAGGAGTGAGTCCTAATTCATTGTGATCTACAGAGCATCAGTTGTTTTAAGCTTGTCAATTTTTTTTAACAAACTAGAGTCTAGAGCTCATGACGGTTTGAAGTAGATGAACTGTCAGACGGTGAGAGAAAGGGAGAGCATGGAGATCAGCATTGTCAAATCCAAATATAAGAGAATATAGGGACTCTGTTATTAACTTTGGATGGTAAATTCAAAGATGAAAGTCTATTGAAGGGACCATTTTCAGTAATGATCTCAGTGCTGTAGTGAACTTCTTAACCTTAAGATGTTTAAAAATTCACTGTTGGCAGTTATGAACCTGTATTATAGTCTTAGCTTAAGATTAAGAATGATGTTAGCTTGCGAGAGAGGGAGAGAGAGAGGGGTTGGGGGGGGGGGGGGGGGGGGGGGGGGGGGGGGGTGGGGGGGGGGGGGGGTGGGCGGGGGAGGTCATTAATTCATGATTACAGGGTTTAAAATTCTCTTGATGACGAGATTTTGTTATGTTCAAGATTTAGCCAAGGGATTGAATGGTGTTCATCTGTTCGAGATCCAGATTTACCTCTCCTTTCCTTTTGTAATCGTATATTCTGAAAATGATTCTATATTAGTATTTTTAGCAAGTTAAAGATGTTTTGCCAAGATAATAAGTAATCCACTAGCATTGATGAATTCTTTAATAGAAGATTGAATTAATGTCTCATTGCATTTTATTTTACTCCATTGAAATTTGTAGTTTACGAAAGGTTAAACTTTTGTTACTTGAGATATTTGGTTGCTTCCATGAACGGATGTCTACTCAGCTGTTTTCTCATAATGTTTACTTAGCAGAGAATATTTCTGTTGTTTTTTTTTGTAGTCATTTGCTTTGGAATAGAGTAAACATTGTTGCTGTGTGTAGCCATTTGCCATTGAAGCATACCTTAGAGCACATCACCCCCCTCGTGGTGATTCAGTTTACCCCTCGTGGTTTGCCTAAGGGGGTTGACTGTTTATTTTTAAACGATAGGAAGTGTTGTGCTGGCAAACCACGAGGGAGTTCAGTCCACCCAAACCCCCCCCCCCCCCCCCCCCCCCCCCCCCCCCTCTTTTTATTTCTCTGTATAGGAGTGTAAGTTTTAATTGATAGCCTTAGACTTACCACACTTTGTGCCGTAGAATATTGAACAATTAAGGAATAACACATTTCAGATGAATGTGTAATAAAATTTGGAAGGATAGAATTAGAATTAAGTAGAACCAATAAAAGGTAAAATAAGAAAGAATTTATTTTATGAGACCATATAAGGATATTATGTTTTATATAGTCAAACTCTACAAAATGGTGACAATTTTCTCATGAGTTGAGTTGGGTTCATTTGAGTATTCTGCTTTTTTCTTTTTTGATCAAAAGATCATTTGAGTGTTCACTTATGGTTCTTTTCGAAGGGTGGGCGGCAAGATAGAAAGTAAGAGTGATATATTTTTTTTCCTTCAAGAGATAAATTATTTCTTCCCTCTTTTGTATTTGGTAAAAGAGATGGAAAGTAAGAATGATTAACCAATTGGGGTAACTCAGTTGGCCAGGACCTTTGGCTTCCCGGTGGGAGGTCAAGGGTTCGAAGTTCCCTGGGCGCAATAGCGTGGCTGCTTGGTAGGACAAGACCTCAGTTGCTTGAATGAACCGTATCCAAGTTTCTGATGTGAGTCTTGAGTCCCCGACGAAACGCAAGTCCTTATTTAAATGGTGTATGAGTTGAGGGACCGATTCATACCCCGGGTTTTGTCCTTGGTTAAAATGGAGAGTTACAAGCCTGAGTGACATAAGCGCGCATCTACTCGCTGAGGACAGGTCATGAGATTTTCCCGTTTCCGAAAAGAATGATTGATTTTTTTGTGTTTGGTAAGATGAGAAAAATATATTTTTTTTAATTTTTAATTTATTATTTTGTTATTTTTTTGAAAAAATATAATTACGTAATATGTAATGTAATTGACAAATATGATATATGTGTATATCAAAAGATATATAGACAAAAAATATAAATTTTAACACAAATACTAATTTTTCATTTACTTTTCCTTTCAATTTTGAAGGGATTGATTTTAATGAGTTGGAATGAAAGTTAATAAATTTCCTTTTTTATCTTTCATATTTTCTTTCCTTATCAAATATAATGTTTTATCTATCCTTTTAACTTTTTATTCTTTTAACTTTCCATTTTTTCAATCGTATCAAACGAAGCATTAGAGTATGTGATTGAACTTGTCCTTTTCTTCTATTAACAAGCCTACATTTGTGTTTCTAATTTTGGAATTTCTGCATCATTGTGGAGTTCCTACATTGAGTTTGAGTTCAATTTCAGAAGAGTCGGTGGAAGTTGTTCAGCATCATATAATTTAGCCATGGTTGTAAATATTTGTGTAACAAAATGCGCTTCTAATTGACATTGCTAATAGTTATATGACCCTCAAGAACTTCCATCGACTTTTCTGCAACTAATATTCAAAGCAAACATTCTATTTAACCAAAAATGAGGTTATTGATTGTGTTAATCAAGTGGAGCTTTTCAAATTGAAGTATGCTTAGATTTCCCTCCATTGTAGTTGATCTTAGTTCAAGCCAAGTTTAGATTTCCCTCCATTGAGGTTATCTGATTATTTGATGAATTGGGAGTTAGCCTTTGAGAGTTAGAAACTATTTTTGATATGAATGCAATAGAGTTAGGATTTCACCTTTAATACGTTTTCCCTCAACTGGGTATTTTTCAATGGTAATTCTCTCTGTAACCAGAGAGTCTTATTTATACTTGAAGATTATCAACTAGATGTTATCACTTACTAAAATAATTTCCATGACCACCAATATTGAGGCTACTAATATTTCCTCAGCTCCTTGCAGTCAAAGTAGACTAAAATACTCCAAGTAGGATTAATTACCTTGACATAGTTCATTACTTGATGAGTCTCTTTGACTAAGTCATTCATGCTGACTAAAAAAAATCCAACATAAACATCCAATTATTTCACTATAATATATATGTATGCATGCACTATTAGAAAATAATATTTAATACACAATAATTTCATAAAAAATGCATCTATGATATATGTATGTCATGAATAATGTAATATTTAACCAACGGGTTGGAGTTTTATTTATTTCATATTTAACCACCAATCGTGACTCATTTAACATCAAGTAATTTTAGCCACACATATTCCCACAGCGGAGAACAAATGGAGAAAGGCGGAAAAAGAGAGTTGTAACACCCCAAAATTCACCCTGAAAATCATCACTATTTATATAACATTCAACCACGAGAACATCTAAGATAATCGTTAAATAATAAAAATCATTCTACATTTAATAACTAATTCTTAAGATAATATTATTCTTATTTAATTTTTATACAAGGACTTAAAATAGCAGATGGTCGGAAGAATTTGGAAAAAGGCAGAGAGGCAAAGGATACAATGTGAACAAACCCTAGTCTCTCTCTCTCTCTCTCTCTCTCTCTTTATATATATATATATATTTATTTATTTATTTATTTATTTATTTATTTTTAAATTGGGTTAAGGTTGATTTCATTATTTCAGATTAAATTCAAATTAAACTCGTGAATTTGAGTACTGTTCGAATTCAATTTAGGTTGAGTTTTTTCGGCCTAGGCTCAACCTAAGCCATGATTTTTTCAGGCTGGGTTAGGGTTGGGCTCTAATTGGCCCACCCAAGTTTCACTCCTATCCATCCACACCTACCTTTCTCTTCTCTTCCCTACTTTTCTCTTATTTTCTCTCTATTCACTTTTAATTTTAAATTGTGTAATTAAAAAAATAAATTACTAAATATAAATATTATACCATCAATGTTTATTTTTTTGTATTACAAAAGATTTTTAGATACGAGATTATTGCTAATTATCACATACGACTATATGAGGAATGACAAATGCATCTATACACTGGATTAACAAAATCTGACAGATGACGTCTAAGGTACCTTAACAGCAACACAGCTCTCTAAAGCTCCTCTGCAAGACTGGGCAAATTCACCGAATCGAAATCTACCTATTACAACTTGACCCTACCTTCCTCCAGCTGCTGTTTCTTGGGCTCGGCAGGAAAATATTTTATGCCCACTAGATCACCCACTCTGCTAATAACCTGACAAAGATTTTTAGGAGTGTTAAGTATTATTTCTACAGATGAGAATCAACCGTACTGGAACATGGTTCAAGGTTATAGTAACAGCCATCGACACGAAAGATTTTGAGACTCATCGGTTGCGACGTTGTGGTGCGGTATCGGGTGATACGACCTAAAAAAAATATTAAATATAACAAGAGACTCGGTTCATATTGCGGCGTCATAGAACTGTATCGGCCGATTTAATGGCTATAACTCCGGACTTACTCGGATATAACTCGGATGACTCGGCTGAGTGGTGCAAGACTCGGAGTTTATATATATCGTGTAATGGTATCGTCTCGGAAAGTACTGAGTCGGATACAATTCGGCCGACTCGTATGGGTATATCATAGGAAAAGCAAAAGAACATTTTTGAAGCAAAGAAAATAAAGTAAATTCAATTAAGGATACGAATTCTCACCTCTAAGGCCTTGATCAAGTCTTCCCTCGTGTGAGCAGCAGAGATACAGATGCGAGCTCTGGACAATAGTAAAGGGGTAGCTGGAAAACAGACCGTCACAACAGCCATCTGTAAGAGCAAAAAATGTTATAATCCATAAAAGCAAGTCTGAATTGAATAATTAGAAAGCACCGAAAAAAATCACTATGAAGTTTTTGTCGAATAACAAGTTGTACAACTAACCAAAACTAAACATCAAAGTGATTCCAGAGAGAGAAATGAAAGGCAACTTACATTCCGCTTGAGGCATTCCCGTGAAAAAGCAGGAATTTTTGCCGGATTGTAGAGCATTATAGGCATTACAGGGGAGTCGTTATCCCCTAGAACTTCAAAGCCCATTTTCTGCAGTTGTGACCTGAAAAAGTTGCTGTTCTCACGTAATCGTGCAAGTTTCTGAGCCCCTACATTGACACAAATGGTAGCTCGAGGCATCAGTGAATAGATCAGTAATTCATAGTAAACTGCAGTGAACACAGCATAGAAGTCAAGGTACTGGAAAATCACAGGATCTTTCCAACCTCTACTAGAACCATCCTCTCCAAGAAGAACCTTTAAGGCAGAAATAATCTGCTGAGCAGCTGGGGGTGATATGGACGAGGCATACAGATGAGCAGGACAAGAGTACTTCAAATATTGAATAAGCTCCTGAACAGACAAACAACGTTAATCACCGAAGATGCAGGGAAAAAAAATTACATAACTGTATATACTAAAATCTGAGCTCACGGATGACAGCTGTTGCAACATATGGGAAGATGTAAACAAGGGGACTAACAATGGTCAACGCATCTACCTTGTGTATTGCATGATATGGCACCATATATGTCGCATAATAAAATGTCTAAGGAACTAGTAAATAGCACAAAACCGTACATGTAACCCACTTGAGTGGCCACTCTTCTGGAGATGAAAGCAAACATCAAACAGTGGGGCTCATATTCAATATACTGTGCCTCTAAAAAGAAAATACGAATAATGCCTAGTTCAGTCCTATTCAGGCGGTCTCCGATGGGTAAACTCTGTACAAAATACAAACATAAACATTCACACAGTGGCTACTTTCAAGTCCGAACCAGTAACCTTAAGACATTAATAAACAATGGTACTTACCAAAAAAAAAAATGATAGTACTAGTTCCAAAATCCATCTTTTAATTGAACGTGCTGCTACCAGTTAGTGCACAGGAAAATTGCAAGTGCTAGGACTTATTCAAGTGGTCGGCAAAAGTCCCACCTCTCTTGGCAATTCAATACCCACAACATAAATATCAGCAATCTATGAATTGATGAATGGTCCACAGCTATCACAAATACATGTCCTGATATGCACTACATTTATGGGAAGATCAAAGGAAGTGTGCAAAAACCTTAGATCCTGCAATATATCCACCACATGATCCAAATGATTTTGTGAAAGTTCCCATCATGATATCCACATCAGCTGTATCCACTCCTAAAAGCTCGCAGACACCTCTTCCTGTTTTCCCAATTGCTCCAATGCTGTGAGCTTCATCTAAATAAATGTATGCCTGCAAAAAAGTAGAAACCAAAATGAAATGACACAAATATGGATAGAAACAGAGAAGATAAGCAAAGCAATTAACGAGAACCTATAATAGGTATTAAAAAATATTAGCAAAATGCCAAAATTTGCCACTCAAATGTACAAATAAAAGGAAAGTAACTATTTTAGATTACATTTTGCATGGCAGTGGAAACACTTGATAACATGTTTATCACAAATTCCAGATTATAGTGCCTCATACAGGCAATGCTTTATGGAGACGGAATGTTGGGCAATTAAGAAATAACACGCTAAAAAACTAAGCGTTATAGAAATGAGAATGTTAATATGGATGTGTGGTAAAACGAAAAGGGATACAATTAGATATGAGTATATTCAAAAAATCCTAGAAGTACATTAAGCGAGAATCAATTTAGGTGGTATGACCATGTTTATAGAAGACCTAATAATACACTAGTAAAGAAGAGTGACTTGATACATATCGATGGTAATGCGAGAGGTAGAGGTAAGCCTAAAATATCTGTGGACAAAATAATTAAAAAAAATATGATAGCTTATGGTCTAACGCAACATATGACCCTTGATAGAGCGCAACGGAGAAACATGGTTAATGTAGCTGACCTCAAATAATTGGGATTGAGGCTTTGTTGAGTTGAGTTGAACATCCAATACCAACATAAACAAACGAAACATAATAGACACGTAAAGACTTTATATACTCAAAAATAACATACGAAACATGATAATGATTCAAGAGCTTAAGACCATTGGAATCGTGCCCAGGGAAGATTTAAAAGCTAATAGCCTCAAGCAACTCCATCAACG
Source organism: Ilex aquifolium (assembly GCA_951799425.1). Taxonomy (NCBI): domain Eukaryota; kingdom Viridiplantae; phylum Streptophyta; class Magnoliopsida; order Aquifoliales; family Aquifoliaceae; genus Ilex; species Ilex aquifolium. The sequence goes on along the minus strand of OX637410.1, from coordinate 11,288,624 downwards.
TTTCTATATGAGAACATAAATATACTGTAAAATAGATCCGACACCTTGTATTTCTTGCATATGGCAACGATCTCTGGAAGTTTGCACAGTTCCCCTTCCATACTGTATATTCCCTCCACAACAACAATAATCTTCTTCCATGGTCTGTGTGTCCTAGGTTGTCCCTCAGCAATATGCGCTCTCAAAACGTTTTCCAAGTGGGATGGAGCTAAATAGAAAATCGGAATAGGAACCACATGCATGAAGTAAGTATACCTTGCTAATATAAATTTGTTCAGAAGAACATAAAGCACCCAGCATAGACTTACTGTTATGTCGGAAAACTCGAATGACAGCTCCTGATCCTCTAGCACCATTGACAATAGAGTTATGGTTAAGAGAATCACTGATTATCAATCCTCCCTGCAGATGATCACATCAAGAATAACATTTAAAGTACAAAAATAGATTCAATACACCAAAACAAGATTGATCCTTATTTGAGTACCAACACATACCTTTCCAACTAATACGGGAAGGATGGCAGAGTTTGTTACATAACCCATGCCAAACACTAAAGCAGACGGCTTTCCAACAAAGTTTGCCACGTGCTCCTCCAATTCAGTATGCAAGGTTGTAGTGCCTGATTGCAAAATTTTATCAGTAATAGAACAGAGCACATAAAAATGGGGTGTACAGTATATCTTGTAATAAACATGCCCACCTCCATCAACACGAGCACTGCAGGTGCTCGGAGAAAATCTTTTCAAAGACTCAATAACACGGGGTGTACAGTATTCATCTGATGCAGCAAACCCAAGATAATTGTATGATCCTAAGTTGAGGCACCTATTGATTTTTGTGGTATGCCTGCATAAAATGCAATGGGATAAATTCAGTCGCAGCACAGCAAATTTCAAATGTCAGTGATATGTGAGATCCCTTACTTAAACCTTACCAACTGCCCCTATGACATCGACCATACATATAAAAAAAGAAGATAGCTAATAAAGACGCTTAGAATTGAACCAAACAAGTGATTAAGCTATAAATTTCCAATGCACATTGAAATACTCACTTTAGCTTCTTGTTATTGTCAGTGGAGACACGCTCCACCACATCAAACCAAGCATCAGGAGGACCCGATATCGGACGGTCAAAACAGTCCTACATACAGGTGAACATATGTATCAACGACAAAATTCCATTTTTTAATGTTGTATCATTAAGCTAGATATAGACAGCAGTAAAATCAAAAGCCAGATATCTATTAACCTATTTCCTTGATTAATTATCTAAAGGCCAAAGCCTTAAGATGCAAACCAACAGAATTAAAGATTTAAAAAACAGATAAAAAAAAAAAAAAACTGCAAACCCAGGACAGTTGGAGGAAATACAACAAAGAAAAAGAACTCAGTTTAAGGTTTTTTTCGGTGAAGGGGGCATGAGGCTCAAACCCACACCTACCTGCAGGAAAGATGGTCCCATTGCCACTGGGTCATAATTTGCCTCTAGATGGAAGAAATATATTGAAGATCATAAAAACAAACTTAATAACTAAACCAGTATGCATTCATATCCCATTGATATTTTTGTTACTTCTTTTGCATCTTGTGTTCTTTTTTATATTTCACATGGACAAAGCAACTGTAAATTTTCTTCCCCGTCTTCCTTAATTAATTAATTTTCAACTTTTCAGGAAATTTTTTTCACCTACTTCAATATCTATATTTTTTCATATGTATCCCTTGATAAGTTTGTATATGTGTGTGACTTGGTGTCATAGCTGATACTTGAGCCGAGCTAGAACTCGATTTAAGCTCGGCTCGTGTTCTAAACGAGTCGAATTTGAATAATTTTTTAGACTCGTTTAAAAAACGAAACGAACTTGAATAATCATTTAGGTTCGTTTTTTAAACGAGCCTAAAAAAGACTTGACTTGAGTTCGCAAAACTCGACTCGTTTATATATAAAATAGTCGAATTACTCGGCTTAGCTCGAGTTTAGCTCGTTTTGGGTTCGACTCGAGCTTGACTCATTTTCTAAACAAATCGAGTTTGAACAATTTCTTAGGCTCGTTTAAAAAAAATGAGCTTTAACAGGCTCGACTCAAGCTAGCAAAGCTCCACTTGATTATCAGGCCTATATACAACTGGATGCAGTATGGTTTTTTTTTTTCACCGTGATTCAATAATATTCACACATCTACCCATCTAGTTACTATGTATAAGCACATTACCCAAAACAATTAATTAAAGAAGCCAAAATTAAGCAAAATAATGTATACCACAACAATGTAGAGATCAAAATATCATATACCTGGATACGCCGATACAAACGCCGAAAATAAAAATCCTCAAGCCCTAAGCAGATTGGTGCATATCCCTAAAAACACAACATAATTAAAAAATCAATAAAAAAATGAATATATAAACTTGAAAGAGATTTTAGCATTTAAATATCTGTCTAATATTACAGTTAACAATTTGAATTACACATTTATAAAAAATACAACAGTGATTGGAATTAATCAAATCTTCATCAAATTTAATTTAACAGTACACAATTCATTCTAAAAAAAAAATTTCACCCAAAATCTTCATCTTTTCTACACAACGCCCAATAAGTCAACCAACATACTTTCCCCACTAATCCACACTTATCTCTCTCCCCTACCTCTCTGCTTTTCTCTGCCCATTTTACTTTTAAATTGCATAGTTAAAAAAACTAAATTATCACTTGAAAAATAAATATTGTAGGATTATTAGTTAACCATTTACTAAAAAAACTTATGCCGTTAGAGAAAGTATAACTTAATTATTTATACTTCAACACGCTTCTCAGATTTTGGGCCACGAAAATCTTTTTAATAGTTAAGGTGGCGAAAATTATTTATACTTCCATATGATGTAACTTAATTATTTATACTTTAAAACGCGATCAGTGAATATTTTTTTAATAATTAAGGTAGCGTTGAGTTTCGAATACACGACTTCCTCCTGTCATACCATATAAAAAAATTGGAGCAATACACCATGTAAAAAAATTATTTACTCTAAAAACTTAAGCTGAGTATAACTTAAATATCTATAATGATTAATACTCAATTTTTATTGTTAGTGCATACATATATCTAAGCAGACATTTACCTGAAGACTATCGGCATGCCACCAATCAATGATATTCATGAAAAAATCTCGCAATTGACCAAAAGCGAAGAGCAATCCGTAGCTGAAATACGTGGTCAAGGCGGTCAAATACGGAATTGTTATCATTGTGATCGACGACGATTCGATGGATGAGCTTTTGGCCGAATCAAGAGGTCAAACGGCCGATCTGGCTTCAGAATAGCCGGTGGATGGAGCCTGACCGGCGATATGAGATCAGCGATCCCTGAGGGGTGTGTGTGTGTGTGTGTCTCTGTGAGAGAGAGAGAGAGAGAGAGAGGAGGAAATGTTGGAGGGAAGGAGTCAAAGAATGAGAACAATAATTCTAAAATTTTAAATTATTTAATTTGGATAGTCAAAGAGTTTTATTAAATATTGGAGGGAAGGATGGCTAATCTCATGTCTCGTTTTATTAAATATTTTAAAAGAGTTTTTCGTATTTTATACATCAAAAAATTTCAAAATGTTAATCTTTCTGTTAGCCTTCATTAATTTTTTTTTTTCAAAAATTAACCTATTGACACTGATAAAAAAATTAACATAAATGTCATATTACAATATTTTTAATATATTTAAGATATAATATGAAGTAAGAATCGTGAAATCTGTCAAAATGTAAAATACAATTCGCCCTATTTAAAAAAAAAATCTCATAATTAAGTACATTTTTAAATTCTATCTGTCTCTTTCTACTTAAAATCTAGATTCTTTTTAAATTTTATAGAATAAGCATTAATTTAGACGTTAATATTAAGATATTTAAAACTCGAAAATGATGATAAACTATTTTTAATTAAAATTATTATAGCCCAGACAAGTCTAACTTTTATTCGTCAACACCGTGTGCCTCGAACGTGGGGGAAAAGTCAATACTACAAAAAGAGGATATGGAATGGTCTGCTAGTTAGGTTACCGAAGCTTCCTCATCTGTGTGGAATTACCCGTTTTTTTTTTTGGGATAATTACACTCAGATCTCTAAGGTTTGTAATTTAATGACTCAGATCCCTTAATATTTGAAATATTACAGATAGACCCCCTAAAAATATATAATTATATGTTAATTACGATTTTTTAAGAAAAAATTGAATTTTTTTTTGTGATTTTATTTCAATAAATGATATAATATAACATAATTTTTGTTGTAAAATTTAAAATATTTAATATTCTATATTTGATTGGAGTATTTTTGGTCTAATTATAACATTTTAAACTTGAGGGGTCTAAGTATTATACGTTTACAAATTTCAGGAAGTCTGAGTATAATTTACTAACGAATATACTAATTGACATTGACAACAGGGGTATGTATGTAATATTTTATATACTTAGGGGATATGTATGTAATATTTCAAACATCAGATGATATGAGTGATTAAGTGACAAATTTCAGGAAATCTTGGTGTAATTCTCCATTTTTTTTGTTAACTAAAAATTGTCCGGGACTTTAAGAAATGTTTATTACAAAAAATTTAATTAAAAAATAATATTTATTAAGAATTCAACAAAATTTTCTTAGAATTCTATAATTAAAAAATAAATTATTCAGCATCCCTAATAGAGAGAAGAAAGAGACAGGAAAAAAGAAGACTTAATTTAGTCTTGGTTAGCGTGAAAAAATATACCCCGATTGGAGTTTTCAAGTTTATGGGGGAGAAATTTTTTAGAAATGATTTTGAGTCATGGATTAAATGAATTTCAATCACTTTTATAATAGGTTAACTTAAGGATTCAAAATCAGTTCTATTTTATTTACATAGATTAGTATAGATCCTAATCAATCAAAAAATTTAAGGTTAATAATTTGTCTAATAACCACCGTCCCATTGTTAGACCTTCACGGATTCAAACCTTATCCTTCTCCTCCCTCATGGTTCCTATTCCTGTACTAGTGCCACCATTTTCACCATTTTCGTTTAGGTTTGATAATAGGGCTTGTCAATTAGATTTTTGCTTTTTTGGGTACTCCAAGCTTCAACATAAATATGGATGTGTATAGAATAGGAAGATATGTTAACCATTGTATTTGGAGAATTCAAGTTTTACTATAGGAATTCTGACCTTAAAAATTCGAAATAAATATTCTTAAAATTTTCCCTTCCAAACTGCTTGGACGATTTATCACCATTTTTCTTCCTTGCTTTCAGCTCATCCCTAAAATTTTCCATCCTCATTCACCATATTATGGTTATGGAATTTTAAACCGCATACTGCATAAAAAGGCAGTGAAGACAAAGAAAAAAATAATAGTAAACAAATATTGGGTCCAAGCGAAGCAACTCCAATAGTGTCTCTACATTTAGAGCGCATCTTTTCCAAAATAAATTGTATTCTTACTAAAAAGTTAAAATAGAGAGTCAATTTTTCTTAAATTCCAATCGACATCTCTATTTTAGTAGAAAAATAACTCGTGTTGCCAGATTCAACCCGAATATTAAAATCGGGTTCAACCCGGATATACATAAATATATAAATATATTTTAACTACTACTCTACTAGGGTTAGCCATTCAGTCTTCAGACTTTCACTTCTGTTCCTCCCTCACTCTCAGATCCCTCTCCCCTGCGCCTCCTCCCTCTCTCAGACTCCCTCTCTCACTCGTCACTTTTCCGTCTCTCTGCCTTCCTCTCTCCCTTCATCTGCGACTCTCCCTTCATCTCAGATCACTTGAACAAATCAGATCTACACTTGAAAAAAATCAGATCTACATTTCAAAAAATCGAATCTCATCTCAGATCAGATTAGCGCCTCTCCCTTCATCGATCTCTAATCAGATCAGATCAGGTATGTAATTTTCATTTTTATTTTCAGATTTTTAGAGTTATTTTCATTTTCATTTTCAGATTTTTTCAATTATAAATTTAAAATGACCTAAGAAGTAAATTTTAATTTTTTTTTCTTTTCAAATAACCAAAACTGCTACACGAAGCTTAGATCAGATCATTTTTCTTATACAAAAAAGAAATTCAGTATAGAATAAAAGGTCAAATTTCAGTCTAAAATTATTTTTTCAGATTTTGTTCAAGTCTAATATTTCACTTTTAGCTGCATAAATTGATAATTAACCTTGTTATGTTCTTTGATTTTATAGCACAGTAAATCAATACATGTCACTAATGGGGGAGCCAAATACAGAATCTGTAGCTAATCTTGCATCTGAGATTGCTTCTGGCAATCCTGATGAGGGAAACTCGGTAAGTCCCAAACGCCGAAAAACTTATGTTGAAAAATCTGATGTTTGACATGATTTTCACAAAAATTAAAAAAACAAAAAGATGGGTCAAAACTTGATCAGGTACAATGCAACCATTGCAAAAAGACATTTCATTATGCTAGTTCACAAGGAACTAATACAATTTGGCGACACTTATTCAAGTGTCTGAAATGTGAAAAGAGTAATGACCCTACTCAAACATTGATTAACTTTTCATTTGCAAGTGGTCCTACTAGTAGTATTAGTATTTGGAAATTTGACCAAAAAGCTAGCGGAAAGAGGTTTTGCTTGAATGATAATTACTGATGAAATACCTTTTTAGTGTTGTGGAGAAAGAAGGTTTTAAAAGGGTTCTTAATGTATTGCAACCAATGTTTAATTTGATGTCAAGAACTGCAATCGCCAAAGATTGCATCAATATTTATGAAACTGAAAGGAAAAAATTGAGATTGGTCTTTGAATCCTCCGCATCACGTGTTTGTCTCATCACTGATTTGTGGACTTCCTTTCAAAACCTTGGGTATATGTGTCTCATTGTGCATTACATTGACAAAGAATGGATTTTACAAAAAAGAATCAACAACTTCCGTGTGCTTCCAACCCCACATCGTGGTGAAATTATTGCACAATCTATGGAGACTTATTTATTGGGGTGGGGGATTGATAAAGTGAATACATTAACTGTAGATAATGCAAGTTCTAATGATGTCACAACCATATCTTTGAAAAAGAGGTTGATCAAACGCAATGGGTTGTTGTTAGATGGTACTATTCTTCATGTTAGGTGTTTTGGGCATGTGTTTGAATTTAATTGTGAAGGATAGACTTGATGAAGTTAATAGTACTATTGTTCTCATTCGTGATGGTGTGAAATATGTTAGGAGTTTCCCTTCCCACTATTTAATGTTTAGGAAATGTGTGGATATTGAGAAGATTCCATACAAGAAATCTGTGTTTGGATGTGCCAACACGGTGGAACTCTACTTTTTATATGCTTGACACCGCTCTTGAGTACCAAAAAACTTTTAAGCGATTAGAAGAGCAAGATAGAAGTTTCACACTTGAACTTAAGAATGGGACTCCTACAGATGATGATTGGTTGGCAGTAAAGAACTTGCATAAAATTTTGGAACAATTTTATCTTGTTACAGAGTGTGTGTCGGGGTCACAATATGTCACTGCTAACATTTTTTTTCATGAAATGATGAGGATCCATGTATTATTACATAAATCCTTGAGTAGTGACAATATATTCTTTTGTGAGATGTTAAGAAAAATGATGTTGAAGTTTAAGAAATATTGTGATCGTGACAAAATTAATCCATTGTTGCTTATTGCAATAGTGTTGGATCCTTGTTACAAGTTGACGTTTTTGAGATATAAACTTTCCAAAGTTTATACTCGTGATGAGGTTGATTGAAAAGGTGCAAGTTGTGTTGGATAAATTGTATGAACACTACTCATCGGTTGAATTAGCTTCATTAAAGAATGTTGATGCGTCTAAAGAATGCAACAATGTTGAAAAAGATATTTCAGATGATCCAAATGTTGTACTTGATGATGATGTAGTGGATTGGGGTAAGTTCTTAGAAATTGAGCAAATCAAAGTCCTTAAATCGGAGTTAGAACGTTACTTGGACGATGCTGATGAGCATAAAACATTGCATATCATGTATCTCATTTGCACCCATTTGTTCTTGGTTTTGTGGTGAAAATTAGGGGAAATGCTTTTAAACTCACATTTAATGGTGATTTGTGTGATTATAGGTAAAGAGCAGGTGATGACGTGTATTAAGCCTCTCATCAAGTGCTTAAGGACAATGGAGAAGAAGAGAATGCTTTAACAGATGGTTTGGGACATCAAGAGACCAAGAAAATTCCAAAACAGGAGAAAACCTACTGGTAGAAGTCAGCAGAAACCTACTGGTAGAAGTCAGCAAAAACCTACCGGTAGAAGTTCCAAAACCTACAAGTAGGAAAAGTGTACTGGAATTCTTCTATCGTAGCCCCTGCCACAAACCTACTGGTAGAAAATGCCTACTGGAAAAAACATACTGGTAGATTTTTGTCGTTCTACCGGTAGGTTTTGCCCAAAATGCCAGAAGCCTGCAAACACGACTCCACCTACTTCGGTGGCCCACCTCTTTTCATCCCAACCATACCCTAACATATTTGATATACCATGATGGTCTTTTACACCCTAAAGTCTGATTTTGGAAGAGAAAAGCATGGGAGAGGTATGAGAGAGAAGACGGGTAGTTGATGAGGCATGAGAGGTACATGCTTAGTTTGTTCTTACTCGTTGAAGTGTCCAATCTCTTCCCACTCATTGAAAGTCAGTTCTCACAGACCATGGAAGGGGCATGGACGAATTTGGACCAAGTCTTACACCATTATTCAGTTTACACAAGCTTTTAGAGAGAGAGTGTCCAATGAAGAAGATGAAGTTTTAGAGAGAGAAAGTTAAGGCCATGTTTGGTTTGCGTCTGCAAAACAGTTTTTTGTTCTCAAAATTTTAAAAACATCCAAATCCTGTTTGTTTAGCATTTTTGTTCTCAAAATTTTCGGAAAAAATGAGATTTGAGTCAAAGAAATAGAAAACAAGTTTAACTTGTTTTCGGAGTTTTCTTTGAAAATTTTGAAAACAAGGAGAACAATTTTGGACTTTAATGAGGTCTGCCCTTCGAATCTCCTTAGCAGCAAATTTTTTCATTCATTTTTTTTTTTACTTCTTCCTCTCTCTCCTAATATATATATATATATATATATATATATATATATATATATATATATATATATATATATATATAATATTCTATTATATTATATAATATTATTATATAATATATTAGTATTATATTATAAAATATTATTAAAATTCGTATATATATATATATATAAATTGGTATATATATGTATATATTTATCTACGAATTTATATATACGAATTAATAAATAAATAAATATATATATATATATATATATATATATATATATATGTGTGTGTGTGTGTGTATGTATAAATATATATATAAATTGGTATATATATGTATATATATGTATAAATATATATATTATATTATACATATATATATAATATATATATACATAATGTATATATATATTATATATATGTATAAATAGGTATATATGTACATATATATACATATATATATGTACACCCAAATACATACATATATGTACATATATATACATATATATACCAATTTATATGTATAAATATATATATTATATTATATATATATTATATATGTATTAATATATTATATATATGTATAAATAGGTATATATCTACATATATATGTACATATATATACATATATATACCAATTTATATGTATAAATATATATATATTATATTATACATATATATATATTATATGTATATATATATATGTATAAATATATATATATGTATAAATATATATATATATATATGTGTGTGTGTGTGTGTGTGTGTAATTATATAATATAATATAATATATATATGTGTAAATATATTATATAATATAATAGAATATAATATATATAAATATTATATATTATATAATATATAATATATAATAGAATATTATAATATAATATATTATATTATATTATAAGATATATTATATTTTAAAGTTTGGTTTATTCAATTTTTTTTTTTATGAAATTATCAATCTAAAAATAACTTTCTTATATTTTTTTATTAATGTTTGAATTACTGTTCAAACATATATTTAGGCTGTCCAAACAGGTTTTACTATTTTCTGTTCTGTAAAACTGTTTTTGAAATCATCTAACCAAACAAGTTTTTTATCTCAAAAAATATCAAAACCATTTTCTCAAAACTCTTCTCAAAAACTGTTTTCGGATACCTGTTTTTGAAACGCAAACCAAACAGGCCCTAAGTTTTTGCATTTCTTTCCCCATTTTCATTATAGTAAGCTTTATTCTACTTATAATCTTCACATCTTACACTTTAATCTCATTTATTTCAAGTTGTAACCAAGTCTAGCTTAATGTTCATGTATTTCCATTTCTACATTTGGGTTTTCTTTCCAAGCATTGTATTCTGGGTATGAAATGAATTTGCTTTTGTAGTTTAACCTCTTCTTGCAGCAATACAAGTTTAATGCTTCATTTCACTACCATATCTCTTTACATTGTGATTCTTCTTGCTTTGATCATGAGTAGTTAGACTTTTAGTTGGCTAATCGAATGGAAATTTCATCTTGGGTATGTAAAATAAACTCCCTCACATTCTTCCTCGTAGTGTAAAGTGTTTGGTTTAACTAGGTTGAGAGCGGACGTGGTTGTGAGCTCTTGATACATCGTAGACTTGTCACGGGTTATGTTTGTGCCAACACCTCCACATTAGTCCCTCACTTCCTGCGAATCAATCAAACATCGAGACACCATTGGTTGAATGAATTGAATTGATTTGGCATTCCCATTGGAATGACCTCTATGTATTAGCCAACCTTATTTTCTTGCATTTTTTATCAAAACACCACTCACCAAAACACAATTCAAAAGATTTTCTCATTTTTATTTTTTTACAAATCACCCTTCACAACAATTTGACATACCTTCCTTGAGGAGACGACCTTAGAATACCCATTCCAAGTAAACACGACATTGAAAGTCTCTCTTCGCTTGGGGAGCACTTTTGCACACACACACGTTTTTGTTCACACACTATTTTCCCCATTTCTAACATCGAACTTGAGGGAGAGTGACACTCACCTACTCGTATAAGCCATATACACACGAACCGGGATCATGTTTGGAGATTGGGGAAAACAAGTCAAGCAGATGCCGTTGAGTTTGGGAATGGATCAAGACAAACTTTCAATATTTTGAAATGGTGGAAAGAAAAAGCCTCTTCATATCGCGTGCTTTCTCACATGACACGTGATATTTTAGCAATTCCTATGGCAACCGTGGCTTCAGAGTCCGCTTTTCACACGGGAGGTTGTGTGCTTGATCCATTTTGTAGTTCTTTAACTCCAAAGATTGTTGAGAGTTTGATTTGTGCCCAAGATCGGCTAAGGAGCGATTCATCCCCCGTTAAAATAAAAGAAAATTTAGAAGATATGGAAGAGATGGATAAAGGTATTTTTGTAACATATTGTCATATTCTATTTATAAGATCTATTTGTCTTTCTTAAAGCTCTTAAACTTCTCTATTTTGTAGTGTTCGTGGATGATAGTGCAAGTTTAGGTGTCGAAGATTCATCTATTTTGCTTTATGTTTAAAAAGGATTTTTAGCATGTAATATTCTTCTCTTTACTCATTTATTGCTTTAATATTATTCTTTTGATAAGTGAAAAAAATTAGGCCATCGATATTATGCAATCAAAGCTAAAACCATAATTTTTTTTGGGGGGGAGGGGGTGGTTGAGGGGAAATAAATTGGAGAGCTGAAAATTCCTTCACATTCTCTTGAAATCAACATTTTTTGGCAAGTGAGGTACACATATTTGGTCACACACAAGAAACCAATTATTTTTATAAAAATCCCAATTAATTGATTTATACATATAAAACCAGTTATTTGACTCGTAGTGAATCTAAAACATTTGATGTACGTGGCACATATATCAATAGATTTTACATATCAAAAATTTTACTAAAACATAAGATCAATTAATAAAGAAAATCACGCATTAAACAAATATTGGATCAAAAATAAATATTATACTTAATTCAAAGAATCACTCCTAACTTTAATTGGGGATGTAGCAATCCATAAGTAAAGTTACAGTAAAAACTAGAAGAGGCTAAAAGATGGATGATCACCCCAATTAGGGTTACTACAAGTTTTAATAGTCACCGAGGATAGCCTAAAAAGACTCTCGTGACCAGACGGTACAAACGCTCGTCTGGATGCATATAAGCTACTATTTGCCATTTCTCAACCTTGTCTGGACGCGCGATTCTTTTGTTTGGACACATCAATATCTCTAGACGGTCCTAAACTACATCTAGACATCTCTAACATTTTGTGAAGACTTTGTTTTTTTCATCCAAAAGCTTTGGATTCCATCTTTCTTGCATGGTTGCATCCAATTATCATCACTTTGATGTATTTACCTATTAAACAAGAAAATGCTATAAAATCCAAAAACTCATCATTCTAGTACGTCTAATCCTACATATAATTTCAATTAACCAAAAGGAGTTTTTGGCCTCAATAACACTTGTTTTAAAACAAATTCCCAAACTAGCACTCTTTCAAAAATAACTCCCTTCATTTTTTGAGAACAAAATCCATCCCTTTGTGCTTCATTGGATGAGGAACTGAAAAAACTATAGTGAATCAAATAGTTACGCAAGAGATGGGAGCCTAAGTTCATTATGTATCAACCCATTGTTGCTCCCTGCAAAATTTAAATCATTTCAAGACTCCAATGCACAACCTTGCTATTGATACCAGCCTTTAATTAATTATCAATTAAATATTATAATTATTTTATTTGATAAATGATGATTGATTTTGTTAATTCAATCATACTTTTGCTTACAAATTTTTTTAGCTCTATGTTAGTTACGTCCACACTACAAAAAAATTAGTTTACGACTTTTTGCGACAAATAGGAAAAAATGTTGCCAAAGACGAACATTCCATGACCAACATTACATTTTGTTGCCACAAAATTCTCATCGCCTAATGTGGTTACAAGGCGTGTATTTTTTTGATGACAAACTTAGTCGTTGCGAATCAAATAATATTTTTTTATTGATTTATTTAAGGGTGACACTATTCAGCGATAATATTAGTTCGTAACTGAAAAATAATAATTTTTTGGCAAAACTAATTTTTTATCGATGATAAAATTATATTGTGAAACACGCTTTTTCCCTCATTTTCTTTCCTTATCTTTTTCTTATTCCCTCTTTTTCGGTTCTTGTCTTCTTCCCCAAGCTGCTATGTTCTTTTTCCCATTTCTATGCAAGATAAGTATGTACTCTCTCTTTCTCTCTCTCTCAATATCAAAACCCATAATTACTATAACTCTAACCCTAACCCTAATCCACCACACACACAAGCGCATAATATGCGTCTAGAAACTAGAACCGACATACAAACAACTACTCTAGTATGCTCACGCACTCATGCAAAGACACAATCATAGAGCACTATTATCAGGTTTGCCAGGTGCACAGAAGCACAATTAACACACACATACACAAGCGCATGTGTGTACGCGAGATCTATCACACTCACACACAACATCTGTCATACACACACGGGAGTAAGGAAAAACTTGAGTAGACTGAAAAGTGGTGAGAGATGATAATGCAACAAATGATAGAGGTAAAGTTGGTAATGCAATGTGGTGGGGACAATGGAGAGACTAGTGATTCGATTTCAACTTGGTAAGGATTTTAAATTCTAAACACATGCTTAGTTTAGTCTATTGACATATACTTAAGCTCATAGTCTTGGAACGAGACCACTTCACTCCATATGCTACAACACCACTTTGAAAATATTGCTCGGACATAGAGAAACTTGTCAAAACAAACCTTGTGCTAATATGCCACTCGACTAGGTAGATAGAAGCAAACACTGGAATTTAGGCTTGGTAGATATAAGTAAAAATACCTCAAATTATTACAATTTATAAATTGCAGTGATGTATATTTTTATATATGTTATTTATTCTAGTAATGAATTTTTCAGTTGTGTTAATGCACTTTTATTTTGTGTGATGCATATTGATGATGGATTGCTTGGAGTTGGTTTTGGCGATACAGATTTTTGACGGTTGACCCATGACGATCCACCATTTATAGAGCATAGTTTGGCCAAATTGGCCGGCAGCATCTTTTTCCTTTTTGTTTAGTGCTCCTTACTTGTCATTGCCTAGGCTTTCAAATATTCTAGAGCTGGCCATGAGTGAATTCTAATTAATGCACAAGTCCACTGTCAATCCAATCACTGTGAGGCATTAGGTCACAAATTAAGTCCAAGTAACATTACTCTTAAAATAAGGCATAAGTATTTTCATCACCATTTTTAAAAAGCACAACATTAGATTACTATTTTTGTTTTTTCAAATTTGGTTAGTTCATGAACTTGGAAAAAATTGCCATATTAGTGAATTTGAAATGATGACTACGACGAAAACATCGTTTTCCCCTTTTAAGAGAAAGGGCAATCGTCCTTCAAAATTTATAGTAGTGAAAGATCACATGTTATGAGCTTTAAAAATGGTATACTCCTGTGCGGGGATAAATCCACGCAAAGGGTCACCAACTCGTACGGATGGAGAGGGTGGCGGAAAAACCTTGGTGAACCTGCAAACAATGCCGGCCCAACCTTTAGGCCAGTTAGGTCATTGCCTAAGGCCCCCAAATTGGAAGAAATATTTGGGGCCCCAAAATAAAATAAACAATGATATATAATTAAAATTTTAGAATATAATTTAAATACTCAATATATTTTAATCATTGAATTAATAGTGAGTGCTAACTTTAAACAAAATTCACTATTTATCTAATGTATTTGGTCCTCAAATTAAGTGCAACTAGCATTATTGTAAAAAATTTAGAACCTCTTTCAAAAAAATTTAGGGCCCTAAAGTTCAACTTATTTTGTCATCTCACCCGATATTTATATTATATATATTTTCACTTTGCAGTCTTATTATTAAAATAAATTGTCTATCGTATAATATGTACGGACAATAATTTTACATTTGTATAAATTAAATTTGAGCTCATTTTTTAATAACTTTGTTTACAATGCACAAGATGACTATAAATAGAGTGAGTAGAAATAATGCACTAGCTATCTTTTTTATTTAAAAATAGCTCTTTTTCTTTATGATATCTAACAAGTATGGATAACCCGTGCCTTCAGGCACAATGCAGCATATGTGAGAAGTGATAAATTTAGGGGAAAAAATTCAATTTGAATGGATTTGAGAGAGATGTTGGTGGCCAGCAGGGGGAAGCTGCAGCTGAGGGTGATGTACCGGTAGAGGATTGGGATCAGCTCTTCAATTTCGATGAAGATTTTGACTTGCCAGTGGATGAAGACACTGATCCCAGGACTGACCGGCAGATTCTGTTCGAGTTGTTGAGAGGTCAGAGAGAGATGAGGAAGGAGATGAGAGAGTTGAGGGCTGAGATGAGGGGGCTAGGACGTAGTTCTCGTGATCAGGCAGGTCCCTCATCTTAGGATGATTTCTTCTAGGTCCCGGTGGTTTCAAAATCATTTCTTTTATTTTCCAGTTTTATGTAGAAATCAAAGCCTATGTTGGGTAGTTTTTGTTAGGCTTGATTTCTTTTATCTTTTGAATATGCATTGTACTCAAAATTCTCATTATTATATATATAAAATGCATATTTTGTTTGGTGTGTTATCAAATATCTAAATAACATTGTTATGAATAAGTTGATACCACAATATAGAAATAATTTGCTTAACTTTAAATTTGTAACTGTTTAAGCATCACATAGAACTTTAGTCTATATTTTTGTATCTCATATCATGTTCTTATAAAAACTCACAATTTGTGCACTTTAGACTTTACCAAGTTGAAAATTTGTTAGGTAGGTTACCTTGAGAACTTGAAACATATAGTGGAGATGCATGAAAACCCTAGTGAGTTTTGTTCCAATCTTTCTTGGAGGGTTATGTACATTTACTCAATAAAAAAATATTTTTATTCAGCTAATCTCCTTCAATAGTCTCATTATTTTTGTTTTGGTTAACACCAATATTGTGAATGATTGCTTGACTTTGAATTATTTGCATGAGAAGTGTGTTAGCAAAAGCTCTTGAGATATGATTTTAGGCCATCTTTGATATTATTTGAGCCTAAACCTTATTCTTTGAATATTATTATCCCTAGAAGCCATGATTGAGCCTTTAAAGCAAAATTTTATTTCTTATACCCAACATATAATAACCAAGCCAATGAGAAAAATAATATCTTTTACCCTTGGTTATCCTGAGATTGAACTTTTATTGTTTATGTAATTTGGGAGATGTTGGTTAAGAAAAGAAAAGAAAAAAAAAGAGTTTTGCATACTTGTGAATATTTGCATTAGATGTCTTGCTAAAAAAAAAAAAAAAAGTTGAAAAAAAGAGAGAAAGACAATATGTCTAGATGTGAAAAAAAAGAGAAAAAAATAGCAAGCATGTGTTTGAAAAGAAAAAAAATATGAGCAAGTGATGTAAATTGTGCTTCTAAAGGATGCAGAGTGAAAGGCTATGGAAAAAAATTTGGTTGTGTAATGTACATGTTCTCTCGGGATAGTCTTTTGAATTCCTGTATATCCTTCGTTTCAAAACCCTAATCCCAAGGCCCCATTACAACCTTAAATAAAGTCCTATCTGATCTCAAGAGTGTATTGAGGATGCATGACTTGTGTGAATAAGGAAGAGAATAGTGATTATTTGTTTATTGTGTGTTGATTTCTTTTCATGAGACTATGTCAAATCTTTTTCTTTTGGATTACGTTTTTTTAATAGACATGTGAGCATTATTTTGTTTTGACTTAAATATCTTCTTCTCACATGTGATATTTGAGGGAATAGTCACTATAATCTGAGAGAATCTTTTATGAGTGAATTATCTAGTGAGATTTGGCATTGAGACGAATAGTTGATAGTTGTAGAGGTGATTACCAGATAAATTACTGACTTGGTATAATTAATTCACACTACACACGAGTTTATATGAGAATATGATAAGTGCATACAATTATATACCGCATAGTTCTATATGTTGTTTTGCATGTGCTTATAAAAAGTTTTGTATCTAAAAATTTCAATAGTGCGGTAGCAATTTATATTATACAGTTGTTATTCAGATATTTGATCAAAGGGCGATGTTTGTGGGTATCATCTCTGGAAACCCTCACGAGACTATACTCGTCCACTAGGGGAAACCTAGGGGTTTAAAGGCTTGTTGCATATGCTAAATGCAATCGTGAATCCTACGAAAGTGGTTTTGTTTTGTTTATAGTATTACATGTTAGTTGTCTGCCTTACTAGGGACTAGCAAGGTCTAAGTGGGGGGGTGTGATTCAGGTCTAATATTTACATTTGTCAGAGGTAATATTAATCATTTTATTGTGAAAGTGAGATATTTATGATGATTTAATTGAAGATTAAGGCTAGGAGAATAAAGATGAGTTGTGTTGTTTTGCAAGTTAATAGTGCACAATTGGAGTGAAGCTATGAGAAGGAAGGAAGCATAGCTCAGGAAGGATTACACTGGAACACGCGTCCGGACGGAGGAAGTATACGCGTCCGGACGCGGTTGGCAGAAAGTTGACAAACGAAGCAAGGACCATTCTGGAAGGCGCGTCCGGACGGTTGAGAGAGTCGCGTCCGGACGCGTGTCAAACCTCTGCTGCCGAGCTTTGAGTCCTAGTGGGATGCAATCTCTGGGGAATGTAATTTATAAATACAAACCTAGCACTTTGTAAGGGGGATCTATCTTTTTACTCTCTTTGTTTTAGTCTATTTTCTGAATCCTTTACCATGTCTGGCTAGAAGGCTAAGCTAGGGCTAGGGGAAAACCTCTCGACGGAGTACGGTATTTTTATTGACTCTTGTACTTAAGGATTTATGAAACTGTGTTAATTGAATTCCTAATATTTTAGCAAAGTGTTTATGCTGTATAAATTCTTGAGTTGTTGTGCCACGTACATCGATTGCTTGAGTTTCCCTGCGTGTAAATCACTGGTTATTCCACGCTGGAAGGATTAACATTATTTCATAAAATAATATGATTGAATGATTATTCAGGTTCCTGGTAGTCTTTTGATTATAACCATTGGATTTATCACTTGATTTGTTAATTGAGTTAACTGACATTTAATTCCTCTTTCAAGTCAAGCTTTGAGTCTTTAACTATTATTGTATGAAGTTGAGAGGGAGTACCTGATGCTCTAGTATTTTATTTATTACTGTTTTAATTACCAAAAATCACTTTTCTCCAATCAACAACTTTCTAAACAAATCCTTTTCCGTTCAAATTACTTTTGTTGTTTGTGTGATTGTTCCTTGTTACAATTCCTCGTGGGATCGACCTCGGACTTCCGAGATTATATTACTTTGCTCAACCTGCGCTTGGGTTTACACTTTTAAAGTTGAAGCACCCACCATTTTTTAGGATCTCGGTAAAAAGGTAAAAGTTGATTTAATCTTGGAGATATCTGCTTCGGCGGTGTCATATCTTCTTCGGCGGTGTCAACTGCAATTTCTGGTGTAATCGCCAGTTGTGACTGTCTCTCCAGCCCCGACAAGTCAAAAAAGGTACGGTCCTTGTTACGGTTTATGCAATTTTGAGTTCTCTACCATTGTGAACGATCGTGTGCTCTCTGGTTTTGCATAGAAGTTGGAATTAATTTGTCGAGCAAAGTTTAAGAGTTTGAGAGTGTTTTAGACAAAAAAATCTACCAAAGCTAAGGCTTTTTCTTATTCAATTTTTGAAATTTGTTGATTTTGACGATCACCAACTAGGAGAATCTTTCCCACTACTCGATTTTTGGAGTGTTTGTCTTTAATTGTATTCCTTTTTGGTGCAGTTGTAGAGATTAGTTTTATTCGGTGTGTGTGCATCACTGCATCTATATACATATCTTTAGCTATATCAACCCCTAAATGAACTCCACACGGTGAATTTTACATCCTCAAGTTGAAGGCAAGAGATGATTTTGTGATTTTTTTATGGTCTGTGATGGATTGCTCTGTTTTTATTTTTTGAAGCAGTGTTTTTTTTCTTGCAATAGCATATGTAGACCTTAGCGCGCGCTCTCTCTCTCTCTCTCTCTCTCTCTCTTTCTCCCCACAAACTCATTGAAGTCCACCCCAAAGCCTACCCCACAGCCACCAACCGCAACCCCACCATACATCAAACGCAATGCACAACAAAAAGTGGCTAATTTCTTTGGTTATTCTAATACAAGTACTTGCATTCATTTGTGCTAGCAAAACTGTTCGAAAAATGCCAGATCTCTTTGTTAGTAATTCATGTTCACGTAGTGGCTAATAGACTCCAAATGATTACAAAAAAGTTGGAGCTGCCAGTTAAGATTGTGTTTATGAGGAACTTGTTGGGTGGTTTGGTTCCAGGAAATAAAGGTGTTGAGTTCATGATGCTTGGTCTTGGTGACATGGTAAAACATTTTTTAGTCTTCAGTTACTTGAAACGTCTAAACCCTCTAAAAATTTGGAAACTATAATTCTTGTTATTGAAACTATGGTGCATTGGCATCTTTTCATGATTAATTATGCATGGAGCTCTCTGTACATGGCATGCAGGAGTATCATATATCAATTAATGCCACTATTTTGAACAGTTGGCAAAAGGGCTTCCTAGGGCTCTATAAATGCCCTTTCCTTGCTAATAGAATGTTTATTTATTCAATTACTTATGTCTTCATACAAATTATAATGTGAAGAGTATCACATTCACTTGAGTGGTTGGAAAGTTTGGGCACCTTCTAGGAAAATGGCTATCTTAAATGTGTTCATACTCACATTTACATATCCTTGTGATGTTGCTAAGTGTTAACTTGTGGATGAGTTGAGGTGTGAGCCTGGACGTGGGGTGGTGCTTATGTCTTCTGATTTCCCCACTCTAATCATGCATTGATATTACTTAATTACTTTGTTGACATGTCCATACTGATATATAAACATTGCAATTTTGGGGATGTATTTGGTTTAAATTTTGCGAACAGATGTGACTTATTATACATTTATCTTTCTCTTATGTGTCCTATCCTTAGCTTCTTTAAACTTCTACTTTGAGCCTTTGACATGGTCACTACTATTTAAAAGAGCAATGGTTTATTGCCTTTTGTGTTGTGATTCATTTCATTGATGGTTATAAATGTGTAGTACATGCCTTTTGAGGCCTTAATGCATGTCGATTGCTGGTGCGTGGATACTTGTTCTTCTCCAGTGTGGAACAACTAATTTCTTCTGTAACATATTGGCTAGCTTCACATGAAAATTATTTATTTTGAGTTGTTTAGTGCATTAGAATGCACTCATATATTGAAAACATTGACAGAGAACAATGGTAGAGCAGGATGGAGAAGCAAATTGTAGATAGGGAAGATAATGCATTGCTGAGTTGGATAGAGTTGAAATTTGTTTTTTATGCAATACTTTGTATATATATATTTATGTACCAAGTAATCTATGTGAAATTTGCCCGAGCACATAAACATTTGATACTTGTGCTCATTGTGTAAGTTCTGCTTAAATGATAAAGCAGATGACAAACTTTTAAGCTTTTGTAAATTGTATTGTGTTGGTTATCCAAGCGATTCCTTCTATTCTTCTGGCGGTAGTTCTATATTTTGATCACAGAAGGAGAAAGAATTCTGAAAAACCAAGGGAGGTACCTTCTTTTAAAGGGCACAAATACATTTGGTAAGTCCTTTCTGGATATGCAGTTGAACTGATAACTGCTTTAGGACTTGACATTTTGACACACTCGCCTCAACCAGTACTTTTATATCTGGTATGATGGTATGAATTGTAATTTTGTGATCTCCAATACGAAGAGAAGGAAACCTACAAAAAATAGATAAATTGATTAAAAAAATCAGAAATTAAAATATTTTGATGCAGAAATACTCGGGAAAAAAAAAATCATTGATACAATTGACTACTAAATAATCTTAATATGTGGGTAACAAATTGTTCACTTTAACTAAAATTTTTACTTGTTACAATTTGAAGTTAGAAAAATTTCAATTTCTCCTTATCTTTTATCCCCACTATACAACACGTCTCTGTCCCACCATCCCTATCTTTTAATCAGAAAGGGAAGATGATTTTGACCATGTTTTCTGATATAACATCTGGGATTGGGGATTGGTGTACACTTCTGGTTAGGTTGAAAGTTCTATAGTTTACACTTTATTTATTATAGCTCAGTAGAAGTCCATGTGTTTTACTTGTTTGGCACAATAATGCAAGTTGCATGCCTTTGCTGAAGTTTATAGTGAGGACTTTGCATTGGTTACTTAGATGCAGTTAAATTCTAGCAGAGACTATATGAATCCCTTTGGTTATTGCTAATTCTATATGTTTTTACAATGCGAATTGCATGTAGTTGAATATATGCACAGATTTGGTGTTCTTCTTTTAGCTAATCTTATTAACAAGTTTTCTTGATCCTAGTTCTTTAGGGGGTTGTTTCACCTTTGTTTTTTTTTTTTTGACATTTTCTTTCTTACATTGAGTTTTGTGAGCTTTTGGTTTAGCTCTCAGTAAATACTGTTCACATTTTTCTCTTCTTGAATTTAAGCTTTACTGTATTAGGTTTTTGTCATTTTAAATCGAAGTATCGAGTATTCTTGCTTGGTTTTGGTTTCTCAGTTTTTTTTTGTTCAAGGCGCTGCAGTAATCAAGCTTGACATGTGTTTTCTAATATAGATATTGGTATATAATTGCTCCTCTATTCTTCATTCTGTGGATTATACACTTACATGTTCATTTTTCTCTACTCCTTATTTTATTGGTTGACTTTATCTTCTTAATCTCTTGGTTATTTCAGTTACTATTTCCTTGGCTTGGTTGCTTTGTTTCAAATGCATGTTGATCGTTCCTTCACATCTAATGTTTGAAACAGGACCTAGGTGTTAGGATTATTGGATTTCTTTGACATCGATTTTGTGTCATTTACAGGGTTGGTATTGTTTTATGTGTTGCATATTGTGTACTATGTTTCCCTCAATTGAGACTAGCTTCGGGTGTTTTTTCCTTTCTTTTGTTTTATTTGCTTCGGTTGTCTTTTTTTGTGGATTATCTTTATTTTAATTATGGCTTATGGAATTTGGTCTTGATATTTTTTTTTCCTTATTGAGGCTACATACAATCATATTCTTTTTTAATCTGCTTAATTTTCATCTATAGTTTTTTTTCTTAAATTTGTCCAGTATATTTTGTTTTGAAATTTTTAATACTTCAATTCTATTGAATGACAAGCAGCGAAATAAGAATCACTTGAATGACAAGATTCCCAATAAGATGTTCAAGGCCTATAAGTTCATTGATAGCAATACATATACCTATACCCATTCACAATGAAACACTCATTGCCTACACACAACATATGACAACCGGTGTCCTAAGCCCAGTTGAAACATGCATTTTGTACTCACTTGCATCAAGAATGCACACATGAACTCACAATAGCAAAACAACACACCCTATCTCTCTTTTTTTTTTCAGGTAGCTTACACTCAACACACACAAACCCACCTAAAATTAGACCATAAATTATTTCAAGAAAGAGATGGACATAGAGATGAATTATATGACATCAAAAAAGAAATATATATGAAGGAAACAACTTAAGTAGCAACCAAACTCAAATAGACATGAGCATCGGCTTGCGGAAGGATGAATAAGGAGCAAAATAAATCATTGAAAGTTGTGTTGTCATTGTTGTCACCAAATGTGCAATTTTTTTTTAAAAAAAAACATTTAATATGAAAAATTATACAATTGTTGGGAAAAAAATTAATTTCCGACAGGATAAGAAAACACTAGAAAATATTTTAATGAATGAAGCTGAAGCCTTCTAAACTATTTCAGTTTCCATTTTAATTTTCTTTACGAAAACAATTGTGATATAAGGCCATGTATGATGAGTGTCTATTGAAAACCGAGCCTTAGTCTTTCAACCAAGCAAATCTCATTGCATATTTTCCCAATTGCTTCAACAAATCTCATGCGCTGTTGATTTTCTTATGACATCAGGGATATAGCTATCTTTGTTTGTCTTACACTTGGCCATTTTGCATCCATCAAACAGTCTATTCAAGTTAATGCATGGATTTTTTTTTATATCTAACTAATTTGTAGTGCATTTTTTTTCATTACATTTTCTTTCTTTGTCTCATAATTTATTTTCTCAAAATAATTCACGTGCAACGCACGTGTGCACCAACTAGTATATATATATATACACATATATATGGGTCTCATGATACCTTGTTAATTATTGAAGTTATTAGCTTGAACTTTAAGTTTATAGTTGTTTGGAATTAATTGAGTTTAACCAATGTGTTGGGAAGAAAAAGTAAAGAAAAAAGGATTTGATTTTGAACTTGCAGAATATATTGGAGGATTTCGTTGGTTGAAGAAGACAAAGTCCTGAAATTACATAATCTATCTCTTTGACTTCAAGTAATTTTAGTTTGACCATTATATTCTTTGAAATTTAATTTTAATCACTGTTTTACTTGGTAAGTTGGAAGAATAAAATCTTGAAAAATTTATGGCAGTCCTGAAAGTAGAAAATTCATTTTTTAAAGAAATTACACTTTGAACCCAAAAGTTTCAAAAATTATGATTTGACCCAAAACTTTAGAAACTTTTTTTAAACATACCAGACTATTTCTATACCCTATTACCTTATATTAGAAAGGATATTTATATATAAATGATATATATTAAGTATACATCAATGGGTAGAAAATACGTAAATTAAATATAGAATCGCGAAATGACGAATTTAGGAATAGAGATTGATCGTTTATTTTATTTTAGATTAGGTGGTGATTGTATTGAGGTTGAGAAAGGGGGTTTTGAATTGGATTTTAGAAATCAAGGTGAATAGTTTACTACTTCTTTTTGGGAGGATTTTCTATATTAAATGCGTGGGTGCGTGAGTGTGAATTTTTCATATATATGATATATGTATTGATATTCGGGGTTGCAATTAAATGTTATGTAATTGTGAACTGTTATACATGTGAACTTTTAAAAACTTGTGGGATGATTTTATATCATTCTTTTGGTGATGAAAGGAAAATTGTGTGCGTTAAGACTAAAACGACAGTTTTTGTGTGTGTGGAAATCATGTTTTATGAGATGGGGACTGGGTTACCAGGTTTAAATGGTAACGAGATTGTATATCGGTGTGATCGGTATATGGATGTGCACATAGGGGCCAGTCACCAAGCTAGTGATGACAAGAGACAGGGTCCATTACCAAGCTAATGGTAACAAGAGACGATGTCAGTTACCAGACTAGTGGTAACAAACATGATTTGACAAATGTATATGAGACTGAATGTGTGTGTGAGTGTTTTGAGTTATAAATGTTTTTTCATTTACAAAATTACCTGTGAAAATGAGTGGTGTTTTGGGTTATAAATATTTTTTCATTTATAAAATTATTTGTGATAATGAGATCATTTTGTTTAAATGATTGTGTGAGAAGGGTTGAGATATAATTTGTTGTACTTATGTACGTATCAAAGTTTATTTTTTTTATATAAACTGTGGGATTTGTTTTCACACCTCATTAGATGTGGTTGCTATTTACGGGTCATTGTGCTCATACAAACATTTAACATTTTTCAGGTGATAATCAAGGTAAGGAGTAAGTCTGCAGATAGATCAGGGATTAGAGGACTTGAATATTTATTTTATTGTAGGCCTTCAAGAATAAATGTATTTTGTAGTTTTGAGACAAATATTTGATTATTTTGGGAACAATGTTACTCATGTGTGGAGTAGTAAACCTTACGGTTTGATTATTATTTTACATAGGTTTAGTAATGATGTTGGTGATGTTTAGTTTATTCTTCTGGTATTCATTAGGTCGGTGAAATGAATCACTTTATTATTTGTCTTCCGCTGTATTGTACATTTATTATGTACGGGGTTGGTTAATTAAGACCTTAATGGCCGGTCTGCCGCCCATCTTATGAGATCCAGGGCGGGGGCGTGCAACAATTTCAACTAATAGTTTTCATGCAATGACGTTCTAATATCATATCGTCATATTTTGATCTGAGTAAAATAGAAAGGTAAATTGCACCAATAATTCCTGAAACTTATTGGTGGTTGAACTTTAGTCCTTAAAGTTTTAATTTCGTTAGTCTTCAAAATTTTAATATTTGACCAATGTAATCCTTTGCACTAACGGCTGTTCAAATCATGGACAGAACAAAACATCACATGCGTTGCATGTGATTGCAATAAAAGGGAAATTTTGTCAATATTCAACACTTTCCATAACCAAACACACTTGCCTTCTCTTTTGAACAACATTTGCCTTCCTCGCTCTTTTTGTCCTTCTTCATCTCACATCACACAATCCAGTCGCCACCTCCCTGTACCTAACAACTCCAAGGCCTTGACTACCATTGTTTCACAAAATTAAACTAACAGCACATACCCAGCACACCTTACACGCGCACACACACACACACAACACATAACACACGCAGACACCGCCGCCCCCTCGCACCACCGCGGCTGCCCAATCACCACCACCAACTCTCTCTCTCACTCTAAACCTGCGCACCACACCCTATTTTTTTTTCTCCACTACTCCCTCCCCAAGTTGCCTCCAGCTTCCATCACCACCACCAAGCCGATTCACTCTCCACAACGAGCAAGCCTTCACAACCCAAACACCATTCAACTCTAATTTTGGGGTGAAAAAATATTGGGTGTAACTTTTACACCATGCCAGTAGTGTCACGTGGTATAACGGTTCACTAATACTAATAGATAAACAAATCAGCAAATGGACTCTACTAAAACTCATAACTACCCAACCATTTCATACATAATCACCTCAATAGGATGTGAGCCCTATTTTATCATTTTTGTTCTTTTTTTATTAGATGGTTACACTCAATATTTACTCATAGTTTAAGACACTGTTGGTTCTCAGGGAATTGGTTTGAATGGGGTATTTTGCATTGTATGTCATGTACAGAGAGAGAGAGAGAGAGAGAGAGAGAGAGAGAGAGAGAGAGAGAGAGAGAGAGAATGAGTTTCTGGTTTTGGTGTGTGCAGAAAGAGAGACAATTGGGGGGTATTAACAGTGCATCTAGTGTGGGTGTGTCCTGTTGTGAGAAAATAAAATAGAACAGAGAGGAAGAAGAAATAATGTGTTTGGGTTTAAGTTTAAAGTTGTTAAAATGAGAAATACTTGTGTTTAGACGTAGGAGTGGTGAAGAATGACCCAACTACCCTTAATTGTAGTCACATGCAATGCAAGTGTATGTTTTTCCGTCCTAGATTTAAATGGCGGTTAGTGTGAGGGGATTACATTAGTCAAATGTGTGAACTTTGATAATTAAATTGACATAATTAAAATTCTAAGGACTAAAGTTCAACAAATAAAAAACTTCAGGGACTATTAGTGTAATTTACTCAAAATAGAATGACACTCTCATTCATTTTTTGCAATAGAGAACAATCACTTATTGGTCAATTATAATTGCCAACAACGAATTATATGTCTAATTTACTACCAAAAATCATGAGTTTTGAAGTTTTATAATGGTAAAATGATCATCTCATTAATTACTTTCACTAAAGATTCTAAATACAAGTGATCTCCATGTCATTTCTACAATTTCAATGAAACATTGTGTTATTTCACTGATGGTCCGTTTGGTAGGAATGATGGAAAGAAGGAAAGAAGGAAAAGTGAAAGGAATAAGCTTTCCATCCATGAAGAAAAGAAAGTTATTTTCCCTCCTTTTTGTTTGGTAAGAGGGATGAAAAATAGAAATGATATACTTTCCATCGTTTGGTATTGGATGAAAACTGAAAGGAAAGGAAAAACATATATGCCAAATTTACAATTCTATCCTTAAATATATTAAGTGAATTTTTTATTACAAATCAATCCAATTAATCTAAAAAAGCTTTTAATCCCCTTATTTTTGTTACGAATTAATTTTGGAGGAATTAATTTTGCTTTGAATGATTTGTAACTATTAATTAAAAAATGACCACTGTACCATTTTTATATAAATATAATTTTTTTTTACTATATTAATCAATTTCATTAATCTTAAAAGATTCAAAATTCTTTTATTTTGTAAAAAAATAAAAATGGATCTATATTAAAAAATAATACAATAACAAATACAACAGTGAATTTATCTCCTGTTGATCGACAAAAGATGTGTGAACTAAGAATGAAATATATCCAATAAATAAAAGGTAAAAAGGTGAACTTAAAAAATTATTGTCTTGCCTTCACTTTTTCCCTCCACTTTCCGTCCAAATTTGGACTGAAAATATTTGGTGGGTTGGAAGGATAGAGATCCCCTCCTACTTTCCACTCCCTCATACTTTCTTTTGGTACCAAACAATGAAAACATTTTTCTTTCCTTCCACCCATTTTTCCAATGAACCAAACACAATATAAGACTCGAGGCACACACATGGAATTTTGTCTAACTTATGTATTGGTCCCCTCAAATGATTAGGGTTCACAGAATAATTATCCTTGAACAACTACCACGTATTTAACAAGGGTGCTGGCCGCCCTTTGAAAACTCCAGCAAATTGGTATTCTCCCATTTTGTTCACCAATTAAAGCTCTTGTTTCTGTCATCATTTCTTATATATGTTTTTTATTACATAGCATTACCCACTAACAACACTTCCCAAAAAATAAAAAATAAAAACATGTGCAATTGTTCTATTTGTACGCATTGATAAAGACAAAGTTTTCCCAGACAAGAATGTCGTCAGAACCTTCGTTTTTAAAACCTGTATGATTGTTTATGTACTTGTTTTTTTGGGGTGGCCCAAGGGTTTCAAAACCGTTGGAAATGTCATGTCACTTCAGGCAAAGCTGTTAAGCTCGATCTAAAAATTGCCGTTAAAACACTAGAAGGAGAATGTCACATATATATGATGGATGATAAAGAATAGTGGTAAAGTCATTGGCACCGAAAATTTCGGAATGGTAAGAAAAGTTATGATTTTTAATGGTAAAATTATACTTTGAAAGATAAAGTTATGATTTTTAATGGTAAAATTATTCTTTGAAAGATAAAGTTATAATTGATTGAAAGAAGTTCATGATCGATTATGATCATGAATTTCTCTTAAACAGTTGTAATTTTTCTTTTACGAATTATGATTTAGACTTTTAAAAGTTTTAACTTACTTCCATAGTTGATCGTAATGTTTTAGAATTGATCATGCCCTATGTAAGTTGCAACTTACGCATTAAAAAATTATAATTTGGTCTTAAAATTTTGTAATTTTCGGTATGATGCTAACGGAAATACCGCAAGGAATTTTTCTTGGGTGGGTACTTCAACAAGCCTAATTTTTTCTCCCAAAGGATAAAAATAAAGTGAGTCATTTTATTTTCTTAAAAAAAATTATTACTTCACCATTTATTAAACAAAAAATGATCAAAAATTGATGTACACAATGTGTACAAGTGAAAAATGACAAACAACAAAACGATTACAACCCTTTATATAAATAAGGTTAATTATAGTAATTTCTGACTTATCCTGATGGATTTTTATACTATGAAAGTATGCATGTTTTTCTTAATTACGAGACAAATATGAGGTTGGGTGTTTGACCTAAATGTAGATACTCATAGCTCTCATTCAACTCAACCTAACAGTCTCTTCAGCTGCGAATACTTTATGTTTCATTTGGTACGATGGAAAAATGGAAGCATGGAAAGTAAAAAGGATGGAAAATGAGAGGGATAGATAAAATATCATGTTTGATAAGGAAGGAAAGTAGGAAGGATGAAAAAGTGAATGAATTAACTTTCTTTCCAACTCATCAAAATCAATCCCTTCAAAATCGGAAGGAAAGTGGATGAAAAGTTAATTATTTGTGTTGAGATGTATCTTATTTGTCTATATATCTTTTAATATATATATATACTATATATATATTAATTTCATATAAAAATACAATGATAAAATATGTATATATATATATTTTAAAAATTTTTAAAAATAAATTTTAAAAAAAATAATAAAAAATAAAATAAAAATAAACAGGTCAACTCACAACTCGACACGACACAATTAGTTAAATGAGTTGAGTTAGGTTTGACTAATGTTCGACACAAATTCGTAATAACTTAACACGAATCTGATACAACACGACTCAATTGTCATCCTTAATCTTTGCTAGCACAAAAAAAAAAAAAAAAATTTAATTATTTTTATTTTCCATTAATCCAACTAAACACAAATGAAGGAAAATGTATCATTCCTACTTTCTTTTCTTGAAGGATAGAAAGTGTATCCCTCATACTTTTCATCATTCCTACTTTCCATCATTCTTACCAAACGGAGCATTAGATTCATAAAAAAAGAAATATAATAAATTTAAAAAAAACATGGTTGAATGGTTGGTACCCTTTCTACTAAACGTGTGAAATTACATTATAAATATGGAAAATTAAATAAGTCTAATAAGTCCAAGTTTTCTCCCATCTCCCTGCTGTATAAATACACTCCATTCATCACCATCAGTACTCACCTTTATAAGCCACTACAACACTCATTACTTTCTCACTCTCTCTCTCTGACCATGGCTATGTTGTGCACCGCAACACTTAGCAGTTCTGTTTTACCAAAGAGTCCATCACCGGCTAGTCTGGGTTCCTTACAGAGACGAAGCCAATTCATTACTGGCCCTACTGGGGGAGTCCCAAATCTGAAGAATGCAAGGAAGGGATCTTCTTCGTCTCCTTCTTTTACCATCAGGTGTTTGAAAGGTGTTGCTGCCCCTACACCCGATATGCTTAATCGCCTTTTCAATGGAGGAATTATCCCATCCGATGTTCCAAACCCAACGGCCTTTACAAGACAAGACTTCCCTTCTGATTTCATTTTTGGCTGCGCCACTTCTGCTTTGCAGGTCTCTCTCTCTCTCTCTCTCTCTCTCTATATATATATATATATATACACACACATATATATGGGAAATATTATGTGTTCAGATTGGTTATGGTTGTGGGTGTATTTTTTCTTTTTGGTTCTGTTTTGGACAGTGTTGTGGTGTGTATTGTGGTGTGATATTATTTGGACTTTGGTGCAGACGGAATCGTCAGCAACAGAAGGAGACAGAGGACCCAGCACCTGGGATGATATGCTACAAGGAGGAAATGCAGTCAACTCGTACCACCTATACAAAGTAGTTGAAATCCAAAACTATACCCTTACTTGATCAAGATCATGTCAATATGTCATACATAATTCTTTAAAGGGTAAACCACATAAATGGCCCCTGAACTTTTCTATTTTTTTTAAATTACGCCTTGAACTTTAAATTTTTTGATTTTACCCCCTGAACTATTTAAATCATTTCAATCAACACCTTCTGTTAGATTTCACCGTTAAATGTGGATAAAACTCAAACGGAAAATGGAGATGGCATATATTGAAGGTCATTTTCGGCATTTCACATATTGTACAGTTTTAGGCGCCAAAAATTCCCTCCCTTGATGCTCTGTTCTCTGGTTTAATGCTCTGTTCTGAGAGAGAGAGAGAGAGAGAGAAAATCAAGCAAAATCAAGACATGGATGTTTACTGTCACTGTGGGAGAAGAGCAGTGATGAAGACGTCATGGACTGATAGTAATCCAGGCAGGAGGTTCTTCTCCTGCTACATGTCCATGGTAAGTTTCTAATATATACAGCCTGGACTGAAACCAAGCCATGAATGTTTATTGCCACTAACGTTCATATCTTGTAGGTAATTTACAGATTCTAACATATCTTAACACGTTCGTGTACTTGTAGAATGGGGGTTGCGGGTTCTTCAACTGGTACGACCCACCTATTTGTCCTCGTGCCCGGCAGATAATCCCTGGCCTTATAAAACGAGTTTCAGTTGCAGAGAAACAAGCTAGGAAGCAAAAAAGAAGAGAGTGTTTCCTGTGGGTTGCATTGATAATTTCGTGGTTGGTAATGTGGGCATTTTCCAGCAATGGAACTAGTGGAGAAGCATCAACAAGCTTTGACAGTCAGTTTGAACCGACTGTAAAATTTGATTAAGCAATGGAACTGGAGGTTCTTCTCCTGCTTGTATGTTAATTGGTAATGTGGGCATTATCCAGCAATGGAACTAGTGGAGAAGAATCAACAAGCTTTGACAGTCAGTTTGAACCGACTATAAAATTTGATTAAGCAATGGAACTGGAGGTTCTTCTCCTGCTTGTATGTTATTGATGGTTTGTTAAGTTAGTAAGGATGTAATGTTAATTAGTAATGGAAAGATGTAGTTGATGTATTTGGTTGAGTTTCTTATTAGTGAGCATCTACAATATGTTTGTTATTGGTAATGGATAAGTGTTGGCTGATATGCTTCAGATGAATCAGTGCATTCAAACAGAAGGCAGAAAATGATTCTGCAGACAAAAATATGATAATTGAGACAAAAAGCTTTGCTTCATAATAAGGTGTTCATATAGACAAAACACAACACTTCAGAAGTTGTTACAAGATGGGTTGCACTTAGCTAATACAAAACAAAGTCCAAAAAAGAAGGATTCACAATAAACTCCAAAAACCCAAAAACAAAGAACATCGATTTGGAGATTTTTGCACATCCTTCTAAGTTTTGTCCACCTTCTTCTTTGTCCATCTTACAAAATACTCAGCCACCAGTCAAGCTATTGAGTTGATTGCCCACCATCCTTTTTCTTTTTTCCCATTGCTTCAGCTTTTTTTTTTAGTGATGAGCGTGTTACAATCCTCTGACCCTCTGATGAGGATGGTCTGCCATCATTGGGATGATGAGATTGTGGAGGTTGTGACATCCCTTGCCTCACAAAAAACCGACCATGAGCTGCTGAATGTGACCAAACTACATTTGGGCTTGCTGTCTGTGATTGAATTGGGACTGAGCTTGATGTCTGTGATTGAATTGGGACTGAAACTGATGGTTCATTGCCTTTAAATCTTTTTACCTACATTGAAATATAACATTTCAGTATGAAGGCAAATATGATCATAACAAATAACTAAGTATCATAAGTAGTAGACACTCACAGGTAATTTAGGTCTTCTGCCACCTGTAGCATTAGTTGAAACAGTTTTTTCCACACTTGGGACTGGCCTTGGTAGACTATTTGGCCCTTTGCAACTTCTTTGGTTGTGGCCAAAGTTACCACATTTGCTACATGTCATCTTAACTCTTTTCCTACCCAATTTCCCAACTTTTGGAGGTTCATCACATTCTCTTCTTCTTGCTTTCTTTGGTCTGCCTGGTTGCACATGAGCTATAGGTGGATCTAGTGTTATTTTTCCTGTTGGAGGCCACAAATCACTTCCATTGATAGGGTGCAATACATGGTCATATATCTTCAAGTACGTCTCCTTCTTGAAACAGTCATCAACAAACAAGTGAGGGTCTCTGCCATGATAGTGAATTGCTGACACAACATGAGTACATGGAATTCCACTAAGGTCCCATTGCCTACAACTACAACTTCTATCTCTTATGTTTACCACAAACTGAGCCCCATCAGAACATAAAACTTGAAAACTGTGCAAACCATTAAACCTGGGCCTGCAATTCATGGACTCTTTGATTATATATCTTCTTGTACTGTTCTTTGTGATTGCCTTGAATAACATTTTTAGCAGCTTCTTTTGCTCTCCACACCACATTCATGGACACACCCACCTGATGATCTTCCTCCACAGCTTCCCTAAAGGCTTGTAATGGCCATTCAGGATTTGATCTAATCTTGTGCATGTATTTTTTAGATAGCCAGTTTGCTGTTACATGCCTGTTATGCCATGACCAGTTGCAGTTAGTGTGTTCATCATTGAATGTCTTCACTTGCATTGTATCTTCATCTTGGAGCTTGGATGCAAATATCATCCACTCACAAGGTGGCTTGCACTTAGCCCTGACCCTGTGCTTCTCATTTCTGACAAACCTTATGTCCTTCCTTTTCCAAATGGCATACTGTTTAACAGCTTGCTTAAACTGCTGCGATGACGCAAACAACATATCCAACTTGAATTCAGGATGTTCCATGTCTTTGTTTGCACTAAATTCTGCATATCTTGGTCTTGGTTTAGATGAACTGTCCACTGCATCATCATCAGATGAACTGAAAATCATACTAAGTTCATTAGAAGTAGCAGCATCATCAGAGAGGACATCTGTGTCCACTGCAGGTTTCCTATTATTTGTATGTTGCTGCCTCATGTTTGTATCTTCACCCAAACCACCAAACTCAGCCACTTTGTCTACATATGTGTCAAATAAGTAATCATCAGTTTCTTCCTCACCACTATTAGACACTTCTTCATAATTTGATGCATCGGAATGATCACCATCGACAGCATCATACTCTTCCTCATCATACTCTTCCTGTGCATCATATTCTTCCTGTGCATCATATTCTTCATGTGCATCTTTGTCAACCAAGTCATGTTCCAGGTATACTTCTATTACCTTGTTCTTGGGAACCAACTCTAACATTCCTAATACATCACTGTCATCATTCAACACCCTCAAACCATCAGTAAGATTCATTCCAGGAACTCTATAGTGATAACTAGTAACCACCTCACACTGTAATTCTTTTGTCATTTCACTTATCTCAGTGACAGAGATCTTATCAACATCACACAAATCAAAATGGTTAACTTTCCCTCCTAAGTACATTCTGCGGGGCATATGCTTGAACTTACCACCATAATGCATCTCTATAGTGAAAAATTCTGGGTACAGACCTGCTCATGCACTGTGAAGCCAACACAAATATAAATTGCAGTCAAATACTGACAATCATTATAGAAAAAAACCAACAAAATATGGATTAAATAATGCATTCCTTATAGAATTAGCTATGTGTATCCAACAACGAAATTCTGTAAGGAACACAGTACCCAACACCTAACCCCCGATTTCTTAAGAAACACAATACATAAAACCCAATACCCAACACCGAAAAGCCAACAACACGAAAATTAGTCTAATACCCAATACCCAACACCAAACAACCAAAGCTACAAGATTGAGATGCAATACTTACTGTAGACTTGTTGTGGATAGAAGATAACACCCGCTGTCCGCAATAACCAACTCATTGTGGTTTAGTTAGTCGTTGAATGAAGGAGATGATTAGGAGATGGGAATGAGATGAAAGGTCTACCTATTTACGACATTCAGTCAATATGAGAATCATGAACATAAAACCCTAACCCTAACCCAGACATTGTGCTCCAGTCGTTGAATGCAGGAGACGAAGGGACTCGGTCTAGGAACAGAGCACCAAGGGAGGGATTTTTGGCGCCTAAAACTTACACAATATGTGATATGCCGAAAATGACCTTCAATATATGCCATCTGCATTTGCCGTTTGAGTTTTATCCACATTTAACGGTGAAATCTAACAGAAGGTGTTGATTAAAATGATTTACATAGTTCAGGGGGTAAAATCAAAAAATTTAAAGTTCAGGGTGCAATTTAAAAAAAATAGAAAAGTTCAGGGGCCATTTATGTGGTTTACCCTTCTTTAAAACTAGAAGAAAATTTAAGAGTGAGCTCACAACCCAATCGGTGTTTTTTTTCCGGGTACTATGGACAATTAAAATTAGAGTAATATTATATAGACCTATAAAATTAATCTAATTTGTTAGTTTAACGATGTGGAGTTGTAATAAAATTCTTGGACTATGTCACTGCTACAATCAACTTTTTAAATTCCAATAAAATTACTCTTTAAACAAATATTTCAAAGGTCATTCCTGTTATATCTGGTAGCGATAAATTTAAAGAGATATATGGATGATCCAGTAGCACCTGTCATAGCATTACTCGTAATGAAAAAAAACATTACGAGGTGCACATGAGTACTTTAGTATAAAATATAAATGCTTGGCCCTACACCAAAAGTACAAAATTACTTAAAAGTAGATGAAAATGGGGTATGGATGTACGTATTGAGTAGTCTATAATTTTGTATGCATTGTGCAACAGGAAGATGTGAATCAGCTTGTGAAAATGGGAGCTAATGTCTACAGGTTTTCCATCTCTTGGTCTAGGATCCTCAAAGGTATGTTCTTAGCTACCCTTATAAATGATAATTCATTTTTAACAAAACAGTTTAGATTTAATAGTTACATAATTTGCTGATTTAATTTTATTATAGTCCTTAGATTAATAACGAATCACAACTTATACTGAAACTCATTATCAATCCAAAAGCAGTCTAACCAAATATTTGAACCACTATTGCTCCATTTTTCTTTTTATACACCCCCACAGCGTAGCAATCACCCTTTTTCCTTCAAAATCTTCTATATTATCGGTGAATAATTTGTTGTTTTTGGACACGTTAGTCTGAACAAATAACGTGGAAGATACTTAAACCCAAACAAATGAGGATCCTAACGATACCTAATTGGGTATCATAATTTTGCTAAATCATTTTAGTTGTATATTTGTTCCCAAATTTGGTCAGTAATTTATATACTATTAACTAAATGCATAGATAAAGTCAAGTGACTAAACTTGGATCGCTGAAATTTGGCACTACTTTCAACCTCGGCTTTTATTTATACCCATGTAAATTTCAATTTGTAGCATGAAACATAATCAATATTTCAAAGTAAATGGAGAGGTGATTTTAAAAAAAAATAAGAAAAAATTTGTAATAACTACTCACTCATTACAATATACTTTTACTGAAAAGTCTATACAAAATTTATATGTGATAATGTAAATAAGAGTATCACACATTATTAAGTCAACAAATTAAATTAAATTTTAAGTTCCAAGAAGTATTACTTATTTTCATGTTAAATATCTCCATTGATTGGTATTCTTGATGTTGAAAAAATACAGATGGAACAATAGCTGGCAGTATAAACCAAGATGGTATTGATTTCTACAACAATTTGATTGATGAACTAGTCAAGAATGGTAAGAAATTATTCATTTAACTTGCATTGAGCTCTTTTAATGAACTGCGCTCGGACAGGACTATGAAATTTATTCATAGTTTGAGCTGTTTCAGTGCATCTTTGATTCTCTCTTTTATGATGAACACAAATTTTAATGCAGGTATAACCCCATTTGTGACACTTTTCCACTTTGACTTGCCCCAGGCATTGCAGGATAAGTACAAAGGGTTCTTGGACACCAAGATTATGTAAGTGTCTTGTCCACATTTACACTAATTTATTGTTTGATAACGTCTTTTCTATGCAATTTCTTTTAAGCTAAATACAATTTTGCTGAAAAGTAAAAAATAGTTTTAGTTATTATTTCGCAAAAAATGATAGTTTATAAACAATATACTTGTATTAAGAGTTGAATTATGGAATCATAAAAACTTTCTAATCCAACTTTATATTAAATTTGGGTGTCAAAAACACTCCTATATACGTATAAGATAGCCACTTAAATATTACGCTTTATCCGTACTCTTGATCCTATATTAAGACCACTAGGAGGGGTGGTATTATAATTAAGTCCAACCATATTATAGGTGTGATATAAAATTAGAAGAAAAGTATTAAGACCTATATTAATACCAATGGGTAGTATTTTTGGTCCGAAAAAAGTTATTTAGACCTAATTTTTGTAACCCAATCGATTACAGTTGGTTGGATGGAAAATGTGTCTCATCTAGCATTAAAACTCACAATTAATCCAATTTCTACATTCAGTAAGGTACCTAATTAGGTCCTCAAATCAGATCCTTATAGCAGTGCTCTTTTGACTCATTTTTAATCTTATATTTTATCCATTTATAAAGGATTAACCTGAATCACTTATGCAATTCTTTCTTTTACAATGTGGCAACAAAATGATTTGTTTTTGTAATACTATAGGTGTGATATAAGATCAGAAGAAAGGAGTAAGCAACGGAAAATGCAAAAATAAAAATAAAAAATAAAAATTCAACAAAAAATAATAAAAAGAAAAAGGAAAATAGCAAAAAAAAAGAGCTACTTTCCCAAGTGTTACCGAAGTTCTTGATAACCAGATTCTATCAAATTTTCTTACTTTTGAGTACTTTGTGATTTTTCAATTTAGAGATGACTTCGAAGCCTATGCCCGTCTTTGTTTCGATAATTTTGGAGATCGAGTACAGTACTGGGCTACTATCAACGAGCCACAAGTTTTTGCACAATATGGGTACAAAAGGGGGATGGACACAGAAGATCCATTGTCGGCAGCAACAAATCCATTCATTGTCGCACATAACATCATACTAGCCCATGCCACAGTTGCTAAACTGTACAAAGATAATTATCAGGTGATTACTCAGTTTGCACATAAACATATATGCATGTATATATATTAGTTGATGCACGTGTGCGTTGCACACAGATAATTTTAAGTTATAATTTTTGTTTTCAATTTTCTCCAAATCGAACTATATGAACCAATGAAATTTTGCGATTAAAGTCATATTTTGCTGATCACAAATATGTCAATAATTATGTCTACTGATTTTTCTTATGTAAAATGCAAAAAAACAATCTTCTAATAAATAGACCTGATGCGTAGCTAATGTCGAAGCACCTTCAAAACACTTCAAAAAAAATGTTTCATAAAATTATTTGTTCAAAAGACTTGGATCGAGCATGTTATGAATAAACATTTTATACTACATGATCAATTCATATTTCTTGGTCCATAACATAATTGTAAAAGAAACAAGAATATGAAAGAAATGAAATTGTTCAACTTCCAATTGGTGGCGTATATACTTAATATAGATTTATCTTAATTTAATTAAGATCATATCTATTTCTTATTTTTACGAAATAACCAAATATATTAACAAATATATACTTAAGAATAAAAATATATGTAATAAAACTTATATATAATGATGTATTCTAGAATTTTTTTTATGGAGTACATAATTTAATTATTGTTGCACCAAAAACTTAGTTCTCTTAAGCTTTAACGTATAAATTTATACAATGTTTGATTTCTAAATTAATGTGGCCGAACTTAAGTTTGATATTTTGAGTAATGCATGTCTAAAAGAATCTATCTACATATTAAAGGATACTCAAGGAAACAAGTAAAAAATGTTAAGAGTATGAGCAAGTTTAGAGGACCTTGGTGGTCATTCTTCTCCTACACCATTTGTCTTTAAATTTCTTTTTCTCATGTGAAAATAGATTCAAGTCAATAGACTGGTT
Organism: Ilex aquifolium; assembly: GCA_951799425.1. Classification (NCBI taxonomy): domain Eukaryota; kingdom Viridiplantae; phylum Streptophyta; class Magnoliopsida; order Aquifoliales; family Aquifoliaceae; genus Ilex; species Ilex aquifolium. The sequence continues at coordinate 11,250,319 of OX637410.1, read as the reverse complement.
ACAAAAGATTAGAAACCACTTTGATTGCCCAACAACTTTTAAAACCTTTCGCTTAGAATAAATATGAAATTGTTGAAGTAAAAAACAGTCAATACCTAAATAATAATTTAATCCTTCAAAAACAAAAGGATTCATGAAATATTAATAGAGGTGCAACTAAATTTTTACTTTCTTTGTAGTTAAAACCCAAACAAGAAAAAATACACAAAGCCAAACTCAATGGTGCATAAGATTACAAGTTGGTTTTTTTTTTTTTAGATTGAGTGATTCCTAAGATATATGTTGAGAAATTTCATAAGAACAACAATAATTTCTGATTCTGAATTCACATGTCAATTCTAACTTGATCAATTCAAGTACAAAATTAAATAAATAGAACTATTCAACTTACAACATGTTAGTAGTATTTTTGTTATGTCCATGAAAATAAAAGGCTAGGAGTTTTCTTCTTTGCTTTTTTCAAGGAGCATCACTATTTCAAGCATTTAAATACACTTGAGAATTACCTTGCAATAACATAGAGAACAAATGATTTGTAAATCGTGTATTTTCATTTTAGTCACCTGATGGGATTATAGATATGTCACATGGGAAGCCTTGAAACATACACATATAATTAATTAACTATCATCCATAATATACAAATGATGATTTCAATTTTTTAGCTAGAATCTGGAAATACAAAGTACTCATACTCATGAAGAACATAAACCATGATGGTTAGCCAATTAAAATATATAATATGACACTGAGAGAGAGCTTGTGATAATTTGGAATAAAGGTAGTGTCATAACATATATCTCGTATCAATACAAAACGATAAATATGACAACAAAAGAAATTAGAAATATTTGGTTTGGTTAGTGGCTGCAAATGGAGATGGAAAACCTTTGGCTTGGGCTCCGTCATGGTGAAGCGTTAGCTGAAATCTGCAAATAATATCTAGGTATCCTTTACGAAAATCGGTTTATAAGTTTGGCTAGCCAATCAACTTCTCACCGTTCCATGGAACTCCGAGGGTTCTATAAGAGTTATGTCTCTTTAATTGACAGTAACTCGTAAAAGACACTTCTGGCACAACGAAAAATCACAACAAAATGATATTATTTGATTTTTAGCATGTTTTAAAGACATTATTGTCAATCAAAAGGTTTGCATAAGTATTAACATTTAGAAGTAGTACAAATATAGATAGTAAAAAATTAAATAGGGTTAAAATTAATTAGGATTATAAGTAGTATAGATATGGATGTTTCTGAATGTAATTAATTTTAGAAGATCATGGAATATGAGAGGTTTATGTATTTAATTTAAGAAGTTAAAATGGTACGAGAGATATAATAGACTTTATGGAGAATTACATCCAGACCCCCTGAGGTTTGTCACTTAATCACTCAGACCCCCTGACATTTGAAATATTACACACAAACCCCCTGAGATTTGTACGTGCATAACACTTAGACCCCTGTTGTAAATATATCCGTTAATAAATTATACTAAACTACCTAAAATTTGTGGGTATATAATACTTAGACCCCTTAAGTTTAAAATATTATACTTATACCACAAATACTACAATCAAATATAAAATATCAATATTTTAAATTTTACAACCAAAATTCATGTTCTATTGTATCATTTATTGAAATAAAATCAAAAATAAAAATTCAATTTTTTCTTAAAAAATTGTAATTAGTATACAATTATATTGTCTATTAGAATTTAATTTAGTTGTTTAAACGACCAAATTAAAATATATATATATATTTTATTATATGAATAGAGATTACTATTTCATCGTCTTCATCCTTGCCTATCTCCTGAAATTTTTTCCAAAGGGTGTTCTTCCGAATTTATTCAAGAAGCTAAACTCACTTGGCTTCCTCAAGAAGATTAGTAAGGCTTCTTCTAGAAGCTTTGTAAGGCTTCCTCTCCAAGACACTCCTACTCTATTTAAGGAGCCTACTGTTCATGTTCATTTCCCATTCCCATCTCCTCCATTTCTTCCTCTCATTTCTCTCTTTGAAACTCATGAAGACTAGGCGCTCAAATCTTGGGGAAGACACCGAAGGAGGCGGCGCCTATGGGGAGCCTGGCTTGGGCGGCGCCCATGGGGAGCCTGGCCTGGGCGGCGCCCATGGGAGGCCTAGCTTGGGCGGCGCCCATGGTGCTGCGACAGGCGGCGCCCATTGTGCTGCGGCAGGTGGTGTTCATGCGGCTGTCTCGAAGATTCTTGGGATGACCGGAGCTGGCCATCACACCGAAGGAGGGGGCGGCGCCCATGGGGAGTCTGGCCTGGGCGGCGCCCATGGGGGGCCTGGCCTGGGCGGCGCCCATGGTGCTGCAGGCGGCGCCCATGTAGCTGCAGGTGGCGCCCATGTGGCTGGCAATACTCCTCTTGGTTCATGCAGCGGCAAAGAGGGAGATGGAGGGTCTTCTATGGGCGGTGCCCATACTGTGGGCGGCTCCTCTTTGGGCTTCGGAGGTTTGGGCTCTATTCCTCGCGGTGGTTTCGGTGCAATGCCGGTGGCCAATGAGAGACCCTTTGGTACCATCTGTGGGGGGTCAGGCGTGAGCACGAGGATTTCAGATAATCCTTTTGGCGTACCTAAAGGGACCCTACGCCTAGGCAAGCAGCGGGGTGCATCTCCAAGAAGTGCAGAGGACGTCCGTTTTGGACTGGGTAGTGCCACAGGCACTTCAGGCGGCACCCAGGATGCATTGGACGGCGCCCCAGACATGGTTCAGTCTTCACCTCTCAAGTCCAGGAAGCGACCGATCAACGACGCGGATGGTCCTGGCTCTCTAGGTAGGTTCCCGGTACTTCCTTTTTTCTTTCATTGGTACAGGTATTCTTTTTAATCAGAATGTAACTTTTTTTTTTCTCTTGATGAATCTTTACCCAGATGAGCGGGAGACTGCCAAGGATCCCGAGGAAGGTCCGATTGATGACGGAGGCAGTCGTCCTACGGTAGCCTCTCTCTTTAGTTATTTCAAGTATGACGAGGATATTTTAGAGCTAGTTTCCTTGTACCGTATTCCTCCCTCGGTACTGTGTCATCATGCGGAAGCTGATAAGTCAGCTTGCTGCGACTCCCCGGATGATATAGTACTTTATGAGGGGGCCTTAGAGGCAGGTCTGAGGTTCCCGATTCCCGGGCCTATATGTCGGATCTTGGAGCGTCTTTCATTAGTTCCCGGAAAGCTGGCTCCGAATGGTTGGAGAGTTTTACTAGCTTTCTTTACACTGTGGCGGTTGACACACGGAGCTAGTGCCCCTCCACCGTTCGAGGAGTTCTTGGTTACTTATATACTTCTGGAGAACCCCGTTCCCACACCAGGGGTGGTACCGATTTTCCCCGAGGTTAGGGAAGAGGAAGTTTATCACTGGGCTTACCTCCAATCATCATAACTGGAAGAAGAAGTTCTTTTTTGTTGGGGGCGAGTGGGCCTCCGAGTCCGATCGCGCCGGGGTGCCTACCAGTTGGAGTACGATTCCGAAGACTAAGCAGGGTGAGGATTCTAACTTTTGGCTTCTGCTTTGATTGTCAAGTGTAACCATGTGCTTATTCTTACGATGATTGTTTTCTTGTAGCTCCGCCAACCCTTAATGAGGACCAGAAGAGTCTACTTGAGATGGTCATGAACAACCCATGCAGGGAGCACTCCGAGATCATGTCAGCAGTTGGTTGTTCCACAGCTTCCTTGAGACCGAAGAAGAAAGGTATTTGACCATCGACTAATCCCTTTGAATAGACTGTGTGGTAGGATCCATTGGCTTATACTGGTTTTTTCTAGGCCCTCCATTTGTCAGGTCTTTTGTGGAAGAAGTGTGTGTCTCCAGGACAGTTCCTTCTCCTTCTCCTCCTGCCCCCAAGAGGGCGAGGACCGATGCCCCTAGCTTGGGTGGCCCTACGGAGGCAGAGCCTGGCAATGCTCTTCCTCCCACTCTAGCTGATATTCCGTCACCTCTGAGGGGCGGTCCTAGCGCCGTTGAGGCCGAGGTTCCGGTGCCATGCTCTACTAGGGCGAAAGGTCCGCTTGTTTCTCAGGGCGCTGCCTCGTCGTCCATGCTCCGTAATGTGGAGTTGGCAAAGGAAAGATTCTGTACCTTTGTGACCGGCGCTGAGGCTCGAGAGATTTCCTCCCTAGGTCCACAGGGAGTAGTCAACGCCGCCGTGGAAGGCTTCGCTTTGGTATGTCTTACATTTTTGCTTTGTACATGGCTTTCTTCGGTATACCTTGGCCTAGTTCTTCATCTCTCTTTGTTTTATCTTTGACTGTCAACAGGTGGCTGCTACCTTGCCTTACCTCTTCAACCACACTCTGACTATCGGGGATGCAGTCCAAGGTCAAGCGATGGAGAGGCAGGCACGTGAGACTGCCGAGGATCAGCTTCGGCATGAGCGGCAGGCACGGGAGAATGCCGTGGAGCTAGCTCGACAAACGCGAGAGGATGTCGAGAAGCAATTAGAGCTCGAGCGGCAGACACGAGAGAGTGCTGCTGAGCAGTTGAGGCTGTCACAGGCGAAGGTTACTCAGCTTGAGACTGACCTTCGAGTAGCACTTGAGAGAGCTGTCAGAGCGGAGGCCCAGAGGGATGCTGCTGAGAGGGTCAGGGCTAGCGCTTTTGTTGACGGCTATGAGGAGCTCAGGAGGAAGGCATTAGTAGCATATCCTTATAATGATTTTTCTGAGCTCAAGCCTTATGAGGCCCCTGAGTCTGATGACGACGGTGATTATGTGAGTGGAGACAGTGAGGGTCAGTAGGGGTGCTACTCTTTGTATTTTTTGCTTGACAGACTATGTTTTTACTCTTTTGTAGAAGCTTCTAGAATACTCTTTTGTAAAAGCTTCTAGAATACTCTTTTGTAAAAGCTTCTAGAATTTTGAATGAAACACAACCTTTTGAGAAAATACTAAGAAATTTTATTTCATAATCCAAAGTGGATACTCGGAGAAAAACCAACTAACATGAGAAATTGACTAAGGAAAAAAGGTAAATAGTCTAAGCAGTGGACACCACCTCATGACCCACTGCCCCCAGCTACTGATAGTATTTCTTTAAATGTTCTGCATTCCAAGGGTGGCCCAGGACTTTTCCTTCAAAATTCTGGATTCTGTAGGTACCTGGTCTCACTACCTCTGTGACCGTGTAAGGTCCTTCCCAGTTGGGTCCCAGCTTTCTTTCCCTGGAGTCCTTGGTAGCCAGGATGACCTTCTTTAGGACCAAGTCCCCGGGTAAGAAGGAGCGAGGCTTCACCCTCGAGTTGTAGTACTTGGTCATGCGACGCTTGTACTCTGCATTCCTGAGCATGGCTATTTCCCTTTTCTCCCCTACCAAGTCGAGGTTGATGCGGAGACCTTCTTCGTTACTGGTAGGGTCATGAAACTGAACCCTAAGGGAGTGTACCCCGATTTCAACGGGTATCACAGCCTCTGTCCCATAGGATAGGGAGAATGGTGTTTCGCCTGTAGGACTTCTTGGTGTCGTCCGATAGGCCCATAGCACTCCTGGGAGTTCGTCTACCCACTTCCCTTTCGCGGCTTCGAGTCTGGCTTTCAAGTTGCGGAGTATGGTCCTGACAGTGACCTCCGCTTGGCCGTTTGCCTGTGGATGGGCAGGGCTGGAGTGGGGTTGCTTGATTTGGAGATCTGCACAGAAATTGTTGAGTAGTCTGTTATCAAACTGTTTGGCGTTGTCGCTCACAATGGCGTGTGGTACTCCAAAGCGACAGACCAGACTTCTCCATATAAAATCCTTTATTATCTGGTCTGTGATCCTGGCTAGGGCCTCAGCTTCAGCCCATTTAGTGAAGTAGTCTATGGCGATGACCACGAATTTGCATTGGCCTCGGCTTACTGGGAGGGGACCCAGGATGTCAATTCCCCACATGGAGAAAGGCCATGGGTTCTGGATGGTGGTGAGCTCTTCGGGTGGTTGCCTGGACACAGTGGCGAAGCGTTGGCACTTGTCACATTTCCTGACAAAGTCTTTAGACTCTCTGATCATGGTGGGCCAATAGTATCCTTGCCTGACTACTTTATGGGCCAATGCTCGCCCTCCTGAATGGTTTCCACATATTCCCTCGTGAATCTCTCTCATGGCATAGTCTGCCTCCTCTGGCGTGAGACAGCGGAGTAGTGGGAGAGAATGGCTTTTCTTGTAGAGGGTATTCTGTAGGATGACGTACCTGGATGATCTAGTTCTCAACTTCCTGGCTTCCATAGGGTTGTCTGGGAGTGTACCCTCCTCAAGGTAGGCTCGGATGGGGGTCATCCAGTTGGACTCCGAGGATGTGCAGTGGACATCACCCTCTTGAGTTTTGAGGGTGCTGGGCTCATACTGGTGACCTGTCAATGCCGGGCCCATAAGCATATTCGCAGAGGCGAACTTGGCGAGGGCATCGGCCATGCCGTTTTCTTCTCGAGGTACATCATTGATATGGAAACAGGTGAACTTTGTGAGCAGAGCTTGTACCACTGAGAGGTACTCCTGCATCCTTTATTCCTTTGCTTCGAAATCTCCTCTCACTTGGTTGACTATGAGTTGAGAGTCACTGAAGACCGTAAGGTTGAGGGCTTCCATCTCCAATGCCAGTCTTAAGCCTGATATGAGTGCCTCGTACTCAGCCTGATTGTTAGACGTGGCAAAATGGAGAGAGACGGCGTACTTCAACGGAGTACCATGAGGGCTGATCAGTACTAGTCCAGCTCCCCCACCCTCGTTGGTGGATGACCCATCTACATAAAGCTTCCAGAAGGTTGTAGTGGGTGATGGGGAGGGAACCAACTTTGCGGGCGAAGGCAATAGGCTGCTGGGTGACTCCTGATGAGAGGGGGGCGAGGCAGGAGAGGAGGATAGTGCTTTGGGCAAGGTGGGCGGCACCCTAGGGGTGGTGGGCGGCGCCCAAGTCATGGTGGGCGGCGCCCAGGCCATGGTGTGGGGTGCCTTGGTCTGCTCGGCCCGCTGCTGCTCCTCCGAGCTGTTATGTTCTCCCAGGGCCGTGTCTAAATCAGTCTCCTGGTAAGTGGAGTCAGTGTGCACCGAGCGTATGGGCGTAAGGGCTTCTAGAAACTCTCCTTGAGACTCTTGTGAAGGCGTAGACTCCGCAACGAAATCTGCGAGTGCTTGTGCTTTTATGGCTGATCGTGGTTGATACTGCACATCGAACTCGCTTAACTCGATGGCCCACTTGAGTAACCGTCCAGATACATCGGGCTTTCCCAATATGCCCTTGAGAGGTTGATTTGTGACTACCCTGACGGTGTGGTTCTGAAAGTAATGGCGCAAACGTCTTGCGGTAGTGATAAGGGCGAGGGCCAACTTTTCCAACTTCGAGTACCTTACCTCTGCCCCTCGATATGCCCTACTTACATAGTATATGGGCTTCTGGATGCCTCCTTCTTCTCTGATAAGGACAGAGCTGACAGCAGAGGGCGAGGAGGAGAGGTAAAGGTAGAGGACCTCCCCTGGAACGGCATGAGAGAGTAGTGGTGGTGTGGTCAGGTAGGCTTTGAGCTTCTGGAAGGCTTCCTCAGCGTCTGGGCCCCACTGGAAGGACCTGCGGAGTATCTTGAAGAAAGGAAGACATTTATCAGCGGACTTAGAAACGAACCTGTTAAGGGCTGCTATTCTCCCATTAAGGCGTTGGACCTCCTTGGTGGATGTAGGAGACTTCATCTCCAATACAGCTCTGATTTTGTCCGGGTTTGCCTCTATTCCCCTCTTATGGACCATGAAGCCCAAGAACTTTCCTGAGCTGACACCGAAGGCACACTTTTCTAGGTTCAGCTTCATTCTGTAGGCTCTCAACACTTTGAAGGTCTCCTGGAGATGTGCTACATGGTCTACTACAGCTATGCTCTTCACTAGCATGTCGTCAACATAAACCTCCATGGTCTTCCTAATCTGGCTCTCGAACATTCTGTTAACGAGGCGCTGGTATGTAGCTCCGGCGTTTTTGAGCCCGAAAGGCATCACCCTGTAACAGTAAGTGCCTCTCGGGGTGATGAACGAGGTCTTCTCCTGATCAGGGGGAACATGCTGATCTGGTTGTACCCGGAGTAGGCATCCAGAAAACTTAGTAGCTCGTGTCCCGCAGTGGCGTCGATGAGGAGGTCGATGCGGGGGAGAGGGTAACTGTCTTTGGGACAGGCCTTGTTAAGTTCTGTGAAGTCCACGCAAAGGCGCCATTTCCCATTGTTCTTTGTTACCATGACCACATTGGAGAGCCAGTCAGGGTAGGCCACCTCCCTCACTGATCCATTTACCAGCAACTTGTCTACTTCTTGTTCCATGGCTTGCCCCCTTTCGGTGCTAATGCTTCTCAGTTTTTGGCGGATAGGCTTGTATCTGGGGTCAACATTGAGTCGGTGGGAGGCCACCTCGGGGTCAATGCCCTCCAAGTCCTCGTGGGACCAGGCGAAGATGTCTATGTTCTGCTTGAGGAAGTTTACTAAGGCAGATGCCAGCTCCTGGGAGAGTGAGGAGCCTATGTAGGCCTTCCTCTCTGGAAGGCTGTCGTCGAGTACTACTGGTTGGAGCTCTTCTGCAGGTTCACCTCTTTCCAAGGTGCTGTCATCCCTGGGGTCGAGTACTTCGATCTGGAGATTCTCGTGCGGTCTCTTAGCCCTCATAGAGGCCACATAGCACTCTCTGGCTGAGACCTGATCCCCTCTTATCTCCCCGATCCCATTGTAGGTTGGAAACCGAAGGAGAAGGTGATAGGTAGAGGGTACTGCCCTTAAAGCATTGAGAGCAGGACGTCCAAGAATTATATTATAAGCAGAAGGGCAATCAAGTACAAGGAAATTTACCATTATGGTAGAGCTTCTAGAAGCAGTCCCTGCTGTGACAGGCAGAGTGATGGATCCCAAAGGCTGGACTCTCTCTCCCGAGAAACCCACCAGGGGAGTACGGACTAGATGTAACCTCTCTCTGCCGAGGTGAAGGCTGTCATAGGCAGTGGCGAATAGGATGTCGGCTGAGCTGCCGCTGTCGACCAGGACCCTCTTGACTTGGTAGTTGGCCACCATCAGAGTCAAGACTAGAGGGTCATCGTGTGGGACCTGGATTCCCTCAAGGTCTTTATCTGAGAAAGTGATGACCTCCTCCTCCCCATGTCGGGGGGTCTTCAGTGGGCGAGAGTCATAAGTGTCTGTCTGTCTGGCTCTACGGGCATGCACCTTCCTGGCGGAGTTGGAGTCACCTCCTCCTCCTAACCCTCCGGCGATAGTCTGAATCTCACCGAGGGGCTGTTGTCGCTCACGTTCTTCGTTCGGGGGAACTGGTCCTCGACCAGCCACATACTGTCTGAGATGACCCCGCTGGATAAGTTCCTCAATCTGCTTTTTTAGCTGGAAACAGTCATCCGTGTCATGTCCGTGGTCACGGTGGAAGTGACAATATTTACTGGGGTTCCTCCGTTTGGGGTCAGACTTCATCTTTCCGGGCCAACGGACGGTTGGGTCATCCTGAATCTGGAGCAGGATGTGTTCCACTGAGGCATTGAGTGGAGTGAATGGCTGTCGGTCTCTCGGGGGCAATGGCCCTAGACGGTCTTTTACTGAAACTCTGTCGGCCTTCTTTCTCTTGTTCTCGGTCTCTCTTCTTTCTTCTCGGCTGTCCTTCCTTTTCTCCCCTCCCCGTGAGGAATCACCTCGGCGGGCCTTAGTGACGTCCTCGGCGTTCATATACTTTTGTGCTCTGGTCAGCAACTCAGGCATGCTGGAGGGTGGTTTTTTGAGGACTGAGAACATGAAGCTGGAGGTGCGGAGGCCAGCGATGAAGGCAGCTAAGGTTACCTTATCATCTGGCTCCTCGACCTGGAGGACCTCGTCATTGAAACGGGCGAGGTAGCTTCTGAGGCTTTCGTCCCTTTCCTGCTTCATGGTGAGCAGGTGGGTAACTGGCTTCTGATGACGGCGTCCCACAGACGGCGCCAAACTGATGATGCACAAATCGGTCTTCGTGCAAGATCAACAGTCAAGAATATCAACAGGTGTGATTAATAAGCAATTAATGAGCAATCAATGACGATCAATGGCTAAGCAGTGAATATAGAGGCAAACACAAGAGATTTATAGTGGTTCGGTCTCGGATGACCTACGTCCACTCTCTGGAATGGCAGCGATGGCCGTTGCTCTTTATTAATGAACAAGGATACTCCGGAGAGTTACAATGCTTCTAGAAAGAGAGTAGTGTGTGAGGGTAAGTGTCTGGGTTTCAAGGTATGCCGAGGCTCTTAGATGTGTGTTGAGGTATTCAAGGTGTGTCCTTCACATGGAGAGGACTTACATTTATATAGGTTGAGAGAGGCGGTGAGGCGGTCGCTATAATTTAGCAAGTACAGTTATGGTAGGACTCTACCATTTTGGAATGTTCTATTTAGGTAGGACTCGATCTTCTCAATCTTCATCCCGGTATTCTCTCCCTCGTGCTCCTATTCAGTCGGAGGAGGTCCTGAGCTGGACTGGGCTCATCCTTGATCTTGAGACTGGACTCGGGGTTCATCTGGGCTTGCACTGAAGTGAAAGTGGACGAAGCAAGACGGACCGGGAGACCTTGCACTGGGCGGCGCCCAAGGGGGGCTAGGTGGGCGGCGCCCACTTGGAGCAAGGTGGGTGGCGCCCATTTGGGGCTTAGGTGGGCGGCGCCCACTTTGGTCCTTGGTGTCCTGGCACTTGCCTCCTAGTGCTTTGGTGCATTGGGCTTGCAATGGGTTGACCCATCTCTGATTTGGGAGTCTCTTTGGGCTTCCTCGGTTCATTTGAGTTGGGCTTTGGCCCAGTGGAATTCGGACTCGTCAACTATAATCCATTAGGTTAACAAATTAAATTCAAATAATATTGCTCTTAAAATAATTTGAATGCACACACACACACACACACATCTTAAATCAAAATTTATTAAACTTGACAGCGATATCAAAACACAATAAAAATAATGAAAATCCACATAGCACGCATGAAATCAAACATAAAATTAAATCGATAATTAATATTAACTTGTATCTCCTTCATTAAAGATACTTTTTTCTAAGTTGTATTTTTATAAACTTTTGACCTCAAAGTGTTTAAGTTAGACATAAAAGCTTAAAAAATACCCGAACATGGCCCTATGGTCCCTTCTCTCTTTATTGGGAAGTAAGGCAGAGACTCATTTGTGAGACCACACATAGCCTGATTATTGCATAAATTAACCTGAGCTTTAAGTATGCAAGAGACCCAAGCCACAAGACTTAGTTAACAATATGTTTGTGAAAGACATCATATAACAAAACATCATTTCATGAAAAGAAAAACTTATGCAGGAATCAAAAGATATTTATGAAAACCTAAAGGGAGGTAAATGTAATAAATAAATGAATTCAGTGAGTCAGGGCCACTTGTCATGGTTAAGTGATTTGAACTGGGTAAATTAGAAAGGCAATGCCATTCATTCTTCATAATTCAGAAAGGCATTACGATGGAACATTGTGTTCTTTTGCTAAAATTCGAGATACATATGTAAGTTACCTTGAATTATACATTGGTCCCCTAAAACAACTTTGCTTCCACAGAAGAACTGAAAACCACTAATTACTCCTTCACATTCAGCGTCAAGTCACAAAACCTAGTTAAACCCCACTCTGTGTGAAATAAAATATGGATGGATATATACATTACATGTGCAATGCAACTAGACTTCTCCGAATAAAGGCATATACCAGTGTACGATAACACAGACAGAGGCTCCAGCTCCTTAACTAAGCTGCAATCTACACCATCAGCTTCAAAAGCCAAAAGACAATTATGGAGTTGCCAAGACAAGAATGTCCTCATAGGCATTATCCTGCTTCACATCGATGGATCCTTCAATTCTCAAAACCTGCAAGATAGTTTCAATAGACCAGCATTGTTAGGTACTAGGTGACATGTTTGCCCACTCTCCCCCCCTCAAAAAAAAAACACACAACAAACGCCTGTTAATAGAAGTTGCAAAAACTAGTTCCTGGTATTAGGAATAGAAAGCAACCGTGATGGATTGCACAGATTTGCACCGCACACTTGTTTATATATATATATATATATATATTTTTTTTTTTTTGGAGGGGGGGAGGGGATGGATTGGGGGGATTTATGTTCCAATATAAAATGCATGATCTTCTGTTTTGGAAATGCAATGAAGTTTCCCCCCTTCTATTGTTTGCAAACCATAACAAACTCATTTGAACTTGAAGCATTGATCAAAGAATCATCCTCGATTACAACCTGTTCCAAAACAATTTTTAGTTCAAAGGGAATCCTAAATTCACATAATCTTCCTATATTCTGTAAAGAGATTATAGCACAACAAAGTGATTTTTTGTAGAGCCATATGAATGCAGGAAGAAAAGACCATTATGAAAACTTAAGGGGATGTAAAGGCAATTGAGGAAAGAATTTGCTAAGTCAGGGCCACTTGTCGTGATGATGTCTTTTCTTTTATTATGGGTACATCATAAGAAAGATGATTTTGGAAAAATAAAAAGATATAGCGGTGGGAACGTGTGTGGTTTGTTTTATCTAATATAGACTAGAAAGTCGTCTGTCACGTGCATGATAAAGAAAGACATATGATTCTTGTGTCTTGGTTAATATACTATGATATATATCATAGAATCAAATAGATAAGGAGAAGCATAACAATGAAATAAAAAAGATAAGAAAGAAATATCAGTAGCGGACCAGTGGGTGTGTGCATCATGTGAAGGGCATGTTGTCTTGTTTTTGTGTTTAAAGAGAATTAAGACATAAGTCTGTGTCATGTATAAATAGATTGATGAAGCTATTTCATTTCTATTTTTGATCCCTATTTTGTTAGATTCCTATTTTAATTAGCAATATCTGATTTAGTCGTGCCACTGATACCGTTGCATCAATGGGTATCGGAACCTTAACTGAACCTGACGTAAAGTCTAATTCATGGGTGGAAGAAGCTCCAGTGCGAATCAAGTTCTCCAATTTTCCACATTAATTCCGAAAAGCTTTTCATGATTTCGACAATATGGTCACCCAGTCAACTTTGGGAACAAATCGATATTCCAATCATAGTAGAATTCAAGACAACTCGAGTATGACCCATTCAAGATTGCAACCTCTCTCAAAAGATAATATGTTTTTTGTACAGATTCTAGTGATGATAATGAGTGTGCTCTAGGTATGTTTGGTAGTTTTGGCGATGTTAGAGCGTATAAAGGATTAGCCATGAAAGCGATGAAGTGTGTAATTCAAAAGCTGAAGTTATTGTAGTTGAACTTTGACATCTTGAGTATGTTAACTTGTATATCATATTTGCCAAATGATCAATTCTACGGTCACGAACAACTAATATATCGTATTTTGGATTAATCCTGGCCAGTTGCTTGAAAATTGGATAGGAAGAGGATTAGAAAACTTTGAAATGAAAAATCACGAATCTCCAGAGCAAGTTATGTAATTTGCACATAAGCCAAGCAAGGTGTATACATGATAGGCATATCAAGTTATTTTATTTTTGGAAATTAAATTTATCTATACTGGGAGTTGTTTAGTGCTCTAGTTTATATGGAAATGAGTCAGGTCATCACAAAGGGGCACTAAAGCAAGACGTGACTGCTTTGGCTGACTATCCTAGGCATGAGGAGTTCTTTGTAGAAAATTACTTCCCTCGAAACAACACAAAAATGTTTACCACAAATAATCGATCTAATGCCAACAAGCCTCACAACTTAGATGGAATGGCACACAAACTCACATAGGTTGGTCTCCAACAAATCTGAGCCTAACTAAGTTGTGATTGATATTCTACAAGACACAATTGGTGAAAAAAAGGCCATACCAGTATCTCATGGAATAGCCTTGCACCTTTTTTCTTGGTTTTTCCTTTCAGAACCTGGAACAAGTTGACAACCTCATCCTCTTTTTGTTTCTTTAATTTTGGTTTAGAAAGCTCTTGTGCAGGTAACTTGCCACTGTTCTATAAGCCAGAGGCTTATTAAGTTTAAAAATCTCATACAAGGGTCACAAGAGTAACTGACCTTTAAGCCAATGGAGAAAATTCTATGTTCCCCTGTATGAGAACATTTTTGGTTCTCAGAGACCATTTTTTTGTAATCAGGTTAAGAGTCGTTCCAAATACAGTAAAAAATTAGTCCGTTGAGTGTGAAGTATGTGTGTTGCAAAAAGGAGAGGGGGAGGGTAGCTAGGAGAATGGAATCAATTTCTTACGCTTTTCCTGGCTATTTCCTTCACAAGAATTCGTCTCCTGACACAAATCAATGGTAGACAAGTCAAACAAATTTGTAGACAATACATTTTAGTTCATGTTAGATATTGGTTGGATCATGGACCCGAACCGGGGCGCCCATGGTGGGTTGACCCAAATTAAATAATGCCCAAAGGGGCATGTCTTTTGGAGGTATCATTTACCAAAAAGTATCATTCACCCAAAATACATGTTTGTTAAATATTAACAGACACGTCCTTATATAATGTATCTCTTAATGACACCTATTGATTGCCTATATAAACTCAAGGCAATCCAATAGATGACATCTCTCTGATAAATACTCAAACGTTAAAGTCTTATACTCGATTTTCTCTCCCTCCCTACATAACGTTAAAGGCTTTTGTGCTGTGGAAACTCGGTGTTGATTCCTATTGTGTAACAACACCATACTGCTCGAGCAATCAAAGAAAAGACGATTTTCAGATTCTAAAGTACGTGGAACATCTTCAAACGATTTTTAAGATTAAAGCAAACAAAGGTATGCATTTGATCCTATGCTGCCGCAATATGTATATAATTTCCAACATTGGTATCAGAGCCATTTAGGGTGTTCTCGTACCTTTGGGATCAATTATTAATAGTTTAGAAATATTATTTTTGTGAAAAAAAATTAATTAACCCGTAAATCGTCAACACGTTATCGCCACTGCGCGATGGAATTGACGACTTCGAGAAAGGCAAAGATTTTTTCATCTTACTGTATTGATCGTAACTTTGGCCCGTCACCCATTCTACTAGAAAGACTTGTTTTCCTTGTTCAGGTGTCTTATTGGAATTCAAGTTCAACCATGACGTATCCAACACAAGAAAATATAAGAAATTGTTTTTGGGTCATCATGATCATTGCCTTTGTTTTGCTTTTGGGTCCATCAGAAAGACCCATTTTAGTTTGGCTATACAAACGTTGACGTAGAAAATGGATTAACCAATGACGCTAAAATTAAAAATGAATTGCTTAGTGTTTTTTTTAGTTGTTTGATTTTTAGTGCATATGGTTCTTGGATTAGAATTATAAATATTGGGTCACTGAACAATAACAGCATATGGCGATCAAATTTTGATTATTTATTGATAGTTTATGGGATCAAATTTTATTTGCTTAAAATTCTAAAAATTCTAAAAATGATATAAATATATGTTTATAAGATATATTGATATCCTACATAGAGTAATGTTACCATGTTTAATATGCTTATATCATTTATTTCGTTATTTAGCATGAATTAAATTAGAATTTTATGTTTGTTCTAATTTGCATGTCTATTTTATTTATAATAAGAACATGCATGATATGAAAGTAATTGTGATCAGTATTACCTAGAGATATTAGATCAAGAGGGAGTTTTATTTTGTTTGGTCTTACGAAACCGAAATTTTGTGCATTAATTAAATTAAGTGTTAATAATAGTCACCTGTGGCATGGGAGATGATTGGGAACTTAGTGAACTTTCGATCTTGCGACTTGTGAAAGTTGTTAATACTTGAATTTAGATTTTTGCAGCAAAATTATAGAATGTGTTGTGCTAATATCCCATATGCATTGTCTCTGCATGTAGATTAAATCATAATGACTACTAAAAGCATAATGGTTGAATTAACTAAGGGCGACGAATTGAACGGCGATAACTATGATATATGGCGTCGTAAGATTCAATTTGTCTTGTATGAGCAACAAATCTTGGATACCCTTGACTCTGTGCTGCCAAAGCCTGAGCAACCTCAAACCCGCCAAGAACAAGATGATTACCAGTCTTGGCAGAATAAGGATCGACTTGCGCGCTATACCATGCAAGCAATCATGTAAGATGACCTTATTCTTGAATTTGAAAATTACTCCATAACTCACGCCATGTAGAAGGCCCTCAAAGAAAAGTTTGGTATTACTTCTCTTGTTAGACTTCGTGGTTTGACCATGAGGTTTGACTCATATCAAAAGAAGTCAGAGCATACAATGAAACAAAATCTGAGAGCTATGGCCTCTATAATACGTGATTTAGGCGTTGCTGGTCATGTGTTGACCAATGAACAACAAGTTCAAGTTGTACTTCGCTCCCTTCCACCATCATAGGAGCATAAGAAATGAAACATGAGGCATAATGAGAGTGTGAAAACATTCGAGATTGTATCGTGTCACCTTGAGCTTGAGGCTGAGCGCTTGGAGGCTACCAAAGGTGAGAGTAGCTCTTATGTGGCTACAGTTGGCTCGCGTAAGTTTTTTGGGTCCAAGCGCAAGTGCGATGGAAATAGGTCTGATGCTCAAACTGGGGCTGGTCATTCTAATTATAACAAGCACAAGCGGGGTAAAAGAGTTGGTAAGAAGAATAAAATCAACATGGTTTGCTATAACTGCAACAAGAAGGGTCACTTCACTCGTGAATGCACTGAGCCGAAGAAGGTACTCTCTAATTCTATCTCTCGCATTGACTGTTTAGTTACTAGTCAAGTTTTTGTTGCTCACTCTCTTAATTCGTGGATTGTAGACTCAGGAGCAACAAACCACATAACGAGACACAGATTCGGATTTGTGGAGTACCGTCGAGTTCCAGGTGGAAGCAAACGAATTTACATGGAGAACGAGACCAGTATAGATGTGCTTGGGATTGGCACATACAAACTAGAATTGCGACACGGGCGCATTTTATACCTTCATGATGTATTTTATGCTCCAGGAATTCGACGAAATTTGTTGTCAGTTACTAGCTTAATGAGACTAGGTTTTATTTTTCGTTTTGAAGGCCAGTATGTTGGCATTTATAGGGGAACTACATTCTATAGATCTGGTTATATCACAAATGGTTTTATTGTATTAGATATTGATCATTCTAGTAATGAAATTTATTTTTATGTTACATCTATGGATAGTGTTGATTGTATTAGATGACATACTAGATTAGGTCATATTGGGCAAGACAGAATGAATAGATTAGTTAGAGAGGGACTTTTGGGCCCACTCGTTAAAATCAACTTGCCCACATGTAAAAATTGTCTCGTAGGTAAGGCAACTAGAAAATCATTTGGTAAGGCCAAAAAAACATCTATTCTATTGCAATTAATACACTCAGATATATGTGGCCCAATGAATGTGAAGGCAAGACATGGTGCATCATATTTTATCACTTTTATAGATGACTTTATGCGTTTCGGTCATGTCTATTTGATTTCTCACAAGTCTGAAGCATTGGATTGCTTCAAACGTTACATTAAAGAGGTTGAGAATCAACAAGACAATAACATTAAGATTCTTAGAATCGATCGAGGTCGCGAGTATCTATCTGAACAGTTTAAAGAGCTGTGTGAAGAAAAAGAAATAATCAGGCAATTGACTATACCTGGCACTCCACAACAAAATGGTGTATCGGAGAGACAAAATCACACCTTGCTTGATATTGTTAGGTCTATGATGGCACAGGCTCATCTTCCGATTTCATATTGGGGAGATACTTTATTGACTGCTGCTTATATCCTTAATCGAGTGCCTTCTAAATCAGTTCCTTCTACCCCATATGAGTTATGGACAGGCAAAAAACCTGACTTAAATAATTTATGGTCATGGGGTTCAGCGGCTTATGTACACAATACTTCTCATAAATATGGGAAGTTTGGTCCTAGAGGGAAGAAGTGTATCTTCATTCGCTATTCTGAGCACTCTAAGGGCTATGTGTTTATAGGTGAACAGCTTGATGGAAGGGTAACTGAAATTGAGTCACGGGATGCAATTTTCCTTAAAAATGATTTCCCTAGAAGAGGAGATGTGTCTAAAGGAATAAAACTATATGAGTTAGATGATCCTCAAAGAGATATACCCACTAACCAAGTAGAGATCGAGAAAATAGTTTCGTCACCTCCTAGGGACAGTGGGAGTGATATACTCAATGGTGGATTAGTTCCAATGGATATAGATCCATACGACACAAAGTTACGTAGAAGCAAGCGTGGAACCATCCATCGACGTCGTTTTGAGATTGAAGGGGAAGCTTTCTTGGTTGAACCACATGATGATGCCGAACCTAAAAATATTAAAGAGGCTCTATCATCACCTGCTAGTAATGAGTGGATAGCTGCAATGAATGACGAGATAAAGTCAGTGAAGGCTAATCAAGTCTGGGACTTGGTTGACCTTCCGCCTGGGAGCAAGGCCATTGGGAACAAATGGGTTCTCAAAATTAAGCGCAAGGCGGATGGGTCCATAGAAAAGTATAAGGCTCGCCTAGTGGCAAAAGGTTACACCCAAAGAGAAGGTGTGCACTACGAGGAAACCTTTTCTCCAGTTGTAAAGTTTGTCTCGATTCGCATGATTCTAGCTATTGTCACATATTTGGATTTAGAATTATATCAAATGGACGTTAAAACTGCATTTCTTAATGGAGACCTGGATGAGAAAATCTACATGGATCAACCTAAAAGCTTCGTGGTGGTGGGTCAGGAGAACAAAGTTTGTAAACTCAACGATCTATTTATGGCCTGAAGCAGTCATCCAGACAGTGGTATCTAAGGTTTCATCGAGCTATCACTTCTAATGAGTTTACGATAATCGATGAAGACCATTGTGTGTATGTTAAACGGTCTAAAGATAGCTTCTTGATTCTATCTTTGTATGTTGACGATATTTTATTGGCTGGAAATAATAAGGAGATGATTATCACTACTCAAAAGTGGTTGTTCTCAACATTTGAGATGAATGACTTGGGCGAAGCAAGTTATGTGCTCGGAGTTAAGATCCTAAGGGATCGTTCTAAGAAACTTCTTGGTTTGTCTCAAAAGACTTACATTAAGAAGGTTTTTGAACAATTCCAGATGCATAACGGCAAACCCATAGACACTCCTGTAGCGAAAGACGAGAGCCTAAGCCTAAAGATGTGCCCTAGGTCTCCTGAGGAAAAGGAAAAGATGGCTTGTGTTCCCTATGCCAGTGCTGTAGGTAGCTTAATGTACACTATGATGTGTACCCGTCCTGATATTTGCTATGTGGTAGGCCTAGTTAGTCATTTTCAGTCAAATCCTGGAATAGCTCATTGAAAGGCAGTCAAAAGGATACTACGATATCTCAAAGGGACTTCAAATTATATGTTATGCTACCAGTCTCCAAATTTACGGATGGTTGGTTATAGCGATGCTGATTGGGGTGGTGATATAAATGAACGCAAGTCCACATCAGGATATGCTTTCTTACTTAATGGTGGGGCCATTACATGGAGTAGTAAAAAGCAATCATGCATATCCTTATCCACCATGGAAGCAGAATACGTGACTTGTTCTGCTGCTATACAAGAAGCTGTTTGGTTAAGAAGGTTCTTTCAACATCTAGGAGTTGTCACAAATACCTTGGGCCTAGTGACAATTCATTGTGATAGCATGGATGCATTAGCTTATGCTAAGGATCCTAAGTATCATGGAAGAACCAAACACATAGATCTAAGATATCATTACATCAGAGACATGATTGCACAAAAAGAAGTAATCTTGAAACATATACCTACAACTCAGATGGTTACAGACCCCCTAACTAAGCCTATAGCTAGAGATGCGTATATGGCTCATGTTAGAACCCTAGGACTTCGTATGTATTAATTATGTGCAAGAGATTGTATGAATCACATACTCATTTGTATTGATATTTTTTTTGGGATATTAATACATGGTTTTAATTGTAATTAAATGTTATATTGCTTGATTACCTTGATATTTGAGAAAGCACACACATTAAGTATGTCAGCGGGCGTGATTGGCTCACTCACACGAGCAATCGCCTTTGGCGCTTGATGTAATGAGCAAAGATGAGATACTCTAGCATATAGTATCGCTCTGTTTTGTATGCAGAATGAGATCTGACATTTAAGGATCGATAATGAACACAAATCCATGTCTATTATGTCTGGGTTTGTTGATTAGCCAGATGCGAGATCTTAATTTGGAGTCTTTGGAGGGCGAGCAAATAGAGAACTTGGGTTAGACGCTTGTAGAGCTTCTAGACTAAGATCTATACAGTGTTTGAGTATGACATACGCTCTCATTAGGATCGAGACACTCCACCGTAGCATATATTTCATACTACATGTGCTTGGCGACAATTAAGGAGGTGAAGGAATGGATCCATGCTTCCTCACTGTGTGAGCCCTCCGAGTCATTTTTACATGACCAGGTTATTTTGTTTAACCAAACATTATGTGTACTCTCTGACTTTTGACTATGTCATAAAGTGAAAGAATTAATGCTTAGCTATTTTGACATGTTACTTACGGCCATGAGTGATTCGGCCTTCCAAGACATTACTGGGAAAGCGGTTAATTTTGAACTAAGTGACATGAGGGCAAAAGGAAGACCATTTGGAACATCTTGCGATATATTCACTGTCGACAACTTTGGGCGCTAGTTTAGATAGTGACAAAGTGTGAATGTATAGGCGAAAGCTTCGAGGGGTTATGCATGCTCTTATATTGTGAGGGATTAGAGACGCTTGAACATATGTATTTGAATGGGTTTAGAGTATTTGAGACACCATTTTCAATTTTTTTTAGGGTTGATGTCTCTATGTTGGTTCTGTACAGTTTCTAGTGTAGAGCTCCCAAATTGCAGGTGTGCTCAGCGGTCGCACGGCTCATTAGCCTGTATGAATTGATGTTGATGTATATAATGGATTGAGAGAGATGACAATATCGTACCCACCACGTGCGAGTGGGAGATGTTAGATATTGGTTGGGTCATGGACCCGAACCGGGGCGCCCATGATGGGTTGACCCAAATTAAAGAATGCCCAAATGGGCATGTCTTTTAGAGGTATCCTTTACCAAGAGGTATCTTTCACTCAAAATACATGTCTGTTAAATATTAATAGACATGTCCCTATATAATGTGTCTCTTAATGACACATATTGGTTGCCTATATAAACCCAAGACAATCCAATAGATGACATATCTCTGATAAATACTCAAACATTAAAGTCTTCTACTCGATTTTTTCTCTCTCTCCCTACATAACGTTAAAAGGCTTTTGTGCTGTGGAAACTTGGTGTTGATTCCTATTGTGTAACAATATCATACTTCTCGAGCAATCGAAGAAAAAACGATTTTCAGATTCTAAAGTACGTGGAACATCTTCAAACGGTTTTTAGGATTAAAGCGAACAAAGCTATGTCTTTGATCCTATGCTTCCGCAATATGTATACGATTTCCAACAGTTCAACTCCAGCAGCCGAGTATAGAACACAAAAAGAGAAACCAGCCTTACATTACATGGAAACATTAATCTTCTACATGCAAGGTAACCCCCTCAAATTTGTTAAGGCCAAACTTATAAACTAAAATAATCTCTCCATTCTATTGTGAAAGGATTATATGTAATTCGTGCAAGAGAAGTTGATATGCTGATTGGACATACCTCATGCATCAGACTGAGATCTAATTCTCGTTCCTTGGTTGGAGATAACTCCTCTATGCTTTCAGTTTTAGACGAGCTTGCAGGTCCCACTCTATCAGATCGAGTGATTCCTTGAACATCAAGTATTCTCAATGAAGATGAGTGGGTAACAGGTGTTACAGGAGCAATTGGTGTTTGTTCTTGGGATCTTTGTCGAATTGGGGATTCTAATATAGCTACATTTGCAGGAATTTCCACATAATTTGAAGATTTTTTCTGGTTGATGAATCTGATACACCTACGTTTGTAGGGATTTTCACAGTTTCAACTGGTGCTGGGGTCTACAACTTTTGTTCACAGATACGAGATCTAACATCTAATGAAGTACCTATCGCAACTACTATAAGTAAGTACAGTGCAAATCACATATAATATGCTACAGCACAAACAATAAACACCAACTCACATGGAATCAAAGGCTCTAAGAAACTCTTAGGGAGATTGGAAATTTTGTGAGCTTTCCAGGAATGGATAGCAGTACATGGAGCTTTTCTTCGTTTACAACCAAAGTCACTCGAGTTATCTATGCGTTGCTTAAGCACCCTGTAAAATTTAAAGATGATGCACTAAGTAAGTCCTTCAGTCTTCAAGAAATTTGTTTCCTTGCTACACTGTGCCCACTTAAGATGACAAAATACAAAGTTCCGCTATAAACTAATGTCAGTCCGAATGTCTGAAGCTCCATTGTTATTAATTCTACAACATTTTCTGCGAAGTTTGTTGTACTTCATATCGTATGAACAATGTCAATGAATGAGTGGAGCTTCGCAAGGTTATCCAAGTGAAAATGTTGCCATGTAAACACTAATACCCTAAAATTTCAGACTAATTTGGAAGAAGTAACAAAACTACGAAAGAAATAAAAAAGAAGATAATAGAAAAACTTATCATGGAGCACAGTTCAGGTTTGAAGCCATATTTACCGATATAGCCAACAGAAAATCCTACATGGTTCCCTTTCTCAAGATTCAAGGAAATTGAGTGATAAGTCAGCAGAAAATCTGCCCCATAATCCTCAACCTGCGGTAGAAGCAGTTCAGCACCTTGGAAACATAAATGCCACATTTGGAAAGATAGTGCCCACAAGCCATCCTCATTGATTTACTCTATGCCTCTGTTTAGATAACTTGTATAGGGTTTTGTGTTTGTGCTTTCTTATCTTGTTTAATAGCTACCGCCAGTATTTTTTGCTAGTTTGTTATAAATTACCCTCTCGGGTTCCTCTGTATTTTAGGGGTTTTTACAGCATATTTTGAATATATTCAAACTTTCACAATCTTCTTGTTCCAAGTTATTTTCTCTCAACGGAATTGTAGCTTATCTTTCTCATCTTTCATTCAATTCTAACATGGTATTAGAGCAGGATCTTTGACCTGTTCTTTTGCTCATCTTCCTCACTATGATTTCCTTCTGCTACTGTCAACTCTCATTCAAGTTTCATCATGTCTACAGATGAACTTATCGATAATCTTCTTGCCAGAAATCTCTCACCATCCGAGGACCCCAACAACCCATATTTTCTTCACCGTTATGATGGCATTAATATTGTTGTCGGTGGTGAGGCGATAGGGGTAGTGGTGGTAGGGGGTGATGGTTGGACGGTGGTGGTGATGGTTGTGGTGGTCGGGCGGTAGGGGGTGGTGGTGGGGGTGGCGGCAGTAATAATGGCGATGGTGGTGATAGTAGGGGACAGTAGTGGTTGTTGTGGTAGAAGTGGTGGTGGGGTGGCGACAGCGGTGGTAGGACAGTGGCAGTGGTGGTAGGGTGGTGGTGGTGGTGGTGGTGGTGGTGTGGCAACGGTGGTGATGGTAGGGGGTGGTATGGCGACGACAACGATGGTGGTGGTAAGAGCGTGGGGTGGTGGTGATGGTGGTGGGTGGAGTGGTGACATTGGTGGTGGTAGTGGGGTGGCAACAGTGGAGGTTGTAGTGGTAGTGGTGATAATAGTGGGGGGTGGTTTCAAACACTACTTTTTTTTTTATAAGTATTTATGAGAAATTATAAGTATTAAAAGCACTTTTAAAAAATCACCACAAACACACTATTAGGGACCTATTTTTCCTATTAAATTTAGAGTGTTAATATTAGCCGTCAGATTAACTTTAAAGTAAAATTGAAAGAGATCTCAACCACGAATAGCAAAAGTCATTTTGTTTATCTTTTGAGATTTAAATTGTATTGTACTTATTATATAGATCTGTGTGTGTTCATATTGGTCATTGTTGTGTGTATATTGTTTTTTTTTTTGTGTTCTGTTTTGGTCAAGGTTATCGATGTATTGAATTGTGATATTTATTTGGACTTTGGTGCAGACGTAATCATCAGCAACAGAAGGAGGGAGAGGACCCAGCACCTGGGATTTTATGCTAGAAGTAGGTGTGTCCATGGGCCGGGTTACCCACGAGTCCCGTTACCCGGCCCGAAAAAAATAGGCTCGAAGCCCGATAGGCCCGATAGTTGGCCCGCCCGAGCCCAATATCCTTTAAGAAAGGGCTTGGGTTTACCCCTAAACCCATTACCCGGCCCGAAACCCGGCCCAATAACCCGCCCACATACCATATATATATATATATATATATATATATATATATATATATATATATATATATATATATATACATTTCTATACTAATAATAAAAGTACACTATTAAGAAAAACTTTTGATTGACTACTTTAACTCTAAAACAATATATAAAGACAATACTAGTCTTATTTAATTTAGAACTCATATTAATAAGACTAGATTGATGTTAAACTTTTAATTGGACAACTTGACTAACACAAGTCACAATACTAACATTATTAATATGAAATTTATATTAATAAAAGTATAAAACTTCATTAATATTACACATAGTCAAGTCTTTCATATTTTTTCCTTTAAAAGATAAAAATGAATTGTTAAAATAATTAAATTTATTATTATTTATTTCTAACTATTTTCATTAATTGATGACAAGTTTCTGAATTTTCAAATGAAATTGCATAAATGCACTAGAGTTTTATTTAATATAAGATTTATTTCAATATAATTTGGATAATATTATCAAACCCTTACTTTTCATTTTGTTTTATTTTATGTTTTAGTTTTAATAAATCCTCTTTAGTTATGTTTATTGGTAATACTAGAAGCCATTTTATTTGTATCAATTATCAATGCTACGAATATGTTCAATATTACATTAAATTACTTATTACAACTTAACTTTTTAAATTTGCTCAACCAATTTTTATAATTAAATGACCACCATAACTTAAAATAGTTTGCTTCCAAAAAGCCCAACAAAGCCCGCCCAAACAGGCCCGCCCAATAGGTGACGGGCTGGGCTGCGGGTAGCTTACCCCTACCCGAGCCCGGCCCGGCCCGCCACTCGCCTTAGTACGGGCTTGGGCCTATACTACCCAAGCCCGGCCCGACCCATGGACAACCCTAGCTAGAAGGAGGAGATGCTGTCAACTCCTACAACCTGTACCCAATAAATGATATACCCAAAACTATACTCTTACTTGATCAAGATCACATCATACATAATTCTTTAAAATTAGAAAAAAATTTAAGATTAAGTTTACAACCCAATCCCTACTTTTTTTTCCCAGGTACCATGGACAATTAAAACAAGAGTAATATTATATGAATCTAAAAAATTGACCTAATTTGTCGGTCTAGTAATGTATAGTCGTAATGAAATTAATTGACCATATTACCTAGAAATATGGTCAATTAATTCCAATAAAAGTACAGACCGGACTAGTGCGAGGGCAAAACAGTAGTTTCCACCCGTACCCGCTAAAAAAAAAATTCATCTATCCCCATCTCCATGTGCAGGTAAAATCTAATCCCCGATGTGTTGAGTAGTTTAAGGTGAGAGAGATGGGTAGGTGGTGGGGGTTTGCGACAGAGATAGAGGTAAAAGAGAGAGTCATGGAGGTCGCTAGTTGCCTGCCGCCTGGTCAGTGATAGAGAGAGAAGAGAAGGCAGCCAACGATGTAGTAGAAGAGGGAGAGAGAAGAAGAGAAGGCGTTTGTGGTCCCTGGTCAGCGAGAGAGAGTGAGAGCATAGAAGGCAGCCGCGTTGAATTTGATTTTGAGAAATACATATTTAAAATATGTACTTGATATTTATAATTATTGAGATAGTGAGTTCCAATAAATATTGGAATCACAGTGAAATTTATGGTTGTGATTATCAAGTACACATTTTAAATCTATTTTTTAAATACATGCAACATTGCTTTTAGATTTTAGGGTTATAATTAACGGGTTTAGCGGGGCGTGGGTAAGTCTCAGTTCATCCCCGCATTCATTTCCTCACGGGTTTATACAAATATTCTCATATGTATATCTATCATTCAATACATACGGTTCATCTTCAATTCAAACAGAACGGGTTTAGATGAATTCCCCTTTTTTTCGATCTATTGTTATCCCTAGCAACGATAAACTTAAGAGATATACTGATGATTTAGCGGCCCTTGTCATAGCATTACTCGTAATGGAAAAACATTATGAGATGCACATTAGTACTTTAGTATAAAATATAAATGCTTGGCCTTGCACCGAAAGAACAAAATTACATAAAACAAAAAGAACATATAAATTACATGAGAGAGAGAAAAAATAAATAAAATGTTAGAAAATCAGAGGTTTAACACTAGATTATATCGTCACTTACGCATCAAGTCTTTCCCATAACTTTGAAGTGTTGCCAATAATAGTATCAAAGACTTCTTGAGACCAACTATCATCCGTAAGGCTTACATCATATGCAGCGCTGAATGGGTTCACAAAAGCAAAATCATTCGGTGTAAAAACAGCTATAATTAAATTTTATAATTATTTCTTCCCCATTATTTTGTGCTTCAGCTGAAGGCAAGGGATAGGATATATGCAAAAACAATGCCAACTATTACAATCGAAACACAATAAAACCCTCCACAACAAACACATCAACGCTAGCATACCAAAATATACCATCATGCATGTTCGGAGCCGGAATTGAGCTTTGTGAGAGTGATTTTCTTGTGCGCCACTATGAATGGGGTGTCCGAAGAGACTGCATGCGTTGCGGAAATTAAAAGCAGCGTTAAGAGAGAGAAGATCGTCAATGGAGTCGGACTCGCCATGGATGATTATCTGATCGATTCTCTGCTTTCTAGATTCGATTGCAGCGAAGAGAGAGAGAGTACAGACCAGGGGTGCAACTTGGGCGGGCTAACCATTTCAACCCGAGCCCAACCCAAAAAAATTAGAATTTGGACTAGGATTTTTAATACTTGAGTTGAGCTTGAATCAAAAAATCTCAATCCGAATTTAATTTGGACGGGCTTCAGGTTGAGCCATCAAGTTCACGGGTTAAACTCTAATATTAAAATCGGGCTTAACCCTATTTAATAATCGGGTTCAACCCGAATTAATGCCTCACTTTGGGATTCCATTCTTGAAGCATGTAGTAACTATGACAATATGTCTATTGGAGAAATTGCAACCAGACATCTATTTAATATAGAACCTGAGAAGTCAGTAAACTATGTGATTCTAGCAAGCATGTATGTTGCACCTGGATTGTGGGACAGTGCATCAAGTTTAGAACAACAAACCTTTTTTGGGCTCAACCCGAATTGAAACCGTAAAGTAACCCGAAATTATTAACTCGAATTCAACCCGAGTCCGCCCGAATTAAACTCGGGCAATACTTGGATTGAGTCCCTCAACCCGAGGTAGGGTTAGGATTAGAGTTAAGATTGAAGATTATATACTTAAGGTTTAGCTAGGGTTGACTGTCCAACCCGCCCAATCCGCCCGAGTTGCACCCATAATACAGACACGAGACAGAAGAAAGGGTCGTATACAAGGCAGAGTTAAGAGATGTGCTTGGGTTGGGGCCGGATATGGTGAGCGAGTGGTATAGGACTCCAGTACTTGGGCTGGAACATACCCAAGAAAAAGCCCAAACAAGTTCGATGAAAGCCATCAATATTTTTGAGCCCAAGAAAGCCAACCCAACCCAATTCGATGAAAGGACATTGCCAAACCAATGCATTGAAAGCCCATCTTACAATAGAGGGCACGGCCTCTTGTGCCTACATGGCTACTGTTATTGTTGGTGCAAACTTGCCAATTTGGGAGAACTGACCCTCGCTCAATGGGATTTATATAATCCGAAAGAGTAGCTTAAGTGATAACGGAGATAAACTGTAAATTTAGAGGTCATAATTTCGAATCTTGACAAATTTTTGGGGTAGGTCATGAGGGATTTATTCCTCATGAATATCTTAGTCCAGGCGTAGATGATCTGTTTTTGACTGGACCAATCAGGAGATTAATCGAAGTGTGCGTAAACTAATTCAAACACTCTTAATTGAACAAAAAAGAGGGATCTATACTCCCTCGAATATTATTTTTTTTTCTATTTTTTTGATAAATTATTTAATATTAATGAATAAGAGGCCCACTTATATTCATTTGAATTTAGGACAAGTTATGCATGAAGAAGAAAAATAAAAAGAAAGTGTATTTTATAAGGCATCTCGTCTAGTGACATCAAGAGAGAGTCTAGAAGAAGGGAATTGCTCCCTCCAATTGCCATGCGTGTTCGAATCTCACCCCATCAAAAGGACAGAATTGCAAATTTGGATATAACAACTGAGTCAAGAATCAAAGATGAATCAAAAGTTACTCAATATGTTACATCGGTCAAAGATGAGTCAAGAAACAAAATTTTTTTGTCCAAACCAGCAAAACGTTTTTATTTTTAAGAAGGCCGAAATAAAAACAATGATAAAATCAAATTTTTAATACCTCGAAGTGTTTCAGAATGTTATGAGACATTTTGTCATGTGTTGCACTATTATTTTTAAATGTTTAGATATGTTTTAAGATATTCCGAAAACTTTTGACCAATGTTTTGAAACATTTTTGAAAATAAAATCTTAAATTTTTTATTCATTTCCATTTAACTGTTTTTAAAATATTTTTGAAATTTTTTCATTTCGGACCGAAACAAAATTTTGATGCTTGAGATAAGTATCGAAGGTGCACATGATTGTAAACAGGTGACAAATGCCTGCTTAGTAGTTCCTTTTTTGGGCTAATTACAAAGTTGGTTTCAAATCCTATATACATTTGGGATATTAAATAAGAGGCATGCAATAGAGATTTAATTTGGAGATTTAATTCTTTGTAACTATTAGATTATTTATAAATTTTTAAGGTTGAATGGGACAAACTTTCAATTCAACATCTATAATTAATTAGATTCCCAAATTAAGTCTAAATAATATTTTTCATTTATAAACAAACTTGGATCCAATAAACAATTCTTTCCTCCATAGCGAGAAGAGATAATCAATCTTTTCTTTAGATTGGAGAGTTTGGTTCTCGTACTCTAACCTATGAAATATAAGGCGAATGAACACTTACTATTACTCTATTTTTAACACTTGTGTTTGTTTTAGGTATATAGGAAAGAGGATTGGAATATATAAGGGATAATTGGGTGTGAGTACCTTTTGTAGAACTTATTTGGCTTTAAGTGCTATCTTCAAACTTATACTTCATTAAGTCATTTTTTTCATCAAATAGTTGTCAATAAGTACATATGTTAAAATATTTCAAATTCTTTTTGAAATGTATTCCATAATTACCGTTTACCATAAATATTGTCTATCATTGTTAGTTTCAATGTTTTCAAACGTAACAACTCCTAACTTAAAAATTGTACTAGCTTTAAAATTATTTTTCTATCTCATATATATATAAACACACACACACACACACACACACATATAGTAATATTAAACAGTAACACGCTCAACAAAAAAATAGTAACATCAAATAGTAACACACTCAACAAAAAAATAGTAATATCAAACAGTAACATGCTCAATAAAAAATTTAATTAAAAATTTAATCATTGCAATAGAGTGACACCATATGTGAGTATTTATTCTGTTGCGGGAGTGTCACTCTATTACAATGATTAAATTTTTATTGAGCATGTTACTGTTTGATGTTACTATTTTTTTGTTGAGCATATATATATATATATAATTTTAATGCTAGCACAATTTTCAAGATATGAGTTGTTAATACTAATACAATTCCCAATTTAGGAGTTGTTAGTTTTTTCAAATAAGTTTGGACTAAATATAACTATTGAGGGTATTTTGGACAATGGAGATCAAAATTGACTTATCCCCAAATAAATTTTGAGATAATGGGATTTGAGTACCTTTTTCAAAATTTATTTGGCTTTAAGTACCACCTCTAAACTTATCCTCATTTAAGTCATCTTTTTCATCAAATAGTTGTCAATAAGTACACATTTTAAAACATTTTCAAATTCTTTCTAAATTGTATTCCATAATTACGCCTACCATAAATAATGCATACTTAATATTGAATGTGAGACTTTCAAAATTTCTTTTAATATTTGTGTATCATTTGCACTTAAAGAGGGAGTCGAAAAATTGTCATGCAAACAGTGTCACCAAAGAGAGACACGATATATATATATCGTGTCTCTCTTTGGTGACACTGTTTGCATGACAATTTTTCGACTCCCCCTTTAGGTGCAACTTTTTTAGTGGGCAAAATATATACTGTTATCATTTAGGTACAAAAAAGGATAAGCAGTGGATTTATACCTAAATTTTTTGAGTGTGCTTTAACCCAAATAAGTCTACAAAAAAGGACCGGCCTCCCTAAGCCCCAATATATAATGTCTAAGCCTATCTTAGCCCATTTATATCCATGTTTGGATACACATTTTTGAGTTATCACCTACAAATAATCCAAAGCTCGGATGAGCAGTGGATTTATACCCACATACACCTTCTTATATAAATCTACCTATTTGGTGGGTTATAATAATTCGGTTAGTGTGTATTTGGGGAAATACAGTTTTACCTTTGAGATAACCTAGGATATAAATATCATACTTTATCTTGGGGGTTCTTTAGTAATTTAATATTTATATCATTATTCAATATCTCATTCAAACAACGTGTTATATGGGATAAATGTGGGGCACTATTTCTCAATACCTAGGGGTGTTCATGGGCCGGTCTGGGCTAGGCCTGCGAAATTTTTTTCGGGCTAGACCTGGGTAGTGTAGGCCCAAACACTTACCCAAGTGAGTTATCGGGCGGGTCGGGTAGGGCTTCGGGTAGGGGTAGGCTACCCGACAGCCCAACCCGTGAGCCTATTGGGCGGGCCTGCTTGCGGGTTTTTTATATACATCTTTATTTAAAAATAATGAGTATTTTTGTAACTTAATATTTGTGTAAATTATATTTTTGAATCAAAAGTAAAGTCAAAATGGATAAAAATAAAATAATGAACTACATCCAATAGAATGAATAAATCTCAACTAGGTTGACACTTATTAACTTATCTGTCATTTGCATTACTCTACCATTTAAAACTTATATGTTTAATACATGGAAAAGAAAATAATACATTATTTATAATATCTAAAATTTTAAAACTTCAAATTTTGATATTGGGAGACTTATTTCAAAATTTCAAATTTAATGGTTTAAAAGTATAATTTTTTTTCAAATGAAGGATGGGTGGACTGGGCTTGCGGGCGGGCTCTTGGGCCGGGCTTCTGGGTTTGGGGGCAAACTCAAGTCCTCTTTTTAAGGATATTGGGTTCGGGCTCGGACGGGCCAACTATCGGGCTTATCGTGCTTCGTACCTATTTTTTCGAGCCGGGTAACAGGGCCCGTGGTTAACCCGGCCCATGGACACCCCTATCAATACCTAAATCAAATATGAGATGAGGATGTATAGATTTTAGATTTATCTTTCTTCTCCAACTAAATGGGTATGAAATGAATGAGGTTATCCAATTCAATACATAAAATGAAAAAAACAAAATGAAATCGAGAAATTGGGCAGTGGAATATAAGAAGTTTTCGCTCTAGTGAACTAATTTAAGGATAAAAAGAAGATTTGTAAGCAAATATAGTGTACATGCTAGTTAAATCGAAATGAAGGCATACAAAGCGACTACATGCCTATGTTTTCAAGTTAAATGATAAAGTTCTTGCATATATACTAGAAAACTGCCAATTACCTAGGTCTTTCGTACAAAGATATTTGTACTCACGACTGATGCTACATGGGTTCCTTTTTTCGCTAAGAGAGAATGGGTATTGTGTAACTTAAAACTCTTTTACGAAAATCGAACTTAAGATCTCGAAATAGTAAGACGAAACTTATATCGTGGGGTGAATTCATGCATATCTCTTAAATCACAAGTATAAGAATAAACAAGTTCGTGCATGGGGTTAACACTTTATGTATATATGCATGCCAAATAGCAACTATCTATATAATAAAATATAATACAATTCAAATTTTAAAAAATAAACAAAATGACTTTTACTTTTCGCGGTTGAGATCTTTTTAAATTTTACTTTAAAATTAATCCGAAGGCTAATATTAACACTTCAAATTTAATAGAAAAAATAGGTCATAAAGGTGTGTTTAAGGTAACTTTTTAAAAGTGTTTCTAGAACTTATAATTCTCATAAGTACTTATAAAAAAAAAAAATAGTGTTTGAAACCGCCCCAACACCACCACTATCACCACCACCCCTATTGCCCCACCACCATCGCCACTACCACCACCAGTTACCCCAACTACCCCGCACCACTACCGCCGCCGCCACCACACCACCACAACAACCACCATCACCATCACCACACCTACCGCCCCATAATCACTACCACCACCCCAATCGCACCACCACCCCCACCCCCACCCCCTACCACCACCTCTTCCACAACAATTACCGCCCCACCACCACCACTGCTGCAGTCATCACCATTGTCGCCACCCCACCATTGTCCCACCACCACCATCCTCACTACCATCACCCCCATGCTTGACTAAAACCGTTGTTGTTCCTATCCTCCGGACATCATCCCTCAATGCGTAAAGTCTATGTGTGGAGGGGAGTGTCACTCTCTCTTCGAATGATGTCAAAAGAAAAGGCAACAGAATGGTGGAATCAATGAAATGTGTGTGTGTGTGAACAAAAATACTTCCCAAGCGCAAGAAGACTTTTGTGTGTCGTGTTTTACTTGGAACTGTATTCCAAGGTCGTCTCCTCAGGGAAGGAGGTGAATCGTGTAGAAGGTAATTTTTAGTGAAGGAAAAGTGTAAAATCTTTTTGTTGTTTGAAGTTGGTTTGTGATTGGTG
Source organism: Ilex aquifolium (assembly GCA_951799425.1). Taxonomy (NCBI): domain Eukaryota; kingdom Viridiplantae; phylum Streptophyta; class Magnoliopsida; order Aquifoliales; family Aquifoliaceae; genus Ilex; species Ilex aquifolium. The sequence goes on along the minus strand of OX637410.1, from coordinate 11,217,398 downwards.
TTGTGATGAAATTGAAATGGGAAACAAGTGTTGGCTAATCAAAAGGTTTCACTCCAATGGGAATGTCAAGTCGACTCAAACCCTTCCTCCAATGGTGCATAGATGAACGATTGATTCGTGGGAAGTGAGAGACAAGATGGAAGTGACGATCTAAGCATAACCCGTGACAAGTCTACGAGATATCAAAGACTCACACCATGTCCTCTCTCAACCCAGTTAAACCGAACCATCGTACACTGAGGGGAGGAAAGCAGATGAGTTGAAATGGCATGCCCAAGAGGAGGTCTCCCTTGGATTAGTCATCTTAAAGATTTAGCTACTCATGCTTAAGGTAAAGACAACAATGTAATGAAAAGACATTATGAAGAAATGAAGATTGGAGCTAAGCATAAACGAAATGCATCAATATAACTTCCGGATAATTTATTCATGTACATCACCTCTTGCTAAAGAGTGAATGAGAAACTACTCACTCTTCATTGCTTTGGTACAGCTAGAAAAGTAAGTGATGCTCATCCCTCCAAGTAGAGGAATTACAAGGTAAAAATATATTACACAAGGAGCCGATCTTCGACAAAGAATGAGTGAATCACGTTCCACCCTTCACGGCTTTGGTAAAGCTCTAGAAAAGTGGAAGAGTTTCACTCCTCTAAGGGAAGAATGAAGCTCAACAATGGAAGTAAAAGAAAGTAATAATACAAGAAAGTAAAGAAAGCAGTAATGCAAGAAAGTAAAGAAAGCAATAATACTTGAAAGTAAATAAAACAATAATACTTGAAAGTAAATAAAGCAATAATACAAGAAAGATGATACAAGAAAGCAATCAACACTTATGGAGGGTTTTCCACTACTAAGAGATGCTCTTTACAAGAAATGTGATACAAGAGAAAAAAATTATCTTTACAAGCCCCAAGGAGTGGTATTTATAGGCATCCAAAAAATGCCCTTTACAAATATCAAGAAGATGCCCTTAGTATATCCTAAAAGATGCCATTTACAAATATCAAGAAGATGCCCTTAGTATATCCTAAAAGATGCATTTTACAAATATCAAGAAGATCTTGATTTATACGTTGATCTCCCTTTGTTTTGAGCTTTAATAATTGACACCCTATGTTTTGATAATTGGCTCCCCAGTAATTTGTAGCTTTGACACAAAGAAATCCTGAAAAGAACAACAATTAATGCATTATCATTAATTTACATACTAACCCTAATTTGACTAGTTTAACTAACACAATTGTCCTATTAACCCTAATTAAATTATGCATTAATTAGGGTTAATCACCCCACCACCTTACCACCACTGTCACTATCCCACCATTACCCTTACCACCACCATTACCATTGTCACTCACGGCTGCCACCATCACAATCGATCGTCGTCTCCCACGACCACCATTACCGCCCACCACTACTCGCCCCCACTACAATTGGTGTTTAAATTCATTTCTCTCCTCTAATTTTGTAATTTGATTTTGAGTGTGAATACAAATATGCTTATTGTTAACTTTTGTTTTATTATTCCGTGCCTTCAGGCACAAGAAATAATTAGTATATGTATATATCCTCATTCTTACTTATCATTACGTGCTCTCTCGTGTGTGTCCATCTCACTAAAACATATCGCTTGCCATTATATTCCTTTATCTTTAATAGGGTTGTTAATCAAACTGAACTACTCGAGTTTGGCTCGGGTTCGACCGGGGTTCGGCTCGTTCAAGCTCAGTTCGTTTTCTAAATGAGGCCGAACTTGAACAAGTTTTTAGGCTCGTTTAGAAAATAAACCCTACAAGCTCGGCTCAAACTCGACTTGCTTGACTCTTTTATATGCAAATACTCGGGCTCGGCTTAGGCTAGACTTTTTTTGGGCTCGTTCAGGCTCGGCTCGTTTAAGAAACGAGCCGAACTTGAACAATTTTTCAGGCTCGATTAAGAAACAAGATTTTCAAGCTCGACTCGAACTCGACTCGGGCTCGTTCGACTAACAGTCCTAGTCTTTAATAACGCGACTCAAATATAACATGATATGATATGACTCAATTAATACCTTTAATAAAAGAAAATATATCTCCATCTACCTTTACTACTGGATGGCTTCATGTTTGGTGCATGCATGGAATGGAAGAGAAGGTCTAGCATGAAAGGTAAGAACCAGTCAGTACGCACAAGGATGACCTGCGAGAAAACCACTGGAGGCTCTCTCTCTCTGCAAGAGAACTAAAGTCTTCTAAGAGCCCATTGGATGGATTTAGGCAAGTCATCCTTGGCGACCAGACAAGACTCTTTATCTTCATACAAGACCTCTCTTCCTCTCACTTCTTTCTGTACTGCCATGGCAAGGTTCTGTAACTAAGCATCTATATATAAGCAAGGAGGACCGGAGGACAGATAGGAGATTAGATTCGAATCCACTCAACTCGTCGAATATTAATTTACCTCCATAAATAGCATTTTTATTTTTGACATTCAATTATCAAGGTGCCCATAAAGGGAATCTATTCTTTGGAATGTAAGGGATGCAACCATACCCACTTATATGTTGATTTTGCTGCTGTTTCCCCAGAGTTCATGAATGAGTGTGGATTTGTGAAAAAACTGAATAGAAGATAACAGAGAAAAAGTAGTAATGCTATTCATATCTAAAAATTTGACCTCGTTTGAATGGAGATCAAATTTTTAAGCCCAAATAACATTAATCGTGAAAAAAATACAAGTGCCAAAAAGTCAGATAGCAAGCTGATCAATCAACTTGTGCTGAATCATTTATCTTTTCTTTAGCTCTTTTTGAAGATCAAGTGTGATGTTCATCTCATGGTCTTTATCAACAAGCCAACTTGATGGTGTTGAGGAATTGGATTTGCATACATGACCTATAGTTACCAGAATTTACTATACCCCGATGACTCATGATTTGGATATATTGATTCCAAACGGGAAGAATTTGCGATCCAAATTACTAAAATGTATGACTCTAAATTGTAATATTAACCTTAAATCAATTTGCTTTGAAACATATAACAAAAATATAAAATACATAATAATTGACTACTTGTTTAATTATAAATTTATAAATATATGTTGTTTTAGATAGTCAAAAATTGAGCAAAAATATACGATAAATAGAATCTGACTTAGTGTTTAAGGATGTTCTATGATATATATATATAACATTGTATAGTAATGAAAATAATTTAGAGAAGAGTTTCAAATCAAATTGTGGCCCAAAATACCATACCAACTAAACATATTATCATAGTACTGCGTATCTAAAAATATTATCGTACAACGTACACTTACTTGTATCATGTACTAAAGCACCCAAGATTCAAGTAACATCAATTGATATATTCCCTTGCATTGTCCAATTTGGTTTTTGACTTTCTGTAACAATTTCTCCAAGTATTTTGGCTACTCTAAAAGTTTAAATTGTTAAAGAATGTAACACTCTTAACATCTTATCACGTCTGATATATCATTCCTCATGTGTGACGAGAAGCAAGCAATTGCATAAATACACACACAAATACAAAAGAGAATCAAATGCAATTACTGATATTTGAAAGTTTTTAGATGAATGGATTGAAGAGAGAAAAATAGAAAACCACAAGTTTTTATTTATTTATTTAAATTTTTTTTTTTTGTACAAGTTTTTAGATGGTGTTTTGCATATGTGAATCACACTTATATATGGTGAAACATAAGCATATCCCATAATTGTTGGCATAAAAATAAAAGAACTAGGAAATCACAGCACTTAAGGGTCGTTTGGTTAAGAAGAAAATGATGATGGAAAGTGAAAATAATTGTAGATCCATAATTTATACAACAACCAATGTAACATTATAATCCATTCAAAAACAGGCTAACTAGCTAAGCTTTAGTTTTTAATAAATTATTAAAAAAAAATACTATTTAGACTTTATTTATTGACCTAATGCATCATAGTCATTGTATTGATAATGAATTCCAACTAATAGTGGGACCCACTATTAATCTAATGGTAGAGAGTTAGCGATTAAGTCTACAAATAAGATCAACAAATTAGATCTAAGTAGTATTGCTCTAAATTATTCAAAAGTTATAAGCTCTTTAGTTGAAACATTAATGACATTGGACCTGTTTGGAACTGGTTGAAATAGATTGATTTTATAAGTTTGGAAGCTAGCTGAAATAAGTCAACTCTCCCACAGTTTTCTTCAAAACTTCATGAGCACACTATTCCAATGGTATCACAACTCACAAGCCATTTCATGTGTCTACCAAAAGATAATGTCAACACTCCTAATGAATCAAACACTTTTGGATTTGTTCTATTTGACATCGGCCATCATTCAACCCTTTTGGGGTCTGAAAACTATAGCTTTGCCAAATTCAAACACATTATTCCAAGCTTCTTCATTAAAAAAGTACCCAAACAGCACCCATCCCATCACTCGCATAAAACTTTATATCCTTTAGGTTCACTCTTCCAATACCAAGAATAGAAACTCTTCCTGGAGTTGTGTATGACCCTAAAATTCTGCATAGTTGGTAGGACCACAGCATCATACCTCTCTCATTTATAAGGTTTTGTTTTGCAATGTATCTTGTGTCTCTTCAATTTTTGTGCTTACAAAAGAATTTCCCTTCTTTCACAATGTGTTTTATATACGCCGCAGGATAAGGAGTAACAAATTAGGATTCAAATCATCTCTATCTACTTCATTTTTCGTTAACTTCCATCAGGTTTAGTTCATCCACTCTGAGTTCAAATGTGTTCTCTTCTAATAAATGGGCTCTCTCACTGATCAATACATGACAAGTGATATACGATTTATAGAAATTAACGAGAAATGCGTTGACCGATGAACAAGGTCATTTCCATGTTAGAGTGGAAAACTGATCATCCCACAAAATTCAAAAAGTGATGTAGGGTTACCTATGACAATCTAACTAATACCGACTCAAATTTTTATTTCCCTATCATTGTACAGTAAAAAAAAAACTAATTTGCAACCTTTTCCACATTTGACATGACAATCTACCACCATTCACGAATCAAAATATTTATAAAAGCCCAAGTTGGCATTAAACTATATACTACTATTTGAGTCTAATTCAAAAAGTAGATTGCTAGAACCATATTAATCAATTCCATGAAGTAGACTTCACTCCAAGATCATCAAATTAATGTATTGTATTATGAGCCAAGCTGTCCTCATAACATAATGAAGAAGAATCAGTCAACAGACCAGGCTTATAATAGCTAACTTCAACTTATGTATATAGTCAAAAGAGACATTGCATTTGCTATATGCTTATATGCATGTGGATCATCACAAGAATTTCGCCTGTCAGAGAGGATCTTGTTGGCCTGAATAATTTCAAAATCAAGATTGAGAGCCGAGTGTACGAGATTTTCGTTGCGTAGTTTTAGTCCGTATATAGAGGGTACTTTTTTTATAACGCTCAAATATGTGAAACTTAGTTCACAAGGTGTGATATTATTTGGCATTTGGTGATTGTACTTGTTTGTTTCGGAAATTATTGAGGTAGGTATTGGGTTGTTTACCAAGAAAAGAAATCATACGGCTCGGTAGTTTTTTTTTTCATTGACCAATTCATGAGATTATATTATTCCAAGAAATCTACAACTTGCATGTATCTAGAATCCTTCAGGGCGATGGTGGCAGTGATGGAAGGTGAATAGAGCTTGTCCTTTTAATTTAATTTAATTTAATTTACATGAAATACTACTTTTCTTCTAACTAGGGGTGTCCATGGGTCGGATAGGATTTAGTCCGCGAAATCTTTTTTGGGCCGGACTGAATAGTATAGGCTCAAGCCTTTACCCAAGTGAGTTATCGGGAGGACCGAGTCAGGCTTCAGGTAGGGGTAAGATATCCGTAGCCCAACCCGCGAGCCTATTGGGCGGGCCTGCTCACAAGCTTTTTTATAGACAACTTCATTTAAAAATAATGAATATTTTTGTAACTTAAAATTTGTGTAAATTATATTTTTGAATCAAAAATAGAGTCAAAATGGATAAATATAAAATAATGAATAATTTTATTTTTGATTAGGGGATGAACTACCTTCAATGGAATGAATACATCTCAACTAGGTTGACACTTACTCACTTATCTTAATACATTATTTATAGTATCTAAATTTTTAAAACTTCAAATTCCGACATTAGGAAACTTATTTCAAAGTTTTAAATTTAATGGTCTAAAAGTATAATTTTTTTTCAAATGAATGGTGAACAGGCTCTTGGGCCGGGCTTCGGACCGGGTAATAGGTTTAGGGGCAAATCCAAGCCCTCTTTTTAAGGATATTATACTTATACTCGAGCGGACCAACTATCGGGTCTATCGAGTTTCGTACTTATTTTTTTTGGGCCGAATAACGGGATCCGTGAATAACCCGACCCATGAACACCCCAACTTCTAACCAAGAATTCTCTAGGTAATACATTTTTTGGATTCGTGGTAGTTAAGTAAACTCAATTGTAAGTATAGTCACACGTGAACAGAACTTCAAATGTCAAACATGATGTCTCTTTAAGGCTCCAACTTAAAATCTTGAAGAATTAATTTCACAAGTCTTGACATTCACGTTATTGTAACGGTTTTCCTTTTTTGAAGAATTAATTTCACAAGTATTTTGATTATTAATTGATTCCTCAATTCTTCTCTTTTAGTCATTCAAAGCATAGACCCGTACGGACTTTTTAAATCTTTCTATTCTGTCAATGTTATTGTTTCACGCAATTTCATTTAATAGTAAATCACCTATCATATACTCACGTGACATCTATTATTTATATACTAATTATTATTTGTGCCTAAAGATACGGAGTACCAAAAAAAAATAGTCAACAATAAATATATTTGTATTCACACCCAAAATTTAATCACAATCATATAGGAGAAATAAATGAATTTAAGTACCGATTATAGTGGGAGTGAGCGGTGGTAGTAGTGGTGGGCGACAGTGGTAGTAGTGGTGGGAGACAGTGATGATTGTGGTGGGTGGAAATGACTGTGGTGATGGTGGCAGTCGTGGGTGGCAACGGTGATGGTGGTGGTGGGTTTGGAGTGACGATGCTGGTAGTTGCAATCATGGGTGGCGATGGTAGTGGTGATGGGTGTGGATGGTGGTGCGCGACGGTGATGGTGGTTTACAATGGTGGGTGTTGTGGTGATGACAATGGTGGTGGTGGGACACGACGAGAGCTTCTAGATGACAGTGTGATGAGTGGTGATGAATAACGATAGTGGTAGGTATGGTGGGGGTGAGTGACAATGACTGGTAGCAGTGGTGGGACGATGACGGGTGGTGGTGGTAGGTGTGGTGGGAGTGGGTAACAATGGCTGACGACGGTGGGTGGTGGTGGGTGACAGTGGGGTGGTGGTGAGTGTTGATGGTGGGCAACGGTGGTAATGACAATAAATATAAAAATTAGATGACAATGATGGTGGGTGGTGGCATTGGATGATTGTGGTAGTTGTTGATAGTGGGTGACAATGGTGGGGATGGGGGTGGGGCGGTGATGGTGGCGGTGGCGATGGGGTGGCGATGGTGGTGGTAGTGGTGATGGTCTTGGGGTTGGTGGTGGGATGACGGTGGTGGTAGGGTGACGATAGTGATGGTGGGGGGGTGATAGTGGGGATGGTAGTGGTGGGGCGGTGGGGGAGAGGGTGGTGGTGGCAGGGTGACGGTAGTGATGGGGTGATGGTGGGGGTGGCGACTGTGATGGTGGTGGTGGTGGTAGTGGTGATGGTGGTGGTGGTGACGGTGGCGGTGGCGGTGGCGGTGGTGGTGGTGGTAGTATTGGTGATGGTGGTGGTGGTAATGGTGATAGTGATGCGGTTTCAAACACTATTTTTTTTTTTGTAAAGTACTTATGAGAAATTATAAGTCCTAAAGCTACTTTTAAAAAGTCACTCAAACACACTATTAGAGGCCTATTTTTCTTAGTAAATTTGTGGTGTTAATATGAGTCGGATTAATTTTAAAGTAAAATTTAGACAAATCTAGACCGTGAAAAGTTAAAACCATTTTATTTATTTTTTAAAATTTGAATTATATTGTATTTTATTATATAGATGAATCTCTCATCTATAAACGATTGATGATTTTTCATCGATTAAAATTGAGAACAAATATAATAGATAGAATTTACATCTCACTAGGCTCCATCAATTCCTTGTCTTTTCCGAATAAGTATTCGCTATAGCGATTACATCACTTCAGTATCATTATGTGATGTAATCGTCCAATAATAATTCTATAATTAAGTAAAATAGAACCCACACCTTTAATAACCAACTTTTCATATAATATAATAGTTGCTACATATAAAAAAAGTGGAATTCAATTGTCCACTTATTAATTTGTTTATCATTAAACGATTATATCACGTGACAATATTAATGTGGTGTAATCGTTCCACCCAATATTTACTCGTCTTTTCGCTCTTTATCTATGTTTCCCTCCTTTTTATTGTCCCCGCTAAAAACACTGTTACATCACTGGTCGAATCGCTGAACTTAAAAAGGGAATTTTAAAATCCGATAAGACTATGGTACATCGTGCTTAGATAAATCCAAAATTATTGACTTTATTTTCAATTATTTATAATCATTAATTGAAGCAATTACAAATCATTAAAACTAATAAAACATAAAAATTTATATGTAACATATCTTTATTATGTTAAAAAATAAAAATGTAATACCAAAAAATGAATTTCGACACTATAATCAAAACCTTCCAAATTACCGATATGAATTCTTTCCCTATTAAAATCCAATAAATCTATCCTTTTGGAATTTACAATCCAATTTTAACTTTTTAAATAATATAATTAAAATCTTAATCATTCAATATTTTTTTTGCGCTTCTTATTTGTTGGTGGTGATGATATAAGTTCATTTAGAAAATAAAATTTGGGAAAAAAAGAACTTAGAGTGTCATAGCAAGGTTGATTAAAATCGAATGCAAGGATTACAATTTTGTTTTAAAATAATCGAAACATATGAAATATTTTTGTTTTTAAAGAGATTAAAATGAATTAGTGATGAATCGAAATTACAATATTTTCAAGTTTTTGAAATTTTTTAAGATGTTTCGACATATTTTAACAATTGTTTCAAATATTTTAATATATTTTAACTAATGTTTAACAAAATTTTAAAAATAAATTTTTAATTTTTTTTATTCATTTCTACTATATTTTTAAAATAATTTTTATTTATTAAATAACCCAAATAATACAACAAATCCAAATTTATCGAACCAACACACGAGTGTTGTCCTGATGATTTGTGTGAAGCTGTGCTGTTAGTAATTAGTATGATGACTCAGGTACTTGATTAGGGTTTAGAATAAAAAATTTTGATATCATACCCCTAAAATTTATTATTTTTATAAATTTTTTTATAATTTTGTAAGTATTTTTATAACAAAAAATTATTATTATTATGGATATTTTTATCCCTTTTGTAATAATTATTTTTATTTTTTTTTTTACAAAAAATTATTTTTTACAATTAACAGTAATAATTATTTTTATTAATTTTTATCACTTTTATTCCGTACTGTAAAAATAAAAAAAATATTTGTAATAGTGAAAAAATATCTATAAAAATAATAAATGTAGACACGATAGCAAAATTTTTTTCGTAGCGTTGACGAGTCCGATGACTGGGGGTGTACACTCCGAAGAAACCTGGAAATCTTCTTTCATTGTCTGTCAGTAAACTCATAAAGTCTGCTATGATTATTGGCGGAAAGTTTGGGCCCAAACTATACTCTTCTTAAATCCATACCCTCTCTGGGACTCTTACCTCCTTTCGGCTCGCCTTCCAATTCTCACTCCACTCTTACTTCCTCCAACAGCGCGTTTACTACACGCTCCCTCTACACTTTAATTTACCTTTTACTACAAAATCAACTAATCTGAAAACAATAATAAACTTACAAATTGGGTTCGAATCATAGTTATTAGAATCGGACTAGACATCGAACCAACAAAAAAATAAGATCAATGGTTTAATTGTTGGGTCAATTGATCAGACTAGTCGTATAATAAAAAATTATAAAACATAATAATTTACCTAAAAAAACTATGAAACATATTAACCCTAATTTATTCATTCTATTTTCCATAAAACATTATGTGGAATAAATTACAAAAAATTTAAACTATGAGGGGAAGAGAGTAAATAAGGCCAAAACCTAAGAGCACCCGTCATCCCTATTACCAAATGGTCATTAATCGATCACATCATCATTGTGTGTGTGTGAGAGGGAGAGAGAATACTTAAATTATCAATTTAATTTACATGCTTACAACGGAGTGGAGAATGAAATCGATTCAAGTGGCGTTGTGACTAAGAGACGGTTTGTTCAAGTTTGTTTTGACTAGAGATTGTGCCAAGTTTGTTGCATGTTCGAGTAGCTGAGTAGAGGCGATCGACTGAGTAGAGAAGAAAGGCGCGTTTGATTAGAGATTAGAGAATAAAGATAATATTTAGGGCAAAATTGTCCAAAATAAGGTTTTTTTTTCATATATAATTTAAAGTTCAAGCCGCCCGATTTTATAAAACTGTTCGGTTCAGTAGTTTTCTTCCAAATCAACTGATTTTTCAATTTAAAAACGATTTTTGTTACACAAACGATCTAAATTGACAATTAAGGGCCCTGTTTACCAATTAGATCTGTCGGTTCAATTTAATTCTAATAACATTGTTTCTAACTGTGCAAGACTTTAGCCTATACAACGGATTACATTAGTAGAATTTATTAATCTTCATATTGTTGAGTATTCACAAGCAAGTATGATAAACTATAGAGGGTGTCATTGTCATTGTCATTGTTTAGATTTTCATTATTGTTTTCTCACAATATTAAACTTTTAGTTGACGCGTGATATGCACACTCTTTAGATGTGAATAAGCTTCCCACCGCCCACTTACATTATTTCTTCGTCTTGGTATATTCACATTTCGTCGTTACCCTGCATTACCCACTCATCATCACAAGCTTCCATCCATCTCTCTCTCTCTCTCTCTCTAACCTGTAACTCTGTAAGCTCGCCATGAAAGACCCAGAAAACCATCAGCAAACCCTCCACACAAACACCCACCTTCTTCAATCCCTCCTTGATTCAATCCCACAGACACAAACCTTCAAAGGCAAATGGTCACTCATCAAAACCAAACTCATCTCTCTCCAAATCCTTCTTTCCGATCTCTCCGACTACACCGCCACCAACCCTCTCTCTCTTGACCTCCTCGCTTCCCTCTCCGACACCCTCTCCGACGCTCTCTCTCTTTCCCAAACCTGCCACAACCCTTCTCCCCCAAATGGAAAGCTCAAGACCCAAAACGACGTGGACTCCGTTTCCGCCAAGCTCGACAACCACATGCACGACTTCGAAGTCATCATCAGAAGCAACATCCTCCAAGAAAACGCCGTCGTTTTGAGTAGTGTATCCACTTCCAATAGGGAGTCCGTACGAGCCGAGTCGAGGAATTTATTAACTCGGCTGCAAATCGGTACTACCGAGTCAAAGAACTCGGTTTTAGACTCGCTATTAGGGTTACTCCAGGAAGATGATAAGAATGTTTTGATTGCTGTGGCTCAGGGAGTCGTTCCGGTGCTCGTTCGCTTACTGGATTCGAGCTCTTCCTTAGAGATAAAGGAAAAGACAGTCACAGCCATTGCTAGGGTTTCAACGGTCGATTCGAGCAAACACGTTTTAATCGCCGAGGGTTTAACGCTTCTCAACAATCTGCTTCGAGTATTAGAATCCGGAAGTGTATTTGCGAAAGAAAAATCTTGTATTGCCCTCCAAGTTCTAAGCCATTCAAAGGAAAACGCTAGGGCAATTGGTTCCAGAGGTGGAATTTCATCTCTATTAGAGATCTGCCAATCCGGAACTCCTAGTTCACAAGCAATTGCAGCTGGGGTTTTGAGGAATTTAGCTGTTGTTGAAGAAATTAGAGAGAATTTTATCGAAGAAAACGCGATTTTGATACTTTTGGGGCTTTCGGGTACAGGGACTGTATTGGCGCAAGAGAATGCGATTGGGTGTTTGTGTAATTTGGTTTCAGGGGATGTGAATTTGAAGATTTTGGTTGCTAGGGAGGGTGGGATTGAGATATTGAAGAATTTTTGGGACTCAGCAGTAATTGTGAAGAGTTTGGAGGTGGCTGTTCAAATGTTAAGTAATTTAGCTGAGTGTCAATTGATTGCTGAAGTTCTTGTTTTGAATGGGTTTTTGAGTAGGATCATTGGGGTTTTAAATTCTGGGGTTTTGGGTGTGAGAATTGGGGCTGCTAAAGCTGTTTATGATTTGGGGTTTAATACGAAAACCCGAAAAGAGTTGGGTGAAATTGGGTGTATTCCTCCCTTGGTTAGAATGTTGGATGGTAAGGCTGTTGAAGAGAAAGAAGTGGCTGCTAAGGCATTGTCAAACCTTATGGTTTATGCAGGGAATAGAAGGATTTTTAGGAAGGAAGAGAGGGGGATTGTCAGTGCAGTTCTGTTATTAGACCCTTTGATACAGAGTTGGGATAAGAAATACTATGTTTCAATATTGGCATCGCTTGTGCATTCTAAGAAATCTCGTAAACAAATGGTGGCGTCGGGTGCTTGTGTGTACTTGCCGAAACTGGTTGACATGGATGTTGAGGGTGCTAAGAAGCTCTTGGATAGTCTTGGTCGCGGTAAGGTATGGGGTGTTTTTGCCAGACCATAGAGGTGAACGCGAGATGTGAGAACAACACGTCGTGGAAGGGGATGAAGTGCGGGGAGGATTCATTTCTCTGTATTTACCAAGAATTATTTTTGATTTTGTTTTCCTTTGTTCATAGTTGCGGTTAGAATTTGTGGTAGGAAAGGAAATTGCATTAGTCTTGTTGCTGATGAAAAGCTTGTGTTTACAAATGTAATCTTGGTTTGGTGACCTAACTGGATTATAATTCTTATGTTTTTCCACCAAAACCTAATAAATTAATAATGATTCCTATCTTTGAGCTTGGGATTTGTTGTAGTATTCTTGATAAGTCTATACGTTTCTTATAGGAGCTCTTTGATTTGTAAAGTGCTTCATACATGAATCATTTAAATTTTAGATCTCTGAGCAATATTATCTAGTTCTCGTGCTGATAATTAGTGGAATGGCCTAAATGTTTTTTTGCCATATAAACTTTGAACAACATCATCAATAATTTATGCCGTGGAAAGATGGAAGCTTTCAGAGGCGAAAGGGGAGATACCGTTGCGCTCTTTGGACTTTTTTCAAACTTAGTGAATTGAAACATCTGAGTGGCTAAAGGAAGGGAAATCAACCGAGACCCCATTAGCAACAACGAGCGAGAGCGGATTGGGAGTTTGAAGAAAAACAAACACAGAGCTTCGTTTCTCAACGAAAGTGTTCACTTCTTTTTCGTAAAGTACGTATCTTTGGGTTTATTTCATAGCCGTGTCATGTGTCAAGTATGAAATTTTATTCCAGAGATTTTAGTCGGAACCGTCTAGCTCATCCCTTCAAATTATGAAGTAATCATCTAGGTTTTCAACACCATTATCTAGTTTGTAGTTGACGAGCCCAAATTCAACTGAGTCAGACCCAATAAATCAAGTAAGTCCAAGTTAGTTAAAAGGCAAGTCAAGTCCAGTTCGTGAATTCGACCCAACCTAAAGTCCGAAGAGTCCAAGAAGAATTAAAGCACGTGGAGAGAGCAATTATCGGGATACTCACTCTCAAAGATCAAGACACCTTTTAATTGTACTAGTAATGCACCACGTGCGTTGCACGTGAACCGTAATCGAGTTAAATTATACTCATCTCATTCAAATGAGACTTTTATCGTTGAATGTGCCAACTGTTCTAAGTAGAGGCTCATTCCGACAAAGTGATGTTTTAAGGAAATACGTGAACACATTATATAGCATCCTTTTGTATACCAAATGACTTGTGGCGATAGTGTTGTGTCATAAAAAGCTTATTTGTTGTCGCAAATACTATTTAAGATGGTCTTTACTGCCACAAAAAAAAATCTCCAAAACACGTGACGATGAATACTTGCCGCCGCAAAAAATTTATGTCAAAAGACCTTAATTCTTATCGTGTGTGTTGATCAATCCACCTACATAAGACACTTGGGAATAACAACCATTCTTGTTTTCATGATTTGATTAATTTTGGCACACACAATTTAAACAACTCTTGAACACATGAAAATCATTGTCATGCATGTATTTAAGCCTATTAGAACTATTTTTTTTAGAATAAGTTCATTAAAAATTACTCTTTTTATAATTCTATTGGTAAAAAATAAGAAAAAACAAATCGTATTGCACCATGAAATTAAGTATCATTTTCAACCATATTAATCCACTGGCTTCCCTTCTAATGTTTACAAAGCACTCTTTAATAAACATAGAAACTGAAGAATCTAATTGAAAACTTTGTAAGCCAATTTCTTTAACCAATGCCTTGCTCATGTCTTTCATGGTCTCTAGTTACCTTTAGTTGCTTCAACTTATCTCATGTCACACCTTTAGAGGGACAACTAATAGTTTATTAGACATGTTTGAGCCATAATTCATCCTACCTTGTTAGTATTTTTATAATTGGGTGTGTGAATCTTATTATGATAAAAAAAAAGGACCATGTGAAACATGAAAAGATCACAAAATTTTTGTTGTGTTTGTTTTTTATATAGGAATCACAATTTCTATATCCATTTATTGCTGCCAAAGGGAGAGTTGTCCTTCCACAAAATCATTTGGTCTTATAACCTAAAAGAAATGCAACACATAATTAGGACTTCAATCAATTTTGGAGATTCTTTTTGACAAGTCAATCCTTGAGAAGTTCCTCAACCTAAAATCACTAACTTATGAACTTGTGCTATAAACTACATCCTCATTAAGAGAAATCAAATAATTATGCCTTTTAGACATTAAAAAAATATGCTCATAATTCAGTTATTAAGCTTTTTAAACTTGCTTAGAAGTTAGTAATGAAAAGAAAAAAGGACAAAAAATAAAATAAATGGAAACTTATTAAAATGGAAACTTACATTGCATCCAAAGAGCATGAGAGTTGGACAACTTCCCCGTGGCTTTACCAACATGTTTGCATCAATGTTGTCTTCCAATACGATTACTTAATAGCAATTCCATAGACAGATTGACTTGCAAAACCATCAATTCTCTAAAATCAACATCCTCAACAATAGATGAGATTCAAGTATCAAGAAGAAAAAAAAATAAAATAAAGATCCACAAGAGGCAGAAATAAAAATGTCATACTTGCACACGACAATTCCTTGAATACACCACACACACACACAGAACCTCATAATTTGCAAACTAACAATATCCCGAAAATAATAAAATGCTAAGAAGTACAGGAATGTATTTGATTGAATAATATAAAATCTATATGTATTAATTTGATGCAATTGTTCAGTGTTTAAAAGCAAATAAAACATCACTGATTTTGACTGGCTAGAAGTCGGATAAGCGAACAAAGATGAACCCGAGAGTCAATCATCGGACTGTCAAATCGAAACCACCAAAGCAACATGTTGGTTTAGAGAGAGAGAAAAAGAGGGTGGGTTGAAGTGTTAGAATTGAATGGGTTTGTAAGCTTTGTCTATAAGCAAGTATTAAGTGCTTGAATTAAAATGATCCAGCTTCTAATTTTGCAACTGTTATATTCTAATTGCAGATTTATTGGTTGTTAGCTGCCAATAAAAGAAGCACAAGAAGACGAAATGGTTCAAATTCTTGTAACTGGTATCCTAATTATAGATTTATTAGTTGTGATTACTGCAATGAACAAAGCATAAGAAGTGACAAATGGTTCAGATTCCACTGGCTAACTGATGTATTCTTAAATCAGCTACAGCTTACAGCCATTAGATTAAGGATAAGATTGGTTTTATAGTGTTAATTGAGGGTAGATTTGAAAAATAAAAGTTTTTTCAATTAGCTTGCTTTTATAAGTAGTATAGATTTACCTTTTGTAGCTATTCTCCCC
The DNA here is from genome assembly GCA_951799425.1 of Ilex aquifolium. Classification (NCBI taxonomy): domain Eukaryota; kingdom Viridiplantae; phylum Streptophyta; class Magnoliopsida; order Aquifoliales; family Aquifoliaceae; genus Ilex; species Ilex aquifolium. The sequence goes on along the minus strand of OX637410.1, from coordinate 11,201,347 downwards.
AAAGAATTAGTGCATTTCCCCTCAAGTCACCGCCTCAACTCAACTAAGACTCTGTGCCTATAAATTGTAAACTCTCTTTATTGAAATCAGCATCTCTATACCTCTCTACACACCTCACACATAGTTTTTCTCGCCCCTAGCTATTGTATCCCTTCTAGAGCTAACTATTGCTCTCTCTCTCTCTCTCTCTCTCTCTCTCTCTCTCTCTCTCTCTCTCTCTCTCTCTCTCCTTACTTAATCAATAAAAGGTCCCCCAGCCATCGTTGTCGTTTTCCGGAGTGGAGTAGGTCATCCGAACCGAACCACTGTATATCTGCGTGTTGACCCGATATTTACATTATTGTCATTGATTGCTCTATTAATTGTCCATTAATTACACTTTATCACACACTCAACTATTGATCTTGCATAAGACTGTTTTGTGCAATATCAGTAAGGTTGTTGTAATTTATTAGATCGTCAACTAGGGTATCTATACATTGGATTTTTTGCTCAACCATTTCAATATTAGGTGGTGTTTACGAATCTTTTCCATTGGTTCTAATAACTGTAGGATTTTGGAGTGGGCTGCCCATCCTAAACCCAAATCACCTAATGGGCCAAAAATGGGGCACAATGGCCCAAGAAACCCCTTAACAGCCCATATGCACCGTAATAAGGAATGGATCATAGTCCAAAGGAGGAAGTCCAACAGAAAGTCCAGCTCAGCGTGACCCTGCTCGGTCATAGCAAGCTCAGCGTTAGGCAGCCTAGGATAAAGGAGCTTGGTATTCATCAGACTCCAAATTGGCCCACTTTGCGCCACATGTCCAGGGGACAACTTCTAAAGCCTCTAACGATCATGTACCATCTAGCTAAGAGAATATTTGTGCATGTAACCATGCAAGGATCGTGAGTACAGTGGCGTCGCATGACAGAGATCACTAAAGGACAAAAGAATATGGGACCACAAAATCAGCAAAAAGGGGAAAAGAAGCCATAAGAAGCCCTAGAAGGATTACCTGTATAAATAGAATACTATCACACTACACAAGAGAGGCTGAAAATTTACCCATTGATATACTGGTATCACTAAAACATTGTATGAACAGGCTTTAAGAAAGACAATCTGTTGTAATCTTCTTCTTCAAGAAATATACACCCCCAAGGAGCAAGAGACTCCATTACAGTGGACGTAACTTTAGTCTCTCGGCTAAGGTGAACCATTTATATACTGTTTTTGATTCATCCTCATAGCTTAATCCATTGTCAATTCATGTATCCACACTACCCCTTTTCTGGACCATAAAATCACAATTCTAGACTTGGGCTAAGCATTTCTGAGCATCATCAGCTTGGCGTCGTCGTCTGTGAGAAATGGTTTTCATCGTTTCCTTCAAATTTTATTTCTACATCTTTGTTAGTTTGATGGTCTCAACTCGGAACATGAGTAAATCTCACGTCAACCCCCAGATTCACCAGAACCTACCAGAGAACTCACCGCCCCCATAGCGGACGTCGAGAATCACCCTCCTGTGGTAGATCCTTCTCATCTCAATGAGATGGAAACCTATCGCCGGACCACTCTGCAACTCATGAAGCAGAATCAAGATTTAATAACGTGGATACAAACTCACCACCTTCCATAGATTCCACCAGTACATCCTGAGCCACCCCTCCTCCTCCACCAGCACAACATGATGTCCCTTACCTAGATCGTCAGATACTGCCCAACGGAGTCACAGACCTCCATGAACATAGCCATTCTGGAGAAAAATATCGGAGGAGGCAACCAGATGGACATGTAGAGGACGAAGCCCATAGCCGGGCCAAAGCTATTCATCGAGAAGACCGACCCCTTCCTCCATCGGACGTCATGGATCATTTTTGGGAACAAAAACTTCATGAAATTCAGCAAGAGTTGTGGAACGTGAAGGAAGTGGTTAAGGGGAAAGCCCCCGACACCATGAACGCCTTAGTTCAACAAACCGAGTCACCTTTCACTCCCGAGATCCTTCATTTTCCCCTCCCTCAGAAGTTTCGGATGCCGTTGATAGAAGCATTTGATGGAACCAAGGATCTTGTGGATCACTTGAACTCGTACAAAAACCAGATGGAGCTACATGGGTATCCGGACCATATCTGTTGCCGAGCTTTTGCCATAACCCTCAAAGGGTCGGCCAAAGCTTGGTTTAACAGATTGCAGCCGACGTCGATCTCTTTTTTCAAGGAACTGTCTATACAGTTCGTGTCGCACGTCATAGGAGCCAGAGCCTACAAGAAACCATTCTATCATCTTTTGAGTGTTAAGCAGGGACCCGACGAATCCCTCCGAAGTTACGTGCAGCGCTTCAACCAAGAATGCTTGACGGTGGACGACAAGTTCGCGCTGACTACTTTCATGTCAGGACTCGGTATCCAGTCAAAGGACCTCCTCTTTTCAATCGCCAAAAACCCTCAAGCCACCATGGCTGAGGTACTTTCAAATGCCGAGAAGTACATCAATGGCGAGGAGGCCTTTCGCTTAAAAGGAGAGTCACCGTCCACAGAAGGAGAAAGAAAGAAGAGAGAGCGCAGTCCAAGAAAATAGAGGAGGCGTGACCGGTCCTCGCGTAGGGATCGTTCTCCTAAAAGAGAGAAAGAGCCTTCCCCAAAGAGAAGAAGCAATGTGAGAGATCGCCTAGGACCCCCACCCCAGGAGTTACAGCCTAGGAACGCTCCAGGGCGGCTCCCACCCCTGAACGCCTCCATTGCACAGGTCCTCCATGAGGTCCAGAATGAGAGGTTTATCAGATGGCCGCCCCGGATGAAGTCCAATCCTAGGAGACGAGATCCCACCAAATATTGCGAGTTCCACAAAGACACCAGCTACGAAACAAATGACTGCATCTAGCTCAAGATAGAGATAGAATACCTGATCCAAAGAGGATATTTGCGTCATTATGTGGTAGGAGAAGGAAGAGAGTTGAATGACCAAGGGCGAGATGCTCGAGCTGCCGTTCCACTCCCAAAACAACATCAACAGGCCCTCGGCGAAATTAGGGTCATCTCGGGTGGCTTCGCAGATGGAGGCGAGTCCAGCTCAGCGAAGAAGGCGTACACCAGGAGGGCAAGGTAGGATGAACTTCTCGAAGTTCAAGGGATTCGAAAAGTCTCACGTAGAGACCTAGAAATAACTTTCTCTGAGGCCGACCTCGAGGGATATCAGCATCCCCACGAGGACTCCCTGATTGTAAAAGCCATCATAGCGAACAAGGCGGTGCATCGAGTACTCATCGATAATGGCAGCTCAACAGACATTATCTTCCTTTCCACCTTCAACCAGCTTGGAATAGATAGATCAAGTATTGAACCCGTAAGAACCCACCTTCTAGGTTTCTCAGGTGAGAGAGTCCTGCCCATCAGGTTTATAAAGCTCATCGTCACTATGGGGGACCGCCCCTACCAAGTTACTACCACCGTTCGTTCCTTAGTAGTAGACCCCCCCCCCCCCCGCGCCTACAACGTCCTACTTGGAATGCCCTCCCTCAACTCCATCAGAGCAGCACCATCAGGTTCAATCCAAATTTCACTTTGTTAATTGGTTGTAAGATGATGCAGAGTTTGAAGAAGAAGATGAGAGAGAAAGAGAAGAGGAGAGAGAACAGAGTGCTCAGATCATGTGATGTACTATCCTCATTGAATGAATGAATTTTACAATAGAAGAAGTATTTATATCTAAGAAGCATGGACACGGACACGAGACACGGATACGATACGACACAGACACGAAGACACGACAAATCTAAAAAAAGTAGAACACAGACACGTTGGAGACAGGTTATAGATAATTGTGTTTTATATATAAAATTATATAATTTATCACAAATATAGTGATAATGATATATTATTCATAAAAAAAATCAGTATTTTATGATAAGTAAATGTTATCTGTAGTCATTTAGTGTGAATATTTACATTAACATCATAACAATAAATAATTATCAATTTTTTCTTAGACGTGTATTATACATATATACTTTAAATGATTGTTCTTTCCTAAATCTTTGTATCTTTTTTTTTTATTAATATATTTTGAGTGTAACTTTAAATGTCTAGTCTTGGTAATTATATGTCCTCTCATAGTATAAGATATTTAATAGTCAACTTTTAAGTTTGTTAATCACATGTCAACACATGTTTATTGCTTAGTGGTCGACACGGTTTAAAGAAGTGTTGGACACGTCACCAACGAAGTTTCAGACACGTGTTCGAAATTAAGATTTTATCATTTAATTATTGACACGAATAAAAGAGTATCAGATACGTGTCCGAAGAGTGTCAGTGTTCGACACGTGTTTGACACAGACACGTCATCTTCTTAAGAGTGTCTGTACTTCATAGATTTATATATACACTTGTGAGATCTTCTATCAAACTAACTACCTTCCTAACAAACTAATCAATGCTTACAACTCAACAAATAGTAAGCTAACTAACTAACTAACTAGCCATTCTCCAGCTCTGCGCCATAAATCTTCTGTGATGTGGGCAAAATGCAAGACGTTGTTTAAAACGTTCTCAATACTAATAAAAAGTTTTATTATTTTTTTGGGAAAAAAAATCATAATTTGCCTTTTTAAAGAGTTTGTGCAGTGTGTGGCAAAAAATAATTTTAAAATTTTTTTTTGCATCTCTTACCAGGTGTCAATGGATATTGGTCTCAATAAATTTAGCCAAGTCTTAGTTTTTTTCTTCAGTGAGAAGGAAAAAAGTTTCAACTTAATTGTGCTTTCAGTCACAGTTTGATCATGAAATGTAAACCCCCACATTCGTATTTTTTTTTATATAGTAAAGTAATTATGTTTAGGAATGCGAATTTATGTGATGATGTATGCATGAACTATGTAGAGTGTAAGAGTAGGAATAGAAATGTTAGGCGAGGTAATAGAGTATGTATTGGAAGTTAGGAAGATTTTCGGAATGAAAGCACACTTTAGAGGAAATTTGGGTAAAAAGGATTTTTGGACACTGTCTAGTATTTCGATCATAACTTTTTATTCCTAGCTTAAATTGATCTGAAATTTGGACAGTGGATAGTATACTTCAAGGGCTACAAAAGTGTATTTCACACAAATTTTCTACATCGGCTTCTAAATAGGTCAAAATTGATCTGGAAGCTGCGGGTATACTGTCACACGCGTGCGGACGCGTATGGCAGAAATTTGGACTCAAAAACACGCGTCCGGACAGTGCAAAACACGCGTCCGGACGCGCCAAACCGAGGGCTTCACGACTCAGACGTGTTTTGGGTGTTTTCTCTTCCATTTGCACCCAATTCATCAATGCTAACCATAGAGAAGTTTAGAGAGGAAGGAAAGAAGGGGAAAACAAGATATTGAAGTGTTGATTCGAAGTTGGAGAGGATCAAATCTTCTAGTTCTTCACACAAGAACACATAGGAAGAAGAAAGGTAGGGGTTTTCTCTCACTCTCTTACATTGATGCTAGGGTATTTATATATGTATGTTTTGGCTATCAATGGTATATATAAATGCTATGGAATCATCCTCTCTTAGGCTCTTTGGCAAAGATTACATGTTTTGAACAAAGTTAGGGTTGAATACCCATGAAATCTCTTTTTATGTTTCAAAACCCTAGTTCTTGGAGAGTGATGTATTTCCTTCTTAAATACTTTCTTTATGATGGATTTTCGAAACCTTAGTGCTTTGTGTTGGGTAGAAAAATGATGTTATTGTGATCTCATGTATTTTCTTGGTTGGTTATTGAAAATGTCACATGCTTAAATTTGGGGAATTTTGGATAGATGATTGTAAATTGACATAATTGTTGGAATGATATTCTTGGTTGGGTTGTTTGTGATGCAAATGAGTGAGAGGTTTCTTGTAAGAATGCTCACCCATTCTCAAGAGGTTCCTTGTAAGGATGCTTGAGAATCAATGAATGGAGGTGGAGGTTGCTCTTAAGTATGCCACCTACCGGAATAAATGGGGGTGGAGGTTGCTCTTAAGTATGCCACCTACCGGAATAAATGGGGGTGGAGGTTGCTCTAAAGTATGCCACCTACCGGAAGAATTGTTGGGAATTGTTTATGGCCATTAATGTCAAGTTATGAATTATTGTAGTATTGTGGAAAATGGTTTCCTATAAGAACTTGTGGGAGTATGGGATTCCACAAGGTCTTGTGGGAAACCAGTTTATATTTTGGAAAAATGGATATGTCTTGGATCTTGGTTTCTTTTACTGTTCATTTAAATTACTGTCGCTACTTAAACTTGAGATCCATTTTAAAAAGTCCCTGTTTTACTTCAGAGATTATATATGCTATTTGTGGAATGAGACCGACCATTTTATATACTTTTATAAACCTTGTTCGAGTTTGGGAGGAATGTTGCTACAGAGCTTAGTGCTCACCCCCTACAAACAACATATTTCAGGTCTTGGTATAGAGGAGGAGCTTGGAACTGACGAGCCGGAATATTGGGAAGCTCCTATAGGAGGGAATGTGGATCCCGAGATGGACCGGTGGAGACATAGCTTCCTTTGTAATAGACCTGAGAATTTATTTCGAAATCATTTGAAGTTTAGTTTTCTTTTGTTATTCCGCTGCTAAGTTACGTTTGATCAATTGTGATGTAAATGCCATAACTTGGCTCATTCTTTTGGGATGATATTGTAAATTTTATGGATGATGAATGGAAAAATTTTCTTATTTATGGAATTATCTTAGTGCTCTCATGTTGTGAATGGTCTTAGAATGTAATGCCGTCCAGGGTGGTATTTGGGGCGTTACATGAAAGTAGCACATATTTCTCAAAGTCTCTAATATGTAGGTAAGGATTTTTAGAGTTTAGGCCATGAAATTTCTAGAATAATGCTATCATCCCAGGTTTAAAAAGAAAATTTGTAACCTGCAGAGGAAAGATAATGCATAATGGTATAGTGTAGTGTAGGTTACAAATACCCACGCAAAATTCTACCCTGATTAGCATGCAAATTATTACCTTGATTTCATATTGATTACTCCTAACATCATCATCAGTTATCGTGTTTGGTGTGTGAGATTGTATAGAAGAATTAAATAAATCACCAAAAATTTCGTCTAAATCCTCTTGAATTAAACATCCACTTGAACCACGATGCTAATAACTCATACAAGAAATAAAATAGAAGGGTAGAAGCAAAGAACAATAAATTAAATAACAGAAAATTAAAAGTGGAATGAAGTTACTGAATTTTCAAAGAATCGCAAATCAAACAAACATCAATAGATATGGTGGTGTGCTCCTTGTCTTCCATCAAATTCCTGGCAACAGTGCCAAAAAGTTGCTATGACTTAAAGATTGTTCATCCAAGTGCAGGTTATCACGAAATAATATAATACTCGGAAGTCCGAGATCGTACCTCGGGGAATTGGGAAAGAATTAGAACACAAGAAAAAATAAAAGAAAATTACTTTGAAGTTGTTTGAAAGCATTGATGTTCTGAAGGATAGAAATTGATTGAGTAAAAACAGTAATTTAAAATACAAAAGTATCGGGAATACCCTTTCAATTCTACACAGTAATTATTAATGACCTAGTTTTTTAACTCAATTGAGAATCAGCTGATGAATTATCTCAATCGAAATATATAGTGGTGATAATATTGAAAACATCAAAAGTATATTAATGGATTATCTGAATAAATATAGGAATTTACTTGTAGATCACAAACATTCATCTTGTCCGGAGTCTACAATAAATCAAGTTTTTCAATAGGTAAACCCTTTTTTTATTGCAAATAATAAATCAACTATTTTATAAAAATTCTAATTAATTAATTCAAGCATAAAATAATCAATTATTTGACTTGCAGAGAATCTCAAGCATTCGATATACGTGACATACAAAATCAAGAAATTATACAGAGTAAAAATTTTACTAAAAGACAAGAATTAAATTAAAGGAATAAATCATGCATTAAAAAAATTGGAAAAAAAAAATATCGTGCATTATTGAAAGTATTTCCCCAATCTTTAGTTAGAGATTTAGCAATCCATAAAAAAATTACAATAAAAACTAAAAAGAAAAAGGCTAGTAAATGAATCAATACAAAGCAAGGCCTATACTCCATAAAAAAATTACAATAAAAACTAGAAAGAAAAAGGCTAGTAAATGAATCAATACAAAGCAAGGCCTATACTCCCTTATAGACTTATGGATATGATTTGGAAATCAATGGAGATATTAGTTTTTTTGTGTAGGGGGATACCAGATAATTATAGATACTTAGTTGAATAGAGTTTTAGAATTTCAGAGGGGGATACTAGATAACTATAGATACTTAGTTGAATAGAGTTTTAGAATTTCAAAATTGATTATACACTAATTACTTATTACTAAAGTTATAACTCTAGAAAACTAGAGTGACTTGAGTGTTATTAAGAAAAGTTGACCACTACACCCTATATGCAATTGAACGGCTACCCTAAGTTGCCTCATATTCATTTTATCGTTAGACAAAAACATTGGGCTGAGGAGAATACAACGTGCACAGGCGACAAAGAGAGAGAGAGATAAGAAAGAAGAAAGGGGACTAAAAAGGGGTTGAATCCATTAAATGTATAGATTGATTACTTCTCTTATGGATTTTTTATTTTCATTCAATTAGGTGGTGTAGGGTTTATAATGTTAATGTGTATATATAATAGTTGTTTGAAAGTTGAGGAAATTTAATCAACGTGTTAAAAAGAAAAAGAAAAAGAAAAAGAAAAAGAAAGAAGGAAAAAGAAAGAAAGTTATATAACTTTCGTAGGTTGAAAAAGATGGAATTTCTAAAATTATGGAAACTTCTCCTTTGGTCTCATAGTACTCTTTTACACATAATTGTCATCACCATTTAAGTTGGTAATTTATAGAATTGATTCCATTGGGTTTGAGACAAATTTTGTCATTTCAAAACAGTCCACGAGCCTTGAAAAAATTTTGAAATTTTAAAACGATCTCAAAAAGTTTCGGTTATGTTTCAAAAAATTATGGTTTGGCCATAATAATTCACATCAAGGTTATATCATTAGAAATTTGTCTCTAGAGCCTTAAATACTGTTCTGAAAAATTTATGGCAACCCCAAAAATAGAAAATACATTTTTTAAGAAATTATACTTTGACACCAAAAGGTTCGAAAATTATGATTTGACCCCAAAACTTTCGAAACTCTTTCTAAATTGCCCAAGTTATTTCCATATCCTATTATTGCATATTAAAAAGGTTATTTTTATGTAAGTGATATATAAAGTATATGTCAATAGGTAGGAAGTACAAAAATTAAATGTAGAATCACGAAATTACGAATTTAGGAATAGAGATTGATCGTTACATGTTATTTTAGATTAGGTGGTGATTATATTGAAATTGAGACAGAGAGTTTTGAATTGAAATTTGGGAATTAAGGTGAGTAATTTAATACTTTTGGGAGGATTTTCTATATTAAACTTGTGGTTGCGTATTTGTGAATATTTTATATACTAGCAATGCACGACTTGTGTTGCACATAAATAAATTTAAATAATATGAATTATTTATGTAATTAAATTAAAAGTCAAATTAAAAGTCAAATAATTAATTTATATTTTAATTGTTGCTAAATTTAATTATTAATTTATTCTATAAAACTTTGAGTATGTAATTTGTTATTTATTTAGGTATCTCTCCGACCCTTTTAGGCATTTGGACACTAATTATATTATAGAATTATTAATTTTTATTTTTTTTAAATAGATTGATTAAATTGCTTATAATACTATTATATTATTACATACCAAAAAATAAAATATAATATATATTTGACAATGAGATTCAATCTGATAACTATATTTGTATAATAATTTAACATATATATACGATTTTAATTCTTCATTTAAATATATAAAATTGTATATAACTTTACAAATAATAAATGAATTCAAAAGAATTTAGAAGTTCTTATAAAAAAGTCCAACATAAGTTGAACGTTAAATAGGAGTAAAAACAAAAAATTAGATGAAAGTATATATATTTTTGAGTATAATTAACTTTATTATAATAATTAGGGTCAAAATAGAAAATCAAAAGTTTTTCATTTACTTCTATATAGATATAGAAAATTGTATATAATTGTACTACTAATAAGTGAGTTTAAAAAAAATTAGAAGCCCTTATAAAAGAGTCCAAAACAAGTTAAAAGTCAAATAAGAGTACAAAACAAAAATTAGATATATATTGGTGGATATAATTGACTTTATTATAATAATTAGGGGTAAAATAGAAAAAAAATTAGAAGTCTTTATAAAAGAGTCCAAAACAAGTTAAAAGTCAAATAGGAGTACAAAACAAAAATTAGATGAAAATATATATATTGGTGGGTATAATTGACTTTATTATAATAATTAGGGATAAAATAGAAAATCAAAAAATTTTCGCAGATGCTGACATTTATAAGTAGTAAAGATATATTATATATGTTGATGTTTGAGGTTGGAATTAAATGTTTCTCAATTGTGATTTGTTATACATGTAAATTTTAAAAACGTGTGGGATGATTTTATGTCATTGCTTAAATGTATTTTGATGATGAAAGAGAATTTTTGTGTGTAATGGGACTAAAATAATAGTTTTTGTATGTGTGTTAAAACCATGTTTTATAAGACAGGGACTAAGTTACTAGTCTAAATGGTAACGAGATTGAAGGGATACCAACGTGATTGGTATAGAGATGTGCACAAAGAAGCCAGTCATCAAGCTAATAATGACAAGCATGTGGGGCCAGTTACCATGTTAAGACCTAGCTATTGGGCTAAAGGTAACAAATGCGCGCATTTAAAATTGAGCGTGTTTGGGTTATAAATGTATTTTCATTTATAAAGCATTTATGAACATGAGATTATTTTGTTTAAATGATATATGAGAGGAGTTGGGGTATAATTTGTTGTATTTAGAGCATCTCCAGCTATGACTAAAATTTATACTCAAATTTAAGTCTAAATTTGAGTAAAAAACTTGATTTGGTATAAAGTACTCCAATGGGCAAACTTAAATATCTACTCAAATCTTTTTAAAAAAAATCTTATTGTCCCAAAACTCATTTTTTTTTGTGTTATTCAAATCATGATATTTGATAAAATAAATAAAACTTTTATATCTCTCCACAAATGGACAATTCAAAAAAAAAAAATGAATATGTATACAACAGTACATAGAAATAAAGAAATCACCCCAGAATTCTAAGATTGTTCTAATCCTCTAACATTTTTTATAAATACAAATAAAGAAAAAAAAAATATATATAACTATTTTGACATGGGCATGGTTTGAAGAACACAAAAACATATGTTTTTAACAAAAATGAAAGATTGAAGAAATAAAATGACAAATTTTCTAAATTTGCGGGTAACGAAGGTTTAAAATTTTAAGAAGAATCGGTGGCCTTAAATTGTATAACCGATAGTGTTTAACTGGAAAAAATCAAAGAAAAATTTGATAGATAGACTTAGGGTTTATATAGTATAAAAAATGGGTGAGATTACTCAAATACAAGAAATCAAGAAGATGAAAAAGAAAAAACTTACCTATAGGCCTTCAAATGATTTTTGAAAGCTTTGGTGGTGGTCGGTGATGGAAGCAAAGTAGTAGAAAGAGGCAAGAAGAGACAGAGAACAAGTCGTCAAAAAAGTCTTTTAGTTTTGGAAAGGTTAAAAAGTTACTGTTATAAATTTGGTATAGAATTTAAGTCTGCTTCAATTTAGGTCCAGAATAAGTTTTGTCTTGATTTGGTATAGGTTTGAGTCCAATGTTGGAGAAGTTTTTTAGGCTATTTTAACTCAAATTTAAATTTGAGTCTACATTTGAATCAAGGTTGGAGATGCTCTTATATATGTATCAAAGTTTATTTCTTGTATATAAACTGTGAGACTTATTTTCATACCTCATTCGAGGTAGTTGCTATTCACAGGCCATCATGCTCATATAAACATTTAACATTTTTCTGGTAAGGATCGGGGTGAAGAGTAAATATATAATCAAACAAAGGCTTAGAGGACTTGAATGTTTATTTTATTATAGGTCTTCAAGAATAAGTGTCGTTTATGGTTTTGAAATAGTTATTTAATTATTTTGGGTATAAAGTCGTTTATGTTTGAAGTTGTAAACCTTATGGTTTTATTTGGGTTTAATAATATGAGGTTAGATGATGTTTAGTTTATTCCTCTGGTATTCATTAGATGTGTGGAATGGATAATTTTACTATTTATCTTCCACTGTATTTTGAATTTAATATGCAAATGATTGGTTGGTTAAGGCCTCGGTGGTCGGTCTGTCGCCCACACTACGTGATCTGCGATGGGGGTGTGACAAATTTATTATCAGAGCATAGATTTATGAATTACTAGAGGATTAAGTTGAACCTAAATTATTGTGTAGGGTTTAATTGGCTTTAGTGGGAGGGATAGAAAATTAAGTTTACTAGTTAATAGTATGGTGACTAAGACTAGCTAGTTTGTTTTGTATTTTGTACAAATAAGAAATGGTTGCAAGAAGAGTGTGTAGGTGTGCTATAAGAAATGTGACTAACACTAACGAAAATTTGGGGTCTACAATTTTTTTTTTGTCTCAAGTGTAGCAATGAGATTTATTGTAGAACCCGAGAATGGTGTTTGGGATAGATATTTGTGTACCGTTTGAATTTTAAATTTTTATCCTCAAATCGTGGAAACTCCGACGCCAATGGTGGAGACATGCGAGCAGTTGTTGTCTCTTCCCATTCTTTTCGCCGAATTCCTTAGATAGGTAGGAAACTTTTCAAATTGAAAAAATTGTTATTTTGAACTGTAGTTATAGTGGATGGACTTTTTTGCAAATGTTTTTAAAATGTGTACTTTTTCCCTAATAATTCTAATATTATGTACCGACTCCCTAATTTTCCTTTAATTTTTTGCTTTAGGCCCCATTTTATGTCGGGCCGACTCTACCAGCACATATTTTATTGTCTTATTTTATTTAATGAGAAAATATTCCTCATAACTCTTTCAGAATGTAACTTGCATTGGAATCTTTGCATTGTTTCATGCAATCATAACGTATCTAAAAAGAACTATATGAAAACAACTCTATTTAGCATTGCTCCATGCCTGTAGTGGCTAGCTTAAGTTGGTGTTGGTTCTGGTTCTGGTTCTGGTTCTGGTTCTGGTTCAACCTCATGTAAAAAAATCCCTACATACTTTAAACAGGGACAAGATAAGTATATCTACAATATAACTACCTACACTTTATTAGATGAGTCACAAGCTTGAATATACACCTGAAGTTGTAAAAGGGACATGCCCAATCAGATGGGATCTTGATTGTTGATGGGCCCGAATTTAACTTGGCTAAGCTCAATAAATCAAGGAGGCCCAAGTCAAGTAAGAAATGACCCAGGCCCAAACAAGTCGAGAAGGACCACATCGCCAAGCCCAGAATGGATCCAAGTAACCAACGCCCGAAGGAAAAACCCAAGGGGGCGCCGCCCAAGGGGGGTCACCCAAGCCCCTGGCACCGCCCAAGACTGGGCTCCCCTGTCTCCTGTCTCCTGCTCCTCCTTCGCCCTCCTTTGGCACTTAAGCTCAAGTCCAGTCCAGCTCAGGATCCTCCTCCGACGGAATAGGAACACGAGGGAGAGAATATCGGGATACGCACGGACGTCTAATCCTACCATGATGGTACTTACCAAAGTAATAGAGTCCTCTCTTAATTATACTTACCAAAGTGGTAGAGTCCTCTTCATCACGTCACCGTCTTACCGCCTCACCAAACCTATATAATATAAGTGCTCTCCACATAGAAGGGCATCACCTTATGACCTTGAGACCACCCACATCTCTATACACACATTGCTCTCTCTCCTTCCTGAAGCATTGTAATATTGCCGGAGTATCCTCTTCCAGTGACTTTGATTCATCAATAAAACACATCCGGCCACCGCTGCCGTTCCCGAAAGTGGAGTAGGTCACCCGGACCGAACTACTATAAATCTATGTGTTTGCTCTTATTACTGCTTTCTCATTGATTTTGTTATTGATTGCCTGTTTACTGCTCATTAATTGCACCTTACATATACTCGACTATTGATTTTGCGCAATACCAATTTGTGCATCATCAACTGTAATTGTAGCCTTTCCGATAAGCTCTTATGGCAGCACTTAGTACAAGATGCAGACCCCTAACTAGAATTGACCTCCTATATAAAAAGATCATCGAAATTTGGCCTTTCTACAAAAAAAAAAAAACAATGTTATTAAGACCTAATTTACTGACTTAATTTGTTAACCTAATTTATTATAGTCTTTGGGTTAATTGTGGGACCCATCAAACATTGAAATTTGATGTTGATCTAATAGTTCCGCTAAAACCATATCATTAGATCAGCAAATTATGTCAGATTTTTAAGTCTAAATAGCATTACTCTTTTGCAAATTTGTGTGTGTCGAGTATTAGACTATTGTGGCAACAAGAGATTAATGTGTAGTTTGTTAGATGGCTCGTAGATTGTATCTCTATAGTGGTTGGTAGAGATGGTAATTTTAACCTATTATTCATTAATTCGTCTAATTTGTCCATAAATTAATGAGTTGGATACATACATTAATGAATATGGGTTCTAAATGAGTTGGATAATAGCACTCAATTTAATTAAGTGGGTTAAAATGAGTTACAAATATATACCCGTTGGGTTGAGTATTTATCATTCTATTAAATAACTAAAGTAGTAAAATAAAAAAAACACACACACTAATATACCAAAAAATAAACACACACACATATACATAAGCACGCTAATACACCAAAACATGCATATACTAGTACACCAAAATACATAAACATACACACACACACACACACACACTGGTATACTAAAATACATACACACATACATTGATACACCAAAATACACACATACACGCATTAACACACCAAAATACACACACACATTAGTACAATAATATACATACACACTAATACAACAAATATACACACAAACACATACACACACACACTAGTACACCAAAAAATATACACACACTAATACACAAAAAAAAAAACACACACACACACTAGTAAACCAAAACACACACGCATGCTAATACATCAAAACACGCACATACAAGTACACCAAAACATACACACATACACATTAATACACTAAAATACACACAAACACACACTAATATATTAAAAAATACACACACATAGACTAGTTCACTAAAACACACACACTAATACACTAAAAAATAACTCACGCACTAATACACCAAAACACACACACAATGGACTCTAACCCTACCCCTGGACCTAGGCCTGACCTTGGACTGACCCTTAACTGACGCGACGCGACCCTGGACTGAACCTGACCTCCAGACCTAGACCCGATCCCGATCCCGATCCCGTTTGGTCTCTATAGTAGTATATGTGTTTGTATTTTGGTGTATGTGTGTGTATTTTAGTGTATTAGTGTGAGAGTGTGTGTTTTGGTGTACATGTGTGTTTTTGTGTATTATTGTGTGTTTGTATTTTGGTGTATTATTGTGGAGTGTGTGTTTTGGTGTATCAGCGTGGAGTATATGTTTTGGTGTGCTAGTGTGTGTGTTTGTATGTGTTTTGTTGTAGTAATATGTGTGCGTATTTCGGTGTACGTGTATATTTTGGTGTATTAGTGTGGAAGTGTATTTTGGCGTACGTGTGTGTGTGTGTGTGTGTGTGTGTGTGTGTTTTGGTGTATTGTTGTGTATGTGTGTATTTTGGTTTATGAATTTGGGAGTGTATATTTTAGTGTACTAGGTTGTGTGTATTTTGGTGTGGTAATGTATGTGTGTGAGTATATTTTGGTGTGTTAATGTATGTGTGTGAGTATATTTTGGTGTGTTATTAAATGTGTTTAAGTTTTTGGATAAATTATATCCAGATCTTTGAGGTTTGTCACTTAATCATCTAGGCCCCCTCACATTTGACATAGTATACCTAGACCCATTAAGATTTGTGCGCGTGTAACACATAACCCTTATTGCCAGTCTCTGTTAAAGTAGTCGTTAAAAATTTATGATGCCATCATAACATATAAAAATAATTCACCAAACTACCCTTTATATGGAACCCAATTGTCAATTGGTTGTCTAACCAAACAAACATTCAAAACACTATTTTTTTTTATCGTCGGAGCATTGTCTATAAAAGACCGATGCTGCTAAATTAGAAGCCACACTCTTTGCATATTAAAGAGAAATTTTGTAACATTAAGTGTTTTCTATTTTTATTTGCTAACAAACTGTGGAATAAGGAAAGCAAAAATAGGGATGAAACAGAACATATATTTTAAAGAAAAATCCTGATGTATAAAAACTCTAATGAGAATAGATATTTAAATAAATAAATAACACTAATGTACAAGAACCCTAATCAGAACAAATATCTAAAAGAAAAACAGATGTAGCAAAACTCATGTTCTAACTAGCGAATTTTTAATGGCTACCTTAACGAAGATTGACGATTGGGGTTATGTGTTACACGCACAAAAATTTTAGGGGATTTAGATGTAATATGTCAAATGTGAGAGTCTAAGTGAGTAAATGACAAACCTCAGGGGTTTGGGTGTAATGTATCCTAAGTTTTTTGGTGTGTTAGTGTGTGTGTGTGTGTGTGTGTGTGTTTTGGTGTGTATTTTTTTTGTGTATTAGCTTGTATTTTATTTGATGTATTTTATTAAGGGTTTTAATCATTTTACGGGTTATGATCCAACTCATTATAACCCGTTTATTAGCGGGTTGAAAATATGTTAGTTATTTTGTACCCAATTCATTTTAAACTAGCTCATAACCAACTCTACTCATTCGTCACCTCTAGTCTGTACCATGTGCATTGGTCTATGTATGAATAACACCCTGCATTTTTATGCTGGTAGTTACCCAAACAAAAATATTTCTTTGCACCCCCACTCATCTGCTCTGTTTTATTATTGGGCCAATTTTATTTTGTATCTTGAAAGATTTCAAGATTTTTATTTTACGTCCTTAAAGATTAAATTTCTTATATTGTACCTTCAATGTAACAAAAGTATTACAATGTGACCCTTCTGTTAGTTTTTCTATCAGTGTGAATGGGTTGATTTTTGACGAAAAAATAACGGAAGCTAATAGAAGGGCTAACAGTATTGCAATACTTTTAATACATTGAGAGTGCAATATGAAAAAATTAACTTTTGAGAGCACAAAGTGAAAAACTTAAAATTTTTTAAGATGTAAAATAGGAAAAACCCTTTATTATAAGGTCTCAGGCGAAAGCCCATCTTAGCAAAAGGAAGAAGACCAAAGGAGAGTGATTTATTTTTCTTTGGAAAGTATATAGAAGGTAGTATATTCTCTGGTGAATTACAGGATGAGAATTGCTATTGTCGAAGCAACTGAGACTTCTACTTAAGCAATTGATGATATGGACGCTGGTAGTACCAGCACCAGTGTCTGTAATGTTTCTCGTCGAGCTTATTGGTTGGAAATTGGAAGATGGTTGACTGACTTTTTTTCATTGGAAAAGAAAACCATTAAGACTCTGTTTGGTGAAAGGGAAACTCCATGAAATGGTTCAGAATTCTCCCATAACTGTTGCTTTTGAAGAAAAGGATCATTGCCTTTGGCAGTGGGAGGCTGCTTTTGGGTTGCACTTTACTCTGATTGCTCTTCTTCGTTATGTTGCCAATGCTACATCAACATTCATTTTTGGACGATACATTTGATGATGCACAAAAGTAGATTTATGTATAATCAAATCAGTCGAATGTTATGTTATGTAATTAATGAAACAATTAATAATAAGAGACAAAAAGTCTAGGTGACCAAACCACTAACGGCGCCGACGGTGACCGGAGAACTTTATTAATAAAGTTTTAGGTGAGACAGAGTGAGACAGCGCGAATGTAAGTTCAAGGTGAGCTGTGTGTCATTTGCCCTCCATGTGTGGGGGGTTTACAATTTATAGGCACTGAGTCCTAATTGAGGCAGTGACATGAGGGTCAATGTACTAATTTATCGGGGAGGATAGCTACAATTGAGGATGGACACTATTTTAGATTAATGACTATCCCGATGATTGTTCTTCCACGTGTGTTGACTCTTCTTAAACTCTTAGCCTTTGGATTGGACTGAGGTTATGAGTTAAGTTTGATCTGCCTTTTGATGGTTTGGGTTTAATCCATGAATTGGGCCCAGACCTAGTCTGAATTTAGGCTCGTCAAAATTTATAGTATCGAACTGAAAAATAATTTGTAATTATAGATTTTTGATTACTTCATTTGCATTCATTAACTATAAGGATAATTAATTAAATTGTATACTAATAAACTAAAAACACTTTACACGTCAATTTTTCATTAGATAAAAAATAGGACTTAAATGATATGACAGTTGATATGGTAAGTAAATCTTAATTAACATGTGAATAAAAGTGGGATCAAGAGCATCATTTATAGTCCCTATTTTTTGTTCTAACGCAAAAAGCTCTGATTTTCCTATTTTTAATTTAGTCTGGCTGGTGGCTCTCAATGTCTTCAATTAATTGGACAACGCAAGGTTCGTACCATGTCGAGTTCCTAATTCCTATCATGTATAAGTTACACATGTTTTATTTAGCAGATTCGTATTGCATTTAGTTGATTTCGTGTCAACTCATTCATTTGGTAGGTCGACTCATTCACTTTTTAAGAACGGCTAATGTAATCTCGATTTTGCTTCGTAAATCGTGTCTAAAATTTCCAAATCTAATCTAATATCCCCTCAAAAAATTAGGTTCATCCTTGCTGGGTGCATGCTGCCCAGGGAGCATTGTTCCTCAGTATCACGCAATTATCTACAGGGAACTTGACCACACCTACGTCGGGGTCAAAACTAAAGTTTTATCACGTGTTCTAGGCGCTGAAGAGTAGGTTTAGCCCCAATGAGCTGTCGTAGCTATGAAGACTCGAACTCAAATATTGAACGAAAAAATCCGAGTTCTTACCCATTGGACCAACAGCTCGTTGGTATTCTTCTATCAAGATTTGGTGAAAGAATGACTTTCGCCTCACTTTTCCCTTTTCCCTCCATCTTTTGAAGAGTGGATAGAAGAAAATGGAAAGGTACATAAAAGGAAAGAACAAATGCCATAAGCTTAAGTTTGGTAATTTTAGACACAATATGCAATTTAGACACGAAATTAGTAAGTTTGGATTAAAGGGTTTGTATGATAAACAAGTGATTCTATCACAAAATTGGCTAAATATAGTACGAACTCATCAAGCGCGGGATACATAATGCAAACCCGAGAATACATGAGTCTGTTTATATATGATTATCAGTAGTTGGGATATATATTATGAAACTTTTGGTACAACATAATTTAAATAAAATATGAACCCGACCCAAATGTCCCATTAACAGATTTTCTTTCCTATCTTTGTAGGATTGGTTTCACTGAACTCAAATGAGCCGATTTCCACATATTTTCTTTAGCTTTGTTTTTATTTTATTTTTAAAAAAAAAAAATGATTTTACGGGTAAACAATAAGTAAGATTGTCAAACAATTGGAACAGCTTGACCTTGGTTGAGCTTTAGCTCATTGAAGGTGTATAATAAACTAAATTTTATTGGATTTCTAACCTTTAACGAACGAATTAAATTCAAGAAAAAACATCCAATCTATAAATAATTCTAAGTTTATTATCAAATAACCTCTTATAAAAGATGAAAAATCCTAAGCCTATTTCCCAAATGGATCTACACCATACACACCTCTTTTCGCTTCTCTCTTTTCTTATAGATCTTTGACAATTTTGAACTTCTAGGATTTGTTTTTATCATGTTGTGCTCAAGCAAAGATCTAAGCTTGATTCCAACTTAAAATAATCACAACCGAGTCAATCTGAGAAATACCCAAATGACACTGCCTCGCCCACCCCCAGATGTGACGCCCTCCTTGCATTCAGCTTCGCCCATGGAGGGAGTGACCCACTTGGCCCAAGACTACATCGACCCTAGTAGCTCAAATGAGGGACTCACACAGCTGATAGGGTTGTGATACACAACGTCGAATGCTCTGACGCCACTGATACGACCTCACAATCAAAAATTTTAACTTTTTAAGTGAAGAACTGCCTAAAATTTTATAAGCTCTTATTTATGATGTGTGCACAGCTGATAGGGTTGTGATTCACTACCTCGAATGCTCTGACGCCACTGACACAGCCTCACAATCAAAAAAATTTAACTTGTTAGGTGAAGAACCGCCTAAAATTTTATACGCTCATATAACACTATTTACAATGTGTGCGATTGTATATTGATTAAAGAAAGTTCAGTTTGTATTTCTGTCTATTGAGAATATGTGAAAGTGTACATATGTCAAAAAAAAAAATTTTTGATAAAAGAATTGAAGGTTATTGGTACTTTGTAACAGTTGAAAATGAGAAAAAGTGGAGAAACAAAAAAGCATAAAAGTGAGATAAAAGTCATTCTTTTTCACAAAACCTTTAACTGTGGAATAGAAGCTTTTTTTGTACTTCCTACCAGTTGAAAAGGAGAAAAAGTGAAGAAACGAAAAGTATAACAACATTTAACAAGAAAAAAGTGAAGTGAAGAGAAACGGTATGGTAGTAATAATGAATGACTTTCCATTTCAAAGGTACTTCTTGAGTTTTTTTTTTTTTTGTTACAGGGTATCTAGGTTTGTGCTGATTACTCCCTTGAGCTCAACGAATTTTATTCCTCATGTACAATAATTTTTAATTTATTTATTGAATGAATATGTTTAACAAAAATTGTTTTTTAAATCCACTTTTTTAAGTGAAAAAAGTGTGTTTTCAAATTTTTAATTGAAAGCGTGTTTAAAATGATAGTTTAGAAAAATAAGCGAAAAATCATATTAGAGAATGAATTAGACAAGAACAATCACGGCAATTTGAGGGGGAAAAATTCATTAAAGATGCGGTAGCTCCATGGCTCGTTTGGTCAGAAAGTGATTTAAAATTTTCATCTCCAATCCATCCAGTATTTCAGATTTAAAGGCGAGAGACATCCCAAGCTTACTTATAATTTATGCACGATACGAACCTGACTTTAAAACTTAAAGCCTAAACTATAGAGATTTTCTCCAACATTTGTATATACTTAGGGCTTGTTTAGACATTTGTATTAGAGAGGGTACTAAACAGTTATATAGGATTAAAACTTTTTAATCCTGGTTTATACAACATTTGGATTTGGATGCCAAAAGTCACTTGGTATTATGTACTGGACTAAATCAAATACATATACCAACCGTATATTTTTAGTACCATCAAGTGATACTATTAAGCCAATTTTTATATCACTTGAGAGATGATATTGTAATCCAATCTAAAAGTTTTATGTTGTTATTTTAATGTTTTATCCCAAAATTACCATAACTCATACGGTTCACGTCTCTTCTCACAATAATCTTCTTAATTAGTTCACGTCTCTTCTCTCATCATCAACCAAGTAAGGTAATTTTTTTTATCATTGGTTGTTTGAATCTCTTATAGATTTTGGATTGTACAAATTCAAGTAAAAAAACAATAAAAAAAAATTAGACTGGTTCAAATTGGGGGTATTTTTGGTCAATGTGATATTAATACCACGAGATTCATAAATTAAACAAACGTAATATTAGACAAGATAATTATTATCTGGATCTTAATCCAATGTTATACCATAGAATAGAAAGTATTTTTATCATCTATTCAATCTTGTATTTTATCCACTTATATAGGATTAGTAATTATCCAATCAATTTTTTTATCAATACAACAACCAAACAAACCCTTAGATTAATAAGAACTAGTTTCCATTAACAAACAGGCAACAACACAATAGATTAACACAAAGCTGTTCTTCTTCCTAATGAAAATACAGTAAAGCTAACATGTTTACAACATGTTTCTGACCATCAAATCCATCACCACCACCACCACCACCAATACATTCATATACTTGTGTTCATGTTTCTTCAACTGAATCAACAACTTCAAGCTTGAATTTGTCTTGACTTGTTAGCAGAGATGATGGTGAGGCATAGATAGAGAATGAAAGCCAAGAAGGAAAACATCACAGAAACAGTCGCTCTGTTACAGAATTTGGCAAAGTGGTCACAGATTGCCATCCATCCAGTGTGGCTATTCCCATACCGGCCAACAAATCCGATTGCCATGGCGGCGGCGCATCCGGCCATCAACAATATCATCACAACCTGTCGAAGTTCAAACTCATGTGGATAATACATGAATATACGACAACTTAAAACGATCATAACCTGACATTATTGCACACTAAAAATAAACTTTTTCAATTCTATACAAAGTATTTTTACATATCACTTTCTCATTGAACAATGACACGACTCAATAACATTAATATAAGGGTTAAATTACATTTACACCCCTAAACTATCATTTTTTTTTTCTACTTTAACCCCTCAACTACAAGATTTCTCACATTGTACCTTAAACTTTGTCATTAGTTTCACATTGCCCCATTTATCAATGTCCGTAACATTTTTAACAGAAAGTTATTTCATTTTATAATTTTTTTTTACTTCACCCAATACATCAATGATTTTCATCCAAAAAGATAACAGACGTTTGCAATTAAGGCAATGTGAAACAAAAGTGTTAGTTTAGAACGTAATATGATAAATTTGATAGTTGAAGGGGCAAGGTAAAAAAAAGAGTGATAATTTAGGGGGTGTAAATATAATTTACCCTTGGTATAACTACAATTGTTGGGAGTTTTTCGTTATACATTATAATGTTAGTGTGAAAGTTTTATATCTAAATAGCATTACTCCTACTTATAAAGTGTGGGTTAGAGACAAGTTATGGATAGGTGATAAGTGGTAACTCGCATCGACGTCTATATTTTTATCGGGGTGAAGAATTTGCAAATTGTTGACTTAATGAAAAACAACGTACCAAATCAAGCAGGAACATGTAGAAGTAATTCTTCGAGCCCAAATCTTTGTGACCGAACACTGAAGTGAATAGCAAAGACAACGCTGAAGTGACACACGCAACAAGATTTGCAACTGCAAAGAACCTGCAAGTCAACAAATTTCAAGCATTCCAGTTATTAACAAATATGAGGACTAGTGGTTAGCCTACTTATCACTGCAATTCGTTGTTGAACTATTAGATCGCAAGTTTGAACCTCACCGGTCTTCTCTGGTAAAAATTTCAAAAGTTAATAGTACTTTTGGTCTTTAAAATACATAATATTGTCTGAAAGAGTGACATGTAGTCACTTTCTTTTTTTTTGGTCAGACCATCCGGTATCCGGAGACCACATTGGGCCCCGACTAAATCCGGATTCGAGCCGGGTAGGACCCTTTCGGGTGGCAAAGCTCTCCCTCACAGGTTTTAAGGCTGCTGCGTTCCCAAAGGCTCGAAACCGAGACCTTTGGTTAAGCTAGCAGAGCGCCTTACCAACTCTGCTAAGCCCCCTTGGGTACATGTAGTCACTTTCGTCAGAAGACTTAACGAATTGTTTGATTAGGGACTAAAATGACATGAATTGAATACTTTAGATATCAAATTAATCGAATTGATACTTTAGAAACTAAATTGATAAAAAATACATACTTTAAGGACCAAAAGTACTATTAATCTAAAATTTTCAACTAGTGACCAAAACAAAAATTATTAACGCAGATGTCGCCCAAAAAGAAATTAACACATAACCCAAATACACCTTTAGCTAGATTGTACGCATACATACATTCACCTATATATATGATGTATATATACAGGCACATGCAAATATACAAAATCAAACCCACAATTATCATGATGAAGGTTTCAATAGAAGTTTTTTTTTTCTTTTTTTTAATAGGGTTCAAAACTATATAAAACACGAGCCACATTGGATCAACCCATACAGAATAAAACCTAGATTCTTGCTGTCACTCATTAATCACATAGAATATGGTAAACCGAGAGCCGTTAACAAGGATCCACACTCCAGACTTTCGAGTTTACGATTTGCTCTGAAAAAATCCCACACCACTGGATTACCCAGCATTAACCTCAATAATAAGAGTTAAGGATTGAATTATCTCACTTGAAAGCGGAGGAGTAACTATATCGGGCGTCAACGACGATGCCAAAAACCACCACAGTTTCCTTGTTGGTGAGCATAATCCACGCAGCAGCCAGCGTCGCCGCCGTGGCCAAAGCTCTCAGGCAAATCTGAGCCGCCGCGAAATATTTTCGAGTTTTGACAGGTGGGTTTTCCCCAACTTTGGCTCCAATACCGTCCATGTCAAGAACTTACTGAGAAAACAGAGAATGGAATAGGAGATTCAAAATCAGCAGTAACTGATGAGAGAGAGAGAGAGGGTGGTTTTGATGGGTATATATAGACGAAAAGTTAGGAATGATTCAAGGGGGAAGTGGGGATTTGAGTGGATCAGTTCTAAGTCCGAGAAAGAAGGTTTGTTTCAACTGCATTTAAGTGTGCATTGTGGAGAGAACAGTATGAAGTAGATCTCCTCTACGAAGGATTGGGAATGATCTGGACTGTTGAATTTGGATGTGGGATAATATGGACCGTTAAATGATCTGCCTTTACCCCATGAAGCTTTACCATTCGGAGGGTGGCATTATGGCATGGATGGACTGAGTGATGCTGTTCATACTTCGGGCAAGACTAGGTATTTTGAAATACTAAAAATCCATCTTAAAATGTTAGATTGGTTTTAAATAATTTTATTTTATCATAACACGACCAAATTGAATAATAATCTTATTATCCTTTTGTAGTAGAATAATGCTATTGAGATAGGAAGTACGGATCCAGATATGTGATACGAATACATCGATATGAAAAAAAAAAATTTTAAAAAGATACATATATGGCCATGATACATCTATAATAAAATATATTTTATATTTTACTATTATTTAACGACTTAAAAATTATAATTTTCAATAATTCTTTAACGGTAGCAATCAAAATTAAGAATTTTTACCTTGAAAAAGATGTAATATCATCTTATTATGATATATTCATAAAATGAGTGTGACCAATTAAAGGAATTAGAACCACATTTAACCAGTTTATTTGCTTACAAGTATTTGTTTTTAAAATTATAGTGTAACTAACTCATTTTTTTATACTTTCTTGCCATGTAATAGTAAATAATATTTAAAAAATACTCGTGTCTTTAAAATGAGATAAAATTTTGTTGATATTTTGTATTGTAAGTGAACTCGAAAGAAGAGGGTATAGATTAAAATTAAAATGATACTTCTCGCTCCATGTTTAGAAGTATTCGCGAAGTATCTACATATTTTATTAATTATCGGATACGGATGATGCATATCCTCGAGTATTCGACGAATATCGTATCCGATACGGGTACGTAGACCTTGACGAAATATCCGTACTTCATAATGATTGAGGGACATAATTGGAGATATAATGCATTGTAATTTGTAACCAATAAAGTGATAGTGGAATGCATTTAATGTTGTAATGAGTCCCATCACTAAATGGATTGTACTATCAATTCATTGATCATAATTCATTATGTCTCTAAATTTTATCCCTTAATTATATCTCAATAGCATTAGTGTTTGTTATAAGTTACTAGAATGCTGAAAAAAATTTACCAAATACATTAATGGATTCTTTCTTTGAATTTTGCAGACCAATCGCAACTCCTCATTCGCTTCAATGGAAAATGGGTAATTTTTATCTTTTTGAGTAACACTAATGTTAGTGGGATATAATTTGGGGATTTAATACATCGTGACCTTTAGATTGATAGTGTTGAAACTCACTAATAATTTAATGTTGGGACTCACTGACAATTTAGTATCCACAATCATTAAGTTCCCAAATTATGTCCAATAGCATTGCTCTTTGAGTAATGTTATGATTATCAAGTTTCTTATTCCAAGTGATGCGGAATAATCTCTATTATTAAATGAGCAATGCTACATGGATTTAAAAAGTAAACTTAAAAAATAGATTTGATAATTACAATCATTGATTTCACTGTGGGTCCCAGCATTTATTGGGACCCACTACTTATTCAATGGTTGAGATTTATCAAGTCTAATTTTTAAATCTAGTTTTTAAGTTCATCTAGTATTACTCTATTTGATTGGGACCCACTTATTTGATGGTAAAAATTATTCCACATCATTTAAGATGAAAAACTTGATAAAAAATCTCGGTCAACATATTGCTAAATTTAGACTTCAAAGTATATGTGAAAAGTGAAAAAGATAATAAGAAAGAGCTCTCTATTAAAAGTCTTGAAACTATGTATGATTACGCCCGAGAAAGGATGAATGGGGGGATACAACATTACTATGCTGACCAGCAAACAGTAAAGAAGAGAAGCTAGATCTCCTAATTACGGGTGTAATTTGGGCGTGTTAATCTAAACTCAACCCCGATCCAACCAAAAAAAAAATTATACTTGGGTTGAGATTTTAATGTTTGGATTGGATTTGGGCAAAAATATCTCCACCCAACTTGAAAATTTGGATTATACTTGGATTGGGGCATCAAGTTGGTGGGTTCAACTCGCTCCCGAACTTGAGTTCACGAATTGGGTTCAACTAGATTTGAATAGCATATTATAGATGTGAAATTTGTTAATCTGTTTTGAGGGTGAATACAAGACTGAACCTATTTGTGGTTCTATTTGATTTTGAATGAGAAATCTGATTTCAACTCGAATATGTAACTCAAGTTCAAAAACTTAAATCATGAGTTTAACTCGGGTTGGGTTAAACTAGGGTCGATAGTTTTATAATTAGAGTTAAATCTGAATGGATCCCTTAACATGTCCAACCTGACTAAGTTATACCCCTACCTTTCATACGCTAAAAAAAATATAAATATTGTGCCGATAGTCGTACATACATATATTACACTTTATACTTTTGAAGAAATGTACGGTACCACAATAAATAAACTAATATCCCACCGTCATATATAATTTTTTAGAGACGTCATTTATTACTCCTGATTTATTTATTTTTTTGTGATTAATCATAACATTTTAGAATTGATATTAAAATTGTTAAAAAACATCCTAAAATTGTTAAGAATGATTCCTGCTCTCCCAAAAAAATTTGTAATTTGACCACCAAAAAATTGTATTAAACCATAAAAGTTATAAGATGATCCTAAAAATTATAATTCTTTTAAGATCGATCCTAATATTTTGTTTTAATTGTAAATAAACCCCTAAAACTTGTACGGTGAACCACACAAATTTTAAATTTTGATACCGTACCTAAAGAGGTATGGAAGTCCCTTTCTCTAAGTCTCATTTATTTCGAGTATCAACTTTTTTTCATCATTTTAGTTAAGCACTTGCAATGTTTCAGTTCGTTCATTTCATGCATGCGAGCTATCTATAATCTATGTAGATTCATTTAAAACGATCCAAAAACACCAAACATGCATGGTTTTACTTTTAGTACTCTTGACTTTAATGGAAATTCGACTTGGAAGATACATATATGTTGAGGGCTTATAACCCTTTGGTATGCGTTAGGGAATGCAAAATTCATGAAAGAATAGTTTTCAGTGATCACCACAATCATTCTCAATGATTCCAATACTCTCTATCTCTCTCTCTCACACACACACTCATGTGAACATTACATCTAAGACATAGTTAGTAAGCCCACTTGGTATGCAATGATAATTATTGTCATAATTAGCAGAGGGGGGAAAGAGAGAGAATCAATTTGTAATAGGGTTTAGTGGTCATCCCGTGCAATGTATAGATAAAATATATCTTTATAGCCACCGGCACAGTCACCATGATTCAAAGTATTTGTTGATACCGATACGAATTGGTCAAGTAGTATCCGACTCAGTACTTTTCGAGACGGTACCGTTATATGATTTGTTATAAATTCCGAGTCTTGCACGACTCGGCCTAGTCATCCGATTTGTATCCGAGTCAATCCCGAGTCGCCGAGTTATCGTCACAAAATTGGCCAATATGATTCTACGATGATGTGATATGACATAAATCTCTCATCATATTCAATATTTTGTTTTAGGGTGTATCGGCCGATACCACGTCGCGACACCGAGACCGATATATTTAAGAGCTCTTCGAATTGATGACCGATACCGCAACCATGAACCATGACTGCCACCCCTACACTCAACCCCCCCCCCCCCCCCCCCCCCCCCCCCCCAACTGAAATCAAGTAAACAATGGGCTTTTCGTTTGCCTGCTTAACTTTAATCCAAGTTGGGACTTTGCAACTGTCTGGTCTTACAAAGGTTTATATTAGGGAAATTTAGAAGTCGGTCCCCCTATATGGACTTGTTTGGACTTAAGTCCGTCAAGGAAACTTATTTGTTATGAAGTCCGTTTTTTGTCAATTTTACCATACTATCCCTTCCCTTTAGAAGTGAAATAAAACTAAAAATTAAAAACTCCTAAATCTTAGGAGTTTGACTAACATTAAAATATTTTCTCTCTCATATCTATCTATATCCATATATAGGTTAAGAGTTTGACTAACATTAAAAATTTTCCTCTTATCTATCTATATACATATATAGGTTAGGTGTGTGTGTGTATATATATATATATATAACATTAAAAATAAAAAATAGTAACATTCAAATACAAAAAAAAGTTATCATTTAGACACAAAAAATAATACATTTAAACACAAAAAAATAGTAACATTTAACCATAAAAAAAATTGAAACATTCAATATTAATATTTTTAAAAAATAACAATAGTAACATGTTCAACAAAAATATCAACATGTTCAACAAAAATAGTAACATGCTTAACAAAAATATAACATACTTAACAATAATTATTTCTCTCAAATTCAAACGCAAAAAATAGTACCATTCAAACACAAAAAATAGTAATATTCAAAAACAAAACAAATAGTAACATTGAATATTAATATTTAGTAAAATAATAGTAATAACATATTCAACAAAAACAGTAACATGCTCAAAATAATAGTAACATGAACAGTAACATACTCAACAAAAGCAGTAACATGAACAGTAACATAATAAAAAAAATAGTAACATGAATTTGAATATATATATATATATATTCGACTACCACTTTCCTCACCATAGCACTGCCACCATCGCACCATCATCACCTCCTATATATATATATTCGACTACCACTTTCCTCACCATAGCACTGCCACCATCGCACCATCATCACCTCCTGAGCAACGCCAATCATCACGTTGTCATCACCTCCACAACAACGCTCACCACCACACAAAAGCTCATTCAAGTTCCACTTCGATGGCTCTTTTTTATTCCACACCACCGCCACCACTATATTTGCATCATCTCCATAACAACCCAGCGTGTATATATATATATATATATATAGAGAGAGAGAGAGAGAGAGAGAGAGAGAGAACTTTGAATTTGATATATATATAGAGAGAGAGCTTTGAATTTTAATTTTAAATTTATGACGGAGATTATAATGCATTGTAATTTGTAACCAATAAAAAAGCCATCGAAGTGGAGCTTTGAATTTGAATTTGAATTTTAAATTTATGATGGAGATTTTATTAATATATTTTAATTGACCTTGAATGAAGGGATAACAATTTCCAAAATAGGAAATTAATTTAACTTCCTTTCAAGGAATGGTATTTTTGAGATAAAAAAAAAAAAATGGACTTAAGTCATTACATATAATTT
The DNA here is from genome assembly GCA_951799425.1 of Ilex aquifolium. NCBI lineage: Eukaryota > Viridiplantae > Streptophyta > Magnoliopsida > Aquifoliales > Aquifoliaceae > Ilex > Ilex aquifolium. The sequence continues at coordinate 11,171,599 of OX637410.1, read as the reverse complement.
TAAACATAGACTTAGTCCCTTATAAATTTTCTTGCAGGACTTATCTCTAAACAAGTACATCTAGGGGGACTCACTTCCAATTTTCACTTTATATTATTGCTCCTTTACAACCTCCATGGAAGGTTCAGCACAAAAATCTCAGTTTGAGTAACAAACAAAATGAGAGCAAACATGAAGAAAATGTGAAAGTTCCAAATATGCTGGCTTTGGGTGTAACACATGGGGCAATTACTGACCACATAATGTTAAACAATTTGGTTCAGCCAAAAATTCAATGGGTTTATAGTCGACATCGAGAAAAATAACTCATTACCCATAAAAATTTATATTCTTTCTAATATACTTTCTCAATTTATCCTAAAAAAAATCACTTACCCTTTTTTTATGGAGGATAATTTTTTATCTATCAAAAAGAATTATATATATATACACACGCGCGCGCGTTGATTTCATGCTCCTTTGATAGAGCCAACAACTATGCAGTGAACTATCTTGTGTTACAAGAGTTAGGGACGGCCCAAGACATTTTGACACTTAAGGGTGCGTTTGGTAACGTTTTCGTTTTTATGTTTTTTTTTATAAAAAAAATAGAACTAAGTTTTGTTTTTTTTGTGATAAAAATTAAAAATCTAAAACATGTTTGATAGTCATTCATATTTAAAAAATTGTGAAAACAAAAATAAAAAACATATTTGGTATTATATCAAAAAATCACCACCCAAACCCCACCACCTTACCTCAATAACCACCCAAAACCACCACCCAACCCCACTGACCACCCAACCCCCACCACCGAAACCCACCCCCTACCCCACTGACCACCCAATCCCACCACCAAAACCCACCCCCAACAGCCACCACCGAAACCCACAACCCACCCAGCCACCAACGAAAACCAGCCACCCAGCCACCACCGAAAACCAGCCACCCAGCCACCACTGAAAACCAGCCACCCAACCCACCCCCCCAACCCCGAAACCCACAACCACCCAACCCCCACCCCCATCCCCGAAACCCACAACCACCCAACCCACCCCCCAACCCCGAAACCCACAGCCACCCAACCCCACCCCATCCCCGAAATCCACATCCATCCAATCCACCCCCCATCCCCGAAAACCCACCACCACCCAAACCCACCACCACCAACCAACCCCACCACCACTAGCGAAACCCACCACCACTCTCCAAAATCCATCACCACCACTAAAATAAAGAAGGTTGAGAGAGAGTGTGAGAACAACAGAGGGAGAGGGGGGCTGGAGATGGCATCTGGCTTCTCTTCGTCTTCCTTCGGCTTCGTCTTCAGCAGAGAGAGAGAGATAACAGAGATTTGAGATATGAAAAGAGGGTTGCCATTTATATACTCAAGAAAAAAATTCATATTTTGTTGCTAAGGAAGATCGAAGCCCAGACCTCTTTAATTGACTCGCGCGTGTTTCGTTTTTTGATGTTTTCAAAAACATCATTTTAGATGTTTCTATATATGGACCTTGTTTTTGAAACAGAGCAATTAAAATAAAAATAAAAACATTCACCAAACATGTTTTTTTTTTTTTTGGCCATAAAATGAAAACAAAAACAAAAAAAAACGAAAACATCAAGTTACCAAACGGACCCTAAGTTTTTATATTCAAGTTTTTGTTTTCATATTTGTACTTGATAGTAAGAGAGAGAGAGAGAGAGAGAGGTAGCTTTAGTTTTACTGTTAATTTTTTTTTAAAAAAAAAACTTGAATTTTAGGACTTTTTAATTTCATTGGCTAAATTAATAAACTCAATCTACTCAAGTTGAAATCTTTTGCTTGGACTTAAATTTAAGTTTTTTGTGAGGCCTATTTCTTATGGATTTACATTTTTTGTTTGGGCTAATACTACAACTATAAATTATAAGATCTTCCTTAAAATGGAACCTAAAATCTAGGCATTATTGGCCTAATGTTTGCATCGGCCCTAATAAGAGTTTGATTACTCATCTGCTTCCTAGCCAAAAAATAAGGACTTTCTTCAAGTCAGGAAAAGCAAGAGAGCCCTCAAAGAAGGATGGAAAGAACAAGAAAGATTGAAATCATGAACTCCTTTCCCTTTATTATTATTAATAGGAAAGCTTGATTATATATATATATATATAGAGAGAGAGAGAGAGAGAGAGAGATCAAATCCCATTTGTAGCACTACTGGAGCAACTAAAATCAGTGATTGTAATAAAACTTATACCATCCTCTTCAACATGATGAGCATATGAACCAATTAAGCCTAGTCTAGTTGCCACTTCTAATAGTTCCAACCAAAAAATGAGGGACTCCATTTTTGTCAAAGGTAATTAGTAATATTTGTCTTTATTTGAGAGTTGTATTATTTTCTTTGTCTCTCTCTTTAAAGGAGACTCCACCTCACTTACACGAGGCTGAAACAAAAGTCTCATTGCGTATTCTGGTAATGAATAATAGATATAGTCAAATTCAAGGATTGAACGAGAAAATTCAAGTTCTTACCCATTTGACGAGAAAATATTTATTACAATGGTGATACCACATGACAAGTTGATGTAATATCACCAACCAATAATACTAAAACAAATAAGCAGATAAACCCCATAAAAATCAATAATTAACTTGTCATATAAACCCAAGTGGGATTCACTTTTTCCATTTGGCGTTTTAGTATTGGTTCGTGATACCATACCATCAATTGTGACATAGTATCACCATTGCATTCAATATTTACTCCTATTTGACCAACCGCTCGATGGTTTTTGTTCTCACTTTTCAAAACTAAAATGGGTAGAAATGCTGGGCCTCTCGGCTTACTTCTTCTCATCACAATAGGAACCATTATGTGATGAGTAGCAGTAATTCCGATCTATCTTCGCGCACCAAGGGATCGGGAGGAAGGGGAAGGGGTGGAGGAGCCAGAATGATCAATTTATTGAAATGATGTTATGTACAAGTGAAATGCAAAGGCGTTGATGCCCCATCTGCAGATTACATGACAAGGAAATTATATACACACATGTACAAAAGAGCCAGATTGTGAGAAAACCTTTCAGCGGCTGATGTCAAAGTACTTTGGATCTGATGGGAAATGATACTCAGTGTGTAACTGCAATGACAAAGAAACATGTCCTGTTAGAGTCAGAACACAATTGACACTCATCAGAACAAGGGTGTGGAACTCTGGTTCAGGAGAAATAAAGGTCCAACATATGTGGTGATTATAGTTTAATCAATTATGCTGAAGAGCTGTTCATTGCAATGCAGGCCAAGCAAATCAGCATCTTTCCTACCCAAGGATCAAAACTCCAAAACCACAAAAATGTTTTGGCTTCGATGGAAAACAAAACGAATGAGTGATTGAATATCAATATACCCATGCTTCAGAATGTTTCAAGATGTTTTAAAAGATGGTTTGGAATATTTTCAACCAATGTTAAAAGTCAAACTTCTACATGTTCCCTATGTTTTCATTCTGTTTCTGAATCATTGCTGATTCTATATTTTCTTTACGTTTTCATTCTGTTTCTGAATCATTGCCAAAACATTTTGCAAACGTTTTGGCTGACCGAAACGGAATATTGATTCTTGCTCCAATGTTCATGACCGAGTTGGGACCATCTTTACCCTGAACCAACAGGATTATATAGTGTCTATTCCTAGTGCTGCAAGTTGAGAGAAGCCTTAGAACTCAAGAAAAAACAGTAAGAAAGCAATAAATAGATTAACAAATAAATAAAGACAATTATATAGAAAACAAAGCATAGATTTGTCGAGTTTATGCAGAATGACAGTTTTGTCAGAAACAATGTAGAATGGCTAGAAATGCTTAGCCATTGAGTGACAAGTTTCGTTGATGGTGGGTTTCTTTGGGGGAAGGTAGATAGAACAAAAAAAGAACAGAGATTGCTAAAAAAATAGTCAAGCCTGACACTTCGGAACAAGCCACATGCACATAATGGCATATATGCAGATACAAACATGAGAAGTATAATAATCACCATCCATGATACATTTGCACATACCTTTCCCTCATCTGCATCTGAATGACGTTGAGGGAATACCACCCTCATATCATTATATAAGTAGAAGCGCCGTTCCCCTTCAATGTCCATACTGTCTCTGGCTGGTGCAGAACAAGGATCAGATCTGCACCTTTGGACTGTCCTCGCATGTTTCTTCAGGAAGGGACATGAAAAACGGAGATGAAGAGCATAACGCAGAACACCAGAACCAGAAATATTCTCATTCACCTTTGAAGGGCAATTTACTGATTTTGTTTCAGTTACACTGGATGTTACAGGTGGGATGTTGTACTCCCCACCAGTCTCTACAAGTTCAGAACAGTTGAACTCACTACAACGTGAGGCCACTTTGGCAAGATCCTGAGGGTAGCCAGACCCATCAGTTTCCATCATGTTAACATTTGGGTTTGTAGAAGTTATTTTATGTACATCATCAACTCCATTTGAATTAGCAAGCGGCATGCCATGCTGTAAAGAATGACAAATATCTGTGGTTATAGAAGGCTTGACCCCATTTTTCAAGGCAGGATCTTTATTTCCACTTCTCAATATAGAAGCCGGTGCAGAAGAAGATAGAGTAACCTTTTGGCGCATAAACGTCTGTAATTTGAATAAAATGCAGAGAGAAATGGACAATGTAAGCATATTGGTTTACACAAAATAACAATGTCAAAAAATTTAACCAAAACCACAAAATGAAAGCATTAAAAACCCATGATAATTCAACCTGAAAAGGTGAGTTAGTGAAACTGTGCATCGAACTTCACACATTGTGCATCCTAGTGCTATCACACACACCATGAGTCTCAAATCTTATACACTAATCAGAATGCATATCCAGCTCAGCTGCTAGCCAGATAATTGAGCAGGTGGAACCACGCTGCAATTCAGCTTTCCCAAGCTTTGGTTCATCTTTTAATCCAGCCAGATTACTGATGGCTTTAACTTTGAGGGCACTCTCTCTCTCTAACATAGTACCAGACGTTTGGCCTTCAAGTCTCTTTGTACGAGGTTGTTCCCCCATTCCGTCAGTCCATTTCTACTTGTTCTGGACAGTGCAGCTAATCATTTCTCTCCATATTTGAGATCGCATTTCTGTTGGGGGCTTGATGTACATTGTTTGCCACATTTCCCAACACCTTAATCCATTCTGTTTCAATTCTATTAAACAACATTGCTTCCAAAAGTAGAAGTAGAAATCCATAAATTAATTTTTAGTTCTATTTATCTTGAATTCTACAAAACTTTTAATTATTGCTAATTTCTACTTCAATTTCACTTATGAATACTATATCAGCAAATTATATAAACCATGGACCCTCATCTTGAATGTGTATGGTTAATTCATCCACATCCAAGGTAAAAATATTTGAACTTAAGGCGGAACCCCCTAACTGTGATACTTGATTTGTCCACACAGTAATTCTCGTGACGTAAAAAATAGCCCAGTACTTCTCCTGTGATCTTAGTTAAAAAATCGAAATACTTCTTTTTGATAGCATTCCCTTTTTTGAGTTTGTTTTAGAGTATGTAATTTGATCTTTTCTAATGGAAAAAGAATAGCTTTTGTAATTAACATTGCACCCTGATATAATGGCTGTAAATCATCACCTACTACTCCTAGTCTAAACATTATTGACGCCATGAAGACATATTTAACGGTACGGTGTATCCAAAATCTATCGACTTACATAGCAGCCAAGATCAATTCAGTCTCCTTGAGATAAAAATCAGATGTAATGGATGACATATGAGGAACAGAACCTTCCCTGTGCCCCACAAATTTTACTTATTGTTTGCCATCATTTTATTGCACTGTTTTATTCTTCTACCAGTCAAAAGTCTTTCAAAGCATAACAAAAACTTAATTTTTTTAACCAATAGAAAATAACAGAAGCGGATCAAATGTAACAACACTTTTAAGGCAGATAAATAAACCACTATTAATTACTATAGTTGAGCATACACCCATTAGATGGTCAGATAAGAAAAAAAAGCACCCATCAGGCCATCAGAGGGTAAAGCTTCAAAATTTTCTGATGAAAATCAAATAATAGCTCTTGACAGTGTGCCACTTGGCCCACTCATAAGTATTGCACCTACCTTCGTACCAGCTGGCATGTCACTCAAATCATAGTTGCAAAAGAAAGTGTGAATAGGTGTCTTTTCTGGATTGCTGAGAACCTGCCAAAAACAATTCAGTTTCAGCCAAAAGAGCCATCCTTCGACAATACCCAAGCAAGATCCTTGGCAAGCATGAAATCCTTCACATGGACAAACTAATTTGAAGGCCACTACAGGCACGTCACAACAATGAGGATTAGCAGACCTATAGTGTATCAACATTACAGAAGTTTGACCATGAAAAATTGGGTTCACGTTCATATTAACGAAAAGCCAAGTCATTTCATTCCTTCTTTAGCATTTATTATTACCACAACACTGGCTACCATTTTTGAGCATGAACTCCAATCTCAAAAGTTATTTCATCTTAGGGTTTCTAGGTTGGAAACCTCTACCTGTGCAGGACATGGACACCTGCGTCAGTTTCCTTCATTAGTTAGCTGCTATAAGAGTATGGGAGGACAGTCGAACAATACAAACCACAGTTCAAAAAATTTAGTCATGGTATCAGACAAGATCTTGATGTACGTCATATATCTGGAACAAATATCAACCACCAATAAACCTCTCCTCATATCTCCAGTTGACATGAAATAAACATCACAAAAATCACTCAACTACAACCCTGGCAGAGCAATCACCTATCAGACACAACCATATAATATATGAAATAAGAATAAAGAAATAACATATAAATTAAAAAGGAAGGACACATAACTGATAGCACTATACAAACTAAAGCAAGAAACAGCCATGATGCAGAGAGGGGTGTTAATAGTACTGAGCTTGTCAAGCTTGAATATGCTCAAGCTCAGCTCGCTTGTGCCCAGCCAAGCTCAACTGGCATGCTTAGATCCTTGCTCAACTGTCATGGTTAGATTCTTGCTCAGAATCGAACCCTAAAACTTAACAATCAATCCTAAAATAAACAACTTCTCAACAAAAATCTTCCAAAATCTGTATCAAAAACATCAAATAGAACCTTAGATTTAGTTTTTCCAAATGGAACTATTGGGAATAAGCTTGAAGTTGTTCATCTTTCAAATATGGGTTGATCAACAACATACATGTACCTATACAAGCCAAACTGAGTTTACTCAAGCCTAGCCACCCCTTACTAGATTGTTCAGAAAACGAATTCAGAAATCTAATCAGATTCGTTTCATTTTGCAGTTTGAATAAGCCAAAACCGAGTTGAGCTCGAGCTACTCTAATTGTTTTACTGCCCCAAATTCAGACCACTTGCCCCATCTTGTAATTATTAAAACCAAGAATATTTGAACTAATCTACTGATTGATTGACAAGAGAGTTGGACAACCATTCATGTTAGGCCCACTAGAGTCAACCTGAAAACAAGATGTTAAGAAACTGATGCGATTTAAAATCCTGTCTTTCAATTTTCCCTCCGGATATCATGTTAACCATCCACTACACCCACGACTTAATTTATCTCTATGGCAAATCTATGCAGTGCTTATGTATATAGATTTCACGTAATGATCCACTGAGAGTTAAATGGAAGGATGAAGATGTGAATTTCAAGCCACTTTTGCAATGAGGTAAAATAATTCTTTGTCCTTAGTATTAGCCAGACTTTTCACAAGCTAAATTCAACTTATTTAGTACCAACCAAAATTAAGGTTTGATAGCATCATTACAAGCCATGACCAACATTGTATCACAATCTCAACCATAAATGCAGCATGCATAACAAGAGATTCATGAGAACTCTCCAAGCATGAGAAATCATCTCAGATTTGATGTACTACTCCCACAAAAATTTCAAGACATGTTATCTTGATAAGAAGCAACTTTCAAAGGGAAAGGAGGAAAATGAAACTGAGTACCAGTTGTATCCGCCCTTTCATAGGTATGCGCAGACGGCTCTTTTCCACTTGTGAATCATCAATGCTAAGGCTCCTCTTCATTTTTGAGCCTTTGCACTTGTTTGATGGCAAGTTGCCTGGAAGATCTATAGATGAATAGTACAGCAAGTAGTTATCTCCATCCAAACTTGTTACTGAAAATGGTAATTTCTGCGGGTGAGGAGAGAAATTCCCACCAGTGATATTAAGAACAGCAAGGAAACCATCAATTTTCTGCATGTAAGAATGAAATGCAAGCAACATTGATCATATAAAAGTTTGACAATCATTTTTAACAATTATTCAAGCTAAAAACACCCTAGATTACTTATATTACGACTACCCAAAAAAAAGGAGAGAAAAACAGGAAAAAAACTCCAAAGCATGAGATAATAAATGTGAACTATGACGCGAATAATATGGATATTAACCATGAATACCAACCTGACTGTCCCTCCCAGATGCTAAACGACCAGATAACAGGGACTCCTCAAAGGAACCAACCAAGGACCTCCTAACAGGCAGTCCACTTAGAGTTCTACCCAGCTTGGCACACTGAGAAGTAAGGGAATCTTGACCCCAATGCACCCCCATGGCAGTTGTCGCACTTTCAGGGGTGAACTGGTTAAACTTATTCTGTAAAATTTCAACATCTTGAAATGATTTGCTTGCCATTCTATAGTCGTCTTCTTTCTGGGAAGATAAGATACCCAAAATAGTTCCATCAAGAGACTGTTCCATATCCTTCAAGGTTAAATATTTGTCATCTAAATCTTTGCTGGTATCCTTGCACCCTCCACAGGTTTTCATTCTTCCAGAGAAACTTGGACCAAGAGGAGATAAAGAAAGTGATGAATAGACCACTTTTTTCAGTGGTATAGCCGTTGCACCATGTGGGGACTCTGATTTAGTTGTCTCTCCAAAGTTTTTTGCCCCAGGTTGAGATGAAAAGGGACTTTGAGATTGAGGCTCATTGTTCTCGAGCAAAGGACCATCAGTAAGGAAACTATAGTTTGTCCCACAATTTTCATCCAGTGAACTTATTCTTACTGGAAAATTAGATGTGCACCAAGTCAGAGGGCTGAAACATTTAGAGTTCCCTATGTTAGCTTTCTTATGCTCCTGTAAAACAGTTACATTATACTTATCACTGCTGACTGGGGAATTGCATTTATTAGTGGTGCCACCAATGTTTATAGATTCACCATTGAATTGATCTGGTGAAAGCATGACATTCAAAGGTGACAATAATCGTTTCCTGACCTGAGACCTAGTTGTCTCTGCTGCATTATCAGTGCTACTAACCAAATTGGATGAGTGAATTCCATCTGGTTGATTACCCTCAAAAGCATTAGCAGGGGTATTGAATACCTTGGATTCGAAACCCACAATGCGAGAAACTGGACTCTGAACATTCCGTCCAGTATTATGAGTGAAGAAGCTACTTTTCTCTGTGGAACCAATCTGCAACCTATGCATGTTGGTCATACCATCTTTATGCATATTGAGAGCATCTGGATCCTTTGAAAGATCCCTCAGAGAAGAGCATGGAAAATCCCCCAGCATTCGAATGCCTTGGTGCCCTCCATGCATTCCACTCAAATCACAGCTACTCACACCAACAAATCTAGGTGGTGTTTGCATGAATGTGCTCAATGATGCTGCCACTTCCTCAGCAATTTTGCTGGAGGACGCTTGAGGTAACCCCATGACTAATGTTGAAGAGATTATTCTCCCAGATCTTCTGTAAATCCCTAATTTGTTACCTTATCTGCTCCACTACACTATACTATCTAGTTCATCTGACCGCATTTTTAGAGGGCATCAGAACTACTTTCAAGCTCTTAGTAATCAGTAAGGAATTTTTGTCGCCCAACCAATTGATGCCATAGAAGAACATCCTACACTTAAATGTCAAAAACCTAACCAACTTTCATAGCTATGGTACCACTATCTATCTGCTGAATTCATCCCCATTCCAACATCAGCTCCCTCAAACAATTGTGCAGAGATATTCAAGCACAAACCACAAACCAAAACAGAGTAAGCAACACAACGTTTATTCTTTCTCTCGCACCAGCAAGGAGAACGAAATCAGATGTTCATGGTTTACTCTGCAAGACCAAGGCCCAAACCTGAAATTATGTTCAAAAGGAAGTCAGTTAGCTGCACTTTTGTGGTAATAGAACATTCGAAGAGAGCAACAAACGGACATTTGCAGGCTTCGTACTGTCTTAATAAAATGCTCTAGTATGTATTGATGAAAATACTTTGATAACGGCAATAGATGAGGCTAGTTGTCAGTAAGATCTCACAATCCCAAGATATATAATGTAAAAATGTTCATGACATGAGCTGAATTAAGCTGGTAAGTCCAGTTAAATTTCTCAGAATGGCATCACCCAGAAGAAAATGTGGAAACTATTTTCTGTCATTTGAAGAAATGATTACTGCCATTTCCCAAAGGACCCCTTCTTTATGCTGCAAGAGCAACACAAATGCGAAGTGCCATGATCTAGTTCCCAGATATCCTTATCTAAAAAATCAAACACATCCAAAATGTCATCTTTCCATGTGGATTTTTGGAGACTACCGAAATTATATGTATGTAAAACGTAGAAACACAACACCTCCCTAACTTCGGAAATCAAATAGTTGAAATTGCGATCAACATAAGGTGACTCATATCCAATTATTGAAACCATGGATTATCATCATAGTTTTACCCCCAATTTTAGAACAGTCAGCTATGCAGTAGCTCAAAATCCATAAAAACATTCAGACAACAATCCAACATAACAAAACTTTGCGACAATGTAAACATCGCAAATCCACTTTCAGACCAATCTCAGAGCTTTACCCAATCTGACTCGATCAACAGTCAATAGAACAAACAAAATGGAAACTGAAGCCCCTCTAGGGGGAAAATGAAAATCGCTCACACATAGCAATGGATGATATCAAAGTACAACAATCCAACCATTGCCCATTAGAATTTGCCTAATCCTCCATTTGGGTCCCTAAAAAAACATAGAAAAAACAACAAAAATAAAACTTCTGAATCCCGGGGTTTCATCAATTAAAACCCAATTCATCAAAAACCTCCCCTCACCTACCTTGTCTTAGCTGGGCAAAGTCCTTCCATATTCAAAACCCAAACACAAAACATATAGGACATTAATTTCATGATTTTCAGTTTGTCCGGCAAAACCCACAAGGCATATAGAATGAAAAAACCATAGAAATAACATAAAAGGAAGAAACCCACAAAACTGCAAGAAAATACGTCGTTGAAATCAAAGCTGATCAACAAGAAGAACAACAAAAATTTCAAAAAACCCACCAGTAAACCAATACATAACTTCCTTGCACATATCTATATATTTTTTTCACGGATCAGAACTATCAGAAATCTTTGTTGAGAATCAAATAAGCAAAAATATTTTTCTTCAGCTTGGTTGCTTTTGCGTTTTTTTCTCTTCCACCCTCTTTTCTCCAGAACAACTGTAGCCTGTAAGGCCTCTAATATCATAGAAGAGTATAGAAATAAGTTCCTTTCATCATAGGTATATGGACGAAAGAAATTGTATATACGTCATTATAAAACTGTAGGCGTGTGTGACATTTCTGTCCAAGTTGCGGCTATCTTTTTATCTGACATTTCTGTTGCTTGGCTACGTTAGGAGTGTGTGACTCTGTTTTTGGTGACAAAGCAAAGGCCCAAAGTGACCCTTATCTTTCACAAAGCTAAATACCACAAAATTCTATGCAAGAATGACAATGACATATGTTGGAACGAATACATGAAGGTTCAAGACCCACCACAAAATTGAGCGACTAGGATTTACCAAAAATGAACTTGTAGCAACTATTCTCTGTCACGAATTTTGTGCAATAATTTCCAAAAAATTTCTCAATCTAAGATTTATGTGTTCTTTAATCACACCTAAATGGATGAATGAAGAAACATACCTGAATAGTTGAATGGGTGCATAACATCGATCGGGCTTTCCTAATAAATATATTTGCTATACTCAAAAGACGAAACCCCAACAATTATATGCTGGGAACAAATCTTTTAAACAAGTCTTTAGGGGCAATCGTAAAATAGAAGGTATATTAAATATATATAATTATGAGTAGGGTAAAAAATAAAAAATTATGAACTAAGTCTGGGTCTCATTTCACGCCCTCTATTTTTACGGGCTACACTTGACCCCTTCCAACTTTTGAAAAAAACTGCAAAAACATTAAGATTAGGGTCACAATATACAAACCTTGTTCTTCTTATTCAACTTTTCAACATTTTTTTCCCAACTTTTACTTTTCTTCCACTCGATCAGCAAATTGGGCTTTGAATATTTACAAGAGAGAGAAGCCAAGTCCTTCATCCTTGGTGGGTTGGTGAATTTTATTAATATGAGGGTAATTTAGTACTTTTTAAATTTCAGTGAAAGTAGGTTAGATTTGTAATTTTTTTTAAAGTTGGAGGGGATTAAGTACAACTCGTAAAAATAAAAGGGGATGAAGTGAGACCGAAGTTTAGTCCAAAGAGAGTTTTTGTTTTTTACCTTGTAAGTATTCATTAGCAAATATTATAAAACTTACATATAGTGTTTGCTCTTGACTTGAACTCTAGATCCATTCTTAGCCACCGCATAACATGACAAACTTCAAAAGAAGAATTCGGATCTTTTAGCCAAACACAATGTATGATGAAAATTATTTAATAGAATTTGATTGCATTACCCTGCATCGCCTATGTGTTTAACAAGGGCTCAAAGCTCATGTAATTGATACAGGAGATCGTAGTCTTAAGATCGTAGTCGTAACTATCTCATGTGCGACTATATTGGATTGAACGTTATAATCTCGAGTTCAACTCAATTTTCAAGGATCCAAATGCCAAATATACACAAAACTTATCTAACTAGCATCTTGACATAAACATGGAGGTATAAAAATGAAGATGTCAAGATAAACAATTTATAGGAAAAATTGAAGAAATATCAAATTTATTTGTTCAGGAGTTAGGTGAAACAAGTTTCCCCCCATAAGATATGTAGCCAAACATACCAGATGGTCATGCCCTGCTTTAGCAATAAGGTTAGATATGTCATTCCTTACCCGTGTTATGTCCAGAGTTAAAATCAAAAAAAAAAAAAAATTGGCTGGTTAAAAAAAAAGAGTGACGGACAAAGGAGAGCGTCCAGGGACCACTCTGATAGGCCCTCACTTGTGAGATTATGAGACCCTGACCGCACCCGTTAATCCTCTCGAAAACGAACCTAGCTATGCTAGCATAACGGTCAACCACTGAACCCTAATGTGAACTCTAAAACTCGAACCTCTAACCTTAGAGTGAGAAGTTCGGTCAGTACCCCACTAGACTACTCCACTCGATGGTGAGTTAAAATCAATTAATATCTAGTATCAAAGTTCTAATAAAACTACATTTTTAAGGCTCAATGTGACAATTCCAGAACATCCATGTAAGAAATAGGAAATTCCTCTTTTGAGGGAAAAATTGTTTAGGCTTGGTCTCCTGGAACCTGCTTTCAAATTGAGGGAAAAATTGTTCTCAAAAAGCGTGATGATACAGTTGAATCTTATCACTCTCCCATGTGATTATGGGGGCGGGGCTACTTTCATTTTTTTAATTATTGGCCATTTGAAGAATTAGAGCTATGTTGTCACTTAGATTGATGCTACCTGTTGGATAGCTTCAAATCAAAGGCATTTAGGTTGCTACTATAATTGTCACATCGCATACTTCGAATTACAATATTAGGAATAATGGTCTTACTATGTCGGTATTATCATATAAAATAACCGTTCAATGTTAACTCACCCAAAAAAAAAAAAAAAAGTGAATCCTACTCATTCAAATAACTACCCGTCCATATAAAATATTAACCATCTCTATAAAAAAAGTGAGGTCACGCGGTGATAATATTAACATGATATAACGGTGATAGTGAATATTTATCCCTCAAAAATGGTACTTAGCCACCACGTGACGCGTGGCAGGCCCTTAATCAACTTTAGTCATCACATTAAATAAAACATTGGTAATGGTGGGTGGAGTGGAGTTTTGATTTTGCTTAAAGGAGCCGTGTCTAACCTTTCAATGAATTCGTCTTTTTTCTTGTCTCTCCTCCTTTGCTGCTTTCGAGGGGTTGAACACTTGAATGAATGAATGAATCAACCTTCTCTTGAAAGGAGGCACTTCTACTATGATAATTCATAGACGGCAGAGGAAAAAAATATATATTATTTTAGTTTTTCGATGTTTCGGATTAGGAAGTCTCGGGTAATTACTAACACGATATACAAGATGTGTAGGTTATTATGAGTATTTAAAGTTTATATTACAATTACCAGTCTTTATAGGAGTTGTACAATGACAATGTTTCTTAGATAATCAATGATGTAAAATATGTGGCACCAGATTACTTGTTGGGGAAGACCTTTGCGTGTACAAAGCACACTATGAAAAGCCAAAAAATAATAATATAAGCAAAATTGATTGACCTCATAATTAAGTGGGACAAGTGGCATTTGATTCGGATTGAGCCAACGATCAAAACTCATGGCTTTGTCATGAGCTTCTTCAGTTTTGGGCCGAATCTCATAATATAGGCCTTCAAAACCCCATTTTTTTGTTTTAGAAAAAAATTCAAAAATTAATAATAAATCATAAGAGATTTTGAATTCAATATCGTCAGTTTATTAGCTTTTGACACGTGCTTTTATATTAATTGGTTAGATTACAATCTTTATTTTTGGTAAAATTCGTAAAAAAAATTCTTCTATTATGGTGGCGATTAAGATTTTGATCGTTTTTATATATATTATCTTATGTAATACAAGTTATACAGTCAATAATACAATATTTTCATAATTTCTCCTTTTTTTCTATGAATTTAGAGTGTGTGCATGTTCGTTATACTTAAAAATGGTGATTTTTTTTTTGTGTTCTCGTTCACCGCTACATTGGTCATTATACTTATATATACAATAATATTATACTTACCAAATTTTTCATTTCAAACGATGTGGCACAAATTTTTGAATATTAATGGGACCCACTTATTTGATGGTACAAAACGGTGTCACATTACTTGGAATGAAAAATTTAGTAAATAATATTGGTTAACATAACATTATTGTTACATATATGTGTGTATTTGTGATTTTGTACACTATATGCTGATGCAGTCTATAGTGCAAGAGTAACGTTATACAGTCCTAATAAAATTAAAAAAATTATAACACAAATACATATCATTCCTTAAATAAGTATGTCACATCAACTTTTTCAATGAGACTCATTCATTTGGGTTGTAATTTAGAGATTTTATTTGAATTGTATAGTATTTTTGACGGTCCAATGATACATTCTTCTTTAGCTTTTGTTTTGTGATTATCTTTCTTATTATAATTGGCATGGTGGGGCTATAAGGTGTCATTTATAGGTGTGCCATTTGCTTCTTAATTATGGAAGTTGCGCATACCAAACAAACCAACCCCTTCCCACCCCAATAATGAGAAGGAAAGAACTTTGAATAGAGGATTCTATTATTGACAGAAAGTTACTCTTATGGAGATGCCAATTTGGAATTTTGTATTCTATTTTGAATCACCCAAACCTCGAATCCGAATACCATCCAATATTTTTTTAATCCAATATTTTTTTAACGGATCGATGAATAAGTGGGGTCCCACTTGAACGCATCAAGAAAAAAATTGAATATAAAATTTATTAAAGGAGATCTCACTCTTCAAACATCCACTCAGTAGGACTCGACTTGTCGGGCAAACCCTTGTGGAGTTTTTTATTTTATTTTTATATTTTGGGAAAATTACATTCAGACCCTTTGAGGTTTATCACTTAATCACTCAGACCCCTGATATTTAAAATATTACACACCGACCCCTAAATTTTGTACGCGCGTAACACTTAAACCCCTACTGTAAATATATCCGTTAATAAATTACACTAAGACCCCTTAAAGTTTGTAAACATATATTACTTAGACTCTTTAAGTTTAAAATGTTATACTTAAACCAAAAATATTTCAATCAAAGATAAAATATCAAATATTTTAAATTTTACAATTAAAATTCATGTTTTATTGTATCTTTTATTGAAACAAAATCAAAAATAAAAATTTAATTTTTCTTAAAAAATCGTAATTAGTATATAATTATATTGTTTATTGGAATTTAATTTGGTCGTTTAAATGACCAAATTAAAATATCAAACTACCCCAATTAAAGCTGATGATGCACAAATTGGTCTTCGTGCAAGATCAACAGTCAAATATATGAACAGGTATAATTAATGAGCAATTAACAGGCAATCAATGGCAATATAACAGCAAAGCAGTAAATATGGAACCAATACAGAAATATATAATGGTTTGGTCCGGGTGACCTACTCCACTCTCGGGAACGGCTGCGGTGACCGGAGGTGTTTTATTGATGAATAATGTAGCTGGGAGAATGACTCCGGAAATATTACAATGCTTAAGAGACAGAAGGCAATGTGTGTAGTGGAGTATGTAGGATCTTGGAGGCGTAGTGTGTGTAGAGATTTCAAAGTGTAGAGGTCTCAAGATGTGTCCTTCATATGGAGAGTGATTCAGGTCTAATATTTACATTTGTCAGAGGTAATATTAATCATTTTATTGTGAAAGTGTGATATTTATGATGATTTAATTGAAGATTAAGGCTATGAGAATAAAAGATGAGTTGTGTTGTTTTGCAGGTTAATAGTGCACAATTGGAGTGAAGCTATGAGAAGAAAGGAAGCATAGCTCAGGACGGATCACACTGGAACACGCGTCCGGACGGAGGAAATATACGCGTCCGGACGCGATTGGCAGAAAGTTGACAAACGAAGCAAAGATCATTCTGGAGAACGCGTCCGGACGGATGAGAGAGGTGCGTCCGGACGCGTGTCAAACCTCTGCTGCCGAATTTAGAGTCCTAATGGGATGCAATTTCTTTCAACTGTACTGTATAAATACGAACCTAGAATCTTGTAAATGGTGCTTCTCTTTTGTTTTTAGTCTATTTTCTGCATCCGTTACCATGTCTGGCTAGAAGGCTAAGCTAGGGCTAGGGGAAAACCTCTCAACGGAGTACGGTATTCTTATTGACTCTTGTACTTAAGGATTTATGTTATTGTGTTAATTTAATCCCAAATCTTTTAGCAAAGTGTTTATGCTGTATAAATTCTTGAGTTGTTGTGCCACGTACATCAATTGCTTGAGTTTCCCTGCGTGTAAATCACTGGTTATTCCACGCTGGAAGGATTAACATTATTTCATAAAATAATATGATTGAATGATTATTCAGGTTCCTGGTAGTCTTTTGATTATAACATTTGGATTTATCACTTGATTTGTTAATCGGATTAACTGACATTTAATTCATGTTTCAAATTAAGCCTTAAGTCTTTAATTATTACCGTATGAAATTGAGAGGGAGTACCCGATGCTTTAGTATTTTATTTATTACTGTTTTAATTACCAAAAATCACTTTTCTCCAATCAACAACTTTCTAAACAAATCATTTTCCGTTCAAATTACTTTTGTTGTTTGTGTGATTGTTCCTTGTTACAATTCCTCGTGGGATCGACCTCGGACTTCCGAGATTATATTACTTTGTTCAACCTGCGCTTGGGTTTACACTTTTAAAGTTGAAGCAAGTTTTTGGCGCCGTTGCCGGGGAATTGAAAGACAAGGAGCCATTACATCATTGAGGTTTGCTTGATTTGAGATTCGTCACAGATCCGGTAATCTCGTTCCTTTTGTTTTTTATTTATTGTTAATTATTTGTTTCATTTTTCCTCAGGTTAGATATTTCATAATTTTTATTTTTATATTTTATATTTCTTTTAATGTGGTGTGAAGATTTCCCCGATAGAGGAACTGTGTGTGTTTTGTGATGTGTATGGGCATCCCATTGAGGTTTGCCCTTTAATTCCAACTGCTCGAAAAATTTTGAGGAATGGGACAATTGTCTTACCTAATTCGTCTCAACCTTACCCCAACCATTGTTTTGAAACTTTTTATCCCAATTTTGGTTGGGGGAATGAACATTATCAGTTACCTATATATGTCACATCACCACAAGACTCTCCCCAATATCCACCCTACCATGACCTACAAGAAGAGAATTTGGAGAATATTCTTAACGAATTTATGCAAAGCCAACTAGCTTTCAATGCCCAAACAAGTCAAGATATTAAAGAGATACAAGATATACTCAATATATTGATACAAAAACAAGAGGTTAAAAATAGTCAATATGAGAGTGATTCTTTTCCT
Source organism: Ilex aquifolium (assembly GCA_951799425.1). Classification (NCBI taxonomy): domain Eukaryota; kingdom Viridiplantae; phylum Streptophyta; class Magnoliopsida; order Aquifoliales; family Aquifoliaceae; genus Ilex; species Ilex aquifolium. The sequence continues at coordinate 11,153,251 of OX637410.1, read as the reverse complement.
GAACTACAAACTGAGGATGAATCCATTAATACTCTTGATAGTGAAGAATTAAGTGACATTATTATTCCACAAGAGGCTAATGAGCCCAAAGACCTTTCATTATCAACAAGTAGTAATGAGATTCACATATCTAATCTTGGTGAGGGTATGAAAGTTGAATTGTGTGCTATAATTGATAAAGATCTATTTTCTATCTCATTATTAGATTTGCATAAAAATGTAAATATCTCCCTTTTCTTGCATGTTCAAAAGATATATTGGATATATGAGTGGATAATTCGATTAAAGGAGTTACTTCGACACCACATTTTTAAGCCAATAAAATTGAATGGTCGCATATTCAAATCTGACTTTAAACCGGATTGAACGTGAGCTTTTATTTTTATTTGTACATAGTAGTTAGATTTTATTTTATTTTTTTTGTTTAATTTCAGTTTCATTTTTATTTGTTTCAATTTATAGTTTTTTTGTTTGTTGAGTATTTTATTTTTAGGTTTTAGCGTTGTTGCAGCGCCAGGTATTCTTATCCTTTTTATCTTTATTCATTATTTTTATTGAGCAATAAGATATTTATTTTTACATTGAGGACAATGTTGGATTTAGGTTGGGGGGTATGAGTATGCTTTGTGTTGTGAAAATTCCTAATTTATTTTTTTTTAGTTTATTTACTTTGCTAAAAAAATAAAAAATTGTTAGTTATTAAATATTTAAATAACATTTTTATGCATAGTTTGACACCACAATATGAGAATAATTTGTTTAACTTTAAATTTGCAATTGTTTAAGCACCACATAGAACTTTATTCTATATTTTTGTATCTCATATCATGTTCTTATAAAAACTCACAATTTGTGCACTTTAGACTTTACCAAGTTGAAAATTTGTTAGGTATTTTACCTTGAGAACTTGAAACATATAGTGGAGATGCATAAAAACCCTAGTGAGTTTTGTTCCAATCTTTCTTGGAGGGTTATTTACATTTACTCAATAAAAAATATTTTTATTCAGCTAATCTCCTTCAATAATCTCATTATTTTTGTTTTGGTTAATACCAATATTGTGAATGATTGTTTGACTTTGAATTATTTGCATGAGAAGTGTGTTATCAAAAGCTCTTGAGATATGATTTTAGGCCATCTTTGTCATTATTTGAGCCTCAACCTTATTCTTTGAATATTATTATCCCTAGAAGCCATGATTGAGCCTTTAAAGCAAAATTTTATTTCTTATACCCAACATATAATAACCAAGCCAATAAAAAAAAATATATATATATATCTTTTACCCTTGGTTATCCCGAGATTGAACTTTTATTGTTTTATGTAATTTGGGAGATGTTGGTTAAGAAAAGAAAAAAAAAAAGAGTTTTACATACTTGTGAATATTTGCATTAGATGTCTGGATGAAAAAAAAAAAAGACAATATGTCTAGCTGTGAAAAAACAGATTGAAAAAAAAAAAAAAAATATGAGCAAGTGATGTAAATTGTGCTTCTAAAGGATGGAGAGTGAAAGACTATGGAAATAAGTTTGGTTGTGTAATGTACATGTTCTCTCGGGATAGTCTTTTGAATTCCTGAATATCCTTCGTTTCAAAACCCTAATCCCAAGGCCCCATTACAACCTTAAATAAAGACCTATTTGATCGCAAGAGTGTATTGATGGATGCATGACTTGTGTGAATAAGGAAGAGAATGGTGATTATTTATTTATTGTGTGTTGATTTTCTTTCATGAGACTATGTCAAATCCTTTTCTTTTGGATTACATTTTTTTTAATGGAACATGTGAGCATTATTTTGTTTTTGATTTAAATATCTTCTTCTCACATGTGATATTTGAGGGAATAGTCAATATAATCTGAGAGAATCTTTTATGAGTGAATTATCTTGTGAGATTTGGCATTGAGACGAATAGTTGATAGTTGTAGAGGTGATTACCGGATAAATTACTGACTTGGTATAGTTAATTCACACTACACACGAGTTTATATGAGAATATGATAAGTGCATACAGTTATATACCGCATAGTTCTATATGTTGTTTTGCATGTGCTTATAAAAAGTTTGTATCTTAGCATTTCAATAATGTGGTAGCAACTTATATTATAAAAGTGTTATTCAGATGTTTGAGCACAAGGTGATGTTTGTGGGTATCATATCTGGAAACCCTCACGAGACTATACTCGTCCACTAGGGGAAACCTAGGGGTTTAAAGGCTTGTTACATATGCTAAATGCAATCGTGAATCCTACGAAAGTGGTTTTGTTTTGATTATAGTATTATATGTTTAGTTGTTTGCCTTACTAGGGACTAGCAAGGTCTAAGTGGGGGGGTGTGATTCAGGTCTAATATTTACATTTGTCAGAGGTAATATTAATCATTTTATTGTGAAAGTGTGATATTTATGATGATTTAATTGAAGATTAAGGCTATGAGAATAAAAGATAAGTTGTGTTGTTTTGCAGGTTAATAGTGCACAATTGGAGTGAAGCTATGAGAAGAAAGGAAGCATAGCTCAGGACGGATCACACTGGAACACGCGTCCGGACGGAGGAAATATACGCGTCCGGACGCGATTGGCAGAAAGTTGACAAACGAAGCAAAGATCATTCTGGAGAACGCGTCCGGACGGATGAGAGAGGTGCGTCCGGACGCGTGTCAAACCTCTGCTGCCGAATTTAGAGTCCTAATGGGATGCAATTTCTTTCAACTGTACTGTATAAATACGAACCTAGAATCTTGTAAAGGGTGCTTCTCTTTTGTTTTTAGTCTATTTTCTGCATCCGTTACCATGTCTGGCTAGAAGGCTAAGCTAGGGCTAGGGGAAAATCTCTCGACGGAGTACGGTATTTTTATTGACTCTTGTACTTAAGGATTTATGGAACTGTGTTAATTTAATTCCTAATATTTTAGCAAAGTGTTTATGCTGTATAAATTCTTGAGTTGTTGTGTCACGTACATCAATTGCTTGAGTTTCCCTGTGTGTAAATCACTGGTTATTCCACGCTGGAAGGATTAACATTATTTCATAAAATAATATGATTGAATGATTATTCAGGTTCCTGGTAGTCTTTTGATTATAACCTTTGGATTTATCACTTGATTTGTTAATCGGATTAACTGACATTTAATTCCTGTTTCAAATTAAGCCTTAAGTCTTTAATTATTACCGTATGAAATTGAGAGGGAGTACCCGATGCTTTAGTATTTTATTTATTACTGTTTTAATTACCAAAAATCATTTTTCTCCAATCAACAACTTTCTAAACAAATCCTTTTCCGTTCAAATTACTTTTGTTGTTTGTGTGATTGTTCCTTGTTACAATTCCTCGTGGGATCGACCTCGGACTTCCGAGATTATATTATTTTGCTCAACCTGCGCTTGGGTTTACACTTTTAACAGAAATATATAGTGGTTTGGTCCGGGTGACCTACTCCACTCTCGGGAACGGCTGCGGTGGCCGGAGGTGTTTTATTGATGAATAATGTAGCTGGGAGAATGACTCCGGAAATATTACAATGCCTAAGAGAGAGAAGGCAATGTGTGTAGTGGAGTATGTAGGATCTTGGAGGCGTAGTGTGTGTAGAGATTTCAAAGTGTAGAGGTCTCAAGATGTGTCCTTCATATGGAGAGGACTTACATTATATAGGTTGGGAGAGGCGGTGAGGCGGTCACTATAATTTAGCAAGTACAGTTATGGTAGGACTCTACCACCTTGGTAAGTATAGTTATGGTAGGATTAGATCTTCGGTGCGTATCCCGATATTCTCTCCATCGTGCTCCTATTCAGTCGGAGAAGAATCTTGGACTGGATTTGACTTGGCTTGGACCTTCATTGGAGTCAAGAGGACAAAGGAGGAGAAAACCAGGAGGGTCACACCATGGGCGGCGCCTAGGCTGGGTGGCCTCCCATGGGCAGCGCCCCTTGGTCCTTGGGCGTTGGCTTTGGCTTGAGCTCATTTTAACTCCGTATTGATTTACGGCCGTATTGATTTACGACCGAGTCCAATTCCCTTTATGCACTCCGTAATTTGGACTATTCAGCTTCGAATGGAATTTCCTTTGAGCTTCTCGGTCCGTTTAAGTTGGGTTCGGCCAAGTCAAATTCGGACTCGTCATTTGCCCCCCATGCTCCAAGCCTCCGACTTCTGTGGAAGGAAATGGTTGTGGGCATGTAATCCGTCTTCACTTGAACAGGCGTTTCCTTGCTCTCCACGAAGCCTCTTTATCCTCGGAGACTAGTTGAATTTACTGGTATCGAAATTTTTTTTTTTTCTTGTCTTGGGCGCGGGCCCTCCTTCTTCCTTTTTTCTCTTTTTTTTTTTTTTTTTTTTCTTTCTTCCTTTCTTGGCTTGCTTGGGCGCTGGCATCCTTGTCCCTTTTTCTCTTTTTTTTTTTTCCTTCTTTTTTTCTTTCTTTCTTTCTTTCTTTCTTTCTTGGTCTTCCCTGGGCACTGGACTCCTCTTTTCTTTTCTTTTTTTCTTTTTTCTTTCCCTTGGGCTTGGGCTGGGCGCCGCCTCCTCTTCCCTCTTTCTTTTTTTTTTTTCTTCTTCCTTGGTCTCCCTGGGCGCCACCTCCTCTTCACTCCCTTCTTTTCTTTTCTTTTCTTTTCTTTTCTTTTTTTTTTCTTTTTCTTTTTGCTTGGGCGCCGCCTCCTGGGCGTTGGCCCTTTTCTCACTTGTTTTTTTTTTTTTTCTTTTCTTCTTCTTGCTTGGGCGCTGGCCCCTTTTTTTTTTTTTTTTCCTTTCTTTTTTCTCTTGGCTTGGGCGCTGCCTCTTTCTTTTTTTTCTTTTTTCTCTTCGCCTCCCTGGGCGCCGCCTCTCCTTCCTCTCTTTTTTTTTTTCTTTCTTTTGGCCTGGGCTTGGGCGCCGCCCTCTTGGCCTCTTCCTCTTTTTTTTTTTTTTTGGTGGGCGCTGGCCCTTCTCCCCTCTCTTCTTTTTTTTCTTTTTTTTTTTTGCAAAGTGAGGAGGGACTTTGGCGAGGAGTCCATGGGCAGTGTGGGCGACGCCCTGTCACATGTTGGCGGCTTGGGTCTTGCACTAGGCGGTCGTGAAAGTGAGATGAGAGACTGGGCGAGATGGAGGTCCCATCCTCATGGGCAACGCCAGCGCCTTGCTGGGCGGCGCTTTCTTTGCTGTGGACCCCTGTATGACATAAGATGTAGGGGAGGCTTGGTGGGTGGCGCCAGCTTGACAGGCGAGGCAGGAGCATTGCAGGCAAATTTGGGCGACACCAAGAGGCTGGCAGAGCGCCTTGGGCGACACCTTGAGTCTTGCTATGGGCGGCGCCTCTCTAGTGCTTGGTCATTAACCGACTTTGTCTCTAATTACAGGCGTCCTGTTGATAGGGCGATGATGGAGACACTTTGTGCTTTTAGGGTGGTGTCTTCTCCTCCTCCCAAGAGGGCGATGTTTGATGCCCCCAATACTTCTCAGTTAAGGTCCGATGGCTAGATTGTTTCCTGGGAGATGGGATCCGGTGGTGCCCCCACTCTTTCCCAAACTGTGGCTCATGTGTGTACCAGAGCTAGCTGTTAACTGTTGTAGGAGTTGAGACTCCAGTGCGGTCTTATTACGGGGACTGTAGCCTGAGCTTCAAAAGTGTGCCTAGCAAAAACAATGTTATCCCAATATTAAAATATTTAACATGATTACCTGGAGAGAGAGGCAGACTGTTTGCATGAGAGCAAAGTCATTGTAGACGTCCCGTGGGAGGGCCGCATGAGCTGAGGCCGAGCTATTTTTAGTCTCAGAGGATGTCTGTCGTGGAAGACTACATAGGCCGAGCTACGTATAGTCTCAGAAGATGGCTGCCGTGGCAGAGGCTTACTAGGTGACTACTTGCGCGAGAGCAGAGTCATAGGCCGAGCTATGTATAGTCTCGGGAGATGGCTGCCGTAGCAGAGGTGACTACTTGCGCGAGAGCAGAGTCATAGAGGTCGAGCTACATATAGTCTCGGGAGATGGCTGTCGTAGCAAAGGCTTACAAGGTGACTACTTGCGCGAGAGCAGAGTCGTAGAGGCCGAGTTTCGTATAGTCTCGGGAGATGGCTGCCGTAGCAGAGGCTTACAAGGTGACTACTTGCGCTAGAGCAGAGTCGTAGAGGCCGAGCTACGTATAGTCTCGGGGAGATAACCGTCGTAGCAGAGGCTAACTCATTGAGATGGAGATGAGGAGGGCGGGCGCCCGAGGTGCTGGGTGCCTGGTGAGAGGGGACGAGACCCATCGTCTAGGCGGCATCATCGGAGGCGCCCAAGGTGGAGAGGGCGAGACCCCTCATCTGGGCGGCATAATGGGAGGCGCCCAAGATGGAGAGGGCAAGACCCCTCGTCTGAGCGCCTACGCTGCTGGGAGCTGTTTGTAAATTTTAGGAAAGCAGGATACTTTGGGACACAATAATCTCCGCATAATTTTATTTCACAAAATAACAAATAACAAGATAAATCAATTAATAAAAGATAGATAAAATCTTCAGGTGCTCGGTGTCCCGTAGATGGGCCAAGACTTTCCAGGTGAAGTTGGAGTCACCTCCTCTTACCCCTTAGGCGATCATCTGGATTTTTCCGAGGGGATGCTAGCGTTCTCTGTCATCCTGGTCCCGACCAGGTAGCGGGACTTGTCCTCTGCCAGTAACGTACTGCCTCAAGTGGCCACGCTATATGAGCTCCTCAATTTGCCTTTTTAGATCAACGCAGTCGTTAGTGTCGTGGCCATGGTCGCGATGGAAGCGACAGTACCTACTGGGATTTCTGCGATTTGGGGCGGACTTCATTTTTTCAGGCCAGCGGAGTGTGGGGTCATCCTGTATCTGGAATAGAATGTGCTCCACCGAGGCATTGAGTGGCGTGAGAGCTTGTCGCTCTCTCAAAGGTGGGGGACCAAGACGGTCCCTGACAGATATTATTTCTGTCCTATTTCTTTTGTTCTCTACCTCCCACTTGTCTTCGCGAGTGTCCTTCCTTTTCTCTCCTCATCGGGAGGACTCACCTCGACGGGCCTTAGTGACGTCCTCGGCATTCATATACTTCTGGGCCCTTGACAGCAACTCGGGCATGCTGGAGGGCGGCTTCTTGAGGACAGAAAACATGAAACTGGAGGTGCGAAGGCCGGCGATGAAGGTGGCCATGGCTACCTTATCATCTGGCTCCTCAATCTGGAGGGCCTTCTTGTTAAAACGAGCAAGGTAATCTCTGAGGCTTTCATCCATTTCCTGCTTGATGGTGAGCAGGTGGGTTACGAGCCTCTGATGTCGACGTCCCCCAATGAAGTGGGAGACGAAGGATCTACTCAGTCCTGCGAATGAGTTGATGGATGAGGGCTTGATCTTTGCAAACCATTGGCGAGCAGACCCCTTCAAGGTGGTAGGGAAAGCTCTACACATGATCTCTTCAGGCACGTTGTAGAGTTGCATGAGAGATTTGTATGTGTCAAGGTGGTCAAGGGGGTCCTTGGTACCGTCGAAGATCTCGATGGTAGGCATCTTGAACTTCAAGGGTAGGGGATAATTAATTATATCAGCAATGGAAGGTGTATCAGTGTGTCTTACCAGACAGTCCACGGTTTCGGGCGCCTGTGCCTTGATGGTGTTGAGGGCATCACCGAGTTGGTTTTGTACCTCTCTGATCTTCTCATCCCACTGGTTGGGGACATCCTCCGTCGGGTGGTGGTACTGGCTTCCATGATCGCCATACTGGCTTTCGCCTTCGTCCTCCTGCGCAGGTACATAAGGAGGGACTACTGGGCGAGGTGCACCCGGGCGTGGTCTTGGGGCGCTCTGGCAAGGGACCCCATGACGGGGTGCTGCTTGGTGCCCTAAGTGAATAGGCAGTGGCTTCCCTGTTGGAGGGGGTGGGACTCCTCCCACGGGGTGAGGGGCGACGCCCCCTTGGGCGAGCATCAGCTCGATGATCTGCTGGTTTTAGTTCACCAGCAGTTACATGATTTTGAGGAGTTATTGTCCAACAACGGGGGTCGCTGTAACAGACGGCTCCGACGGTGCGAGGGGATGCGGTACCTCCTCTCGGGGGGCCGAGTTGTTGTCTCCCGGTTGTTGGCTCATTGACCTTGTAGTGATCGCCATAGATTAGAAGAGAACAAAAAACTTAGTTGTTTCCCACAGACGGCGTCAAACTGATGATGCACAAATTGGTCTTCGTGCAAGATCAACAGTGAAGTATATGAACATGTATAATTAATAAGCAATTAACAGGCAATCAATGGCAATATAACAGCAAAGCAGTAAATATGGAACCAACACAGAAATATATAGTGGTTCGGTCCGGGTGACCTACTCCACTCTCGGGAACGGCTGCGGTGGCCGGAGGTGTTTTATTGATGAACAATGTAACTGGGAGAATAACTCCGAGAATATTACAGTGCTTAAGAGAGAGAAGGCAATGTGTGTAGTGGAGTATGTAGGATCTTGGAGGCGTAGTGTGTGTAGAGATTTCAAAGTGTAGAGGTCTCAAGATGTGTCCTTCATATGGAAAGGACTTACATTATATAGGTTGGGAGAGGCGGTGAGGCGGTCATTATAATTTAGCAAGTACAGTTATGGTAGGACTCTACCACCTTGGTAAGTATAGTTATAGTAGAATTAGATCTCCGGTGCGTATCCCGATATTATCTCTCTCGTGCTCCTATTCAGTCGGAGAATAATCTTGGACTAGACTTGACTTCGCTTGGACCTTCATTGGAGTCAAGAGAACAAAGGATGAGAAAACCAGGAGGGCCACACCATGGGCGCCGCCCCCTTGGGCGGCGCCTAGGCTGGGTGGCCTCCCATGGGGGGCGCCCCTTGGTCCTTGGGCGTTGGCTTTGGCTTGAGCTCCTTTTAACTCCGTATTGATTTACGACCGAGTCCAATTCTCTTGATGCCCTCCGTAATTTGGACTATTCAGCTCCGAATGGAATTTCCTTTGGGCTTCTCGGCCCGTTTAAGTTGGGCTCGGCCAAGTCAAATTTGGACTCGTCAAAAGCCAAAAGATATTATGTCTATTACAGTTTGACCCTTTATTTATTTTTAGTTTTATTCTAATAGATAGTATAATTATATACTAACTATGATTTTTTTTTTAAACTAGATTTTCATTTTTGATTTTATTTCAATAATTGACATAATAGAACATGAATTTTGGATGTAAAATTTATGTTCTATTAGGAATGATTTAAATCTCTTGTTTGATATTTTAGCTTTATTTCAATAGATAGTATAATTCTATACTAATTACGATTTTTAAGAAAAAAATTAAAATTAAAATTTTAATTTTATTTCAATAAATGATACAATAGAACATGAATTTTGGTTGTAAAATTTAAAATATTTGATATTCTATCTTTGATTAGAGTATTTTTTATCTAAGTATAATATTTTAAATTTAAGGGATCTAAGTATTATATACCTACAAACTTCAAGAGGGTCTAAGTATAATTTATTAACGGATATATTTACAGTAGGGGTCTAAGTGTTACGCGCGTACAAATTTCAGAAGGTTTGTGTGTAATATTTCAAATGTTAGGGGTCTGAGTGATTAAGTGATAAACCTCAAGGGGTCTGTGTGTAATTCATCCTTATATTTTATGTACAATTGTTTATATCTCATTTACTAGAAAATATATGAAAGTTTTTCGAAAAACTTGAGTTTTCCAATGAAAAATACATTTTCAACAACAACAACAACGAAAAAAAGTCTTGTAAGTGTGTTTTGTAAAGATGTTTTTTCATTGGAAAATTGTATATTAAACTTATACTTTTGTAATCTAGATGGTTCAATCCATTTTCACATTCCTAATGGCTAGTCACTCTTATCCCTTTGAGAACATGCTTTAGACCAACTCAAACAACGGTGGTTAGTCGCTGAACTTAAGGGAGTAGTCGGGATCAAGGCAGGCCCTATAGTATAAAAATAAAAGTATGGGTTTTAGGCCTCATATATGAAAAAAGCCCCAAATTTAAAAATAAATAATGTAATATAAACTAAAAAATAAAATTTACTACAATATAGCCTAACGAAATAATTTTTGAAAGAGTAAACTAACAAAAAAATAAAAAATTTTGGGCCCAAAAGTCCAAACCGCCTCACACAATCATATTTATTAAATGACAAAAAAAAGATGTACAAAAAAAAGTGCTGATAAAATTCATCTCTTTCTCCAATTGAAAGAAGTATAATAAACATCTTTTTTTAGTCAAAAAAAAAAAAATCAAACCAAATACATTTTCTACTTCTCTTAAACTTATTTTTTTTTCTCACTTGAACGCAAAACACCAATTAAACAATGCATTCTCATTAAAAAAAATATTTTGATAAAATTCTTATTCGTTACAAATAAAATATAACAAAAATTTAGGTGAAAGTTGCATAGATAAATAAATAAAATTCAAAGATAGTAAAATAATCCAAAAAAAAAAATAACAGTGAATTTATTTATAATAAAGTCAATCATCTAATACCACAGTTTCGATAAAAAATATATAAAACAAATAAAAAGAACAAAAAAAAATTAATGAAGAAATTAATTTTATTCCTATAAATATTTATGATCAGAAGTCATATTATTAATCAAAAAAATATATTAGCAAAATTTGAATAAAAAAATAATTAGCAATTTACAATCTCATCAAAAAGTAAAAATAATAGATTTTAAATTGAAAAATTAAATTATTATTAAAAAAATAAAAAAAATCTCATTGGCCGTCATAACTTTAGGCCCCAAATGTTGTTGAGCCACCTCTGGTCGGGACAAGTCAAGACACCCTATAGCCAAAAAAAAACTTTTGTTAAAACTACATATTTTGATAAATAAGTTAAAAAAAATGGTATCTCGGTAGATAATTTGAACATAACGATAGTGTGATCATTACATCATTAATTCTACCCATGAGCCAGGTCGGGTTTTGGGTCCCTTTGGAGGCATGAGAAGGGTCTGGATGTGGTGGGCTCCAACTTTGAATGGAATATATCACTTTGAGGGACACTTGTCAGAAATTTAAAAAAGATTGTGTCGACCAAATTTTTTAGGACTACGGTACCTAAAATTAAAAAAAAAAATATTCGAGGTGTTTATATAATTTTTGTAGTTATTTTATAATAAAAAATTTATTATTTTATGAGTGATTTATAATTTTTATGGATATTTTTACCATAGTTATGAGTATTTTTGTTATTGTCATGGTAACTATTTTTATCATATTTTTGAGTGTTTTTATCAATGTTGTGAGTGATTTTTATCACTGTTATAATAATTATTTTTATCACTTTTATTCAGTATTCCTACAATAATAAAAACACTCACAAATATAGTAAATATCAGTACGGTGCCGATTTTATTTTTTCGGTACCGTAAACAACTCAAAATTTTTTTTATCAAATTTTGAATACCAAAATGGTTATTTAATAGTCAATTAAAGTTAATGAAACTTACTAATTTAGTCATTTATATTGATTTGGTACCAAAAAATTGATATTTTTTTCTATAATTATAGGGCTCGTTTGGTTGCCGTATTAAAAATAGATGGATTGGATAAAATAATACAGTCTAATACAAATACTGATGGATAAAATACAAGATTAAATATGGTATTAGAATAATATGTAATTTTATCTAGTGTTTGACAATACACAATATAGGCGTTGGATAGTAGTTATTGAATCCAATCGGTTGTTTGGTTAGAGAATTATTTCATCGTATTAATGTTGAATTAACAAAAATACCTTCAATTAGTGTTTGTTATATTGATGACATCTTGATTTTATTATTTGTTATAATATCACATCTCTTGATGGTATTAAAATATCTCCATAATACAAGTCTATTGTATAAAAAATATACGATTAATATACGTTTTTGAAATTAATATGATTTCAAATTTACTTACCAAACGAAGTATTATGTCCAATTAAATAAAAAATAATGTAATCTAATATTTAATTTCTTCGTACTACGTCTATCAAACAAGTCCATAGCGTTTTTTATAGAGGTTTTACTTTGGTGGTTGTTGCTAGTCAATTTTGGTGGTTGATTCATAACTGGGAAGTTGGACTATTGATTCAAGTTTTCAACCAAATTCGTCTCTTTCTTGTTGCGGCATGTGTCACTTCTGGGTTGGTTTAGATACCTCTTGAATCAACAACATCGTCCTTTGGGACTTACATTCATCGGAATGGGTATTTTCTTGGGTTTTTCTTGTAACACCGTTAATCATGTGATTATTGCTTGAGATTAACGGTTGACCAAAAAACTACCGCTTTTACTGTTGGGCTTTAAGGTTGTAGATTTGAATTTTATCGTCCTTCTTCTTATAATAGTGTACTATGGGTAATCCGTGTCTGAAAATACGGTGCAATGTAAATGGTTTTAAGAGAGATGTTGGTGGCTGTTGAATAAGCCTATTGAAGACCGTTGGATGAGCTTATTGAAACATACTCTATTTTATATTATGTTCTAAAAAAAATTTGTTACAGGTGTTTAAGTTTACGCCGACTACTCTCTAGAGCTCGAATACTTACCACAATAATTTGAGCGGGTTAAGAACATATATATCCTCTGAAGTCTGAAGAACAAATGTGGTTGACCCTTTTGAGTATGAGAAGTGCTGAACTTAAGACATTTAGGGTACCAAAGATTTAGCTCAACTACTGATTTCTGGTAATCCAAATATCTCAAGTTTAATATTGCTCATAATCTCTAAGAATTAGTCACTCTTATTCCTCATAGAATATGTTCTAAATTCGCTCAAACTATGATTGTGAATATCCGACTTCGACGGAATAGTGGACTTAATACCTTCTCCAATTCGAGATAGGAGCGGCCAGATTCATGCTTTCTCTGACCAAAACCGATTTATCATTATACCCGTGGGCTGGCAAAATGAAAATTACATCATGATATGTTAGGCATTACCCAAGAATGACTTCAGTTTCAAATGTCTCGATAAAATAGTTTGGATGATAAGATTTCGGTATTTAATATCTTTAAATTCTAAATTCAAATCCTAAAAAAGATGATTTGATTAACTGGTACTTGTAATTTACGAATTATAATCTACATACAGGATTTACATAATAATCATGGGTTCAAAAAGCGTGTGATTGAGATAAAATAGTGGGAATTCGTCAAAACCTCAATCCAATCATGAAGAAAGATAAAAATTTGTTTGATAAGCTTCCGTAGTATTAAATAGTTGGAAAGGTAAAGATTGACTAAACCACACCACAATTCTTTACGGTATATTGTGTAGATATCAATCATCTCTAGCTGTTCTTTTTATTAGATTAACGACACTGGATTGACACACAATCTGGACTCTCAAAAGGGAAATTTTCGTAAATGAAAAAATATTGATCCATTAATATCGAGTGAATGAAGAAGGACAGTGTCGGTTGTAAAACTCTTTCATCGAGTAAGCGATCATAACAAAGGGATGATAAAGAAGTCTCAACTAACATCATGCCAGCAATCACGGTAAGATAGGACGACAAGTGGCAAGTAGACATAAAAAAGATTGGGCGTACAAGACACACAAACAATGAACCAGTTGAAAACGCCAAAAATTGACAAAATACTCTTAGGATTAAGTAAAATAGCGAAATTTCGTGAAAGAAAATGAACTCGTAGGATCTACCTAGGAACGCCAAAAACGAAAGATGTGCCTATATATAAACTTAGGACTTGACTACGATAGTGATAAAATATTTTTGGTATTATATCTTTAAAATTTATTTTTTAATAGATATTTTTATGGGTCATTTTATAATCAAAAAATTTATTATTTTTATGAATATTTTTACCACTGTTGTTATAAGTATTTTTACTCTTTTTTTCGATATAAAAAAAACCACTTTTATGGGTGATTTATTATATTTGTGGATATTTTTACTATTATTGTGAATATTTTTATCATTGTTGTAATAATTATTTTTATTATTTTTTTTGATATTACAATTGATGATACTTAAAATAAACCCTAAGCACGAGCTCAGAAAATGAGTCCAGCTCGGGAGGTCAGGTAAGATATGCAGAGCTCATCCAGCCATAGTCAGAGCTCGTCCAGCCATAGCTGGAGCTCTCCCCAAACTAAATGATATGGGAAGCGGTGAGGAGACAGCAAGATGATAGAGAACACCTTCGAAATAATAGCCAAGCTAGAATCAAGGCATAAAATCCTTAATCAACCAAGATCCTCTCCAAAGATTAAGGAGGATCTCACGATGGAAGGCAAAAATCTCAGGATAAGATCCATTAAACTAGCCATGTGGAGTTCAGGTAATGTCCGGATTGGGGAAAGTAAGGGGGCAAATTCTCTTACTTATAGGAAGAAAAATCGGATTAGAGGGAAGCAAGAGGCTATAAGAGTAGGGTAAGCCTCCATTGAGAGGGGACAGGCAATAGAGCCAAGAAGAACCCTAATTTCTTCCACACTACACTGTAACAAACCCAACGCAGTCAATAAGAAAAGAGGAGCAAGAGTCTCCATTCAAAAGTGGACTAGCCGAGCTCCCAGGCCGGTGAACCACTGTAATATCGTTGTGTTCAAATCCCTTCCCCCAATTTTCCTAAGCATCTACCAGCATTTTTGGCATGAGCCTTGTAACTCAGACATCATATTTGATCTCATGCACACCCACATCCTTTGCTCATCTTTTGTAAATTAACACCATCAGTTTGGCCAGTCTGTGGGAACGATTGTTCCTATTACAAATAAGCTGATCTTTCAGTGATTGATGGTCTCAACTTGCAACATGAGCAGAAGTCAAATAAATCCACCACGAGTGATAGATCAACGGGACGTCGCCGACGACGGACAGCCTGAGAACGTCCAGGAGACGAACCCTCCCAGGGAGACGAACCCTCCCAGGGGGATTCCCCCCACCAACAATGAGTTGGCAGCCCTTCGCCAAGCCAACGAGCGCTTGATACAACAGAATGAGGAGCTCTTGAAACTCTTGCACTGCCCACAGGAGGCACAACGGGCCCAAGAAGGCCAGAATAACCCCCCACGCAGGGAACAACAACACCTCAACCCCCTTAGAGAAGCCGACGAAAGGGGGGAAAATAGCCAGACCATGGGGGAAGTCCCTCATCAACCCCTTAGGAACGGCCACAACGAAGAGGTACAAAGTCAGAACGGTGGGGACGAGAGGGACGATTTTTTTCCCTACCAGCAGGACAGGAAAGAACAGCACTGGGAGCAACGTTTCAAGGACATCCATCAAGAGCTCAGCCACATGAAAGAGGCTGTAAAGAGCAAGGCTCCGGTTACAATGGACGCCCTAGTACAACAGACTGAGTCCCCATTCACCACTGGAGTACTGCACTTTCCTCTCCCACCAAAGTTCAGGATGCCTCAGATAGAGGTCTTTGACGGAACGAAAGATCCCGTAGATCATCTCAACACTTACAAGAACCAGATGGAGCTGCATGGATACCAGGATATGTACGTTGCAGTGCTTTTGCCATCACGTTAAAAGGCTCTGCCCTGGCTTGGTTTCACAGGCTCCCACCAGCCTCGATCTCGTCCTTTAGAGAGCTCTCCATAGCTTTTGTATCTCACTTTATAGGAGCTCGGATATACAGAAAGTCGAGCTACCACCTGTTGAATGTGAAACAGGGACCCCAAGAGAACCTGAGGTCTTATGTCCAAAGGTTCAACTCGGAATCACTAAAAGTAGACGTCCCAGACGAGAAGTTTGTCATAACTGCCTTCATAGCTGGATTGGGAGTGCAGTCCAAGGACTTGATGTTCTCTATATCGAAGAACCCTCAAGCAAGCATGGCTGAGGTGTTAGCCAAGGCAGAAAAGTACATAAACGGTGAAGAAGCACTCCTTTCCAAGGTGGGGAGTGCATCCTCACGAAAGGAGAAGGACAAAGAAGAGAAGAAAATGGACCGAAGCCCCAGGAAAGAAAAAGGGCGAGAAAGGTCTCCAATGAGGGATAGAGATCGCTCCCCCAAGAGAAGAGGAAATGTTAGAGACCGCTTGGACCCCATGCAGCCTGAGCTACAACCTAGATACGGACCTCAGCGATTCACCCCGCTCACCGCCGTTGTATCCCAAGTTCTGTATGAGGTCCAAAACGAGAAGTTCCTAAGGTGGCCACCTCGGATGAAGGCGGATCCAACAAAGAGAGACCCCACAAAGTATTGTGACTACCACAGGGATCATGGTCACCATACCGATGACTGCATTCAATTAAAGAAGGAGATCGAGTTCTTAATTCAACGATGACAGTTGCGTCGTTTTGTGGTCCATGACAACCAGAATCGAGCTCTTCCACCGCCACCACCTCAACAGCAAGCACCTACACCACATCAGCAGCCTTTAGGTGAGATCAGAGTGATATCTGGAGGATTCGCGGGAGACGGAGAATCCAGCTCAGCGAGGAAAGCACACCTCCGACGAATCAGAGCCGAAGAAGCTTTCGAGGTGCATACTGTATCCAAAACACCACGCTTAGATACAGCTATCACTTTTTTAGATTCTGATTTGGAAGGATGTCAATACCCCCATGATGATCCATTGGTGGTAAGAGCCGTGGTAGCTAACAGAACCGTTCATCGAGTTCTGATCGATAACGGGAGCTCGGCAGACATCATTTTTGCGCCTGCATTCGACAAAATGGACATAGGAAGGGAAAAACTCGAACCTGTAAGTACTCACTTGCTAGGTTTCTCAGGAGAAAGGGTGCTCCCCCTGGGCTCAATCCAACTTGTGTGCACCCTAGGTGACCCGCCTTGCCAGACCACCATGACTGTAAAATTCCTAGTGGTTGATACACCGTCTGCATACAACATCCTGCTTGAAAGACCTTCCCTTAATTCTATGAGGGCAATCTCATCTGTCTATCACTTGGTCGTCAAATTTCCAATAGAAAATGGAATCGGAGTGGTCCGGGGAGACCAGCGTGTAGCAAGAGAATGCTACATGGTGTCTGTGAAGATGAAAGAGGTTGAGAACATCCAATTGGATGAACTTGACATGAGAGACGAGCTGGAGACAAGACCAATCCCGTCGGAGGAGCTAGAACCTGTACAGCTAGATGAAGAGCCTGAGCACCTTGTTTACGTAGGATCCAAGCTGAGCAGAGAGATTAAGGAGCTTCTCATCCAGTTTTTGAGGCAAAACATGGAGGTGTTTGCCTGGAAACAAGAAGACATGGAAGGCATTGAATCTTCGGTTATCATGCATAAGCTCAGCGTGAATCCAAGTTGCAAACCCATCAAACAAAAGAGGAGGAGTTTCACCCCAGAACGTCAAAAAGCCATTAACGAAGAGGTCAACAAACTTCTACATGCCAAAGCCATTAGGGAGGTGGATTACCCAGTGTGGCTAGCTAATGTTGTCCTCGTAAAGAAGACAAATGTCAAGTGGCGCCTCTGCATTGACTTCACTAACCTCAATAGGGCTTGCCCCAAGGACAGTTTTCCCTTACCTCGAATAGACTTGATTGTGGATGCCACCGCTGGTCACGAGCTCCTCAGCTTCATGGACGCTTTCTCCGGATATAATCAGATTAGAATGGACCCTAATGACCAGGAGAAGACCTCCTTCATAACCGAGCAGGGAACGTACTGCTACCAGGTTATGCCCTTCGGTTTGAAGAATACAGGAGCCACTTATGAACGCTTGGTGAATAAAATGTTCCAAAAACAGATCGGAACGACCATGGAAGTATACATTGATGATATGTTGGTCAAATCGCTGAAAGCAGAGCTCCATATCAAACATTTGGCGGAATCTTTCCAGGTCTTAAAAGAATACAAAATGAAGCTCAATCCCGCCAAGTGTGCCTTTGGAGTTTCTGCTGGAAAGTTTCTGGGCTTCATAGTCAATAGCAGAGGGATAGAGGCGAACCCAGAAAAAGTAAAGGCGGTATTGGATATGCAACCTCCGTCCAATGCAAGGGATGTGCAGCGTCTAACAGGAAGAATAGCTGCCTTAAGCCGCTTTGTGTCCAGGTCAAGCGACAAGTGTCAACCTTTCTTTCAAATATTAAAGAAGGCCTTCCAGTGGGATACCCAGTGTGATGAAGCGTTCAGAGCACTGAAGAATTATCTGAGCTCCCCACCTACTTTAGTGAGCCCGGTGGAAGGTGAGGTCCTTACTCTTTATCTAGCTGTGTCACTCAACAAGCGTAGCGCTAGTAAGGGATCGCGACAGAGCTCAACAACCAGTATATTACTGTAGCAGAGCTCTGAGGGGGGCAGAGGAGAGATATCCAAAGATGGAGAAGCTCGTTTTAGCCTTAGTCACAACCGCCAGGAGGCTCAGGCCTTATTTCCAAGCCCACACTATCGAGATCCCAACAGATCAGCCAATGAAGCAAGTATTTAGTAAACCAGAGACTTCGGGCAGGCTGGTTAAGTGGGCCATTGAGCTTAGCGAGTTCGATATCAGGTATAAACCGAGAACAGCCATCAAAGGGCAAGTGCTGGCTGACTTCATTACAGAATTCACAGCAGGAACACCCATGGAGGCCGCACAGCTGGTACCTGACCTCCCCACGTGGAAACTTTCTGTAGATGGAGCTGCCAACGCCCAGGGTAGCGGAGCTGGCTTAATTTTGACCTCCCCTGACGAAATAGATGTTGAATATGCATTAAGGTTTGAGTTTAAAGCCTCGAACAATGAGGCAGAATATGAGGCTGTCATAGCAGGTTTGAACCTTGCTCACTCAATGGAAGCAGAACAGTTGGAGATCTGCAGTGACGCTCTGCTCGTGGTAAAGCAGATTGAAGGATCTTACGAGGTCAAGGGCGAGAAAATGATCTTTTACCTCAGAAAGGTACAAGAGTTGATTAGGAGATTTGTGCAAGTCAAGATTATACATGTCCCCAGATCAGAGAACGCTCGAGCAGATGCGCTAGCAAGGTTAGCAACTACTTCACAGGAGAATTTAGATAGGTTGATACCAGTAGAGCAGTTGGCGGAACCATCAGTAGGAGTTGATAAGGAGGAAGTTTTCCCAGTCCTTTCCCCACCTGTTTGGATGGACTCAATTAGGGAGTACCTTCAGAACGGGACTTTGCCAACAGACCCCAAGGAGGCTGCAAAGATAAGGGTAAGGTCAGCCAGATTTTCTATTATACAAGGAAACTTATACAAGCGAGGATTTTCGATGCCTCTCCTCAGATGCGTAGGAGATGAGGATGCCGATTACATTCTTAGAGAGATTCATGAAGGAGTTTGCGGTAACCATATCGGAGCTCGAACACTGGCGGGAAAAGCTTTGAGGCAGGGGTATTACTGGCCCACCATGCTAAAGGATGCCACCGACCTGGTTAAGAAGTGTAAGGCATGTCAAATACATGCCAACATCTCTCATTGCCCACCAGAATTCCTAACCTCGGTGGTAAGCCCCTGGCCCTTTCAGCAATGAGGATTGGACATTCTTGGCCCTCTACCCACCAGCATAGGGCAGTGTAAATTCGCCATAATCGGAGTGGATTATTTCACCAAATGGGCTGAGGTGGAGCCTTTGGCCACAATCACGAAGCAAAAGGTTCAGAATTTCACTTGGAAGTCCATAGTCTGTAGATTTGGGGTACCTAGAGCAATCGTCTCTGATAATGGTAAACAATTTGACAACCCGAAGTTCAAGAAGTTTTGTGCAGAGCTGGGTATAAAGAATTATTTCTCGGCCCCAGCCCATCCACAATCAAATGGACAAGCAGAGGTGACGATCAAGACAATCAAAGCAGCCTTGAAGACCAAGCTCGAGTCTTTGAAGGGAAAGTGGGTTGAGTATATCCCAAAAGTGTTGTGGACATACAGAACAACCCCTAGGACAGCAACTCAGGAAACACCGTTTGCTTTGACGTTCGGAACTGAAGCAATGTCGCCTGTAGAGATAGGGATACCATCCCCTAGAACCGAGCTCGCGGATCCAGAGCACGATGATGAATCCCTTCTGCTGAACCTCGACCTCTTAGATGAGAGAAGAGAGAGAGCTCTGTAGCACATTCAGAGTTATCAGAGAAAAATCGCAAGATACTACGACAGGAAGGTAAAGCATAGAAGCTTCAAGGTTGGAGACTTGGTGCTTAGGAGGCTTCTGCTTGCGAGAAAAGATTCCACGCACGGGAAGTTGGGGCCAAACTGGGAAGGCCCCTACGTCGTTTCAAGAGTGATTAGACCGGGGAACTATGAGTTACAAACAGAAGAAGGAAAGATCCTACCTCACTCTTGGAATGCAGAACATCTTAAGAAGTTCTTTCAGTAAGTTTTCCTTGTATTAGAGCTATTTTCAATAAAAATAAACAAGTTTTTGATTCATCCTCATACGGTTTCCAAAAAAGAAAAGCAAAAAATAAATGAGACGAGCTCTACAGCTCAAGATAAGCTATTCAGCTTATAAAGAACGAAGTGAGTGCTACAACTCAAGATAAGTCATTCAGCTTATACAGAATGACACAAGCTTATAAAATTCAAGATGAGCTCCTCAGCTCATAAACAAACGATAAACTTCTAAGCTTATAAAATTCAAGGTGAGCTCTTCAGTTCATAAATAAACGATAAGCTTCTAAGCTTATAAAATTCAAGATGAGCTCCTCAGCTCATAAAGAAACGATAAGCTTCTAAAGCTTATAGAATCCAGAATGAGCTCCTTAGCTCATCTAATCAGAGTTGAGCTCTTCAGCTCATAGAGAGGAAAAACGAGTTCCTCAGCTCATATACGCACATACACGTTCAAAAAGAAAGATCTGATATTCAAGGATTCACAGATACAAGTGTTCAAAAAGATGTAAGAGAAAAACGAAGTTGGGCATCTTCATTAATCAGAAGGGGAAGGGAATACAAGGAGGTAGAACTCCTAATTCTTCTTAAGATGTGACTTCAGCTCGGCAACTTCCTCCTTCAGGCGCGCATTCTCCTCCTTCAGCTCATCCCTTTCTTGTTCAGCCTTGTAGAGTGAGTCAAGAAGCTTCTGGCCTGTTGGGGTAAGAAAAACAGTGGCAAGGGAGTCAGGTGAGAAGGAGTCATCCCTCTTACGCCTCTTTGAACTCGTGCTAGTATTCTCCTCATCAGAGTCTTCTTCCTCACCTATGTCCTTCTCGTCAGACTCAGAGGGAGAGGTCCAAGGAGAATCTGGGATGGAGGAAAACTCATATTCAATAGCCTCAGCCCCAAGCAGATAAAGGTTCTCATTCGTCATCAACTCCGAAAAAGTCATGGGCTCTACGAGCAGCAGCTCATCTATATTCATCATCTCTGGCAAGTCTAGATTATGAGGACCTGCACAACAAGAATATAATAAGAATAACTCTTCGTGGAAAAAGTTAAAGAGATCTCAGCTTGGACATACCAATGCGAGAAAAGCTCTTCTAGGACCGTGGTATCCTATTATCAGAATAGCGCAGCTCAGGAGACCGCCAAGACTTCCCAGAAGCAAAAAAGAAGCGTCGGGACCACCCTTCAGGATTGGAAGGAAGGTCCAAAACTAAAAGAGGTGAATCAAAATGCCTCCAACGAAAGAAACTGAAGCAGGGAACATCGTCTTCCTCGATCTCGAAGAAGTAAAGGAACTCGGCAACAGAAGGGAATCCATCATTGCCATACAGGCGCCAAAAGAGGAAAAAACTGACCATAGCAGCCCATCCTCGAGGAGAAAGGCGAGAGGGGCATAGACCATAATGGGCAAGAACTCGCCCAATGGAAGGATGAATGGGAAGGCGAAGTCCCATGTCCATTGCACCTTCAAAAAAGAAAACTTCCCCTTGAGAAAGATAGTTGCAAGGCTCGTCAGGAGTAGGTACTCGCAGAGGCAAGTTAAGATCAGGGAAGAATCGTTTTTTGATGGCTACCAAATCAGAAGGCTCTAATGTTGAAGGAGACAAGTAGCGACAATGCCACTTCCAATCGATTCCGAAAGAAGTGCGTTCCTTGAACACAGAAGAAACGGAGGCAGCCATCAAGGATTACGGTGAAAACAGAAAGCAACCACGAAGATTCAAGAAGAGACTCAGAAATATTTTGGCAAAAGAGAAAGAAACACAGGAGATATTAGGAGGCTTGAAGAAAATCGTAAGCTTTTAGGAAACCAAAAACCACACGGAAGGCAGAGTCGGCGGTCCTTTGGTTTCCTAATTAATAAAGGTAGTTACGATTTTGGAAAACAGTTGGGTAAATGCGGGAAGGTGAGTCAGCACAAGGTAACCCCTCTCAATACATTCAATACAATTGGAAATAAGTCTGACCCTACTTAAACCAAATTTTCCTCATACTTCTTTGAGTTGAGCTCAGCTCGGTTGGTAGCCTGGCATCTCCATAGCAAATTTTTGAGACCTCCAGTTCAAAGAACCATGCTCACATCAGGCTGATGAGTTCCTGATAAGTTCCTTAGAACCCGGCAGCTCATAAAGTCCTTAATTTTGCTTTAAGAAGGACTGAGGTACTTCCCAAAGCAAAGGGGGCAAGGGGAGTATAAAATAAAGGAAGACATAACTATATTTCAAAGCCAGAAGTCAAATCGCAACACATCTCAAAAACAAAAGTAGGTACATTAAATACAAGTCAAAAAAAAAAAAAACACTAAGTCTCTGAAGGTGGATCTTGAAGTTCAACAGAGGAAGCCTCAGTAGCAGGATTAGAGCTCGGAAGATCAGCAAGCAAGGACTCAGGGGTCAGAGGAGTAGTAGTCTCAAGGATGCTGGCCCCAGGAACCTCTACTCCGTCACCTGGCAATTTTTGATTAAGGGTCCTGGACACGAGGTCAGCAGAGAAGGAATTGGTACATGGAATAGCTGGAGAAGCAGGTATACCCTGGTTCAAAGCTTCAGTTGGGGGAATCGAGGTGTCTTCCTCATTATCAGAGTCAGATCCTTCCATTTCTTCCTCAGTAGAGATAGGGAAGTTGAAGTCCAGATCTGGAAAAGCCTTGATAGCCTTGCGCCTAAAGGCAAGCCACCCAGTAGCCCACAAGGTGGTGGCGTCATCCTTCAGCTCTGCCACCTCGTTATCCCTCTGTCTGACCAGGTCTTTCTACACCTCAAACTCCTCGCAGAGCTTGCCATTTGCCTCGTTGAGAGTGAGGTACTCCTGTTTTTCCTGCCGAAGGGAATTTTTGGCATCAAAGGCCTCTCGACTAGCCTTGGTCCAGGCCTCAGACTTGAGCTCCAGATCCTCCTTGGTTATCCGTAGCTCATCTCGAGCTTTCTTTTCCCCTTCCTCAGCTCTGACCTTGACGGTTAGGGTGTGTTTGAGGTCGGATGCTTGCTTCTCTGCTTGCTCCATAAGACCTTGCACCTGAGTCCTGAGGTCCTTATTCTCAAAGGACAACTCAGCAACTTTGATCTCATACGCCTTCAGAGCCTTAACAGAGCGCTCATAAGACCGAACCCGGTACAATAGACCCTTCACATGGAGGGCCGTCTGAGGACACAAAGGAAGTTCAGCAAGTTACGTGAGATTATGATATAAGGGTAAGTAAAGATGAAAAAGTGCTAGTACTTACAGCAGCTGCTCCCTGAAGAGCTGAAGCAATGGATTCCTCGAGGGGCACATAAGCAGCCTTCATGACGTCAGATTCAGAAAAAATAGAAGAAACAGCTCCCGCAGCGAGATCCATGTTATCGAAGAAAGAATCTTCATCTTCCTCTTCAGGTTTTCTCCCTCTCTCAACAATCTTCCCGGAAGCACTGTATGCGACAGTGAGGGGTTGGAGATCGGAGATCTGTCCCAAAGCTCTCTTGACCTCAGAAGAGGAAGGGGAAGTCTGACCTCCCACTTGAGCTTGTACCAACGCAGGCTGAGCCTCTGAGGGGGAAGAGGTGGCTGCAATTTGAGGAGTGTCGGATGAGGAAGGCAATGCCTTGGTGGGAGCCTGTTCTTTAGCGGATGAAGAGGGTGAAGACATCTCCAACCTTGGAATTTTAGCCCGGGTAATAGGGCCGCTTCCAGAGCCGACCTAGGTCTTGCGCTTGCCAGATTTACCGCTCTTCATCAACTTCTCAACCTTAGCCTGGAGCTCGTCAGGAGTAGACTTCATGGTGGAGGGTCCTAGAAGGTCTGGGTTGAATCAAAAAAAAAAAAAAAAAGGAGGAGAAAGAAAGCGTTAGTGATGTTACCTTCCTCAACACCTACAACTTATATTGGAATAGCTAAGGTCACCGGGGGAGGGCTCAGACCTAACTCTACCAGGTATCGAGGCTCGATGAGATCAGCGTATCTCTCTGGCTTAAGTTTTCCCAGTTTCAATAGCACCCTGTTATCTTCAGGGCAGAGCTCAGGTCGAGAACCTAAAAAGAAAAAAAAAACATGCAAATAAGAGCAAAATTAGAGGCTCATAAGTTCCAGATCAAAGCTCAGTCAGCTCGAATAAAGACTCACCCAAGTTTTCTGGTCTAGACCAGGCCGTAGGGATACCAAGAGTGTCTGTTTTATCAGCAGGGTTATACTCCCAGTTGGTACCCCCAACAAAAAAGAAATGATTTTTCCACCATTTTATGAGAAGTTGGGAGGTCGGTAATAATCTTCCTAGCGGCGTTTCGCTTGGAAATGTACAGAAAGCCCTCAGAAGAGGTCAGCTTGACATTGAAAAGTTCCATAAGCAGAGAAATGCTAGGGACCCCAAGTTTATGCTTGTTAAAGATGACTAAAAGGCCTACCATAACGCCATAGAAATTGGGAGAAAGCTGGGAAGGGCAGACATTGAAGTGTTGCATAACACCCTTGATAAAGGGGTGCATAGGAAAGCGAAGGCCGTTCTCAAAAGCAGCAAGGAAGAAACAGACCCTCTTACGCACCTGTTCTACGTAATAGATGGACTTGTCCGAGCACCAGGGTTCGACTCCAGGAGGAAAATCGTAACGAGCCTTATAAGCTCTCATCAATGCAGGGGCCTCTCTACTGTGGCCTACGAGCTCGGCATGCCTAAAGGCAGCCCCCAGGTATGAAGACCTATCAGCAACCCCAACTCCACTCACCTTGCCCTTACATTTGTCAGGCTTAGGGGGCACGGGAGAAGACGTGGAAGGGGGCTCCTCGGTGCCGTCCTCGGCTTCCACAGCCTCAACACCAGGAAAATTGTCAATTTTCTCACCTACATCCCCTAAATCGGTGTCCTCCTCGACAGACCGGTCACCTAGGAGAGAAACAGAGGAACGGGTAGTACCAGAAGAGGCAGACATGATTGGGCAAGAAAATGGGAGATTAAAAGAGCGGTAGAGGGGAGAAATGTTCACTAGACACTCCTTAACAACTCTAAAGTTTGCACAGTAACTCCCGACAGCAAGGATTTGCACGATGGCACCCCAGTCAACAAAGGAAGGAAGAGGGGATAGACAACAATCACGATTCCAGCAATAAAAGAACCGAAAAGACCAAAAATGCAATAACCACCTCGAGCTCGAGGGATCCAGAACGAGGAAAGATGCGAAAAGAGGTAGAAATGGCGTACCTAGTTGGGAGAGAGCAACGAACAACAATCCAGGGCCAAATCAAAAAGGGGAAGCATTGTGAGTCCTCGAATCGAGCGTAGGAAAATCGATTTTGAGCAAGAATCAGAAAGCTTTGAGACAGAAAGCCGAGAATTCACAAAGGCAAGAAGATCGAAGAACAGAGAAGAAGCCGAACAGTAGGGAAAGACGGTTCTTGACAGCCGTTTGAACATTTAAAGCTTGAGAGGCGTGGGTTGGAACATGCGCGGGAATCGAGGAAGCCATGATTGTTGAAAACCGTCAGAGGACACTTCTCACGTGCACACCAGGGTCAGCCACGCACGGATCCAGCTCGGTTTTAAAGCAGCTCAGCCCTTGTCCAAGCTCGCTTGAGGCAGGGGCTGGGGGGCAACTGATGATACTTAAAATAAACTCTATGCACGAGCTCAGAAAATGAGCCCAGCTCGGGAGGTCAGGTAAGATATGCAGAGCTTATCCAGCCATAGTCAGAGCTCGTCCAACCATAGCTGGAGCTCTCCTCAAACTAAATGATATGGGAAGCGGTGAGGAGATAGCAAGATGATAGAGAACACCTTCGAAATAATAGCCAAGCTAGAATCAAGGCATAAAATCATTAACCAACCAAGATCATCTCCAAAGATTAAGGAGGATCCCACGATGGAAGGCAAAAATCTCGAGATAAGGTCCATTAAACTAGCCATGTGGAGTTCAGGTAACGCCCGGATTGGGGAAAGTAAGGGGGGAAAATCCCTTACTTATAGGAAGAAAAATCGGATTAGAGGGAAGCAATAGGCTATAAGAGCAGGGTAAGCCTCCAATGAGAGGGGACAGGCAATAGAGCCAAGAAGAACCCTAATTTCTTCCACACTACACTGTAACATACCCAACGCAATCAATAAGAAAAGAGGAGCAAGAGTCTCCATTCAATAGTGGACTAGCCGAGCTCCCAGGCCGGTGAACCACTGTAATATCGTTGTGTTCAAATCCCTTCCCCCAATTTTCCTAAGCATCTACCAGCATTTTTGGCACGAGCCTTATAACTCAGACATCAAACTTGATCTCATGCACACCCACATCCTTTGTTCATCTTTTGTAAATTAACACCATCAACAATAATGATAAAAATATCAATAATAATAATAAAAATATTCATGAATATAATTAATAGAGGTATGGTAAAAAAAAAATTGTCAAACTTAACATCAAAGGAGAAGTAAACATCTACTAAAGCTGCAGTGTTGCAGCCTTGTACTTGCAGTATACGGCTGGCGCACATGGTGTGGACATTCAGCTGGATAGTACCCAAAAAAAAAAAAATTTGATATAATAGCGTGTTTGGAGGTCAAAAAGATAGGGGATTGGAATGGATTTGCTTTCTTCATCCAATTAACATTGTTTGGTTTGAACAATTTGGTAAATAGACGTTTATGGTTGGCCTAATCGTCCTCGGTATTAAATCTGAAAGTCATGAATTCGAGTATCATCATTTTCTTTCTTATAATAGTGTTTGATAAAAAAAAATGATAAATGATGAAAAATTATCATAACTCGTATTTGATAGGTGTATGTTGACACATGTAGGATCCATGATGTCGTATCAAATCAAATACCATAATCATTCTTTGCATTAATACAAAAATGAAGTAAAATGCAATCTAATGAATTGGAGACTAATTCAGTCATTTGTCCACAAATTCTACGTGGGTTAAATTTCAAGGTTTTGAAACCCACCACTTGCTTGGGTTTGATCTATTATACATTGTTGGGTTTTGGCAAAAATGCTTGTAATTTCCGGGTCCCAAAACTCCGACCAAGCAAAGATATAAAAGTGTAAGTTGTACTCTATTTCAATCCAAGCCTTTTATCTCGCCCAAGCCCACAAAACCGAGAAAATTTTGAGGTTTAACACGCCACTTGACAGTGTTATATATTATGTATAATCAATAAAAAATTAGGGTGGGGTTATTACCATATTACAAATTTTTGTTTTCAAGAGTTTCTCTTACTTTTGGCATAGCAGGTTCGCACGACGGATTATTAGCTCAGTGGTATAGCGCCCATCATTAAACTATAAATCATAAAATTATAAAGATCATCTTTTGTATACCCACATTCACTAATAATTAAATTCACCCTCATTCTATACTCTCCCCACTTATGACTAAAACTTATATCAATTTTCACCTTTAATATTTTTTTCTATAACTCAAGTTTATTTTATTTTGTTATACGTGTTTTTTTTTTTATCAATATCAGTAATTTTTATTTAAAGTTTATATATAATATTTATAGGATTAAATATATATGTATATATATACAACTATATAAACTTAACTTACTTTTTTTTTTAAAAAATTTAGGAGGTCGGTCCCCTTTTGTGGATTTATTTGGTGATAAGTCCATTAAAGAAACTTGTTTAATATGAAGTCTATTTTGATCTCTATTGTCTAACATATCATCAATAGTTATATTTAATTAAAATAAATTTAAAAATTAACAACTCCTAAACTTTAAGAATTTGACTAACATTAAAATTTTCTCTTTCATATCTATTTACTAGTCATTGCCCGTGTCTGAAGGCACTGCGTTACTTGTCAAAACTGAACAAAAAATTCTCCAAAGCAACAACACATATACAAATACATTAGGAAAAAAAATACTAATAGAACCAAATCAAATTTTACAATCTTTTAAGTAATAAATGATCTCAACAATATTTTTATTGTATTCGTCACCATTACCATAATCCAATTCAACAACAAAACATAATTATAAACTCAATCCACCAATGTAATCCACCAGTGAATTTTCAGCGGCAAGAATCCAATTCGTCGAACTCTCGAACCCAAATTACAAAAAACTTGTCCACCAAAAACCAATACTATTATAAACAAAAGGAATGATATAATATCAACAGATGAAAGATAGGTGAAATTGCTACAATCTACGAAAATTAGCTTATAATTATCTCAATCGCAACAAAAACTCACAAAAAAATTTCAGCGTGATTTTTTAAATAGGAAAAACAGTGCAATAGCACCCCCAGTATTGTTTGCTTACAACTACCTGTATGTGGCTTGAGTGAACATGGTCATCAGAAAAAAAAAAAAAAAAAAAAAACATAACATGTCAGTTAATAATATGGGCTAAAACAAGTCTCCCCAACTAAAAAAGACATCATCTCAAAAAATAGAAAAAAAAAAAAAAAAACAGTAGAAGAAAAACTTTAGGCCTGAATTTAACCTAAATTTGATCAGTTTAGATATTTATAATAATCATTCTTGAAGTTTTATAGCCAAGTTTTTCTTCTTACCGAAAGTCTTCAGTCCTAAATTTAACTTCATTAAATTTGTTAAACTATTTTGGCTTGGGGCCTGGTGCAAAATATCACGTGCCAGGATCTCACTTACCCGATTACACCATGGTTACCACAATGACGAAGCTCCTAGAAGAAACAAAGCAAATGAGATTGACGAATTCAAAATGCAATTCAAACCTTATCATGGGGAGGTGGCGGTGAAGTTAAAGGAAAAATTGAAATGCTGAAAAGGCATGAGATGCCACATTGTGAAATTCAGAAATTCACATAACCCATGTGAGATTCATAACACAGTGCACAAACCCTCTGCCACCTAAACTACAACTGAGAAATCAAAACCATAATATTTGCATATATGTAAAAATCAGTACTCAGTGTGTTTTAAGATAGAGATCACTACTCTATAATTCGAGCATTATACCAGGACAAATTGAAGTAATGCAACTTGGTACAACTTTAGTTTCCATGTTAAAATCCTATCAATCATCTCTACAAAGTCAGAGTAATAAACTCATATTCTAATACAAAACCACCACAGGTAATAAAAGATACAGGATTAAAAAAAAACAATTGCAATAGAGATCTAGAAACAAATAGAGAATTATTGAGACAAATTCTAAAACTACTCACATGCAGTCGTCAGTGTAGATGCCAAGTAAACACTTCAATATAAAGAGTAGTTTTTCTAGAGCAAGCTTGTAATGCCTAAACTTCTCCAAAAAGATCGAATTAACATGACAATTGGGTTTCACTTGAAGTCCAAAATTGTACCAACTTCATCCAAATGCACATAAAATTAAGAAAACCATAAAAAAACCAAAAAGAAATACCAAATACCCATCAAACCTAGTAAGGTTCTAGTATTGACTTTTCAATAGCTCAACTTTACTGTACATATCAAACTAAATCAGACCAAACTTCAAAATCACAAAACCAAATATAAATTTCAAAATGTTTTTTGTTAACAACTCAGATTATACAAAACCAATGCACTTATGCATAATATTACCATCACACAAAAAATCATGGTTAAATCTAAACAAACATAAGTTTTACAACTCTAATCATTAATCACCCAAAAGGTAAAACTCAGTTCTCCAATTTTGATCATTAAACATACACAAAAGGCAGAGCCAGAGAAGGTGAATAAAATGCAATGGAACCATAGATTCTGAGAATAAAATGGGGTTAACTCAACATTAAATCCACTAACACTTAAAGATCACTTTGACAGAAGCTTAAGAAACACCCTCATGTGAAGTATTAGCAAAAAAAATGAGTGAATGTAACTGAATGACGTGTGCATGAAGTAGCAGCAAACAAATGCAATGACAGAATCAAAAGCCATGCTCCTATGTTCATTTAGGCTTTACTTTGCATACTCCAACCTATCCTTACCTACTAAGCGTCTTTTTTATGCTACACAAAAGCTATAATTTGTAACCTTAAGTTATGGATTTCAAAACCGAAAAAAAATTCATACGTAGTTGTTAATGGAGTTGAAGCTATCAAAGCAAACAAATGCAATGACAGAATCAAAAGCCATGCTTCTATGTTCATTTAGGCTTTACTTTGCATACTCCAACCTATCCTTACCTACTAAACGTCTTTTTTATGCTACGCAAAAGCTATAATTTGTAACCTTAAGTTATGGATTTCAAAACCAAAAAAAGATTCATACGTAGTTGTTAATGGAGTTGAAGCTATCAAATTCTGAGGATCGGTATAAATTTATGCCTAATTGTTCCACATATAGTAGAGCCAATCCAAATTGATCTTGTAAAAGATCCGCAAAAAAAATTCGACAACCATCTCAACCCAATGAATCATGGAATAAGCAATGTAAAAAAAAAAAGTTATCAACAATTTAATCATATTTTACATATACTAACCTTTCATGTATATTGTAGATGAAAAACGAAACTTATTTAGAAACACCAGCTGGACGCCTAAACTGAACTTGAGTGGTAAAAATGCATTTTAAATTGCAATGGAACCCGTAGATTTAAAAATGCAAATTCCTTCCTCCTATAACAAATTTAAAAATGAATCATAGATTCAATAGCGATCAGACCGATTTGACTGAATGTTGATTTGATTACTTACCACAGCTAGCAATGCTGAAGCCACTGGACAAAACATTTTGACTTGGCAACTCATCGAACAGTTTATGAGCAGGGCAACATTTTGGGAATGTCATCATCAAATATTTCTCTGTATCCAGTGACCTGTAATGGGAGACAAATGAAAAACATAAATTGAACAATACTCACCATCTTTATGACACTAAAATTTCGAAACACACAAATCAAACAATACTAAAATTACGAAAACCAATTTCAATATAAAAAAATCAATAACAACTAATAAAGTTGTTTGGTTAGTGATAGCCATGCTCGTGGGTGGTGGGGTGGCTATGGCAGTGGCTCATTTTGCCAAAGAGTATGGATCTTTGATGAAGGGTGAAAGGGGTTTGTGAAATGGTTTTTTTTTTTTGAGATCATCGAATCTGATCCATTGAAGAGAATAGCATTACACCAAAAAGCATGAGTTTCTTTCTTCATAGCAGGAGAGAAGATGAATATCCAGCCAGAAAACCAATCGCCAGGAGAAATGTGAAGAAGATGAATATCCAGCTTTGTTGCAGAACCAGCCATTGGGAGACATATCCAGAAGAGGAATGAGGGCTAATCTACAAACGATGTTCAAAAATTCTCTGAATATTGAAAGGTTTTCCAAGATTCTTAGAAGATCCGTTCTTGCTTCTAACCAGATATAGGGTGAATTACCAGCACATTCAAGCCCAAGATGAAGACCATTACCGAAGGCATCTAGAATCATAGAGGAATCCCAACCGACGAATACATAGAGAACCACGAAGATATCCAGCGAGACACCAGACAATCAAGAGACAACATCTGAAAATCTTCTCTGAGTAGCCAGCTAGAAGACCAAGAGACCATAAAACAAAACTCATGTAGATAAAGTGATATTCCCGATGACCCACCCAACGGTGGAGATAAAGTCGACGGCGGTGTAGCTCGCGGAGCCGGCAGAGATCTCGCTGTCCCTGGCGGTGAAGGGATCGACGGCGGTGAATTTTGACTCGTCGGTGGGGACGGCGTAGAACCGAAATGAGGAGGTGGAGAGGATTTTGAGAGAGAGAGAGAGAGAGAGAGAGGGAAAGAGAGAGTAAGAGATAGAGGCGTGTGAGAGACAGAACTTTAGAATTGGAGAGAGAGAGACTGGCGAGAGATAGGATTCTTCATGGGCGGGAAAATTTTTTTTAGGATTAATCGTAGATCATTGGATCAAAATTTTTGAGATGATCTGAACCGTCTCTTGTTTTAAAACGATCTGGACCTCTCTTTGTCTTTTAGATTTTGTCTCAAAACGATCTGGACCTCTCTTTGTCTTTTGGATTCAAACTTCGCTCTACTTTATTATATAGATATTTATATAATAAAACACCTAACAACTTAAATTTTTATCCCTGCATATTTTTCCCTCAAAAATATCACATCACTCATTTCTATCATATGTTTAATGATTTATCTATATAATAAAAAATCTAGCAACTTGAATTTTTATCTCTACATGTTTTTCCCTCCAAAATATCACATCACTCATTTCTATTATATGTTCAATCATTTAATATTTGATTAATTTATAGTTTAACATAATTTTTATTTCAATATTATTCATACACAATTGTATACACATGTTAAAAAAATTTAATATAATGAGATCGATTTTTTGGGAGCTAGAATTTTATGTTTTATCGTGTCTTCAGATATGTGTTATGACTAGTTCATATATAGATTAGGACTATATATCTCTCTTTTTCATATATATATCTATAATATAAAATATGACAGATTTTAATAAGTTCATCCGACGGTCTTAAATAGGCTCATTAAATAACCACCAACATCCCTCTCAAAACCATTCACATTATACCGTTTATTTAGGCACGGGTTAACCCTAGTGTATATATGTATGTGTGTGTGTGTATATATATATATAATAACATTAAAAACAAAAAATAACAACATTCAAACACAAAAAAAAATAAAATAGCAATATTCAAAAAATAAAATAGTAACATTCAAAAACAAAAAATAGTAACATCGAATATTAATATTTGGAAAACAACAGCAGTAACATACTCAACAAAGACAGTAACATGCTCAATAAAAAAAATAGTAATATGAAACATTGAACAAAATTTGGATTCAAACTAGTAACACATTTTGCATTTTTAAGCAATATGAGAATCTGATGATGCATTCAAACAAAAATAATATCATTCAAAATAAAAAATAATAACATTTTTAAAAAAATAGTAATATTTAAAGAAGTATAAATCTTGTGTGTGAGAGAGCAAGAGAGGGAGAGAGAGCTACCTTTGATGGAATATTAAAAATGGTGGTGGGAGACAAATCCAAAGCAGTAAGTAGAAATTAGTTGGCTTTAGGAATCCATTAAATGTTGGGAGTCTTGTTATCAGAAGAATGAAGAGATGGTGTGGGCCTGTGGAGAGAGAGAGAGAGAGAGAGAGAGAGAGAGGGGGGGGGGGGGGGTAGAGGTACCTGGGGTTCGTGCCTTGTGTGTTTTGTGGGTTGCTCTGGTGAGTGCCTTGGCGGTGGCGGCTTTTGGATGTGGGATACAATGTGGCGGTAGCGAACACTGTTATTTATGGAATTTCAAGGATAGAGACGATGAACAATTTTTGTGATAGAGATGATAAACAATGTTATACTCACGAATATGAATTTCAAATTATATGGAAAAAAATTTACTACATATTTCCATTGATAGTGAATTAAGGAATAATAATTTATCAATTAGAAAATTAATTTAATGTTGCTTTTAAAGAAGAGTATTTTAGAGTTTTAAAAAAATTATGGACTTAACTACTTATTAGTAATATTAAAAATGAAATTATCTCAAAATAAGTTTTTTTGGCGGAGTCGCTTAAGGAGGACTGAACCCTAATTTTCACTTTTTTTTTTTTTTGAAGAGAAATTCAAATGTAATGTTTAGTTTATAAAAAATATTTTAGTGAAGGTTTTATCCATTTTTTTTTTGGTAGCATTCACACAATTTTTTTTATATATTTTATCTACAATCTAGTTGTTTGGTATCATGACATATTAAGACGTAACTAAGAAGAAATCTTTTACGATTGTTGTATTTTAGTTAAATATTGCACAATATAAATTTAGTCATTAATGGAGCGAAGATAGAATGAGGTGAACTTAGAGTGTGTTTTGGTTGACTTAAAAAAAATATATTTTTTGAATTTTTAACTTATTATAAGTACTTTCAAAAAAAAAAAAAAAAAACCGTAGTGTTTGGAATTACTTATTAAAAATAATTTTAAAAAAGTTAAAATCATTTTACCACTTAAATAAATGCAAAACTAAAAGTTAAAAAATAAAACTTTTATACTTATCCAAAATCACTTCTGGCAATTCATTTTTATCTTTATTTTTTTTCCTTCTGACCATCGCGACTCTCCCGATACCCTCTCGCTGCGAACGTCTAAAGGCCCTTCTTCCACTTTGGTGACTATAGACGACGATGCCGAAGAGGTAGGAGATCGCCGACGACTATGACTGTTTTGTTCTCTCTTCTGTCTTCGTTCCTTTTTCCATTTTGGTGACCATTGACGACGATGCCGAAGAGTTAGGAGATTGTCGGCGATTGTGACTGCTTTGTTTTCTCTTCTGTCTTCGTTCTTTTGGAGTTATTGGATATCCCATTTCATCTCGAACACGTACGAACTTGGATTTGTATATTATGTGGAGTATCTTTGATAGATTTGTCTCTCTGTCTATTCATCTCTTTGTTTACTCTTTTGGGAACCGTAGTTACTGCCACACACACTGCTATATTATTATTAGAGTTGTCTTATTTTATTAGATGAATGCAATTTTGGCATTAGAAAGTTGTTTTGCACCTTATTCTACTGTAATAGATGGCATGATAAGATTGTGTGTTGTGCAACTTTAATGGATTATTCATTCCTATAATCTGTTTGATAAAATGTCTCTTAGAAAATTTGGATTTGATTTGTGCTTGTGTGTTGGTCCATTGCCTTTTTCCTCTATTCCTTTTGGTTTTCACAGTAGATATTGTTTGATTTCTTGCATTGGCACAAAATGTGCCCAATGCAAATTTGAAGAGGTTCAAGCTGCCTTTCGTATGAAACAAGTATGGAGTCTATTGCAGGGTTCTTCTTTATGGGCCCAAGTATTTGGCTCAAAATTTTTGAAAGGGAAGAGTTTGTTGAGATGTTTGAGCAGGAGACATGCAGCTAGTTTTGAATTGCTGAGGCCTTTTTTTGAAAAGGTAGTTGCTGGTTCAAGATTTATGGTGGGGAATGGGCTGGGTATTGCCTCAAGTTTTTCCTAAGCTAGCTGATGTTTTTGTGGATCATGTTTGGCATTTAAATGATGAGAGGCTTTGTTTGCCTGATGAGATCAGAAATGAAGTCTTGCATTCAGGTGTGTGTTTGTCTGATGAATGTGATAAATTGATCTGGATGGCTGCTAATTCTGGTGCATTCTCTGTTAATGAATGGGGATTGTTGGGGGTGGAGCTATTGTCCGTAATGAATGGGGAAATTTGGTTCTGGCCTCTTCTTTCTTTTATTGATAGTGCTCCAACATGGTGGCTGAGTATAAAGCTTTATTGGATGGTTTACAACTTATTTTTGCTTATGGGTTGTCTGGTTATAGCTTTGTAATTGAATGTGACTCCCTGGTGCTGTTCAATTCTGTTATGGGTGCTTGTGATTGCCCATGGACCTGTTTGGGTTATCTGAGGCAGATCAGAGGTCTTCTGAGACAGCTACAGCATCGATTGGTCCATGTTTATAGGGAAGCTAATTTAGTTGCCGATAGGTTAGCTGCTCAAGCTGTGATGAGTGGACGGTCTTCTGATTTTACGTGTGGGGTTCGACTGCCTTGTGAGGTTGGGGTTGCTTTGTTGAATGACCAGCTTGGCATGCCTGTTCTGCGAAAAAAGAGAAGACTTGTTTTTGATGACAAAGGTTAATTTGGCTTTGAAAAGTGCTGATTTGTTTGAAATCTCTGGAAAGGTTGCTGACTGTGATGAAGAGGATGACTGGGAGCAGCTGCTTTTTGTTTTGAGAATTTTGATTGTTAGTATGGTTTTTGTTGTTTTGTTTTTGGTAGGCGGATGTGCCTTTTTGGTTGTTTTATAAGGTGTTTGTGCCTTATCTTTGCTTCTTCTAATCCTCTTTGTGCATAAATAAAAATTTTCTTTTTCTTAAAAAAAAAAAAGGTTCATTATTTTTTCATGGCTTTAGACTTTCAACACACAAATGTGACTGTTGTTTGAATGCTCTAATTTTATACTTTATTAATGTGATTTTTCTTTTATGTACAATATTTTTTTGTGTATCATTGTATGTATATTGTTATATGTGCACTCAGTAATGTTAACAATTGTGACACAAATAAATATTTTTACATCCAAACTGACTTTTTATAAAATACTTTAATTTAAGCATTTTTAAATTTGAATGTCCAAACAATACTTATTAAATGAAAGTGTTTTTTTATAAAACACTTTTGATAAACACTTATTGAAAAAATACTTTTTGGATTTAATAAGTCATCTCAAACGCAACCTTAGTCTTTATTGGGGTGGATATAGCAGGAGTAAGTTTAGTAATTTTATAATTTTGAGTTTAATAAGGTGAAAAATGATATTTGCCAGGTAAAAATAGCTCCACCAAAAAAATTATCATGTGAGACATATAAGTTTATTCTTTTCAAAAAATACAGTGTTGCGTTAAACTCACACAAAATTTTCTCTACAAAAACAAACATGAACCAAGCGATTCGAATTGAGCGGCTCGCGAACCAGCTAGGTTATTGGGGCATAAAAACAAATGGGAAAATTATACATAAATCTCTTAAAATTTGTTACTTAATCATTTAGACCACTTAATATTCAAAATATTACATACTAACCCCTAAAGTTTGTACGCACGTAATACTTAGACCTCTGTTGTTAATTTTTATTAATATATCCATTAATAAATTACACCTAGACCTCATGAAATTTATAGGTGTGTAATACTTAGATTTTTCAAGTTTAAAATATTACATTTAGACCCTTTATTAGTTACAGAACTAATAAAATCTATTAAACGACAAAATTACCCCAATTAAAAATATAAGATATTGTGTCCATTATAGTTTGATTCCTTATTTGATTTTTTTATTTTATTCTAATAGACAGTATAATTGTATACAAATGAATGTTGTATTGAGTTTTTAAATAAATTTATACTAATTACTATTTTTTCCTCAAAAAATTAGAATTTTGTTTGGTTTTTATGTCAATAGATGATATAATAGAACGTGCAAATGTGTTGATTATACTTATTGCATATGTTCGTACTTGAAAATGCAAAAATTGATCTAAGGTAAAAGCCCATTTAGTCAAAGTCCAAATTGACGTGGAGGTCGTCCAAATTTTGGTATCAACAGTACTAATTATGATTTTTTTTAAAGAAAAAATTAAATTTTTATTTTTAATTTTATTTCAGTAAATGTCATAATAAAACATGAATTTTAGTTGTAAAATTTAAAATGTTTGATATTTTATCTTTAATTGGAGTATTTTTGGTATAAGTGTAATATTTTAAATTTGAGTGATTTAAATATTACATGTTTCAAATTTTAGGCATCTATATATAATTTACTAACGGATATTTAACGACAGGGGCCTATGTGTTAAGCATGTACAAATCTCAGAGGATTTGTGTGTAATATTTTAAATATAAGGGATTTAGGTGATTAAGTGACAAAGGTAAGAGAGTATAGATGTAATTTTCTCAAAACAAATACTACATAGGCTGTCTCCATGGCCACAAGATGATCTTGCTCAAGTGGCTATGGAAAAGGATTTTTCTGGCTCCAGCATCCCTGTCTATTTTAAAATTTGTATTAAATTTTAAATATCAAATTTTTTATTAAATTTTAGTTTAGTGATATGGTTAATAATCGAGCTAAACTCGTCGAGATCATTTTTTTAAACGAATTTCAAATTTTGTTCAAGCTTGACTCGTTAAGAAAATGAATTGAGTCTAAAACGAGCCGAACTCGAGTCAAACCTGAGTAGCTCAACTATTTTATATATTAACGAACCGAGTTTACAAGCTTGAGTCTAAAAAATTGTTATAGCTATTCTAACTCGGCTCATTTTGCTAGCTCGTGCCGAGCCTGAGTAGCTCGGCTCAATTATTAACCTATTTAACGATTGCAGTTTTTTTTTATTTTTGGAAAGAACAATGCTACTTAAACTCAAGGATTGAGCTCCGTAGTTTGAATTGGGTTAGATCATGTTCTTAATGGAATAAAAGTGACTAATCGTTGAACTTAGAAATTTTTGAATCACTAAAAGTCAGACTCAATCACTTACGAGAGTTAATGATGTCAACATTTTAATTGCAAAGAGTATTTCGAAATTTGGAATCTTCTTTTATCCCGTGCGTGGTCGCCCATAGTTCTTACGCTGCACTCTCTCTCTCTCACGCACAAAAAGGAAGGTAAAGCGTCAGGGCCAGAGAGCGAGTGAATAACCCTTCTTTCTCTCTCTCTCTCTCTGTCTGTCTCTGTGTCGAGTACAGAATCATTCGAATTGCAGCGAAAATGGTGGACTTCGCTCGGGTGCAGAAGGAGCTCCAAGAGTGTAACAGGGACATAGAAGTGTCAGGCATTAGTGTAAACCCTAAAAGCGACAATCTCACTCAGTTGATTGGAACAATCCCTGGCCCTCTTGGCACTCCTTATGAAGGCGGCACTTTTTCAATCGATATCGTCTTGCCTGGTATATGCACATACACTTATTTTTATATACATATTACATACTCATTTTTCTGAAATTTTTCAAGATAATTATCTTCCCAGTGTTTGGATTCTGGACGAATTTGTTCTTGTTTTTGTCGTTCTTGTTCTCATTATATTTGTTCGGGTGCAAGGTATTGACTTAAATGTGGGTTTAGGGTTTTGAATGATTTTAGAATTGGTTAATTGTAGATACAGTATTTGAGGTAATGCGCGTCGTGTAAGAGTTATATCATTATTTACTTGGTGCCGTGTTTCGATTTCTGTTGTAAATGTGTGTGTGTGTGTGTGTGTGTGTGTGTGTGTGTGTGTGTGTTCTTATTTAAATGACGTTTGAATTTATCCAATTTAGCTATTAAGGGCCCCAAACAAGCTGTGCGCAAGCTGTTACTGGTTTGTTGGTTTCACGGGAAGCTAATTGCTTTGAGTATGCATTTAGATGACAGAAATGGTTAAGATTTTTATAGAGAAGCTGAGGCAATAGTATTGTATTAACCGGAAATCGGGTGGTTGATTGAGGCCCTTCGACTCTGTTTTGAAAACATAAAAATACACTTCAAAAGATAAAGAAATGCTAAATGTAGTGGTACTATGGTGGTTGGAA
Organism: Ilex aquifolium; assembly: GCA_951799425.1. Taxonomy (NCBI): domain Eukaryota; kingdom Viridiplantae; phylum Streptophyta; class Magnoliopsida; order Aquifoliales; family Aquifoliaceae; genus Ilex; species Ilex aquifolium. Next base: position 11,114,039 of record OX637410.1, on the reverse strand, counting down.
AGAGAACCTAATGCCTTGTGACACATATGTCATATATACGTCATACACGGGACATTTAAGTTGTTTTTTCTCGAGTTGGGATGAAGAAAAACAACACCAAAAAGACTGATCAAGTTACATTGTTGTTGCTGGCATTGTTTTTGCAGATGGGTACCCTTTTGAGCCTCCCAGAATGCAATTTGCTACGAAAGTTTGGTATGAGAAAATATTTTTGCCACTACTTTTTCTGATGACGAGTTGTTTTCCCTAGCTTTTGCTTGCATTGTCTTACTATTTTTTTGTAATCATGTTGCACATATTAGTCCCCTTTAACTGCTACAGAAAGTGGACATTTGGTTGGACGATAGGAAGATAAGTAGTGAAAGATATTCCCTGCATTTATACTGGCTACCAGATAGGTGTCTTGGATGTTGGTGGAATCGAATGTCTATTGGTCCTGTTTATTTCCAGAGGGTTAAAACTTACTATCAGGAAATTTCACACCTAACTTTCGTTGTTAACGCTATAGTATTATAAAAGAATCAAGTTTTCACAGTTTGAATAAGAAATATTATCCCCTTTATTCTTTTTTAAGTGTTCTTTTACAATCTCTGGTATACTTTTAGTTTTGGTAATGGAATCTAGCATTCCATTTTAAGCATCAACATTCTTTAACTGGGGTGTATTCTTTTTTAAGTGTTCTTTTACAATCTCTGGTATACTTTTAGTTTTGGTAATGGAATCTAGCATTCCATTTTAAGCATCAACATTCTTTAACTGGGGTGTATACTTATGGATTCAGTGATGCCTGTTATGCACAATTCGTCTTTGTCCAAATTATGCACAAGAGAAAAGATTGACAACCTTAATAAGATCCTTAAGAAGTTCATGAAAAATTGGAAAACACTTGTTAAGTAGGCATAGATAAGGCAGATATAACTTGACATTTGGAAAGTGAGCTTTCCATTGTCAAACAAACAACTGATATTGTTGTCTGTTAGACTGTTACTGACAATATCTTCTAGAGATGTTTAATCATGAATTTGTTTCCTAGCGTTACAATATGTGGTTAATCATTGCATATTTGATCTTGTCTCTATTTTTGGTAATTGTTCTTGATATTTTAATTTGGAGATTGGTTGATCCATGACACTAGTTTGATATCCATGGCTTTGCGTGGTGGTTTAGATCCAGGCCATACCAGTGTCTGTTTTATATCTGAAAAACTCGATGCTAACAGCCATGTTGTTGCTTGTTAGACTTGATCATTGAAGAGTTGTTTTACCATCACTAATATCAGGTGAAAGAAATCAAATGTTAAAGTGGTCGATCCTTGGGTCTCCAAAGTAGTTTGGTTTTGACAAAGTAATTTGGGAAGTCTTTCCTTTCTCTTTTTCGTTTTTGAAATAATCCTATAAAAGATATGTGATAACAAGAAAAGATGGCTTTCAAGTATGTCGGTATGAGTTGGTGATACACATCTAAAGTTGTAAAACAATCCCAAATTATGTATGAGAAAATTTCCCGTTTCACCTAGGTCCATGTTGTCATGTATATAGATTTATTGGCTGCAAAGAAAATACACACTTTGGCTGAGATTTAGAATCATGATACCTGTGGATACCTAATATTTTCAAATTTGTTTTCTTTGAAATGTTCAATCTGGTGTAGGAAACCTCTAGCTTCATGTCATTTATTTCCTTTTGGCAGCAAGTTGATTAACAACCCTTTTGTTCGTGATATTTGTCTCTATTTGAGTGTGTTTTGTTTCCAATTTTGAGAGGAAAAAAAAAAGGAAAATGATTGGTGGTGCATATGTAAGAGCCAAGAGGTTAAAGTCAGATTACGTGGCTTTTGAGTAGACCTCCTGTGTCCAATCCAGTAATAAAGACTACAAGGCTTTTTTAAGTATCAATTTGGGTTGCATATTTTTTCAGTCATTCACATTGCATGAAAATGATAAATTTTTTTTGTTAATGTGCTCCCCAAAAGTTTATGCTGGAATAAATTTTGTGTACATCACCTATTGAAGGCACCCTAATATAAGCAGTCAAAGTGGAGCAATATGCCTAGACATCCTGAAGGACCAATGGAGCCCTGCACTCACACTGAAAACTGCACTCCTTTCTATACAAGCATTACTCTCTGCCCCGGAACCTGATGATCCGCAAGATGCTGTGGTAGCACAACAGGTGTAGTACAAGCCATATGTTTTACTGCCTCTTCCTGTATGTTTGAATTCTACCTTGCGCATTATTCTGATTCAGTTTCGCATGTGTACATTTCAGTGCAAAGAGATTCTCAGATTTTTGTAGTTTGCTGCTTGTTTTGCTCCTTTGCTTTCTTTATTGTTCCCATGAAAAAACTATGTTGTTCATAATTAGTTGGTCTTTTTGGGGAGATTTCAGTATCTTAGAGACTATCAGACCTTTGTGGGCACAGCTCGTTACTGGACAGAGACTTTTGCCAAGACATCGTCACTTGGCGCTGAGGAAAAGGTTTGTGGAGGGTTGTAATTTCTTTACTTTACATGTGGTTTCTAGATGCTTTCCTTTCTTCACATTACAACTAGTAATCCCCACTTGCATTGCTGGTGAGCAAATTCAGGTAATAGAAATTTTGTGAAATCTTTAAAAGAACATAAAGTATTTTGGAAATTAAGTTAAATGACATCTATATTTTCCAAGTTTATATTTTTACTATCAATACAGTGTTATATAATTAAGATGGTTATTTAAGATAGATAAAATTATAATAAAAAAAATGTTTTAGTTTAGAACAACAGTGTTGTCTTAATGTATATTTTAAGGGTAATATACTGATTCAAAAATTAATCAAACATCTTCGCATTACAAGCTTTTATGTTATTTTTATTGATTATTTATTATTTTCATTATATCTAATAATAATATAAACATACATACATACATATATATATACATACATATATATATACATCTATATACATATACATATACATGTATATATATATATACATGTATATATATATATATATATATATATATAGAGAGAGAGAGAGAGAGAGAGGGAAATGAAGGGCTGTTTATTGTCTTTTGAATTATTGAATGATAGTAGTGTGCTAAGTAATATTTATAGGTATGAAAGGATATTTCTGTCTTTTTTAATTTCTAAATGATAATAGTGTCATTAACTATTTTAATAAGGGCATATATGTCAATCAAAAGTTTCTCAAGTTTAGTGACTTTTATTATTAGTTTAGCTGTTTTATTATTCATTGTAGAATGTCATTGTCAACTGTCGATAATAAACATTCTTTTAGCTGATGCTGTATTTTCACAGGTACAAAAACTTGTGGAAATGGGCTTCCCTGAATCTCTGGTGAGGAGTACTCTGGAAGTGGTTGGCGGTGATGAAAACATGGCGCTTGAAAAACTTTGCTCGGGCTAGAACTTGCTTTTATCATTCATTTTCTGTCATCGAAGTCTTTGTGCCGCTTGAAGCGGAAAATATACAGACACAGAAAAGATCAATCTATATATAAGCTTTCCTTGAAGATTGTTTTTCTACATGTTTTAATTGCTTTGTTACTCATCTGTTTCTTCGCCCCTTGTGAATATCCAAGTTCATTGAATACTATTTTCCTTTTTTTTGGGGTTGCGTAGATAATGAGGCGACTGGAATATACCTGACATCCAGCTTGAGAGACCAACTAGATACCAGCCAGTCTAGAAGGCTGGTGGTCATTGAATCAATGTTATTGTTATACCCTATTGCAGTCAATTCCTGATATGAAGATGTAACTTCTATATCTAATTTGCTATAGAAAATGCAGCCAGAATAGACTTGTTCAGTATCCTTCGATTCTTTGAGAACAAGCATATCTAGATATGTTTTTCCCCCATTTGCACTTTTTACTTGTTTAGAGGTCCACTTAGTTGTTTTCCTTGCCAGTCACTGGAGAAAAGAAAGGGGTTGGGTTAGTGAAAGACCACCTTAATGATGCAGCCTGATTGATTAATGTAGTGAAATTTGCATATATTTGTCATGGTTGGTTTGAGTCATGTGTGCCGGTCAAATAGATTGCGAGGAAGAAGCTAAATTATCTTGTATGTAGAAATAAACTGTAGTTTAGTCGTTAAATTGATGCCATGGGGCCGTTGTGATATTGTTGTTGATACATCTTTTTCTGCTTGCCCCGCTGAGAATGAGAGGTGCTGGTTCTTGCATCAATCTTATCTTCATGTTTGGTACCTCTGCTACTTCTGGTCTGGTACGATCTCGTAGACCTTTGTACTCATCACTATCAAGGTCTTAACTTGTACACATTAGGCGTATCAATTTTACAGACATGAATACGATATATGGTTTTTGTACTTTCACCATTACCTTGTTTATGATTGTTGTTGTGTATAGGTTGTTTCCATCTGTAGTGGTAGAAGCAGCACTGTCCAGGACTCCACTGTAAAGACACTATGCCCCTGGTTATTGAATCATTGATGCTTATGAACTCTTTCTTCTCAATTCATAATTTGAATTCAGATCGAGTAGTTTTTTTTTTTGTTGCTAAAACCCTGAAAATGGTTGTTGAAGTTCTGATCAGTTTGAACTAGGTTCGGGTTGACTCTCTCCAACTGTATCTCTAGCAAGGATTAAAATTTTGTTTCGATGTATTATTTCAGGTATCCGGAAAATAGAAATATTTTGAAAACATAATGAAAACGGAGAAAAAGTTTAAAGAGTTTATTTTAAAATATTCTGAGACATTAGTTGAAATATGTCAAAACATCTGGAAAATGAAAACATTTTAGCTGTTTCGAAACAACATTTTGATCTGTGATCTCTAGTTGCCACTCAATTCATTGGAAAAGTGAAGCAGGTTTCAAATCTTCATGACAGGATTAGATAAAAAAAAGCCATATTCGTAACCAATTGCATTGTCAACCAACCATATAGACGACAATGATATAAAAAACAATCATTGCTAGAACAAAAAAAAGATAGAGCCAATGCTCAAAAGAAAAAGGGTTTGATGCCCCATATGCATAGCACTTACAATGCTAGAATTGAGACCTCAAAACACCGAACAGGCTCAAATTCAAGAGCAATGATAAACTCTAACTCTCCTTACGGGAGGGGGTAGACATATGAAAAAGAGCACCATGGCAATGACCAGAGCCACCACCAGCCCTGTGAGCATATTGTCGTCTGAGTCGCAGCATACCTTTCCCATTTTCTTCTACGAGAAGGGGATCTGAGAGTAACAAGAAGGGAAATCCTGGCTTGTTCGCTTCTGGAAGGTACTCGACTTCTTCTAAAAAGAGTAAGACCGATCACCTTGGCTAAAAAAGAATGAATATTAGTTAATGCGAGGGGTAGGCGCCCGCCCCCATTGAAAATGACGAGCAGCTCGACTGTTTGGCAAGCTGGTCAAGGTGTGGAGTTTCCTGGCGACGTTCCTGCCCTACCCTGTCTAAATAGATTGAGGATGACAGGCTGCAGCTAAAGTAAAACTGAACACGTCTACGTCAGGGTGGTGGTCTTTCACTTTCAGTTCTTAGAGGTGTTTTGGATGCTTTCTAGAGCTTCCAGTCGTTTTATGTAGACCAGTTTTGAGGCTGGGAGTCAATTGGCAGCACTCACCACATGATAGAAACACAGTTGTTAAATTTTAAGGTCTCTCGTGATTTCATTTGTAGGCTTATGCGGTACATGGTATAAAATCGTACCCAACTCAACTCAGTAAAATTTTATCCCGAAGATAAATTATATATTTATAACACTCCATCCCGGCCTTTGTATTAAGCATAACTCACAATATATATAATTTAGTCCATTTTTAAATAAAAAGTCACACGAGTGCAACCACACCGGCTTGCTATTATACAAAATATACATAACCAAACAATATTTTTGAAATGTCGTTTACACAGCAAAGAAAAACACCTACATTGTACACAACCCAAAAGGGAAAAAATAAAAATAAAAACTAACACGAGCCCTTCCTCAACAACTCTCGACTAGATTTTTAGTTTCTACAATGGACTTCAGGCTTGTGTACAGATTACTTGAAAAGATTTCAAGGAAATTTTTCAGTGAGTATCCAACAGTTTCTCATAAATAGAGCAAAGAAAATAACAAGATACACTAATTCATCGGTAGAAATCTATTATTCGTAATTCTGTAATTTTAACATGAGATCTTATCTCGTTACTCTACGGCTTCACACATAAATAACTGTTTTACCATCCAGGCAACATACACCGCAAAATTATATCATCACATAAATACCATTCGCCACTCAGACAATTCAAACCATAATATTGATTTTTGTATCTTTCAGACGATCCATAACACGCCATCAACTCTTGTTCTCGTCACTTAGACAATTCCAGCACATAGCTTATTTCAATCACGAAGACGACTCGAAACACTTAATTTATTTTCAGTCACGTAGACAATTCATCCCAATAGTTAACTTTCGTCACTTAGACGTCTTTACCGCGCAGACAATTTACTTTACGTAAACACTTGTCTTTTAGATGTCTCAAACAACTTAACTTTTCTTTCTTTTCGTCATACATACAACTCGAAACTGAACACTTAGTTCTTGTCACGTAGACATCTTGTATCCACCATAAATTTTCGTCATAATTCTTGTCACGAAAACAACCCGTAATCAACAAATAATTTCTTTAATGTCTATCTCATCGTAAGGACGAATCACAATCACAAATAAATTCATTACCCACACAATCATCTCGAATCACATACACATGTTTCATCACACAATCAACTCAGGCCACAAAGACTTACTTCATCGTTTAGACGATCTCCATTCCCAACAATATTATAGCACTCAATTTATTGAATCTCAACAGAACTCATAAAATAAGCACTCAAACAAAAGTTAATTATTTATGTATAAAGAAAATGTAGGTTAGCGCACCTACAAATTAATCCATTTCTTGCATACACTAACACATTTTTTTTTTTTATAGATAATAAGTTGATATCATATACTTGTCACCCATTTAATCTCACATGGACTAACATGCATAAAATAATAAAATCATGTCAAACGCAGACATACTCTTTTAATTTTTCACACCTAATCAATGTTCTTTATAAATTAGTAGTTACCTATCATGCATATTTATATCACATGTGAACATGCTCATAATAAATATTTATATGATCGTCATATGTATTCGGGTCTTACAATATTCATGTCCCTGAGGGCAAAAAAACACAAAAAAAAAAGAGAGAGAATATAGTTGTATTATACCAACTACACTTTTTTTTTCCCTGGTTGATAAGGGTGGTTAGAGGCGATTAGACGTAGCAATCCCCTCAAGGTTTCTACTCGCTATAGAAATGTTTAGTTTGAACCATAGTTATTGACTTAAAATGGTCGAATCCATCATTACAACACCATCGACAATAAGTTAGACATTCAATCCTTCCACCAGTATCTGATTTATAAGAACTACTATCGCAAGTGAGTTCAAACTCATGACCTGAAAATGGGCAGAACTTCCACCCTCTATTGAAGCCAACTAGGCTACTACGCTATTAAGGCAGTTTGAGGTCTGTAAAGCAATTAAGATTATGTTATGTTCTTTCTTTGTGTTGGGCAAGTAATTGCCATGGTTAAAACAGACTGGGCCTTAGAGACCTAAATTTTTTCCTGTTAAGTTGTTTCAACTTTTGTGTTTGTAAGTCACTAAACCATATTGTAACTCGGGAGAGGAAAACTGTTTGGGAGATGATTGACCCACATTACTACGGATGAAAGAGTTGTTGAAGACAGACTTGGAACGAAGGATCAAAATTTCGTTTTAAAACGATCAAAACATCTAAAACATTTCTGTCTTCAACGAGACCAAAAAAAATCAATGATAAAATCAAAATTCTAATATTTCAAAATGTTCTTAATGTTTCGATATGTTTTATAATATTTCAATACATTTGCAAAATTATTTCAGAATATTTCAAGGTATTTCAAAATACTTTAGTTTATTTCAACCAACGTTTTAGAAAAATAATTCTTAAATTTTTTATTTTTTTCATTCTATTCTCAAAACGGATTGAAACATTTACAATACACGTCGAAACATTTCCGTTTACTAAAGAACCGATACAATGCACCAAAACGAAAATTTGATCCTTGCTTGAGACTAATCTCCGAGGAACAAAGGGCAGGCAGGCCTTTTAGAGAGGTCACCATGCACGGCAGTGGCTTGAAATCCACACCTACACCACCATCACCACACACATCCTGCATATTAGCAGCCTCTGCCAGCCACACCGGTTTATCAGGTTACAACTTGAAAGAAAAGATGTTAGAAACTTATTATTTCCGAAACAATGTTTATTTTGATGTTCCTCATAGAGTCGATCTGTAAATCCAGCTGCCAGGAAAGGGGAAAAAACACCCACACACGGGTTGGTAAAGAATTGACTTCTACAGAAAAGAAAATAGATGTTGCCTTTTTGTTCCCAGGAATTCTAAGCAGTTGCAGCTATTGGCACTGATCTGTGGCAAGCCCTCTTTGCTGCACGAACGATGTCCTCAACCTGTATAACAGACGCCCCAAAGCATTAGAAAATAGGAGAGATCCCGGTTTCAATCAGCATTCTACAGAAATTTGAACGAAACACTTGTTCTTATTGAACTTCCGTAACTTCTGGTGGTTGGTCCACCATGTTTAATGCATTCATTTTTACACTAAAATATGTGGGACATAAAAAATAATCCTTCTCAATGTGGAAAAGATCATTCCCGTTACAACACCCAATCATTACAGGGCATTATAGGAAGCTGATGTTAACTTTGTTTAAGTAACTTGCAAACAAACCCATAACAAAGCATTTATTTCGGATAAAGAAAGCCCCATGCCCAGGTGGAAGACAATAATCTTAAACATTTATTTTATTCAAAAATACCATCTCAAATTTTCTCCAACCAGAGAATGCATGTGTGATGTCATTAAAACAAAAGAAAGGAATATCTGCAAACACAAACCTGTGGGACGGCCATTCTCTCAAGATTTGCAGCATAGGGCATGGGGACATCAGCCCCTGCAATCCTCTCAACAGGTGCATCAAGATACTCAAAGCTTTCCTCAAGAATAGATGCACTGTTGAAATAGCACGTTCAGTTATAAGTTCATAACGTCAGTTACAAATACAAAAGGAAATAGAAGGAAAATTTGAGAGAGAGAAGCTCTGAATTAGTGGAAAGTAAGTAACCAGATCTCAGCGCCAACACCATGTTGTGGGAACCCTTCTTCGAGGGTTACAAGCCTGTTGGTTTTTCTAACAGAAGCATTGATTGTGGATCTATCAAGAGGACGAATTGAGCGTAGATTTATAACCTGTATCAGAAAGTATAGGAAATATTTCTTCAGAAAAATGACAGAGTGCTCTTAGTTTCAAATCTGTTGTCCACATCTATATGGAGAAGCACACTCAAATCTTTATTCTTTAAATTACCTCTGCACTAAGTCCTTCCTTTGCAAGAATCTCAGCCGCCTGTATATGATATACTTTTGAGTTAGTTACAGATGAAAAAGTTAGCAGTAGAAGATCTTACAGGAAACTAGAAATAATATCACAGAGAATATCAACAGTTTTTTTTTTTTTTCCTTCCTTTTTTTTTGTTCTTTTAGTTATTTTCCTCTGTAATTAAGGGCTGTCATTCAAACAAGAAAATTTTCTTTTAGAGATGAATGAATCAAATACTACCGAGCACATGCATAACAATATCAACAAGGAAGTTCCTCTATTACGAAATCTTAAGACTGTAATTTCCTCTTCCCAAACCCAAGATAAAAGAACAGAAAATCTACAGGAGAAATCCAAGAGTGTCTACAGTCCTACATGCAGAGATGCAAGCATAACTTTTAAAGTTTAAACAACTCCGTGTGACTGCTGTAGCCACTAGATTATAGGCTGTATGAATGATTCTTTTACAAACTAAGATGGATGTATACATGTAATTTTAGCACAGAGCAGACATAGGCTGCCTGTGAAGATGATAAATGTGGAGAGGATGGATGTCTTCTTTCTGATGAGGAAAAATGGTCAATACTGAAAAAGTTTTTGGAGAATGTTAAGATTGTCAGGGTATTACGTAAATACCACTAGAGGGTATACACGTCTTTTGTATGGTTACGGGTTAAATATAAATACAAGTGGTTTGTGAGAGGTAGGTTAAGTTTTTGACCACTCTTTGTTTCTGTAATATTGTGTTATGTTAACTCTCTAAACGTACTAGAGAAAATGAATTTTTCTCTTGTCCCTAGGAAAAAGGGTAAGAAAAGGGTGAAAGTAGATTTGTCTGGAAAAATAAAGGATTGAAGGCGCTTAAAAAGTTATAGTCTGGGGTTAATTATGTTAGAGTTATTTCAGGGAGAGGCGAGGGGGGATGAGAGTTTGCCATGAAAATTATTAGTTGGAATGTACGGGAAATAGGGTCTAGGAATAAAAGAAGTTGTATAAGGATCTCAAGACGAAAAGGAAGATCGGTACGGGGAATGAAGCTGGTGGTCTCTATTACTTTGACTTTGATTCATCTACTCGGGCTCTATAGACCTCGTCATCTCCATTCCAATGGCATTGCCGTCTTGGTCATCCTTCTCTCAAGAATTTGAGGCGTCAAGTTCTCAGTCTTAGTTATGTGTCACCTGTTTCTTGTGAAGTTTATCAACTTAGTAAGCATCACCGTGTGTCCTTTCAGTCTAGAAGCAATAATCATGTGTCTAGTCCATTTGAGTTAGTACATTCTGATATATGGGGTCCAATAAAAATATTTCTTCTAATAAATATCCTTATTTTGTGTAATTTGTGGATGATTATTCTCGTGTGACTTGGTTGTTTCTTATGAAAGCTCATTCTGAATTATTCTCTATATTTGAGACTTTTCGTAAAGAAATAAAATCTCAGTATGGTTGTCGCATTCGTATTTTACGTTTTGATAATGTTCGGGAATATGAATCTGATCCCTTTTCAGCCTATCTCAATAAAATAGGTATTATTCATCAGACTTCATGTGCTTACACCTCTTAGCAGAATGGCGTTGCTGAGCGTAAGAATCGTGATCTGTTAGAAGTAACTCATGTCCTGTTATTCCAGATGAATATCCCCTGTTGTTTTTAGAGTGATGTTGTTCTTACTGCTTGTCATCTTATTAATCGTATGCCATCATCTGTATTAAATGGACAAAGTCCATATTCTGTCATTTTTCCGGGTAAGCCCCTATTTTCTTTAACTCCTAAGGTTTTTGGGTGTGTCTGTTATGTTCACAACTTAGGCCCTGGGTTTGATAAACTTGACTCTCGTGCTACCAAATGTGTCTTTCTAGGATACTCCCCCACACAGAAGGGATATCGCTGCTATAATCCTTTCCTTCGTCGGTACTTTACTAGTGCTGATGTCACTTTTAATGAATCGGTTCCATATTTTTCGACACCTGCTCAGCCTTTGAATCTGGATTTTAGGTCGTCCCTTATACCACCACCTCTTCCCTTACCGTTAGATATTCCGCTGCCCACTGTGCAACCGTCTACTTCTACACTCCGCGTATATTCTCGTCGTCCTCGACCATTGATTGAAGTGCTCGTACTGTCTTCCTTACCGTCTCCTAATCCTGGTTCATCAAGTACTTCTGACTCTTTACCTATTACTCTTCGGAAGGGCACTCATTCATGTGTTACTAACTATCTCATTACTCATTTTGTTTCATATGATGTCTTATCTCCTGCTTTCTCTTGTTTTATCTTTCAACTGTCTACTATCTCTACTCCTAAGTACTTACAGGATGCATTGTTTGATCCGGGTTGGAGGAAAGCAATGGAGGTGGAGATAGATGCCTTACATCATAATGGGACTTGAGATCTTGTTCCTTTACCTCATGGTAAACGGACTGTGGGGTGTCGTTGGGTGTATACTGTTAAGTTTAATCTGAATGGTTCTGTGGAGCGTCTCAAAGCCCGTCTTATTGCTAAGGGCTTTACTCAAACCTATAGGGTTGATTATGAAGAGGCTTTCTCTTCCGTTGCCAAAATCTCTTCTATTCGTATATTGATTTCTTTGGCTGCTAATCTTGATTGGCCATTGTTTCAGCTAGATGTCAAGAATGTCTTCTTGCAGGGTGACTTGGTTGAAGAGGTCTATATGGAGCAGCAACCTGAGTTTACTGCTCAAGGAGAGTACTGTAAGCATGTATGTCGATTAAAGAAGTCTATGTATGGGTTGAAGCAGTCACCGAGGGCATGGTTTGGTAAGTTTTCAAATGCAGTGTTAGAGTTTGGCCTTCTTCGATGTCAGACAGATCATTCTGTGTTTCATAGACAGACGGATGTCGGATATGTTCTATTGGTGGTTTATGTAGATGATATTGTGATTACTGAAAATGATTCTGAGGGGATTGCAAAGTTGAAGACCTTCCTGCAAGACTGATTTTATACTAAGGACTTTGGAAAACTCAGGTATTTCTTGGGTATTGAGGTTGCGAAATCTAAACAGGGTATTTGTTTATCCCAGATGAAGTATGTACTTGATATGCTAGAGGAAACAGGTTTGCTGGGTGACAGACCAACTGATGTTCCTATGGATCCGAATCAGAAATTGTTGATGGATGATGGTGCACTATTTAAAAATCCGGGTCGGTATCGCAGGTTGGTTGGGAAGCTCAATTATCTCACTATTACTCGATCGAATATTTTCTATGTAGTTAGTATAGTAATCAATTTATGGGATGTCCTCGAATACCACATTAGGAGGCAGTTACTCGTATTCTGCGATATCTCAAACGTGCTCCTGGCCTTGAGCTGTTATATCGAGCTAATGGTCATCGTATAGTGGAAGATTTTTTAGATGCTGATTGGACAGGTTCTCCTTCTGATCGGAGGTCGACTACTAGTTATTGTACTTTCTTAAGAGGTAACATTGTCTCATGGAAGAGTAAGAAACAAACTGTGGTAACAAGGTCCAGTGCTGAGATTGAGTATAGAGCAATGACACATACAACCAGTGAGTTGACATGGCTACTACACTTTCTTCAAGAAATTGGCTTTCCAGTTCAATCTCTTTACAGTTGTTTTGTGACAATCAGACAACTATTTATATTGCTGCTAATCCAGTATTTCATGAGAGAACCAAGCATATTGACGTTGATTGTCATTTTATTCGAGACAAGATAGTAGCTGGAGATATTACGACTCCATTTGTGAGGTCTGAGGATCAACTTGCAGATATATTTACCAAAGTATTGAGTCGTACACGTCTTACAACCATTTGTTCCAAGCTTGGATTATATGATATATATAGTCCAGTTTGAGGGAGAGTGTTAAGATTGTTAGGGTATTATGTAAATACCACTAGAGGGTATACACGTCTTTTGTATGGTTATAGGTTAAATATAAATACAAGTGGTTTGTGAGATGTAGGTAAGTTTTTGACCACTCTTTGTTTCTCTAATATTGTGTTATGTTAACTCTCTAAACGTAACAGAGAAAATGAATTTTTCTCTTGTCCCTAGGAAAAAGGGTAAGAAAAGGGTGAAAGTAGATCTGTCTGGAAAAATAAAGGATTAAAGGCGCTTAGAAAGTTATAGTCTGGGGTTAATTATGTTGGAGTTATTTCAGGGAGAGGCGAGGGGGGATGAGAGTTTGCCATGAAAATTATTAGTTGGAATGTACGAGAAATAGGGTCTAGGAATAAAAGAAGCTGTATAAGGTGGTACTTCTTAGAGGGAGGAAAAAGGAGATTATGGAAAGGAAGATAATTAAGAGTGTGCGGGAAGCTAGACATAGGAATTTGCCTTTTGTTGGTAGGTCACGTGGTATTGCAATATTATGGGATGTGAGGTTTGTTAAAGTGGAGGAAATGGTGGAGGGAGAGTTTACAATTTCGATTAGGATTAAGTCTAGTGATGGGCTGAGTGGTGCCTAACTAGAGTTTATGGTCTAAATTGTCGTAGGACGAGAAGATGATTTGGGAGGAATTGGCTGGGTTGTATTGATTGTGTCCTCGTTGTTGTGTAGGCAGAGACTTTAATGGTCTTAGGTATCTTTCTGAAAAGTTGAATGAAAGAAGGGTGACTAGGAATATGAGGGAGTTCGATGATTTCGTTAGACAATCTGGGCTTAAGGATCCTCTGTTGGTTGATGGTACTTTTACTTGGTCAAACTTTAGAGAAAATTTTGTGTGTAATAGGTTGGATAGGTTTCTCTTCTTTGCTTAGTGGGAGGAGTGCTGTATGGCCGGAGATTTTACAGAGTGTTGTGTCGATAGTACTCATTTCATCTAACATTAGGTGGGGTCCTTGTCCTTTTAGGTCAAAAAACATGTGGTTAGAGCATCATGCAATTATAGGTCAGTTTAGGGAGTGGTGGGAGGAAGAAATTTAGAGGGATAGAAAGGGTATAAGTTTATGAAAAAGTTGGTGTGTGAAACAAAAGATAAAGAGATGAGATAAGGAAGTTTTTAGGGACATTAGAGTCATGAAAGGTCTAATTATGAATAGAATTTGTGAGATTGATAAGATTAAAAGGAATGTTGGATTGAATGAGAATTTGAGAAGAGAGAGGAGAGAGGAGGGAGCTTAGAAATAAATTTGAGAATGCAGTGTTTAAGGAAGAAATTAGTTAGAGACAAAAGGCTAGAGTGAAATAGTTAAAAGAATGGGATAATAACTCAAAACTTTTCCATAGGGTTGTTCATGGGAGGAAGAAGAATAGATTTACTAATAAGTTGGAACTGGAAAATGGAATGATTATTGCAGATAATAAAGGGATGATTGAGAGTAAGATTGTTGAGTTCTTTACTCGGTTGTATTCATTTGAGGGATGTAGTAGACCGAGGTTGGAAGGTTTAGAGTGGAAACCTATTGGTGAGACTAATCTAGATGGTTGGAAAGGCCACTTGAGGAAAAGGATGTGAGAAAGGCTATTTTTGAGTGTGGTAGTGATAAGGTTGTGTATCAAGATGGTTGTGATATAATAAAAGAGGACTTAATGAAGCCATGAAGGTATTAGATGAATTTTTCCAGAATGGAGTTATGAATGCAATAACCAATTCCACCTTTATTTGTTTGATCCCAAAGAAAGAGAAGTCATTGAAAATAAGGGATTTTAGGCCTATAATCTTGGTGTCGAGTCTCTATAAGATTGTTGCAAAAGTTTTATCTCTAAGGTTAAGGGAGACTTTGCAGGAGATTATTTTTGAGTGTCAAGGAACTTATGTGAGAGGTAGACAAATTCTTGATGTGGCTCTTGTGGCTAATGAGGTGGTGGAGGATTATAGAGCAAGACGTAATGAAGGTTTTAATTTTGAGAAGACTTACAATCATGTGGATTGAAAATTTTCAGATTATGTTTTGGAGGTGAAATGCTTTGGTGATAAATGGAGGAGTTAGATGTTGGGATGTTTGCATTCTATGAACTTCTCCATTATGCTTAATGGAAATCCTGGCAGTAGATTTAAAGCTTCTTGAAGGCTAAGACTCCCTTATCTCCTTTCCTTTTTAATTTAGTGGTGGGATGGATTGAGTAGGTTAGTGAGGAAGGCTGAGAGATGTAATTTGGTGGGAGGTTTTATTGTGGGTAAGGAGTGAAAAAGGAGTGACTCAGTGGAATTGTTATTATGGCTATTTTTTGGATTATCTGGAAGAAAAAGAATTCAAGAATTTTCGAAGATTGAAGTGAGGATGTGGTTGGATTACAAGATCATATGCATTTCTTTGCATCATTATGTGCTTCGGTCTCTAAGGCTTTCAAAGGAATCCCACTTTTTATTATTTTGGCAGGATGAAAAGCTTCTTGTGATTTATGAATCTTTATCATGTATCTCCCCGCTTGTATTTTCTTTCCTTCGGTTGGACTTCTTATCCAACCTCTTCAGTGTACTTTGTGATTTTTACTAATAAAATAAGTGTTGGAAAAGTGGCCAGAAGGCCTTAGCCTTTTGTGGTCTTAAATGTGGAGGCCACAAAAATCTTTGGAAATGGCAAAAAAATTAAGGAAGGCTTTGAATGATTCTCTCCGCATGAATTCTCAAGCAGCTTGTCAGGTGGCTCAATCACGCGCTGATCTGATTGCGCATCTGATAGCTTTGACATTTCCTCTCCTTCCTATATAAAGGGGATTTAGGCTTGGGGTTAAAGGCATTGGAAATCAGAAGCTCTATTCTGAATATTAGAGTGTAGAGAGTTGTGAGGCATCTGAGAATTGAGAGATATCCAAGTAGTGAGGCCAGAATATATTCTCTCTAATAGAAGTGAGTACTCGCGAGGCAAGATACAGTTGTTCTTGTACTGTTGTTTTACTCCATAGTGAAAACATCCAATCGTTGTTTGCCGTGGACGTAGCCAATAGCCGAACCATGTAAATCTCTTGTGTCTATTTATTTGTGTGCCTTATTTATTTCTTGTCACTTTATTGTCTACCTCGGTACTCAAATCATGGGTCCGTCACAAGAAGTTGGTATCAAAGTATTGTTGTTGGACCCAGATACTGTCGGTAGGGCCGATCACTATTGGTGGGCCTGGGTACTATTCACCGACGTCCCGATTTTGCTGGAATTTTGATTTGAGATTTTGGTATGGCCGCAAAGTTTGAGGTAGAAAAGTTCGATGGAACAAATAATTTCAGTATGTGGCGCTTAAAGATGCGTGCCTCGTTGGTTCAACAAGGATTACTGAATGCCATAGAGAAAAAGGATGCAGTAGGGAGAGATGTCTTTCCCGCAACAATGTTTGACGACAAGAAAAAAGACATCCAGGAAAAGGCTCAAAGTGCTATCACATTGAGCCTTAGCAATGAGGTGTTGCGGGAGGTTATTGACGAAACTACGGTCGCAGGTTTGTGGTTAAAGTTGTAGAACTTGTACATGATAAAATCTCTCACAAAACGTTTGTACTTGTTAAAGCGGTTATTCACTCTCCAGATGCAAGAAGGTACACTTGTCAAAAACCATCTTGACGAGTATAATAAAATCATGTTAGATCTGAAGAACATCGATTGTACATTCGATGATGAAATTCAAGCCATGATTCTCATGTGTTCTTTACCACACCCTCGCACGAGCACTTTATCGATACCATGATATATAGTAGAGAGTTTCTTTCCATGGAGGACATAAAAGCAGCCTTGAACTAGAAAGAGTTAAAGAATAGGGTGTCTGAAAATAGAGACAGAAGCTCAGGCTAAGATTTAGTTGCAAGGGGACGATCAACAGATAATGACCCAAGTAACAAAGACCGATCTAAATTCCGAAGAGGATTTAGAAAAGTCAAATGTTTTCACCATCACGAAGAACGGCATATTAGAAAAGACTGATCGAAGCGTAAAGGCAAAGCAAAGATTGAAGACTCAAATTCTAGTAACGTAAGTATCTTCAGTCCTTTCCACAACTCCTAATTGGATTCCCTATCGGCCCATCCAATCTAATTCACGACTCAGTCAGTAGACACTACACTAGTAGGGTGAGTTAGGTAATTAGGAACGATTTTGAGTCCTTCCTAAAACCCCTCCTTGGATCCTAGGAGCAAGGATTTATAGTCCTTTAGAACAACCTTTTGATCCCAAGATTTTCGGTCCCTTAATTATGTATTTCTAAATCTCACATTTGAATATGACTATCCAAGACGACCCTATTGGAATGGGAGCATCACCGGTGGACACGAACTATTAATAGCAACTGGCAAACGACACTTACACAGGATTTCAGTGCCTTATCTTGAAAGAACAGAAGTTTCATTCGAGTTGTTATCATGCCGAATCAGAAAAGCTAAAAGTTGCACTAGGAGCCAGTGGGCCGGTGTTGCAGAAGAAGATTCCACTGATGCTGATGTAATCACGTATTCAACCAATAGCACATGTGACGAGTGAATTCTTGATTCAGGTTGTTCCTATCATGTGTCCCAAACAGGACTGGTTTGTCACCTGTCGGTCAATCAATGGTGGTAAGGTCCTAATAGGAAATAATGTAGCCTTTAAGGTGGTTGGGATAGGCACGATACGAATCAAGATGTTCGGTGGCATTGTGAGGACTTTGACAGACGTGAGGCATGTTCCAGATCTAAGGAAAAATCTTATTTCCTTTGGTACGCTTGACTCCAACGGTTGTACGTATAAAGCTGGTGGTGGAGTCATAAGGATTTCTAAAGGTGCTCTTGTTATGATGAAAAGGCAGAAGCAGAATGGCCTATATCTGCTACAGGCAGCACAGTGACAAGTGCCTGTCGCAGCTCCATCTTTAGATTCAAGCTCAGATACTACCAAGTTATGGCATATGCAATTAGGGCATATGAGTGAGAGAGGACCAGATGTGCTAAGCAAACAAGGTTTGATGTGTGGTCAAAAGACTGGAAAGTTGAACTTCTATGAGCATTGCGTATTTGGAAAGCAGTGCAAGGTGAAGTTCATCACAGCCGTTCATCGAACCAAAGGTACTTTAGATTATATTCATTTTGGCCTTTGGGAACCATCTCGTGTTTCATCTCTTATTGGTGGAAGGTATAAGTTGACCTTCATTGATGACTATTCTCGGAAGGTCTAGATATTTATATTGAAGCACAAGAATGATGTCTTTGGAAAGTTCAAACAATGGATGGCTATGATCAAGAAGCAGACTGGCGCTTGCAAACTGACAATGTCATAGAATTTTGTGGAGGTGCTTTCAATGAGTTCTGTAAGGAAGAAGAAACCGTGAGACACCGCACGGTGAGGAAAATACCACAGCAAAACGAGATTGCAGAATGAATGAATAAAACTCTCTTGGAGAAGGTACGATGCATGCTCTCAAATGCTGGTTTATCCACGAAGTTTTGAATTGAAACTGTCAATACAGCTTGTTATCTTGTTAATAGGCCTCCATCGACAACTATCGAGAATAATACTCCTGAAGAGGTTTGGTTCGGGTCTACTGCAAGTTACACTGATTTAAGAGTACTCGGTTGTCCAGCTTATGCTCATGTGAATGATGGTAAACTTGAGCCGAGGGCAAGGAAGTACATATCACTAGGGTATGCCGATGGGTGAAAGGTTATACATTGTGGTGTGAAGATACTAAACCACCCAAATGTATCATCAGTAGGAACGTGACCTTTAATGAGTCTGCTATGCTTGAACCCAAGAAGGAGAAGTCTCTTGATATTGGAAAAGACCACGGTGTCAGCAAGCAGGTGGAGTTTGAAATGGAAGCTCCAAAGAACTTGCAAGAAGATTTGCAAGATGATGTGCAGAAGAAGAACAAGACTTTGGTGTGACTTCACAACAGCAAGGATACATGCTTACTAGGGACAAAGAAAAGAGGCAGATTAAGTCGCCTTAAAGATATGCGTACGAGGATCATGTTGTCTATGCACTTAGTGTGGCAGAAAATGTCGAGGCTCACGAGTCGGTCACATATCATGAAGCCATCACTAGTGAAAATCTTGCAGATATGATGACGACGGTAGTTTCAACAAGCAAGTTCGAGTATTGTTTGGACTAAATCAACATTGTACCAGTTTGAGCGCCTAGGCGCATTGGAGAAGACGATCGGGAAAGAGTTTCAGATGACTTGAACAACTTCTGTCCAAGGTGGTGAATTGTTGGAAAAGTGGCCAGAAGGCCTTGACCTTTTGTGGTCATAAATGCAAAGGCCACAAAAGTCTTTCGAGATGGCACAAAAGTCAAGAAATATTTGAATTAATTCTCTCCGCATGAATTCTCAAGCAGCTTGTCTGGTGGCTCAATCACGCACAGATCTGATAGCTTGGACATTTCCTCTCCTGAATTCCTATATAAAAGGAGTTTAGGCATAGGGGTAAAGGCATCAAAAATCAGAAACTCTCTTCTGAATATTAGAGTGTAGAGAGTTGTGAGGCATTTGAGAATTGAGAGATATCCAAGTGATATCAGTGAGGTCAGAGTGCATTCTCTCTAGTAGGAGTGAGTACTTGCGAGATAAAATACAGTTGTTCTTGTACTGTTGTTTTACTCTGTAGTGAAAACATCTGATCGTTGTTTGCCGTGGACGTAGGTAATAACCGAACCACGTAATTCTCTTGTGTCCATTTGTGTATGCCTTATTTATTTCTTGTCACTTTATTGTCTACCTCGGTACTCAAATCGTAGATCCGTCACAACAATAAGTGTGTTTCCTATCAAAAAAAAAAATTAGAGTATTACTAACCAGTGTTTTTAAACCCGGCCTGGCGGGTCAACCCGGTGAACCAGTCCCCTAACCGGGCCGCTTCTAATTAAAAACCGTTTATGTATAGAACCCGGGGTCAAACCGTTGAACCGGTCAAAAACCGGTGAACCCGTGAGAACCGGCCGAGTTAGACATACCGGACGGTTTGATTTCATTATTATAAATGTTAGATTTTTTCCCCTTTTTTCCCCTTTTGTTTTTTCTCCTTTTATTTTGTTGCCCTAAAATCTAAATCGATCCAAACGACTCCACTCCTCCAGACGACTTCGCACAGCCTCGCCTCCACGGTTCTTCCACCACCAACGAACGACAGCGATCCAGTCCAGTGCAGCCAGCTAGCGAGCAGTGACCAGTCCAGTGCAGCAGCGATCCAGCAAGCAACAAGCAGTCAACCTCCAGTCCAGTGCGGTGCAGCGACTCCAGTCATAAACCACAGTGAAGTGAGTTTCCCTCTCTCTCTCTCGGTCACTCCCCCTTTTTCTCTGTCTCAGTCCAATTCCTCTCTCTCTCAGTTTGGGTTTTTTTATTTTGCAATTAGATGAGGTAGATTCTTTGATCAATGGAATGAGGGTTGTTCATGTGTTTGCTTGATCGAAAAATTGGAAGCTTTGTTGTTGTTGGGTGCAGAAAAAAATTTAAGGCAATGGACTTTCTGGGTGCTATAAGGTAATTAAGGGAGGTGCTATAGATATAAAAATTCTTGTGAAATCTATGTTATAGATATACACTGCCAATAAAAATTTAAGGCAATGAAAAATGGAATTGGAAGCTATAAAAATTCATTTGTTTTATAGGTGCTATAGATATACACTGTCAATTTGTTCTTAAATTTCTTGTGAAATCTATGCTATTATTGTTGTCCATGTGTTTGCTTGATCTAAGATTAAATTTTGCTGAATGTTTTATTTTATTTTCTTTTTTTGATAGGTGTCATAGATATACACTTGCAATTTGGTCTTAAATTACTTGGTTTATGCTATTATTTGTATCACACTAATCAAATTCATATTGGTATCAAATCTGATCTATTTTTTTGGTACCTTAAACTGTTAGTTTATAATTTAAAGTTTAAAATTAGTGTGTTGTGTTGTGGGGTTTAATTACTTGTGGCTTTTTGGTTTTCAATGTCATATCAGAATGTCTTCATCCGGAACACCAATTGAATCTCAATCTACACCAACTAGCTCTACACCAACTAGCGCTACACCAAATTCTTCTTCTACAAAAGTTGCAATAAGAGGAAAGACTGACCCTGCATGGGCACATTGTCGGGAAGACTCCGTGTCTTCAAAAAAAGGAAAGAATTTGATTTGTATGTATTGCCACAAGGTAATTAAGGGAGGTGGTATCAATAGATTCAAGCAACATTTGGCAGGTATTAAAGGAGAAGTAGAACCATGTACTAGATACCCTCTCAATGTTAGTTATGAGATGAGATTGGTTCTTGAAAGTACTGTGACCAAGAAAAGAAAGACACAACAACATTATGATGAAATGAATCCATATGGATCAGAGTTTCGAAATTATGAAGAGCAGGAATATATGCAAGAAAATGATGATGTTGGAAAAATTTCATCCTCTTATAAAGCAAAAGACATTTCCATTGGTGGAGGTCATGGTAAATCAATACATAACAAGGATGCTGGAAGAAAAGGTAAAACAATTGCTCTTACTTTGTACCAAGGACTACCCCCGGTTCTCAGCCTACTATCAAAAGTGTTTTACAAAGTAATGAGGCAAAAGAGAGGTGTGATCTTGCAGTTTCCAAATGGATAATGGAAGTTTGCATTCCCTTTAATGCCGTGAATTCCATGTATTATCAGCCTATGTTAGATGCAATTACTGGTTTTTGTGGTGGTTATAAGGGCCCTAACCTTCATAACTTGCGTGGTTATTTGTTGAACAAGAATGTTGAAGAAGTGAAAAATTGTCCATAGTTTTCAAACCACATGGAAAGAGACTGGTTGTACTATCATGGCTGATGGGTGGACAGATCAATGTAGGAGAACATTGATTAATTTCTTGGTTTATTGCCCTAGAGGAACAGTGTTTTTAAAGTCTGTTGATGCTTCTGATGCTTCTAAGACAACAGATATGCTATATGAGTTATTTAAGGAAGTTGTGTTACAAGTTGGTGTAGAAATGTGGTGCACATAGTGACCGACATCGCTGCCAATTATGTTGCTGCTGGGAGGTTAATGGAGCAGGAGTTTTGCACAATATCTTGGTCACCATGTGCAGCTCATTGTTTGAATTTGATGCTACAAGACATTAGCAAGTTGGATGAGGTAAACCACGTTGTCTCCCAGGCTTCAAAGATTACAAAATACGTATATAATCATTGTTTTCCATTACATTTGATGAGGAAACACACTGGTGGAAGGGAAATACTTCGTCCTGCTCCTACACGCTTTGCAACCAATTTCATTGCATTGCAAAGTATTTTAGCTCAAAAGGATGCCTTACGAGCTATGGTGGTATCAAGGGAATGGACTATGTCAGCATATGCGAAGGATAGCAAGGAAAAAAATTTCGTTGACAGTGTGTTGGATTCTAGTTTTTGGAAAGAATGTGTTATTATTGTCCAACTCATAAAGCCTCTTGTGCGCGTGCTACGCCTTGTTGATAGTGATGATAGGCCTTCAATGGGCTACTTGTATATGGCTATGCATAAAGCTAGAGAGGAGTTGCTGAAAAAATTTCAGAGAAAGAGAAAAGGAGTAGACGTTTACTTGAGAATCATTGATAGTCGTTGGGATCGTCAACTTCATAAAAATCTTCATGTTGCTGGTTATTGGTTGAACCCAAGTAATCAATATAAGTCGGATGAGATGGCAAATCATCGACAAACGATTTCAGGGCTCTTGGATGTAATTGAGAGATATGCTTATGGAAATCCCAGTTTGAGTAGTAAGTTGACAAATGAGATGAAATTGTTCAGAAATGCAGATGGAGACTTTGGGCGAGTAACTGCTATAAGCGATCGAGAGAGAATGCTTCCCGGTATTTAAAATATTTAGTATCCTAATTCAAGTTATATACTTCACTTTTATTGTTAACATTTGATTGTGATGCATTACATTATTAAATGCAGATGAGTGGTGGTTGTGCTATGGAAGTAGTGCGCTAGACTTACAAAAATTAGTCATTCGTGTCTTAAGCCAAACATGCAGTTCTTCCGGTTGTGAACGAAATTGGAGTGTATTTGAACACATCCATTCTAAGAAAAGAAATAGGTTGGAGCATCAAAGGCTTAATGACCTTGTTTATGTTCACTACAATTACAGATTGCAACAAAGGTACATAATTTTTATTAGCATTTTACTACAATTATGGTCCGTTTATTTACGTGTAATTTTCACCTTGTAAATGATGGTGTGTAGGAATTACTTGAGGGGTAGAAATTATGATCCTATTGACTTTGAAGATTTCACAAATAATGCCTCATGGATTTTAGAGGATGAGCCTCCAACTTTAACAGTGGATGAATTAGAAACTTTTCGTCATGAACTAGTTGCGTGCATTATCCAAACAAACCCGAATAATGGTAATTTATTCCTTCACAATTATTTATTTCAAATTAATTTTTGATTAGTCAATAAATAATGCTTGTTTGGATATAATGTAGTTGAAACTTTGGATTTTGAGTTGGATGATGACGATGATCTTGTGGACCCTCGGAATGAGGAGTGTAATGAGGGAGGTGTTGGCAATGCAACTACAAGTAATGCTGAAAATTTCAATTGTCCTGGAGTTGAGAATCCTCCTAAGTTTGGCAGGGATTGGAGTTCATGAAGTAGGAGCGCTCGTTGGGAAAATGAGAATGAATAGATATGTCTATTGCATTACTTTTATGACGGACTTTTACTTATATGAACATTGTTATTTCATATTTGGGATTTTGTACTTGTAACTTATGGATTGTGGTATTGTACTTTTCATTTGTGTGTTTTATGTTTGTTTAAGATTGTGAACTTGTGGATTGTTTATTGCGGTAAGAGCATTATGAATTGTGATATTGAACTTGTGGCTTGTTTGGGATTCTTATTGTTCATTATATATAATTGGGTTGTAGATTAGTTAATTGATAGTATCATAGTAGTGGTAATATTTGTATTTTCAAGTGGAACTAGGCAGTGGTTGGATAATTTATTTTCAGTTTCGTTTATTTGAGTCTTTATGCTATACTCATGTGCATTGTTTTGTTTTCATGTGTCTTGTTTACTACAGTTTGAGTTTGAACTTTGAACTTTGAAGAGTGCAAATTACATGGATTATGCTTAGATTGATACATTGTCGAAGAGTTGGACTTAGACTTGGAGTCTTGAACTTCAATAGAGGTATTTTTCTCTACTTAACTTTACAAGTTGTATTGAAAATTGAATACATTGAAATTGGATACATGTTTGATGATTTTTCTCTACTTAACTTTACATGGTTGATGTTATTTTTATAATTATTGTGATTTTTTAGCCTATTTATTATTATTTATAATTATTTTTTAATTTTTTATTATATTACCGGTTGAACCAGTGACCCAACGGTTGAACCAGTGACCCATTGACCCGGTCCCTTCACCGGGTTGATGTCCAGGCCGGGTTTTAAAACTATGTTGCTAACCTAATGCTTGACCTGGTACCACAAGATTCATAAATCAAACATATTCCAGAACTACAACCACTAAATCAAAGTTTGGATACTAGCGTACTACTGTGAAGAAGAGCATTCTATGGCTCTTGACATCGTAATTACTAAGTAACATTTCAGCAGCAAAAATTTGGTACAGTACGATCTTTGTTGCAACAAGATGTCATTTATCTCATGCTTTGATTTCGGTAATTATCTAATTGACACAATGCACATCCTCAGAGAACACAATTACACCCAAATACATAAGAAGATTCTGATGGACTCGTCATTTTCACTTGTTAAAGTCTATGGACTGGTTCTGGCCCTGATAAAGAGTACCATGTTGAAGTAGTAAAATCGACAAACCACCACACGAGTATGAATAATACATATATTTTACTTGAACAGTACAATCAAGTCATTAACAATTGATTCTGATACTGCTTCAGGAAAGAATAACAAACCTGGAGAGCATAGCCAACCATCTTGGAGAAAGCTGTAATGGTCACATCTTTTCCTTCACGTTCTATCTGTCGACATTTGGAAAGTGAGGAAGAAGATAATAGTGAATGTCGTAAAGAAACTATAATAATAAGTTTATGAGAAAATGCCTTGGCTTTCCCTATTGGAAGGCAGAAACTAGAATCAAGAGCTTCAGCTGAAACAGGGAAGGACTCGCCATATCTGCATCACATGAATCACCTCAGCAAAGATGAAACGAGCACCAATAGTTTAGCTGACCAAACCAAATCCACTAAAATTATATGTCACTCAAGTACTCACAGCAACTCATTTTCAAGAAAAACAACAGGGTCTGGGTCCCTTATAGCAGCTTTTAGAAGACCCCGAGCATCCTCTGATGAGTACGGAGCAAGCACCTTTAACCCTGGACATGAGCCAAACCATGCTGCGAAGCACTGACACGTGCGAACACACACACACACAGAGTTTGAAGTTAGCAAAGGAGATTGTGCAGTTTTTGACTGTGTGATATATATCTTAAGAAAAGAAATGTAATTTTTAATTATAAGTCAACATGTCGGAGAAAAAAGGATGGTAAGCTAAAACAATACAACTACCACAAAACCGTGTTATAGGGAAAATCTTCTGAAAAACATGCAATCCAACATACCAAGGGCCCAATGCAAAATTTTATTGAAGTTCCTTCTATTGCCTCTAGCAGCAACCTAAGACTCCTTTTCTCTTCAGAATGAAAACACCACTTTTTCCGGGGATTTCAACAATTGACCATGTGATTCCCTATCACTCAAAAAAAATTGGAAACAGATGGGGAAGTGCAGTCATGTTTATCAGTTCCAATGATCGATGTGACAGGTCTGGACTTGACAATGCCTATGCTCCTACAGTGCAACCCAACTATGACTTTTCCCTATGAATAGGTAGAAGTGTTAATCGAGCTGAGCTTTGAGACGTTGAGCCAGAGCCTGACAACCTTGTTTTTCTAAACGAGGCCTAAAAAATTATTTAAGCTCGGCTCGTTTAGAACTCGAGTTGAGCCCGAGCCTGAACCGAGTCCAAGTAACTCAACTATTTTACATATAAGCGAGTCTAACCTTGCGAGCTTGAGTCAAGCCTTTTAGGTTTTTTTTCTAAACGAGCCTAAAAAATTGTTCAAGCTCAGCTCGTTTAGAACACGAGTCGAGCTCGAGCCGAGTTTAATCTGAGCCGAGTCTGAGTAGCTCGTCTCGATTAACACCCCTATGAATAGGTCTTAAAAGTTATTCAATATAGAGAAAAGCTCAAAACATTCTCTCCTTGTTAATAACAAGCAACTATACATGATTCATATACAACACCAATCTTTTTGCAAACAATTATTTCCTTACATAGCAGAACTGTGGAAAGGGAACTATACTAGTGACCTAAGTACAATGTACTCCCAAACTACACTGGATTGCACACACCACAACACCACAAAGAAGAAAAGGTAAACAAGGAAAAGCAACAAACCCCTCACCTCCGAAGTACAATTTATCTTGCAAAACTCAACAAAAGCACTTTACCTAGCACCACTCGCCCTCCGAAAAATATACGAAAAACACAAGGGAAAAAAAAGGAAAAGAAAACTTAGAAATAAATGGCTATAGTAGAAAACTTAGAAATAAATGGCTATAGTAGAAAACTTAGAAATAAATGGCTATAGTAGAAAACTCAAATTATTGTTCTCAACAACCACCTGTCCTCCTTCCCAAGTACAAAAAAAGCCCAACAAAAGAAGTTCCAAAGTATTCCCATCCTTCTCCTATGGCATTCCTTGAACAACACTCAAGTCCCTCTCTAACAGACTTCTGTAACATGCAATGCACTCTATTACAAAGAGAAGCACACTCCAGATATACTTCAACATCAGGCAATCCAGATGAAAATGCCCAACAATCTCTTCTACTGCCCAAACATGTACATTACAACACCAGTTTAGTAGAAATGGTCAATTCAGAATCGAGCTCCTGTTATCAAATGCAAGGATTTCCTCGCATGAAGCTGTACATGCAAAGAGGGCAAAATCGGAACTCAGAAGGTACTTTTGGCTTCCGAAATGCCTATCCAAGGGAATGAAGAAACCCAAGCACCACCGAACTTGTCCTGAGAAGACACAACCGTAAAGGTATCAATCCCTGAAGCTGTCAACCTCTAGAAATTCACCTTACCCTCTGTCAAAACAGAGCATAGACTATCCACACACTTTAACTCCCACCCATGCACTGGTCAGCAATAACTGGGATCCTTTGCAGCCACAGATTCTGATTTGATCAATGACATACCACAAAAGCATCCTTACACACCACATTACAGACGGAGTGTCATGCCAAAGTGAGCCTCTATCCATCTCAACAGAGGGTTAATATAATTCTCGTACTAAATCTAAGTCCTTCTTAAAGAAATAATTCACGGAATGACTCACATCATTAGATACCCGTTTGGCCGTTTGACTCTTCCACTATTGTACTTGCTAACAAATACCCTTCTCCACTATTCAATGGCATATCTCCACAACCATTTCCCACAATAAAACACCTTTAGCTTCGTAAACCAAAGCCTCCTAGAAAAAGAGATTTTCTTCTGACTATTGGGTATTTAGGTGATATTTGAATTCCCCTCTATTCCTCCCCGAATAAAGTACCTTTGCAGTTACTCCAAAGTCTTTTTTTTTCTTCTGTGAAGTAGTGTCTCCAATCTATTAGCCACACAAACAGATATGGAAAATAGACACCAAAGGTTAGAATAACATTATATGATACTTCCATTGTTTCCTATATTTGTACGACAAACTAAGGGACCAAGCCTGTGGCTACACTTATGCTCTAA
This sequence comes from Ilex aquifolium, assembly GCA_951799425.1. Lineage (NCBI taxonomy): Eukaryota > Viridiplantae > Streptophyta > Magnoliopsida > Aquifoliales > Aquifoliaceae > Ilex > Ilex aquifolium. The sequence goes on along the minus strand of OX637410.1, from coordinate 11,085,917 downwards.
TTTATGTCTTTTACTTCCTATTATCTCCAATTGAAAGCTAAAATTTGGTTAGGTGAAAATTCCAGTAACAAACAATGGGTAAGCAGCACACAAGTCATGTTTGGTGTAGTATCAGACGAAATTCAGCGGCACGTAGAAGACTGAGATGCAACATGTCAACAAAGAACATCGAGATAAAAGCCATACCTGGGAATGCTGAGCACCAACTCCAGCAGCAGCACCATTTGGTCCTCTGAAAACAATAGGCACAGATATTTGACCAGCTGACATGTAATTTGATTTTGCAGCAGAATTAATGATATGGTCAATTGCCTGCAACAGAATCCAAAAATTAGCAGCTATGCCTGCATTGACAAGCATCTAATCACGTAGGCGATTTTAAAGTGCTAAGCATCCAAACATGGTTGAACATATCTCAACCTTTTCCTTTTATCATCTTTTCACTCTTCCGTATAGGAAACCCTACTGCCATCAACTTAAAATGAAAGAGGTAGAAATGAGAATGAACAAAGAATCAAAAAAGAAAACACCTAACTGTACAGCCCTATCCCAGAACAAACTGAAGGCCAAGGGGTGATAAAAGCGCCCCTTAGTTGCAAGATTCAGTTTAGCTAAACCACTTGCATAATCATTAGCCAATCATGGGTCCAACAAATTATCTAACCACAAACTCAAAACAAAGATAGTCAACCTTCAAATATTGCATAGTCGCTACATCAAAGGACTTTTTACCATAAATATACGGCAAAATAGAGCCAGCATGGCTGAAGAGTTTTTAGCACAAGATTTATATAGGTATACATTTCTATTTCTAATCCATTAAAAAGCAAGGAATTTCAGCAAAGAACACAAACCTGCATTGAAAAGTTAAATGTCATAAATTCTACAACAGGTTTCAGCCCATAGTAAGCAGCACCAACTCCAATCCCAGCGAAGCCAGCCTACAAATTTGTAAATAGATATATGAGGACAATATTTTTTTCAGAAGATACACGAGGAAAATATTATTGAGCATATAATTTAGGCAAGTCAAAACAGAAAAATAAATGGGCAGAAAAGAAAGGCGAACCAATCACAAATGAAAACAGAAGAGCTTCGAGTATAAGGAGAAACCTCTGTAATGGGAGTATCGCGGACCCTATCGGGACCATACTTGTCCAAAAGTCCTTTAGAAATCTGATATAGAATTCAAACATAGGAACTAACTTTTAGAGAAGATAAAATGGGCAAGCATGGGCAGCCTTTAAAGTGGAAGAGAATGAGGTCACATCTCACAGGGAATTTCTAACCTTGTAAGCACCCTGATATTCACCAACCTTAAAATTTCACCCAATAAACAAATATCAGAACTGGACATCAGATCATTTCAAGCTATGGAAACAAAACAGAAAACAAATACTCAAGCTTCCATTATACCTCTTCACCCATTAAAAATACTTTAGGATCTGCAGACATTTCTTCATCAAGTGCAGAATTCAAGGCATCACGCACTGTCATCTGCAAGAAATTGGCACTAAAAAAGAGATAAAGTAACAACAAATATAATAGCTCACATGCCCACAACAGATATATACAAAGAAGCAACAGAGAGCTGACTTCCTGCATGGGCTAGAAAGGAGGAAAAATAAACCAGAAATGGACATGCAGAAAGAATATGTATCATTAAATCCAATCCAATCAAACCTAACTTGCAAAATTCAGTTCAGCGGAACATCATCTTGTCATGAGAAAATAAGAAAAAAAAATCATATACCTGAGAAAGAGCTTCCTACCTAAGCTCTTGTAACATTCAAGTTAAAAAAATTCATAGGAGAACAAAAATTTAATTAAAACTCACAATTTCATTGTTCTTTTGAATAAATTTTATTAATAGGAAAATGGAGCTTTACAAAGAAGGGGAAAATAAGAAGGAAAGAAAACTATAACAAAACAGCATTAGGAATATAATAGTAAATTACATCCTAGAAGTTGAGAGAAACCAATTTCACACGGCAAAACATGTTGATTTACTTCTATACTCCTAACAAATGGCAAAATAAAAAAAATAACAAGCAACTTAGGAGTATCAAACACAGTAAACAGGTGAGAATAAGCTCATAAAGTGGCCCGATAAATCCATTACTAAAAACTATTTTTTTTCGTGAGGACTACTATCTAAAACAATGTACACCCCTGTGTTTCCTAAATGATTCATTCCAAGTCCCCCCAAAAAAAACTACCTTACAATCTAGCCATTTTCCGTGATCCCAATATCAAAGAATTGCGTGATTTACATAACATGTGCAGACATGATAATGGAAGGAACTTGAACATACATTAACAGCACAATAACAAAAATATATATGATTACAATTAATCACCTCTTTTGCTGCAGATGAGTAACTCCTGAAGGTATAAACTGCTGGCAGAACTGGAATCCTCTCTAAGGACCGATTCAAAATCTTATACACACAAACAAACAATCAAGTTTGTTTTAGAAAAAGGTAAAACAGTTCATTAAATCCAATTAAGCTCACAGAAATTCAATTGCAAACAAAAAAAAACTAACAAAATGAATCACGCGATTAAAATCAAATATCAGAAAAAGTTCAGCTTCTAACCGAGGCAGGATTGCCTCCTCTGCTGACGATTCTTTGCCTGATAATTCCCCACATATCTCCTTCTTCACAGCCTTAATTTAACCCTAATTAACAACGCAATACGATTTCTAATCATTCAATTCAATACAGGCAACCACATTTCCAGATCAAAACATCGGTGTTCATGAATGAAAAATTGATATACAAACAAACACATGTACCGGAAAACGGAGCGAATCAAATAGGAAGTGAATCAATCAAGAACAGTAAGATTTTGAATTGAAGGATCTACGTACGATGAGAGAAAAAAACACCACACCTGGTTGATAGTGGTGGGCTAGGTTAGGTGAGGTTGAAGACTGGAGGGTGGGCAACGAACGATTGTCAACTTCGGTTGGAATGAGATGAGAGAGAAAAACGACTAGTAAAACGGCGGCCCGAGTCAGCTCATATATTTTTGGACTAATCACAACTTGTACGGTTGTACCCAAAAATCACTCAAATCTCAATTTATACCCTCAAAATTTAAAAATATTAATTTATACCTTGAAAGACATAAATTCGTATCAATGTACACCTAGAACTAACTCCGTTCATTTTGCCATGAAAAAAGTTTGGACTAATTATAAATTATATCCCTTAAAATTTAAATATTTCATATTTATAATCCAAAAAGAATTTCATCAATTAATACTCGTTAAATAGCTCTCAATTGTATTGTATCATAACATCTTTGTGTTGAGTTCGAATTAATAAAAAAATATTTTTACAATTTTTAAAAATTTATAAAATACCTAATTTTTGCCTATAATATTTGTTAAATAGTTATTTTATGTCTACAGTTAGACACAAATCTTTTAATTGTCCGATCAAATTAAAGTTAGATACGAATAACACAACTGTAGATAGAAAATATTTATTTAATGACTATTATAGGCAAAAATTAGGTGTTTTTTAAATTTTAAAAAAATTAAATAGTATTATATGAATTGTCCTAAATGTGAAATATATGACACAATGTGATTGACTCGTCACGAAAATATTTTTTGCACTAAAAATATTTTTTTATTAACCGAACACGACACAAAAATGTTACGACACCATATAATTGAGAGCTATTTAACGAGCATTAATTGATGAAATTATTTTTGGATCATAAATGTGAAAATATTTAAAATTTGAGGGGTACATTTTATAATTAACCCAAACTTTTTAACTGCAAAATAGACGGCAATTAGTTCCAGATGCACATTGATGCGTATTTATATCTTTTAGGGTATAAATTAATATTTTTAAAATTTTGAGGGTATAAATTGAGATTCGAGTGATCTTTCAGGGTGTAAGCTGATATTAATCCTATATTTGTTTTCTTTTCTTCTTTAGGATAAATTGCACTTGAGGTCTCAAATATATAAAGTTTATCTCATTTTAGCCTCCAATATTTTAATTGCATCATTTTAATACTTTGAAGTATTGAATATGTTTTTATGTGGTCCCTCAAGTAGATAACATTCAAATTGTTAACGATTTTTTATCTTAAACTTGTCGTGTAATACCTACATATAGGTAAAAAATAATTTAAATAGCTCTTGACCAAAATTTGGGAAACTTTTGATAAAAAATATGTAACATAGGTAGTTCTTGACCAAATTTTAGATAGCTTATGATCAAAATTAGAGGTGACAATCTTAACCCATTACTCATTAATCCACCCAACCTGCCCATAAATAAATGGGTTGGATACCTATATTAATTAATATTAGTTCTAAATGGATTGGGTAATATGATTCATTTTAATTAAACGAGTTAATATAGATTACAAATGGGTGCCCATTGAGTTGAGTATTTATCTTTTTATTAAATAACACAAGTAATAAAATTAAATAAATATACTAATATACCAAAAAATACACACACTATTACACCAAAAAATATACACATGTACACTTATACACCAAAACATACACAAACTAGTACACCAAAAACACACACACTAATACACCACACATGACCCACGGGTCAACCATGGGTCGCTCCATAACTCACAGATCGACCCACGACCATAACCCATGGGTTGACCCATAATTTGTGGGTCGAACCATGACCCACGGACAAACCCATAAATTGACCCGACCCATTATGTATGTATTTTTTTTTTTAATTAAATGTGTTTTAGTTTTGTGTTAGTATATGTGTGTGTATTTTAGTGTATTAGTGTGTATATTTTTAATGTATTAGTTTGTGTGTGTTTTGATGTATTAGTGTGTGTGTATGTTTGTATTTTGATGTATTACTAATGTGTGTGTGTATGTTTTTGTGTACTAATGTGTCTATTAAGAATTTTAATTATTTTATGGGTTAATCGGTTTAACCCAATCCGTTATAAACTCAATCCATTATAACCCATTTACTAGGTGAGTGAAAAATGGACTAAATTTATTTTAGCCCAATCCAATTTAACCCAACTCAAAACCAACTCAACCCACCCATTTGCCACCCCTAATCAAAATTATATAACTTTGATAACTCTTTGATCAAAATATTTAAGTTTTACGTGATAAGTTTATAATAAAAAATTATTAGCAATCTGAACGCTATCTATTTAAGAGACCACATATTCAATACTTTAGGGACTAAAATGAGACAATTGAAATATTTGGGACCAAATGAGACAAATACCATACTTTGAGGATCTCTAGTGCAATTAATCCTTAAATTTAATTTCCTCAAAATAAAATATAGGAAGCATTACATTTTGGCCCCTAAACTCTGACTTTAGTGTCATTTTGTCCCCTCTATTGATAAGTTATTGAGTTTCTCACATTGTCCTTTAACAGTTGTAATTTTTTTTTTTGTCACTATTGTGAACTTTTATAGGAGAGGGACAATGAGGTTCAAACCCACAATCAAAAGATCTAACAACAAGTAAGATAGCCATTAAGTCAACTGTTGATCTTCAAACTTTAACTATTGAAATTATTTCGCACTGCACCAAACTTAAACACCCATGACGTTTTAGATGAAAAGTGTCCACCTATGTAGTAAAATACATTTTGAAACTAATAATAATATTTTGTTGTGTAATGTTAGAAATATAATAGTTAAGGAGCAATGCGGGACAAATATTAAAATTATTCAACATACTAGTCAATTTTTTAGCATGAAAAAAAAAACATTTAACCTTTTTTCTAGTAATTTGACTTCCATTTTGATGAAGATTTTAGAAATTTAGTTGAGTTAGTTGAAATTAGGGCAAATGAAAGACAAACACTTTTAAGTCAGGAAAAAATATATTTTTTTGTAATTTTGTTATACTAATACAACTATATATTATTTATGAAAATTTCAAGAAATTTCAACAAAAAAAAAGTTGTTGGACTCATATTTGAGTATTATCTTTGTTATTTAAGAACTTATGTAAGAGCATCTCCAACCTTGACTCAAATGTAGACTCAAATTTAAATTTGAGTCAAAATGGCCTAAAAAACTTCTCCAACCTTGGACTCAAACCTATACCAAATCAAGGTAGAACTTATTCTGGACCCAAATTGAAGCAGCCTCAAATTCTATACCAAATTTCTAACGGTAACTTTTTAACATATCTAAAACTAAAAGACTTATTTGACTACTTGTTCTCTACCTTTTTTTACCTTTCTTTACTACACTGCTTCCATCGCCGACCACCACCAAAGTTTTCACAAATCATTTGAAGGTCTGTAGGTAAGTTTTTTGTTTTTCATCTTCCATCTTCTTAATTTTTTGTATTTTTCAAAACCCTAATTTCAATCATCTTTCATACTATATAAACCATAAACCTACCCATCATATTTTTCTTTGATTTTTTCGAGTTAAACACTATCAGTAATACAATTTCAGACCACCGATTCTTCCTGAAATTTTAAGCCTTCGGTACCCACAAATTTAGAAAATTTGTCATTTTATTTCTTCAATCTTCTATTTTTGTTAAAAACATATGTTTTTGTGTTCTTCAGACTATGTCCATGTTAACTATTTTTTTTTCTTTAATTGGATTTATAACAAAATGATAAAAGATTAGAATAATCTTAGAATTCCTATGTGGTTTCTTTATTTTTATGTAGTGTTGTATACATATTTATGTTTTTTTTTTTGAATTATTCATTTGTGGAGAGATGAAAGTTTCATTTATTTTATCAAATATTATGATTTGAATGACACAAAAAAAATGAGTTTTGGGATAATAAGAGAATTTTTTAAAAGATTTGAGTAGATATTTGAGTTTGTCCATTGAAGTACTCTATACCAAATCAAGCTTTTTACTCAAATTTAGACTCAAATTTGAGTCTAAATTTGAGTCATGGTTGGAGATGCTCTAAGGAGTGTGGGAGCATTCTTTGAAAGCGCACTGAGAAGTAGTGCATTTATTCTCTCCCTTAGAGTTGGGGCGCATGATGTGAGTCATAAGTCTAAGAATCACCTGTCTTAACTTATGGGTAAAATAAAGAAAGGATAGAGTTGTGCTGCACAAATTGTTGTCCAAATATTGTATGTCAAGTGATGTGTCAAAATCTCGTGCATTGAATATTTGGTAGGGTTAGTGGACCCCACTAATCTAACCATCTGCATTGATTTGAGATACAAAATTTAGACAAATATTTATACAGCATAGCATTGCTCATAAAGAAAAACTTGTGTTTTTTCACTTTTGGGAAAAATATAAATGGATGGGGGATCCCGTTGTATATAATGAATTTACTTAATTTTTGAGATATTTGGTCTAAAAAAAATTGAAAAAATATATATGGGGGAGGGGATTTACAAAGACACTTATTCGAAACACTCACGGTTTGATCGGCCCATCCTTATTGACTATTATGTTGATTGACCCTATATTTTTATTTATTAAAATATTAGGAGAATTACAGTCATGCTTTTTAAAATTTATCATTTAATCACTCAAATCCCTTAACATTTAAAATATTATATACAGACCCCCTAAAGTTTATACGCGTGTAATACTTAGACCTCTGATGTCAATGTTCCTTAGCATATCCGTTAGTAAATTACATCTAAACTCCCTGAAGTTTGTAAGCGTGTAATAGTTAGATCCCTCAAATTTAATATTTTATACTTATACCAAAAATACACCAAACAAAGATAAAATATCAAATATTTTAAATTTTACAATCAAAATTCATGTTCTATTATATCATTTATTAAAATAAAAACTAAAATAAAAAACTAAAAATCATAATTAGTATATATTTGGAATAATTACGATAGATAGTATTTCAAGTAATTAGTAAAAACTAAGACCTCTGATTTTTTAGTTTTATTTCAATAGATAGTATAATTGTATACTAATTACGATTTTTTAAGAAAATTTTGACTTTTTATTTTTGATTTTATTTCTATAAATGATACAATAAAATATGAATTTTAGTTGTAAAATTTAAAATATTTGATATTCTATCTTTGATTAAAGTATTTTTTTTCTAAGTGTAACATTTTAAACTTGAGAGGTCTAAGTATTATATGCCTACAAACTTCAAGAGATCTGAGTATAATTTATTAACGGATATACTAACGTACATTTGACGGCAGGGGTCTAAATGTTACGCATGTACAAACTTCAGGAAATCTGTGTATAATATTTTAAATGTTAAGGAATCTAAGTAATTAAATGACAAACTTCAGGGGTCTGGGTGTTATTTTGGTTAAAATATTAAGCTGCGTTTGGTACGCAATAATGCATTTATGTAGGAATGGAACGGACATGAGAATGGAATAAACTTGGAAATGGAATGAAATGTGTATTACCATTCCAATGTTTGACAATTAATTAGGATTAAGTCTTGGAATGGAATGTCCATTCCATTCCAAAGTTTGGATAAAATAATTTCTATTGAAATGAAATAAAATTTAACAAAAATAACTTTTTATCATAAAATTTTCAACTTATTGCATACTTCATTATAATGAATATTTCTGTTAATTTTAAAATTTGAAAAATTAGATTAAATATGTAGTAAATAAAGTCACAAAGAATCACATAATGAAAAAATTCGCTAAAAAATAATAAAAATCAATAATAAACAACAAATAAAACAAAATAGAAATGTGATACGTTCATCAATATCTTACATAATCCTTCATGAATGGTACTCATTCAACACACAATGTCTATGATCAACCTACAAAATGTGTGCCTATTCCTTCTATCATAATTCTTTAATGTGGACAATCTTATACAAATACACCTAATTTTCAAAATTTGACAAATACAATAAAATATAATCATTAACCAAATTACATTTTTCATGGAAAACATAATTAAACTCAAGCTTAATACTCCGTTTGGTAGGAATGATGGAAAGTAAGAAGGATAAAAAGTAGGAGGGATACACTTTCTATCCTTCAAGGAGGGAAAGTAGGAATGATACACTTTCCTTCTTTTGTATTTGGTTGGATGGATGGAAAATAAAAATGACTAAATTTTTTTTTTTTTGTGCTGACTAAGATTAGGGGTGACAATCGAGTCGTGTCGTGTCAGATTCGTGTTGAGTTATTAATGGTTTGTGTGGAACATTAGTCAAATCTAACTCGACTCATTTAACTAATTGTGTCGTGTCGAGTTACAAGTTGACCTGTTTTTTTATTTTTAAAATTTTTTAAATATATATATATATAGAGTAGCGCGATCATGGAAACTCTGCACCGTAGTCTCTAGTGGGTACCTTTTATGTAGACCGTTGGATCGTGATCTAATGGTCACCAAACAAAGATGCTCAAAATTAATTGCCAAGACCTACCTAATTTAGTTCCTAACTAAATAGGAAATGTCTATGAGTTGTTAATTGTGATCTAGTTCTATAAGAAAAGTCTATTTAATTTTTTGAAATTCAATATAAGTAAATATTTTGACCCTTTTACGTATGTTATACAGGTTTGACCTATTATGTGGCTTCAATTGGGGTACGCCATTGTTTGGTTGGTCTTTCTAATTTTTTGGTCAAATTAATTTTTATTTTATCTCTTTAACTTTTTAATCAACCCAATTAAGAGTGCTTATTAAGTTTCAAATTAGGATTGTATATCAAAAGCCTTTGCCATCATTATTTTATTTTTAAACCTAACAGGAGAAAAATATTGTGAAACCTCATCCATTGCCATCATTCTTTTATTGTTGCAAATTAAATTCAAAAAAAATATCTAAAAAATTGATCTGTTGCTATCTTCCTGTACAATAAACAATAATCAAGTTAAAATTTACCATGATACAACCTGAAATTTTGCTCAATTCCATGATATCAAGTTGAAATCAAGTTTGAGTATTAAGAGTTGTAGTCGGCTAGAGATAAAAACCATCCGATCGTTAGATTCAATCCGTTCAATATTAATTAATAAAAAATAATTTTTTTTATTAATAAGAGCTTTCTTTAGAGGACTAGATCACAATTAATAAGTCATAGACATTTCCTATTTAGTTAATAACTAAATTAGGTAAGTTTTGACAATTAATTTTGAGCATCTTTGTTTGGTGACCATTAGATCACGATCCAACGGTCTACATAAAAGATACCCACTAGAGGCTACGGTGCAGAGTTTCCATGATCGCGCTACTCTATATATATATACTAGTAATTGCCCGTGCCTGAAGGCACTATATAACAAAAAAAAAAATCATTTCAACAGTATAAAAAAAAAATAAGGATCTATGAAAAAAAGGTGAAATTGATAGTGTTGTAATTTCAGTAAATGTCATAGGCAAAGAATGAAGTTTGTTAATCATCATTGTCACTGTGACACAACATAAAAAATAAAAAATATTACCTAACTAATAACCATTGTCACAACGTCACATGGGAAAAAATCCAACCTATCACAAACAAATGCTCATGCTTGAAGACATTATATAACACGAAAAAAATGGTCAATCAAAAAAATTGAGAAAAGAATCGCCAATCAATATGTGTCCAACATAACACAAACTCATTAATTAAAAAATTGGAAAAAAAACTACACATAAAGCTTGTGAAGGGTACCAGCTTGCTGTGGACAGGTCGTGAAGCTCTAGCATCAGCCTTTGCCTCGAAATGGTGCTCTTTGTCCATATCTCAATCAAAGAAAAAACAACAAAGACCTCCACAGTTTCAATAATTAACCATTAAATCGAAAAACTATTTCTAAAAAATTAAAGCAATAAGTAACATATCAATGGTGTAGCAATTACTATCTCATTCCAACGCTCAATGGTGTAGCTAATGATCACTTGATTGCAATGCTAACAATATACTTTTATTAGATGAATATCACAGTTCTGGATAAAAGATGTCAGATGGAGCCTATACAACATGACCCAAGCCATACCCACCTGTTGAAATCCAACTGAACCAAAAAAAAGAGTGAAAGGTCAAAAAACAGATAGCCCAACAAAGTGAAAAAAAGAAAATAAAAAGAAGTGCAGATAATTATGTAACTGCTGGATTAAGCACCTGCTCTGGCTCCAAAAGCTTGAAGGGCATACCCATCTCCATAGGGCTAATATATTGTGGAAATTGTATGTCAGAAGGCAAAATGGAAAATCAAACATGAAAACACTTTAACAATTTTAATAGAGAAAAAATAAACACCAAAACATACTTGTGAGGATCTGCCCTTCTGTTTTGAAGGCAGAGACGGGTTTGTGAAATCCCTGTGCAAAAGAGGACAAATACGGTTGATAAGGGTCTTGATTGAAACCTAAGGTAGCACAAATAGGAAGCTGTGGTGAATAATATGAAGTTTTGAAGGGTTGCAAATTGTGGACATGTAGTTTTTATTATGATTACTACAGTGACACATCTTGTAGTAATATGCAAATATATAGAAATTTGGAACAACCCTGTGACCCCTCAAAACTCTTCAAAGGTAATAGTCGAGTACAATTGCGTCTCGCAACCTCCTTGTTCGGCTAAGCTACATAGGAAAAAAAAATACGCATTGAACTTTGAGTGAACAAAAAGATGACTAAAACACAAAATTTGATTAGCAAATTGTAAATTCTCATGCACGGCTTTTATCATTAATCTAAACTAATTAACTCAAATCTCCCATTGATTGATTTTCTCAAATTTAAATTGTATAGGCTTTTAGTTCTCCCATTGGTGATTCCCTCTCTCTAGAATCAGATTTAGCTTTTATTTGTTTCAAAGCAAACCTACTTTCAAGAAAAAAAATTTGTTGCAGAAGAACTAAAAGTCAATTTCAAGCAAAAGAACATATAATTCTTCCAGCAGCTGACAAAAAAAGGGAAAACATGAGAACTTCCCCATCTAACATTCACTGTAATATGTCAATATTCTAATTCTTTAATTTCTTTTAACACAATTTTCTCTCCCAGAAATTTAAATTTGATTAGCAATATCATCCCAGGTAACGCTTGGGAAAATTTACAATTTGCTAATCAAATTTTGTGATAGTGCATATACGAAAATCTCCCATTCAACAAATCAAAACCTATCCAAACACAAAACCCTAAACCAACCGTGGAGTAGAGAGAGGGAGAGGGAGAGAGAGAGAGAGGGAGATATGATTCTCTATACATAATACGAAAGAGGTGATAAAAAATTAGAACCAGAAAAAAAAAAAAAACTTTACCAAAAAGACAGTGGTCTAAATCTAATTGGAGGAGGCAACGAAGTTCTCCATGAGCTTCTTGTCTCGTCTTTCCATGGCGACGTCCCAGACATCGTTGCCAATATGCTTCGGCTGCTAAGAATTGAAACCTTAAAATCGCTATGATCAGGAAATCAATAAAAGAAGGGGGTGGGGACTTGGATCTGAAGAATTAGAAAGTGGTTATGACTGGTAAGAAATAGATAAATTACCCGGCCATGTGAATATCTAAAGCGTACCTGAAACAGAGGATCTTCTCTGTCTGCCTTTCTCCTCTCTTTCTCTCTCTCTCTATTGTAGCCGTCCAAAGTGTTGGTTGGGCTGTGACTTTGCTGGTGGAGGATAAGCAGCTGCACAAAGATTGGCAGAAGATTAGGAGAAGAGTGTGTGAGTGAATGAGATTTGAGATTGGAAGAAGATTTGAGATGGATTCCATGTGAGAGAGAGTCTGTATGAGAGAGAGAGGTGTGAGACAGAGTCTGTATGAGAGAGATAGAGACGTATGAGAGATAGGAGTGTAGAGTCTTCCGATGATAGGCTTCTTCATGGGCGGGAAAAAAAATTTAGGACTAATCGTAGACCATTGGATCAAAATTTTTGAGATGATCTGAACCGTCTTTTGTTTTAAAATGATCTGGACCTCTCTTTGTCTTTTGGATTTTGTCTCAAAACGATTTGGATCTCTCTTTGTCTTTTGGATTCAAACTTCGCTCTACTTTATTATATAGATATACATATTTTATCATTGTATTTTTATATGAAATTAATGTATATATAATATATGTCTATATTAAAAGATATATAGACAAATAAGATACATCTCAACACAAATAATTAACTTTTCATCCACTTTCCTTCCGATTTTGGTGAGTTGGAAGGAAAGTTAATCCATCGATTTTTCCATCTTTCCAACTTTCCATCCTTCCATTTTTCCATCGTACCAAACGGAACATAACAAATAAGAGTAACACAAGTGTATCATAAAAAAAAAAAAAAAAAAAAACCAAAAAATATGTTCCATTTACCATGCATCATCCTATATATCTCTCAAAAATCTCCCCTCAATATCCCTCTAACTAATTCTACCCTCTCGACCTCAGGAAGGCTAAATAATAAGTCCATATAATCAGAATCATGAACTAAGATACTCGAGGTTTTTAGCCTCTCACTCATGGAAAAGTCGGGCAACATCTGCAAGTCTTCGTAAATCTTCTTCTTCATATCACATACTGCGGCGTCAACACCAATTGCACGAGCAAAAATAGTTGTTGCCTCCTTAATCTCTGTGCTAATCAGAGAAGCAACACTCATCAACCCTTCAACTACCATCTCATCCATACTCCTACTTTTTTTCTTCAGCCTCGCACTCCCAACCTCTTCAGGCACAGATGGTTGTCGCATAGATGACATGGATGTATTCATGTCATATGATCCATGTAAGAATATCTTATGCTCAGTGTTTCTTTCTTCTCTCTCTAACTCTCCACCACATCAACTGAGCCATGCGCCTCTCTACCAGTTGCCCGGTCCTTTCCAAATATAATGCACAAGTCCTCATAAAAGGGAAAATATCTATCCCTAAACTTTTCTTCTCCCTTGTGGCTCTACAATACAAACAAATACAATATGTAAAAATATGTCAAACACAAGAAACAATTATGTTAAATAACTAATCAATCATAGCATATTTATGTTAAACTTCACAAAGAACATCAAAATCAATGTAAGTAGAAAAAATAGAAAAAGATGGCAATGTCCATTGTGATATGTCAAATACTAGTTTTAATTTCATGTTACCAACATGAAACTTTTTTCTCGAATGCATCCAACAAACAAGTCTAATACATTATAAAATCAATATTGTTAAGCAATACACTTGGTTCTAAGCTATGATACAAGTAACTAAACAGGATCAGATCTAAGCTATGCAATAATTAGAAATGATAAATGAAAAGGTAAGTTTGATAGATACCTGTAAGTAACCCTCCCATACATCAGAGCTTTCTATCAAAATTTTTTTTTTCGTGATCAAATCCAAATCCACTTGTATGAATCCCGTTAAGTATGTCATGAAAAATGCAAAAATTCCTTTTTAAAACCTTGATTCATGACTCAATATGTGGTTTGGCCATAATTCCTTTGCCCGACAGCTTCTCTAGCAAATATTGCTCAATGACATTCAAATATACTGGTTTAAACTCATTATCAGCTTGATGTGTTCCGGAGTTAACTAGTTCCAAAAGGGTCTCAATCAATTTAGCATCTTCATCAGCAGTCAACTTCCTCTTATTCTTACCCGGACCTCGTGACTCCACTTGACTTGAAGATGTCATTTTTTCAAACTATTCTTATTGAAATAAGGTCAATATACAATCAAATTAAAGTGCTAATAAACAGAGCTGTACATAATTCTAATGCAAAAACAAGCAACCCCAAAAATATAGCACATACTTGTTTAGTACTTAAATAACCATAATGTGTATATTAATATACACAACAAAGAACAATGAAGCACACAGATTGAGAACTTCATCACAGATCACATATGAGAGATTAAGAAATTCATTTCATCATAACCTGAACACGGTTATTGACAGAATGGGGAAAATTTATGACAAGGTGATATTATAAAGCAAGCACATAAGTTCATGTGAACAACCCAACAAGGACCCAAAGGAAATCTTTGAGCTATCTAAATGGAACATAATCATTGCCACACAGCAAAATCTAGCTTTCTAGTCTAAAACCAAAAGGGGATGAAGTTATAAAAAAATACTATTAAAAAAAATATTCTATTCATAGATAAACCAGGAATTGAAAAAAAAAAACAAAAAAATGGACAAAAGAATAAAAAAGTAAACTAAAAGATTCAGCAATGCCCACACAAAAGCTCTGGACAGCACATGAACTGAAACAAGTAAAAATGCCATAAACTTATAGTAATTCCAAGTTTTCTTTTTCTAACGTACATTTGCAGAAAACTAATGAATAGGTTAAAAATATAATAATAAACACAAATTATTCTATATTGATCAATAGATATATATTAAATGAGCCAACATTTTGAAGAACCTTGAAGAAACACCAGAACATGAGTACATTGCAATCAAGTTTACTAATAGCATTTGGTCCCATGACTCTGACCAAAATACATGCCCTTTACCAGTTTATCATCAGAATTAAATTGGGTGAGATAAAACTCATTTGAAGAATCAAAAATCCATTCTGCCTAAAAACAATAGTGACAACTATACTGCTAATTTGACAGCACTTCAACTGCATAAAATATAGCACAGATATTCCATGAATAACTGGATAACAAAAGCATTGTTTAGGTTGATAAATTGGACTTCCCAAAGACTATAAAAAACTAAAGTTCATTACTTAGAACCATTAGATCATTCTACCCACATTTATTACTAAGCAACTCAACTTGAATTGGTACGAATAATCACAAAATCACATAAATAACGTAAGTGGCTAAACAAAAGTTCATTACCCAGATAGATTTCCCTTCATTCAGGGTGCTCAGAGGGATGAACCGAACATATACCCAACTAAAGAACATCAATAAAAAAAAGTAACCATTCACCCATCAAAGTGACTTGTTTGAGAAATCATACTTAGAAGAATAGTAACATTTAGCACAAATAACAAAACGGAGCCTTAATCAACCATTGATCCAGTGGTAAAACCAAGTTCATAGACAGCTTTTGAAAACCTATATGGGTATGTTCCTCTAGTATTTGGATCAAACCGGTTTTTTACTTCAGCTAACAAATTCGAAAACATTGCTATAGAAATTCGGATCCAGGTTAGCTAAAAATTACTCAAAGCAAATTTTTCCAAAGAAAATTGCAAAATTCTACAATTCTAGGTTAGATCTAAAAATTACCTGAAATTGTGTTAGATTTGAGCTCGTTTTAGTTGTTCTTTGTAACAAATCTTATCATTGTTTCGCCGAGAGTGAAGCTCCGAGATTGATAGCAGCAAGCCTCTACAGAGATGGAGTCTCAGATCTCAGAGAGAGAAACATAGATATGATGAGAGTGTGTGTGTGTGTGTGTGTGTGAGAGAGAGAGAGAGAGAGAGAGAGAGACGAGACCAGATGAGACGAGAGAGCGCAAAGAGCGATCGATTGGGGATTTTTTTTCCAGATGGATTGGGCCATGACCGAGTGGATTGAGAATGAAGAATACTATGTTGGATTTGGTAATGCCTAATCCCATAATTTGTGGGATTAGGTATTCCCTTGGAATGAGAATGAATTTTAAATCCTACAAACCAAACATTGAAATAGGAATTCCCATGGAATGTCCATTCCATTCCTAAGGCCTAATACCGTGTACCAAACATAGCGTTAGTTTTTGAAGCATATTTTTCCTTTTCTAATTAAACACAATTTACCAAATTTGGAATCCGGGATAAATCAAGTGGTTTAAGTTGGAATAATAATTGGGCCAATAAAAAGGTCAAAATAGTAAAATTGGGAAGTCGTCTCACTTTTTGTGTCAAGCATGACAACATTGGCGAAAGAGTTAGGGTGGTAAAGAGAAATTATTTTTTGGTATTATATTTTTATTTTTTTTATTTAATAAAAATGATCACATATAAGGTTGAATTATTTTATTATTTTTATAATCAATAAACACAAATAAAGCAAAAAAAGATTTATGGTTATAAGTTACCTGGAGGTATGATACCGAATTTTTTTTGGAGGTATCATAAACTTATTTAAGAGTTCGGAAAATTGGAAGGGGATGCACAAAATTAGATTTAATTGTGAAAAAGTCCATAGCTCTTTATATTAAGTAACTAAGTCCTTAATTTTATATCTTAATTGTGTCCAAATACACAATTTGAAATTTTCAGATTTTTCGTTGACATTTGTGTCCTCTCTTAAATCATGTGATTATTTTAGGGAACTTCTGAGTTTCAGTATTTATTTGTGCATTAAAAATTTCTTAATTTAATGGAAGATTTGATTCTTCTGTTTATTATGTAGAAACCAGACATTTTGAATTTTAAATTTTACCACATGATCATTCTTCTTCTTCATCGGAGGTCGAAGCCATTATCATTGCAAAGTTGAAACATAAGTTCGTCTTTATTATTCAATATCAGCAATTACCAGGTTTGAATTCATGACACCATTAGGTTTTTGTTGGTCATTTTAATGGTAATTATTCCGTTTTTTTCATAGTTATTTATCTCATTCAGGAATACCACAATAGATGTTATTGTGAGACATCACAATGGATGGTGTTGTTTTGAGATATTATTTGTTTTTGTTGGTTACCCTCTCATACGCAGATATTACCGTTTTTAGAAAAATTATCGCATATGATAATTTCTTTATATAGTAATAAATTTTCCATATCATATATTTTTTATTTTTTTATTTCAACATAATTTTAACATACAATAATTAATCTGTAAACCACAAGCATCAAGTTAATTGAAATAAAAAGAAATTTTTGTAACCCTTAGGGGTGATTCAGTGGTCAAAAACCTATCATTTTATTAGCAAGAGATCTCAAGTTCAATATTTCTTATATCCCCTAACGGTTAGTCACCCTTGTTCTTTAGGGGATATGTCTTTAAACTTGCTCGAATTACGATGATCGACTCAGAACTCGAGAGAATAGTCGACCCAAACCTGGATACTTAGTACGTAGTAAAAAAAAAAAAATGTAAAAAAGGTCCAAAAGACACGAGAAAGTTGTCTACACGGGCAACGGTGGTAGTTTGAAATATAATTTTCATCCTTGCTTACCCTCAAGATTGCTCGCTATGAAA
This sequence comes from Ilex aquifolium, assembly GCA_951799425.1. Lineage (NCBI taxonomy): Eukaryota > Viridiplantae > Streptophyta > Magnoliopsida > Aquifoliales > Aquifoliaceae > Ilex > Ilex aquifolium. The sequence goes on along the minus strand of OX637410.1, from coordinate 11,067,903 downwards.
TACGAGATTTCATCAAAATTGTTCCACTATAATATGTATTGGGGGGGATCTAGCTGGTTTTGTGCCCATACCAAAAGACAATGTGTTGTTGGACTATGCATGGAAAGTACTACATTATGGGACACTTGATTTTGAGATATAGTAGTACTATCATATTACATGTTGATCAAACGGGCTAATGCACTTACAAATATCATTTACAAGCATCAATTACTCATTATTACGCTATCATTTATATTGCACTTTTATAAATTTTCATTTATGTTTTATTTTTGGTGAGATTCGTAAGTAGTGTTGTGAGACCTGGACATTCATTGTATGATATTTTATAAAATATTAGGGTCTAATGTGAAATTTTCAATATTTACTGTGGGGATTAAATTATAATTATTGGAATTATGAGGAGTTAGGTAATATTTTAAATTATAAACCCTAGGGGTTGATTTATAAGGAGGTAAAATATTTTGGGTGTGAATTAATACGAGTTGGAAAAGCTAATTGGTGTATATGTGAAGGAGGGAACAAGAAGGGGACTTAAGTGGAGTTTGGGAGGAATTGGGTGAGTCATTGAAGACACCAATCTCTCTCTCAGCTCACCCTTGCTAATCCTAAGAATGTAACACGTAAATAACTTTTACATACAAAAATTAATAACATATATTAGGTATACGTGTATCTGAATTAAATATCATCTTAAATTTACCAAACTTAATTTTTCATTACTCATATTCTATTATAAGATTGTAAAAACTTTGTATGATTCTAAAATTCTCTAACTATTAAAAAAAAAAAGATAAATAAATAGTAAAAGTTCTATTTTTTTTAGAATTTTTGTGATTGGGATTGATTTTTTAGTTATGTTTGAGAAATTAAATTTTTTGAAATTCATTTTATTAGGATTCCACTAATAATTCATTAAATAAAATAAAAATAATTGTCAATATACTAATCACACTGGAATATTACTATAATTAGGAATTAATTGGGATAAGAGTTAATATATTATTCTATAATATATATTATCAAGCATATTAAAATTTTAAAAAATTCAAGTTTTACTTAAAAATACACTATAATATCTATTTTTACATAAAATCATAGTTGAACTTAGAAAGTTTATTGTAACTGAAAAATTGATTTTAAAAAACTATATGTACAATTATTTTTATCTTAGAAATAATATGGTTAAACTTTTCGATGAAAAAGAAAATATATATATGTAGGCATAATATTATATTTACATATAAGATCAGTAATATTAGATTGATGGAATTTTTGACGGTTTTTTTAACATTTTATTGAAAATATAATTATGCATATTTTTCAAGGGTAATATAGTCAATCAAATTTTTTTTTTTATAGAAACTCATATTTATACATAGAGAATAAATAATTAAAAAAGATATTATAAATAATTTGAAGATTTAAATATATAAAGATATGATAGTAATTTAGATATTTAATTATAAAAAGATAGAGTGGACTTTATAATATTTTATAAGGATAAAATAAAGATTCAAAAGTTTTTCACCTAAGGTATTTTTATTAGTAGTATAGATATATATAATTAATATTAGGTAATTAAATAAATAAGGATATAGGTGCCTCTAATATTTTTTATAGAGACATAATAGGTAATCAAAAGTTTTTCACTTAACTTCTTTTTATAGCAAAGATGTATGCTTGTGTACCGATTCTCACTTAGAGAATTTGGTTGGAAAATAACTCTTGAAGTCTAGGGGTGTTCACTCAATCCTTCGCGTAGGAATTATGGTATTTTATCTTCCCACTCGATATTTTGCTGAAATTTTTTTTGGCCTACTCTACCCGATCAAGTGTACTATTCCTACCCGAATTCCGTCCAAAATAATAGGGTAGAAAGTTGGGTAGGAAATCGAGTGAACACATATTTTTTAGTTATTAATTTTTGGATCATTTTAACAATTTAATTAAGTAACCTACACCAATTAACTAACACAATAAATCAATAACACTTAAAAAAATACAATAAATTCGATAATACATAAACAATTACAATAAAATACAACAAGAAAGCAATAAATATTAATACATCATATATATGAAAGCAATAAACATCAATAAAACAATAGGGTTTTTAGATTTTTGGATTTTAATTTTTAGGGATATATATATATATATATATCTGTGTGTGTGTGTGTGTGTTAGGGTAAGGTAGGAATACGAAAATTTTGTAGGTATTCCGCATTCCTACCTGATTTTTTGCGGAATACCAAAAGATCTTCTGTTGATCTATCCGATTCTTTTGGGTAGCCGATCAGTAAGGTCAGATAGAGTAGGGTAGAATTTGAATTTGCGGGTAATCAGAAATTTGAATACCCCTATATCCGACATGAATCTCTCTGTAGTTGTTTTCGAATGTAACTTGGTGGGTAACTCCAATGAGTGGTGGGTTGATACAAGCGCCACTCAACACATTTGTTCAAATAAGTGGGTGTTTTCTACTTACAAGAAGATAAAGCATGATGAACAGCTCTGCATGGGAAACTTCTCTACTTCAAAGGTTGAAGGTTGTGGAAAGATGATACTCAAGATGACATACGGGAAGGAAACTCATATTGAATGAAGTGCTTCATATCCCTGACATTAGCAAGAATTTAGTGTCTGGTCCTGTACTTAGAAAAATGGCTTTAAGTTAGTCTTTGTATCCAACAAATTTATCTTAAGATTGTTATCCAAAATAATGTGTATATAATTAAATTTGGGAAACTTAATAACTGTTGCAAATCTAAAACAGAAAGGCTACTGTTTAAAACAAGATAATGCACTCACACGGATGCATAACAACAGCAATGATCAGAACCAGAAAATCAAAATAAATAAAGAATAAATCCGAGCCCTGTATCCACAGTCTCTTTATTCAAGATAGAACGGATTTACATTCTTAAAGAAGCAACACTTCAATCTCCAAGACTCCAAAGAATACAACTTTGTGTCTTATACTTAAACCGATAAAGAAAAAAAACGATGCAACAATATGTATGCAGAGAGAGAGAAGTATAAAAGACAAAAGAATTGTTCTTGAATTTCGGTGTGTTCCAAATGGCAGTAGGGGTTGCCATTTTATAGACTCTAGACGCCTATTCAATTAAAATAAACAAGCAAGAGATGCCTTTGTTCGTCACACTTGTTTAGAGATACACTCTAGACGACGACACTTACATGGCACGTATTTTAAAAATTAATTTAAAAGATGGTTAGGTCAGGCACTGGAAGGCAAATGCAATAGAGTGCGAGGCGAGGCGAGACGACCACGGGAGGGGGTGCCAAGGCCTTGGGCCTCACTTGCCAAGGCGCCAAGAGGCAAGGCAAAGCAAGGTGCCAAAAGCTTTGGGCGCCACCTGCGGGCTTCACTGCATGCTTCGTCCACTGCTCCGATCTGATCCATTTTTGACCCAACTCCAAATCAAAAAATTCAGTCTATTAGACCAATACAAATTGGTAATTTTTGATACATAATTTCTCATTGAAATATTAATGGTTTTGAACAAATAATCAAATCATGGTCCTACTAATTTTGATGCATGAGTCTCATTTTAATTTATTTTTCATAACCATTTTTCTAACATGTGTTAGGTACAGAGGTGACAACATCGACGCCGATCTCACCTAAAGTTTTACAAGGAGAGTGATTTTGGGTTTAAAATTTAACCCGAGTTGAGTGTATTAATTCATATTGATTGAAAATGTGATTGAATATTTAGCTATACTTATGTGTAAATAGCTGGATTGTGATTTTAGTTGGTATGATTTGTGAATTGGTGATTGGTTATGAGTTTATGTTTTTGTTATGGTGGTTATGTGCTTTATGATATTATTGGTTGCTGAGACTTCTGGGCATAAACGGGTAGCGATGTGATTGTCGAGACTCCCAGGCAGAAATGGTCAGTGTTAATTCTCGTCGAGAGTTGCAGGCATTATTGGATCGTTGGATATTGATATTCAATTTTAATATGTGAGATTTGTTGTAACTGTTTTGTGCTTATATATTTTCTTTCTATATGTCTCGAATATACTCACTGAGCGTATGGTTTGCTCACCCCCCTTCCAACAAATGTTTGTTTTCAGGTGATTGGTTTTAGGTGGTGGTCCACTAAACAGTCTAGCTTGGGATAAAGGTACTAACGTCAGTTTGTACACTATGTCATATTGTACATAGTTTGTTAAGTTATGTTAAGGGTGTGGTGCCCTAATTATGTTGTAATGATGTGCTATTTAAATATCAGGTTTTTATTATTTGAGTGAATGACTTTGATTAATATTGCACATGTTAATTACCCTGATTTAAATTATAATTAAAGGGTTAACATGTTAAGGTTACTCACACCCTATCTCTTTTCCGGGAGAGGGTGTGACAAGTGTTATCAAGACCGGTGAATCGGTGCATCGGGCCCTAAATCGATCCAATTCACTAAAAAAACTGCATATGCATTTCACCCGTTCAAGAACCGTTAAACCGACAAAAATTTGATACATAAAAAATTTTAAAAATCACTTTTTGGTACAATTTTGCCCATCAGACGATTAAGATCAACCTCTTTATCTGTCTTTTCCGACGGTTCCATTCATACGAACAACCAGTGGCCATATCAGATTTGGTGAGCTATCGATTGAACTCCTCTCTCTTAGTCTTCTCCGACGGTTCTCCATCCACACCAGTTCGAACAGTTGTGTAAGTCTTCTTCTCCCCCATCTCTCTCTCCTCTCTCTTTCTACCTCTACATGCACGCACAAACGTGTGCGTGCACACATACACACGCGCATGCACACACAGAGTAATACACACACAAGTAGCACACACACACAAATGTTGGGTGGGTCTTCTCCCCCCTTCTCTCTCTTTCTCTAAAACACACGCGCACCGTCAATGAGTCAATACACACACACAATCAATACACTATTTATACACATACACACGAGTCCCCAAATGTATGTAAATTATCACACTTACACCCCCTAATTGAATGAAATCTATAAAGTTAATTAGGAATTTAGGATGCTACTTTTTATGAATTATGCTTTAATCAATGTGATTGTAAATTTTATTTGTAATGTTATAGTGATTTTTATTTGAAATGTGATTGTGATTTTTATTTTGATTGTGGATTTTATGCTTTGTGACTTTGTAAGTTTGTTTGCTCTAGCAAAATATCTTTTTTTTTTTATGACAAATTGTATGTGTTGTGAACATGTTTCATATTTTTTTAGCTAAGTTATTATGTTTTATAATTTTTTATTTTACGACTGGTCCAACCAATTGACCTATTGGTTGAACTAGTAAACTATTGACCCGGTCTCTCTACCGGTTCAATATCTAGTCCAATTTTAATAACTGTGTTCAGAAGTACTAATTGAATTTTTGAATTCAAGTTTCATACATAAAAATTCAATTGACAAAAGTTTAATCCTCAACCAAATATAATTGAGCTGCTTATTTGTTGAAGACAAAGTGAAAGAGAATAAAAATTTAGACACACTAACAAAATAAAAATTTTCGAAACAAATGTAAAAGTTAAAATTTGTGTAAATTGAATGGTCATAGAATATATAAAGCATGATTTAATATTGGAGAGAACCAAAATCATGTTTTAATAAGATAAATTTAGCAAGACAACTAATGGTTACAATTAAGTTAGCAGTAATTCACTATGTTTTATGATCATTTTATGCGCCTTAAAAAAATAATTATGCAAAAATCTATCATAAATTAGAAATGACCTCAAATTTAATCTTAAAAAAATTATAACAATTAGTTGATATAGTTGATTTTGATAATAAGATAGCAAAAAATATTTTTATTAGGTGAAAACATACGTTTTTCGGATACTATATACATTGGGTAAGATAAAAAAACTTAAATTTTTTTACAATAATATTACTTATACTCAAATTGGGGACCTATTTTTGAGAACTCATAAATTGTGGTTATTCGATTGTTAATGGACTTCATTCAATGTTAGCCCTTATTGTTAATTCAATGGTTAAAATGCATTAATTTCTCAAATTAAGTCCAAAAATTAGGTTTAATAGCATTGTATATATATATTTTTTTGTGGGCATTGAAATTTTCTTAAGGGTCCTTTGGAAGCCGATACACTAAATTAGACATAATTGTAAAAAAGTACACAAGAAAAAATGTTTTGGAAAAAAATACACTATTGAGATACAAAGACGTAAATGTCCATTTTGTAAACTTTTATTTCCTAAAATTTGTAACAAGACATTTATCTTAGGCGCTGAAATTTAGGGTCATTTAATTCGAAATCTCTTCATCCTAAAATTTACTTTCCTAAAACGGTTTTAGGAATATATCTTAATTAATTAATTAGATACGCTAAAATTTATTTGTGAAGAGCTTTATCTTCAGAAAACGTTTGAGCTTCTTCTTCTTCTTCAAAAACCACTTCATCTTTCTCAGCGATAAGCCCTAAAATTGTTCCCTGAACATCTATAGTGTTTCGTCTTTGAAGGAAAAATCTAACTGTTTAGCCCATTTGATGTAAAGATCGTCAACATCATATATTTTTTGAAGATTTGTTTGCCATATGAAGATACGTACGAACTTCGGCATTTGAAGACCAAAACCAGTTATTGAAAGTTGATTGTTGGCCTGTGTGAAATATGATGTTTCTGCCATATCAATTTATTGTGTGTGAATAAACTGTGTATATCTCTTAACTGCTGACTGTGTTTCCCTCATAGTGTAACAAAAACAGTGTAACAATACACTGTAACAAAGACAGTGTTCAGTGGTTTTGTACATGTAGTAACAAATTCAAAACAGAGATATACTGTTTGAATGAAATTATATGAAAATATATGTTTGACAAAATGTAATAGTACAATATTTTGTGTAAATGTCTTGTTACACTGTTATTGTTACACTGTTATGGTGTTCGCATATTAACAAAATTTGAAATTCAAACAAAGTGATATATCCTAAAATAAACGGAATATTAAAGTTCTCCCATAAAACTAGGAGATATTTAATGCATAAATATAATTTGAAAACAAAACCACTTTTCAAAAAAAAATACGCATGGATCAAGGGAGGACAAAAATGTCACAAGAAAATCTAAAAATTTCAAATAATGTACTTGGACACAAATAAGTATCAAAATTAAGGACTTCTTTACTCTGTATTTTTTTCTATGTACTTTTTTACAATTAACTCCAATTTGGTATACCCCCTTCTAATTTCCCCATTTTCTTTCCATTTGAAGGCCTTAGGCAATGGCTTTGTCATGGGCTGACACTGACTGAAACTGACTCTTGCCATCGGAAAGAGGTCCGAACAAATACAATAAAGGTTATGTTAATAAGGTCATGTCACCAATGGGCCTTTGGTCCAATGATATTTCTTATTGTGTGAGGTTTAGCTTTCATGAGGTCAATAGTTCAAGTCTCCTAGGCCACAAAAGTGTGGTTAGTTGGTAAGGATGGACTTTAGCAAAACGCAAGTCCTGATTTGACTGATATATGGATTAAGGAACCAGTTCATGCACTCGGAGTTTACCCTTGGTTTTATTCGGACTCACATATGGATTAAGGAACTAGTTCATTCGGACTCACGAGCTTGAGCGACTAAGTCGCCTCTATCTCACTGAGGATAGGCCAAAGATTTCCCCCATTATCCAAAAATTAAAAAAATAAAGTCTATGTCATATTTTACTCATTATTTTTTCCTTCACATCTTATTAGTGTCATTTTAATGTTTTATTCGACATTATCATGCAATGATCTTGTTTGATAAGATAAAGACACTAAAGTAAAACCTATGTCCTTTGTTCTTTCTTTTGTTTTGTTTTGTCTTGATTGATATTTGATACTCTTAGGATGGCCCTTTTTTAAATTTGCTTTTACTTTTTCACTTTCAGTCCCTTCTTTTCTTTGGCTCATCTTTTGCTTAGTTCAGAAGGAAAGACAAGAAAAGCAACATACTAAATCGAAAGGATGAAGCTAGATTAATAAAAAATATTAAAAACAAAGATCAAATAATATGACATTATAATAATGATATTTTTATCTTATTTTTATTCATTTTGATGATGCACAAATTGGTCTTCGTGCAAGATCAACAGTCAAGTATATGAATAGGTGTAATTAATAAGCAGTAAGTAGACAATCAATGACAAATCAATGTCAAAACAGTAAATATAGAGTCAACACAATTATTTATAGTGGTTCGGTTCGGGTGATCTACTCCACTCTCGGGAACGGCTGCGGTGGCCGGAGATATTTTATTGATAAAATAACAGTCACCGGAGAGTTACAATGCTTTGAGAGAGGGAGAGAGAGCAAGGTGTAGAGGTATGTGTGTCTTGATGTCAAGATTTCAAGATGCCTCTCCAAGTAGAGAGAGCTTACATTATATAGGTTCACTAAGGCGGTGAGTTGAGGCGGTCACCATTATTTTGGTAAGCATAGTTATGGTAGGATTCTACCACTTTGGTAGGTACAGTTATGGTAGGATTAGATTTTCGGTACGTATCCCGATATTTTCTCCCTCGTGTCCCTATTCCGTTGGAAGAGTACTCTGAGCTGGGTTGGACTTGTATTGGAATACCAAACTCAAGAGGAGTAGAGAGGGGGAGGTGCCCAAGGGTTGCCATGCAGCCTTGGGCATTGGACCTGGTGCTTTGGCCATTGTCTTGCTGATTCTCTTTGGACTTGGATCACCATGGGATGAAGAGAAGGCAAGTGAGGAGGTTGAGGAGAAGTGGGGGAGCTCATCACTTGGGCGGCGCCCTCTTGGGGGACCCCTAGGGCGGCGCCCCCTTGGGGTGTTCCCTTGGCTCCTCTTGATGACTTAGACTCTTCCTTGATCCTTGATGACTTTGGTGATGTGGGCCCCTCTGGGCTCTTTTGGGCTGGTCCCTTCTTGGTGCTAGCTTGGGCCTCATTAATTTATTGGGCTTGACACTGTTAATTTCGGACTCATCACATTTAAAATTAAATTTTTACTTTTCAGGCCAATTGTCACGCCATTTGACTTTTATTTTTAATTTTATTTCTTGGTCAGTGTTGTATTACCCAAATAGAAAATAGGACAATATATATCAATAATTCAAAGAAAGTGACTAGTCTCGATTGGTTTTATACACATTCAAAATGGATTCCTTAATACAATAAGAGCGATAAAGATATTAATCAAGTTAGACGAACCGCTCAGTAATATTTTTCAAGGGCTTTACGAGTTTTTTTTTTGTTTTTTCAAGTTTTTTTTTTTTTTAAACAAAGAGCCAATTTTATTTATATACAAATCTGTCAATTACAAGAAGCAACAAGGCATAACTGCCCATCAAAACACTAAGGCACATACGCCTTTTTAACACACAAGGCACATACACCTTTTTAGCACATAAGGCACAGATGCCTTTTTAACAAAAAAAAGACATAGAAATTTGCTTACAAAACCCAGTAAGCAACAAAACTCAACAAAAGATCTCCAAGACTGTTGCAAGCAACTTTTCCTCACAGTGTTTCAAAAACACTTGTCATTAACAACCAAATTTCCAAAACTCAGCCCTTATCATCAAACAACAAAACCTTCTTCTTTCGCATAACAGGATATCCCTTCTGATCAGCCACCAACGCAGAACTTACCTCACAGGGCAGCCTTGAGCTTGCTGAATATTCCACTGATCGCCTGGAAGTTACTGCTTGATCCGCCAGCCTATCTGCCACTGAGTTGGCTTCCCGAAAAATATGCAGCAGTTGACACTTCATGCATCTTAAACAGATTTTTATTCTTCTCAAAAAACTCAAGTATTGCCACGGACATTCACAATTACCCAAAACAATTTTGACCAACACTTGAGAATCACATTCAATCTCAAAATCATAACACACCAAGCCATTTTTCACTATCATTTCCAGTCCATCACACAATGCTCTAAATTCAGCAAACATATTCGAGCCTTCACCATAGATAAAGGATGCAGCCAAGATAATCTTACCCCATTCATTTCTGATGACTGCCCCCCCCCACCTGCAATCCCAGAACCTCCTCTTGAAGCCCCATCCGTATTTAACTTTAAAACACCATTAGAAGGACATTCCCATTTAACCCAAAATACCTTCCATTCAACCACATAAGAAAAGCTAATCAGTAAAAAGCATAAAAATGTCTTCCCAGCAGCATCATCTTTTACTTTAGGCTTAAGACCCCTCCCCTGGTATCGCAAAATGCTACAGATACAAACAAACAAAGAATAAGAGTATAATTTCCCTTCATCAGCAAGCCTTCGACAACGTTCTTTCCATACCTGCCAAAAAATAATCAATGAAATACTTCGAATCAAAATATGACTCAAAGAATTTTTTTTGAAAATTCTGCATATTCTTGTAAGCCTCAATAACGGACCCTCCCCATGTATAATCTGGAAGCCACACAAAGCAGCAAATCTGTACCAAATTACTCTAACATAGCTGCAATCCACAAAAAGATGATCATAATTTTCAATACTTGCATAACATAAACAACATCTACTCACAGTTGATACCCCAATCCTCATAAAATTTGGGTCCACAGGTAAAGCTCTTCTTAAAATTTTCCAACCAACAAATTGAGCGCTAGGAGCAGTACGCAACTTCCATATCAGATCAGAAACTTCATCATACACACCCTGCTTTCTAATTAATTGCCATGCTGATTTAACTGTAAACCTGCCAGATGAAGTCCCTTGCCAAATAATTTTATCCTCAATATCCGACAAACAAATATTAGAGCTCAAAACCTCACTTCGCAATTCATCATCCAGACATAAATCCTCCCTATTAATATCCCATATCGAAGATATAAACAGGTCAGATATTCTGGGAAAATTTTGAGGCATTGTATTCAATCTACAAATCAGAGCACCTTTACCAGTCCAATTATCACAAAGAAAATCAGCATTAATACCATTACCAACCAACATCTTTGAATGGGTAACAACCTTCTCAAAGTAAGGCCTCAATAGTTCAAAATTTGTGGAATGAGATCTTCCCAAACAGCACATTAAATTCCTCCCCTTTAGAAATTTTGATCTAAAAACTTCAGCCCAAAGAGAGGAACCCCCAATCAAGCTCCAAACTTGTTTCATTCTGAAAGCAGCCTGAATATCTTCAAACTTTCTCAATCCTAAACCCCCTTCCTGACAAGGCATAGTGATTTTCCCCCAAGATACCCAATGTCTTCGCCTCACATCCAGCTTATTAGACCAAACAAAACTGGCCATTAAAGCATTCAATTTAGCAATTATAGTCTTGGGAAGATTCATACAAGCCAGTAAATGCATGGGAACAACACACAATACAAATCTTACCATTAAAACCCTCCCCATACTTGAAAGTAGTCTAGAATACCATCCCTCCAGCCTCTGTCTAAACTGTATAAGAAGACCTTCAAAGAAATGAAGTCTATCCTTCCTTGAATCATAGGGCATCCTAAGTAAGTAAAAGGACAACTTTTAACAGGTATCTCTGCTAAGCTGGAAAGCACACTTCTCCTTTCATTTGAAATTAACTTTGAACATATCATAGAACTCTTCTGCAAACATATCTTCTGACCAGAACTCACTTCATATCTTTTCAAAAAACCCATCAAGTTTCTCAAAGATCTTTTATTACCTCTCAGGAAAATCAACGTGTCATCTGCAAAGAGCAGATGACTCACCAAAGAAGCTCCTCTTCCAATATGATAATGTTTTACAAGCCCCTGCTCAAAAACTTTCTTCAGTCCCCTACTAAGCACTTCCTCAGCTAGTATAAAAAGACAAGGAGATAATGGATCTCCTTGTCTCAGTCCCCTAGATGAAGGAAAGAACCCCCTCCTTACTCCATTCACATTAACAGAAAAAAATTGACTTTCTAAACAATTGGATACCATTTGAACAAACAAAGGAGCAAAGCCAAAACAGTCCAAAACTTTTAACAGGAAGTCCCACTCAAGCCTATCATAGGCCTTCATCATATCCAACTTCAATAACATATTACCAGCCTCCACCTTTCTATTTAACTCACTCACCATCAACTGCGCAAGCGATATACACTCCCCACCATTTCTCCCCCCAACAAAACCATGTTGTTCATGGGACACCAACCCTGGAAGCATACCAGACAATCTAGTGGTTAATAACTTGGTGAATATCTTGTAAACAAAGTTACATAAACTTATAGGACGAAAATCCGAAAAAGAAGAAGGATTTGTCTTTTTAGGTATTATAGTAAGCAAGGTTGCATTAATAGATCTAGGAATAGAACCCCCCCGTAAAAAGAAATTTACAGCTTCAAGTATATCTGCACCCACAATATCCCATGCCCCTTGGAAAAAACCACCAGAGAAACCATCCACTCCAGGAGCACTATGCTTCGACATAGAAAAAACAACCTGCCTTACCTCCTCTAAAGAAGCCAATTTAACCAAATCAGAATTTTGAACATCAGTAACCATTTTAGGAATTACAGAAAGCAACTCATAATCAATTTGATGCATTTCAGAGCTATATAAGGATGCAAAAAATTCTTCTGCCACAAAGCCAATCTCCTCTTCAGACTGTACCCAAATTCCAGTAGCATTCTGAATCCTACAAATCCTATTCCTTGAGTATTTGCTTTTAGCTAGTGCATGATATAAACGAGTGTTCCTCTCTCCTTCCACAGTCCATTTCAAGTTAGCCTTCTGCCTCCAATATATTTCCTCTAATCTCAAGATTGAATCCAGCTCACCTTGAACTGATTCCAAATTCTTAAGATTTATAGGGGAAGCATTCTGCTCCAAGGCCATTTCAGCATTTGACAATTCCACTTCCTTCATCTTTAACTTCTGAAAAATATTCCCAAATACTTCAACATTCCAAACCTTTAGATGTTGCTTAACACATTTCAATTTCAGAAACAAATTCTGAATAGGATTTCTAGATAAAGAACCCCCCCATTTCGAATTAACCAATGCCAAGAAACCATCATGCTCTAGGCACATATTCTGGAATTTGAAATATGAAATTCTGTGTTGTTGGTCACTTGATGCTTTGATTAAAAGAGGAGAATGGTCAGATTTCCCCCTGGCCAGATGTAGAATCTCTGTTTTCCCCACTATCTCACCCCAGTCAGCATTAAAGAAAGCTCTATCAATCCTCTACCACATCCTTGCAGAACCATCACGATTATTGCACCAAGTAAATCGACTTCCCAAGAAACCTCCATCCATTAAACCAGCATTAGTGATAAATTCATTAAACTCTGTCATAGAAGTGTTAGAAGGCCTAGCACCTCCCAATCTTTCCTCAGAACACATCACAACATTAAAATCACCCACAACCATCCAAGGTTCACCAGAAGAAACAGACAATTGCAACAAATGATCCCACAACAATTTCCTGATCATATGATCACAACTGGCATAAACAATAGAGATTATAATTTCTCTATAACCCAAGCACGAAACCTCCACAGTCAAAACCTGAGCATGTTCCACCACAACTCTAACCTCCAATCTATTATCCCACATAAGCCAAATATTACTTTCAGCTAAACTATTAACAATAGAATTTGACATACCAACATAAGCCGCCAAATTCTGATTCTTATTTCCCCCCATCTTAGGTTCTAAATTTTTTCAAGTTTTTTTAATTACATTTTTGTTACATTAAAAAAGAACTTTTCAAAGTAAAAATATAAACACACACTAGTATACCAAAATACACACACACACACACACACACACACACACACTAATACACCAAAAATATACATACACACACTAATACACTAAAGTACGCACACACTAATAAACCAAAATATACACACATATACCAAAGCGCGAGTGCACACACACACTTTAATACAACAAAATACATACACACACTAATACAACAAAATAAACACACACATAAACACTAATATATCAAAACATGCACTAATACACCAAAATATACACACACATATTGATACACAAAACATACACACCCTATAATACACCAGAACACACACACACACGAGAGATAATACACCGAAGAAAACACATGCACACACATATGGGTATTTTCCATTTCCAACTACCATCACTCGTTACCACCATCAGCACCCCCACCCCCACCTCTCGGGGTCTGAGGTCTACGTATGGGTCGGGGTCAGATCTGGGTCCATGGTCGGGGTCAGATCTAGGATTGGGGTCAAGTTTGGGTGTAGGTGCCGTTGTGCCGGGGTCGAGGTCCCAGGTCTAGGGTCAGTTTCGGGTTTGGGTGCATGTCCGGGTCTAGGTTTAGGTTGGGTTCTAGGATTGAGTCATGGGTCCGATGTAAAGTTTGAGTTCGACGTTCGGGTCCAAGTATGGGTTTGGGTCCTTGTCCACGTCTGAGTCATGGGTCCAAGTTCGGGTCTAGATCTGGGTCGGGTTTGTCCAGGTCGATGTCAAGTCAGGAGTTCGGGTTTGAGGTTAGGTCGAGTCCCATTCGTAGTATTATCCAAATATTGGAGTGAATATTTAATTCTATTCTAGTACTTAATTGGAATGATAATATACATTTCATTCTTTTTTTATGTTCATTCCATTTTCACCTTCATTCCGTTGCCATGTAAAAATATTACCACATACCAAACATAGAATTAGTATATGTGTATGAGAGTGCCTTTTTTTTTTTTTTTTTGGGTTTTTGGGGGTGGGGGGGGGGGGGGGGGGGGGAGTGTGTGTATTTTTTTTTTTTCAAATACTTTTTCAATGATGTTTTCTTTTGCTTTTAAACAAAAATTGAAATTTTATAAAATTTGTTTCTTTACTTTAAAAAAAATACTTTAAAAAAGCGTTACCAAACGAAAGCTTATTTAATGAATTATGTTTTGTAGAATAAGTAATAGTCTAAAGAGATATTATGAGTAAGGTAGTTAAACCAATTGAACTACTCAAGTTCAGTTTAATTTTGTGTTAGTGAAACTTGTTCGTGTTATAAGATGAAGAATTGATTTATAATGTCCACTGTGGACTAGGCTCGAATTTGATTTTTTTTTGGTAATATAACAGCAATGTGGGAGCCCCTAAAGGGATTTCATTTTTCTATTTTGAATTTCTTGTGTTCTTGAATTTTGTTTTACCATCTTCTAATTACTAGCTTCTATTAGTGACACTTTGAACTCCATCAATTTTATATTATTACTATCAATTTCTGAGTAAAATAAAAGGCTTTGTTCTGATTCTTTTTTTCATTCCTCTTGTGTACCAATAGTTAAGATACATTGCATATGCAAATTTATCGATATATAACCATTATAGATAGATTAGTCTGGCTTCTAGCTACTCGAGCTCGGTTCGGATAAGATTCGATTCGAGTTTGACTCGTGAACTTAAACAATTTTTTAAACTCGTTTAAAAAAACGAACCTAAAAGGCTCGGCTTGAGCTCACAAAGATCGGCTCATTTTTATATGTAAAATAATTGAGCTATTCAGGCTCGACTCATTTAGAATGAGCCGAACTTGAACAATTTTTTAAGCTCGTTTAGAAAAACAACTAGACAAGTAGAGGGTGCTAATCAACTTGAAGTTTGCGAGCTTAAACTTGAGCCTATCTTGCTCGTTTTTCTAAATGAGCCTAAAAAATTGTTCAAGTTCAGTTTATTTAGAATTTGAGCCGAGCCCGAGTAGCAAGATTATTTTATATATAAACGAATCAAGTTTTGCGAATTTGAGCCGAGCCTTTTTAGGCCTAAAAAATTGTTTAAACACAGCTCATTTAGAACATGAGCTTGCGCTCGAGCCCGAGCCGAACCCGAGTAGCTCGTCTCGATTAACACTCTATTGATAGGCTCGGTTCGAGCTCGCAAAGCTCAACTCAATTATCAACCCCTACCTAAGAGCCAAACCACCAGGGGACATGTTTTAAACTCACTCGGATTATGGCCAATATTCGAGTTCGAGAGACTTGTCAATGCAAGCCTAAACACTCTATAACAAAAAAAAAAAAATTATCGAAACAAAAATAAAATTATCAGAGTAAGTTTTTGCTTTCGGTTTAGTTTCAGTTCTTGTTTCAATTATTGAACCGACCGAACATGATCAATTCAATTTTTTGTTTGTCCATATTGTTTCTTTGGAGATCAAAAACTATCACTTTTTTTAAAATTTTCTTCTTTTTTGGTAATGCTTCTTTACAAATTTTTTTAAGAAAACATAGTTTTCTCGAGGGCTGGCCCAACAGCATTAAAAAAAAGCATGGGCTTTAGGTCCTAAATTTTTGAAAGGCATCATAATTTTAAATACATAACTAGTCCACATAAAAAATTTAAATCCATGAAAATTTTAGGTATTACAAAAAGGCTCCAAAAAATTTAAGCTCAATCAAAAAATTATAATTTCAATAATTTGAGCCAACAATTCAATTCATAACATTAGAGACTCAAAAATCAAAAATTTTAAAAACAAAAAAAAAAAAATTCAAAAGTCAACTCATATTTACTCACTTCCATTCTCTCTCTCTTAAAAAATAAAAATAAAGTATCACATCCTCCTCTCTCACTTAAAAAAAATTAAAAATATATTTTTTTAAATAATGCTAAAAATAAAAAGGTCTCATTTAATATTACTGCTTTAGGCCTCAAATTACCTTGAGCCGTCCCTGGTTTTCTCAGAATAATAGAAATAATTTTAATTACTATTGTATACAAATAAGCTATATGTATCTTATTACCGGGTAAATTATACTTTATCCCGTTAAACTATTATCCTTATTTTACTTTGCACTCTTAACTATAAAATTTCTTACACATTATACCCTAAAGTATTAGTTTTATTTCATATCACTCTAATTGATAACAAATGTCAATTTTTTGACGATAAATGCACATGTGAGTGGTTTATACTGCCAATAAGCAATTACCTATTGCACATGTGCAGAATCAAGTAAAATACTTATCCATGACTTTGCCCTTCTAAGCTTCAAATTTTCTTCCTTTGGCCGACTTTTTTTTTTCTTCTCAGCAATCATTTTGTTGCAAAAGAGGTTAAATCAAGTGGCACTAGGCATTTGACGGGAAGCTCTTTGGGGTTTCCATCTCTCCTTTGAAAAATTTTCAAGTTTGTCGTTATT
This sequence comes from Ilex aquifolium, assembly GCA_951799425.1. Taxonomy (NCBI): domain Eukaryota; kingdom Viridiplantae; phylum Streptophyta; class Magnoliopsida; order Aquifoliales; family Aquifoliaceae; genus Ilex; species Ilex aquifolium. The sequence goes on along the minus strand of OX637410.1, from coordinate 11,050,803 downwards.
TATTGGAGTCGTATGAAATAAAATTGATACTTTAAGGTGTAATGTGAGAAATTTTATAGTTAAGGGTACAAAATGAAACAAGCGTAATAGTTTATGGGGTAAAGTATAATTTACTCCTCATTATCCAAATAATTTATTTATATATATTTCTTATGATAGATTAAATTTAGTGGGAATGAGTAAACTCGGATAAGACAAAAAAAAAAAAAAAACAGAATTACAAGAAAAAGCTTTATTCACAAAAAATACTTAAAAAAATATTGAACAAAGTGTTATCAAACAAGATAAACCACTAATACTGTTTCTGTGATAATATAATTCAGAGAATTTAATATATTATGATTATTAGATTTATAGTGAACCTCATTTTATGTCTATTATTAAAACAAAAACGATGTCGTACCACTTATAATTTTTATGGGTATGTATTAACTTTAGGGTGAAGATTATTAACTTTTGAACTCATTTATTTATTATTCGGGTTTACTTATTATTTTTTAAATTTTTTTAATATAATTTCGATACTGTAGTATTTTCCCTCCCAATAACATTGCTGAAGATCAAATATACTCAATGTAATTATACCATTTGGAGTAATGTTAGTTGGATATAATTTATTTATTTAATTACTGATTTAATTACTTATAAATATTAAATTAATGGTAAATCTCAATATTTATTAAAATTCACAATTAGGGGTGTTAATCGAGTCGAACTTTGAGAGCTTAAGCTTGAGCTTGCTAAACTTATTTTTCTAAATGAGCCTAAAAAATTGTTCAAGCTTGGCTTGTTTAAAACTCGAGTTTAGCCCAGGCCGAATCCGAGTAATTCGATTATTTTACGTATAAACGAGCCGAACTTTGTGAGTTTGAGTCGAGCTTTTAAGACATGTTTTTTTTAATTTAAGACTTGTTTTTTTAAACGAACCTAAAAAATTGTTCAAACTCAGCTCATTTAAAACAAAAGTCGAGTTCGAGCTGAATTTTATGCGAGTCGAGCCAAAGCCGAACCTCGAGTAACTCATCTCAATTAACACCCCTATTCACAATCAACAAAATAATTGTGATAAATTTAATCAACAAATTAAGTTAAAATAAGATTATTGGTACTCTTGATGTAGGATCGAAAAATATTAAACAATCAAATATCTCTAACACACACAAAATAATTAACCAAGAAAAACTTAAGGAAGAAGACAAAGCAAGCCGAAGCTTGCGCCAAGACGACAACAAAAAAAAAAAAAAAAACAGAGGAGCTTGGCTTTAACGTCAAACCCAAAAAAAACCTTCTGTCATAGATTTTTGGTTACAACTTACAACCCTCGAGAAGACTTTAAAACTTTAATTAATAAACTAATCATAAATTAACTTTAATTAAACTACTCAAAACTAACTAAAATATTTTATGGGGTCAATAATTCTAAACCCATTAAAACTCTAATTACAAACTAATACCAAATAAATAATGGTCTAATTGTACTAGAGGTTCCTAAAGTATGTGATTTGTCTCATTTTACTCCCCAATATTTCAATTACATCATTTTTGTCCCTGAAGTATTGAACATGTTTCTATATGGTCATTCAAGAAGACAACGTCCAGATTGTTAATAATTTTTTATTATAAACTTGTCACATAATAGCTAAACATGGACAAAAAATAATTTTGATAGCTCTTAAACAAAATTTGGGTAGCTCTTGACAAAAAAATATGTAATATGAGTATTTTTTGACCAAAATTTAGATAGCTCATAATCAAAACTGTGTAATTTAGGTAGGTATTTAACCAAAATTTTAGTAGAAATTTGGTCAAAAGTTATTCAAATTATTTTTTTGTCCATATTTAAAGATCATGTGACAAGTTTATGATAAAAAATAGTTAGCAATCTAAACACTGTCTGCTTGAGGGATCATATAGAAACATATTTAATACTTCAGGAACTAAAATGATGCAATCGAAATATTAAGAATCAAAATAAGACAAACTCTATACTTTGGGAACCTTTAGTGCAATTAACTCAGAAATAATTCTGTCAATGTCATGCACGTCAAGGTCGTGGCTAACTCACACTGGTTTACACGAATCACAAGGCTGAAAACGATTCATCATCTTCATGAAACGAACATGAATCTGCCACGTGTCACACATAAGTTGTTTTCATGACGATTCCCATTTCCTGGAAAGAAAAAGCACTAGTAAGACCATCTCCAAGGAGAGTGCTATTTTTGGGGTGCCAAATACTATTTTACAACCTTGAACAGTGTTTTGGCACCTCTAAATTATAAATATGCTCCAATGGCAGGTGCCAAAATGGGGTGCCATTTTCATATTTTTAGTCATCTATCTATATGAATCGTTGGATCTATATTCATCTAACGGATCTATATTCACCCAATCCATTTGCAACCTCCCATTTTCTCTCTCCAAAGTCGTCAAAAATGTCACCCCAAAGACCTTGATGCCATTTTCCAACCACATATGCCACTCCCTTTGGAGTGAACTTTTTTGAATTTGGGGTGGCGTATGGGGTATGCCACCCCATATGCCTCCCCTTGGAGATGCTCTAAGGCCACGACTTGACGAAGATCTGAAATGGACGAATGGCAATCCAAAGGTCATGCAAAAGTTTCCATTTCCGTACAAATTCCTTCTCTCTCCTAGTCTCTCTCGTCCTTTTCCTTCCTCGCTAAGCTTTCCTCCCTCTATTAATCAGTCCGTTCTCATTCTCAGTCCTCTTCGCACCGGAGTTTCATCGTTTCATGTGATCGAACTCTCTCTCTCTCTCTCTCTCTAAAGTCTGTGTGGTTCTCTGTGTTATTATTTATTGGTGATCGGTGGAGGTTGAGTAATGGCGACGCCGAAGGAACACGTAGAGGAGATACGGAGAACGAAATTCTCGATCGGTGGAGAACCGAATCCGCTGACTGAAGATCTCCATCAGGCTGTTAAGAATCTCTCTGCTGAACTCTACGCCAAAGATGTTCACTTTCTTATGGAACTCATCCAGGTTTCCTATATTCATACATTTTTTCACATTAATTACAATTTACCACTTCCAACTATATCTATTGTTGCAATCCGCTCCTCGTGGTTTCAAATCCTGTAATTTTTTCCTTCCAAGTCTCGCGTGGACTAAATTGACTGACAATAATGTTTGAAACATGAAAGTACCATTACACATTCCATCATTTCCCATATTCTTTCTTGAAATATCAATTCTATCCCCTAAAAAATAAGGAAACAGAAAAGGAAAAAAAAAAATTACATCTGCTCAACCCAACACAGAGAGACTCTTTTTTCCAAGGGTAATTGTATTTTATAACAAAATATAGATCGCTCAAATTTCTCATGTCTAAGGGTATCTCCAATATTGATCCAAACTCAAAATCAAATTTGAGTAAAAAATTTGATTTGTCATAGACTTCTCTAATAGACAAACTCAAATTTAAAGTGGGCCAAACTCAAATTTAAAAGTAGGTGAGAATGACGATTGAATCTTTTAAAAAAGTGAAATTTGATTACTGAAGATTTGAATAAATATTTGAGTCCTTGATTTGAGTAAAATGTTGAGTTTTCTTTCATTTAGTATAGGGTTGAGTCCAATATTGTAGTTCGTTTTTAGTTTGTTTTTACTCAAATTTGAAATTTGACCAACGGTTTGAGTAAGGAGCGGAGATAACCTACCATACGCCACTTTTAGGTGGCGTTTGGTAACCAGCCGTTTTTGTTTTCATTTTATGGCTAAAAAAAAAACCAAAAATACGTTGGGTGATTGTTTTTTTTTTTTTTTAACATCCCCGTTTTAAAAACAAGACTAAAATATGGAAACATCTAAAATGATGTTTTTGAAAACATCCAAAAAAGAAACACGCGCAAAGTTTTAATGAGTTCTTGACTTCAATCCTTCATAACAACAAAAATCATCCTTTTTTTTTGCTTGGGTATAAAAGGCCCATCTCTTTCACCCCTCTATGTCGTCTTTTTCTGCCCTCTCTGTCTCTCGATGCCAACGACGAAGACGAAGGATCACTTGACGAAGACGAAGGATCACTCCACCCCTCTCTGTTGCCATCGCCATCGCCATCGCCATCGCCATCGCCATCGCCATCGCCAATCGCTGCGAAGGATTACTCCATCTCGGTCTCTCTCGACTCACTGTCTCTCTCTCTCCCTTCTCTGATGGTTTTGCTGGGGAGTTTCAGGGTTGGGTTTTGGGGGTGGTGGTGGGGTTCAGGGATGGGTAGTCGGTTTTGCTGGTTGGGGTTGGATTTCAGTGGTTGTGGTGGTGGGGGTGGGTTGTGGGTTTCGATGGTGGGGGTTGGGGGTGGGTTGTGGGTTTCGATTGTTGGGGTTGGGGGTTGGATTGGGGGTGGTGGGGGTGAGTTTCGGTGGTGGGATTGGGGTTGGGTTTCGGTGGTTATGGTTGTGGTGGTGGATTTCGGTGGTTGTGGTGACTCTGCCACAGTGGTGGGGTTTCGGTGGTGGTTTGGGGGTGGGTTTTGGTGGTGGGTTTCAGTGGTGGGGTTGGGTGGTGGTTAGTGGGGGTTGGGGGTGGGTTTCGGTGGGTGGGGTTGGGTGGTCAGTGGGGTTGGGTGGTGGTTTTGGGTGGTGAATTTTTGGTATAATACCAAATAAGTTTTTTATTTTTGTTTTCACAATTTTTTAAATATAAATGACTACCAAACATGTTTTATATTTTTAATTTTTATCACCAAAAAAATAAAATTTAGTTTTGTTTTTTTTATCAAAAAAAACATAAAAAAGAAAACGTTACTAAACGCATCCTTAATAATCTAAAATTAACTGTTGAAGTTAATTGCAAAATATTCAAACTTAAGGGGCTATTTGTTGAAAATAAAACCTGAAAGTGAATGGAAAATTATCCAAAGTTGGATATTTTGTAATTAACGCTGGCATATGCGGTATATGGGCAATTTATGAGATCTTAAACATATGACAATCTTCTTGAAGATGTTTCATAAAGCAAGCGACACACACACACTGTTTAGAGATTGAAAACAAGTAAAGTCTCTACAATCGATTTAAATGATAATAAGAGTACGTATTGTAGCGGGTGATAAATCAAACCAAACCAAACCTTATGTCTCAATCATTTGGGATCGACTATACGAGTCTTCGTCATTCATTTTGGTCATGTCTTATGTTAAATATTTTTATATATTTTATTATTATGTCGTTCAATATTAATTTAGGTTTATCCTTCATCAAGAGAAATTCGGTAGCGATATATGTGTTGTAGAAGATTTTTAACAACAATTTGTACATTACAGAATGCTGAGGATAACGAGTATTTGGAAGGGGTTGAACAATCGCTGGAGTTTGTGATTACTTCCCGGGACATAACGGCCACTGGAGCTTTGGCGACATTGCTTGTATTCAACAACGAGAAAGGTTTTTCCCCAAAGAACATCGAGTCCATCTGCAGTGTTGGGCGCTCTACCAAGAAAGGCCTCCGCAAACGTGGTTATATTGGCGAGAAAGGCATGTCAATCACTATCCATTTTTTATTACTTGTAGACTCTATAATATTGTTTTATACAAAACATGCATGGATGGTTGGTAATAGGAGTTAACGTGGTTGACTTAAATAAAAAACTTAACGGTATTGTTACGATGTCCCCAAGTCATATATTGACGAATTAATTTTCGGCAAAATATATTTTTGGTCACTCAAATATGTGTTTTGTGTGTAGACCTTTCAATAGATTGGATTTTAATCCGAATCCGATTATGTAGACCCTCTTTTGTCCTGCAGCAATCTCTGTCATGCGACGCTACTACTCCCACCTTCTCTGAACGGTTATGCGCACCAACACACCCAGTATCAGGGAGTGCGTGTCTGTTATGGGTGTCAGAAGTAATCCCTTTGTCCTTGGGACACGTGGCATGACGAAGACGCTTTAAGACAGACATTGGGCCGAGCTTCTTCCCCGCGGTGATATATGGCTGAGCTGGACCGGGGTTGGGCTGAGATCCAGGTCCATTGGTACCGTCGGGCCTTTTTCTTTGGGCTTGGTCCACTCTACTCTTGGTGTGGACATGCTGCGGGCTATGAAACACGGACATTCTCGAGAACGTGATGTATCCGTGTCGGACACCGACACTCTTCGGACACGCTCAGACACGTGTCCAATACTCTTTTATCCATGTCTATAATTAAATGATAAATTTTTAATTTTGGACACGTGTCGGACACTTCTTTGGTGACGTGTCCGACACTTCTTTAGAACGTGTCTACTATTAAACAATAGACATTTGTTGAAATGTGATTAACGAAGTTTAAAATTTTGAGAACATATAATTACAAATACTAGACATATTAAAGTTGTACTCCAAACATAATAATAAAAACAAAAGATGCATAAAAGTTTTAAAAAAGAGGAATTGAGAAAATGAGAGCAATTATTTAAATTATATATTAGATACACATTGTCTACAAAAAAAAAATGATGATTATTGACTATAATGAGAATGTTTTAGTCTAAAAATTCACACATATGACTAGACATTAGGTTTTCTTATCATAAAATACTGATTTTTTTATGAATTGTATATCATTATCACTATATTTACAGTAAATTATATAATGTTATATATAAAATATAATTTTTTTGTAGCGTGTCTCCAACGTGTCTGTATCCTACTTTTTTGAGAAATGTTGTGTTGGCGTGTCCGTGTCGTGTCGAATCTGTGTCCCATGTCCGTGTCCATGCTTCTTAGGTTGTGGGTGCTCCATCTGGGCTAGTACGCGAGCAGTGGTTTCTTGGGCTCATTGGGCTCTTTGATACTGGCAGCCCAAACCCAAAATCTCATCCTTATCAGGTGTCAAGTAACTCACAGAAGAAAAGTTTATAGATAGAAAAGATGAGGAACGAAAATGCTTCTAGGTTGTTGATGACTTTTGATGATTTTGAGTTGTATCAATAATATTTGAAGCTTTTGATCTACGGCAATAACAAAGGAACATTAATAACTATGCCCAGGAAAATGTCGGCTACTATATGTTAGTGGGTAACCCAAAATTCACATTAACATTTACTAGAAGAAATTAATCTTAATTGTAAAGTGGATGCAGACAAAAGTGCCATTTTACCCCGTTGCTACAAGCAATCGAAATTCGAGGATGAGTTTTCTCAATTGGAGGGGGACAAATGCAAGGCATATTTATTATGTTTTTAGTATTAAAGTTTAAGTATGAATATTTTTTTAGTCTTGAGTAATTAGGTTTTTTGTTCTACGCTAACTTTAGGTTTATTAATTTTTTTGGGTATATTAGAAATAATGTTCAAGGTCATAAGATATAGGGATCTATCAGCATTATTCATACTTTAAAAGGGTTTTCTAATATTTTCCCTTGTAGATTTGAGGGTTTATTGCATAGTGCCTTATTGATTCAGGATCTCCCACATTTATTTATGAGTCTTGTGGTGTTCTCTATTTATTGTCATTAGATATATAAGTTGGCCTTAAGTGTTAGCTAACCAAGTCTCTCATCAATCAAAACTCTCTGGTCCTGTGTATCTGTCACAGTTCAGTTTGTTAACCCACATACGAGCCTCTGTTGCATGTGGGGAGGATGTTAAGAGCATTGGTCCCATGTTGAAAGATTAGCGCTGCCTAACAGTTGGTTTATATGGTTGATGAGTCTTTTCACTAATTGCTAGGAAGCACGGATATTTCATTAAGGTCGACGTATCCGTATCGGATACTATACTCGTCAGATATTCGAGGTTACGTATCGGATACACATCAAATTTATCCAATAATAAATAAAATGTATAGATACTTCGTGAATACTTCTATATGCAAAGAAGTATGTGTAATTTTTAGTTTTAATCTTTACCCATTCTTTTTGATTTCACATATGATGCAATACATCAACAAAAATTCATATGACTTGGAAGACACATGGGTGTCTTCCAAATATCATCCATTATCGCATGTTCAAAGAATTTAAATGAGTTGATTACTCTATAATCTTAGCAACAAATACTTATAAGCAAACAATATAGTTAAATGTTGATTTTTATTCCTTTAATTTATCACATTCACTTTGTAGATGTATCAGTGAGACAATAGGTAACTTTTTGAAAATAAAAAATTGTTAATGTTGTTTATTATTGTTAAAGAATCATTAAAAATTGTAGCTATCAAGTCCTTACATAATAGTATATATATACGTATTTCGGCCATACCTGTATCCTATATTTTGAGATTTTGTTATATCGCTGTATCCGTATCGTATCATATCTGTACTTCCTAGAATAATTGTCTCACTTACAGCTTGCTCTTATTTCCATCAATATGCTTGGAAACAAAAACTTTCTTTCTCTCATGCCTTTTTCCTTTAAACTTTGTCTTGCAATTTTTTATTGGAAAAGCACCAGATTCCCACATCTTTAACCAAGAGTTAAAGTTTTGTTTTGGTGTATTATTTTGGTTTCTTAGAAATGGAGAAAAAACTCGAAACATTCGGAAATAATAGTGTGAATAAAAAAATTGAGAATATATTTTCAAAACATTGGTCGAAATATACTAAAGTATCATAAAATAGTTCAAAACATTCCGAATCAATGGTGTAAATATGCCAAAAAATCTTGCAACATTATGAAAAACCTCAAAAGTATTGGAATTACAATTTCGTCATTGGTTCGTTTGTCTACTTGAAAATGGAAACGTTTTGGCTGTTTCGAAACAAAATTTTGATTATTGTCCAACCAAACCTCTTGCCCCACCCAAAAAATGAGAAGGGAAAAAAATCTTTCACTATTGATTTTATTGAATTAAGTTAAACTAGAGTATTGGAAAAACTCAGATTATAGCAGGTTTAGCATTCCTGACAAAGAAAATAAAACTTAAAAATTCAAAGAATTCATGTCTCAATCACTGAATTTGGATTTTAGAATCTTACTCGTCATGATTTTCGAATACTTCTGTTGTGTCCTCTTTAATGATGATTTTTATACCTATCTTCAACTCTCTCAATCTCTCTCTCTAATGTGCTTTTGTAGTTAATATCATTTGATTTTATGTAGAGTTGTTTGTTAGCTTTTCTATGTGGTGGACTATTTTGGATGCCTTCAACCTGCCATTTTCTTCTAGAAGAATTTGGTCAGGAATGTTTTGTTTTATGCATTATACCGCCTCTGATACAACTTCTGTTAATTTGCAGGAATTGGGTTCAAGAGTGTATTTTTGATTACTGCTCACCCTTACATATTCAGTAACGGTTATCGGATAAGATTTAGTGAAGAACCCTGTTTGCATTGCAATGTTGGATACATCGTCCCTGAGTGGGTTGAGGAGAATCCAACTATTTCCCTTATCCAACAGATATATGGATCTGGTGCTGCCCTCCCAACCACAACATTAGTGCTGCCGCTGAAGCCTGACAAGGTGAAACCTGTGGAGCAGCAGCTTTCAAACCTTCATCCTGAAGTTCTGTTGTTTCTTTCAAAGATAAAGAAACTTTCAGTTCGTGAAGACAATGAGGATCCTAGACTGAACACCGTGAGTGCAATATCTATTTCAAGTGAGACAAATTTTGTTACAAGGAAGAATATTGATGCTGAGTCCTACATGCTTCATCTTTCCGCTGATGTGAATGATGATGATGCGGAAAAAGAATGCAGCTACCATATGTGGAGGCAGAGGTTTCCTGTTAGGCTGGAAAACAAAGTAGAAAGAAGAATGGAAGTAGAAGAGTGGGTGATCACTTTGGCTTTTCCAAATGGAAAGCGACTTCAAAGAGGAACCCAATCTCCAGGGATCTATGCATTTCTACCAACAGAGATGGTGACGAACTTTCCCTTCATAATTCAGGCAGATTTTCTTCTAGCTTCGTCCAGGGAGACAATCCTCTTGGACAACAAATGGAACCAAGGGATTCTTGACTGTGTGCCCTTTGCTTTTGTTAATGCACTGACTTCGCTTGTGAAAAATACCGAAGGTGCTCCAGTTTCTAGTCTGCCTCGCATGTTTGGGTTTTTACCACTCGACAGTTCTCCCTATGCACAGCTAAATGCAGTGAGGGAGTCAATTAAGACAAAAGTGGTGGCTGAAAGTATAGTTCCACGTGAGTCTTACAAGGAGCAGAAGATCTTCGATAAACCCTGTGATGTTGGTAGGTTAATGCCTGCCTTCTGGAAGATATTGAATAAGGCGAGGAAGCAAGGGGTGAACTTGGATAATATCTCAACCCATGGAAGGTATATCTTAAGCTCTTACTTTGATAGAGAAAAGTACGATGACATATTGAAATTTTTGGAGGTGAGACATGTTGATGATGAATGGTATGCAAAATGTATCCAGAGTTGTAATCTTGTTCACGGAGTATCAGATGATGTTTATTTAGAACTGTTGGCATTTCTTGCTGACAAATGGAAGTCTTGTTTTCACAAAACAAGCATTAAGAACATACCGCTTCTGAAGTATGTGGGTCATGACAGAGATGTGTCATTGGTACCCTTGCTGAATGGTGGTAGGGTGCTAGTATCCTCTGATCGTAGTCACATCTCGTGGCTGATTGATTGGAACAAGGAATTCAGATGTGCAGCAGATCGATTTTTTCTGCCCAAATCGACACAAGAAGCTATGGGGTTATGTTCTAAGAGACAGAGCATATTGGAATGGCTTCGAGACCAGGTGAAGGTTGGTTCTGTAAATGTGTATGATTATGCAATTCTCCTCGGTGAGTCGCTCAACCATGATCGGAAGCTTGTTGTTGCCTATGCTCATTTCTTATATCACTCGTTCTCACAAAAATATCTGTCTGGGGAACTAGTTGATTATTTGTGTAGTATTATGCCACTCGTTGATAACTATGGGCGGGTGACCACCGGAAGGGCAGGGGTTCTTGTACCTGCTAATGGAAGCAGATGGGTGGAGCTGATTGGTTCAAATCCATGGAGAGCAGGTTATGTTGAGCTTGGAGAAGACTATTTGCGTTCTGGCATCTATGTAGGTTTACCAACACTTGAAAAAGAGCTTGTTATATTCCTCAAGGCGCATGTTGCAGCTTCTGACATCCCATCTCTCTCCCCTCCCAATGCTGTAGTTCCTACCTTCTCTGCTCCACTGACAAAGCAGAATGCATTATTGCTGTTAGAATGGATTCAGTATTTGAGAAGGTATGGGATACCCATTCCGACAAATTTTCTGACCTGCATACAAGAGGGAAGCTGGCTGAAGGTTTCTCTGAATGGCAGTCCTGCCTACAAGCCTCCATCACAGTCATTCGTACCTGACTCATCATGGGGTGACCTTCTGCAGAATGGATCGGTGCTAGTTGATATTCCCTTGATTGATCAAGATTTCTATGGTGGTAAATTAAATGACTATAAGGAGGAGTTAAGAACCATTGGCTTGATGTTTGAATATAACGAAGCATGTCAATATATAGGGAAGCATCTCATGTCTCTGGCAGCTTCCTCAACTTTAACCAGAGGCAATGTGCTTTCAATACTGAATTTCATCAAGTTTCTAAGGGATTCATATCTTTCTCCTGAAGTCTTTGTCAAGGCTGTTAAAGAAGGCAGGTGGCTAAGGACTTCCCGAGGTGACAGGACTCCAGTTGGTACAGTTTTGTTTGATCAGGAGTGGAAAGCTGCATCACAAATCAGTGATATTCCGTTCATTGATCAAGACTATTATGGCGAGGAAATTCTGTCTTTCAGAACGGAACTCCAGCTAGTTGGGGTGGTAGTTGGATTTAATCAAAGCCACAAACTTGTGGTCGACAACTTAAAATCTCCAGCGCGCATAACTTCTCCGACAGCTGAGGGAATTCTTTTAATACTGGAGTGTATACGTCATTTAAGATCGGCTGACAAATTTGTTCAAGCACTTAAAGATAAGAAATGCATCAAGACAGAGATGGGCTTAAAATCTCCAGCTGAATGCTTTCTGTTTGATCCTGAATGGGCTTGCCTTCTGCAGATTTTTAACAGCTTCCCACTCATCGATAAAAATTTCTATGGAAGCAGCATTTTATTGTACAAAAATGAGTTGAAGCAACTTGGTCTGGTGGTGAATTTTGAGGAAGCAGCCAAAGCATTTGCTCACGTTTTTAAGAAGCAAGCTTCACTATTTTCCATCGGAAAAGGTAATGTTCTTTCACTTCTGGAATGCTACAGAAAGCTAATGAGAGCAGAAACCAAATTTCCCTCAGATCTTCAGAACTGCTTTCGTGAGGTGAAATGGTTACGAACTCGCCTAGGTGATTACAGAGCACCGAAAGAGTGCATTCTGTTCGGCCCTGATTGGGAGTCTATTTCTCCTATTTCTCGACTTCCTTTCATTGATGATAGTGATAATTACTATGGAAAGGGCATCCGTGAATATGAAAAGGAGCTTAAGAGTATGGGAGTTGTTGCTGCTTTTAAAAGTGGTGCGAAGTTTGTGGAGGCCGACCTTTATTTACCTCAAAATCCCAAAATCATAACTCCCGCGAATGTATATTCATTGCTGGAATGCATCAGGAATTTACAGCAGGAACACAATGGGTCTATGTCTGAAGCTTTTTTGAAAAAACTTGGTAAAAAATGGTTGAAAACTCATGCAGGCTACAGGCCTCCAGTTGAGTGCTTGTTGTTTGATTCTGATTGGGGTTCTTTCTTACAGCGCCAGGATGGACCTTTCATTGATGAGAAATTTTATGGCTCCAATATTACAGCCTACAGGAAAGAGCTCAACGCTATTGGAGTCACAATTGACTATAAATATGGTTGCCCATTGCTTGCCAAGTTCCTTGATCACCATTCCAACTTCGCTACTATCAATCGAATTTACAGTTATTTGTGTAAATTCAATTGGAAGCCGCATGATGAGGATACCAAAAGAATTTGGATCCCAAATGGAAGTGACAATGGAGAGTGGGTAGGCGCTGGAGAATGTGTTCTTCATGACAAAAATGATCTCTTCAGTTCGCAGTTGAATGTACTGGATAAGCACTATAAACAGGAATTACTAAACTTCTTCTCTGGAGTTTTGGGAGTTAAATCCAGTCCTGTTCTTGATGATTATTGCAAGCTTTGGAAGGTATGGGAAGATTCTGGAGACGGATTGTCGCATGCTGAATGTTGTGCCTTTTGGGGGTTTGTTGTAAAGCACTGGAATTCCAAGACAGAGGAAAAACTTACCCAAAACATGTCAAAAGTGCCTGTGTCAGGTTCAGATGGAATTCTTCTGGTTGAGAAGCATGATGTTTTTATTGCTGATGATCTTTATCTGCAGGATCTTTTTGAACAGGCTTCTGCTCATCCACTATTTGTCTGGTATCCTCAGCCAAGCTTGCAATCCTTGCCTCGAACAAGGCTTCTTGAAATCTATGGCAAAATTGGCGTCCAAACTTTATCTGGATCTGTAGAAAAGGAACTATCGGATCTGGAAGATGTTGGACTTGAAGAAGTGGATTGGATGGATGCCTTTTATGGAAGAGGCATATGTAGGCTCATTCTTGGCTTTCTTGCTGATCCTGCTCTCAACATGGAAACAGAGAGGAGGCACGAGGTTGTCAGACGCCTGCTCAATGTTGATGTGTTCAAGACAGTTGAGCCAATTACAGTAGGATACAGTTTATCACTTTCGTCAGGAGAAATTTTGAATGTGAAAGCAAGTCGAATGATACGTTGGGAGAGAGAGAGTTCAAAGTTTTTTACACAGAAGAGGGACATGTCAGGTGGATATAAAGAGCGAATTGAATATGCTTCATATTTTTCCGAAGTAGTGGCTGAGGGAGTGCTGTGGGAGGATGAAGATCATATATACCAGCTGGCTGAACTGATTAAGTTGGGTTGTCTCCTTGAGTTTGATGACAAAGCTATTGCGTTCTTGATGAAAAAGAACAATCTGCAGATATTTTTGGAGGATGAGGAGTTTCTCTCTTCTGCCTTCACTTCTGATTAGGTATGTTATGGACTCTTAATATTTTGAAGTTTTTATCTGATAGGATTTCTTAATGAAAGATTTAGTTTCTTATGTTCAACTTACTAAGGGAAAGGGAAGAACTCAGATCATGCGTAGGTAATCATCGTTGACATTGGATTGAGAAAAATCTTTCAATGCCTTTATCCACCCGCCTAATCCCTTTTCTCTTTGGCTGTTTTATTTGAATATTGTAATAATGGTGTGCTACTAGAGTGAATATGTAAGAATGAATCCATTTCTATGGGGCTGCTTGTTGTAGTTTAATCGGTTGTGAACGTTATTTTCTGATGGCTCTTGCTCTTGTTTCATCCTTTTTATGCCTTCTCTTGGTTGCAATATCTAACATAATGTTTTCATCTCTTCTTTCCTGGCTCCAATAATATTAGACAAATAAACATGTCAGCAAGTTCTTCTCTCTCCCAACACCACCTCCCCCACTTTTTTTTCTCCCTCTTAACTGAAATACCATGTTTTAAATTTGACTAATCCACACTTGCTCAATTGTCGAGGGTCCATTTGAACTTTGCAAGGATATAGAAGAAATCAGAACCAATTTGTTACAACCTTTTCCTCGGCATAATGGTCATTTGGTTGTGTTACAAAGCTTAAGCAGATGTTTGTGTTTCTTTTTTGTGTGTTGGGGGGGGGGGGGGGGGGGGGATAGTAACTTGAATTTTTGACTTCAAGAAGACAAAGCCTTTACAAGATAAGGAGCAAAGAGTATTATTGGACTAAAGGCCTATTGGTCATATGTCTGTGTTCATGGTGTATAAAGTATGGTAATCTTTCAAAAGTTGAAAAAACAGTATCTCATGGAACGGTTTTATAGTTTCAGCGTTTCTCGGTACATTTCTTTGTAGTCTTCTAAGGTCAAATTATACATTTCAAAGGTCAAGTTGTAATTAATTGCGGTTATTACTTATTCATGATCAATTGAATTTGTGATCCACTATAAATAACTTTAATCAGTTATAACTTGATCATTATAAATAATAAATTTTGGTATAATATCAAATAAAAAAAATTGGTATCATAGTGGTATATGATCCCTAAAATATCCCAACTCCTATTCCATTTTTCACTTTCGACTATTGTATTGTTGAATAGGTTTTACTTAAAAAGCAAACATTGTATCTGTAATTGTTTTTGTTCGATGGCTTGGGATTTTAATGATTCAATCAGAGTTCACGTCTCCTAAATTCCTAAAATTCGGGTTTAATCAGCATGCATGATGTATGTATCATAACGTGGATACCAGATTTGTGGTGCAACTATATGTTGAAAGAACAAACAGTTAGAACAAATCTTTGATGAAATAAAAACAGATTTAGGCTTTCAATTAATATAATCACACACTCGTATTGGTTTTTGACATATGAAAGTCATTGCTACAACTCTTTACATATGGGTGAGGTTTTTCAACAGTGAACATTTGCACCCGCCTTTTTCGGTTGATTTTGAATAAACTGGGTTCTAAAGAAAAAGAGAATGACACGACCCGTTAACACAATACAAACACTGTATATACTGATTATCCACGATCTACACATGACACGGACCCAATATGACACGATTCGTTAGACACGAATTGGGTATGAAAGAAATATTTTTTAACACGAATCCATTTCGACTCTGTACGAACGTGCATCACTCGAGACGATTTACATGTCTAGTAAAAGCTATGTGCTTTCAGGAAAAGAACTTTTTAAAAAGCCAAGAATTAAAGAAGCGCGGCACTGATTGATCTAAGATTGGAGAAATAGGTTTTAGTGATCAAATTCTATACCTATGATATAGCCACCGTGATTTCTTTGCATGAAGACAAACACTGCTCGGAAATGAAGGATACAATTCAAACATCATGACTTGTCCTATCTAATGATTTAATAGCCAGTCACCACCACTAATGTTTAATAATAGCCAACCACAACCACTAAACGTTACCAGACAAGCATCAGACAATTTCTTCATTATTTGTATATTTGGGCCTACTTGTCCGTAACCTTTAATGTTGATATGTCAAATAAGTATCCTAAACCATATTTGTACACGTGACTTTACGTCAACAATACACCGCTCTTAGTAATAAATAAATCTTTAATGTTCATATGTCAAAGAAATATCTATGCAAGTCTAGGATTACTTGTTAGGAATGTATCGACATCTGACAATCTGGATGTATTAAGAAGATGTCACGTGAAAGAAACTGAAGAAAGACAGGAGATAATCAGTCGCAATATTGGGGAATATAATGTTCAGTCTTATTTTGGTGTTTGAAAAATAAGGAACACAGAACAGTTCCGTGTTGAAAACCTTTCCTAGTAGCTATCTCCCCTTAATGGTACACATATGTGGGTTGTCTATTAATTGATTCTTGAAATGTTCCAATTTTGCAATTCTTTTCTATTCAAAAGGAAATTGAGCTTGATGTTGGTCTGCTTTTCAAAGAGTGACAAAAATTATGGAGAGAACAGCCAGTTGGACAGATTATAGAAATTTGTCATGGAAGTATAAGTTGAGCACTCATACAGGAGGAATGTTATATATAGACTAGTCATAACCCGTGCCTGAAGGCACGATGAAATATAAAATTTGAGCGTCCAAAAAATCGATTCCATTATATTAAATAATAATTTTTTTTTTCTTCATTTTCTTTAATTATGTCATTTAAAAATTATTTTTACCTATTATTTTTTTAAAAATATCGATAAAATTTTTTCAAAATATATAATCCAATAAAATTTTTTTAGCATGTATATACTGTCATGTATGAATAATGTCAAAATAAAAATTATGTTAAACTATAAATTAATCAAATATTAAATGATTAAATATGGGATAGAAATGAGTTATGTGATATTTTTGAAGGGGAAATTATGTAAGAGATAAAAATTCAAGTTCCTAGGTGTATTATTATATAGATATATCACAAATTATATATATATATATATATATATTATTCACTTATTATACCATTCGAATATTATAATATTTTTATTTCAATACAAAATATGACATATATTATAGTCATTCAACTTGTTTTGATGCAAAAAATATGTATTTAAAGTCCATTTGTTTATTTAAAAAATTTATAAATAATCCGTAATTAAATAGAGTCATAATTAACGATCTAATTAATGTGTAGTATGAGATAGAGAGAGAGACTTATAAGAGATATCGAAGTCTTATAATTGTGGAAGAAATAAAAGTCTTGTTCAAAAAATTGAGAGAGAGAATTTAGCATTAGGACCGTCGGATCAATAATCGTCAAGCGATCTGAGCCACAACGTAAGTGATAAGTGATAGAATTGGAGGGGGAGAATTCAATGTGAATGGTTTTGAGAGAGATATTGGTGGCTGCTGAATAAGTCTATTTAAGACTGTCGGATGGATTTATTAAAATCTGTGCTATTTTAACACAAACACGAACCGTTTAATAAACAGGTAACACGATACGACTCGTTTAACCCATTTAAAAAAAAACAAAAAAATATTATTTTAATAAATTTTTACATTCCATTTCTTTGCTTCCAACTGCACTTTCCTCAACTGAAGGAATTTCAGCCAATAGCTCACGTGAAAATTACACCACAAATGTTGGTTAAAATGAGAAGTCCAATACCTTTTTTATAGGCAACTGAAGTCTCCCCTCTCTACTCCTTGTCAATGAGGGATTCAAAAAAAAGGGTCAGAAGGCAATTCAATGCCTCAAGGCTCAAAGCTTCATTTTCCTACTACTGATGTCCTTACTTTTTTTTTTTTTTAAATGTTTTCTTTATTTTTTTTCTTTACTCATTCATTATTTTATATATATATATATATATATAGAGCGGAAGCAGAGAGAATAGAGGAATTAAAAAACACAAATGGAATTATGGAATATATGCCAAAATACACACAAATAAATACAATACTTACAATACTAGCACTAAAGTGGGCTAGTCAGAGTAAGAGTGCAGAATGGATACAAGTGTGAAATTGGGAGCTTCTCATAACTTGGAGCTTTACAATCTGTAATGAATGTGTTAAAACTGGAAAACAAAAGATGTGAACGATTGAAGAAAACGTTCCGCCTTCTTCTCCTTCAGCCCTTGCTTAAATAGGGAGGAAGAGATTCTGAATAATGATTTCCCTTTGAAAATGTGAAAGGGTAAAAGGACAGGTAACTCTGCTTTTGGTGGAAAAGAAGAGGTAAAAGTCTTTTACTCTGGGTAAATGTTGACAAACTGAATCTGTGGGTCATGGTTTGTCTGAGAATCAAACTTTCGGTGGGAAAGATAAGTGAAATGTTTTTACTGAGGGGAAAAGTCATTTCAGTGTAGAAAGGCTACTGAATAGTGGGTAGCCATGTGATATTCTTAGCATTACATGTGACGGACAGCTTTTCTGTCATTATTGACAGTAGTGATTGAAGCCATCACAGGTAAGGATAAGGATCACGGACTGGCCAAATCGGCTGGGTCCAAGTCATCATAACCGGCATATGGGTCCTGAGCATCCTGAAACGGGTCCATGGATGGAGTAACGGATCCTTCTGAAGATGGTGAAGACCTGGAATTATTGGAAGCTGCTTGGGCTTGCTCAATTAAGTCTTGGGCCATTTTGAGGAGTTGGGCCAGAGTTGGTGCTTGGGCAATTGAGTCCTTGGAGGTGGACTTTTTGACCTTGGGCCTGGATGAGCTTTCAGTCGCAGGCTGTTTCTCCACTGTTGTAGAGACTCTGAGAGTTGGCATGGTTTGTTTTGCCGGAGTAGTCGGCATCAATGGTATCGGAGCCTCTTCCGGGGCTGGGACCCTGACAGGATAGTCTCTTTGGATTGTATCAATAATAGATTGATATTGATATTTGGGCCACCATTTCACAGAGTATTGCCTGCAAACATGATGATCAATAATTTTCCATTGCCATCTGCAAATCCATGATATTTTGTACCTGCAAAAAAATGTTAGTAAAATAGGAATGGGGAATGAGGACTGCTGTGTACTAGGAGTAAAAGCAGATGAGAAGTAGGTGAAATGATCATGAAGATCCTTGGGAAGAATTCCAGGGATGGGGCCATGAACATGCCACCACCTTTCAAACCAGGAAGGTATCTGGTCACTGAAATTCTTGTCGAATTGAATGAACCAAGAATGAGTTAAAGACTCATCTTGATAGAGTAAGAGTTTGGTCCATGACTCAATGTAGTCATAGTAATTGAACCGCACACTATGTCCAGGGAGGTCACGGAGTGAAGAAGGGTGTGAGCCCCAATCCTTGGTGGACCATAGTTTCTTGATAAATAGGGAATGGTAAATGGCTTTGGATGGGTCATTTTTATCAGGAATTGGTTTGATAAAAATGGACTGAGTGAAGAATAGAATGTCTTGGTAGAAGACAAAGGTTTTAGCTGGATGGGCCGGAACAAAAGTCCATCCTTCTCCAAGATAGGCATTGATTAATTTAATTGGATTATTTGGGTCAGCCAAATGAGCATGGGCTGGTTCAATGGCAAAGATATTAGTCATTGGGCTTTTGTTAATGTAATCAAATCTCGGTCCTGTAGGAATTTGGGTTACAGGTCCAGAAGAGGAAAATGGGTCAGTCAGGAGACTGGTTGATGGAGGTGGCTGTTGGGCCATTTGGGAGAATGTAGGTGGATTAACAATGGTAGGCTGAATAGGTCGGCTTAGTGGGCCAACTGGTCTACCTAATGGGGTGAATCTGTTTGTAATGGCCAAGGCACTAGAGGGGCCTGGTGCATGGGTAACAACACCTTTTCTATATACCAAAGAAGGTGAATCTTCCTCCTTTACTGTGGCAATAGCAGAGGCAAAAACTTGATTGACAGTTTTACCCTTCTCTTTCCCCCCCGGGTTTTTGGAGGAAGTAGTAGGCTTAATGAGCTTTCTGTCCGCCATGAGGTTCCTGCAAAAATTCTCTGGTTAGGAAATCAGGGATGCAGTTATTACTGCCCTTAATATATTCTATATCAAAATCAAAAATACTTAAAATAGATTGCCATCTGGCAAAAATTTGCTTACTAGCAATGTTTTGAACATCTTTGAGTAAAACTTCTTTTGCAGACTTACAGTCTACTCTGATCAAAAATTTTTGATTTAATATATCATCCTGGAATTTTGAGATACACAGGACAATAGATAAAATTTCTTTTTTAATTGTAGAATAATTCATTTGAGTATCGTTCCAAATACCAGAATGAAAACGGACAATTTGTTCAGAAGAATTAGGAGTTTCTTTCTGAAGCAGAATACCACCATAACCAATGTTAGAGGCATCAGTTTGGATAATTTTGAAGGAATTGATAGAGGGAATTCCTAAACAAGGAAGAGTCTTAATGTATTTTTTGACCTGCTGAACAATGGAAGTATGTTCAGACGTCCAAGGAGTAGGATTGTCTTTAAGCCTAGCATAAAGGGGTTTGACAATTTGTCTAAGATTTTAATAGAAATCTGAAACATAATTGAGAGATCCGAGGAATCTTTGCAATTGGGTTTTGTCAAGGATTTCATCAGGGAATTTATCAGCAAAATTGATAGACCGACTAATGGGGATGATAGTAGATTGCTGAATGCCATATCCTAAGAATCTGACAGAGGTTTGGAATAATTTAATTTTGCTAGCAGAGATGACAAGACCATTATGCTTGGCAGTTTCAATGAATGCATTAAGATGTTTCCAGTGTTCTTCTATATTTTTACTAAAGATGAGAATATCATCTATGTAAACAATAGAAAAATGACTTAAAGGGTTGAATATGTCATTCATGATGTTTTGAAATTCACTTGGTGCATTTTTTAGTCCAAATGGAACGACATTCCATTCGTAATGTCCAAATGGGGTAGTGAATGCTGTTTTATATTTATCTTTTTCATCAATTAGGATTTGCCAAAATCCAGATTTTAAATCAAATTTGGAAAATATAATAGCATTTTTTAATCTTTTGATTAAATCTTGTTTGTTTGGAATAGGGTATCTGATCCATTCTAAAACAGAATTCAAAGGTTTATAATTAATAACAAGTCTGGGAGTTCCTCTTTCTAATTCGGCATTTTTAACAACATAGAAAGCAGGACAAGACCAAGGAGATTTAGATTTTCTAATGATGTTATTCTTCAAAAGTTCAGAAATTTCTTTTTTACAAATTTCCATAACTCCTTGATTCATTTGAATAGGTCTAGATTTAGTGGGAATATTTTTCTCATCAAATCCTTTAATATAAGGAAGTTCAACAGTATGTTTTTTCCTATGCCAAAAAGCTGTAGGAAGCATAGAGCAAACTTCTTGTTCTATTTTTTCTTTGAATTGGTTAATTCTTTCAATAAGAATTGGATCTTTTAATTGTTCTTGAATCCTTTGGTAAATAATTTCTTCTTTTAAAAATTTTACTTGATTTATTTTTCTAAGGTACTTAGAGACAGATTCATCTTTAAGTTACCTTAATTCTGTAATCTCAGGTTTGAGAAGAAATTTGAATTTTACTGGTTGATTCAAGGGTTGAGTGGATAAACCTTCATTATCTATTGTGAATGGAGTTAATAGATAGATAAAAGGCAATCCTAAAATTACTTCATCAGTCATATCTTTAACAAGGATAAAAGATGTTTTAAAACAAACATTATCTTGGCAGATATGAGCCTTAGGTAATTTATACTCAACATTCATTTTACTGCCATTAGCAGATCTCAGTTGGTGCATAGTTTTTTCATAAAACTTTGTTGGAATTAATCCTTCTTGGATACAATTAACATCTGCTCCTGTGTCAATAAGAGCAACAGTATTGAGAACAAAATCATCACTGACTATGAGTTTTATTTGAAAATACCATTTTTGTAATTTAATTTCTCTGATTGAATTGACCTGATTATTAGTTGGTAGACACCCATCATGAGATGGCAGCTTCGTTAAACCTGCAGTTTCCAATACATCGGAGGTTGTTGGTATCCGCTGGGAAAGTGTCTTAGTTGAGGTTTCAGATTCATTATCAAATTGATCATCTTGGGAATTAAGGTTATTAGGAGACATTGTTAAAAAACTTAATTTTTCAGCAAGATTTTTATCTTGGGCTTTTAAGTCTTTTATTTCAATTTTTATTTTATTAATTTCACTGTAAAGGTCAGATAAAATTAATTCTTTTTTCTTTTCTTTACTGAATCTTTCCATTGTTTTATTAATACTTATTAAAGGTTTTTCAATGACAAGATGTTTGTTTTTTTCTTTGTTAACAAACAAATTCTTGAGGTTTTTTATGTATTTATTTTTTAATTCAGGATCTTCAATTTTACTAATTAAATCAATTAAGATTTGTTCTTCTTCATTTTGTTTAGTAATAACTCTGATATTGTCACATTTACAATTGTCTTTACAGCCTATCTTTATATTAGGTTCACTAGTTGTAGATGGGTCAGAGGTATCAGAATTATCAGAAGATTCTTCAGATTCATCTTCTGTAGGGGGATTATGGATTCTGAAGATTTTTAGAATTTCTTCCGTTTCATTGTCTTGTAAATTTAATTTTTTAACTTCTTTCTTAATTGGGCAATCAGGACTCTTGTGTCCTTTTTTCCCACAATTATAACAAGTTGCAAATTTATCAGGGTTTTTACTTGTAGTAAGCCATTTAGACATTTTGCCTGATTTTTTAGATTTTTTGTCTGTGGACTTATGAGATCTTTTTGATTTATAAAATTTGGGCTTAGAAAGAGTTTCCTTATTCTTTTTGTAGTAAGATTTATTTTTTGAAATATGTTTTTTATGAGTTCTATGTTTATGTTTTCTGGAAGTAGATGGTGCTACTGGAGGGAGACCATATTGTTCACAGAAATTACCCATTTCATATTTAGCTTTCTTTTTGTCTTTTTGTAATTGTTTAGTAATTTTTAGATCAATACACATCCTAAGACCTTCCTTTTGGATTGTACTGACAAGTTGACCATATGTTAGAGAATCATATTGAATTATTCCAGTTTCTTTACTTAGGGCTTCTCTAATTTTATGGGCAAATAAATTAGGTAAACCATTTACAAATTTCTCTTTCCAAAAAGATTGATTACAGTCAGGCCTAAGCATGACTCTATTAATAAAAACATCTTTATACCATCTGAAATCACTTAGGGTTGGGCATCTAAGATTACTAAGCTGGTCATGGATTCTAGCTTCAATGTTACTTGGTGTACCAACAAAGTGTTTTACAATGGTAAAAATTAAAGTATTTAAGCCATCTGGTTTGGCTTGACCAATTCTTTCATCAAATATTGGAATATCATCGTCATCTAGGACAACAGCATGTCTTATCTTATCTCGAGATTCATTTGTGAGGTAATTATCCCACCAATTTCTTAGAACACCTGTAAATCCAGAGGTGACTAAGTCTACGATTTGGGGTTCTCTTTCTTCAAGATTTTTTACATAACTATTGATAACCATAGACATATGATGAATTTTATTCAAAATTTCTTGTTCACTTAAACCATCAATATTCCATTCATAAAGTTTATTTGACTGAACAGAAAATTGGTTTGAAATATTCTTTTCTTCAAATTGTATATCAGGAGGGGTAGGTTTAGAATACCAGTTTTTTGTAGAACTAGTAGGAATAACTAATTTGTTAATTTTGGAAATAGGGTCAGATATAGCTAAATTATCTGTGAATTGTGTTTCTAAGATTTTAATATCTTCATCAGAGGAAGATATGGAAGTTTCAGTTTCAGAGTCTGAATCTTTGTTAATTACAGTTATTCTGGAAGTTGCAGTTTGTACTTCTTCTTGAGGAGGATTTAACTTTTTAAGCAACTGGTCAATTTTAGCAATTCTGAGTTGATCAGAGATTCCTAAATTTGTTCTATCTTCGGGTAAGTGAATTAGAGGTTTTTCTATTTTCTTACTAGAAGAAGTTTCAATTTTTTCAATTTTGGTTTCAATTTTATCCAACTGTTTCCCTATAGTAATTAGGCTTTGGTTGGTAAAATTATTCTGTTCAACAACTTTCTTTTCAAATTTTACAAGCATAGCTTGATCAGTAGTTTGCTTATCAGATTCATCAGAGGGAATCTTGAAAGGTGTAGCAATTACTTCTTTATTAGCAATATTAAAAGTAAAGGTTTGTGTTGGAGGATGACTAGCAGATACTGTGCCAGAATCTGTTGTCTTCCATTTGTGCTTCGTAATTACTTTTATATCTTTGTGGCAAGAATCAAAATATTCAAAAAATTCTATTTCAGATTCTAGTTTATGCATTAATTTAACCCATTGAATTTTTATTTTTTGCTGTTGTTTAGGGTCAAAAGATTTAGAAAATTCTTTATTTCTAATTTTGTTATCTTTCATATTTTTTAACAATTTGGCCATATCAGGAAAAAATAAAGTATTAGGTTTATTGGTTATAACATATAATTGGTGATCTAAATTAGGTTTGTGACTTTGAAAGTCAGAAGGAGTTACAGAAGCCGTAGGAGATGGAGTAAAATCATCTTCTTTTCCTTTTTCTTCTTCTTCTTTAAACCTAGAGTAAGATGTACTTATAGGGGTAGACTTGTAATGAGTATATAAAGGTTTGCTAAGATGAGGAGAGGATTCATTATCTACTCCTTTCATTTTCATATTCAGATTTTCTAATCTTCGGTTCAACTCATTATCGATTTCTTTATCTCGTTTGGAGATACTGGAATAAGATTCAGATCTTCTTCCCTCATTTATTATAAGAGGTTTCCAGTATCTCCAAACGAGATAAAGAAATCGATAATGAATTGAACCGAAGATTAGAAAATCTGAATATGAAAATGAAAGGAGTAGATAATGAATCCTCTCCTCATCTTAGCAAACCTTTATATACTCATTACAAAGTAGATGTGACTTCTGGTTAGATGAGGAGATTGAATACCATTGTGGTTACTTATAATTGTCACCAGACGTAAAGTTTCTTATCGGATGGGGGAATGTTGGTATTTGTAAGATTCCACAGGGGCAATAAGTATTGATAAGCCTTACTCATTCTCACCATTTTGTGTTCATAAAGCTCAGAAAATTAAGCTTGTGTTATGGGGTCACCATTTAATTAAAACTCACAATTTCATTGTTCTTTTGGATAAATTTTATTAATAGGAAAATGGAGCTTTACAAAGAAAGAAGGGGAAAATAACAAGGAAAAAAACTATAACAAAACAGCATTAGGAATATATAATATAGTAAATTATATCCTAGAAGTTGAGAGAAACCAATTTCACACGGCAAAACATGTTGATTTACTTCTATACTCCTAACAAATGGCAAAAAAAAAAAAAAAAAATAAGAAGCAACTTAGGAGTATCAAACACGGTAAACAGGTGAGAATAAGCTCATAAAGTGGCCCTATAAATCCATTACTAAAAACTATTTTTTTCGTGAGAGCTACTATCTAAAACAATGAACATCCATGTTTCCTAAATGATTCATTCCAAGTCCCCAAAAAAAAACTACCTGACAATCTAGCCATTTTCTTTCCGTGATCCCAATATTAAAGAATAGCGTGATTTACATAACATGTGCAGACATGATAATGGAAGGAACTTGAACATACATTAATAGTACAATAACAAAAATATATATGAATTACAATTAATCACCTCTTTTGCTGCAGATGAGTAACTCCTGGAGGTATAAACTGCTGGCAGAACTGGAATCCTCTCTAAGGACCGATTCAAAATCTTATACACACAAACAAACAATCAAGTTTGTTTTAGAAAAAAGGTAAAACAGTTCATTATATCCAATTAAGCTCACAGAAATTCAATTGCAAACAAAAAAAAAACTAACAAAATGAATCACGCGATTAAAATCAAATATCAGAAAAAGTTCAGCTTCTAACCGAGGCAGGATTGCCTCCTCTGCTGACGATTCTTTGCCTGATAATTCCCCACATATCTCCTTCTTCACAGCCTTAATTTAACCCTAATTAACAACGCAATACGATTTCTAATCATTCAATTCAATACAGGCAACCACATTTCCAGATCAAAACATCGCTGTTCATGAATGAAAAATTGATATACAAACAAACACATGTACCGGAAAACGGAGCGAATCAAATAGGAAGTGAATCAATCAAGAACAGTAAGATTTTGAATTGAAAGATCTACGTACGATGAGAGAAAAACACACCACACCTGGTTGAGAGTGGAGGGCTAGGTTAGGTGAGGTTGTAGACTGGAGGGTGGGCAACGAACGATTGTCAACTTCGGTTGGAATGAGATGAGAGAGAAAGGCGATTAGTAAAACGGCGGCCCGAGTCAGCTCATATATTTTTGGACTAATCACAACTTGTACCCCAAAAGATCACTCAAATCTCAATTTATACCCCCAAAGTTTAAAAATATTAATTTATATCCTGAAAGACATAGATTCGTATCAATGTACACCTGAAACTAACTATGTTCATTTTTCCATGAAAAAAGTTTGGACTAATTATAAATTATACCCCTCAAATTTAAATATTTCATATTTATAATCCAAAAAGAATTTCACCAATTAATATTCGTTAAATAGCTCTTAATTGTACTGTATCATAACATCTTCGTGTTGTATTCAAGTTAATAAAAAAATATTTTTACAATTTTTAAAAATTTATAAAATACCTATTTTTTTGCCTATAATATTTGTTAAATAGCTATTTTATGTCTACAGTTAGACACAAATCTTTTGATTGTCCGATCAAATTAAAGTTAGATACAAATAACACAACTGTAGATAGAAAACATTTATTTAACGATTATTATAGGCAAAAACTAGGTATTTTTAAAATTTTAAAAAAAATTAAATAGTATTATATGAATTGTTGTAAATGTGAAATATATGACACAACACGATTGACTCGTCACGAAAATATTTTTTGCACTAAAAATATTTTTTTATTAACTCGAACACGACACAAAAATGGTACGACACCATATAATTGAGAGCTATTTAACGAGCATTAATGGATGAAATTTTGTTTGGATCATAAATGTGAAAATATTTAAAATTTGAGGGGTACAATTTATAATTAACCCAAACTTTTTAACTACAAAATAGACGACAGTTAGTTCCAGATGCACGTTGATGCGTATTTATATCTTTTAGGGTATAAATTAATATTTTTAAAATTTTGAGGTATAAATTGAGATTCGAATGATCTTTGAGGGTATAAATGGATATTAATCCTATATTTGCTTTCTTTTCTTATTTAGGATAAATTGCACTAGAGGTCCCCAATATATAGAGTTTATCTCATTTCAGTCTATAATATTTTAATTGCATCATTTTAATAGTTTGAAGTATTGAATATGTTTTTATGTGGTCTCTCAAGTAGACAACATCCAAATTGTTAACGATTTTTTATCATAAACTTGTCACGTAATACCTACATATGGACAAAAAATAATTTAGATAACTCTTGACCAAAATTTGGGAAGCTTTTGATAAAAAATGTGTAACATGGGTAGTTTCTTGACTAAATTTTGGATAGCTTATGATCAAAATTGTATAACTTTGATAACTCTTTGATCAAAATTTAGATAAAAATTAGGGCAAGAGTTATTCAGATTATTTTTTTGCCCATATTTAAGTTTTACGTGATAAATTTATAATAAAAAATTGTTAGCAATCTGAACGCTATCTACTTAAGAGACCATGTATTCAATACTTTAGGGACTAAAATGAGACAATTGAAATATTTGGGACCAAATAAGACAAACACTATACTTTGAGGATATCTAGTGCAATTAATCCTTAAATTTAATTTTCTCAAAATAAAATATAGGAAGCATTACATTTTGGCCCCTAAACTCCGACTTTAGTGTCATTTTGTCCCCTCTATTGATAAGTTATTGAGTTTCTCACATTGTCCTTTAACAGCCATAATTTTTTTTTGTCACTATTGTAAACTTTTACAGGAGAGGGAGAGTGAGTTTCGAACCCACAATCAAAAGATCTAACCACGAGTAGGATAGCCATTAAGTCAATTGTTGATCTTCAAACTTTAACTATTGGAATTTGTTTCGAACTGCACCAAACTTAAACATCCATGACGTTTTAGATGAAAAAGTGTCCACCTATGTAGTAAAATACATTTTGAAAGTAATAATAATATTTTGTTGTGTAATGTTAGAAATATAATAGTTAAGGAGCAATGCGGGACAAATATTAAAATTATTCAACATACTATTCAATTTTTTAGCATGAAAAAAAAAACATTTAACCTTTTTTCTAGTAATTTGACTTCCATTTTGATGAAGATTTTAGAAATTTAGTTGAGTTAGTTGAAATTAGAGAAAATGAAAGAATAAACACTTTTAAGTTAGGAAAAAATATATTTTTTTGTAATTTTGTTATACTAATACAACTATATATTATTTATGAAAACTTCAAGAAATTTCAACAAAAAAAAAGTTGTTGGACTCATATTTGAGTATTATCTTTGTTATTTAAGAACTTATGTAAGGAGTGTGGGAGCATTCTTTGAAAGTGCTCTGAGAAGTAGTGCATTTATTCTTTCCCTTAGAGTTGGGGCGCATGATGTGAGTCATAAGTCTCGACGACAATAAGAGTCACTTGCCTTAACTTATGGGTAAAATAAAGAAAGGATAGAGATGTGTTGCACAAATTGTTGTCCAAATTTTGTATGTCAAGTGATGTGTCAAAATCTCGTGCATTGAATATTTGGTGGGGTTAGTGGACCCCACTAATCCAACCACATGCATTGATTTGGATACAAAATTTAGACAAATATTTGTGCAGCATAACATTGCTCATAAAGAAAAATGTGTGTTTTTCCACTTTTGGGCAAAACATAAATGGATGGGGGATCCCGTTGTATATAATGAATTTACTTAATTTTTGAGATATTTGGTCTAAAAAAAATTGAAAAAATATATATGGGGGAGGGGATTTACAAAGACACTTATTCGCAACACTCTTGGTTTCATCGGCCCATCCTTGTTGACTATTATGTTGATTGACCCTATATTGTTATTTATTAAAATATTAGGAGAATTACATTCAGACTTTCTGAAATTTGTCATTTAATCACTCAAATCCCTTAACATTTGAAATATTACATACATACTCCCTAAAGTTTGTACGCGTATAATACTTAGATAGCTCTTGACCAATATTTTAATTGCATCATTTTAGTATTTTGAAGTATTGAATATGTTTTTATGTGGTCCCTCAAGTAGACAACATCCAAATTGTTAACAGTTTTTTATTATAAACTTGTCACGTAATACCTACATATGGACAAAAAATAATTTAGATAGCTCTTGACCAAAATTTGGGAAGCTTTTGATAAAAAAAGTGTAACATGGACAGTTCTTAACCAAATTTTGGATAGTTTATGATCAAAATTGTATAACTTTGATAACTCTTTGATCAAATTTAGATAAAAATTAGATCAAGAGTTATTCAGATTATTTTTTTGCCCATTGATGATGCACAAATCGGTATTGCACAGAATCAACAGTCGAGTTTATGTAAGGGTGTGATTAATGAGCAATAAACAGGCAATTAATGATAGAACAGTAAATAAGGAGATGTGTGAGGTCTCAAGGTCATGCCCTCTATGTAAAGAGGGCTTACATTATATAGGTTTAGTAAGGCGGTGAGGCGGTCACTACAATTTAGTAAGTACAGTTATGATAGGATTTGATCTCTGTATCCCGGTATTCTTTCCCTCGTGTCCCTATTCAGTCGGAGGATGATGCTGGGTTGGGTTGGACCTAAGCCTGAGCCTGGACTTAAGTTGGAGGGGGCTGGACCTGAATTAGAGTAACAAAAGTCAAGAAGGCGAAGGAGAACCAGGGGACCAGCCCTGGGCGGCGCCTGGCTTGGTGACCCCATGGGCGGCGCCCCTTTGATGCCTCCTTGGGCATTGGCTCCTTGGTCTTTCGTCTGGATCTGGGTTTGGTGAATTGGGCTTCCTTCTGGATACTGATCACATGGGCTCTTCCCGGTTTATTTTTATTGGACTTGGCCCAATCAAATTCGGGCTTATCATTTGCCCCCCAAGCCTCTGACTTTTACGAAGAGAAGGGGTTGAGGGCATGTGTTTCATCTTCATCTGAATGAACAGGAATTTTCTTGCTCTCCACGGCACCTTCTCATTTCTCGGGGACTCGCTGAACTTACCGGTAAAAAAAAAAAAAAAAATTATCACCCTTGCTGGGTCTTCATCTATAAATTGTTGTTCCTGGTTTCTCCTTCCTCATTCTGTGTTTCTTATTTTCTGTAGGCTTTTTTCCAGTTTCTCCAAGCTTCTTCAAGAAGCTACCTCATTGAGCTTCTCCAAGAAGCTAACTCATCAAACTTCTTCAAGAAGCTTTATCAAGGCTTCCTCAAAAAGCTTTTCTTCCCCTATTTAAAGGATTCTTCAAGGTTCACTGTTCATTTCATCCTTCTCCTCGCTTCCACTTTTCTCCTTTGGCTTTCTTTCTTATAACTCAAAGCAAAATCATGGAGACGAGGAGTTCGAAGAAAAAGGGCGAAATGCCGAAGAACTCAAGAGAGTTGGACCGGAGGCCCGGCGGCGCCAGTGGCCAGGTGGGCGGCGCCTATGCCTTGGGTGGTGCCAGGCGTGATGCAGGCAGTGGAGTTCATGGTCTTGGTAAAGAACATAAAGGAGGAGAGGTTAGGACCCTCATGGGCGGCACCCAAGCCCTGGGCGACGCCTCCTTGGGTGATGCCAGGGACTTGGGTGACCACCTTTTGGGCCTTGGCCACCTGGGTACTCCTCCTCGTGGCGGTCTTCGTGAGGTCCCGGCAAAGGGAGAGAGGCCCTTTGGAATTCTTGGCGCACGATTGGGTACGAGCAAGGACTCTTCAGTCAACCCTTTCAATGTATCAAGAGGGACCCAAGGCGTAGGTGAGCAGCAAAAAGTGTCTTCAAAAGAGATAGGGGGCGCCTATCATGGGTTGGGCGGCGCTCCAAGCACCTCAGGCGATGCCCATGGTGCACTGGGCGGCACCCCAAGCACCTCAGGCGTCACTCCAGGGGTGGTTCAGTCCCCCCTTCGCAAGGCCAGGAAACGGTTGATCAGCGATTTGGACAACACGAGCTCTCGAGGTATGTTTTCCAGTATTCTTTTTACTTCTCCGTAGTTATGGGTACTTTCTTTAGTAATGACTTTACTTCGTTTTTGTGGGTGGTCATTCAGGCGATCAAGAAATTGCTGGGGACCCCATGGGAGGTCCGGGTACTGATGGAGGCAACGGTTCTAAGGTGACCTCTATATTTAGCTCCTTTCACTGCGATGGAGACATTGCAGCCATCGTTTCCTTGTATTTCATTCCACCCTCTATGATGTGCCATCGTGCTGAGGCCGATAAGTCCACGTACTGCGATTCTTTGGATGAGATTGTCCTTTACGAGGGCATGTTGGAGGCGGGCCTGAGGTTCCCGATTCCTGGGCCCATATGTAAGGTTCTGGGGCATTTATCGCTGGTTCCCGGGAGACTGGCTCCGAATGGTTGGAGAGTGATATTAGGTTTTTTTGCATTGTGGCGGTTGGAACACGATGCCACTGTCCCTTTACTGATTGAGGAATTCTTGGCTACATACGTGCTTCTGGAGAACCCCATTCTTCACCAAGGGTGGTATCGCTTCTCCCCGAGATTGGGCAAGTTTATCGCAAGGCTTACATCAAACCTTCACCATTGGAAGACCAAGTTCTTCTTCGCCGGAGGCGAGTGGGCTTCCGAGTCCGACCATGACGTGGTGCCCACTAGATGGGACACAGTGCCAAAGACCAAGCTAGGTGAGTATTATACTTTCAACTTCTGTCTTAGCCATTTTGTATTTGTTCTTATAATGCAACTGTCTTCTTGTAGCTCCGCGACTCTATCCACGGATCAAGAGAGGTTGCTCTAGATGGTTGGTGACCATCCATTCAAGGAATTTTCCGAGATCATGTCAGCATCTGGTGTTTCCACGACTTCTTCAAGGCCAAGGAAGAAAGGTACTTGATTTCTTTAGTAGTCCTCTTGAAAACATAACACGGTAGACTTTCTGACTTACATTGATTCTACAGGCACCGCTATTGATATGTCGATGGTGGAGTCGATGTGCGCCTCCAGGGTGGCGCCTTTCCCTCCTTCTTCAAAGAGGGCGAAGTCTAGTGCCACCAGTTTTTCTCATCCAGGGCCCACCGGACAGGCTAATCTCGTGGAGGCAGAGCTCGGTGATGCTCCTCCTCCCTCTTTGATTTATGTCTCCTCACCCCCCCAGAGATGGTTCTAGCACTGCTGCAGGGGCTGAGGCTCCGGCGATGTGTCCCACTAGGGTGGAGGGTCCGTCAAGTTGTTCCCCTTTGGGTGGTGCCCCAGCGTCTATGCTGCGGGATGTGAGGCTGGCCAGGGAGAGGCTATATGATTTCATGACCAGCACAGAAACCCAAAAGGTTGCCTCTCGTGGTCTAGAGGGCGTAATTAATGCTACTGTAGAGGGCTTTGCTTTGGTACGTCCTGCACTCCCTACTTTGCACCTGGCTTCTCTGTAATATTTTTGGCTTAGTTCCTGACTTTCTTTGTACTTTCATCTTTGAATGTCTATAGGTGGCTGCTGCCTTGCCCTACTTGTTTAATAACATCCTAAAGATCAGGGGGGCATTCAATGGCCAGACAATGGAAAGGCAGGCGCGTGAGGTTGTTGAGGAGCAGCTTAGGCTTGAGCGGCAGGCACGAGAGAATGCCGCGAAATAACTGAGGCTTGAGCGGCAGGCACGAGAGGATGCCGCTGAGGAGTCGAGGCTAGCGCAAGAGAGGGTTGCCCACCTAGAGGCTGACTTTCGAGTAGCATTTGAGAGAGCTACTAGGGCAGAGGCTCACTTCATAGAGATGGAGATGATGAGGGTGTTGGGCGCCTGGTGCTGGGCTCCTGCTGCTGATTTCTCTGACTTCGTCCCCTATGAGACACTAGTAGTAGTTGGTGACGGGGAGAACCTTGATGATGGTGGTTATGACTCGGAGAGCAATGACTGATCGTCGTAAGTATGACGAATGTTGTCTTTTGTTACTTTGTTGTTAGGTAATAAGTAGGTAGTCCACGGTCTCAGGCGCCTGTGCCTTGATGGCATTGAGGGCATCACCAAATTGATTTTGCACCTCTCTAATCTTCTCATCCCACTGATTAGGGACATCCTCAGTCGGGTGGTGGTACTGGTTTTCATGGTCACCATATTGGTTCTCGCCGTCTTCGTTCTCCTACGCAGGTACATGTGGAAGGGGTACACGTGAGCTCTCTATGCGTTGAGGAGGGACTGCTGGGCGAGGGGCACCCTGGTGTGGCCTTGGGGCATTCTGGCGAGGGGCCCCATGGTGAGAGGCTACTTGTCGCCCAGAAGGGATAGGTTATTACTCCTCTCCTGTTGGAGGGAGTGGGGCTCCTCCAGGAGGGTGAGGGGCGGCGCCTCCCGGGGCGAGCATCAACTGAATAATCTGCTGGTTCTATTTTACCAGCAGTTGCATAGTCTGTAAAAGTTGTTGATGCTGTCCAGTCGCTGTAACAGATGGTTCAAAGGGTGCGAGGGGAGGCGGAGCCTCCTCCCGGTGGGCTGGATTGTTATCTCCCGGTTGTTGACTCATTGATCTGGTGGTAATTGACATGGATTGAAAGAAAGTAGTGAAACTAGTCATTTTTCACAGACGGTGCCAAACTGATGATGCACAAATCGGTATTACACAAGATCAACAGTCAAGTATATGTAAGGGTGTGATTAATGAGCAATAAATAGGCAATCAATGATAGAACAATAAATAAGGCGTCAACACAGAGGTATATAGTGGTTCGGTCCGGATGACCTACTCCACTCTTAGGAACGGCAGCGGTGGCAAGTGTTCTTTATTGATGAGCAAAAGTCGCCGGGAAGGTGTTCTCCGGGAGTATTATAGTGCTAAGAGAGAGAGAGAGAGCAGTGTGTGTAGGGAGATGTGTGAGGTCTCAAGGTCATGCCCTTTATGTGGAGAGGGCTTACATTATATAGGTTTAGTAAGGCAGTGAGGCGGTCACTACAATTTAGTAAGTACAGTTATGGTAGGATTTGATCTCCGTATTCTGATATTCTTTCACTCGTGTCCCTATTCAGTCGGAGGATGATCTTGGGCTGAGTTGGACCTGAGCCTGAGCCTGGACTTAAGTTGGAGGGGGCTAGACCTGAATTGGAGTAACAAAAGTCAAGAAGGCGAAGGAGGACCAGGGGACCAGTCCTGGGCGGTGCCTGGATTGGGTGACCCCATGGGCGGCGCCCCTTTGATGCCTCCTTGGGCGTTGGCTCCTTGGTCTTTCTTCTGGATCTGGATTTAGTAAATTGGGCTCCCTTCTGGATACTGATCACATGGGCTTTTCCCGGTTTATTTTTATTGGGCTTGACCCAGTCAAATTCGGGCTCATCACTCATATTTAGGTTTTACGTGATAAATTTATAATAAAAAATCGTTAGCAATCTGAACACTATCTGCTTAAGAGACCACATATTCAATATTTTATGGACTAAAATGA
Organism: Ilex aquifolium; assembly: GCA_951799425.1. NCBI lineage: Eukaryota > Viridiplantae > Streptophyta > Magnoliopsida > Aquifoliales > Aquifoliaceae > Ilex > Ilex aquifolium. The sequence goes on along the minus strand of OX637410.1, from coordinate 11,016,359 downwards.
GACAATTGAAATATTTGGGAACAAATGAGACAAACATCATATTTTGAAGATCTCTAGTGCAATTAATCCTTAAATTTAATTTTCTCAAAGTAAAATATAGGAAGCATTACATTTTGGCCCCTAAACTCTGACTTTAGTGTCATTTTGTCCCCTCTATTGATAAGTTATTGAGTTTCTCACATTGTCCTTTAACAGTTGGATTTTTTTTTTTCACTATTGTGAACTTTTACAAGAGAGGGACAGTGAGGTTCGAACCCGCGATCAAAAGATCTAACAACGAGTAGGATAACCATTAAGTCAACTGTTGATCTTCAAACTTTAACTATTGAAATTTGTTTCGCACTGCACCAAACTTAAACACCTATGACAGCTTAGATGAAAAAGTGTCCACCTATGTAGTAAAATACATTTTGAAAGTAATAATAATATTTTGTTGTGTAATGTTAGAAATATAATAGTTAAGGAGCAATGCGGGACAAATATTAAAATTATTCAACATACTATTCAATTTTTAGCATGAAAAAAAAAGCAGTTAACCTTTTTTCTAGTAATTTGACTTCCATTTTGATGAAGATTTTAAAAATTTAGTTGAGTCAGTTGAAATTAGGGCAAATGAAAGAATAAACACTTTTAAGTCAGGAAAAATTATAATTTTTTGTAATTTTGTTATACTAATACAACTATATATTATTTATGAAAACTTCAAGAAATTTCAACAAAAAAAGAGTTGTTGGACTCATATTTGAGTATTATCTTTGTTATTTAAGAACTTATGTAAGGAGTGTGGGAGCATTCCTTGAAAGTGCACTGAGAAGTAGTGCATTTATTCTCTCCCTTAGAGTTGGGGCGCATGATGTGAGTCATAAGTTTGGACAATAAGAAGCACCTACCTTAACTTATGGGTAAAATAAAGAAAGGATAGAGTTGTGCTGCACAAATTGTTGTCCAAATTTTGTATGTCAAGTGATGTGTCAAAATCTCATCCTTTGAATATTTGGTGGAGTTAGTAGACCCCACTAATTCAACCACCTGCATTGATTTGGGATACAAAATTTGGACAAATATTTGTGCAACACAGCATTGCTCATAAAGAAAAACGTGTGTTTTTTTTCCACTTTTGGGCAAAATATAAATGGATGGGGGATCCCAATGTATATAATGAATTTACTTAATTTTTAAGATATTTTGTCTAAAAAAATTTTAAGATATTTTGTCTAAAAAAATTTGAAAAAACATATATGGGGGAAGGGATTTACAAAGACACTTATTCGCAACACTCATGGTTTGATCGGCCCATCCTTGTTAACTACTATGTTGATTGACCATATATTGTTATTTATTAAAATATTAAGAGAATTACATTCAAACCTCTTAAAATTTGTCACTTAATTACTCAGATCCCTTAACATTTAAAATATTACATACAAACCCCCTAAAGTTTGTACGCGTGTAACACTTAGACCTCTGCTGTCAATGTTCGTTAGCATATCCGTTAGTAAATTACATCTAAACTCCCTGAAGTTTGTAAGCATGTAATAGTTAGATCCCTCAAATTTAAAATGTTATACTTATACCAAAAATATACCAAGCAAAGATAGAATATCAAATATTTTAAATTTTATTTTACAACCAAAATTCTTGTTCTATTATGCCATTTATTAAAATAAAATCAAAAATAAAAAAAAAAACTATTTTTTTCTTAAAAAACCATAATTAGTATACAATTATACTATCTATTTGGAATAAAACTAAAAAATAAACAAGAGGTCAAACTGTAATGGACACAATATATTCTGTCTTTAATTGGGGTAATTTGATCGTTTAAACGACTGAATTAAATTCCAATAGATAAAATAATTGTATACTAATTATGATTTTTTAAGAAAAAAATTAGATTTTTATTTATGATTTGATTCCAATAAATGACATAATAGGACATGAATTTTGGTTGTAAAATTGTTCTATTATGAATGACTTAGACCCCTTATTTGATTTTTTAGTTTTATTACAATAGATAGTATAATTGTATACTAACTACAATTTTTTAAGAAAAAATTGGCTTTTTATTTTTGGTTTTATTTCAATAAATGATATAATAAAATATGATTTTTGGTTATAAAATTTAAAATATTTGATATTCTATCTTTGATTGGAGTATTTTTTGTCTAAGTATAACATGTTAAACTTGAGAGGTTTAAATATTATACGCCTACAAATTTCAAGAGGTCTGAGTATAATTTATTAACAGATATATTAACGTATATTTGACGGTAGGGGTCTAAATATTACGCGTGTACAAGCTTCAGGTAGTCTGTGTATAATATTTTAAATGTCAAGAAATTTAAGTAATTAAATAACAAACTTTAGGGATCTAGGTGTAATTTTCTCTAAAATATTAGAACATGCGGTGGCCACCCATTAGTTTGAAGCATATTTTTCTTTCCTAATTAAACACAATTTACCAAATTTGGAATCCGGGATAAATCAAGTGGTTTAAGTTGGAATAATAATTGGGCCAATAAAAAGGTCAAAATAGTAAAATTGGAAAGTTGTCTCACTTTTTGTGTCAAGACAACATTGGCGAAAGAGTTTGGGTGATAACGAGAAATTTTTTTTGGTATTATATTTTTATTTAATAGCACATATAAGGTTGAATTATTTTATTATTTTTATAATCAATAAACACAAATAAAGCAAAGAAAGATTTATGGTTATAAGTTACCAGGAGGTATGATACCGAATTTTTTGTTGAGGTACCATAAACTTATTTAAGAGTTTAGGAAATTGGAAGGAATACACAAAACTAGACTTAATTGTGAAAAAGTCCATAACTCTTTATGTTAAGTAACTAAGTCCTTAATTTTATATCTTAATTGTGTCCAAGTACACAATTTGAAATTTTTAGATTTTTCTTTGACATTTGTGTCCTCCCTTAAATCAGGCGATTATTTTTGGGAACTTCTGAGTTTCAGTGTTTATTTGTGCATTAAAAAATTCCTAATTTAATGGAAGATTTGATTCTTCTGTTTATTATGTGGAAACCAGACATTTTGAATTTTAAATTTTACCACATGATCATTCTTCTTCTTCATCGGGGGTCGAAGCCATTATTAGTGCGAAGTTGAAACATAAGTTCATCTTTATTATTCAATATAAACAATTACCAAGTTTGAATTCATGACACCATTAAGTTTTTGTCGGTCATTTTAATGGTGATTATTCTGTTTTTTTCATAGTTATTTATCTCATTCAGGAATACCACAATAGATGTTATTGTGAGACATCACAATGGATGGTGTTGTTTTGAGATATTATTTGTTTTTGTTGGTTACCCACTCATGCGTAGATATTACCGTTTTTAGAAAAATTATCGCATATGATAATTTCTTTATATAGTAATAAATTGTCCATATCATATATTTTTGATTTTTTTATTTCAACATAATTTTAACATACAATAATTAATCTGTAAACCACAAGCATCAAGTTAATTGAAATAAAAAGAAATTTTTGTAACCCTTAGGGGTGGTTAAGTGGTCAAAAACTTATCATCTTATTAGCAAGAGATCTTAGGTTCAATATTTCTTATATTCCCTAATGGTCAGTCACCCTTGTTCATTAGGGGACATGTCTTTAAACTTGCTCGAATTACGATGATCGACTCAGAACTCGAGAGAGTAATTGACCCACACCTGGATACTTTGTAGCAAAAAAGAAAAAAAAAATTTTGTATATAAAAAAGGTCCAAAAGACACGAGAAAGTTCTCTACATAGGCAACGTTGGTAGTTTGAAATATAATTTTCATCCTTGCTTACCTTCAAGATTGCTCGCTATGAAATACGAGATTTCATCAAACGGGTTAATGCACTCACAAATATCATTTACAAGCATCAATTACTCATTATTACGCTATCATTTATATTGCACTTTTATAAATTTTCATTTATTTTTTTTTTTTGGTGAGATTCATAAGTAGTGTTGTGAGACCCGAACATTCATTGTAAGATATTTTATGAAATATTAGGGTCTAATGTAAAATTTACAATATTTACTGTGGGGATTAAATTATAATTATTGGAATTACGAGGAGTTAGGTAATATTTTAAATTATAAATCCTAGGGGTTGATTTATAAGGAGGTAAAATATTTTGGGTGTGAATTAATACGAGTTGGAAAAGCTAATTGGTGGACATGTGAAGGAAGGAACAAGAAGGGGAATTAAGTGGAGTTTGGGAGGAATTGGGTGAGTCACTGAGGACACCAATCTCTCTCTCAGCTCACCCTTGTTAATCCTAACAATGGAGCACGTGTGTTGCAGGTAACTAATTTTTGTATATAAAAATTCATAACATATATTAGGTATATGTGTATCTGAATTAAATATCATCTTAAATTTACTAAACTTAATTTTTTATTACTCATATTCTATTATAAGATTGTAAAAACTTTGTACGATTCTAAAATTCTCTAACTATTAAAAAAAAGATAAAAAATAGTAAAAGTTCTAATTTTTTTAGAATTTTGTAATTGAGAATGATTTTTTAGTTATGTTTGAGAAATTAATTTTTTTGAAATTAATTTTTTTGAAATTAAACTAATAATTCTTTAAATAAAATAAAAGTAATTGTCAATATACTAATTCCAATAATTAGAAATTAGTTAGGTTAATTGGGATAAGAGTTAATATACTATTCTATAATATATATTATCAAGCATATTAAAATTCTAAAAAATTCAAATTTTACTTAAAAATACACTATAATATCTATTTTTACATAAAATCTTAGTTCAACTTAGAAAGTTTATTGTAACTGAAAAATTGATTTTAAAAAACTATATGTACGATTATTTTTTATCTTAGAAATAAAAGGGTTAAACTTTTCAATGAAAAATAAAATAAATATATGTAGGCATAATATTATATTTGTATATAAGATGAGTAATATTTGATTGATGGAATTTTTGAAGGTTTTTTTAACAATTTATTGAAAATATAATTATGCATATTTTTTAAGGGTAATATAGTCAATCGAATTTTTTTTTATAGAAACTGATATTTATACATAGAAAATAAATAATTAAAAAAGATATTATAGATAATTTGAAGATTTAAATATATAAGGATATGATAGTAATTTCGATATTTAATTATAAAAAGATAAAGTGAACTTTATAATCTTTTATAAGGATAAAATAAAGATTCAAAAGTTTTTCATCTAAAATATTTTTATTAGTAGTATAAATATAGATCATTAATATTAGGTAATTAAATAAATAAGGATACAGGTGCCTTTAATATTTTTTATAGGGACATAATAGGTAATCAAAAGTTTTTCACTTAAATTTTTTTTATTAGTAGCATAGATGTATGCTTGTGTAGCGATTCTCACTTAGAGAATTTGGTTGGAAAATAACTCCTGAAGTCTAGGGGTGTTCACCCAACCCTTCAGGTAGGAATTATGGTATTTTATCTTCCTACCCGATGGTTTGTAGAAGAATTTTTTTTGGCCTATCCTATCCGATCAAGTGTACTATTCCTACTCAAATTTCGTCCAAAATAATCGAGTAGAAAGTCGGGTAGGAAATCGGGTGAACACATATTTTTTAGTTATTAATTTTTGGATCATTTTAACAATTTAATTAAGTAACCTGCATCAATTAACTAACACAATAAATCAATAACACTAAAGAAAATACAATAAATTTGATAATACATAAACAATTACAATAAAATACAACAAGAAAACAATAAACATTAATACATCATGTATAAGAAAGTCATAAATATCATATATACAGAAATTTTGTAGGTTTTCCGCATTCTTACCTGATTTTTTGCGGAATACCAAAGATCTTCTGTTGACCTACCAGATTCTTTCGGGTAGCAGATCAGTAAGGTCGGATAGAGTAGTGTAGGATCAGAATTTGCCAGTAATCGAAAATTTGAACACCCATATATCCGACATGAATCTCTCTATAATTGTTTCCGAATGTAACTTGATGGGTGACTCCAAAGAGTGGTGGGTTGATACCGCTGCCACTCGACACATTTGTTCAAATAAGTGGGTGTTTTTTACTTACAAGAAGATAGAGCATGATGAACAACTCTACATGGGAAACTCCTCTACTTCAAAAGTTGAAGGTTGTGGAAAGATGATACTCAAGATGACATCTGGGAAGGAAACTCATCTTGAATGAAGTGCTTCATATCCTTTCCATTAGCAAGAATCTAGTGTCCGGTTCTTTGCTTAGAAAAATGGCTTTAAGTTAGTCTTTGTACCCGACAAATTTATCTTAAGATTGTTATCCAAAATAATGTGTATATAATTAGATTTGGGAAACTTAATAATTGTGGCAAATCTAAAACAGAAAGCCTACAGTTTAAAACAAGATAATGCACTCACATGGACGCAGAACAATAGCAACGATCAGAACCAGAAAATCAAAATAAATAAAGAATAAATCCGAGCCTTGTATCCATAGTCTCTTTATTCAAGATAGAATGGATTTACGTTATTGAAGAAGCACCACTTCAATCTTCAAGACTCCAAAGAATACAATTTTGTGCCTTGTACTTAAACCGATAAAGAAAAAACAATGCAACAATATGTATGCAGAGAGAGAGAAGTATAAAATACACAAGAATTGTTCCTGAATTTCAGTGTGTTCCAAATGACAATAGGGGTTGCCATTTTATAGACTCCAGACGCCTGTTCAATTAAAATGAATAGGCAAGAGACGCCTCTGTTCGTCACATATGTTCAGAGAACATTCTGGACGACGACACTTACATGGCGCGTATTTTAAAAATTAATTTAAAAGATGATCAGGTCAGGCATTGGAAGGCAAATGTTGTAAAACCCGGGTAAATTTGAATTTTTGTGAAAAAGGGTAAAACGATAATTTGTCACTTTGATGCGGGTTGAAAACTCGTATTTTTCTAGAGTTCAGATGATGAAATGGACCTCACCGTTTGATTCGTGTCGCAAAATCTAGTTACCTAAATAATTTTCGTCGAATTCTGAGATAATCGGATTTTTCGCGTTTTACGAGACGATCGGGTGTCGTATAACCTAAAAACAAGATATGAAATTAAATTTAGAAATTTGAAAAATAATTCAAAGGAAGTTTACATAAAAATATTTTGAACTTGAACTGTGACGAAATTTAATTGTTTCGGGACGAAACCGAACCCGGAAAAAAAGAACGTGTGGCGAAATGAGGATCAAGCATTTAAAAGGTATAAATAGGGGAGAAAAATCATATTTCTCCCCATACCCATCAGATTTTCTGAAAAATCAAAAGAAGAGAGGGAAGCTTCACCTTTTCTCTATGATCTACGTAGTTTCGTTGGTTGAATCGACTCAAGCCAAGAATAAAAGTTATTCTTCTCGTAGAGGGCTACACAACCATACTAAAAAAAACTGATTTGGGTGAAGTTCCAAAAACGGGGCTAAGAGAAATCAAGGGTTTGGGCTTGATTGGGATTCTTGAAGATTCCTACAAGGTGTTTTAAGCTTCAAGAGGTAGAGTTCTTTTCCTAATTAGGTTTATTTTCAACCTAGGGTTCCATATGATATGGGTAGCATGACTTGAGATGAATTCTCTTGTTTAATGTACTCCTAGTGTAAATAAAGTGTGGGAAATTGGTATAGAAATATGTTAAACCAATCCGGCATGAATTAGGTTTGTAGAATTTACTTGTTTGGTAAATTCATGAAAAATGTATGTACTTGAAATGTAGAAAATGAGTATTAAGAATAGTTAAAATCAATTCTAACATGAATTACGTATGTATAAATTATTTGTTGTGATTTCTTAATATATGTGATGAAATTGGGCATATTATGTATTTACATGATTTGATGTCTTAAAGGTGTTTGATTAAATGCCTATTTAGATTAAGTGTGTTATTTACATTGATTATGTTATAACATGCTTGAAATTTGATGTTGGTACGTGTTGGTATATGCATATGATATATTGACATTTATGTTGTTTATGGTTGCTATATGCCTATGATGTAATTTACCATGAAAAAATGGTTGTTGGATAATGAATTGTTCATAATGTGCTCATGACATATTGAATATGATATTATAATTGCAATTGAGATCCTAGTTGCATAATGACATGAAATGCAATTGTACATTTATATTGCATATGCACGGGTAGCATCACATTCATGGACGTTTGACATAAGTGTGGGTGTGTGTGTGATTAGCACTTAAAATTAGCATGTTACTATGCCGTTTTAAGACTAATTGTACTTTGATGGAGTTTAAGTGATGTCATTTTAGGCCCTAAACTGAACAAGGACTCAAGAACAATAAGTATCACACTTGAAGGTAACACCAGCACATTAGAGCACAAAATTGGAAAAGCTTGGAGCACAGCTAGAACGTTCGAACGCCAACTCATGTTCGAACGGCCACATTGAACTGTAGAAGACTCAACTGCTAAGAGAAGGCGTGTTGCAGTTAGGAAAGAAGACTGTGAAGCTCTGAGGCACTTGAGTGTCACGTTGGAACGCTAACTCACGTTCGAACGTGCACTTGAGTTGATTGAAGACCAGACTACTACATAGAGTGTGGAACTGAACTTCACAGAAGACTAACAGATCACTCGAGTAAGTGGGTCAGATCATATCTGGCGTTCGAACGCCCTTAGTGCAAAAACAGAAGAAACGTTCGAACGACAGACAACGTTTGAACAACCATAAAGCAAAAACAGAAAAAACATTTGAATGCCAACTCACGTTTGAACGTTCTCCACAGACTGGCAGCAGAGCAATTGGTTTTTCACTTGGACTTGGGCGGCATACACTATTCGTTCACCTCCTCTTGTCTCCTCCTCTTGCCTATAAATACTCCCATTGTTGGAGAGCTATAGGAGCCAAGTAGAAGGGTTGATGGAGGCTTAGACTCCCACTCACATTGTAGATTCAAGTTTACATTTTCTTTGTATGAAGTCTTTATTTTAGAGATTAGTTTGGCTTTAGTCCAACATCTCCTTGCTTGTTATAAGAGTAGTTTATGTTTATGCTTTCATTTATATGCATAGAAGGGAGTTAGTTCATCTTTTGGTTGAGGAAACAACCCTCCATTTCTTGGTTGAGGAAGCCACCCTCCAAATGTGACTAGCCTTCTTCTACTTTTATTGTTTATGTACTTCACTTCCATTGCTTGAGCTTCTTTCTTTCTTAGAGGAGTGAAACTCTTCCACTTTTCTAGAGCTTTACCAAAGCCGTGAAGGGTGGAACGTGATTCACTCAATCTTTGTTAAAGATTGGCTCTTTGTTCATTGTTATTTTATCTTTTAAGTCTTCTACTTGGAGGGATGAGCATCACCCACTTTTCTAGCTTTACCAAAGCCATGAAAAGTGAGTAGTTTCTCATTCACTTTTTAGTAAGAGGAGAAGGGCATGTATAAGTTATCCGGGAATTATATTTGTGCACTGTTCTTATGCTTAACGTTTATTTCCTCTTGATTATTAGATGATTGATTACATCTAGCAAAGCTAAGGTACTTTGTATAACCGTGGGTTCTTTCTATGACACGGATGACTCTTGCATAGAAAGACTCATCGGTTCAAGGCAAGTACCCCGGCTAGATCTTCAGGACTACCCTTCAATCCTCCCTCTTATTATGTTTCATTTAAAGAATGGAATATTAATGTCATGATTGGATGTCTTGTAGAAACACTTGCTTGTTTGTAGACGGGTTAAGTCTCGGCACAGACAATTCTTGTAAACTTCTAGAAAGACATCGGAATCATGTTCTTAATTCTCACAGTCCATCTTTATCTTCCGATTAACTTGTTGTTGACACGGGAGTTAATTGAGTTATCAAACACAAGTATAATAAACCGGATAATTAACTACATGTCCAGATCCTTGAACTAAAGAGTGACCCTTTTTCATTAGTATTTATCTCCTATTTTGTTAAGAAAATTCTCTTGGAAAGAATCTTATATTCTGTCCAGGAAATCTCACATCTCTTAACAAATCTCAAAGGTTACAAACAATAGGTCTCCACCACTGCTTATCTCAAAAATACCAACAACAGTTCCCTGTGGATTTGACTCCGGACTCAAACCGGATTGTTACTACAGCTTGACCGCCTGCACTTGGGTGTACACATTTCGGATCAAGTCAAGTTTTTGGCGCCGTTGCCAGGGAACTTTGAAAGGTGTTTTAAGGTAAAAGGTAAAAAGACCTTCATCTTTGTATAAATTCTTTGGTTTACTGTAAATAATTTTGTTTTCTTTATGACTGATGACACTCCTCACTATCAAAATTTAACGGTAGAATCTTATGAGTCTGTGAATCAGCCTGAACCAAATTCACCTAGATCAGTAACAGACTCTTGTGAGAGTAATATGACAAATAATGAAAGAAATAGAGAAGTCCCTATGAGAGAGGAGGAAGTGCCAAACAATCGAACTTTGCGGGATTACTTAAATCCCACAAGAAATAGTGTCCCCTTTTGTTTTATATTTCCTGAAAATGCTCCCCCCTTTACTGTAAAGTCGGGGACAGTGTAGTTGTTACTCGTGTTTCATGGATTAGATGCAGAAAATTCATATCTGCATATAAAAGATTTTGAGGAAGTGTGTGGAACATTTCAAGACAATTCTGAACTAGCCAAAATGAAACTGTTTTCTTTCTCTTTAAAGGATAGAGCTAAACAATGGCTAAATTCTTTAAAAGCTTTTTCGATACCTAACTGGCAGGCATTGCAAAATTAATTTTTTAAGAAGTTTTTTCTTCTGCACCGCACAAATGCACTAAAAAGGCAAATCATGAATTTTGCGGTTAAAGACAGAGAAACTTTTTATCAAAGTTGGGAGAGATTAAAAGATCTGCTCCAATCTTGCCCACATCACGCTTTTGAGAATTGGACTTTGGTAGGATTTTTCTATGACTCCTTACTCTCTAGACTACGTTAGTTTGTCGAAATGATGGCTCAAGGAGAATTTATGGGAAAAAGTCCGGAGTAGGCATTCAATTTCTTTGACACCATATCTGACAGTTCTCAGATGTGGGACTCAGCCTCTCCTACCACTGTAGAAGCCAGACCATCTACTTCCCAAGGAGGTAAATATGTCTTGAGAGAGGATGATGACTTGAAAGCAAAAATGTCTACGTTGTCTCGAAAGCTTGAAGCTTTAGAGATGAAGAAAGTCCATCAAGTTGATGTTAGCTCTTCCACAGAACAAGTGTGTGGAATCTGTGCGCTAACAGGACACCCTACTGAGGAATGTACCATCATCCCAAAGTTCAAAGAGGTCTTGTTGGAACAGACACATGCAGTTTCCAACTTCAACAAGCATTACTCCAACCCATATTCTGAAACATACAATCCAGGGTGGCGAAACCACCCTAACTTCAGTTGGAAGAACACACAACCAATACCCATGAACCAACAATAAGGCTCATACCCACCACCTCAAGGACCTCCCGCATATCAACCATACCAACCACCACAAAAGAGGAGCCTTGAGGACACATTGAATCAGTTCATACAAAGCCAAATGAACTATAACAATAATTCCACACAGGCTTTCACTGATTTCAAAACCCAGACCACTCAATCTTTTGAGGATCTTAAAAGCCACATCCAAAAGTTGACCCAATCCATGGTCACACACGAAAAGGGCAAGTTTCCTGCCCAACCAAAGCAACCACAAGGCCAATTCCATGTAGGGAACCCTTCAACAACAGGAAACACACAAGACCAAGTCCAAGTTGTCACTACACTAAGAAGTGGCAAGGTGATTGACACGACCATCAAAGACATACTCATTCCAAAGCCAAGGCCTGAGTCAATCCCAGTCAACCTATCATCTGAGCCTGAACCAATTGAGACTGAACTTGAAGAAGAACCTGAGCCTATGATTGAACAAGAGGCAAAACCTTCTGAGGAAAAAGAGCCTTCGTGTTCCATTCCTGTTCCTTTTCCTCAGACTCAAAACCAAACAAAAGTTGAAAAATCAGCCTGAAATTTACGAGCTTTTTAAGCAAGTAAATATCAACATCCCACTTCTGGACGCAATCAAACAAGTCCCGTCTTATGCCAAGTTTCTAAAAGATTTGTGCACAGTCAAGAGATGACAGAATGTTCAAAAAAGAGCCTTCCTAACAGAACAAGTCAGTGCCCTTCTTCAACATAAAACCCTTCCAAAATACAAAGACCTAGGATGTCCGACTGTGTCATGTATCATTGAAAACTTCAGGATTGAACAAGCACTGTTAGACCTTGGAGCCGGTGTTAATTTGCTACCCTACTCTATCTATCAGCAGTTGGGTTTGGGTGAACTTAAACCCACTTGTGTCACACTCCAGTTGGCCGACAGATCTGTCAAAACCCCTAGAGGCATTGTTGAAGATGTGCTTGTCTAAGTGGACAATTTCGTCTTCCCTGTTGACTTCATTGTTCTGGATACTCAGCTAGTAATATATTCGGAGAACCAAATTCCCGTCATTCTTGGTCGACCTTTCCTAGCAACTTCCAATGCACTAATCAATTGCAGGAATGGAGTCATGAAATTAACTTTTGGGAATATGACTCTCGAATTGAACATTTTCAATATTGCTAAGCATCCAGAAGAAGAAAAGGAAGAAAGGAAAATAAACTCCATTGAATCTTTGATACAGGAACATCTAGATGACACATTCTGTGAGGACCCTACTAAATCTTCTCTATTAGAGCTCATCTCATCCGAAACAACAAATTATGACCCAAATCCACCAAGTTGCCCTACTCATGCTGTTGAGACATGGGCCCCCAAATTTGAAGAGATTTCACCAAGTGGCACAAAGCCAATCTCATCAAGTGATAGGGCACCAATGCCTGAATTGAAACCTCGCCCATTTGACCTCAAATATGCATTCTTAGGAAAGGACGAATCATACCCAGTGGTAATTTCATCTAAGCTCACAGACTTGCAAGAGTCTAAATTGATTGAAGTTCTTCAAAGTCATAAAAGCACCATTGGATGGACCATCGCTGACTTGAAAGGTATAAGCCCATTAATCTGCAATCATGCTATATACCTTGAAGAGGATTCAAAACCCTCTCGTCAAATGCAGTGATGACTAAACTATCACATGAAGGAAGTAGTGAGAACTGAGGTACTCAAGCTTTTAGATGCGGGGATAATCTTCCCCATCTCTGATAGCAAGTGGGTTAGTCCAACCCAAGTTGTCCCAAAAAAATCTGGGGTCATAGTGGTTAAAAATGATGCCAATGAACTAGTACCAACTCGAGTCGTCACAGGATGGCGAATGTGCATTGATTATCGAAAACTCAATTTGGTCACTGGAAAAGATCATTTTCCTCTTCCATTTCTTGACCAAGTCCTAGAGAGAATTGCAGGCCATGTATTTTACTGTTTCCTAGATGGGTATTCAGGGTATAACCAAATTGAGATAGCACTAGATGATCAGGAGAAAACAACCTTCAAATGCCCCTTTGGCACCTTTGCATTCAAAAGGATGTCATTTGGACTTTGTAACGCTCCTGCAACATTTCAAAGATGTATGCTATGCTTGTTCAGTGATATGGTTGAAATTTTTTTGGAAGTATTCATGGATGATTTCTCTGTATATGGTGATTCCTTTGAATTGTGTCTGATCAATCTGGAGAAAGTGCTAATTAGATATAAGGAAGTTAATCTAGTGCTCAATTGGGAAAAATGCCATTTTATGGTAACACAAGGCATTGTCCTTGGTCACATTGTGTCATCTGAAGGCATGAAAGTTGACAAAATAAAAATAGATCTGATTGAAATTTGCCTGCCCCTAAGACTGTAAAGGATGTCCAATCATTCCTAGGGCATGCAGGTTTTTACAGGAGATTCATAAAAGATTTCAGTATCATAGCAAAACCCATGTGTCACCTTCTAAGTCAGGATGTAATCTTTGATTGGAATGGAGCATGTCAGAAAGTCTTTGACAAGTTAAAAGACATGTTAATTTCTGCCCCAATAATGCAACCCCTTGACTGGAATCTGTCCTTTGAACTAATGTGTGATGCAAGTGATTATGTTGTAGGTGCTGTATTGGGACAAAGAAAAGATAAGAGACCCCATGTGATTTACTATGCAAGCAAAACTTTGAATGATGCCCAAATGAATTATTCAACAACTAAAAAAGAATTGCTTGCGGTAGTTTTTGCACTGAAAAATTTCGTTCTTATCTTGTTGGTTCTTCTGTTACTGTATTCACTGACCATGCAGCCCTAAAATTCTTGCTCACAAAGAAGGACGCCAAGCCAAGACTCTTGAGATGGATACTCTTGCTCCAAGAGTTTGATCTTGTCATCAAGGACAATAAAGGTGTTGAGAATGTGGTGACAGATCATTTGTCCAGACTAACATATGAATTTCGTGAGGATGGACTGCCAATCAATGAGAAATTCCCCGATGAACAACTGTTCATGATTGATAAGACACCATGGTACGCGGATATTGCTAACTATCTTGCTACTGGTACCTTCCCTCCATCATTTACCATGATGGACAAAAAGAAATTTCTGAGAGAGGTTCGTAACTTCTTTTGGGAAGATCCCTACGTATTCAAGTACTGTAAGGATCAAATCATAAGACGTTCCATCCCCGCTCATGAAAGTAGTCAGGTAATAACATTTTGTCATTCTGAAGCATGCGATGGCCATTTTTCATCAAGAAAAACCGCTGCAAAAATATTGCAGTGTAGATTTTACTGGCCCACACTTTTCAAAGATGTACATTGCTACAACTTTAGAATTGATCACCCAAGTGCAAGTTGTGTGAAGTAATATAATACTCGGAAGTCCGAGGTCGAACCACAGGGAATTGTGAAAAACTTAGAACACAAAGAAAAATAAAAGAAAATTTGTTTTGAAATAATTGTTGTAGAGATTTAGAAAACAATAAATTTGGTTTTAAAACAATAATAGAAAATACTAAAGCATCGGGTACTCCCTCTCAATTCCATACAATAATGATTGAAGACTCAAAACTTAACTTGAAACACAAATCAGATGTCGGTTGATTCAAGTAACAAATCAAGTAAGAAAACCAAATGTTACAATCAAAAGATTATTCAGGAACCTGAATAATCATCCAATTATATTATTTTATGAAATAATGATAATTACCTAAAGCGTGGAATAACCAGTTATTTACTCGCAGGGAAATTCAAGCAATCGATGTACATGGCACAACGAATCAAGGATTTTTACAGAATAAAAACTTTGCTAAAAAATCAGAAGTTAAATTAACAAAACATCATAAATCATTAAGCACAAAGTCAATAACATTACCGTACTTCATTGAGAGGTTCTCCCCTAGCTCTAGCTTAGCCTTCTAGCCAGACATGACGAACTAAAAATAAAAAGATGGAAAAAAGAATTAATAATCTAAATCCTAATCCCCCTCTCTCAATAGATGAGAGCCCTTATTTATACTAAAATAAATCATAAGTGTAGATAGAGGATATAAGGTTGGTTTGGAAGGAATTCCTTCCCAAAAAGATGTCTTTTAAGGTTAAATCCCGTGCATAAATCTTGGGGCCCGCCGGTACAAAATATGTCCAAACTTCGAACTTGAATTTTGCATATTTAGAGGCTGAATCACGAAATTTTCGTGAAATACACTTCTGTAGCCCTTGAAGTCTTCTTTCCAACTCCATAAAAATCAGGTAAATCAGATATCAAAATTAAAAGTTATGTCCAAAATACTGAAAACATGTCAAATCCTTATCTTTTAGGAAACTTTCCTAATCCAACTTTAAATGAGTTTTCTTCTCACTTAGACTCTTATAATGATTAAATTGTTGATTTATCTTCAAGTCTTCCTATCTCAATCTTGACTCTTCAATCCTTATCATTTATGATTCTTCCTCTAGTGATTGTTTCACTTGCATTATCCATTATTACTTTAAATCAACCAATTTACCTGCAAAATAAACCAAACAGCTAGAAAAAGTATCAAACTAGAAAATTAAAGAATTTAACACATTTAATCACAAATAATATGAAATTAACCAATCATTAAATATAATAAAATAACACTTTTGATGGTTAATCATCCATGCCTTTTGTTTAATTTGTGATAGATGCCAAAGGTTGGGAAGCATTTCTAAAAGAAATATGATGCCCTTAAACCCCATTCTGGTAATTGAAATTTTTGACTGTTGGGGCATCGATTTTATGGGACCATTTCCCCCTTCCTTTGGCTATCTATACATTTTAGTGGCTGTAGACTATGTATCCAAATGGGTTGAAACAATTCCATGCCGAAACAATGATCACCAAACAGTGATCAAGTTTTTGAAAGAAAATATGTTGTCCCGGTTTGAAATTTCGAAATCAACATAAGTGATAGGGGTGCTCATTTTTGCAATCGTCTCTTCTGGAATTTGATGAAAAAATACTTAATTTTTCACAAAATTGCAGCCCCTTATCATCCACAGACCAGTGGACAAGCTGAGTTAGCTAATCGGGAGATCAAATTAATTTTGGAAAAAATGGTAAATCCGGACCGCAGAGATTAGTCGTTAAGACTAACTGATGCACTCTGGGCGTACCGTACTGCTTTTAAAACAATTGTAGGCATGTCTCCTTATCGATTAGTCTATGGAAAGCCCTGTCACTTGCCTGTGGAATTGGAACATAGGGCATACTAGGCCATTAAAGCAATGAATTTTGACTTGGACAAGGCTGGACTAGCAAAGAAACTTCAGATAAATGAATTGGAGGAATTGAGAAATGAAGCATATGAAAATGCTAAGATTGCTAAAACCAGGATGAAAATTTTTCATGATAAAAACATTATGCGAAAATCTTTTGAGCTTTCTCAAAAAGTTTTGTTATTTAATTCAAGACTCCGTCTCTTTCCTGGTAAATTGAAGTCAAGATGGACTGGGCCTTACATTGTCAAAAAGGTGTTTGGACATGGAGCAGTTGAAGTGGAAAATCCATCAAGCGGTAATATCTTTACTGTTAATGGTCAGCGATTGAAACCATTTTTGGAGGATTTTGTTAAAAATGTGGAAACCATTCTTTTAATGGAACCAAAATACTCGTCCGAGAATCGTGCCTGCCGACACTTAAGTGGATCGGAACAGGAAAAATCTAACCCAACCCGACCCACTGGGCCGCCTTTATAAGGCACCCACTTTTTCTCCCAGCCGCTACTGTTGGCCCCCTCATTTTTCTTCTTCTTCTTCTTCTGTTTCTGTTCTTCTTCTTCGTTTTCTCTATTTTTTTTTTTACACAACCCATGACCACACACTCCACAAACACAATCTTTTGCTTCATGTTTTGCATTTTAATCTTATATTTGCTCATGGGTATCTTTCTCTTGTTCGCACTCACACACAAGGATTTTCAGCCTACTCGAAACCCAGATCTGCGCATAGATGAGTAATTTGTGTATTTTTATTTGTAGGTTTCAGCAGATGAACAGATCTCTACCATTCAACCTCATCTCCAAGATCCGTGAACTGGTAAATTCGAAACATTGGGGACAATGTTCAGTTTAGGTTGGGGGTGTGAGAATACAGTTCATATTTGCCCGTAAATTTTTAAAACTTTTTGCTGTTATTGTTGTTGTTGTTCTGATCATTTTATGTACCTTGTCTTGTATAAATTGATGATTATGTTTGTGAAGCATCAATCGTCTTTGTGACTGACAGACGTTAAAGAACCAGATAGTGAATCTTAAAGCTTAGAAATCATGGATGTTAAACTTTTTTGGTTTAGTCTAGGAGTTCTACGCACTTTTCCATCTGATGTGCATACTGTAATCATGAGAAAAGCAAGACTAGTAAGGAAGGCTGAAATCCAAGAAAAATAAGCGAAACTCCTCTGTGGCAGAAGCAACTTTGCCAAACGCCGTCGTGCCAAAAGACTTGGTGCTTGTAAACAGTGTGGCAGAGTCTTTCACGAGAAAAGATACAACCAGTGTTCGGAACTAATCTCCGGTCGCGCACTCAATCGATTAGACTGGATAGTGAATGGGCTGAGTAAGGATTACCCTGATACACTATGCTATTCCGGTACTTTGCTTAACCGGTTTGTGAGAGAGGAAGTTGGGAGAGTCACTGGTTGTCCGTTCTACACAGACACAGAGGGAGACTCGGATTAGATAATTTTCTATAGGAAATATGTACTTTTGTTGGGGGTGAAAGCCAAAGGTCCGAATTTTCTTGTAAAAAGTGTAAAAACCTTTTGTATAAACTCTTTTGACTAGAATGAAAAAATGGGCCGAGTAAGGAATGTCCCAAAATACCAACCTAAAGCGTGGGTAGGGGCTTATCCTGAGACGCCATAGGTTTTTGATTTAAAATTATGTGTTTGACCCTCTTTGATTGTGTATAGTGTAGTGGAAAAAATTTTTGATTTTTGATTCAACGTTCGAACGCTAGGTGACGTTCGAACGTAAGCTGCTTACAATACTCAGCCTCTGATGAAGCTTCTGATGAAACTTAAAAGTACTGGGAGCTCAGTCCGTTCGAACGCCAATAGACCATTCGAACGAGATTAACGTTCGAACGACAATAGAACGTTCGAACGAAGAGAACCTACAGTATTTTGGCATCTGACAGAACTCAAAAGTACTGAGAGCTCACCACATTCGAACGCCAAACCACGTTTGAACGATCTGTTTAAAATCCTTCTAGACACGTTCGAACGTTACCAACGTTCGAACGTCACGACTCAGGTTATAAAAGCCTGGTTCTTCTTCTTCATTTCAAAACCCTCCAAACCCCTTGAAAAATCGAAAAACCCTTGGTGACTCTTCACTACCCAGACCCCAAAACACCTACCATTCTCCATTTTTACCTAAAATCAACCCACCCAAGACAATTCCCATATCAAAAATCTCCATTTTCACAAAGAAATCCAAGATTTCAAAGCTGTGACGCCCCAAAACCCGGGGGTCCTTTATTAACCGTTGACCATCCGTCAACCCGCGGAAATACTCGTGATAGTCGTATAACCCGACACCACGTCATTCACATGCTTTTAATCGGATTTACCATCTACAAGGTCAATTATACCTCAATTTATGTCCATTTATGTCATAGGAACCAAAGAAAACAAAGCCCAAAAGCATGGCTAAGCATTTTGAAAATTTCAAATTTTTGGAAAACCTTCCGGAAGGTCGACATACACCTACCGGAAGGTCGCTGAAAGAACAGTTAAATGAAAAGAATCAAATGCAAGAACTTCCGGAAGGTCGACATCAGTAGCAAAAACCTTCCGGAAGGTTCATTCCAGTAGCCAAAACCTTCCGGAAGGTTCATTCCAGAAAACAAAACCTTCCGGAAGATTTTGGCAGTCAAAAGAAACCCAAGGCAAAACTTCCGGAAGGTCCATTCCAGTAGACAAGTCCTTCCGGTAGGTTTTACTCCAGTAGCTAAAATCTTCCGGAAGGTTCATTCCAGTGGGCAAAACCTTCCGGAAGGTATTAGCTGTGAACAAGGCATCCAGGGTTTTTAGCAAAACCTTCCGGAAGGCCGACATACACCTTCCGGTAGGTTTTCAGACTGTGAGCAAAAAAAATGGATTTCTTTCCCCTCCAAACCATCCTTAAAGCTACCCCATACACTCCAAACTTATCCAACACATGTTTAATGAGATTTTCCATATAATACACAATTCATACAAGCTCTATCACAATTCATTCCATAATATATATACATCAAAATGGAATTTTGTTAAAGGTTTTACAAAACTCAAACTAAGGCCACAAGCCGGCCCCCTTCATGCTCGATGCTCTCCAAGTGAGCCATCCGCCGGTGCAAAACCCACACCTGAAATGTTTTTCCCATAAAGGGTGAGCCACGCTCAATAGGGTATCTCCTAAAGAGGCTACTCCCCAACCTAAATGCATATGAAATGTTCACGTGCTATCAATCAACAATCCACAACAAGAATATATTCCATGTTGAAACATGTAATGCCAATGCTATGAAATGAGGTGAGACTCACTCATACACATCAACCGAGCCCTTCCCGGCTCCTCTACACATGCAAGTGCCAATGTGTACCAATCCGTCATTTATGTTTCACATCAAATGACATTTCATTCTAGGGTCTTTATAGGGGTGGATGTTCATGGACTCACACCAAGGGTCACCCAACCCACACGGAATTGACGGACTTCCACCGAAGGTTCTGCGTACACCCACACACTTCATGGACCGAGCCAAGGGACTGCGTATCCCATCACCGGGTCTCTCACCCGAGGGATAGTCTAACCCTTCTTGCTACCCCAACCCTATTAACCATGCAAACCGTGCGACTCGACTAGGTCATCGACCCGTCTTACCCGAGCCCACTCGTCATCCACCAAGCGTGGTGAAGACAACCACCATGCACACACACCCACTAAGTGCAATGCTCCCGTGCATATGAAATGTGATGTCTCATTTCAACAATATTATCATATTCAATATGCTATGAGTAACACTTGAACATTCTAATCATATTTCACATATTTTATGGCAAATTATATCATAAGCATATAATTTCCATAATACAAATTTCAAGCATGTTATCAACATACTAGAATTTCAAGGCATATATATATATATAAACACATAACATGCCCACCTTTTCACATAACACATGAATTCACATTGGGTTCATTTCACATATCCAATCATAGAAATCACATTTAGTAACTTCTAAATACCTATCCAAGCTAGGATTTTCCTTTACCCATTTCAATACCCAATTCACCCAATTTCACGACAATAGGCAAGAGATACATAGGCTATCATCCTACCCATTCCATAAAAGCATTATAGGCTTGGAATAAACCTTAGTAGGAAGAAACCCTACCTCTTGAAGCGTGAGGAACGACTGAGGGAAGTTCCAAGACCCGATTCAAGCAAAAACTCTCACTTTTCAAAAATCCTGTACCTTGATCTTCGGTAAAACTTGCGCTTTTTGGTATAGCCGCGTAGCCCTCGATGAGTAGAGCGACTTTAATTCTTGGCTTGCGTGGATTCGAGGTCCGTAGCACCGTAGATCGTAGAGAGAATGTGAGTTTTCTCTCTTTTCTCCCTCTTTCTCTCTATCGGCTGAACAATCGGCTGAACAATGGGGAAAATCTAATTTTTCCCCCTATTTATATTTTAGAATACTTGGCCCACAATTGGCCACACGTCCTAATTAATTTCGGGTCCGTTTTAATCCCGAAACGACTAAATTTCGCTCCGGTTCAAGTTCGAATTATTTTTATTTTAACTTATCTCTAACATTTCCCCAAACTTGGAAATTTTATAAAATTTTCGTGTACAGGGTCACCCGGGGCCCGTTCGTCTCGTAAAACGTAAAAAATCCGACTATCTCGGAATTCAACGAAATTTGACGTGGTAACTAGATTTCGTGAGACGAATCCAACGGTGAGGTCCGTTTCGTCATCCGAGTTCTAGAAAAATTCAGGTTTACAACCTGTTCCGTAGTGGCAATTTACCGTTTTGCCCTTTTTCACAAAGGTTTAAATTTTCTCGGGTTTTACAAAAGCTCTCAAAAAATCGAAAATGCCAAGAGTCAAGCTTCCTGCAGGCGCAACCCAAACACCCAGGAGCCCAATTTCGTCCAGGAGGTGGTGGAAGTGCGAGAAGGAATGCCACCACTCACGCGAAGATACGACAAAACTCGATTTTCCACAACTTTAAAAGCTGACAGGTATGAAAATTTCAACGAAAACAAAGCCATTGTTTGTGAAAGAGATGTGATTTTGGCTGATTTTGCGGAGTTGGGAATCTTTGCGGAGATGGAGAGGAGGGGGTTGTTGTTTTATTTGAGGAACGGCGGGGAGGCCGTGGTCGACTTGGTGCGGGAGTTTTACTCCAACGCCGAGATCATCGACGGGGAAAATCGAACATATGTAAGGGGAGTCCATGTGGACGTTGATAAAGATTACATTTGGGGGCTAAGATAAGAGGTGCCTCGGATCCCAAGTCCCGCTTATCCCCCAAGAAAGAACGTGGCAATGAATGAAGTGGGGAGGGAACTGACTGGAGTACCTAATTTTTCTTTGACTGGGAAGAAATTTTTTAGACAAGGGGAGCTAACTGACAAATACAAAATGTTAAACTTGATTGCGGTTTCAAACTTTGCTCCAATAGGAAGGAAAAATAAAATTCTGCCCGACTTGGCCCGACTTTTGTATGCAATTGGAAAAGGGCAAATCATTGACCTCCCCTCCCTAGTGTTGACTGAGATGAAGAAAGGGTGTGACGTGAAGCGGAATTCACTTCCCTTTGGCACCCTAGTGACTAAAATATGCAAGGATCACGGGGTTAGGGTGAAGCCAGAAATGGAAATTCAAAAGTCGATGGGGCCACTGAACAAAGCTTTCTTCCGGAGAAGCCAAAGTCATAGTGGCGGCCCAGCGGCAAGACAAGAGGAGCCCCCTGCCCATGGAGTCGACGAAGTTCAGGATGGGCTTGATGAGATGGAGGAGAGAGAGATGGAAAGAGAGAGAGATCAACCACAGGAGGCAGGGCCTAGCACCAGCACCCAACGCTCTTTATGAGACATCATGCTTAGCATTGAAGCTAAGCAGGATGAGATTCTTAGGCTTCTGAGGGGTGGACCTGGTGGAGATATTGTGGACATGGAGGAGAGTGAGAGAGAGGGATCCATGTTCTTGTTCTTGTTTATGTTTGTTTAAGTGCTTCTTTTTATGAATTTCTTCTTTGATAGTTGTACGTTTTTGTGTGATTGTGGATGAATTGAATCGTTGACATTGTTGTTAAACGATGATATTTTGAGAAATGAATGGTTCCATTTATCACTTTTATTTGTTTTAATGCATATGTTAATTTAGCTTAAAATTAAAATATGATGGAACAAATGTGGATGTTAAGAATGCTTGTTAGAGTTACTACGCACATGATCGGTTTGACACCTCAACTTATCAACCGAGACTTAAAACCACATCTCTTGGACAATTGGTATTATTTCTATGCTTAAATTGTCAAATGTGCGTCGATATCTGTTATTTTCAAGGTACATGATGATCTGACTAGAAAATGGAATCGGTATATAACTGACATCCCCTGGAAAACCCGACATAACTAGTGGAGATAACAAAGAATACCATGGTGAGCTTTGAGCCTTACGATGCTTTCAAGAGACAATCGATGTTTACTCAAGTAAAGTTTTTCACTCTCAATTTTTGAATAATCTCATTAATCTTGCTTTGATTGACGCAATTAAAAGCGATCTATTGACATATCCCACAGGAAACCTTCACATACTACACATACATGTGCACATACTTGAGAAATGATTTTAGGTCATCTTTGATTTGATATTGAGCCTTAGCCATTTCTTTTAAAAAAACTATTTCCCTAGTCAGCCATGCTTGAGCCCTCAATGTATGATTTCTTATTCGATAAACCCGTATGATTACCAAGCCACAAGAAAACATACTTGACACACCATTGCTATCTAATTTTCTTGCACCCTCTTGTAAATCAATATGACACATAAATGCAAGGAAATGGGGAAGACTGTGGAGGCTACTTTTCGATGACAAGAAGAATCAATGGGAACTATTGAAACAAAAAAGAAGCAAAAAGGCAAGAAATTGCTAAGAAAGTGAAAAATGAGAAAAGTGAAAAAAAGAAATAGCATCTTTGGGCAAAATATCGAAAAGTTAGAAAAATGTGTGCTACACTACATAAACAGAAGATAGTTTTTGAATATTTCTGACGTCATTTCGTTAGCCACTGACCTCTGGCCACGCTACAACCTATGAAAAGTCTTAATTGATCTCAAGTCTGTTACATGCATGTGTTGTTAATCAAAATTGGGATATGGTAAATAGCATTTTTTTAAATTGCGCCAATATTCTTTCATGAGATTATGCCAAACGTAAGTAGTTTCCTTAAAATTTCACTCCCTTCCTAATTGTGCATGTGATTTTTCGATTGGCCACCTTCTAATCACATGATCTGTGAGAAACAAGTCACAATAATCGGAGCAAACTTTTGCTGAGAGCATTTTACGAGAGGTTTGTGGAATCGAAGCTATCCATGGAAGGTGAAAAAAAGGAAGTGTTTGTTATATAACAATTCCTGTGGCGTGAATGATCATTCCTACTATAGTGGGAATTCCAAATGCCAATGTAACAGATGCTAATTTTTGCATATAATAGATACCTATGAAAGAGGGATATGCGGGATATAAGTCGAAATTGAGAGTTGGGTGCCTCAACGACCATGATCCTAATTTACTTTAATTAGCAATCTCACATACATATCTATTCGACTGAAGTTTGTGGGTAACTTCACTAGAAACCCTCATGAGAAAACACTCATCCGCTAGGGTAAACCTAGTGGTTCAACGGCTTGTTACATAAGCTAAATGAAACCGGATGACCTACGAAAATGGCATTAGGAGTGGATTTGTTTTTTGTATTACTAGAGACTAGCAATATTTAGGTTGGGGAGTGTGATTAACACTTAAAATTAGCATGTTACTATGTCGTTTTAAGACTAATTGTACTTTGATGGAGTTTAAGTGATGTCATTTCAGGCCCTAAACTGAACAAGGACTCAAGAACAACAAATACCACACTTGAAGGCAACACCAGCACATTAGAGCACAAAATTGGAAAAGCTTGGAGCACAGCCAGAACGTTCGAACGCCAACTCACATTCGAACGACCACATTGAACTGTAGCAGACTCAACTGCTAAGAGAAGGCGTGTTGCAATTAGGAAAGAAGATTGTGAAGCTCTGAGGCACTTAAGTGTCACGTTCGAACTCCAACTCACGTTCGAACGTGCACTTGAGTTGATTGAAAACCAGACTACTACATAGAGTGTGGAACTGAACTTCACAGAAGACCAACAGATCACTCGAGTAAGAGGGTCAGATCATATCTGGCGTTCGAACGCCCTTAGTGCAAAAACAGAAGAAACATTCGAACGGCAGACAACGTTCGAACGACCATAAAGCAAAAACAGAAAGAACGTTCAAACGCCAACTCACGTTCGAACGTTCTCCATAGACTGGCAGCAGAGTAGTTGGTTTTTCACTTGGACTTGGGCGGCATACACTATTCCTTCACCTCCTCTTGTCTCCTCCTCTTGCCTATAAATACTCCCATTGTTGGAGAGCTATAGGAGCCAAGTAGAAGGGTTGATGGAGGGTTAGACTCTCACTCACATTGTAGATTCAAGTTTACATTTTCTTTGTATGAAGTCTTTATTTTAGAGATTAGTTTGGCTTTAGTCCAACATCTCCTTGCTTGTTATAAGAGTAGTTTATGTTTATGCTTTCATTTACATGCATAGAAGGGAGTTAGTTCATCTTTTGGTTGAGGAAACAACCCTCCATTTCTTGGTTGAGGAAGCCACCCTCCAAATGTGACTAGCCTTCTTCTACTTTTATTGTTTATGTACTTCACTTCCATTGCTTGAGCTTCTTTCTTTCTTAGAGGAGTGAAACTCTTCCACTTTTCTAGAGCTTTACCAAAGCCGTGAAGGGTGGAACGTGATTCACTCAATCTTTGTTAAAGATTGGCTCTTTGTTCATTGTTATTTTATCTTTTAAGTCTTATACTTGGAGGGATGAGCATCACCCACTTTTCTAGCTTTACCAAAGCCATGAAGAGTGAGTAGTTTCTCATTCACTCTTTAGTAAGAGGAGAAGGGCATGTATAAGTTATCCGGGAATTATATTTGTGCACTGTTCTTATGCTTAACGTTTATTTCCTCTTGATTATTAGATGATTGATTGCATCTAGCAAAGCTAAGGTACTTTGTATAACCGTGGGTTCTTTCTATGACACGGATGACTCTTGCATAGAAAGACTCATCGGTTCAAGGCAAGTACCCCGGCTAGATCTTCAGGACTACCCTTCAATCCTCCCTCTTATTATGTTTCATTTAAAGAATGGAATATTAATGTCATGATTGGATGTCTTGTAGAAACACTTGCTTGTTTGTAGACGGGTTAAGTCTCGGCACAGACAATTCTTGTAAACTTCTAGAAAGACATCGGAATCATGTTCTTAATTCTCACAGTCCATCTTTATCTTCCGATTAACTTGCTGTGGACACGGGAGTTAATTGAGTTATCAAGCACAAGTATAATAAACCGGATAATTAACTACATGTCCAGATCCTTGAACTAAAGAGTGACCCTTTTTCATTAGCATTTATCTCTTGTTTTGTTAAGAAAATTCTCTTGAAAAGAATCTTATATTCTGTCCAGGAAATCTCACATCTCTCAACAAATCTCAAAGGTTACAAACAATAGGTCTCCACCACTGCTTATCTCAAAAATACCAACAACAATTCCCTGTGGATTCGACTCCGGACTCAAATCGGATTATTACTACAGCTTGACCGTCTGCACTTGGGTGTACACATTTCGGATCAAGTCAGTGTGCATGGTTTGATCAAACACCATTCTTGGTGAATAATACGTGGGCTTGGGATAGTTGGATCGAGGTTCAATTGAGTCGCACGGTTTGCATTGAAAATAGGGTAAAGGTTAGCAAGAAGGGCTAGATTCTCCTTCGGGTGTAAGACCCGGTGATTCGGATACGCACTCTGTTGGTATTGAGTTCATAAAGTGTGTCGGCGTACGCGGAGCCGTTGATGAAAGTCCATTAATGTCGTGTCGGTTGGGTGCCTATTGGTCTGAGTTCATAAATACCCACCCCCAAGAAAGACTCGGGATTTAAAAATGGTCATTGGATTTGTGTAACATCAATGGCGGGGGCTTGGAATGCCCAGATTCATATGCATGACATTACATGTGTTGAGGGAGCCGGTAAAGGCTCGGGTTGAGTTGTATGTGTGAGTCTCATCTCATATCATGGCATGACATTGAGAGTTCCATTGTTGAATTGCATATTCTTGAATGGAGTGATTGTTGCTTGTGAATTGTATGTGAGCATTTCATATGTATTTAGGTTGGGGAATAGCCTCTTTAGGAGATACTTTATTGAGCGTGCCTCACTCTTTATGGGGACAATATTTCAGGTGCGGGACATGCGCCGGTGGACGGCTCTCATTCGGGCGCTCATTGATAAAGAAATGGGGAAATGTGGCTTTTAAACAATGTTTTTGTAAAACTAAGATGTCAATTAGTTTTTGGGCATGTAATGTTTGTAAAAGATTGTAATCGAATTCATATTGACTATTTTTAATGTAAAATTGCATGTTGTTATATGAGTATGGATAAATGGACCCGGTGTGGTCAATATTGTATGATTGCACAGGTTGTATTTTGGGTAGAGCTCCCCATACAAAGGAGACTCGACCCAAATTTTGTTAAGTTATGGATCCCGATAAATGAGGCATAACAGCGTGGTATCGAGTTACACGATATCCACGATTATTCTGCGGGTTGATGGGTGATCAACGGGGTAATTACGGACACCCAGGTTTTGGGGCGTCATAGCTTGGTATCAGAGCTAAGGTTCTCAATTTGCCTAGGGCTCGCAGGATATGAGTCTAGACCATTGCATCCATTGAGCATTACATGTTATGTGCTTTAAATGCTACATATTATATACTTTAAATGCTACATGTTATGTTTTATGTGAATAATATGCATGGTTAAATGTATATGGAAAAAGGGATACTAGGGTTAGAGAACATAACACTGGGGGTAGAAAAAAAAAAAGGAACGGGACGGTTTAGGGTGTAGACGTCTACTAGTAAATGGCACACGCACAACTAGTGAGACAAGGAGAGAAATCTCAATGTTATGACTTTGATCCCTACCTTGAGATACTAAGTTAGTGCTCTATTACTATTTGAAAAGCCATTGCATGTGAGTTTGCCCCTAGGAGCTCGGGTATGCATTGATCAGATATGTTGAGGTTGTGAGCTAGAGATTTCGGGGATTCTACTCACCATGAACCTTAAGATCAAGGACATGTCGGAATTTGATGTCATCCTTGGGATGGATTGGTTGGTGGCATACCGAGTCGTCATTGATTGTGATCGAAAGAAGGTCACTACTTGTATATCGGAGGGTGTTTGTTTCAAGTTTCAGGGGAAAAAGCACGATGCTTTACCCCAATTAGTGTATGATTCCCATTGGCACTGGCAATTGATAGGTTGGCTAGCGAGCCTCACCTTAGAAGACAAGGTGAGACAGGAGTTGAGTCTACCTCGGGTGGTTTGTGAGTATAAGGACGTTTTTTCAGACGGACTACCAGGATTACCTCCACATCGGGATGTAGACTTCACCATTGAGTTGCACCCCGGTACATCGCCCATTTCTATGACTCCGCATAGAATGACACCTGTAGAATTGCAAGAACTCAAGGTCCAATTACAAGAATTGATGGACAAGGATTTCATTAGACCGAGTACCTCAACTTGGGGCGCTCCGGTGCTATTTGCCAAGAAGAAGGATAAGAACCTTCAGTTATGTATAGATTACCGGCAGTTGAATCGGGTAACTATCAATAATAGATACCCTTTGCCGTGGATTAATGACTTGTTTGATCAATTGAGAGGGGCGCGGGTTTACTCAAAAATAGATCTACGAACGGGTTACCATCAGTTGAGGATTAGGGAGACAGATATCCCTAAGACAGCGTTTAGGTCACTATAACACCCCACCCTCCACATGACATAATATTGTCCACTTTGGGCCCACTGGCCCTCACGGTTTTGTTCCTCCCAGTACCCCTAGGAAAAGACCTTATGCCATGTAAGGCGAGGGGCTTACTTATAAGCCCAGCAACTTTCCTCTCCTTAACCGATGTGGGATTCCAGGATCTCACAGTCACGGTATGGGCATTTTGAGTTCATTGTGATACCTTTTTGATTGACAAATGCCCTGGTGGCATTCATGGATCTCATGCATAGGGTGTTCCAACCTTACATAGATTAGTTTGTCGTGGTCTTTGTTGACGACATTTTGATCTACTCCAAGTCTGAGGAGGAGCATGAGGGTCACTTGAGGGTCGTTCTCCAAACCTTGAGGGACCATCAGTTGTATGCCAAGTTCAACAAGTGTGAATTTTGGCTTACGGAGGTGAAATTTTTGGAACACGTGGTGTAGGCTTCTGGTGTGTCAGTTGACTTGGAGAAGGTTGAGGCAGTTATGAGTTGGGTGAGGCCGAGGTAAGTCTTTGAGATACTCAATTTCTTGGGATTGGCGGGGTATTATAGGAGGTTCATTGAGGACTTCTACCGACTAGCTACACCTATGACGAGATTGACCCAGAAGGAGGTCAAGTTTCAGTGGGATGACTCATGTAAAAGGGCATTCCAAGATTTGAAGGGGAGGCTTACTTCAGCTCCTATTTTGATAGTTCCGGAGAGGGGATAGAGGTACACGGTGTATTATGATGCCTCAAAGGACGGACTTGTGTGTGTTTTGATGCAGTCCAAGAGAGTTATAGTTTATGGTTCTCGGTAGTTAAAGAACCACGAGCAGAACTACCCCACGCATAACATGGAGTTGGTGGCCACTATCTTTGCCTTGAAGGCTTGGCACCACTATTTGTATGGTGAGTAGTTTGAGGTGTTTTCGGACCACAACAGTTTGAAGTACATCTTTACACAGCGAGACCTCAACATGAGGCAACGCATGTGGATAGAGTATTTAGAGGACTATGACTTCACTTTGCATTACTATCCCAGTAAGGCAAACATAGTGGCTAATGCACTCAGCTGGAAGTCACGGGGAGTCTTGGCTAGTGTGGTTTTTCGGGAGTGGCAGATGCTCGAGACTGTGGGACAGTTCAGGTTGCACTACAAGGGTCAAACTCAGGGCATTTTGGGGAGTTTGGTGGCTACGCCTTCCCTACTGAGTAGAGTGATTGAGTCCTAGGGGCAGGACACAGAGATATTGTCCATCAAGGACTGGGTACAGTCGGGTACAGGTGACGAGGCCTGTGCCATTCACGTGGATGGTAGTCTTCAGTTTAGGGGAAGAGTTATGGTTCCCCAGTTTGCGGATCTGAGAAAGGAGATCCTTAGGGAGTTCCATTGCTCTTGTTTTGCTGTGCATCCAGGTGGCACGAAGATGTATCATGATCTTCGTCGCTAGTACTATCGGAGCGGGATGAAGAGGCACGTCAGAAATTTCGTTAATCGATGTCTCACGTGTTAGCAGATCAAGTCTGATCACCAGAGACCAGCAAGGTTGCTCCAGCCTTTGGAGGTGACTGAGTTGAGTGGGATCATGTCACGATGAATTTTGTAACCCACTTGCCACGGATATCGTGCGGACATGACACGGTATGGGTGATAGTGGACCGACTTACGAAGTCGGCACACTTTTTGGTTGTACGGACGACCTTCACACTGGAAGAATTCTGCCAATTGTATGTACGAGAGATAGTCCGGTTGCATGGGGTAGAGGTATTGACATCAGTTTGTACACTATGTCATATTTTACATAGTTTGTTAAGTTATTTTAAAGGTATGGTGCCCTAATTATGTTGTAATGTTGTGCTATTTAAATATCAGGTTTTTCTTATTTGAGTGAATGACTTTGATTAATATTGCACATGTTAATTACCCTGATTTAAATTATAATTAAAGGGTTAACATGTTAAGGTTACTCACACCCTATCTCTTTTCCGGGATAGGGTGTGACAAGTGTTATCATAACTAGACTGGTGAATCGCTGCAGTGGGCCCTAAATCGATCCAATTCACTAAAAAAACTGCATATGCATTTGAACCATTCAAGAACCGTTAAATCGAAAAAAACTTGATACATAAAAAATTTTAAAAATCACTTTCTGGTACAATTTAGTCCATCAGACGATTAAGATCAACCTCTTTATCTATGTCTTCTCCGGCGGTTCCATCCATACGAACAACAACCAGTGGCCATATCAGATCTGGTGAGCTATCGATTGAACTCCTCTCTCTTAGTCTTCTCCTACAGTTCTCCATCCACACCAGTTCGAACAGTTGTGTAAGTCTTCTTCTCCCCCATCTCTCTCTCTCCCTGCCTCTACATGTATGCACAAACGCGCGTGTGCACACATATACGCTCGCATGCATACATATAGTAATACACACACAAGTAGCATACACACACAAATGTTGGGTGGGTCTTCTCCCCCCTTCTCTCTCTTTCTCTAAAACACACACACACACAGTCAATGACTCAATACACACACAGTCAATACACACACCTACACACGCACACAATCAATACACTATTCATACACATACACACGATTCCCCAAATGTATGTAAATTATCACACTTACACCCCCTAATTGAATGAAATCTTAAAGTTAATTAGGAATTTAGGATGCTACTTTGTATGAATTATGCTTTAATCAATGTGATTGTAAATTTTATTTATAATGTTATAGTGATTTTTATTGTGATTGTGAATTTTATTTGAAATGTGATTGTCAGTTTGTTTGCTCTAGCAAAATATCTTCTTTTTATGATAAATTGTATGTGTTGTGAACATGTGTCATATTTTTTAGCTAAGTTCTTATGTTTTATAATTTTTTATTTTACGACTGGTCCAACCAGTTGACCTACTGGTTGAACTAGTAAATTATTGACCCGGTTTCTCTATCGGTTCAATATCTAGTCCAATTTTAATAACTGTGTTCAGAAGTACTAATTGAATTTTTGAATTCAAGTTTCGCACATAAAAATTCAATTGACAAAAGTTTAATCCTCAACCAAATATAATTGAGCTGCTTATTTGTTGAAGACAAAGTGAAAGAGAATAAAAATTTAGACACACTAACAAAATAAAAAATTTCAAAACAAATGTAAAAGTTAAAATTTGTGTAAATTGAATGGTCATAGAATATATAAAGCATGATTTAATATTGGAGAGAACCAAAATCATGTTTTAACAAGATAAATTTGGCAAAACAACTAATGGTTACAATTAAGTTAGCAGTAATTCACTATGTTTTATGATCATTTTATGCGCCTTAAAAAACATAATTATGCAAAAATCTATCATAAATTAGAAGTAACCTCAAATTTAATCTTAAAAAAATTATAACAATTAGTTGATATAGTTGATTTTGATAATAAGATAGCAAAAATATTTTTATTAGGTGAAAACATATGTTTTCCGGATACTATATACATTGGGTAAGATAAAAAAAAAACTTAATTTTTTTTACAATAATGCTACTTATACTCAAATTGGGGACCTATTTTTGAGAGCTCATAATTGTGGTTATTTGATTGTTAGTGGACTTCATTCAATGTTAGCCCTTATTGTTAATTCAATGGTTAAAATGCATTAATTTCTGAAATGAAGTCCAAAAATTAGGTTTAATAGCATTGTATATATATATTTTATTGTGGGCCTTAAAATTTTCTTTCTATTTGAAGGGCTTAGGCAATGGCTTTGATGACACAAGTCATGGGCCGAATTTGACTGAAACTGACTCTTGCCATCAAGATTTTGTGGAAAGAGGTCCGAGTAAATATAATAAGGGTTATGTTAATAAGGTCATGTTATCAACGCATTTTTGGTCCAATGATATTCCTTATTTTGTGATGTTTAGCTTTTATGAGGTCAATAGTTCACGTCTCCTAAGCCACAAAAGTGTGGTTAGTTGGTAATGATGGACTTCAGCGAAGCGCAAGTCTTGATTTAACTGATGTATGGATTAAGGAATCAGTTCATGCATTTGGAGTTTACCCTTGGTTTTATTCGGACTCACATATGGATTAAGAAACTAGTTCATTCGGACTCACGAGCTTGAGCGACTAAGTCGCCTCTATCTCACCGAGGATAGGCCAGAGATTTTTCCCATTATCCAAAAATTAAAAAAATAAAGTCTATGCCATATTTTACTCATTATTTTTTCCTTTACATCTTATTGGTGTAGATTTTAATGTTTTATTCGACATTATCATGCAATGATCTTGTTTGATAAGATAAAGACACTAAAGTAAAACCTATGTCCTTTGTTCTTTCTTTTGTTTTGTTTTGTCTTGATTGATATTTGATACTCTTAGGATGGCCCCTTATTTCAATGTGCTTTTACTTTTTCCCTTTCAGTCCCTGCTTTTCTTTGGCTCCTCTTTGCTTAGTTCAGAAGGAAAGACAAGAAAAGCAACATACTAAATCGAAAGGATGAAGCTAGATTAATAAAAAAATATTAAAAACAAAGATAAAATAATATGACATTATAATAATGATATTTTTATCTTATTTTTATTCATTTAAAATTAAATTTTTACTTTTCAGGCCAATTGTCACGCCATTTGACTTTTATTTTTAATTTTATTTCTTGGTCAGTGTAGTATTACCCAAATAGAAAATAGGACAATAAATATCAATAATTCAAAGAAAGTGACCAGTCTCCATTGGTTTTATACACATTCAAAATGGATTCCTTAATACAATAAGAGCGATAAAGATATTAATCAAGTTAGACGAACCACTCAGTAATATTTTTTTGGTGGTACCAAGAATTAATTTTAAGTATGAGCTCATCCCAGGAGATCAGATCGGGAGGTCAGTTCGGAGCTCCAGAGCTCAGAGGGCCAGAACCTGAGCTCACCCCATG
This sequence comes from Ilex aquifolium, assembly GCA_951799425.1. NCBI lineage: Eukaryota > Viridiplantae > Streptophyta > Magnoliopsida > Aquifoliales > Aquifoliaceae > Ilex > Ilex aquifolium. The sequence goes on along the minus strand of OX637410.1, from coordinate 10,982,837 downwards.
CGAAATTATAGCCGAAATGATAAAGAAATGGTTGGATGACAACTGGTACCCCCGAAACCATAGTCAAGCAGCATCCCAGGCGTAAAACTCTCAATTGACCAAGATCCCCTCCTAGAATTAAGGGGGATCCCATGGATGAAGAGCAAATATCTCGGTAGAGATCTCTTAGGGTTAGGAATGACATTATAAGTATTGCACATTGCCCCAACAAGGGGGGAGAGTCAAATGGCATCAAAGAACAATCTGTAAACACCTTTTTGAATAAATATACACCTCAGGAGCAAGAGCCTCCATTATAGAGTGGACTAGCCGAGTTCATCAGCCGGTGAACCACTATATTTTCACTGTGTAACACACACCACACATCTGATTACTAGAGCGTACACCCACTAATTCGTGAGCCTTGTAGCTCTGATCTGCTCCTTGCAATTGCACTCAAACTCACTGCTCATTCATGCGAAATAAAACCATCAGTTTGGCGCCGTCTGTGGGAACGACTGTTCCTGTTACAAGTATACTGATTCTTCAGTAATTGATGGTCTCTACACGCAATATGAGCAGAAATCAAAGGAATCCCCCGAGATTGCAGAACCAACAAGAGATCACTAGTGGGAGACAACCAGAAAACCTTTATGATTTCGTACCCGCCACCGGGGATAATCCTCCTGCGATGGATTCCCCAACTAACAATGAATTAGACGCCCTTCGTCTGGTCAACCAACGCTTACTTCAACAAAATGAAGAGCTCTTGAAGCTCTTGCGAGGTCCTCAGCAAACACAACCAGCCCAGCAAGGCCAAAATGACCCCCCCACGGCAGGGAACAACAACACATCGATCCCCTCAGAGAAGCAAATGAAGGAGGGGAGAACAGCCAGGCACCCCATCCGCCTCCTAGGGATTGTGACAATGAAGAGGTGCAGAGCCAAAATGAAGGGGTCGAGAAAAACGATTTTCTCCCTTTCCAGTAGGAAAGGATGGAGCAATATTGGGAACAACGTTTCAAGGACATCCAGCAAGAGCTCAGCCACATGAAGGAGGCAGTGAGGGTTAAGACTCCAGTAATGATGGATGCGTTGGTGCAACAAACGGAATCCTCATTCACTGCAGGGGTGTTGCATTTTGCTCTCCCTCCAAAGTTTAAAATGCTCCAGATAGAGGCTTTCGATGGGACAAAGGATCCTGTGGACCACCTCAACACCTATAAAAACCAAATGGAGCTGCATGGATACCATGATCCAGTGCGGTGTAGGGCTTTTGCCATCACTCTTAAGGGGTCAGCTTTAGCATGGTTCAATAGGCTCCCCCCGGCTTCGATCTCTTCCTTCAAAGAACTCTCCATTTCTTTCGTATCTCACTTCATAGGAGTTCGGATCTACAGGAAGCCGAGCTATCATTTATTGAATGTCAAGCAAAAACCTGATGAGAACCTGTGATCTTATGTGCAGAGATTCAATTCAGAATCTTTGAAGGTAGATATCCCAGACGAAAAGTTTGTCATCACTACTTTCATTGCAGGATTATGAGTACAGTCAAACGACATGATGTTCTCCATATCAAAGAATTCTCAAGCAAGCATGGCTGAGGTGTTGGCCAAAGCAGAAAAATATATAAACGGTGAGGAAACACTCATTTCCAAGGTGGGGAGTGCATCATCATGAAAGGAGAAAGGGAAAGAAGAAAAGAAGAGGGACCGAAGTCCCAAGAAAGAAAGAGAATGAGAAAGGTCTCAAGGGAGGGACAAAGATCGCTCCCCAAAGAGAAGAAGAAATGTTAGAGACCGCTTAGGCCCTCCGCAACCTGAGCTGCAGCCCAGGTACGCACTCCGGCAATTCACCCCGCTCACCGCCACAGTGTCCTAGGTCTTATATGAGGTCCAGAACGAAAAGTTCCTGAGGTGGCCACCTCGGATGAAGGCAGACCCAGCAAAGAGAGACCCCACAAAATATTGTGACTACCACAAAGACCATGGTCACCACACCGATGATTGCATTCAACTAAAGAAGGAGATCGAGTTTTTAATCCAACGCGGGCAGTTGCGTCGCTTTGTGGCCCACGATAATCAAAATCGAGCTCTTCCGCCTCCATCACCTCAATAGCAAGCACCTGCACCACATCAATAACCTCTGGGAGAAATCACAGTAATATCTGGAGGGTTTGTAGGAGGAGGGGAATCCAACTCAGCCAGAAAGGCTCACCTCCGAAGGATCAGAGCCGGGGAAGCTCTCGAAGTGCATACTGTGTCCAAAACACCGCGCCTAGACACAACTATCACTTTTTCAGACTCAGACTTGGAAGGGTGTCAGTATCCCCACGATGATCCTCTGGTGGTAAAAGCTATGGTAGCCAACAGAACTGTTCATCGAGTCCTGATTGACAACGACAGTTTGGCGGGCATCATTTTTGCATCTGCATTCGATAAGATGGACATAGGGAGGGAAAAACTAGAGCCTGTGAGTGCCCACTTTCTGGGTTTCTCAGGAGAAAGGGTGCTACCCTTAGGGTCAATTCAGCTTGTGCTCACCCTAGGTGACCCGCCTTGTCAAGCCATTACGGCCGTAAAGTTCCTAGTGGTTGATGCACCTTCTGCGTACAATATTCTACTTGGAAGACCTTCCCTCAATTCTATGAGGGTCATCCCATCTGCTTACCATCTGGTTGTCAAATTTCCAACAGAGAATGGAGTCGGAGTGGTCCGAGGAGACCAGCATGTAGCGAGGGAGTGCTACATGGCATCTGTAAAGAGGAAAGAGGTTGAGAACATCCAACTGGATGAACTTGACATGAGGGATGAGCTAGAAACCAGACCAATCCCATCGGAAGAACTGGAGCCTATACATCTCGACGAGGAGCCAAAACTTCTTGTTTATGTAGGGTCCAAGCTGAGCAGAGAGATTAAAGAACTTCTCATCCAATTTCTGAGGAAAAATCTGAAAGTGTTTGCCTAGAAACAAGAAGAAATGGAGGGTATCGACTCCTCAGTCATCACACATAAGCTCAGTGTGAATCCTACCTACAAGCCCATCAAACAAAAGAGGAGGAGTTTCACCCCAGAACGTCAGAAAGCCATCAATGAAGAGGTCAGCAAACTTCTCCATGCCAGAGCCATTAGTAAGGTGGATTACCCAGTGTGGCTAGCCAATGTCTTCCTTGTTAAGAAGACCAACGGTAAGTGGCACCTCTGCATTGACTTTACTGACCTTAATCGGACTTGCCCTAAGTATAGTTTTCCCTTACCTCGGATAGATTTGATTGTGGATGCCACCGCTGGGCACGAGCTCCTCAGCTTCATGGACGCCTTCTCTGGGTATAATCAGATTAAGATGGATCTTAATGACCAGGAGAAGACCTCCTTCATAACCGAGCAAGGGACGTAGTGTTACCAGGTTATGTCATTCAGATTAAAGAATGCTGGAGCTACTTATCAACGCTTGGTGAATAAAATGTTCCAAAAACAGATTGGGACAACCATGGAGGTTTACATTGATGATATGTTGGTCAAATCACTGAAAACAGAGCTCCACATCAAACACTTGGCAGAATCTTTCCAGGTCCTGAAGGAATACAAAATGAAGCTCAATCGCGCCAAGTATGCCTTTGGAGTTTCCGCTGGGAAATTTCTAGGTTTCATAGTTAACAGCAGAGGAATAAAGGCTAACCCAGAAAAAGTAAAAGCAATTCTGGATATGCAACCGCCATCCAACACAAGGGAGGTACAACGTCTGATATGAAGAATAGCTGCCCTAAGTCGTTTTGTGCCCAGATCAAGTGACAAGTGTCAACCCTTCTTTCAAGTCTTAAAGAGGGCCTTCCAGTGGGATGCCCAGTGTGAGGAAGCGTTGAAAGGTTACCTGAGCTCCCCTCCCATTATGGTAAGCCTGTTGGAAGGTGAGGTCCTTACTCTCTACTTAGCTGTCTCAAATTTCTCAACAAGTGCAGCGTTAGTAAGGGAGCAGAACAAAGCTCAGCAACCAGTTTATTACTGTAGCAGAGCTTTGAGGGGGGCGGAAGAGAGATACCCGAAAATGGAGAAGCTTGTCTTGGCTTTAGTTACGACTTCCAGGAGGCTTAGGCCATATTTCCAAGCTCATACTATCGAGATCCCTATAGACCAACCGATGAAACAAGTATTACGTAAACCAGAGACTTCTAGAAGGCTGGTTAAATGGGCCATCGAGCTCAGTGAGTTCGATATCAGGTACAAGCCAAGAATAACCATCAAATGCAAATACTGGCAGACTTCATTATAGAATTCACAAAAGGAACACCCATGGAGGCCACGCAGCTGGTGTCTGACCTCCCCACATGGAAATTTTCAGTAGATGGAGCTGTCAACGCCCAAGGCAGCGGTGCTGGCTTAATTTTGACCTCCCTTGATGAAATAAATGTTGAATATGCACTTAGGTTTGGGTTTAAGGCCTCAAACAATGAGGCGGAGTATGAGGCTGTTATAGCAGGGCTCAATCTTGCTCGCTCAATGGAGGCAGAACAGCTGGAGATCTGCAGTGACTCCTAGCTCGTGGTAAAGCAGATAGAAAGGTCTTATGAGGCCAAGGGCGAGACTAGAAAATGATCCTTTATCTCAGAAAGGTACATGAGTTGATCAGGAAGTTCGTGCAAGTCAAGGTTATACATGTCCCTAGATCGAAGAATTCTCGAGCAAATGCACTGGCGAGACTAGCAACGGCTTCACAGGAGAACCTGGATAGGTTGATACCAGTAGAGCATTTGGTGGAGCCATCAGTAAGAGTTGAGAAGGAAGAAGTGTTCCCAGTTCTTTCCCCACCAACCTGGATGGACTCCATTAGGGAATATCTTCAGAACGGAGCCTTGCCAACAGACCCTAAGGAGGCCGCAAAGATAAGGGTAAGGTCAGCCAAATTCTCTATTTTGCAGGGAAACTTATATAAGCGAGGATTCTCGATGCCTCTCCTCAAATGTGTAGGAGATGATGATGCTAATTACATACTTAGGGAGATCCATGAAGGAATTTGTGGTAATCATATCGGAGCTCAAGCACTGGCAGGAAAAGCCTTGAGGCAGGGATATTATTGGCCCACTATGCTAAAGGATGCCACCGATCTGGTTAGAAGGTGTAAGGTATGTCAGATACATGCCAACGTCTCTCATTGTCTACCAGAGCTCTTAACATCGGTGGTAAGTCCTTGGCCCTTCCAGCAATGGGGACTGGACATTCTTGGTCCTCTTACCACCAGCGTAGGGTAGTGTAAATTCGCCATCATTGGGGTGGACTATTTCACTAAATGGACAGAGGTGGAACCTCTAGCAACAATCACAGAGCAGAAGATTTAGAATTTCACATGGAAGTCTATAGTCTGTAGATTTGGGGTACCTAGAGCAATTGTTTCTGACAATGGGAAGTAGTTTGACAAACCTAAGTTCATAAAGTTTTGTGCAGAGCTAGGGATAAAGAATTATTTCTCGGCCCCAGCCCATCCACAGTCGAATGGACAAACAGAAGTGACAATCAGAACGATTAAAGAAGCCTTGAAGACTAAGCTCAAGTCTTTGAAGGGAAAATGGGTTGAATATATTCCAGAGGTGTTGTGGGCATACAGAACAACCCCTAGGACAGCAACTCAAGAAACACCGTTCGCTTTGGCTTTCAGAACTGAAGCAGTATCACCTGTGGAGCTAGGATTCCCATCCCCCAGAATTGAGTTCGCGGAGTCTAAGCACAACGATAAATCCCTCCTGCTAAATCTTGATCTCCTAGATGAAAAGAGGAAAAGAGCTCTACAACACATTCAGAGTTATCAGAGAAAGACCGCAAGGTACTATGACAGGAAGGTCAGGCACAGAAGCTTCAAGGTAGGAGATCTGGTGCTTATGAGGCTTTTACTTGCAAGAAGGGATCCCACGCATGGGAAATTGGGGCCAAATTGGGAAGGCCCCTACATTGTTTCAAGAATAATTAGGCCTAAGAACTATGAGTTACAAACAAAAGAAGGAAAGGTCCTACCTCATTCTTACAATGCCGAGCATCTTAAGAAGTTCTTTCAGTAAGTTTTCCTTGTAATGAAATTATTCTCAATAAAAATAGCAAATTCTTGATTCATCCTTGCATGGCTTCCAAAAATAGCTAAAGAGCTAACGATGAGCTCCTCAGCTCATAAATAAAAAATGAGCTCTTCAGCTCATAAAACAAAGATGAGCTCTTCGGCTCATAAAATACAAAGATGAGCTCTTCAGCTCATAAAACACAAGACGAGCTCTTCAACTCATAAAACAAAGACGAGCTCTTCAGCTCATAAAACACAAGATGAGCTCTTCAACTCATAGAATCCAAGATGAGCTCTTCAGCTCATGGAATATAAAAAAGAGCTCTACAACTAAGATGAGCTCTTCAGCTCATAAAGTATGAACGATGAGCCCATCAGCTCATAAAACAAAAAATGAGCTCTACAACTCAAGATGAGCTCCTCAGCTCATAAACAGATGATGAACTCTTCAACTCATAAAACATAAAGAACTCCAACCCACGGGTATGCAAAAAAAAAAAAAATGAAATCTTGTCAAAACCAGGATTTACAAACATTCAAAAGAAAAAGAAGGAGCAAAAGTTACATTGAAAAAAACAGGGTACAAGAAAGAAGTGTTCCTAGTTCTTTTTTAGCTGCTGCTTCAGCTCAGCAACCTCTCCCTTCAGGCGGGCGTTCTCCTCTCTCAGCTTGTTCCTTTCCTTTTCCGTCTCTGAGAGCAACTTCAGAAGCTTCTCGCCTGCTAAGGAAAACAAAACAGTGGCGATAGAAGAATCAGGTGAAGAGGAACCATCCCTCCTACGCTTCTTTGAGGACGCACCCGCATCCCCTTCCTCTTCGGAATCAGAGAAAGAGGTACAAGGAGAATCTGGGAAGAAAGAAAACTCCAGAGCAGTTGCCTCAGCGCCAAGGAAATAAAGGTTCTCAGGCATCATCAGATCCGAAAAAGGCATGGGATCTATGAGTAGTAGTTGATCTATGTTCATCATCTCTGGCAAATCCAAGTCAGGGGCACCTGCATAATGAAAACATAATGAGAACGGATTTTTACAGGATTTAGTCAAGATAGCTCTGCCTGAACATACCTATACGAGAGAAGCTCCCCCAGGAGCGTGGAATCCTAGTCCTAGAGCAGCACTGCTCGGTAGACCTCCAAGAACTCCCGGATGCGAAAAAGAAGCGTTGAGACCACCCTTCAGGAAGAGGAGGAAGGTCGAGAACCAAGGGGCGCAAGTCGAAGTGCCTCCACCAAAAGAAGCTGAAGCATGGGATTTCATCCCCTTCAATCTCATAGAAATAAAGGAACTCTGCAACAGTAGGGAATCCACTGTTGCCGTGTAGACGCCAGAAGAGGAAAAAGCTGACCATAGCAACCCAACCTCGGGGTGAGAGGCGAGAAACACACAAGTTATAGTACACAAGGACTCGCCCAATGGAAGGATGAATGGGAAGACGAAGGCCCATGTCCATGGCACCCTTGAAGAAGCAAACTTTCCCTCGAGGAAGGTAGTTACAAGGCTCATCAGAGGTCGGGATTCGTAGGGACAAGTCCAACTCAGGGAAGAACCGCTTTTTGATGTCTTCCAAGTCTGAAGGCTTCATCGTTGAAGGGGTTAAGTAACGAGAATGCCACTTCCAGTCAATCCCAAAGGAAGTGCGTTCTTTAAATTGGGAAGAAACAAGGGTAGCCATCAAGACTACAATGAGGCAAGAATGTAATCCCCAAGCTTCAAGAAAAGACTCTGAAATCTTTCGGCAAAGGAGGAAGAACTCCAAGAGGTATTGGAAGCTTTATAGAAAATCATGAGTTTTTAAGAAACTAAGAACCACACAGAAAGCAGAGTCGGCGGTCCTTTTGGTTTCCTAATTAATGATGGCAGTTACGGTTTTGGAAAACAATTGAATAAATGCAGAAAAAGATGAATCAGCACAGGGTGACCCCCTAATGCGATCAAAGTAATTGGAAACAAGTCTGAGCTCGACCCAACCTGAACAAAACTCGTCTCAGATTTCTTTGGGTTGAGGTCAGCTCGAATGGCTACCTAGCCTTTCCAGCACATCTCTTCGAGACTTCAGAAAATGGATTGGTATTTCTCAGGCTCATTTGTGATCAAAGTTCTCATGTATGTAACAACATGACCTCAGCAGATCTACCTTTGGAAGAACTCAAGCGTCAAGTTGCTTACTCTCTTTGCCAAATCCAGCAAACCTCTTGTCACCGTGAAGAATGCCAAGTCCACTACCCAATGCCCCCAGGGAGGAACAAAAAGCGTGAATAATAAGCTGTAGCATAAGTTATGAGGCCAACTTCAACTCCATGGGTTGTCTATATCTATCCAGGGAGAAGCTTCTCAAGAGGCAAGACCTCACGGTCCCAACAGCCCTCTTAGTTCTGCAATCCTTGGTAAAGCTTCTGACAAACTCAGTAGAATATTTACATCAAGGAGATCTAAAGGTATCCCCGAAGCAAAAAAAGGAAGGGGAACCCAGAGCACAACAATGAGCTCTCCAAAGATCAAACCTCATCAATTAAGACTATGCTCTGACTCTCAATTAGTCTTGGCAGGACTGTTATGGAAAGAGCTAAGTCCTTGAAAATGGCCCCAGACTTGACACGTCATCAACTCTTCTGTTCATCCAAGTTTGATAATCTTTCTTGAAATGGAGAACTAAGGTACTCCTCCAAGCAAAGGGAATGTAGGCAAAACAATGAACATAACAGTGACAATGACAGAGTAGACTGCATTGAAGAACAGAATAGGCAATGACAGAATAGACTGTATTGAACAGTTTCAAAAACAAAGTGTGTTCAATATTTACATCAATAACTCAAAAAGGCAACGTAGATCTACCCTAAGTTTTGGGCTCCTAGGACCCTGAAGATGCTGGGGGAAGAGAATATGGCAGCTCAACAGTCGGTGTACTTGATGGATTAGCAGACAAAGTTTCTAGTAGGACAACAGTTGAAGCTTCTAGTAAAATGGCAATCGAAATCTCTGGAATAGTCAGTTGTGTAGAGACCTCAACTTCAGTTAAAAGCCTTTGTTACTAGGTCAACATAAAAAGGGACAGCAGCAGGAAGGTCAGCAGGCATAGGAACTAAAGAGGCCTCAGAAATGGCCACGGTAGCAATGGGTTCAGAGGTGGGAACATTCTGAGCCAGGACCCCAGCCGGTGGGGTAAGCACCTCAGAACTCGTAGGAGCAGTATCAAAGGTAAGAGAGACCAAGACACCATCCTCACCTGCTGAACTAGGCGCCTCTGCCTCATTTTCAGCCGGAACCTCTACCTCCCCCTCAGCCGGAATCTCAAAGTTGAAGTCTAGATCAAGGTATGTTTCTTCGGCTATGTCCTGAAAAGCAATCCACCCTTTAGCCCACCTGGTAATAACATCATCCTTCACCTTAGCTATCAGGTCATCCTTCTCTTTGACAGCTGTTTTCTGCACCTCAAGCTCAACTAGAGTGGCATCGTGCGCCTCTGCCAATACACTGTATTCCCTTTCATCCCATTATAAGAACCTAAGGCCTCAAAGGTCTCCTGGATGGCCTTGACCCAGGCTTCTGTTTTGAGCCTGAGCTCTTTGGAGACCCTCTTAAGTTCTACCTTGGTCTTTTCACCTTCACTCTCAGCTCTTTTTTTCTCCACCTCCAAGTCCTTGATGGTAGAAGCTTGCCTAGCCACTTGTTCTTGGAGGTCTTGGACTTGAACATGAAGGTCACTATTGGCAAAAGACAGCTCTGCAACTTTACACTCAAAGGCCTTGGATGCCTTGGCAGAGCTCTCCAGGGAGCGGATTCGACTCAGCAAACCTCTCACATGTATAGCCAGCTGGGGAGAAATGCGATCAGAAATAAGGAATAACATAAAACGTCAAGCATAATGTGGAAGCTTAAGCAGAGCAATAACAAATACTTACAACAATGGTTCCATAGAGGGCTGAGTTAATGGAGCTCTCAAGAGGAATCGTGGCAGCCCTCAGAACATCAGAATCAGGAATGATGGAAGTAATGACACCAGCTGCAAGATCAACGTTATCGAAGAAAGAGTCTTCGTTCCCATCTACTTTAGGGGACTTCCCTTTCTCCAACTTGGAGTTCGGTTGGGATGGCTGAGAGATTTTCTCAGATGGTCCAAGAGGAGGAAAGGCAAACTGGAGCTGAGGAATCAACCCCAGGGCCCTCTCAACCTCAGACGATGAAGGTGAGGTCTGGTCTTGCGCGAGAGCTCTACCAGGGGCTTGCAGAGCCCCTTTGATAGGAGGGATCTCTGAGACTTGAGGGGGGCTCAATGGTGGAGCAAGTGATCCAGTAGTTGAAGCAGGAGAGCTAGGGGGCGCTCGCGATTTCTACATTTTAGCTTGGGTAACAGGGCTGCTACCGAAACCGACCTCAACCTTGCGTTTGCTCCCACTCCTACTCTTCTTCAGCTGAGCTACCTTAGCCTGGAGTTCTTCGGGGGTAGGCTCCATCAAGGAAGAACCTAAAGAATAAAAATGGGCAAGTTAAGAGGGAATAAGGGGGAAATGAAAATTTGAGGTGAATAGGGATAGGAGAACTACTACCTGCCACTTCAGCCGTAACAATTGAAAGAGGAATGAGAGCTTCGACAGAAAGATGAGTAGGGGATTCTATTATCACCCCTGGGGGGTTGAACCCTTGCTCTACAAGAACCCAAGGTTTGATGAGTTCAGAGTACTTTGCTGAAGCACACTTCTCTAACATCAGCAACACCTGTTCGTCCTCTGCACTGAGCTCAGGGCGTTCACCTGGGAAACAACATTAACAAAGCAAAGTTAGAGAGAGCCACTAAACCCGATCGCAATTAGTTTGGGCAAGGACTTACCTAGGTTATCAGGGACTGACCAGGCTCTAGGGATTGGAAGAGTGTCTGTTTTATCTGCAGAGTTATACTCCCATTGTAAGCCCCCTACGTAGAAGAATTATTTTTTCCAGTTCTTGTGGGAGCTCGGGAGGTCAGAAATAATTACTCTGGCCTTTGTTCGTTTGGAGATATATAAAAAACCCTCGGAAGCAGTATGCTTAGCGTTGAAAAAATACATGAGCAAGGAAATAGTGGAAACCCCAAGCTTGTGGATCTTAAAGAAAACGAGGAGACCCACCAGGACCCCCCAGAAATTAGGAGAGAGCTGAGCAGGACAAATATTGAAATGCTGAAGAACACTCTTTATAAAAAGGTGTAAGGGAAAGCGCAGACCATTCTCAAAGGCAGCCACGAAGAAGCAAACCTTCTTATGAACTTGGGAGACGTATGGGGTGAATTCGTCTGGACACCAGCATTGAACCCCTGGAGGGAAACCATAATGAGCACTAAAAACCTTCATGAGAGAAGGAGTGACCTCACTAGGGCCCACGAGCTCTGCATTTTTGAAAGCAGACCCTATGCCTGGAGCCGAGACACCTACGCCACTCACCTTGCTCTTGCCTTTGTCGGGGTTTTTGACCACTAGGGAGGAAGTTGAGGGAGGCTCATCGGTATGCACCTGAGCATCGACAGAATCAACGCCTGAGAAATTATCAATCTCCTCACCCACATCACCTAAATCAGAATCCTCTTCAATAGACCGATCTCCGAAGAGGGAAACAGAGGAAGGGGTAGCTCAAGAGGAAGCAGATATAGCTGGGCAAGAAAAGGGAAGTTTAAAGGACCTATAGAGGGGTGGAACCTCAGAAAAATACTTCTTGAGATCTCTGGGGTCGACACAACTGTGTGCGATAATGAAAATTCTAGCGGTGGAATAGGGGTCCAAAAAGAGGGGAAGACGACACAAGGAAAGGCCTCGATTCCTAAAATAACAGAATCGAAAAGTCCAGAAATGAAGAAACCACATCAGACTTGAGGGATCCAGAACGAAAATAGCAGGTAAGGAGCCAAGAACGTACCTAATCGAAGGCGAATGGCAAGCCAAAGTTCGAAGTAAGCAAGCCCCACGCACCAATTCGAAGGGAGATGAGATTCAGCAAAACCCTAGATTCGCCAGTAAATTAGGAAAGACAGAATCTGCTAGAAGAAGGAAGATGGAGAACTTGACAGAAGAGAATTCGAGAGGGAGAAATGGGAGCCGTTACTATCAACTCAAAGGCATTTAAAGCTAATTGTACAAAGTGGAGAACGTGCGCAGGAAACGAGGAGGGTAAATGATTACCTGTAACCGTCAAAAACCTATTCGCACGTAAACCGAGGTCGGCAAATGGAGGTTTGCCTTGATTGAACCTCAGCTCAGCCCCTACCCAAGTTCACTTGGACTAAGGGCTGGGGGGCAACTGATGGTACCAAAAATTAATTCTAAGTATGAGCTCATCCTAGGAGATCAGATCGGGAGGTCAGTTCGGAACTCCAAAGCTCAGAGGGCCAGAACCTGAGCTCACCCCATGCGAAATTATAGCCGAAATGATAAGGAAATGGCTGGATGACAACTGGTACCCCCGAAACCATAGTCAAGCAGCATTACAGGCGTAAAACTCTCAATTGACCAAGATCCCCTCCCAGAATTAAGGGGGATCCCATGGATGAATGACAAAGATCTCGGTAGAGATCTCTTAGGGTTAGGAATGACATTATAAGTACTGTACATTGCCCCAACAAGGGGGGAGAGCCAAATGGCATCAAAGAACAATCTGTAAACACCTTTTTGAATAAATATACACCTTAGGAGCAAGAGCCTCCATTATAGAGTGGACTAGCCGAGCTCATCAGCCGGTGAAACATTATATTTTCACTGTGTAACACACACCACATATCTGATTACTGGAGCGTATACCCACTAATTCGTCAGCCTTGTAGCTCTGATCTGCTCCTTGCAATTGCACTCAAACTCACTGCTCATTCATGCGAAATAACACCATCATTTTTCAAGGGCTTTACAGGTTTTTTTTTGTTTTTTCAAGTTTTTTTAATTACATTTTTGTTACATTAAAAATAACTTTTCAAAGTAAAAATATAAACACACACTAGTATACCAAAATACACACACACACACACTAATACACCAAAAAATATATATACACATACTAATACACTAAAGTACGCACACACTAATAAACCAAAATATACACACATATACCAAAGCGCGAGTGCACACACACACACATTAATACAACATAATACATACACACACTAATACAACAAAATACACACACACATAAACACTAATATATCAAAACATACACACCAAAATATACACACACATATTAATACACAAAACATACACACCCTATAATACACTAGAACACACACACACGAGAGATAATACATCGAAGAACACACATGCACACACATATGGGTATTTTCCATTCCCAACTACCATCACTCGTTACCACCATCAGCACCACCACCTCCATCTCTCGGGGTCCGAGGTCTAAGTATGGGTCGGGGTCAGATTTGGGTCCATGGTTGGGGTCGGATCCAGGATTGGGGTCAAGTTTGGGTGTAGGTGCCATCGTTCCGGGGTCGAGGTCCCAGGTCTAGGGTCAGTTTTCGGGTTCGGGTGCACGTCCGGGTCTAGGTTTGGGTTGGGTTCTAGGACTGAGTCATGGGTCCGATGTCAAGTTTGAGTTCGGCGTTTGGGTCCAAGTATGGGTTTGGGTCCTTGTCCACGTCTAAGTCATGGGTGGGTTTGGATCTGGGTCGAGTTTGTCCAGGTCGATGTCAAGTCAGGAGTCCGGGTTTGAGGTTAGGTCAAGTCCCATTCGTAGGACTATCCAAATATTGGAGTGAATATTTAATTCTATTCTAGTACTTAATTGGAATGATAATATACATTTCATTCTATTTTTATGTTCATTCCATTTTCACCTTCATTCCATTGTCATGTAAAAGTATTACCACGTACCAAACATAGAGTTAGTATATGTGTGTGAGTGCATTTTTTTTTTTTTTTTTTTGGTTTTTGGGGGTGGGGGGGAGGGTGTGTATATTTTTTTTTCAAATACTTTTTCAATGATGTTTTCTTTTTCTTTTAAACAAAAATTGAAATTTTATAAAATTTGCTTCTTTACTTTAAAAAAAATACTTTAAAAAAGCGTTACCAAACGAAAGCTTAGTTAATGAATTATTTTTTGTAGAATAAGTAATAGTCTAAAGAGATATTATGAGTAAGGTAGTTAAACCAATTGAACTACTCAAGTTTAGTTTAATTTTGTGTTAGTGAAACTTGTTCGTGTTATAAGATGAAGAATTGATTTATAATGTCCACTATGGACTAGGCTCGAATTTGATTTTTTTTGGTAATATAACTTATATAACATAGCAATGTGGGAGCCCCTAAAGGGATTTCATTTTTCTATTTTGAATTTCTTGTGTTCTTGAATTTTGTTTTACCATCTTCTAATTACTGGCTTCTATTAGTGACACTTTGAACTCCATCAATTTTATATTATTACTATCTATTTCTGAGTAAAATAAAAGGCTTTGTTCTGATTCTTTTTTTCATTCCTCTGGTGTACCAATAGTTAACATAAATTGCATATGCAAATTTATCGATACATACCCATTATAGATAGATTAGTCTGGTTTCTAGCTAGTCGAGCTCGGTTTGGATAAAATTCGATTAGAGTTTGGCTCGTGAACTTAAACAATTTTTTAAACTTGTTTAAAAAAACGAGCCTAAAAGGCTCGACTCGAGCTTACAAAGCTCGGCTCGTTTTTATATGTAAAATAATCGAGCTATTGAGGCTCGACTAGTTTAGAATGAGCTGAACTTGAACAAATTTTTAGGCTCGTTTAGAAAAACAACTCGACAAGTAGAGGGTGCTAATGAACCTGAAGTTTGCGAGCTTGAACTTGAACCTATCTTACTCGTTTTTCTAAATGAGCCTAAAAAATTGTTCAAGTTCAGTTTGTTTAGAATTCGAGCCGAATTCGAGTTGAGCCCGAGTGGCTCGAGTATTTTATATATAAACTACTCAAGTTTTGCAAACTTGAGCCGAGCCTTTTTAGGCCTAAAAAATTGTTTAAACACAACTCGTTTACAACACAAGTTTGAGCTCGAGCCGAACTCGAGTAGCTTGTCTCGATTAACATCCTGTCGATAGGCTCGATTTGAGCTCGCAACGCTCAGCTCAATTATCAGCCCTACGTAAGAGCCAACCACAAGGGGACATGTTTTAAACTCGCTCGGACTATAGTGGCCAATATTCGAGTTCGAGAGACTTGTCAACGCAAACCTAAACACTCTACAACAAAAAAAAAAAAAAATTATCGAAACAAAAATAAAATTATCGATACATAAATAAAATTATCGATACATAAAATTATGAGAGTAAGTTTTTGCTTTCGGTTTAGTTTCAGTTCTTGTTTCAATTATTGAACCGACCGAACATGATCAATTCAATTTTTTGTTTGTCCGTATTGTTTCTTTGGAGATCAAAAACTATCACTTTTTTTAAAATTTTCTTCTTTTTTGGTAATGCTTCTTTACAAAATTTTTTAAGAAAACATAGTTTTCTCGGAATAATAGAAATAATTTTAATTACTATTGTATACAAATAGCTATATGTATCTTATTATTGGGTAAATTACACCTTATCCCCTTAAACTATTATCCTTACTTTACTTTGCACCCTTAACTATAAAATTTCTCACATTATACCCTAAAATATTAGTTTTATTTCAGATCACTCTAATTGATAATGAATGTCAATTTTTGGACGATAAATGCACACGTGAGTGGTCTATACTGTCAATAAGTAATTACCTATTGCACATGTGCAGATTCAAGTAAAATACTTATCCATGACTCTGTCCCTCTAAGCTTCAAATTTTCTTCCTTTGGCTGATTTTTTTTTTCTTCCCAACAACAATTTTGTTGCAAAAGAGGTTAAATCAAGTGGCACTAGGCATTTGGCGGGAAGCTCTTTGCTGTTTCCATCTCTCCTTTGAAAAATTTTAAAGTTTGTCGTTATTTATTGCAGTCATATGAAATAAAATTGATACTTTAAGGTGTAATGTGAGAAATTTTATAGTTTAGGGTACAAAATGAAACAAACGTAATAGTTTTGGGGGGTAAAGTGTAATTTACTCCTCATTATCCAAATAATTTATTTATATATATGTCTTATGATAGATTAAATTTAGTGGGAATGAGTAAACTCGGATAAGACAAAAAAAAAACAGAATTACAAGAAAAAGCTTTATTCACAAAAAATACTTAAAAAAATATTGAACAAAGTGTTATCAAACAAGAAATTATACATGACCAAAAAAAAAAAAAAAACAAGAAATTATATTATAATATGTTAGTTAAGTATATGAATTTCCTGTTACTATGGAATCTAACTAAGATAAACCACTAATACTGTGTCTGTGATAATATAATTCAGAGAATTTAATATATTATGATTATTAGATTCATAGTGAACCTCATTTTATGTCTATTATTAAAACAAAAACGATGTCGTACCACTTATAATTTTTATGGGTATGTATATTAACTTTAGGGTGAAGATTATTAACTTTTGAACTCATTTATTTATTATTCAGGTTTACTAATTATTTTTTGAATTTTTTTAATATAATTTCGATACTGTAATATTTTCCTTCCCAATAACATTGCTGAAGATCAAATATACTCAATGCAACTATACCATTTGGAGTAATGTTAGTTGGATATAATTTATTTATTTAATTACTAATTTAATTACTTATAACTATTAAATTTATGGTAAATCTCAATATTTATTAAAATTCACAATTAGGGGTGTTAATCGAGCCGAACTTTGCGAACTTAAGCCTGAGCTTGCTGAACTCGTTTTTCTAAATGAGCCTAATAAATTGTTCAAACTTGACTTGATTAAAACTCGAGTTGAGCCCAGGCCGAATCTGAGTAGTTCGATTATTTTATATATAAACGAGCCAAACTTTGTGAGTTTGAGTCAAACTTTTAAGACTTGTTTTTTTATTTAAGACTTATTTTTTTAAACGAGCTTAAAAAATTGTTTAAACTCAGTTCGTTTAAAACAAGAGTCGTGTTCGAGCTGAATTTTATGAGAGTCGAGCCTTATCTTAATTAACACCCCTATTCACAATCAACAAAATAATTGTGATAAATTTAATCAACAAATTAAGTTAAAATAAGATTATTGGTACTCTCGGTGTAGGATCGAAAAATATTAAACACTCAAACATCTCTAACACACACAAAATAATTAACCAAGAAATACTTATGGACAAAGACAAAGCAAGCCGAAGCTTGCGGCAAGACAACAACCGAAAAAAAACACAGAGGAGCTTGGCTTTAACGTCAAACCCAAAAAAACCCTTCGGTCATAAAATTTTGGTTGCAACCCTCAAGAAGACTTAAAAACTTTAATTAATAAACTAATCATAAATTAACTTTAGTTAAACTACTCAAAACTAACTAAAATACTTTGTAGGCCAATAATTCTAAACCCATTAAAACTCTAATTACAAACTAATACCGAATAAATAATGGGCTAATTGCACTAGAAGTCCTTAAAGTATGTGATTTGTCTCATTTTAGTACCAAATATTTCAATTTCATCATTTTGGTCCCTGAAATATTGAACGTGTTTCTATATGGTCATTCAAGAAGACAACGTCCAGATTGTTAATGATTTTTTTATTATAAATTTGTCATGTAATAGCTAAATATAAACAAAAAATAATTTTGATAGCTTTTAAACAAAATTTGGATAGCTCTTGACAAAAAATTGTGTAATATGGATATCTTTTGACCAAAATTTAGATAATTCATAATCAAAACTGTGTAATTTAGGTAGGTATTTAACCAAAATTTTAGTAAAAATTTGGTCAAGAGTTATTTAAATTATTTTTTTGTCTATATTTAAGGATCATGTGACAAGTTTATGATAAAAAATCGTTAGCAATCTAGATACTGTCTGCTTGAGGGACCATATAGAAACATATTTAGTATTTTAGGGACTAAAATGATGTAATTGAAATATTAAGCACCAAAATAAGACAAATTTCATATTTTGAGAACCTTCAGTGTAATTAACTCGTAAAATAATTCTGTCAATGTCATGCACGTCAAGGTCGTGGCTAACTCACACTGGTTTACACGAATCACAAGGCTGAAAACGATTCATCAGCTTCTTGAAACGATCATGAATCTGCCACGTGTCACACAGAAGTTGTTTTCATGACGATTCCCATTTCCTGGAAAGAAAAAGCACCAGTAAGGCTACGACTTGACGAAGACCTGAAATGGACGAATGGCAATCCAAAGGTCATGCAAAAGTTTCCATTTCCGTACAAATTCCTTCTCTGTCTAGTCTCATAGTCTATCTCTCTCTCGTCCTTTTCCTTCCTCGCTAAGCTTTCCTCACTCTATTAATCAGTCCGCTCTCATTCTCAGTCCTCTTCGCACCGGAGTTTCATCGTTTCATGTGATCTCTCTCTCTCTAAAGTCTGTCTGGTTCTCTTGTGTTATTATTTATTGGTGATCGGTGGAGGTTGAGTAATGGCGACGCCGAAGGAACACGTAGAGGAGATACGGAGAACGAAATTCTCGATCGGTGGAGAGCCGAATCCGCTGACTGAAGATCTCCATCAGGCTGTTAAGAATCTCTCTGCTGAACTCTACGCCAAAGATGTTCACTTTCTTATGGAACTCATCCAGGTTTCCTATATTCATACATTTTTTCACATTAATTACAATTTACCACTTCCAACTTTATCTATTGTTGCAATCCGCTCCTAGTGGTTTCAAATCCTGTAACCTTCCAAGTCTCGCGTGGACTAAATTGACTGACAATAATGTTTGAAATATGAAAGTACCATTACACATTCCATCATTTCCCATATTCTTTCTTGAGATATCAATTCTATCCCCTAAAAAATAAGGAAACAGAAAAGGAAAAAAAAAATTACATCTGCTCAGCCCAACACAGAGACACTCTTTTTTTCAAGGGTAATTGTATTTTATAACAAAATATAGATCGCTCAAATTTCTCATGTCTAAGGGTATCTCCAATATTGATCCAAACTCAAAATCAAATTTGAGTAAAAAATTTGATTTGTTATAGACTGACAAACTCAAATTTAAAGTGGGCCAAACTCCAATTTAAAGGTAGGTGAGAATGACCATTGAATCTTTAAAAAAAGTGAAATTTGACTACCGCATATTTGAATAAATATTTGAGTCCTTGATTTGAGTAAAATGTTGAGTTTTCTTTCATTTAGTATAGGGTTGAGTCCAAGACTGTAGTTCGTTTTTAGTCTGTTTTTACTCAAATTTGAAATTTGACTAACGGTTTGAGTAAGGAGCGGAGATGACCTAACATACGCCACTTTTAATAATCCAAAATTAACTGTTGAAGTTAATTGCAAAATATTCAAACTTAAGGGGCTATTTGTTGAAAATAAAACCTGAAGGTGAATGGAAAATTATCCACAGTTGGATATTTTGTAATTAACGCTGTCATATGCGGTATATGAGCAATTTATGAATTTTGATATGCACACGCACGTTTTTCCATGTAGAATGCTCAGGAAATTTTACCTTTTCGGATCGTATTTTTGTAAAATCCTTCGTTGCTTCACCATTTTAGAGGACGAGATCTTACAATGGAGTGTTATTTGAGGATGAGATCTTAAACATATGACAATCTTCTTGAAGATGTTTCATAAAGCAAGCGACACACACACACCGTTTAGAGATTGAAAACAAGTAAAGTCTCTACAATCGATTTAAATGATAATAAGAGTACGTACTGTACCGGGTGATAAACCAAGACCAAACCAAGACCAAACCAAACCTTATGTCTCAATCATTTGGGATCGACTATACGACTTTTCGTCATTCATTTTGGTCATGCCTTGTGTTAAATATTTTTATATCTTTTATTATTTTGTCGTTCAATATTAATTTAGGTTTATCCTTCATCAAGAGAAATTCGGTAGCGATATATGTGTTGTAGAAGATTTTTAACAACAATTTGTACATTACAGAATGCTGAGGATAACGAGTATTTGGAAGGGGTTGAACCATCGCTGGAGTTTGTGATTACTTCCCGGGACATAACCGCCACTGGAGCTTTGGCGACATTGCTTGTATTCAACAACGAGAAAGGTTTTTCCCCAAAGAACATCGAGTCCATCTGCAGTGTTGGGCGCTCTACCAAGAAAGGCCTCCGCAAACGTGGTTATATTGGCGAGAAAGGCATGTCAATCACTATCCATTTTTGATTACTTGTATACTCTATAATATGGTTTTATTTTTATACAAAACATGCATGGATGGTTGGTAATAGGAGTTAACGTGGTTGACTTAAATCAAAAACTTAACGGAATTGTTACGACGTCCCCAAGTCATATATTGACGAATTAATTTTCGGCAAAATATATTTTTGGCCACTCAAATATGTGTTTTGTGTGTAGTCCTGTCAATAGATTGGATTCTAATCCGAATTCAAATTCGAATCAGATATATTATATTTCACGAATTTGAATTTGAATATACATATATCCGATCTGATTATGATTTAATCTAAATTATTTAAATACTAGTCATAACTCGTGCTTCAAGGCACGATGAAACATAAAATTTTAACGTTTAAAAAATTGATCCCACTATACTAAATTTAAAATTAGAGTAATACTACATGGACTTAACAATTAGACTTGATAATCACAACCATTGAATAAGTAGTGGGTCTCAATAAATGTTGGAACCCACAGTGAAATCAATGGTTGTAATTATCAAACCTACTTTTTAAGTCTAATTTTTAAGTCCATGTAGCATTGCTCTTAAAATTAATTTCTTTACTTACATAATTTAAAATTAATTTCTATCTATTATTTTCTTAAAAATAGCGTCAAAAGTTTATCAAAATGCATAACTCGACAATTTTTTTTCAACATGTGTACATTATTGTATATAGATAATATATGAAATAAAAGTTATGTTAAACTATAAATTAACCAAATATTAAATGATTGAACATGTGATATAATTGGGTGATGTGATTTTTTTGGGGGCAAAATGTGGAGGAGATAACGATTCAACTTGCTAGCTGATTTATTATATAGATTTCTGTATAAATATTAAAGAAATTATGTGATTATTTAAAAAAAATTAGTTGAAATTTAGATATAATTTGTTAAAATTTAATTAATCAAGTTATTTAGATTGAGTCGGCTTTTTGAATCGGTTTTCAGATTGTTAAAGGATGCGGATATGGATCACGAAAATAAAATCCGTTGGATTATCGGATCGGACTTTTCAATTTGGATTCAGATCAGTCAAAATTTTATCTATCGATACGCCTATTTGTGTTAAGTTTCGTTCCAATTTTTTTTCAATTGTGTCACTCTGATGCTTTTAAGTTTTCCATTTGGGTTTAGAAGTATTTCTCAAGAGGAGAGTATTTTTTTATTTAGGCAAGTGGAAGTAATCGTGTAATCCCTCTTATTTTTATTAGAGTTTGAATTTGAATTGCATATTCTCCGTGGATAGTTGTGTTTTTTGACCTAATCTTTGTGAGTATTTGATAATCCTTCTTTTCTCTTCTTCGTTTTCTTCCTTGCATCCCTGGTTCACCGGGTTATGGGGTTGACCCGCCTAGTCTGGCTGAGTTTCGCAAACACTAGTCTTTTGTTTTTGTTGTTACTAGGTTGCATTATGCTAGTACTTAGAGGTTTATATTGTTTAATTTTCGTCCATGTTCAAAGCTTTTTCTTTAATTATGAACTTCCAAAATTGAATTGATACAATTAACATAGGCACAAACTATTAGGCCTTAACAGTAACGGCATTAATGGCCCCTAGATATGATAGTCTTTGTCAATTTGCTTGTGTGTGTGTGTGTCTCCTTGGTTGAATGAAGGTAATATTTCCTTTCTCATGACCTCATCTATTATTGTTCTTTTTGTCATGCCTCCTATAATTTTGGCTCCTTTAGCTTTTAAAAAAGGAAAAATTACTAATAAGTATTACTTTTTCCTACAAATATCCATTAAGTACTATCATTTTTGTTTTATGTCAGTGAAGTCCTACTTTTAATGTTTTATTTCAGCGACGTCCTAATTCCATTATATTCAAATTTTACTCTTAACTTTTAGTTACCAAACTCTTTCATTCTTTCCAATATGTCACAACTTCGGTGACACTCTCGGTAGGCCTTTTCAATTTCTTTTTGTTTCTTTTGCTCAACAACGGTGATGTGCTTTTTTTTTTTTTGGTGGAGATTATATGTTGGAATTTTTTTTGCCTTTTTGTTCTCACTTTTCGCTCGTTGAAAAATTGTTAGAGCTAAGAAATACACCATTGTTGTGTATCAACTATTATTTAACTCAATTTTGTCTTTTTTTTTTAGAATGGATCAATTGTCATCCTTTTTTGATATGAGTCAAATTTACTTATTTTTTTCTAGAAATAATTTTGAGTTTTTATTGAAGTTATTGTTATAAACACATGGATGCTCAATTTTTGTTTAAATAATAATATTCACTTCAGTTGTGATTCTAAAAAGACAAAGCACAAGAATTCTCATTGTGACACTCTTCTCCATTGAGAATACATAGAGTCCACTGATTAAAAAAAAAAAAAAAGAATACATAGAGTCCAAAGCCCTCTATTGTATCCCATAATGACAATTCTAAAAATTATTAATAATTGAATTTTTCATAAAACTAGCAAGTATGCAATACATAATTTAAAACACAAAAAGTCAATGTATGAATAGAAGAAGACTAATATTATAGCCCCAATTTCTTAGGTCTTAATATTTATTAAGAGAAGGATAAAATTGGAACAAAATATAGTATTTATGAAATTTAGGACTTCATTTAGATAAATTACAAAGAGTAGGACTTCATTGATATAAAATAAAAATGATAGGACTTAATGAATATTTGAGAGAAAAAATAATACTTAATACTTATTAGTAATTTTTTCTTTAAAAAATCATTCTTCTAGAACTGGGCGTAAGCTAGTTTATCGTATATGTGGCCCAATGTTAAATTATAAAGTGGGTTTGCATCTTTCATGAAAGATCATGGTCATTCAAGGTTGGTTTATAAGGTTGAAGGACTTTTTTATCCATTGCCATTTGGTTATGAGTTTGATTCTTTAACATGGTATTAGAACTGGCTTGGAGAATGTCTGGGCAAAACTCAATTTCTTTTATTTAGTAACTTGGTATGTTGTTAACTTTCTCTACTTATTACCAATTGGTTTGGATTAACATGACATCAGATCTAGACCTTGTGTGGACAATGGATGAGATCTCTCACTCTTCTGAATCCCACAGTCTTCTTGTCTATTATACATATGTATAATTACATGTCATACATATGTATAATTATATGACATGGTCTGAACAAATAATTACAATCTTACACTCCTTTCTTTCAAATAATTACATGTTTAAAATATAAAATTCTGTTGGTTTTCAGTTTTCTGTCCAATTCAAGGAGCAGTCTCTCCACTCAGTTCTTGACTTATGACCAAGTCAAAAGAAACAAAACATACCAAACCATCATACCAAAAGGCTTCCCAAGCCCTTTCACCTCCAAATTGTTTATTATTCATATGTATAGATAGATTAGCCAAGTACTCCCACATTCAAAATAATTTAAATTGTATATATCCAAATAATTTAAAGAGTTTTAGTGATAACGCTAGAAGCTAATATAGGGGGCCTCTTGAAAATTATCAAGAAGTGAGTGTTGAAGAAATGGTGAAGACGAAACTAATCGCAATGTCACAAGCTAGGAAGCATGGATACAGATACGAGATATAGGTATGATACGATAAGGATACAGATACGACAATACCACAAAACCCCAAAAAATAGATATAGGTACAACCAGAATACGTATATAAAAACGTATATTTTATATTTGTACTATTATGTAATGACTTTATAAATATAATTTTTAGTGATTCTTTAACAATAATAAACATTAACAATTTTTTATTTTCAAAAAGCCAACTATTGTCTCACTATAGTACATCTACAAAGTGAACGTGATTAAGTAAAAGAATAAGAACCAACATTTAACTAGTTTGTTTGCTTAGAAGTATTTTTTACTAAGATTATAGTGTAATCAACTCATTTATACTCTTTGGACATGTGATAGTGAATAATATTTGGAAAACATACATGTGTCTTTAAAGTTATATGGATTGTTGTTGATGTAGTGCATTGTATGTGAAATCGAAAGGAAGCGGTTAAGATTAAAACTAAAAGTTACACGTACTTCTATGCGTATAGAAGTGTTCGTAAAATATCCATATATTTTATTTATTTTTAGATATGTTTGGTATGTATCTCGACAAGGATCGTATCCGATACGGATATGTCGACCATAACGAAGTATCTGTGCTTCATAGGTCACAAGTGATGATGCATGAACTAAAGTTATTGTACTTGAACTTGATATAATGGAGTTCGAAATTGCTAGTGATGACAAAGACAAAAAGTTACGATGAGGTGTTGATGGGTTCTCGGAAATAAGGGTGCAAGTTCAATATGTTAACCAGTTGTCTCAGAGTAAATATACAGGACAGTAAAACGAATATAACAGAGGGGGAGATGAGAATACGATATAAGTGGTTCATCTTAGTTGAGGGACTAAAAATACGTCTACTGCAAGGGAGTCTCTTGCTCATTGGGGTTATATTATTCAATCTATGGAGGTTACAAAAATGGTGTAGCTAGCTTAGAGCCCTTACAATATTTTAGTGTGTTGAAGACTTGATAGAGCAAGGGAAAAAAGATCCTTAACAGTAGGGTAACAGTGTCCTATTTATACATGCAACCCCTATAGGGTTTCCTGAGGCTCCTCCTTCCTTTCTGCTGATTATGTGGGCCCTCTTTTGTCCTGCAGTAGTCTCTGCCATGCGACGCCACTACTCTCGCCGTCTCTGAACGGTTATGCGCACCAACACGCCCAGTACCAGGGAGTGCATGTCTGTTATGGGTGTTAGAAGTGGTCCCCTTGTCCTTGGGACACGTGGCATGACGAAGACACTTTAAGACAGGCATTGGGCCGAGCTTCTTCCCCGGGGTCATATATGGCTGAGCTGGACCGGGGTTGGGTTGGGATCCAGGTCCATTGGTACTGTCGGGCCTTTTTCTTTGGGCTTGGTCCACTCTACCCTTGGTGTGGACATGCTGCGGGTGCTCCATCCGGGCCAGTACGCGAGCAGTGGTTTCTTGAGCTCATTGGGCTCTTTGATACTGGCGGCCCAAGCCCAAAATCTCATCCTTATCAGGTGTCAAGTACACTCACAGAAGAAAAGTTTATAGATAGAAAAGATGAGGAACGAAAATGCTTCTAGGTTGTTGATGACTTTTGATGATTTTGAGTTGTATCAATAATATTTGAAGCTTTTGATCTATGGCAATAACAAAGGAACATTAATAACTACGCCCAGAAAAATGTCGGCTACTATATGTTAGTGGGTAACCCAAAATTCACATTAACATTTACTAGAAGAAATTAATCTTAATTATAAAGTGGATGCAGACAAAAGTGCCATTTTACCCCGTTTCTGCAGGCAATTGAACTTTGAGGATGAGTTTTCTCAATTGGAGAGGGACAAATGCAAGGCATATTTATTATGTTTTTAGTATTAAAATTTAAGTATGAATATTTTTTTAGTCTTGAGTAATTAGGTTTTTTGTTCTACACTAACTTTAGGTTTATTAATTTTTTTGGGTTTATTAGAAATAATGTTCAAAGTCATAAGATATAGGGATCTATCAGCATTATTCATACTTTAAAAGGGTTTTCTAATATTTTCCCTTGTAGATTCGAGGATTTATTGCATAGTGCCTTATTGATTCAAGATCGTGGGTGATTGTTTTTATGTTGACAAACAAGGATTTCTTTGTATTATCATTCTCATTGAGTCATTTTATTTTGTATCAAAAGATTGCGTCCACCAAGCTTGGTTAATACGATTGAGGAGTTCTCTATACCTTTTGAGTTGAATGGTTTAACATGGTAGCATTGTTAGGTTTGGGGAGAATTTTTGCAAGACTCAATTCCTTTGATTTGGCAGTTAATTCTCCCAGTGTTTGTGCCTTAAGTTCACCTGGTATGTCTCTAAATTTATCTTTTGATTATTCTGCTTGTCTCTTCACGTGTGAATGGTGGTTGCTGCGTGTTAAAACTTGTTCGATAAAAAATCTCCTAGATTTATGTACGAGTCTTGTGGTGTTCTCTATTTATTGTCATTAGATAAGTTGGATGCCTCTAACATAGTGATATAACTAACTTGGCCTTTAAGTGTTAGCTAACCAAGTCTCTCATCAATCAAAACTCTCTGGTCTTGTTTGTTTATCTGTCACAGTTCAGTTTGTTAACCCACATACGAGCCTCTGTTGCATGTGGGGAGGATGTTAAGAGCTTTGGTACCATGTCCAAAGATTAGGGCTGCCTAACAGTTGGTTTATATGGCTGATGAGTGTTTTCACTAATTGCTAGGAAGCACGGATACTTCATAAATGTCGACACATCCGTATTTGATACGACACTCGTCGGATATTTGAGGTTACGTATCGGATACACATCAAACGTATCCAATAATAAATAAAATATATAGATACTTTGCAGATACTTCTATATGCAAAGAAGTATGTGTAATTTTTAGTTTTAATCTTTACCCATTCCTTTTGATTTCACATATGATGCAATACATCAACAAAAATTCATATGACTTGGAAGACACATGGGTGTCTTCCAAATATCATCCATTATCGCATGTTCAAAGAGTTTAAATGAGTTGATTACTCTATAATCTTAACAACAAATACTTATAAGCAAACAATATAGTTAAATGTTGATTTTTATTCCTTTAATTTATCACATTCATTTTGTAGATGTATCAGTGAGACAATAGGTAACTTTTTGAAAATAAAAAATTGTTAATGTTGTTTATTATTGTTAAAGGATCACTAAAAATTGTAGCTATCAAGTCCTTACATAATAGTATATATATACGTATTTCGGCCATACCTGTATCCTATATTTTGAGATTTTGTTATATCGCTGTATCCGTATCGTATCATATCTGTACTTCCTAGACTAATTGTCTCACTTACAGCTTGCTCTTATTTCCATCAATATGCTTGGAAATAAAAACTTTCTTTCTCTGATGCCTTTTACCTTTAAACTTTGTCTTGCAATTTTTTATTGGAAAAGCACCATATTCCCACATCTTTAACCAAGAGTTAAAGTTTTGTTTTGGTGTATTATTTTGGTTACTTAGAAATGGAGAAAAATCTCGAAACATTCGGAAATAATAGTGTGAATAAAAAAATTGAGAATATGTTTTCAAAATATTGGTCGAAATATACTAAAGTATCATAAAATAGTTCAAAACATTCCGAATCAATTGTGTAAATATGGTGTAAATATGCCAAAAAATCTTGCAACATTATGAAAAACCTCAAAAGTATTGGAATTACAATTCCGTCATTGGTTCGTTTGTCTACTTGAAAATGGAAACGTTTTGGCTGTTCCGACTGTTTCGAAACAAAATTTTGATTATTGTCCAACCAAACCTCTTGCCCCACCCAAAAAATGAGAAGGGAAAAAAATCTTTCACTATTGATTTTATTGAATTAAGTTAAACTAGAGTATTGGAAAAACTCAGATTATAGCAGGTTTAGCATTCCTGACAAAGAAAATAAAACTAAAAAATTCAAAGAATTCATGTCTCAATCACTGAATTTGGATTTTAGAATCTTACTCGTCATGATTTTCAAATACTTCTGTTGTGTCCTCTTTAATGATGATTTTTATACCTATCTTCAACTCTCTCAATCTCTCTCTCTAATGTGCTTTTGTAGTTAATATCATTTGATTTTATGTAGAGTTGTTTGTTAGCTTTTCTATGTGGTGGACTATTTTGGATGCCTTCAACCTGCCATTTTCTTCTAGAAGAATTTGGTCAGGAATGTTTTGTTTTATGCATTATACCGCCTCTGATACAACTTCTGTTAATTTGCAGGAATTGGGTTCAAGAGTGTATTTTTGATTACTGCTCACCCTTACATATTCAGTAACGGTTATCGGATAAGATTTAGTGAAGAACCCTGTTTGCATTGCAATGTTGGATACATCGTCCCTGAGTGGGTTGAGGAGAATCCAACTATTTCCCTTATCCAACAGATATATGGATCTGGTGCTGCCCTCCCAACCACAACATTAGTGCTGCCGCTGAAGCCTGACAAGGTGAAACCTGTGGAGCAGCAGCTTTCAAACCTTCATCCTGAAGTTCTGTTGTTTCTTTCAAAGATAAAGAAACTTTCAGTTCGTGAAGACAATGAGGATCCTAGACTGAACACCGTGAGTGCAATATCTATTTCAAGTGAGACAAATTTTGTTACAAGGAAGAATATTGATGCTGAGTCCTACATGCTTCATCTTTCCGCTGATGTGAATGATGATGATGCGGAAAAAGAATGCAGCTACCATATGTGGAGACAGAGGTTTCCTGTTAGGCTGGAAAACAAAGTAGAAAGAAGAATGGAAGTAGAAGAGTGGGTGATCACTTTGGCTTTTCCAAATGGAAAGCGACTTCAAAGAGGAACCCAATCTCCAGGGATCTATGCGTTTCTACCAACAGAGATGGTGACGAACTTTCCCTTCATAATTCAGGCAGATTTTCTTCTAGCTTCGTCCAGGGAGACAATCCTCTTGGACAACAAATGGAACCAAGGGATTCTTGACTGTGTGCCCTTTGCTTTTGTTAATGCACTGACTTCGCTTGTGAAAAATACCGAAGGTGCTCCAGTTTCTAGTCTGCCTCGCATGTTTGGGTTTTTACCACTCGACAGTTCTCCCTATGCACAGCTAAATGCAGTGAGGGAGTCAATTAAGACAAAAGTGGTGGCTGAAAGTATAGTTCCACGTGAGTCTTACAAGGAGCAGAAGATCTTCGATAAACCCTGTGATGTTGGTAGGTTAATGCCTGCCTTCTGGAAGATATTGAATAAGGCGAGGAAGCACGGGGTGAACTTGGATAATATCTCATCCCATGGAAGGTATATCTTAAGCTCTTACTTTGATAGAGAAAAGTACGACGACATATTGAAATTTTTGGAGGTGAGACATGTTGATGATGAATGGTATGCAAAATGTATCCAGAGTTGTAATCTTGTTCTCGGAGTATCAGATGATGTTTATTTAGAACTGTTGGCATTTCTTGCTGACAAATGGAAGTCTTGTTTTCACAAAACAAGCATTAAGAACATACCGCTTCTGAAGTATGTGGGTCATGACAGAGATGTGTCATTGGTACCCTTGCTGAATGGTGGTAGGGTGCTAGTATCCTCTGAGCGTAGTCACATCTCGTGGCTGATTGATTGGAACAAGGAATTCAGATGTGCAGCAGATCGATTTTTTCTACCCAAATCGACACAAGAAGCTATGGGGTTATGTTCTAAGAGACAGAGCATATTGGAATGGCTTCTAGACCAGGTGAAGGTTAGTTCTGTAAATGTGTATGATTATGCAATTCTCCTCACTAAGTCGCTCAACCATGATCGGAAGCTTGTTGTTGCCTATGCTCATTTCTTATATCACTCGCTCTCACAAAATTATCTGTCTAGGGGACAAGTTGATTATTTGTGTAGTATTATGCCACTTGTTGATAACTATGGGCGGGTGACCACCGGAAGGGTAGGGGTTCTTGTACCTGCTAATG
The DNA here is from genome assembly GCA_951799425.1 of Ilex aquifolium. Classification (NCBI taxonomy): domain Eukaryota; kingdom Viridiplantae; phylum Streptophyta; class Magnoliopsida; order Aquifoliales; family Aquifoliaceae; genus Ilex; species Ilex aquifolium. Next base: position 10,953,169 of record OX637410.1, on the reverse strand, counting down.
GAAGCAGATGGGTGGAGCTGATTGGTTCAAATCCATGGAGAGCAGAAGGTTATGTTGAGCTTGGAGAAGACTATTTGCGTTCTGGCATCTATGTAGGTTTACCAACACTTGAAAAAGAGCTTGTTAAATTCCTCAAGGCGCATGTTGCAGCTTCTGACATCCCATGTCTCTCCCCTCCCAATGCTGTAGTTCCTACCTTCTCTGCTCCACTGACAAAGCAGAATGTATTATTGCTGTTGGAATGGATTCAGTATTTGAGAAGGTATGGGATACGCATTCCGACAAATTTTCTGACCTGCATACAAGAGGGAAGCTGGCTGAAGGTTTCTCTGAATGGCAGTCCTGCCTACAAGCCTCCATCACAGTCATTCGTACCTGACTCATCATGGGGTGACCTTCTGCAGAATGGATCGGTGCTAGTTGATATTCCCTTAATTGATCAAGATTTCTATGGTGGTAAATTAAATGGCTATAAGGAGGAGTTAAGAACCATTGGCCTGATGTTTGAATATAAAGAAGCATGTCAATATATAGGGAAGCATCTCATGTCTTTGGCAGCTTCCTCAACTTTAACCAGAGGCAATGTGTTTTCAATACTGAATTTCATCAAGTTTCTAAGGGATTCATATCTTTCTCCTGAAGACTTTGTCAAGGCTGTTAAAGAAGGCAGGTGGCTAAGGACTTCCCGAGGTGACAGGACTCCAGGTGGTACAGTTTTGTTTGATCAGGAGTGGAAGGCTGCATCACAAATCAGTGATATTCCATTCATTGATCAAGACTATTATGGCGAGGAAATTCTCTCTTTCAGAACGGAACTCCAGCTAGTTGGGGTGGTAGTTGGATTTAATCAAAGCCACAAACTTGTGGTCGACAACTTAAAATCTCCAGCGCGCATAACTTCTCCGACAGCTGAGGGAATTCTTTTAATACTGGAGTGTATACGTCATTTAAGATCGGCTGACTAATTTGTTCAAGCACTCAAAGATAAGAAATGCATCAAGACAGAGATGGGCTTCAAATCTCCAGCTGAATGCTTTATGTTTGATCCTGAATGGGCTTGCCTTCTGCAGATTTTTAACAGCTTCCCACTTATCGATAAAAATTTCTATGGAAGCAACATTTTATCCTACAAAAATGAGTTGAAGCAACTTGGTCTGGTGGTGAATTTTGAGGAAGCAGCCAAAGCATTTGCTCACGTTTTTAAGAAGCAAGCTTCACTATTTTCCATCGGAAAAGGTAATGTTCTTTCACTTCTGGAATGCTACAGAAAGCTAATGAGAGCAGAAACCAAATTTCCCTCAGATCTTCAGAACTGCTTTAGTGAGGTGAAATGGTTACGAACTCGCCTAGGTGATTATAGAGCACCGAAAGAGTGCATTCTGTTCGGCCCTGATTGGGAGTCCATTTCTCCTATTTCTCGACTTCCTTTCATTGATGATAGTGATAATTACTATGGAAAGGGCATCCGTGAATATGAAAAGGAGCTTGAGAGTATGGGAGTTGTTGATGCTTTTAAAATTGGTGCGAAGTTTGTGGAAGCCGGCCTTTATTTACCTCAAAATCCCAGCACCATAACTCCCGCGAATGTATATTCATTGCTGGAATGCATCAGGAATTTACAGCAGGAACACAATGGGTCTCCATCTGAAGATTTTTTGAAAAAACTTGGTAAAAAATGGTTGAAAACTCATGCAGGCTACAGGCCTCCAGTTGAGTGCTTGTTGTTTGATTCTGATTGGGGTTCTTTCTTACAGCGCCAGGATGGACCTTTCATTGACGAGAAATTTTATGGCTCCAATATTACAGCCTACAGGAAAGAGCTCAACGCTATTGGAGTCACAATTGACTATAAATATGGTTGCCCATTGCTTGTCAAGTTCCTTGATCACCATTCCAACTTTGCAACTATCAATCGAATTTATAGTTATTTGTGTAAATTCAATTGGAAGCCACATGATGAGGATACCAAAAGAATTTGGATCCCAAATGGAAGTGACAATGGAGAGTGGGTAGGCGCTGGAGAATGTGTTCTTCATGACAAAAATGATCTCTTCAGTTCGCAGTTGAATGTACTGGATAAGCACTATAAACAGGAAATACTGAACTTCTTCTCTGGAGTTTTGGGAGTTAAATCCAGTCCTGTTCTTGATGATTATTGCAAGCTTTGGAAGGTATGGGAAGATTCTGGAGACGGATTGTCGCATGCTGAATGTTGTGCCTTTTGGGGGTTTGTTGTAAAGCACTGGAATTCCAAGACAGAGGAAAAACTTACCCAAAACATGTCAAAAGTGCCTGTGTCAGGTTCAGATGGAATTCTTCTGGTTGACAAGCATGATGTTTTTATTGCTGATGATCTTTATCTGCAGGATCGTTTTGAACAGGCTTCTGCTCATCCACTATTTGTCTGGTATCCTCAGCCAAGCTTGCAATCCTTGCCTCGAACAAGGCTTCTTGAAATCTATGGCAAAATTGGCGTCCAAGCTTTATCTGGATCTGTAGAAAAGGAACTATCGGATCTGGAAGATGTTGGACTTGAAGAAGTGGATTGGATGGATGCCTTTTATGGAAGTGGCATATGTAGGCTCATTCTTGGCTTTCTTGCTGATCCTGCTCTCAACATGGAAGCAGAGAGGAGGCACGAAGTTGTCAGACGCCTCCTCAATGTTGATGTGTTCGAGACAGTTGAGCCAATTACAGTAGGATACAGTTTATCACTTTTGTCAGGAGAAATTTTTAATGTGAAAGCAAGTCGAATGATACGTTGGGAGAGAGAGAGTTCAAAGTTTTTTACACAGAAGAGGGACATGTCAGGTGGATATAAAGAGCAAATTGAATATGCTTCATATTTTTCCGAAGTAGTGGCTGAGGGAGTGCTGTGGGAGGATGAAGATCATATATACCAGCTGGCTGAACTGATTAAGTTGGGTTGTCTCCTTGAGTTTGATGACGAAGCTATTGCGTTCTTGATGAAAAAGAACAATCTTCAGATATTTTTGGAGGATGAGGAGTTTCTCTCTTCTGCCTTCACTTCTGATTAGGTATGTTATGGACTCTTACTATTTTAAAGTTTTTATCTGACAGGATTTCTGAATGAAAGATTCAGTTTCTTTTGTTCAACTTACTAAGGGAAAGGGAAGAACTCAGGTTGTTGTCATTGGGTTGAGAAAACGTCTTTCAATGACTTGATCCACCCGCCTAATCCCTTTTCTCTTTGGCTGTTTTATTTGAATATTGTAATAATGGTGTGCTACTAGTGTGAATATGTAAGAATGGACCCATTTCTATGGGGCTGCTTGTCGTAGTTTAATCGATTGTGAACGTTATTTTCCGATGGCTCTTGCTCTTGTTTCATCCTTTTTACGCCTTCTCTTGGTTGCAATATCTAACATAATGTTTTCATCTCTTCTTTCCTGGCTCCAATAATATTAGACAAATAAACATGTCAACAAGCTCTTCTCTCTCCCAACACCATCTACCCCAAATTTTCTTCTTCCTCTTTAACTGAAATACGATGTTTTAAATTTGAATAATCCACACTTGCTCAATTGTCAAGGGTCTATTTGAACTTTGCAAGTATTATAGAAGGAAACATAACCAATTCATTACAACCTTTTCCTTGGCATAATGGTCTTATGGTTCTGTTACAAAGCTTTAGCAGATGTCTGTATTCATGGCGTACAAAGTATAGTCATCTTTCAAAGGTTGAAAAAACAGTATCTCGTGGAAAGGTTCCATGGTTCCAGCATTTCTCGATGCATTTCTTTGGAGTCTTTTGAAAGTCAAATTATACATTTTAAAGGACAAGTTGTAATTAATTGCGGTTATTCATGATCAATTGAATTTGTGATCCAATATAAATAACTTCAATCAGCTATAACTTGATCATTATAAATAATAAATTTTGGTATAATATAAAATAAAAAATTTGGTATCATCTATATATATTTATACTAATAAGATAGAGTAGCTTTCAAATTTTCTAAATTGAAATCAATTCTCCCAGTTTAGAAAAGCAGAACAACGGTTAGGATTTGATTGAAGTTTAAGTACGGTCCAGATCTCATCTAAACCCATCTAATTAAATCAAATGGCTCACAATCCATCCCTCTCAAATCCCAAATCCTGCCCAACTTTACCAACACGCACACGCCATCCCAATCGACTACGCCTCCTTAGGCATCCTCTGTCTCTCTCTTTCTCTCTCACATTTTGCCATGGCTTTAGCGCCCAACCCAGTCGCTCCTCTACCTTGATCACCCAGGTACCTCTCTCTCTCTCTCTCTCTCTCTCTCTCTCACACACACACACACACACCCTTCTTTCTCACGACTCACACATAGACACACACTAGCATACACAACCTTTATGTCTCACGACTCACACACACACAGATACACACCAACACACACACATAGATACACACACATATCTTCATCTTAGGCACAGAACACACCATGGCTCAGTAGTCCACCACCGGTGAATCCACCAGAGACGATCACCCATCCCAGATTAGATCATGTCTCTCCATTTTCTCTTTCTCTAGTAGCGTTCTCTCTCTGTCTCTACCTCTCTTCATCTCACCCACACAATACACATATCACTCACGCACACACACAAACCCACAACACACACAATGCACACACACACACACATCAACGTGCGCACACACACACAAACCCACAACACACATCAACGCACACACGCACAAATAGAGAACACGCACACACACAGGAGTTGGCGGCAAAAGTCGAGAATGACGTGTTTAATTTAGGTTTTTATACACATATACACACATCATTTGGATGTTAATTTGGCTTTTCGAATGATGGGGTTTTTAATTGGGATTTTGAATTTTGTTGTTTATTTTGATTTGTTTGGATGAAATTGAATGTTGGGGTTTTGATTTGAACTCATTTTGCCTATAGCGCATTCACAGCAAACATCTATACTAAATGGTTTAGGACTTTTGGAATTCATTCCATGCTTTCTTTAATTTCGTTGTTGCTTAGCTTGGTGTTCATTTGGAGTCTTTTGACCACTCTGAAGGCGATGATTAGCTTATAAGGGTTGTTAAATGACTTAAAAATTAGGCCGTGATGGTTTTTCATAAGCTTAAAGTACCATTAAGGGTGAAGAATGAAAAAAAAAGAGGTACCATTAAGGGTTGGTTAAAGAAGAGGACTAAATTTGTGGAGACCTTTGAAATCGAGTAAACTCATGCAGAAGCCTAGGGTAGGATTAAAGGGAAGTTTTGCAGCAAGTAACATATAATTTATGATATCTATACTAATAAAATAGAGGTAATTTCAAAATTTTCCAATTGAAATCAACCATCCCAATTTAGAAAAGCAAAAGAACGGCTAAGATTTGATATAACTTTAAATATACGGTTCTTTTGACCAATCCAGAGTAGTTTTGAAAAAAAATTCCCAACTAAGGGTTGGTTTCAAAATAATTCCCAAACCCAGGCACTTTTTAAAAACGTCAGATGGACTGACGTTTTTACTTAAAGACGTCAAATGGACTGACACCTATGATTTCATGAATTCAGCCCCAGCAAACAATATGTAGGCTTCAATGTTGTATGGTACTCCAGCTTGGTACAATGCAGCACTTAATTCAATAAATAGCATCAATGCTCTGAGTTACATGAAACTATGCAAGTCAGAACATGCCTATAAATAGCATCACCATGATTTTCTTTAGAAATTCAGCACATTTCATGGAACTAATGATTTTCTTTAGAAACTCAATAATCAATACCCAACTCAATAATCAATAATCAATAATCAACAATAATCAACTCACTGATAATCAACTCACTAATAATCAACTCAATATTTCAATATTTGAAATCTATTCAATAATTCAACTCAACTCAATAACTCAGTAATCAACTCAATACCTCAACAATCAACTCAATACCTCAATAATCAACGCAATACCTCAATAATCAACTCAATACCCCAAATCCAAGCACCACCACCATTTAAAAGAATCAGCTCAAATGCTTATGTCATAGAAAACAGCCCAGCAATCACAGAAAACATATTTGCGCAATTGCTTATCATCAAAAATTTCCACCAACAGTCAATCTCTTTTTTTGAAAAAATCAAAACAAACCATCAAATCCTAATACAAATAGACAGCACAGCATGAGAACAAAAATGAACTCATCAAATCACACAAAAACTACGAAAAAACCAATCAAAAGATCTAGCAAAGCAAACCCAATTGAACCCAATATCCAACTCAAAAACACAATTAATAATCAACTCTACTCAATTCCCAACTCAATAACACACATATATTCTACCTTCGCTCTTTCTACCTCTGCCGACAACTCAATTCCCATACCCAACAAACAAAAAAAAAATAAAAGATTTACACAGCAGAAATTTTTTCACCGGGATCAATAATCTAATCAAAATTGGTAAGGTCAAACCACAGAAAACAACTTAATACTCAATACCCAACTCAATAATCAATAATCTATAATCTAAAATCTACTCAATACCCAACTTAATAATCAACTCAAAAACTCAACTCAATTCAATAATCAACTCAATAATCTACTCAATACCCAACTCAATAACTCAATTCAATAATCAACTCAATAATATACTCAATACCCAACTCAATAATTCAATCAATAATCAACTCAATTCAATAATAAATATTATCATACAATTTCAATATTTCAATCATTTCATATAAATTCAATAATTTTCAGCAAAAAAAAAATAAGAATTCTCACCTAATCAACGGTGCAATGGAGGCTGATGGTGGTGCTTGGATTTGGGGCCGCGATGGTTGGGTGGTGGTGTGGTCGTGGATGGTCGTCGGTGGGGCTGGGTGGTCGTCGGTGGGGCTGGGTGGTCCTGGGTGACACTGGGTGGTCGTGGTGGCGTTGGGAGGTGCTGCGATGGTGGTGGCTGGGGCTGGGTGGCGCAGGGTGGTCGTGGGTGGCGCTAGGTCGTTGTGGGTGGCACTGGGAGGTCGTGGGTAGCACTGGGTGGTCGTGGGTGGCGCTGCGTGGTGAAGCAGGATGGTGGTGATGGTTCTGCGTCGCCTGACTGAGCGAGGGCTCAAATGGGGGGGGGGGGGGGGGGGGGAAGAAGAAAAAAAGAGAGAGGAGGGAAAAATGGTTTGAGTTAAAAACGTCAGTCGTACTGACGTTTTTAATTGAAACGTTGACGTTTTATTAAATTTGTAATCTGATCTGTTGGGCTTAAAAACGTCAAACGGACTGACGTTTTTCGCTTAAACGCGTCAGTCCATTTGACCTCTTTAAGTAAAAACTTCAGTTTGTCTGACATTTTTAAAAAATACCTGGCTTTGGGAATTATTTTAAAACAAACCCTTAGTTGAGAATTTTTTTTCAAAACTATTCTTGATTGGTCAAAAGCTCGGTTCAAATCTCATCTAAATTCATCTAATTAAGTCTAATGGTTTACAATCCATCCCACCTGAAATCCAAATCCTGCCCAAACTCGCGCACGACTAGCACGCACAGCTCCCATCAACAATCAATACCATGCTGCACGCCGCACCACTCTCTCACCTCTCGCTCCTCTGCCGGAAGAAGACCCAGGCATCCAGAACCCCTCTCTCCTTCTGTCTCCCCGATCGTTCCTCTGCCATGGCCCAGGTACCCTCTCTCTCTCACAAATCACACACACACACAGAGTAGAACACACAGACACACACCAGCACAGTTGCATACTCTCTGCGTTTCTCCGTCTCACGACTCACACACACATTGCTCTGTCTCACAACTCACACACACACACACAGAGCATTGCAAACCTAGATCTAGATCCCACCCACCAGCTAAAGAGCAACTACATATTTTTGACTTTTTCTTTGTGATGAACTTTTTGTGCTACCAGTTGGGTAGCCGAAAAACCTGTGATGAATTTTTGACGCCACCAGGTGTTTGATGAAATTTCTCCATGAGCTGTGAACAATCACAACAACCACTACAGCCCTATAGTCAAAACCCAAAATGCATGAATACATTCATATCCACATAGCACATATACATCATATGTAGCAGACATAAAGCATCCGTTTTTTTTGTTTTGTTTGTTTTCTAGTGTCTATTTTTATTGTACAATGACATATCAGCTGATAGCTTCGCTTTGGTAAAGACTTAACAACTGATACGTGCATGAAAATGCTTCCAAAGGGAAGCAAATTTTGATGTTTCTCGACTACGATGGCACACTTTCCTAGATCGAGCTTTCATGGATAAAAAGGTGTTTGATCTTATTCCATAGTTATATGTTTTTTAAGTAATGTTTTGAAATTTGAAAATCTGACTTAATTTTTTATATGTATTGTGTTACTAAAATTTCTTTCTTCTCTCTCTCAGATGAGAAAACTTGCTGGATATTTTTCCATTACTGTAGTGAGTGGAAGGTGCAGAGACAAGGTACTTTTTTTTTCTTATCTTCTCCTTCTTCTGAGCAATTAAATATACCCTATATTTGTCACCAAAAGTTTGGTTTATAGCTTGGAATAATTGTTGTTTGATGATAGGTATACAACTTTGTACGATTAGCGGAGTTGTACTATGCCAAAAGCCATGGCGTGGACATAAAAGGACAATCAAAAGGTTCTAAATATGAGAAAGTGAGTCAGCTGTATTTTCATTGTCATAACATCTTAGTCTATTCTTTAGTATTAAGTTAATTGGTACTCCACATGATTATTAATAGTGATTTGTTTAAATTTTTGTCATGTTTCATATTAATAATTCTCAGGATACCCAAGCTGTGCTCTTTCAACCAGCTGGTGAATTCCTTCCCATGATCGATGAGGTTATTCTTCACTCTTCAACTTATTGAGTCAATTAAAATAAATACATTTTACATTTGCAAATCTAAAATAGTATTCTCCAAAATATCAGTTTCCAGTTGTACCAAGCTTTGTTGGAGACAACCAAATCTACTCTGGGTGCTAAAGGTGGAGAATAACAAGTTTTGTGTCTCATACATTTCCGTTGTGTTGATGAGTTGGTATGATCTCTCCCATTCACTATTTAGTAGTTATATATAGCAAATATAAATTACTCCATGCCTGAAAACACTTTGTAATACCAAAAATTGATTTTTTTTTTTTAATTATGCAATTCATAATGAAAGTGAACAGAGAAAAAATAAGCAATAGGGGAGAGAGAGATGTGGATTAGTGGAGTTGATTATCATTGGGAAATGTGTTAGACGAGTTAATATTTTTGAGAAAAAAAAAATTGGAATGAATTTTATATCATTTGATCAAAGTAGATGAAAATTGAATCAATCTTGATTGTTGTTATGCTTTTATAAGTATAGAATTCAACTTACAGCTGTAATATTAAATAGATAGTGTATTAATCAGTATTGTTAATATTTTAATCCATTCATGATAAACATTGGTCATTGTCTACTTTTATACCGGGACCAAGGATGGTTAAAAAGTAATTGTTTATTTAATTTAATGTATCATAATAAACTAGAGGTTGGACAGTATGGATTGTTTATTTGCAATCCAGTTAAAGCTATCTCAAACCAAGGACTAATTTTCATTTCCTTACCTTCAATTTGGACAATATGGACGAGAGAATTTGACTTTTATTTTCTTTCATGATAGGAGCTAGCTCAGCCAATAATGCTAGAGAATCAGGGAGATCATCATTTTGATAAATAAACTGAGAACTCTGATGTTTTAGTCTTTGGACTGATATTATTTTATAAATTTACTTTTACGTATATTGTTTTTTCTAGCTCTTTGATTTTATTTCAATATAGGAATCAGTGAATGAGTTTCATGTGGTGTATGTTTTTGTGATGTTGATAGCTAAAGCTATTTTTTTGGTTTGGCTTAAATGTGTTCTCAAGTGATAATCTTTTTTGTTTTGGTCTAACCTATAATTTTCATCATTGTGTGTTCCAGTTCACTACGTACCCATGTTGCTTGATGGAGCCAAGTTTACTTCAACGAGGAACAGAGATGAACCTTGCATTTTCAAGCTTTGAGTGGTCAGTGAATTCTTGAACTCTGAGCAAATTTTTTGCTTATAAAATTGTGTAAATATAATCGGTTGACTACTTTTACATTAGTTACAATTCAATGCCTTTTGATTGAGCATCTCACTCTTATTCAATTGCATTTTTTTCTTAATATAAGACTACCTAAATTAAAGTCTACTGTATCACAAGTAAAGTCTAATGAGGTTTTTGTTTACGCCATGAGGTTTGCTTAATAAAGTTTTTGTTTCTGCCACTTTTGTTAGTTGGCAATTTATGGTGTTGTGGTCATTCATTCATTGTTCGTGCAATTTGGAATGGTGTTTTCTAGCATGGAATTCCTTTCGATTATGTATTGAACAAATGCCACATCTTTGGTTATGCGCATGGTTAGTTTGATGAAATTTCTCATGGAAACATGGTTATTTGGATTGAATGAACAATAGGCACACTTTTGATTCTTGATTTTCATAGTTTAATTTCTTTGGTGCTAAGCTTTAAGGGTTTACAATACTACTTGATTAAGAGGAGGATAGGTGTGTGTTTAGAAGGTTGATGAGTCCATCAAAACAGTGCATTTTACAGCGGGAATGGGGGGACATGAGTTATGGGTCCTAGAGAAAGAATGCAATGGTGAATGTGTTGTCGGTGACCTTGATAAGGAAGGAAGCATCAATTTCATTCGATAACAATTTTATTGTTTTGTTTTATTAGAAGTTAATTTCAATTTTATTGTTTTGTTTTATGCAAAATTTGTTCTTTCTCAAATTGAGGTTTTTCATGACATCGTGTTTCTCACATTTCAAATTTGAGTTTGTTCATAGGATTGTAGTGTTTTGATTGAATATTATAATTGTTAGTCGTATTTGATTTAATGGTTATGGTTTGGGTTTGTTTGGGTTTTTTTGAAGTCCATCAACGCACGATTGTAGTCCATCATAGGATTGTAGTCCATCAACGCATTGAGTTTTTATTTTTTATTTTTTGATTAGTCATCGTATGAAGAGTTACTTTACTTTAAGTTTGAAATAACAACTATTTTGCAAGGTGACATTGTACAGAGGTGCGGTGGTGGAGTTTTTGATTGTGGTGGCGTGGATGAAGTATTGTGAATACAAGGCTTCAACGGTTTGAGATTTTTGATTTGGTTAGTATTACACTCAATTCGGGGCTACAGGAGTAGCTAGGGACTGCAAATGTAATTGTGGAAGTTTTTAATGTTAATTTGGGTGTTAATGAGCTTTTTCATTACATAGGGTTGCAATATAGTTTTTAGTATTTTTGATTTAATGTTGCATGTTATATTCATGCAATAAGATTTGTAGGATTATTATGATTGAGATTATGCGTTAAATGATTGAGATCGTATGTTGGAATTTTGTTGGGTAATTGATTGTGATTAATATTATGTGATTGAAAAAATATGTGAAACTTTGATTCTGATTTTCGATCTAATGAATATGTCATGCGCCTTGATCAAGTTATTGGTAACTTTTGATAATTCACAAGTTCATGGACCACATCGAGATCTAAGGTACTTAATTCTCAAGTTTTGGCTACTTTTTTTGATTTTACATTTTTGATCTTTTATTCAATGTTAGGTGAATGTTGCAGGCAATGAAGCAGTTGTGGTTACGAAGGGGTTGTGAGATGTTGGCAGTGTGAGAGAAAGATAAAGGGAAGAAACGAGAGTGGTATAGGTATGCTTCTACCCTGTTGTGTTCATTGCCCACGTGTCGTTAATGGGTTTTGGATCTTTCATTGCTCATTTAGCTTTGTTGGTTATTTGTTTATATTCATTTTGCTGTTTGGGTACTCTATGAAAGGTGGTGATAAGTGAAAGGATACAAAAGCGAAACCAAAGTGCAGGATGTTGCATTGGCAGATAAAACAACAATTGAAATCAAACGTTGGGGTTGCATGGAGAAAGCTTTTTACGCCATGTCCTCGGGTAGGATTTTCGTTTTTGACTTGCATGGTTATGATTTTCTCTTGGTTTAATTGCACAAGCTTTGCAAGAAAAGAATAAAGGTTTAATGTTTGGAAAAAGAAGAAGATATAAACACTTGCCTAGCTAAATATTGTCATACTTACGACAAGTTAAATGGGAGATACTACTTGCTTTGTTTAGTTGTATAATGTCTTCTTAATACCCATAGAGAGCTTACTTAGAAATGGATTGTTGGTTCGGCTTGGTATTGGAATATTATAATTTGTCATTTCATTGGTTTTGGTCTAATGCAAATCTTTTAATCAACTGACACGATTCTCATGGAGTTAGATGAATTCGAAGAGCGCTTAAAGTAATTAAGGGTAACTCTTTCTATGATACAACCCTTATTACTAAGACTTTGATTTTGTTTGAGAGAGAATTATGATGTTATAATAAATAGAAACACAAATCTCTTTCCTTTTATTCCTTCTGACTTTTGTCAGGATTGAGCAATTTGTGCAGATTGATGGTTAACATTGACATTGGAATATGTGGAATTTTAACTATGTTGATCTTCCTCAATTCTTCCACTGCTTAGAACAGAGGCGTATCATATCATTACCGGACAGAATGAGTACCCCATATCTCTCCCGTCGCTGCCCAGCCACCATCGCCTCAACCCATCGAAGTAAACCACCAGCGCCTCCCAGCTCCACCAATAGTCATGTAACTTTCTTCGAATCCAAATCCAAATCTTAATCCTAATTGTATTACTTAGATTGAATGTCTTGGGGATGTGTGCATATGTTTTTGTTAGTTGTGGCTATGGTTTTTGCTCCTACAATGAATTAAAGAGGTGAGTGTTGTTTGCTTGAACATAATTTTGGGCATGTGTTTTAGCTCTTTGTGATTGTTGTTTGGCCACAGTCAACAACTCAAGGTGTAATTGAATAGTGGGTATGAGAACGAGAATGCTTTCTTTTGCTTTGAACTTGAATGAATATGTACATGTAGGAATGGAATATTGTTGTCATGGAAATCAATGCATATCAGGCATATTATTGATAAGAGTAGGATCGACAACGAACTATTCGCATTAGTTCTTTCAATCACAAAATTGTAAGGTGTCGTTTTGCTCTCGATTTAAAACTCGTTTTTTCATAAAATTTTGATGCATTTTTTTTTCCATTCTGTCAAGGTTTTTTGAATCTTTGAATGATTGATAGAATTTTGATGCACTTTAGTTTTAAATGATTGATAGAAATGAGTAGTGGTTGTGTTGCTATATTTTTTTAGTAGCTTGAAACCCATTTCAACAAGCTTATAATATTGGTACCAACATCTTTCTGAGCATTCTAGTTCTATGTATGTGAATAATGTGACTAAGATGTGGTATCTCATAGTAGTTAAATTTTTATTTCTTATCTCTACCATTAGATTGATATGAATCACACTTACTTTAATATGGTAATATATGATTGTCTACATAAAAAACTTTCAATTTTATTCACATTTCAGAGTTGAAGTTAACTACATGTTTTTGGATATGAGTACAAAATATATAAATTGTGTAGGTTTTTTTTTTGTGTACTATTTTTAGAGGGAATTTTGCCAATTTTTTTTTTTTAAAAGTGTCCTTAGATTGATCTTAAATCTTGATACAATTAATGCTCAATTTTATTTGTGTTATACAGTGCTTTCAGGTACGGGTTATTACTAATATTTATATATGATCTCTCAAATGCAATTTTGTGTTTGTTCCAACTCCTATTCCATTTTTCGCTTTCGACTATTGTATTGTTGAATAGGTTTACTTAAAATGCAAACATCATATCTGTAACTGTTTTTGTGCGATGGCTTGGGATTTCAATGATTTAATCAGAGTTCACGTCTCCTAAATCCCTAAAATTCAGGTTTAATCAGCATGCATGATCTATGGATCATTACGTGGATACGGGATTTGTGGTGGAACTATATGTTGAAAGAACAAACAGTTAGAACAAATCATTGATGAAATAAAAATAGATGTAGGCTTTCAATTAATATAATCACACACTTGTATTGGTTTTTGACATATCAAAGTCATTGCTACAACTCTTTACCTATGGGAGAGGTTTTTCAATATTTATTATTTAACATTTGCACCCGCCTTTTTCGGTTGATTTTGAATAAACTGGGTTCTAAAGAAAAAGAGAAGCATATGGTAAAAGTTAGGGGTGTCAAAATATGACACGATATGTTAACACATACAAATATTGTATATACTGATTATACATGATTTACACACGATACGGATTTGATATGACAAGATTCGTTAGACGTGAATTGGGTATGAAAGAAATATTTTTTGACACGAATTCATCTCGACCCGACATGAATTCGCCTCACCCAACACGATTCACATATCTGATAAAAGCTATGTGCTTTCAGGAAAAGTAGCTTTTTAAAAAGCCAAGAATTAAAGAAGCACGGCACTGATTGATGTAAGATTGGAGAAATAGGTGTTAGTGATCAAATTATATACCTATGATCAAGCCACCGTGATTACTTTGCATGAAGACAAACACTGCCCGGAAATGAAGGATACAATTTAAACATCATGACTTGTCCTATCTAATGATTTTCACCACTAATGTTTAATAATAGCCAACCACAACCACTAAATGTTACCAGACAAGCATCACACAATTTCTTCATTATTTGTATATTTGGGCCTACTTGTCCGTAACCTTTAATGTTCATATGTCAAACAAGTACCGTAAATCATATTTGTACATGTGACTTTACGTCAATAATGCACCGCTCTTAGTAATAAATAAATCTTTAATGTTCATATGTCAAAGAAATATCTATGCAAGTCGAGGATTACTTGTTAAGTATGTATCTACATCTGACAATCTGAATGTATTAAGAAGATATTACATGAAAGAAACTGAAGAAAAGTAGGAGATGATCAGTCACAGTCGCGTTTGAAAGGAAATAACTAACTACAAGTTACTATTCAGTAAACGTCAATGAAAGTAAAACCGTAAAAAATAATGGCTATAAAAGACATTCAAACCTTCACAAAACCCAAGATCTCTGCATTTTTAGATTAGTTTTAAGATACAGTTATTGCTACAATTAAGGCTGTTAATCTAGTTTTTTCTGTAACCGAAGTCCCTTCGATTAAATTAATAAATAAATTCTTTTTTATTAGTTCCTTATACCATGTGTTTGTCCATTAAAATTTATTTAAGGAAATCCTGAAATAAATCATTTGAATCCCTCACAAACAATTGTCTGAGAACTGCCTATTAATTGAGTTTCTTCCGTCGATAACAATAAATTTTGGAACAATAGATCCTCAACAAATTCAAGAGGATTTTGATCACCCAACTCCACTCAAAACAACATTGAAGCTGCATATCTTAGTTGGGGCCAAAAGAAAGAGAATTTAGACTATAAGATCTATTTGCTTTGTTCCTCTTTTTGCAAATCTATTTAAGGTTCAAGAGTATTTCAATCGGAAGACCAACATAGCATGAAACCTTTGCTAACATAATTTCCATGGTAACCATACAAAGACATTCAAGATTTGCAATGAGCATGAAAGCTGGGAAAATAAAGAAGAAGATCAAATATATGTTTGTGGCCGTTAATTTGAGAACTTAAATTTTGATCATATTTTTTTTTTAAAAAAAATTCTGAACAAACTTATGTAAGTCGAGTTCAAGTTAAATCTAATTAGTTCGGTCCGTTTAAGAGCCCTTCACTTCACTCAACTATAGCAAGAAGTCAACAACTCGCATTGACCGAAGAAGACAATCTTTCTTATAGAGAAAGAATAATGCTATTGGGACTAAACAATTTGACTTAATGTCTCAAATTACTAATGTGACAAATTGACACCATTTGAAAATATTATTATAATCACAACCATCGATTTGTAGCTAGTACTAGGTTCTTATAATTTTTCATAGTTCTGTACTAAAACTTAACTTGCTCCTAGGGGGTCAAATCAGTACCATTTCTCCTATTTTCTATGGACGAGGGCATGCCACATGTAAAATATTTTATATTTTATTTTATTATTTTTAAGATCAACAAAAACAAATAAATTGACACATGAGTTACGATTAAAATCTATTTTTTATTATACCCATTTTTTTTCTTGTGCGTATCGTACTTTTACCCTAATCATGGAGAGGTGCACTTGTGGTCGAAGAAGTATGGGCACTATGCTTAGGGTGTTAATTGAATCGAACTTTTCAAGATTGAATCTCTTCATGCAGTTTAGTAAGTTCTGACTCCAAACTAGCAAAAAGATTGCTCAACTCAAGCTAGGATTGAGCTCACCTATCGAACTCAAAAAATATTGTTCAAGCTCGACTCAAATCGAATTCAAGCAAAAAACAAGTCACTAAACAAAAATTCAATCTCTTCATATTCTGGCCAAAAATAAAAAATAAAAATTCAAATCTACAAATTTCAAATACTCGGCCAAAAAAATTTACAAAAATGCACAAAAATCTAAATTTTAACACAAATTTGAGTATAAAATATATCTAAATCACAACAAAAACATACAAACTTAAATTTTTATTAATTTGACTGAAATAACATTAAAATATATAATAATTTATATGTATATTACATACAAATAGAAAAAACGAGCTGACTCGCGAATAGCTTCGGCTGTGCTCGGCTCGGCTTGAATACTAAATGAGCTTAAAAATTTATTCAGATTTGACTCATTTTATAATACGAACGAACTCAAATCAAACTAAAATCGAGCTTAGCCTGAGCTAATTGCGAGCCGCCCGAATCATTTAACAGCCCTAACTATGGTCCTATATTGGGCCAATGGCTATCTGGGGAAGTTCATATTGTAGTGGGCCTTCAGCCTTGTGACGGTTGGCCATTGCTATTTTGTTCTTCCTCGACCACGGCTTTGCTAGGGTTTTAGCTCAGAGTTGAAGACTACAAAGCTCTCAGTGACCCCAAATCAGTAGTAGTAGTCCTGCTCAATCATCTCACATGGATCCTTCTGCTCTAAACTCAGCGGAATTAGAGCAATTTATCAATGTAAGTTTTCTCTATTTTTTGTATAAATTATATTAATTCACTCACTCTCTCTCTCTCTGAGTACTGATTTTACTGTGTTGGAATTTGTCTTCATGTATAGATGAGGGATATGTTTGTCCCATTTCAAGTACTCTGACAAGGAAAATACCCTTCACAGTTATATATTGATCCCCATGTGTACTCGTGTTTCCAAATTCTGAATTCTATAATGTTCGAATTGATGCTATACTGTTTAAATTTGAATATCGGATATGAGTGTGCCATTTACTGTTGAGTATTCTTGTCCCAAAAAAGTTTCTTAATGAGTTACCAATACTTTGTGTGTGTGTGTGTGTGTGTGTGTGAGAGAGAGAGAGAGAGAGAGAGAGATTGGAAGAAACTTTTTCGTGAATAGGAAAAATGAGAAGTTGTTTAATCTAAATGTGAAAAAAGTACATGGGACGACAAGGAATCCTCTAAATGGGGACCACTGATCCAAGGATCCCTGCTGATTTGGGATACAATTTGGGATCCCAAATTTGAGGATCCCTAGCATTACTCGATGCAAAAAGCTATAAGCTTAACACAGAACACACATTAAGATGTTCAAGCCTCAACAACCAGCACATACTTGACGCCACATGCCAAAGATACTTGATGAAAATGATCCTTAGCAGTGGAAGCCCAAAGGGAAGCCTTGAAAATGATTTTATCTCATAAGTTTTCCTGAGGATTTTTTATTTCTTAAAAAATGTACGCATTCCTTTCCAACCGCACCACCCTTGCATACAGGTAAGTAACTGTAAAGAAATTGTGATTATGTGACTTGTTTTGGCTCTCTCTCTCTCTCTCTCGCTTGCCAATTGTAGAGTCGTGTTATTTCTTATGCCTTGGGGATTGTATTAGGGAATATCATGTTCAGCCTTATTTTGGTGTTTGAAAAATAAGGAACACAGAACAGTTCCGTGTTGAAAACCTTTCCTAGTAGCTATCTCCCCTTAATGGTACACATATGTGGGTTGTCTATTAATTGATTCTTGAAATGTTCCAATTTTGCAATTCTTTTCTATTCAAAAGGAAATTGAGCTTGATGTTGGTCTGTTTTTCAAAAAGTGACAAAAATTATGGAGAGAACAGCCAGTTGGACAGATTATAGAAATTTGTCATGGAAGTATAAGTTGAGCACTCATACAGGAGGAATGTTATATATAGATGGATGACATAAACATGGAAAAAAGAATTTTCTGTAAGGGAAAAAAGGGAAAAGTTTGATTTACCCAAAAAAAAAAGGGAAAAGTTTGGGGGAAGACATGGTAACTTACAAGGGATCAGTTTTTTGGTTAACTTTCCATCCATCAACTAACAAGGTACAGTTAGAGAGCCGAGATGATTTGAATTATGATTTCTTTTTAGTGGCTTCACCTTTTTTTGCTGAGATTGAGACATGTTTACCTGTTTTCTAAAGCTTTTTCGATGCTTCTCTTATTAGGGTGAAATGCGTGCTCTTTCATTTGGCACTTATTTCTCAAACAGTTTGATGATTAAAACATTGTACAATATTCATGAATGTTTGCACCTTATAGATTACTTGGTTGGATATCAAACTGTAGATGTGACTTCTGGTTAGATGAGGAGATTGAATACCATTGTGGTTGCTTTATAATTGTCACCAGATGTAAAGTTTCTTATCGGATGGAGCAATGTTGGTATTTGTAAGATTCCACAGGGGCAATAAGTATTGATGAGCCTTACTCAATCTCACCATTTTGTGTTCATAAAGCTCAGAAATTAAGCTTATGTGTTATGGGGTCAACTATGATTTGTTGACTCTTTGTGTTCAAGTTTTGTTGGGCAACTTGGGGATTCTTTCCACTGTGTGATTCTGAATTTAATGAATTGTCAATGCAGCAAGAAAAGCAAAAGGCTATGGTTAATGAAATGGTTGCAAAGCTTACAAGCGCATGTTGGGACAAATGCATCACTAGTACTCCTGGAAACAAGTTCAGCTCCAGTGAATCAGCTTGCCTCTCCTACTGTGCTCAGCGCTATATGGATATGAGTCTCATAATCATGAAACGCTTTCAGTCCATGCAGTGAAGATCTTGCTTGAGCTCTTATCTCAGCGTCAGAAAGATCTTGTGTTTCGCTTACTCCAGCAGTTAAAAATGTGTTGTATTTCAGGTACTACTACTCGAAACCAGTTATTTTGAAGTATCTTTTATAATTTGGTGTACTTTCATCACATGACAGCCATTGGGCACACCTTCTTAATTTGGTTTTGGTTTTCACTGAAATAATGTTATTTGTTTTTGGCTTCTAATAGAATATTCTTCAGCCCTTCAAAGTTAATTTTCTTGCCCGACTTGTGGGAAACATATTATGTAGGCACTCACAAAATTATATAACAATTGGTCACAGGCCAAAACGTAAATAGTCAAAAAATCAAAAAAGATCGAAGGAAACATTCATGCTTCTAATAAGATAATAGCTCTAACGCCATGTCACCCGAGACTCTTAAAGCATTTCTAATCAGGGGCGGAGCCAGAAATCCTTATGAGAGGGGGCAAAATATTAATATAAATTTTTTGAATTTCAAGCATGAGAAATTTACGAAAATTTAAGATGAAGTTACTAAATGAAAAATAAAATCAAGAACATTTAACCTTAATAAATATAGACAAAAAGTATAAAATAATTTTTATTTTGTATAATTCAACACAATCATATTAAAGTAGAATGCTATACTCTTTCAAATCCCAAAATAATATATACTTGATTAGTTCTTCATATTATTATGAAGATTAGTTGAGATTATCTTTCGTCTTATTGAAGAATTGGTTACTTGGAAAAGAAAAAAAAAGTTTTGAGCTAGGACATTATACCATTTGCATCTAATTATGTTACCGGATTATATGCTCGCTAAAGTACCCAAAAAAAGAAAAAATGAAGGCGTTATGCAACATTTTTTAGAAAATAGGGACAATTTATCAAATGTAATCATTGTCTATTGATCAATATATGCACTCCCATTGTACTCAATCAGAAAAAAAATTATTTAACTGGTTTAGGGGATAGTGGGCCACTAATTAATGAAAAATCAATCCATTGTAAAATTTTTTTGAAAAATAAGGGGGGGGGGGGGGGGGGGGGGGGGGGGTAATGTATCAATTTACTTGTGTATTGACCTTCTACCATATACCTATGTGTAATTATTCAAAAGTTGGGGGGGGACACTAGGACTATGGTAGCTCCACCCCTGTTTCTAATACTAAAGCCAATGAAAGCTGTGTTTGGTTTAATTTCCTACATATTATGATCGGTTGCCCTGTACTATTAACGATGAGCATGTTAAATCTTGGTACAAAATGCAGCTAACTTGATCAAAATATTTGCGGTTATCGAATGAGGATAACAAACTAGTTGAACTAACAAACTCCTAATTTAACAAGGCAAGAGAGAACCTTTTAATTTGATTTTTATGTATTCATGCCCTGAAACTCCACAGTAAAAGGCAATTGTGGAAGAAGGTAAGATAAGACGGCCTCAGCCTTCTGTTCCGGTGAGTGATATTGAAGGGTTTCAATCTTCCCATCCTGAAAGTGATATGAAATTATGCATCCAGGCAGCTTGAAAAATACCAACCTTGTATCAAATTTGTCAAAACCTGCGGGTTTAAAGAGCAAGGAAGGCTCATTTGGTCCAATATGAACTCTGAAACTCTCCAAACTCTTATAAGCAATTGCAGTGTTAATCATAAGGTACCATGAAGTGATCTTCCGTGCAAGTATCCACTGATTGCTCACCCTTATCCAAACATGCAGGCAATGTGCATCAGTATAAGCATACGACAGCAACCCACCCAGCACGCCTAAGACACCATTTTTTATAAGATTGCTTTTGTTCTGATCTCTGTTCTTTATATGCACATTCGGCAGCTCCAGAAACCTGAAATTCTCTTCCCTAACATCATATACGAGAATCGAACCAAGTGCAGTCACCCAATGCAACAATCTGTGCAACTGAACCGCAGCCCTCACAGTAGAAAAGAGTTGGTAAGGGAACAATATCTTGAGTTTCAATAATCTCCACTTGCCTGTTTCTGAAGAAAAAGTCGAGGCAAAGGCATTGGTATTTTTGTTTGCTACCTCTGGTATCCTTATGACTTTGTAATTCCCGTATTTGTGGTCCACAAAAAACCCGATCGAAAAACCGCACTGCAGTTTGCTTTCTGGGAGGATAGCCCATCGCTTGGTGAGTGGATTGCAGACATAGTATTTTTTGCTTATGCCTCTATCAATGTGGTTCAAAAATGCTGCTTCTCTCCTAATCCTGGGTCGTGAACAGTGATTCGATTGATGTTAAAATAGAATCCTTTGTCAAGCTTCATGGAACTGCATATAGCATTAGGCCGTGTTGAGAAGCAAGAATATGGACTTGGTGGGGGAAGAAAACCGACCGATTCGATACATTGTGAACCTATGTAGTTCCCATTTGCATCAATATCTTTCACCCTGGCAAAACCAATTTGGTCGCAGTGCTCCAATTGGTAAAACAGGCCAGCCAAAAGGGGTGGTTGCTCAGGCATCTGCGACCTGTAGTTTCGGAGGAATTTCGGGTTATTGACCATGCGAAGTGCATATTTGTTTACACAACTGAATCGTGAGAGCATGTAGGGTGGGAGACGGAGAAGAATATCAAAGAGCACATCATCGTAGAACTCGGGTATCGGTGGAGATGGAGGAGTTGGAGGCAGAGATTTGTCTCCAGAAATGTTCGGCCATTTCCAACACTTCAACACAATTGAAACCATTCTCACACAGTAATCAATGGAGAAATTTTGAGACCCCTTAGTATAAGGATTGTGTAGTTGTGGACTTGTATATATGTGTGTGAGAGTGAAAGAGTTCTGAAAGGTTTAGTCCATCAAGTAGTTATCTTTCAAATTAGGATTGATAAACAAAGACGATAGATACATCCAAATTTCAAGGAATTTTACTTTTGAACGAACATTCTCTCTCCTCCTCTCTCTCTCTCTAAAATATTCATTACAACAGTGAGATCACGTGACAATGTTGACGTGGTATTATCAACCATTAATATCAAAACAAATAAGCAAATGAGCCCTACTAAAATTAATAACAAGCTCTCAATATAAATAAATAATTACTTACTCTTTCTCCATGTAAGCAAATAATTATTTAAGTGGGGTTCATTTTACCTACTTGGTGTTTTATTATTGGTTGGGATACCACGTCAGTATTGTTGCCATGATATCACTGTTGCATTCAATATTTACTAATGGTGACACTACATAGTCAATGATGTGGTGTCACCAACTAGTGATAAAAGACCAAGTGGATTTAGTGGGTTCCATTATTTTACTAACTATTAATAACTACCTCTGTCATATTGAAATAGTGGGGTTTATCAATCTTACTTATTATTTATAATTGATTGATGACACTATGTAACAATGATGACGTACACCCAATATTTATTCGTAACGGTGACATCACATCATTATTGACACGTAGTGTTCACCATCTAATAAAAATATAATAAGTAAGAAAGTGAATTTCACATATTTTAGCAACCACCTCTCCATGTTAATTAGTAATCACCCAAAGTCTGAAAATAACTATAAAGTGGGGTTCAACTTGCTCAGTTATAAGTTTTTTATTGGATGGTGATACTAAGTGATGATAATGATGTAGTATTATCGTTACACCCAATATTTACTTGTAAGTGAGAGGCTTAGGTTCTTGTCCATGATAAGGATTGGCAGGTTTCTTCAATTTTCTTTTAAATAGTAGGATTTGTACCTGTTGATATCTATAGATCTTAACCATTCAAAAGAGAATTGGAAGGTTCTCTAATTTTTTTGAAATTGAAAAGAAATCGAATAGGGAGGAACCTATTTGAACTGCACTTTCAATCTGATTTCCATATTGCTGGATATTTTCTTTTCTTTATAACTTTCAAAAGTTATAAAGAGTGGCATGTAACCATGCTAGTGAGAATAGAGTTTAAGCTCGCTTTTTTTGGTTTTGTGAGGTAATGTATATAATTTTCCTTTTCTCCTTTATCTTGGTATATACCAACAAAAATATAATGATGGTCGTCTAGCTGGTTGTAGTCATCTGCTATCTGCATTCGGGATATCTTTTATCAGACACCTTTCGACGCCTCTCCGAATACTCCGTCGTAAAGTCCCCTAAGTCCAAAGGATTCTGATCATAGTTGTTCAGCGCGTCAAGTTGATACTATAGCTATAGGCAAGTGTTTAAGGTCGTGATTTTTCATTCAATGACCTCACCATTATCATTCTCATGTTCAATCTAACATCTAATATTTCACTTGCATGCTATACTGTCAAGCTGACTTGTTCCTATAGGACCAAGGTCAAAATGGTCGAAAAGATTGAAAATATCAGTCATTCATAACTATTGATGAAGGATTCCTCGAAAAGTTATGGGTTATTTTTAAGTGTGTAAATAAGATAATTATTTGGATTTAAGTTGTGACTTGTGAGCCACTAAAAGGGAAAGACACCAAGTGGAAGTAAGCTTAGCCAGCTGCACGTGTAAGGCTTGGTTTGCGTTCACTATAAAGTTGCATACATTTCACTCTCTCTATTTCCAACGAATTTTTTCAGAATTATTTTTTTAATTGCAGAATATAGACACCAAAAAAAGAGAGGAAGAAGCAAAACCTATAACGAATAAATTCACCCTCAAATTATAATACAACAGCAAAACAAGTCTGAACGAATAATTCGATAATTAGGTTAAATGTGAAAGAAGAGAGTGAAAAAGTTTGTTGTGGCAGTGAGACTCCCTGGAAAGGGCTGGCGCCTTACAAGTTCGTCTATGACTACAAGCTGTGTCACGTAAGTTCACTTTGAAATCATATCTAGTGGTCCCAGAAGAACAATTTTGTATTTTTTTTTATTCAACGGTCGGGGGTGTTTGAGTTTCAAAGGCTTGCCCCAGAAGCGCAATTAACTACGGAAAAAGCAATGCAAAGCTCACAACACATTTTTGAAGTGCACGAAAATCGATGTTAAAATAGAGAAACTAAATATTAAAATTAAGAAGATACTGTGGCATTCACAGTCTCATACATCCTTGTACGAATAAAATGGTGCAGATACCTCATGCCCCCTCCCAACCAAAAAAAAAAAAAGAAAGAAGAAAGAAGAAAAAGAAGATATACACACCAAACAACCCCACTCAAGCCCACTCCAAATCCTCACACTACCAAATCTTTTTTGCCTTTTTTTTCCCTCTCCCTCTCTGTCGTTCCATCTTTTTGCTGCCATTCTTTCTCCCTGTTAATTTTACAGCATCCAACTAGGCCGTCATTGTCGATTTTCTATTGTTGAGCTGCCACTGTTGACACCAGTGATCCGGTTCGAGTCACCAACTCCAGATGCCAATGCGACAACATCAGGGGGTATATTCCAGCTTCCACTTCTTCTTCCCCAACTAGAGCGTCTAGCATGTAGGGTACTTCGTTCTTCTGTGCCCTCAACAGGAACGGCCCTGCTAAGATCTGGAGACACGTCGGTAAACTCACCATCATTGTCTAGACTATCATCATTTCTTAGCTGTCTCTCAAAGTCACCTGCTCCGGTTGCAGCCTCGTTCCAGGCTAGCTTCCTTTCCATTTCTCTGTCGCCCATGGCTTTCCCCAAGGTTGGGCTAACAAAACCACCACTCACAACCCGGGGCGGAATTCTAGGCTCTTTCTGCACCTTCGCCCTAAATTTGTTCTTGGATTCTGGAATGCTGGTGAAGAACATCTCCTTAAAGTTCCCAAATACTCCTTTGTTATATGGGTTGGCCCTTCGATCATATCGATATCTAAAATTTTCGTAAGTAGACTGCAAAACCGATAAAAGACATCTCAAATCTTGCAAGCAATCAAAATATAATTTGAGTAACATGGTTCTAGAAATTGAATCCGTACCATTAGGAATATTGCACATAATGGTCCAGAAGGAGAACCAATGACATTAAGAGATTTAGGCGTTCAAAAAACTAATAAACATATCAAAGGTATTTCTACTGAAACAATAGATCTTCCCCGGATTTCATGTGGACCATTACACTAAAAGAACTTAGACAAGATGGATGCTAAACCAGAGGAAAACATGGCTTATAAAGTGGTATTTTACCTGATTTGTACTAATAAGGTAGAGATGAAAGACAGTAAGACCGCCAACAAACCAGACTGCTATAAAAGTATAAATTATCAGCACGATGGAGGCAGGAGTCTTGGTCATTGCTTTCCAGATTGATGTTCTCTCACTCTCCATAATCCTTTTAATGTACACCCAGCAAAAACCATGTACATATAAACAAAGAAGAGTTGCTGAGAAGACAAACATGAAGAAGAACCTGTAGTTCCGCTGCACCACAATGAAACAGGCAATTAAAATTAAAATTCATCATGATTGTCTATAAAGCAAATTGCCATGGGAACTTGAGATTCTAACCACACGTGACAGCTGAACAATCAAAGAAAATACTGGGTTAAGTAAAACAAATCTTCACACCACTATTTTGGGCAAAATCAGCTATCATATGCATAAAATCAGCAATTTTATTTCCAAAACAAGTGTGAATAAATTCAGCATCATCATCAGCTTGTGTACATAAATCAAAGAGCAGCTGCTGCTCCTAAAACAGATGGTCAAATTGATCTGACCATCTCCCTGACTGCTTCATGCAGTGATTGATCAAGAAAGTCATAATTGGGAAGCCAACAACTTAATAATTAATTATTTTTAGCTACTTGAATTGTTTTGATTACAATAGTTCGACTATAGAACAGTTTAGAATTTATTGTATAAAGTTCATTAATATAAGAGAGTGTATTACATGAAATTTGTTAATAAAAAGAAAAAAAGCCAAAGGTATGGATAAAAACAGTTTGCAATGTACTTTGATTCTGAGTTAATATTGCCTTTTCATAATCTATTCATAACTAAAAATAACAACCAACAAGTTACATATGGGTTTATAACCAAACATGGAAGATTTAGGAGCCCTTAAAATAACATGAAAGCAATTGTTCGAACTTCAATGTCAGGATCCAAATCACAAAGAGAAATATATATGCAGCATGTGCTACCCTCGAGCTATCTTATAAGCAACAAGAACACCACCACCTGTCCACCCCCACCACCCAAAAAAGGAGGGTTAAAAAAAGGTTCCAGCCTTCAGCAAGACACTGCTGTTTTAGGCTTTTTTCCCCAATACAGAAGGTAAATCATTGTTTGATCATTGGGACCAATTACATAGTTATCATCAAAAGCTAAAACATCAATCAACCATTCACAGCAAAGCTTCCAACAGGTCTGAGAAAGGAAATGGACAGTAAAAAGAAAACAGATAGAATGAAAGGTTATGGGTTGAATCTAAAGCACAAGTGATCTTAATTTAAAATAATTGTACTTACCAATCCAATACATTGTCCAACCCAAGGACAGTGATGATCAAATCGTTGCACACAATTATTGCATATCGAACAGTGTGAACAACGTGGAGGTCTGTAAAGCATGCAGGTATCACAGTATTTGATCTTCACAGTTATTCCATTAACAATGACATCCTTGACGCGAGGCAAACGCAATTGTGGAGTTTGGCCAGGCCCAACTTCTGCACTCCCCTCATAACTTTCTGGCTCTGGAGGGTGTGCATTGCGAGGAATTATGCCAGGATCTCTTCCAGATGTCAGTAGAAGAAGGACTAACACCTTGAAAAACAGATAAATCCACAAATTCAGCTCTCAATGGCTAAATATGAAATATTATGTTACATCTTGCTAGTTATCTGACAAAAGAAAACACTGTAAACTATCAACCGTCGACTATCTCAAATGCATAAACATTTTTATCAGCATTTCTTTTCTCTTAGTTCAAAGACCAATTTATGCACCAGTAAGGAAGAGTGACATGATCACCATTAGGGTAAGTGCCAGGAGAAGGGGAAGACCAAAACTAACATGGGCTGACGTAGTGAAAATGGATGTGCTTGTTTGTGATTTGATCAAAAACATGGGCTGATGTAGTGAAAATGAATGTGCTCATTTGTGATTGGATTGAAAATATAAACTGTGAAAGAGTAGCATAGTGAAAAAGGATTCACGTAGCCAACCAAAATAAAGGGGATAAGGTTTGGTTTCGACTATTTGCTATTTGAGGAAGGTGGACTTTCACCTTAGGGTAAAAGATTAGAAGTGTAGAAGACCTGCAATATTTACACCTCTATCCCCTCTTTCTCAATGCACTAATTAAAGGGAATAAAGGCAGCCAGAGCACCATCAACTATCAGCATAAGTTCTTTCTTTCTGTTTCTAATTGTTTTTACTCGCACACAGCTTCAATAATCTTAAAGAGACGCCAATGCAAACAAAAACTTGACTAGTGGGCCACAGGCATGATGAGAGGATCATTAAAATCCCCTCCCGGATCCCTTGAAAGAAACATATAATATCAACCAATACCATCTGATCACCAATTGTCACTACAGATGCAATGTACACATATACTTTAGAGGTACAAAGTTTACTCCAATACATTTTTTTATAAGTATCACGTGTCATCGCAGATATAATTGTTACATATCCAACCTGATCCGTAGGCAGCCATGGGAGCAGGAGGCTAGTTGATTGATCCAAGACAGTAATATAAGGCTGATATGCTACAATTATAGCTATTAAGGGCCCAAACAGCAGTACAGAACGGAAGTTCAAATATCTTTCAGGGAGGCTATTTTTGATGAAACTCCGAAGGTTATTTTTTGCACGCTCCAAGCATATAGGGTTTATTACTGGAAATGTGTTTTCACAGCTATTTGGACATTTATGTTCAATGATGAGGCATATTCCAGTAAATATTGAGAGTGCCGCACATAGTATCTGCATAAGTACTAAGAAAAAATTGTGCAATTTGAAAAATCATTGTTGCTTCACGTAAATAGGAGTGTAAATCTAGGGAAACAACATCTCTTAAAGATTATCATGATCAAGTGCAAGCTATAGTTTTTAGGATGCTTCTACACAGCTGAGTATTAAACACTTCAGGAGTTGGCAGTCATTTCTTGACTGAGTAGTGACTGTTGTTTCTTCTCTATAATTTCTTCTTAATTCTCTTCCTTTTTATTTTGTTTTGGTCACAGTATGTACAGGGGAGAGGGGCTAATGACACTCAAACCTTGCATTTGGGTCAATCCTCTTTTGCTCCTTAATTCTCTTCCTTTACTTCTTCATTCTTATCTCTCTCTTAATTCTTTTCTTATAGTTCCCAACTCCTAAGTCTTGATCTGCACCACCACCCCTGGTCAACACTCATTTGGAGTCTTACCAAATTGTTACCTTTTTACTCTAATAATGTGCAAATCAATGTTGCATCTTGTCAAACAAAAATATATCATGTAAGATGCGTACAAGTAATATCATAGATTATATTATACACTCTCAACTCCACCCAACACCTTACAGTAGTAGGAAATAGGAAAGTATTATATTAATAAATACAAGTTTGCATTAAACATTAAATAGGCAAGTAGTATATTAATAAATACTACTTTTCAACTCTCCTTTTATGTGGTATTTAATAAATAAAAATACAGAAGTAGGAAAGTCCGTGTGTCCATATTTTATATGTTACCGTATGGTCCGTATCTGCCACACACTGTTTGCATGGCATATATACATTCCTAAAACTAAGGTCTGCAAACTCTGCACATATGCAGAGAGTCTGCGTAATGAACCGATATCTTTTTTTACCCTTTTTTGGGTCATAACTACTCATAAGTGAGGGGTTCTCCCCTGCAGGAAAACCAGACCTGGAACCAGAGTTGAACAGATTATTAGCCAATAATAATGAAACACATCATGGTTATCCAGTAAATACACAAACCCATTCCCTTGCCTTAAATTTTCTTTAACTCACACCTGTATACCCTTCACACCTTGTCTTAACGAGCCTCATAATGGTCCCACCCCAGTGGACCAGTGATTAACCCCGAGACAAACCAGACCAAAAGTTTCAAATCTGTGTCCTTACTCGCCTAAATTCTTTTTTGTCGTGCCAAGGAAAGCTCACAGAATGACATCCCTAACTCAGCCCCTGATCAGATAACTATCCCTAATTGCATGAAAAATCATCCAATCAATCCCATGCAATCACCACACAGCATAGGTCCAGCTCCTGCCAAGCCTGGGTTCCCTTCAAAGCAGCAATCAACATTTGTTTTGATCCGGAAGGATTTAGGAAAAAGCCCAAGATAGAAGATCTTACCAATTTTCTCTTTGCAGTATTATGGACCTCATTAGCATATTTTAGAATGTTCATAATGGAACTTTGAGAATATGGAAAATCCTCACCGTTAGATTCTCCTGTTCAGCTCCACAACACCAACAACTAGAATCTCTCTTTCTTCCCTCTAGGGCCCTTCTTATGAGGGAAGGGATCCCTTCTAGAGGTACTCGCCAGTAAACAATACACTTGCAAAGGCAAACCATTTACCAATTGTTGGAGTTGGTTGTAATTATTATATACCCATATTTGGAATTGAAGAAATTGCTAACAATCAGTAGGAGGAGCAGACTCAAGGAAATGTCTTTGGCTCGTGATTATTCCAGGTAATGTATCCTTTCTATAGTACATACACACATCACAGCTTGAGTCCTATAGGGCAAAATACACTTCCATATAAATTTTCAAAGCTGGAAAATCAAATATCCATGAGTCTCCAAGCTGGCCGAATCCCCAGATACAATGTAAATAAAGATCAGGTTGTGAGCAATCTTTGTAATGAAGTTACCCGAAGGGTTTACCACCACCCCACAAGATTTCCAGCAGCAACAATCACAGTTGTTTCTCGCACTTCCCAATACCATACAGTTCGTACCACCATCCAAGTTGATACATAGAATCATGAAAACGAGTAACTAAGGCCTTAAAAGTGTTATTAGCATCCTCACAAGTGTTTGATTTGGAGGCCTGAATCACATCTCAAGTTTAAAAATAAGAAAGGGAAAGCAAAACTACATGATAAAGAAAAATTTCAATCAACCGTCTCTTTTCAAAGCAATGAGATAAACACCACCATGCTTAACTGACTTTCAAATTGCTAAATGCCCAAACAAGGGAGGCGATAACATCTTCATAAAGCTCCACTATTCTTAATAATGAGAAATACTTTTTGAAATTCGATCAAATCGATCAAGAATCTATTAAAAATGAAAACTACCCTCGAAGAATCATAGATGGCGTGAAGACAGGAAAATTAGAAGTATCAAGATAGAGGACTTACATATAGAGTGAAAACAATAGCAATGACCATTATTAATATCCCCAAATGATGTGAAAAATCATCCAGCAGTTTCCTAGCAATGAAGACACAGAAAATAGCAACAGGAGCAACTATAAGGAATATCGTTAAGAAGAGCGATCTGACGTCAGGTCCAAAAATGAACCTTCCTTGAAGAAAGAATATCTGCACATTAAGAAAATCCATTACTAGATAGTGGAAATATTTGCAGAAACAAAAGATATGCTACTTATGGCAAGGCCATAAGGGACAAAAGCCTTTGAAATGTTAGCCATAAAATACTTGAAGAACGTATCAACCCCCCATGAGGTACAGAAATCTCCCACATCACATGTTTTTTTAGGGGTGTCCATAAAATTCCATCCAGATAACAATTATCCATGAAATAAGGCACCATTTGATTGCACCAACCAAAAACAGTGATTTGAGTGACAAGAACACACATACACACACACATGAAAATTGCTTCGGTTGACTCGGGTAAGAACATGAATGCCGTGATGCAAAATAGTAACCAAAGTTACCAAACAACAGCTGCCTTCTGAAATAAGCTTATGAGATTTATTACTTTTTAGACTATTAAGCTCGTATATCAGAAATTAACCATAAGTAATTTTTTTGTCCCCTCGATCAAAATCCTAGCTTCATCCCTGCTCGCAAATCAAACTGATAGCCGCTTAATCTGCATTCAATGCGGTGCAAGATGGTTTACCAATATAGTAATTTCTCTAAGCAAAGCTAAATTAGTCCATCACCTACACGTATGACATTTTCTATCTCCGCTGTCAGCTAATCCAGAAAGTTCAAGTTAACACACTCTTTGTGATGTATACAGCCAACCATAAGAATCAAAATCTTTTACTTGCTTGTAAAACACAAAACACCAAATTTAGCAGCTCAAAACAAATCCAATTAAACAAGATTCAAACAAAATTAATAACGGTACAAGGATGGTACCATTACCATCTCATGCTGCAACACAAGACAAAACCTCAAAAGCGGAAACCAAATTAGAATTTTCCTTCATAAATTAGATCATAAAACCCTAAATTTTTCATCAACAACATCGATTAACCATGTATATTCACCCCTAAACCTCATTCCAATCAACAGGAAACTGAAATTAATTTTCTTCCAAGTAGACATGCAGAGAGAGAAAGAGAGAGTTGAACATACATTGCTGCCTTTCCAGGTCTGATAAGTCCGTAGCAACTCCGTGCCATCGGCGGCACCACCGGTCGAACCAGAACTCTTCGGCGGAGGCACCGCATACATCTCTCTCTCTCTCCAGCAGTAATACGACCAGTAATAATATCTAGGTCAATGGATTGAAAAGCCAAGAAAGGCGGCTTTTTATGGGTTTGACTTTGCCGGAAGGTGCGTGCTTAACTAAGCGACAGATTCCGGCGACCACCGACGAGGATAAAACGGCGACCGGCGGTCAAATTTGATGAAATTTACAGTTGAGGAACGGTGATCAAGAAACGAACATAAATGGATATTGAAAAAGGTGTGAGATGATTACGTTTTCTTCTCCGACAAAGTCATGAGGTGTGCTAGGACTCAGTCATGATGCTGCGAAACGTGGGAATTTGGAAACGTATTTCTCTCTCCCTCTCTCTCTCTCTCTGAAGGATTCTGATGACGTGGCAATTTCTTATTGGATGTAGCTCAAAAAGTCTTAGAGAGCTAGGGGGGTTAGTTTTTTTCTTTCTTTTTCCTTTTCTTTTTTCTTTTCGGTAAATTCTTTGTAGTCACTTTATTTTTATGGAGTTATACTTACACCCTTCATAGTTTGTTGAAATTTCAAAAATGCCCTCATAGTCTATGAAAGCATTATTGGATTGTAAAGTTTTGGGTAGGGACTAGGGAGGAAGGTATACTAGTCTTGTGTCAATTTTAAAAGTCGAGTTTAAAATTGTCAAGCTTAATTTTGGTTAGGGAGAAAGGGGAGGGGATTGCGAATTTCCCTAGTTGTAAGTTGGATATGGAGTTCGAAAATTGTGTGTATAAGAGAGAATTAAGTGGTTGGGTTTGTGAGGACTTAATTAATATTTATTTTTTTGGTCTCACTATTACATTGGAAGATGGAAGAGGCAATACCAACACCAACAAGTGTAGATCCGAAGAGCATTACCACTCTGACGGATCCTCAAGGCCACGTTGTTGACATTCATTTCTAGTATTTTTTGGCAAGAG
Source organism: Ilex aquifolium (assembly GCA_951799425.1). NCBI lineage: Eukaryota > Viridiplantae > Streptophyta > Magnoliopsida > Aquifoliales > Aquifoliaceae > Ilex > Ilex aquifolium. The sequence continues at coordinate 10,920,632 of OX637410.1, read as the reverse complement.
ATAACCAGTTTGATTTCACAAATAAAAAAGGTATCATTTATAATTCCAATAAATCTTAGGAAGGTGAGTATAATTTTCTATTTTTCAAAGCTTAGGTGGCTACTTACTCCCATCATATTCATAGCTCTTATTCAAATGTATTCGTATTTGTCCAACTTCAACAACATCTTTGGTTGTCAGTTGACTATTAGACGTTTGAAGGCAAGCAATTATAAGCCAAAATGTCAAGTTATTTTGAAGGAAATAATGTCGTATGTACCAAATCTTTTACTAAATTACAGTTACTAAATGATTAGTGCACGTTAATGAAATCTTATTCTAAAATTGATCATTTGTATGGATCTAACAAAAGAAATTATTAAGTTTTTGATAAATATAATGTTGGTTCTTGATTATATATTTACAAATTTTGGTAGTTGGTTAATGGGGCTTAGGGAGGCCGGTACCTCCATGAGAACTTAATAGGATAAGAATATACTTTTTAAAATAATTGTGATTGTAACACCCCGCATTTTATTTTATATATGTATATAGATATATAGTAAATAATTGTTGTAAAAATGTGGATATGTGTAGTGACGGTAGGAATAAAAGCAAAAACTAGAGATACAAATTGATTGAGAAGTTAAGTTTCGAAGGTGTGTAAACTTGAGAAGAGGGATTATGGAAGTTTCTAAATATTTTTAGGTCAAAATAAGTTCTCCATTGAATCCGGAAGGTCAAAAAACATTGGGAGAGGTAATATGGGGTGTAATGGAAGCTAGGAAATATTCCGAAGTGAAAACACACTTAGAGAAAAATTTGGGTAAAAAGGAGTTGGGACACCTTCTAGTATTTAAGTCATAACTTTTTATCCTGATATCCAATTGATCTGAAATTTTTATAGTAGATAGTAGACATCTAGGGCTACAAAAGTGTATCTCATGAAAATTTTCCAATTCGACCTCTAAATGGGTCAAAACTGCCCTAGAAGTCGAAGCAGCCGAAGTGTACCGGTACGGTACGGTACCGGTACGCCCGAACCAGTAGCTTAACCGTACCGGTATCGAGTACCGGTACGCTTTTTCTGACACTCGCCGAACAGTTAAAAAGTCGGGATTTTTGGGTTTAAAACACCCCCTCAAGCCCTCATTTGCCCCATTCTTCACTCCACTCTCATCCTAAACACTTTAGAACCCTAGGAGGAGATAAAGGAGGAGAAAGAAACACAAGATCAAGAGGGAGTTACAATTCCAAAAAGATCAAAACCCTAGATTTTTAAGAACACCAAGGTAGGGGTTTTCTTCCATTCTTTTACATTGAGGCTAGGTTTATTTATATGTATCTCTCCACTCTAAATGTTATATGTATGCTATCAAATCCTTAATTCTTGTTATTTTTGTAATTGATTCCATGTGGAAAATATTGTGATTGTTGGGTAACCCTTGAATCTCCTTGCTTGCTACCAAACCCTAGTCTTCAAGGGAAATGTGTTTGTCTCTTGACTTCTCCTTGGTTATTGATTTCAACACATGATTGTCCCTTTGTTTTGAATTCTAAGCTTGATATTCAATACTTGATATTCTTTATTCTTGGTTCCAAGGCTTGAATGTTCTTTTGGTTTGATTTCTAAGCTTCATAATCATTTGTTTTTTATTTCACACCTTGATAGTCGTTTGTTATTTATTTTCATACACGATTGTTCCGTTAAATCCTAATTTCTCCGTTGTCCATGACTTTCAAGCTTGGTGTGCCTTTATTCTTTATACTCCAAGCTTAATATTCATTGGTAATGATTCCAAGGTTTGATTACTCATATGTTCTTGATTTCAAAACTTTAGTGTTTCATATTGAACAACAAAATGGTATTTATGGTGATCTCATGTATTTTTCTTAGTTGGTTGTGAAATTGTTACATGTTATATTTTGGGGGTGGAGGTTACCCTAAAGTATGCCACCTACCGAAAGAATGGGGGTGGAGGTTACCCTAAAGTATGCCACCTACCGAAAGAAGTGTGAGAGGTTCCTTGTAAGGATGCTCACCCCTTCCCAAGAGGTTCCTTGGGAAGCAAAGATGATCTAACGGGGGGTGGAGGTTACCCTAAAGTATGCCACCTACCGAAAGAATGGGGATGGAGGTTACCCTAAAGTATGCCACCTACCGAAAAAAGTGTGAGAGGTTCCTTGTAAGGATGCTCACCCCTTCCCAAGAGATTCCTTGTAAGGATGCTTGGGAAGCAAATATGATCTAACGGGGGGTGGAGGTTACCCTAAAGTATGCCACCTACCGAAAGAATGGGGGTGGAGGTTACCCTAAAGTATGCCACCTACCAAAAGAAGTGTGAGAGGTTCCTTGTAAGGATGCTCACCCCTTCCCAAGAGGTTCCTTGTAAGGATGCTTGGGAAGCAAAGATGATCTAACAGGAGGTGGAGGTTACCCTAAAGTATGCCACCTACCAAAAGAATGGGGGTGGAGGTTACCCTAAAGTATGCCACCTACCGAAAGAATTGTTGAAATAGTGTACGGTGGACTGGATTATATTTGAAACGGTTTGCTAACTGTATAGTGGTTTCACTTATTCATTCAATTACTGTTGTTCCTTAAACTTGAGATCTATTTAAATGTCCTGGTTTTACTTCAAAAGTTATATATGATATTTGCGAAATGAGACCTACTTGTTTTACATGTTTTCTAAACCTTGTTTGAGTTTGTGAGGATTTTCCTACAGAGCTTAGTGCTCACCCCCTACAAACCAACACATTTTTCAGGTGATGCTGTAAAAGAGGATCAGTTTAGAAGACGAGCAAGGGGATCCGGAGAGGGATATCTCGACGGTCCTTCGTTGTATTAGATTGAAGGGTTATTTTGGGATCATGTAAAATATAATCTTTTATTATTCCGCTGCTAAGTTACGTTTAATTCTTTTGGGATGTAATTGCCATGATTTGGCTTATTCTTTTGGGATAATGTTATGGACATGATATATGATGAATGAAATTTCTTTATTCATGGAATTTATTTAGTCGCTCTCATGTTGTGAATGGTCTCGGATAGTAATGCCGTCCAGGGTGTGTTTTGGAGTGTTACAGTGATAGAAGTACATCTGTTAAAAAACAGTCATAAAAGTCCTTTTTAGATGAGAAAGATGAAGAGACCTCTGGTTTTGGGAATCAATAATATCGTTAATTTCTTGGCATCAGTTACCAAAGAGTCATTAATGGCAATTTCCAAAACCAAACTTTTCCTAACACTTTTTGAATTCCAAAGATTTTGGGATTTCAATCCTTACCATCAAAGATTGAATAGTGTTTATTTTTCTATCTCATATATATATACACACACACGTATATATATAGTAACATCAAACAGTAACACGCTCAACAAAAAAATAGTAACATCAAACAGTAATACACTTAACAAAAAAATAGTAATATCAAACAGTAACATCAAAGATTAAGGCTGCGTTTGGTAACATGTTGTTTCCGTTTTTTTATGTTTTTGTTTTAAATTTTTACAAAAAAAACTTGTTCGGGGCGTGTTTTTATATTTTTTTTGGCCAATCCATTTTGTAAACAACCCCTGTTTTTGAAAACACCTATTTAGGTGCTTACAAAAACAAGGGAAATCGAAAACATACGCGCCCTCTCACCCCCAATTAATGAGGTCTCGTCTTCAAACCCCATTAACAGCATAAAAAGACATTTTTTTTGTTCCCAGTATAAAAGGACTTTTTTTAACCCCTTTTTGTATCTCTCGTTCGTCTCTCTCTTGCGAAACAGCTCCATCGATCAACTCAGCCCAGCGAAGGAAGCTCCAGCGAGGAAACACTGATTTTTCAGATTTTCTACTCTTTCCATCTCCATCTCCATCTCCATCAATCTCTTTCTCTTTCTAACCCCTCTATGGAATTATTTTATTTAAGTTTGGGTTTTCGGTGGTTTTGGTGGTGGGTTGGGCGGTGGCTAAACAGAGGTTGTGGTGGCGGTGGTGGGTTTTTGATGATTTTGGTGGTCGGTTGGGTGGTGGCTAAATAGAGGTGGTGGTGGTGGTGGGTTTCCGGTGATTTTGGTGGTGGGCTAGGTGGTGGCTAAACAGAGGTGATGGTGGTGGTGGGTTTTTGATGATTTTGGTGGCGGGTTGGGTGGTGGCTAAACAGAGGTGGTGGTGGTGGTGGGTTTTCGGTGATTTTGGTGGTGGTGGGTTAGGCGGTGGCTAAACAGGGGTGGTGGTGGTGGATTTTCGGTGATTTTGGTGGTGGGTAAATAGGTGGGTTAGGTGGTGTTGGTGGTGGCGGCTAAACAGGGGTGGTGGTGGCAATGGTGGCTGGGTGGTGGTGCTGGGTTTTTGGTGGTATTGGTGGTGGCGATGGTGGCTGGGTGGGGTGGGTGGAAATGTATTAGGGTGGAGATGTATTTGGCATTAAAAAATTAATCAAAATAATCCCAATGAATTATGAAAACACTATTATAATACCAAATATATTTTTTATTTTTGTTTTCATAATTTTTTAAATATAAATAATTACTAAACATGTTTTATATTTTTAATTTTTATCACAGAAAAAACAAAACCTTGTTCTATTTTTTTTTTTCCAAAAAAAACATAAAAACGAAAACGTTACCAAACGCTACCTAAATTTTTAATTAATTTTTTTATTGAGTATGTTACTGTTTTATGCTACTATTTTTTTGTTGAGTGTGTTACTGTTTGATGTTACTATTTTTTTGTTGAGCATATTACTGTTTGATGTTAATATTTTTTTATTGAGCGTATTACTGTTTGATGTTACTATTTTTTTGTTGAGCGTGTTACTGTTTAATATTATTATATATATGTGTGTGTGTGTGTGAGTGTGTGTATATATATATGAAATTTCAAAATTCAAATGATACACAAATATCAAAAAGAATCTTGAAAGTCTCACATTCTAATATTTAGATATTGAAAATATAAAAGTTGTCAATTAGGTATGCACTATTTATGGTAGGAGTAATTATGGAATACATTTTAAAAAGAATTTAAAAATGTTTTAAAATGTGTACTTATTGACAACTATTTGATGAAAAATACGACTTAAAAGATGATAAGTTTGAAGGTGATACTTAAAGCCAAATAAGTTCTGCAAAAGATACTCACATCCTATTATCTCTTGGTTAATTTGGTAGGATTCCAAATCAGATAATTTGAGTCATTGCTAGAACCAGGCCGGCGGCCCTAAGCACAGCCCATTAAGGTGGGTGGGCCTCTAGTTCAAGAGGGTCCCTAAAAAATTTAGTCCTTAAGTATATTAACTCTATTTTTTTTTATTTTTGAGTTTTAAATAAGACCCAAATTTTTAGTTCTCTAAATTTTAAGAGCTCAAATTAATGTCTAACCTTGTTAAGTCTAAAAATATTCTCTATTTGGTTAAGCCCAATAAAAATCATAAAAAAGAATCCTAGTATAAATATTTTTGAGTTTTTTATTTAGTTTTGAAAAATTAAAACCTTTAGATGAAGATAATTTGTAAAAACTTTGTTTTAAACTTGAAAATTTTCTAAAACTTGGTGTATCTATTGATATTGATGGCTTAGATTTACTTTTAAAATTAAAAATTTTAAAAATTGAAACCAACACTCTAATTGAAATACTAAACTATATAAAAAAATTAGATTCTTTTCTGAATTCTTATAGAATTTTGTTAACAACACTAGTAACAGTTGCTTTAGCAGAAAAGAACTTTTCAAAACTTAATTTGATAGAATTTTATTTAAGGTCAACTATGTCCTAAGAAGGATTGAATGAATTAACTATATTATCTATTGAGAAAAATTTATTGACAAAACTTGAATATAAAAACTTGATTAATATTTTTGTTTCTCAAAAAATAAGAAAAATAATTTTTAAATAAATAAAAAATTAACTAAAATAACTAAAAATAATATATATATTAATACACAAAATACTAGCAAAAACACGTGTAAAATTTTCACCTTATGTCCCTGTTTACGTGAACCACTCATTGATGTTGCCATTTGTGAAATGAGATTTAAACGAGTTTCTCCATTATCTGCCGCTCCTTTCCATTAGAAGAAGGAAGGCCAAAGCACTGCCATTAAGATGAATGAGCATGAACGGAACTTCCATTCCACTGCACTTCACTTTCAACCATAGTTGTTAGTATCGTACGATACGTCATGATACGAAGGTAAAATGATATGGATCGTTGTTTTGTATCGTTTTTGCGTTGTATCGTCCGATACACGATGCGTTTTTACGATACGATACGTATCGGTATGATACGACTGATACGTGCAAAACCTGTTTAAATTTTTTTTTTTTGGATGGAACGACATCGTTTTGTCTAAATAAGAGACTATTTTTTATCCCTGCCACTGAAACGATGTTGTTTCAGTGGCTAGGGTTTACAAAAAAATAAAATACCTCTTTTACTCTCTCCTCTTCGTTGTTCGTTGTCTTCTTTCGGTGTTCTTCAGACCTCACGACGACGAAACACAACACACATCAGCCTTCGACACAAAACGATAAAGGCAACAAAATCTCTCTGTTCTCCGTCTTCTCTCTATTATCTGTCTTCTCTCTCTTCTCTCTGTTCTTCATCGACGAAGGCAGCAAAATCTGAGAAGCCATCGAAGCAGCCAAGCCATCGAAGCAACCCTGGATCTGCAGCAGTCAAGCCATCTCGCCTCTCGCCTCTTCTGTCTGTCTCTGTGTTCGTTCGTGGGTCACTTTACAGACGACTATGCAAATTTTTTTTTTTTTTTGTTATAAGAAAGAACAATTACATTTACTACCCCACTACGTTATAACTTTTTACTTTTAAGTATACATAAGTACCATTAATTTAATTTGATACCCTTAATTATTTTTTTAATATTAGTAAATTATATTGGTGACTTGAATAGTACGTGGAATATTATTGAAATGTTATGTTTTTATGAGTCTATGATTTTTTTTCAAAAGCATATATATTTTATTATTAATTATTTAAAATTGCGCCGTATCTTACGATACACTATTTTTAAAAAACGATACACCTTCCGATACACGATTTGATAACTATGCTTTCAACCAAGCTGGTCAGACTGAAGCAAAGGTTCAATCACCTATCCGGGATTGCTTTATTACGGGTGGCATTTTGTTGTTGGAATTTAAACATATTTTTAAAAAATAAAACAAGCATTGAAATTGCTATGTCTGAGAGGATTGAACACCATTACTTCCCGTAAAAAGGGTGCACTTAAATGTGATTTTTTTATCACTAGATATTGTTCACTAGAGATGGCAGTGAACCGAAAAAAAAAAAAGAGTGCAAACATGTTCTATTTGGACCAGAAATGAACCATATGTATTGGACGGTGAACGTATCGGGATAAAGGTGGGGATGAACTGAAAACTCATCCCAGCCCAGCTAAATCCATAATATATATATACTAGCGATAACCTGTGCCTGAAGGCACGGTGCAATTTGGAATTAATCAAACATCGAAAATGACCGCAATAAGCTGAAAATCTAAATTGCATCCGTAATACACCACACTTTGCATATATCCTTAATCTTAATAAAGTATTACCAATATAAAGATTCTCTTGAATACAAATTGCAATAGATAGATGAAAAAAACCTAACTTTAATAATCAAAATGCCATAAATTTTAACAGAAAAAACATAAAATTCATATTTTTGAAACTACGTAGCTAATTAGAACTAACAATAGCACTCAAAAATATTTATTCAAAAATCAACTTGCGGGGTCTTATTAGTGTAGATTGAGATCCTAAACCATAAACCAAGATGATGATAGAAAGAGGAAAAATAGTTAAATTGCAATTGAATCAAAAAAGAAAAATGGAGTAGCAAAAGTTAAAAAGTCTCAAAATCAACAATTAGAGACTTGTTAAGTATATCTAAATTAGAATGCAATCCAACCCAAGTCCTAGTACTATAGTCCGAGGAGTAACAAAGAGAACAAAGACATAGAATCCAATTAGCATTTTACTTCTTGTATTATCAGACTCTAGGAAGGGACAATTTAATTATTCATGGAGCAACAATTGCACAAACAGTAACAATGTGCAAATAGAATTTCAAAATTCAAACGAAAATAAGTTAAGAAACCCAGTAAAAGTTAAAATAAGCAAGATGACCCAATATTAGTTTGTCTAGTAGAGAAGTAACATCAGTAAATATTCTCACCTTAACTCATGCTCACCTGTAACGTTTGACACCACCACCACCACCAAAATGGCACCACTACCCAACACCATAATTGCATCCAATCACCTAGCATCGAACTATAAACCAATCAAATATCTATTGAATTCGAAAAAATAAAAAAAAAATAAAAACTCATACAATTGACAATAAATCCAAACAAATAAAACTTATTATATTCCACCATCAATTTCATACAACAATAACCAAATTTCAACTAACACTTCAATTGACAATAATTTTCATAAAATTCACCATCCATAAACTAATACAAAATTTCAATTAAAATTTAGCAATTTTCCCAAAATTTTAACAATCTAAAAAATGGAGTGTTCTGTGTTCTGTTTGTGTGCGTGAGTGTGTGGTGTGAATGTGTTGCAGAGAGGAGGGGATGGGTATTTTGAGTGAGGTTGGGAGTGGGTTAAGCAGAGAGTGTAGGGGGTTTGCACAGAAGAGGGAGATCTTAGGGGGGGGGGGGGTTGTTAAGTGTGTGTGTGAGAGAGAGAGAAGCAGAGGTGGGGGGTTTGCATAGAAGGGGGAGACTTGGGGGGGTTCGTTAATTGTGTGTGTGCGAGAGAACGAGAAACAGAGAGGGGGTGTGTGTGTGATAGAGAGAGAAACAGCTGGTGGGGTTGCGCAGAAGGAGTAGCGGTGAGGGGTTTGCGCAGAAATTGGAGAGCTTGGGAAGGGGGACTGTTCGAGTGTGTGTGTGAAGAGAGAGAGAGAGATAGACAGACAGAAGCAAAGAAGAGGGATACCTAGGAAAGGTGTGGCTGTGGCGGTGCCGCTGGCGATTGTGGTGTTGCTGAAGATTGTGTAACACAGAGAGATAGAGAGAGAGAGAGACGAAGAGATGGCGTGAAGGGAAGGCAGAGAGGCGACATGCCTCTGACAGTGAGTGACGGTGAGAAAAGGTTGGATGTGATGTGTTTGGGGAGAAAAATATGTGTAGGATAAAATTTAAAGTTGGAGCTGTTTTACTATATATTTATATATTAGCAAGCATACATTGTTTGTCTAGATTCTCTCTTCATATATCTCAGTTCTCTTATTATATCTTAGTTTTCTATTGATACAAGAAGACACTCCACATTTATCTGTTTGTAAGTTAATTTCTAGTTTATTGTATTTTATATTTTGCTTTAAATTACAAATGTTTTATAATGTTGCGCCTTCTACCCCCTTGTTGGTATCAGAGCCATTCGACGGTACCGTAGTTATCTGTTGAATTAAATCTTGTTAACTTTATTCATTTAAAAATCTCTTGTGATTTATTCTAGTCAATTTCTTGTCAAGTTATATTATCCTTTGGAACCTAACTCAAAGAGGCCAGTAGTATTTCTAACCCAGTCTGAGTGTAAATCCTAGTGAGAGGCAAAGAGAGACGAACATGGAATCATGGAGATAGAGTATGTGTAGAGAAGGGTATTTTCAAGATAGGGAGAACAAACTGAGCAAGTAGATTGGTTAGTTAAATCAAAAATTGATTTAAAGATGAGCAGGTTATTCAAATCTAATTCCTCAACTAGCTCTAGAACTTCAGTTCCTTCTATACCTTCAATAGTAAATGAAGAAGAACATGAATTTCATGAGTCAAAAATAGATTGGAAAAACTGGAATATACCTAAGGTAACAGTAAAAGAAATATATAGAACAAGCTGGCTACCAACATCATTTAAGTCAGAATTACAAGTAAAGACCATTGAACAGGTTTATGCCCTTACAAAAGAGCATGAAACTTGTCAAATGCTTAGTAAAGAATCAATCAAAAAACATAGGTCAAAAGGATATAATTTTATCCACATTGGCCTGGTTCAAGTTGCAGTAAAACCATTATCAACTTGAGGAATCAACTCCTAAATTTTGTTATGCCTAAGAGATGTTAGGTTTAAAAACTATGGCACAAGTATCTTAGGAATAATGGAGTCAAACCTGCACAATGGCCCAATATACTTTAATTATTTTTCAAACTTCGTTAAGTCTGAGTGACATTAATTTGTTAACGGCCTTAACCCTCAACATAAAAACTTCAAGAGAGTACACAAATATGTCAGAAGGTAATAGTATTGATTTATCGAATCTATTACAAATGCATAACAACAAATTTAAATGTTCATGCATTAAGTAAAAGTCCTAAGGACCAAACTTTATTTATACAAAATAGTACAAGTGAAGCAAATATCCAAGTTATCAGGCAACTCCAATGAAAGATATAAATCTTCTAGACTACTGGATGCTTGAAAATGAAAGTTACCACCAAAATCATCAAAATACTATAGTCAACTTAGATTGTATCCAACAATATCTTGATGGATCAGTAAGAATCTTCTTTGATGGTAAAAAGTCAAGTAAACCACTTCAAATTAATGAAAGAAGAAAATATGAGTCTGCATATTTTAGTGTGTCTAAAAGAGATGAATACTTAGCAAAAGAGTTAAATAAAAAGTTAAAATTAAAAGGTATTGAAACCTCTTCACAAATCAATAAACCATGTTACACCACTCATTCAAAATTCCAAGAAGAAAAAGACGAAAACTCCTCACCTTCTCCTTCTATGGCTGACATGGAGGGTAACATAGTAAACAAACAGCTACTAACAATTAGTAGAACAAACGAACCGTTTATAATTAATGTGGAAAGCTTACATGAAGAATTCAAGTCCAAGGAAAATAAATTCAAAAGACGAGAATTTAGTAACCATAAGCAAGAAAAAATAATTAAAAAATAGAATAAGTTTATGAATGAGATAAGATGTGAAATCTATTTCTTTGACTACTTAGAAAACCATTACAAATCAGTAAAAGTAGTAACAAAAAATAAATGGAAGAAAAAATATGCTTCTACAGTGTCTTCAAGTCATCTTCCAACATAAACTATAGTGATTAGTCACAAGGATTCCGAAGTAAAAGTCTCACCATTCAAGTTACATTTAGGAACTAAACCTGAAAAAAGAATAATTGAGCAAAACAACTTTACCAACCAATGCTTAAAAATAATTGGTAAACAGTTAGACAAAATTGAAACCAAAATTAATGATCTGAAACCATCAACAAATAAAAAATTAGAAAAACCTCTAATGCAATTACCAGAAGATAGAAGTAAACTTAGTATCTCAATTAAAAATATTAAGAGACTTCAAAAAATTGAAAAAGTTATCCAAAAACTAGATCAACCAAAAGTAGAACTAGTATTACCCCAAGTTACCACTATCTATCAGAATGATGAAAGTTCTAAAGACAGTAAATCCCAAGAAACTAGTAAATCAGAAGGTTCTACTAATTCCAAAATCAGATAATTAGAAGAATAGTTTGATAATCAAAATCTTAACAAATTAACATTACCAAAAATTTGTATACAAGACCAACATCTCCTAATCTTCAGTACGAAGAAAGAAATATTAGTAATCAGTTTTCAGTACAATCCAACAAACTTTATGAATGGAACATAGATGGATTAAGTGAACAAGAAATATTGAACAAAGTAAATCATATGTCTATGGTTATAAATAGTTATATCAACAACCTTGATATCACTGAACCAGAAATAGTTGATCTAAGAACATCTGGATTCACAAGAATAGTAAAAAACTGGTAGGATAATTACCTTAGTCAAGAACAAAGAGATAGCATCAAGTATGCCGTTGAGTTAGATGAAGATAAAAATTCAATCTTCGATGAAAGGATAGGAAGAGCAAAACCAGATGGGGTAAACACCTTAATCTACACAGTAATCAAACATTTTGTTGGCACACCAAACAATATATCATCCCGGATCCATGACTAACTTAGTAATCTAAGGTGTCTAACATTAAGTGATTTTTTATGGTACAAAGATGTATTTATCTCAAGAGTAATGATCAGAGAAGATTATGAAATGTCTTTCCGGAAAGAAAAATTTAATAATAACTTACCTAATCTATTTGCACTCAACCAAATAAAGGAACCATTGAATATGATCAGTTGACATATGGTGATATTATCACTACTATTCAAAAGGAAGGTTTGAGAATGTGTATTGATATGAAAATTAGTAACCAGATTAAAAATGATAAAAAGAAAGTTAAATACGAAATGGGTAATTTCTGTGAACAGTATGTCCTAGCTCCAGTAGCACCATCTCGCAGGAAACATAAATCAGTTAAACCTTATTGCAAGAGTAAATCTTACTATAAGAAAAGAAAAAAGAATTTTTCAAAAAATGACTACTATGGAAAATTAAGTAAAAAACACAATAAATCTCATAAACCTAAGACTTATCGAAAAAACATAGGTAAACAAGAAATTGAATATTTTAATTGTGGTAAAAAGGGACATATCATCACTTTCCGAAAAAAAGGGACATATCATCACCAAATGTCCAGTAAAAAAGAAGTTAAAACAATTAAACTTATCTGAGGAAGATAAGGATAAAGTTTTAGCAATCTTTAAGTTAAGTAACTTAAGACAAAATGAAGAAAGTTCAGATGTTTCAAATGATTCCGAAAGTTCTTCAGACTAGCAATCAACTTACAACGATTTCAGTAATTCTGATGTCAAGATAGGATGCAAAGATAATTGTTATAAAACAGTTACAGTTTTAACCAAACAAACTGAGGAAGAAAACATCCTCATTGATCTTATTAGTAAAATTGAAAATACAGAGTTAAAATTAAAATATATTTAAAAACTCAAGGATTTGTCTGTAAAAAAAAGACATTAAACAATCTTTTGATGAAAAACAGTCAATCAATTTTAATAAAACCATAAAAATGTTTAGTAAAGATAAACAAAAAGAGGTAACTTTACAAGATCTGTAGGCAGAAGTTAACAAGTTAAAATAAGAAATTAAAGAATTGAAACTCTCCGATAAAAAGCTGGAAGAAGCCCTGAATCCTCTCCAAACAAGTAACAAATTTAGAAAATCAGGAAGCCCAACTTCTAGTGAATCTGAAACCAATTCAGACAGTTCACATAGTTCAACTAGAACATAATCCCAGCAGATACCCGTAACTTACACCTCTAAAGTGGAACCCCTGGGCGTAACGAACCTGTCATCCCAAGATGGATGTTCGCAAACAAATGATGATGATAATCGGTTAAATTTAATTAACAAGTTAAATATTCAAAAATGGCATTCCAAAGTTAAAACAATAATAGGTTATGATTTTGAAATAGAAGTCATAGCTCTTATAAATACTGGTGCAAATTTAAATTACATACAGGAATGGCTTATACCAACCAAATATTATCATAAGACAACTGAAAGACTCAGTTTAGCAAATGGCAGTAAAATAAGTATAAAATACAAGTTACCAAAAGTGCATATTTGTCAAGACAATATACGCTTTAAAACATCATTTGTCTTAGTACAAAATATGACAGATAAAGTTATCATTGGTATACCATTCATATACCTCCTATATCCATTCACCACAGATATAGAAGGCGTATTTACCAAGCCTTTGGTCAATCAGTAACTTTCAAATTCTTAGTCAAACCTCAAGTAAAAAAATTAAGAAGACTTAAAGAATATTCAATCTCAAAGTCCCTTAATTTAGTAACCCAGAAAAATAATCAAGTGAAATTTCTTAAAGAAGAAATCAATTACAAAAGAATTCAAGAACAGTTAACCAGTCCAATCTTAATTCAAAAAATTGAAATATTTAAAGAAAAGTTAGAAAATGAAGTATGTTCTAATCTTCCTAATGCTTTCTAGCACAGAAAAAAACATATAGTAAAATTACTATATATTAAAGGTTCCAGTGAACAAAATATACCTACAAAGTCAAGATCAATTCAGATGAGCCATGAAGTAATGAAAATTTGCAAGAAAGAGATTTCAGAATTACTCGATAATGGTATTATCAGAAAAAATAAACCCCTTGGTCTTGCCCTGCTTTCTGTGTCATCAAAAATAAAGAATTAGAAAGAAGAATTCCAAGATTAGTAATCAATTACAAACCTTTGAATGCAGTGCCGGAATGGAACCGAAATCCAATTCCTAACAAACAAGATTTAAAAATAAAATTAAGTAAAGTAGTAATCTTTTCAAAATTTGATTTAAAATTTGGATTCTGGTAAATTCAAATAAGTCCAGATGAAGTATATAAAATTGCATTCACAACACCCTTTGGTCATTATGAATGAAATGTAATTCCTTTAGATTAAAGAATGCATCAAGTAAATTTCAAAATATAATGAATGAAATATTTAACGCAGTAAGTAATTTCTTAATAGTCTACATAGATGATGAACATTGGAAACATCGCCATGCTTGTCTAGAGATAATCAGATACAATGGTTTAGTTATCTCTTCCAATAAAATCAAGTTGTTTCAAGCTTCATTCAGATTTCTTGGGTATAATATACAACAGTCAACCATCGTTCCCATCAGTCAGTCTATCCAGTTTGCAAATAAATTTCCTGATGAAATTAGGGACAAAACACAGTTACAGAGATTCTTAGGGTCCTTAAACTATGTTTCAAACTTCTACCAAGATCATAGAAAAATAGTCAAACCATTAAATGAGAGATTAAAGGAAAATCCTCCTCCTTGGTCAAATGTTCGTACTTCTATAGTCAAATAAGTCAAAAGGTATATCAAGACCTTACCTTGCCTTAGTATTATCTCAGTAGATTCTTTCAAAATTATCCAAATAGATGCCTCCGACATTGGTATGGAGGTATCCTTCTTCAGAGAGTAAATCCAGATTCCCCAGAGCAAATTGTTCGCTTCCACTCTGGAATTTGGAAAGCACACAAAGATACTATAGTACAATTAAAAAAGAAATTTTATCTATTGTCTTGTGTATCTCAAAATTTCGAGATGATATATTAAATCAGAAATTCCTAGTAAGAGTTGATTGTAAATCAGCAAAATTTTGTTTTGGAACAAAACGTACAAAACATTGCTAGTAATGCCAGATGACAATCGATTTTGAGTATTTTCGATTTTGATATCGAATATATCAAAAGCCACAATAACTGTATTCTTGATTTCCTAACTCGTGAGTTTCTGCAAGAACCCCATGACAGATAAGAAATCTGGTAAACCCACTACTTCATCCAAAAAATCCGGTAAAGATCATGGTAAACAATTAGCCTTGCCTAGTCCAAGTCCAAAGCCCAGTCACCTACCGCTCCTAGACTTAGTAAACCGTTACCATATCCTTGGTAATATAGTTAGACCAACCTTTGTTTCCACTTTGGTAAACCCAAATACCAGTAAATAGGTCGTAATGAACCCATATCTAGCCCAACCTATATCCTCTGTTAGGCCATCCCAGTTAACAAACTCATATCCAGTAAGACCAACCCAGTCAACACAAACTCACAAGACCGAGTACATTCCAAAATCAACGGTACACAACTTATTCATTATCAAACCAATCCATACCTATTTAACCAACCCAGTTGACCTAGTCAATGCATACCTTGAACTAGGATGAAATTTCATTCCATTGAATCCTGAGAAAAATATTCCAGTTTTACCAGGATATCCTGTTTCATACCCAGTCAATATTTATCAAACCTATCTTTGATAGGAATGATGGCAGTAGAATAGTATATCATTTTTTGTATATACTCAAATTCATTTCAGTAAAAGAATGTGGATCTCACCCTTCCTTGCTCCGAGATCTCCCTGGTTACAACAAGCAATTTAGCTACTATGACTACATTGAGTCATGGTTTAAATTGCTACTCTATCAGGATGAGGCTTACACTCATTCCTGGTTCCTTCAGTTCACAAAGGATTTTAAAAGCTAAATCCCTTCTTGGTTTTTACGGTGGTGGCAGATGCATGGCCCCATGATTGAAATCCTCCAAATTGATCTTCAAGATAAAGTAACTTACTTCTCCTCCTACTTTAAAATTAGGCAACATAATTCACAGTTCCCTGCATTACTCTTCATGAGTAAATATAAGAATCCATGGATTCTTAAATGGCAGTACTCCATTACTGCTAATACAGTTACTCATCAATTTTATGTCAAATGGTGGGCTAAGTTCGACCATCAACGTATCATTAACCAGGTTAAAACAGAGTTCCCAGTAAAAGTTCATATTCCAGCCATAGTCACAGGTACAACTACTAGTACACCACCAACGGAAGTAAAGTTAGCAGCTCCAACGCTCAGGCTCTCGACTCCAAGTGTTCCAACACTCCCACTAAAACAATCTAAAGCTTCACCTAAGACTTCTAGTAAATCCCAGCTAAGGAAATCTCAATTAATTAAGTTAGCCCAACAATTACTACATCAAGCTAGCCAGTAAGAAGATGATAGTTCATCCCATTTATCAAAAGCCTCAGTCAACTACCCACAGGATCCATTCCAAGATGTCCAGGACCCAGATGATGCATATGATCTATCCAGCCCATAGGACATCCGCAATTAGACTCCTGTAAAGTTACATGTATACAAAGAACTTCAATCACTACTTTCTCAAAAGAAAAGAAAAGATGTTCTTTTAGTATGCAACAATAAGATTTATGTCAAAAGCCTGCAGCAACAGTAAGATTCATGTTGAAAGCTTGCAGCAACAATATGATTCCTATCGAAAGCCTGCAACAACAGTAACATTCCTATCGAAAGCCTGCAGCAACAGTAAAATTCCTTCCAAAAGCCTGCAACTAGGGGTGTCAATTTTATCCGTCAACACGAACCCGACCCAACACAAAACTCGAAAATAACATAATTAGTTGACAAAAGTAATAAATGGGTCAAATTAATGTTCGACACGAATAACACGATTAATGGGTACTGTAGATAGAAAATAATTATTTAAAAGAGTATTGTAAACAGAAAATAAGAATTTTATAATTTTTTAAATAGTATTATATGAGTTGTTGTCGAATTAAATAATTTTTTATTAACACAAATATTGACACGAACCCGACACGTATCGAAAGTGACACGGCACAAAAATAACACGATATTAAAATAATACGACACGACACGATTGACATCCCTATCTGCAGCCAATCAGCAACAGTAACATTCCTTGTCAAAAGCTTACAAAGTCACAACTTCAGTGGTCATCAATCAAAAAGAAAATAATATCAAAGATTTTTGAAAAAATCTTTACACCTATGTAAGGATTGAAGTTATTCTGAACATGCAGGCATTGTTTGATCAGATTCTCTCTTCATATATATCTCAGTTCTTTTATTGTATCTTAGTTTTTTATTGATACAAAAAGACACTCCACAATTATCTGTTTGTAAGTTAATTTCCAGTTTATTGTATCTTATATTTTGCTTTAAATTACAAATGTTTTATAATGTTGCGTCTTCCGTCCCCTATATATATATATATATATATATATTTGAACTTTTCGCTGCTCAGATCGTTTGAGAAATTTTAATCTAACGGTCCTAATGCGAAATTTCCCTCTCTCCTAATTTTTTGAACAAGAATTTCATTCCTTTCAAAATTCTAAGACTTCTATCTCTCTTATAACTCTATATCTCTCTTTCTCTATCTTATACTATCTGATCCTCATGCAGTTCACATGTTTCTCTCCGTCAGCTCTCTCTCTCACATACTGTGACGACCAGTATAAAAATTAATCGATAACACATTAATTAGGTCATTTATTATGATTCTATAAATTTAAGGATTATTTTTAGAAGTTTCAAATAAATAAATGGACCTTAAATACATATTATTTGCGTGAAAACGGGTCGAATGACTATAATATATGTCATATTTCGTATTGAAATAAAAATACTATAATATGCAAATGGCATAATGGGCTAATAATATATATATGTAATTTGTAATATATCTATATAATAAGAGAGTTAGTATTGTTTGTCTTGAGCTTTTTGAGGTTCAGATTATTTTAAGATTATTGATCAAACGATCGAAACTTCTCCAATTTTTTTCCCGCCCAAAAATTACAAGAATCATTTCATTTTACTCGATTATTGGTTCGATGATTAGGATTCAAATTGAGCTGAATTTGACTGTCAAGTATAAAGTATAAATTTTTACTTAAACTTAAATTCGATTAAATTTTACAAATATTCAAGTTGAACTCAAATGAAAATTGATCTTAATTTCTGAACAAATTTTTTTGGATGATTTCCTCACAAAAGTTACACAAACTCACATTGGAAAATGGTGCAAAGATAATGTTATGAACTTTAGGTAAACACCTACAGAAAAAATAAAATAGTTATATTTTTTTGAAATTTGAGATAAAATTTATTAAAATTATATAAATCATGGATTTTTGATCAATAATAATTATATTTTCTCAAATATTTGAATTAATATGTTATAGTAATTGTAGCGTAACTTTCGTTATATAAATGTTTGGTTATATATGTTCTGCATACAAGTTGAACAATGTCAATTTGATCGTTATATTGTTGAAATTGTATTTTACGTTGCCTTTATTTATGAACAAATATTTACAACTTTTTACGAGTAATGTAATGTCTTTAGGCACGGACAATTACTAGTATATATATATTACAAATAAAATATTTAAGTCAAACACACATTTGTTATACATATTATTTTTGTGATTTTTAATGTTTGATCCATTTGTTATATAATAACTTTTCGTCATTTGTTGTAAATCCATTTGCGAGATTTTGTAATTTTTTGTAATTGTTTTTTTTAAAATTAAAGAAATTAATTATTATGAGCGGAAATGAAATCAAAATTTACCTGCATGGCGGAAATGAGGATTAAAATTTCTCCTACTAATAGGGGTAAATCGGGAGTAGACGAATATTGTTGAAGCGGGTACAGGATAGAGACTACTACCCCTGCCCGTCCCCGTCCACTACCATCTCTTTTGTTTGCCCGAAAAAGATCATTTTGCATTTAGTATTGTTAAAAAAAAAAGAAAAAACAAGGCAAGTTATGCACGAATACTGTCAGCATTTTTTTGGTTCCCCCTGTGGGTCTATTTTTCTTAGACTGCATTGATCGTCCGATTTATACCTGTGAAGATGCATATAGCACGGTGTGTTTTGATCATCACAAAAATACATATAGATTTTGGGCTGATCTAATTTTGGTGGCCCAAATCTAGTTTTGAATGGGACTTGGCCTACGAGCCAGTTATACGAGAAGAATGTGATGGGCGGCCCACAACTAGATTGTATTATTGGGCTTTGAATGTGGCCAATCAAAAACATCAAAAAAAGGTCCCACCGGGATTCGAACCCAGGTCGCTGGATTCAAAGTCCAGAGTGCTAACCACTACACCATGGAACCCCTCTTTGCTAAAGCTTTAAAACTTTTTTATTTAATTATTATTATAAACAGAGGATACAGCTTATTTGGCTAAAAAAATTAAAACTTCTATATTTTATTATTTTTATACGTGCAGGATACAGCTAATTAGTAGTCCTTATGATACAAGAATTGGGATTGAGATCTCCTTCTAATATATTTATTTTTTGATAAGATCATTTATCATGCATTTATGTGACACCCGTTATGTACAAGTGGATCTCTCACTTATTAATGATATATTATCTGCCAAATAAAAAAATTGAAAAAAAAAATACAGGAGGAAATGTAAGTCCCAAGAATTGAACAAGAAATACATAAATAAACTAAAATTATGAATTTGTTAAATATGAATAAATTGATTGCAAAAAAAGCATACTAGACAAATTGAGTTGTCGATACCTTTTTAGAAAAATTGGAACTCAAATGACGCCTCGCTTCTATTATTTCTGTTGATTTTATATTGTCTAAGCTTGGTTTTTTTTTTTTTTTTTTTCATTTACGTTTCACTTCCCTTCATCGAGATCAAAGACCCCATAGGATTATCCTCTAACTCCAAATTGAGTTGCCGTTCTTTTGTGCTCTAGCGTAGAGGTCCTATGACTCAAGTCACATAACCCGAGGCCGAGGAAAAGAGCTTATCAGCATGTAGGCCAATAAAACTTAAAAGATAGACAATTAGCTGAATGCCGTATTCACGGATTTGTTCTACCCATACCACATGCAACGTTAATGACATATGACTATCAAGTATAGATTAGTGAAAATAGGAGTGTTTACCCTATCCTACAGGTAGGAATTATAATATTTCATTTTCCTATACGATATTTTGTGGAAGAATTTTTTTTTGACCTACCCTATCCGATCAGGTATACTATTCCTATCCAAATTCAGTTCAAATCAATTGGGTAGAAAGTCGAGTGAACTCATATTTTTTAGTTATTAATTTTTGAATCATTTTAATAATTTAATTAAGTAACCTGCACTAATTAATTAACACAATAAACCAATAACACTAAAAAAATACAATAAATTCAATAATACATAAATAATTATAATAAAACATAACAAGAAAGCCATAAAACATCAAAACATCATATATAGGAAAGACATAAATATCAAAAAAACATTAGGAGTTTCTAGATTTTTGGATTTTAATTTTTAGGAATTAATGCGGCTAGGGTAGGGTAGGGTAGGAATACGATTTTTTGCGGAATACTAAAAAAATTTCCGTTGGCTTACTCGATTCTTTCGGATAGCAGATCAATAGAGTCGGGTAGGATAGAGTAGATTCAGAATTTGTGAGAATTCGAAAATTTGAACACTCCTAAATGAAAATTAAGGATGGAAAAAAAAAGTAGAGATTCAAACTTTTATTTATGTCAGTTAGAAAACAAAGGTGATCAGATTCGAATTTACACATAAACTCTAGACATGTTAATGATCCTCATTAATATTAGGCTAACTGATTTTGTTAATTCTTTAAGAATAACAAAAATTAGAATGAAAGAGAACATGTCTCCGAACTTTATTTCTAAATTACCATAAGCTGCTAAATATTCTTTACAGATCATATAAATAGAAAATTTAGAATTTCTAGATTAGTACAACCACCAAGCAAAATAAGCTAAATTATGAAAATGCCCCAACGATAAAAAAAAAATAGGAAGGTGCTCAAAAAGTAAGAGTGACAATCGTGTCGTGTCGGGACGTGTTCGTATCGTATTATTTCGAGTTCATGTCAAGTATTAGTTAACCCTGATTCACCTCGTTTAATTAATCGTATCGATCTATTTATTTTCGTGCCGTATTCATGTTGACCCATATAACCCGTGAATAAAAAATTTAACGCTCAGATTTATGTCTAAAATTTCATTATCACTTAATCGAACATATGTTCATACTTTTTCAATAAACTAAAATTTAGCATAATAAATGTAATAATAAAAATGAGCAAAAATATAATTTTTTTATATAAGAATTGTCACTACTTAATAAAATATAATAAAAAATTAAAATTTTATTCTTATAATATTACTTAAACGTATTAATCGTGTCAATTTCATGTTGTTCGTATTTGATATTAACTCAACCCATTTATTATTCATGTTAACGAGTCATATCATATACGGATTGATATCGAAAAATAACCAATCTTAACCCACTAATTTTATATTAATTTCGAATCTTGTGTCAAAAATTAGCACCCTTAGTGTATAGTTGCTTTTTAAAGTTAAAAAAAAAAACCTTAGGTCATCTGAAAGCTCTAGTCTTCGAGAGCTTCCAAAATGGGGGGTCTTTTGCCCTTTTTTTTTTTTTTTATTCCGACCCTTTTGTCCTAATCAACCCTGATTAACCGTCCGATCATTGTCACTTTGAATGATTCTGATTTGTCATATATATATTATGGATAACTCGTATTTGAATGTACGATAAAAATTTAAGAGGAATATTGGTGACCATTATATGAGTTTATTGAACCATATATTGTTTTATATTATTTTTACATATATATTAGTTATGCCCCGTGCCTGAAGACACAGAATAATAAAAAAAATGGTCAACAATAAATATATTTGTATTCACACCCAAAATCAAATTACAAACATAGAGGAGAGAGAAATGAATTTAAGTACCGATTGTAATGGGGGTGAGTGGTGGTGGACGGTAATGATGATGGTGGGAGACGGTGATGATTGTGGTGGGTGACGATGACTGTAGTGGTAGTGGTGGCAGCTGTGGGTGACAACGGTGATGGTGGTGGTGGGTTTTGGGTGATGATGGTGGTAGTGGCAGTCGTGGGTAATGGTGGTAGTGGTGGTGGGTGTGGGTGGTGGTGGAAAAGTGATGGTAGTTGACAGTGGTGGTGGTGGGGCAACGACGGTGGTGATGGGCGGTGACGATGGTGGTATTGGGTGACAGTGGGTGGTTGTAGTGGTGAGCGATGATGGGTGGTGGTGGTAGGTGTGATGGAGGTGGGTGACAGTAGCTTGTGGCGATGGTGAGCGACGACGGGTGATGGTGAGTTATGGTAGTGGGTGACGGTGACGGTGAGCAACAATGGTGGTGGTGGGTGCTGACGGTGCGTGTGGGATGATAGTGGTAATGGTAATAAATATAAAAATAAGATAACGATGGTGGTGGTGGGTGGTGGCGGTGGTAACAATCGGTGGTGGGTGGCGATGGTAGGGGGTGAGGTGGGGTGGTGGTGAAGGTGGGGCAGTGGCGGTGGTGGCGGCGATGTAGGGTGGTGACAACGGTGATGCCGACAACGACGGTGGTGTGCTGGCGGCAATGGTAGTGGTGGGATGACAATGGAGCTAAGGTGTGGCAACGGTGGTGGTGATAGTGGGGGATGGTGGTGGTGAGGCAGTGAAGGTGGAGGTGGAGGTGGAGGTGGTGGTGGGGCGGTGGTTGTGGAGGTGGAGGTGGTGGTTTGTGTGGGTAGTGGTAGTGGGGATGGTGGTGGTGGGACAGTGGAGATGGTGGGGCGGTGGTGGTACTGGTGATGGTGATGGGATAGTGGTGGGCAGTGATAGTGGTGGTGGTTGGATGGTGGGTGTGGTAGAGTGACGATAGTGTTGGTAGCGGCGGTGGTGGGGGTGGGGTGGGGCGATGGGGGTGGTGGTGGTGGTGGTGGTGATGGTGGTGGGGCGGTAGGGGTGGGGGTGGTAGAGGTGGTGGCGGAGCGGTTCCAAACACTATTTTTTTTTTTAAAGTATTTATTTGAAATACGTACTAAAATTATTTTTAAAAAGTCACTCCAAATACACTCTTAGGGACCTATTTTTCCTATTAAATTTGAGGTGTTAATATTAGTCGTCGGATTAACTTTAAAGTAAATTTAAAGAGATCTCAACCGCGAATATTAAAAGTCATTTTGTTTATCTTTTAAGATTTAAATTGTATTGTACTTTAATATATATATATATAGTTCTCCATTAAAGGTGATGAATCAAATAATAATATCTTTAATTCTAAAAAATTTATAGGTTAAAAGCCATTATTTCCGTGACCCAATCAAACAAGTAAAGGGTAAATATCTTTGACCACTTCCCAAAATATCTAGCCGCATGAATACACAAAAGCAAAGAAGCTAATTAAATAAATAATTGGTTCACATCTGAAAGTAAAAGCCTTGCACATGATACTTGCTAATGCGTCTAAAGTATAAAAAATCTTACCTTATAATTTTTTTTAAATAAAAGGTACTATGATGCAACACGCATAACATAAGACTACATGACAAATAAAGACCATCGAAAGTAGTATTGATCGAGCACCAATCAGGACTGATTTTGAGCGACAGTGTCAAAAAATTTCATAAAGCCCCATTCCGAAAAAATTTCGACGATCTGAACAAGATTGAAGACAGTTGGTTTTTAGCCAAAAAATGACATTTATGACACTTTTTTATTTTTATTTCCCTGTTTGGGGGTATTTTCATAATATTGTGTATTTGCTTGGTTTTTCTAATAATTAAGATCATTAAAGTTTTTTTTTCAGCTTTGGTTTATTTTAAATAAAACTTAGAGACAAATTCTATTTCAATTTCCGAATGACTTAGTATTTTTAGGAATCAACAAGGTCTTTGAAGACTGTAATATGATATTATTTAGATAATCAACAAGTTATAATTTTTGTTATTTGATCTCATTTTTTATTCACGCTACCTTGCATAACTACTCCAATCCTTTTTTTTTTTTAGATAAAACTAGAAATCGTCCCTAGTACACATTTTTTAGATTCATGATAACAAGGCAAATTTCAAATAATCCTAATTACTAACAAATCACATATATTATATCAACATGCTATCAACAGCTGCTATTTCCTTTGCCGTGGACTTTTGGTCCACGGCATGAAAAATGGGTGGCATGGTTCAACTTTTGTTGTTCTGGTCTATACTCGAAGTACTTCTATAACCGATTTGTCACCCAACCTACTTAGACACGGGTTCATACATATGAGAACATAAACTTTGGACTTATTTATTTTTTTTTTGCTGATAAAAAAAAGGGGTGGGGCAGGAAAGAGCGCCCAACAACCACCCCGTTAGGTCCGTACTGGTGGAATCATAAGACCCTTGACCGTGCCTGGAACACCTCTCAGAACCAGACCTAATTAAGTTAGCATAGCGGCTAACCACCGAGCTCTAATGGGGACTCCAGGACTCGAACTCCCAACCTCTAGGTGAGGAGTAAGACCGATACCACCACTAAACCATCCTACTCGATGGTAAACTTTGGACATTTGAGTTTGTGCATTCCATCTTTTTGGATCACTAAAGTAATTTGTACGGATTAAAACTGTTCTAATCATCAAAGATACCTTAACCTAGCCAATCTAGATTAATTATTATGAATTGAGAGATACATCATACAGTCACTTGAGAGATCTTATCCTTTCAAGCACTATCCCACTACTACTTCAGAATCTATCCTAACCCTTCAAACAAAGACAGATCGACATGGGATAGATTTAAATACCACCATTCTATTGTTAACAATCCTTGAAAAAATTCAAGCAAATCAATTCAAAATGACAGCAATACGCAAGGAAAGGAGAGAGAGAGAGAGATGGGTTTACAGAATATAATAATGTATGACTGGTAGGTATAAGCGTGAAGTTGTCGAAAGATCATAGGTGACACTTGGAACAATTAGACTGACTACTTTTGAATCCACCAGTGGAATAGGACAGTCAAAAAGGTTGGAGATAGAACGCAATAGCATTTTGCTGATGATAGTTGACACTGACACAAGTTTATTTAATTTTGGTTTAACTTTCCAATAAACACAAAAAAGAAAAAAAGAAAAAAAGAAAAAAAGAAAAAAAGAAAAAAGAAAAAAGATGACAGTTGACACTGATACAAGTTTTTAAGAACCCTTTAGTTACTTGGCGAATCTTCAACTTGGGGCATGAGAACTTTTTTAACTTATATAGGCCATTTGATAGAAACGGTTAGGTTGGGGTTTGGCATTGTTTTGTATACCTTGTATATTATAAAAGATTAATAATATTTTTTATTCTTAGAGTATATATTTTTTGTTAATTTAGTCTTTATTATATTAATTTTATCAATTTCGATCTCTAAAGTATTTAATTCGTGTCACTTTGGTCCTTAATCAAACAACTTATCAATTTTTTAACAGAAATGACTACGTGTTATTTTTTTGGGCGGTATCACGTGTCAAACACGTGATCAGTTTGTCAAAAACTTAATGACCCATCTATGTAGGAATCAAAATGATACGAATTGAATATTTTAAGAACTAAATTGATATAATAAAGGCTAAACTGATAAAAAAAAAATATTTTAAGGATAAAAAATACTATTATCCCTATTACAAATTACTACTAAATAATGGTGGTGTTTGGTGAGAATTGAAAGGAACTCCAATCCAAATGGCGAAACGAGGAGTGTTTATTTATTTATTTATTTTTTAGGTAAAAAAGGTGTTTGAACTTTGAACAAACTAATTTTCTAATGTAACACGGAAACCAATAAACATTTGGTATTAAGAGCATTCCAACTGATGAGCCCAGATTTAGATCATGTCTAAATTAAATTCATGGGTTGAACTCAAACCATCAAAAGGCAGGTCAGATTTATCTCATGACTTCAATTCAAGAGTTCAGGAAGAGTCAACACACATGAGAGAGCAATTGTCGGAATAGCCATTACTTTAGGGTAGTGCACATCCCCAACTGTAGTTATCCTCCCCAAAAGACTAGTAACGTGACATTCACGTCACCGTCTCAACTAGAGTTCTGTGCCTATAAATTATAAGTCCTTTACACATGAGACACATACAACTATCTCTCTCATACATATCTCTCTCACACAGAGATCTTACACATCTCACCTTGAACGTACTCTTACTCTCTCTTTCTCTCTCTCTTTTACTACATTTTACTCTCTCATTAATAGAGTTCTCCGGTCACCGTCGCCGCCTTCAGTGGTTAGGTCCTCCAGACCCAACCATCCAATCTTTGTTTCTTATTGTTTAATGTTTCATCAATTGTTTTATATCATATACTCGACTGATTGATAGTGCATAAATCTATTTTTGTGTATCATCACCAAATATGACTCAAATTTTACTCAAATTCAAATTAACATTTGAATAAAAAGTTTGATTTGATATAAAGTGCTTCAATAGAAAAACTCAAATTTAAAGAAGGAGAAACTCAAATTTAAATGGGGGCAAAAACAAATTTAAAATAGAGTAAAGATGACCATCGAATCTTTAAAAGATGATGAAATCTCAATCTTTCTTGTTTTGAGTAAAAAAATGAGTCTCCCTTGATTTGATATAAATTTGAGTTAAATGTTGAAGTAGGTTTGTTAAGTTTTTTTACTTAAATTTAAATTTGAGTCAAAATGGCCCAAAAAATATATCCAACCTTGGACTAAAACCTATACCAAATCAAGACAAAACTTATTCTAGACCAAAATTGAAGCAGACTCAAATTTTATACTAAATTTCTAACGGTAACTTTTTAACCTATGCAAAATTAAAAAAACTTTTTCGACGACTTGTTCTCTATCTCTTGTTGCTTCTCTCTACTACGCTGCTTCCATCGTCGACCATCACCGAAACTTTCACAAATCATTTGAAAGCCTGTAGGTAAGTTTTTTTATTTTCATCTTTCATTTTCTTAATTTTTTGTATTTTTCAGAATCTTAATCTTACAAATCTTTCTTACTATATAAACCCTAAGTCTACCCATCAAATTTTTCTTTGATTTTTTCGAGTTAAACACTATCGGTAGTACAATTTCGGACCACCAATTTTTCCTCAAATTTTAAACTTTCGCTACTCACAAATTTAGAAAAATTGTCATTTTATTTCTTCAAATTTTCATTCTTGTTAAAAATATATGTTTTTGTGTTTTTCATACCAAGCCTATGTCAAAATAGTTATTTTTTTTTCTTTATCTGGATTTATAAAAAATGATAAGGGATTAGAACAATCTTAAAATTTTGGGGTGGTTTCTTTGTTTCCATGTAATATTGTATACATATTCATTTTTTTTAATTACCCATTTGTGGAGAGATATAAAAGTTCATTTATTTGATCAAATATCATGATTTGAATGACAAAAAAAAAAAAAAAGGAATTTTGAGACAATAAGGTAATTTTACAAAAGATTTGAATAGATATTTGAGTTTGTCCATTAGAATACTCTATATCAAATTAAGTTTTTTACTCAAATTTGAGTCTAATTTGAGTTATGGTCGGAGATACTCTAAGGAGTGATTTTTTGGTATAAGGTGATAGTTTCAATCTTGTATATTTTGGACTCGAAGCAGGGGCGGAGCCAGAAATTTTTCTCAGGGTGGACACTTTAATTATGCACTCTAATTTTTTTCCTTCTAACCAATCACACTATATAATATATTTATATTTATTATATTATATTTGATATATGAAGTCCATTTAACATAAAAAATTCCAAAAAAAAAAAATGTATATTGCCAGGGGTAGAGCCATAAATATCTATGATGGAGGCAAAATATAACTGATATAAAAAAATATTTAGCCGAAATTAATACAAAAAAATTCAGTTCAAGAATAAAAAAAAAGTAAGAATCAACACTAAATTATTGTGAAATAGTAAATTCAATTTTTATTTAGCCGAAATAAAATCTTAACAAAAAGACACAAAATAATTTTTTTAGTACATTTTAACCTAATTATATATTTCAATAAAATATAAAAAATTTTGAAATCTCTAAAATTTCGTATATGATTTAAATGTAAATTAATTTTCGCTAATTTTGTATCAATGCGCACAATCACAAGTACGTAGTAAAATTATTTTTTATTTAGTTACAAAATTTAGTTGAGATCATTATCAATCTTATAGAGAAATTTCCTATTCAAAATAGTTTGAAATATTTTTGGGTTACAACTTTTTTATTTTTTGTATACAATCGTATTTTATTAGGTTATAGACTACAATTACTAAAAAAATGGTAAATGAAAACTAAAAATTATTCTTAAAAAGTAACGAACATTGTGTTAGATAAAGAGAAATATTGTATTTTCGTCAATATACAAATAGAACATTGACTCAATCCAAAACTAACATATTTATTTTAGAGGGTTAGTGGTCCACTAATTTATTTAAAAAAAAGACTAGAACCATTATTAAAATTTCCAAAAATTTAGGGGATAAATATAATATATAAAATAATTTTATAGGTCGGTGCAAGGAAGGATAAACAAACTCAAGGAACTGAAAGAACTGAGCTTCTCTCTGTTTCTTCTCTTTTTCTTGTGGCTGGGCAGTGGGCAGCTGGGAGTGAGGGAGACAGAGAGGAAAAAAAAAAAAGGAAAGATAAGATAGGTTTTAGTCAAGTGGGCCAAAAGTTTTGTTTTTTAATGATGGGTGGGCCAAAAATTTTGTTTTTAATGTTGGGCCAAAAATTTTGTTTTTAATGTTGGGCTAAAAGTTTTGTTTTTCAAAAGATTTGGATGAATTGTGATAGGTCAAATATTTGATTTTTTAATAAGTTTAGATAGATAATAGTGAGCTCAATTTATTTTGTTTTAAATGGGTTTAATTTTTTAATTATTTTGGGTAAATAATGTGGGCCTAATATAAATGAGGAAGGGGGGCACACATAGTATATATGTATAAATATATAGTACATATACCTAACAAATAAAAAAAAAAAAATTTGAGGGGGGACACGTGCCCACCCTGGCCCTGCCTCCCTCCGCCTATGACTCGGAGGTATAACACAAATCTCATTAGTACGTAATCCATTAGTTACATATGTCGATTAAACTCTGATATAAAACGGTTTGGAGAACTTTAACTCGACATGTGTGCGTTGATGCTTGTCATTTGTCCTACCATTAATCTAATATCTTTGCGAGTTAACTACTAAACTACGTATTTACATTTCTTTAATAATAGTGATATTTTACCATGAAACTGTACACATATAATGAGTACTGATTTTCAAACTATACATTATGTTACATGTCAAATTGGAAGAGGTCACTAATTTATCATGCCATCATTATTTGATGTTCTGCAAGAATCTTCCAACAATCAATGGAGGTACCGTGGCAGCTACCCAGCTAGTGGGTGCTGATCTGTCTGCCTACCATGCCCTATCAATTATTGTGGCAGCAACATAGACTCACTTGTCTATATATATGTTAGACCTACCTTAACAGAGTTGTGGCATAGGTTGGATGATCAAACCAAGCTAGGTGTTTACCTTTGTTGTTTCATATTCCATCCTTTTGAGAGAGAGAGAGAGAGAGAAGTCATGTTTTCCATTGACCATGCATGGGTTTTTGCCTTCGGCATTTTAGGTAAAATCAGTCATTTTAGTCACCCTTCAGCTATTTCTTCAAATAGTGTCAATGTGATTGCATTGCAATATATATCCATGTTTCTCTCTCTAGGATGAAGATTTTAGAAGTGTGAACATGTGTTTCTGAGTTAGAATAATTAGTTTAAAGATCACGTGCATGGTTAGAACGATTCTCAGTTAAACCGAAAAAAGAAAGTAAAACCACATACAATACTGACCACTTTGACCAAGTATATGCTTTTTTTAAGCTTATGCTAAGCTTCTGGTGCGATTCATTTACATCTCTTTTGTGTTGTGACAATGTTACTAATTCATTTACTTTCCTTTTGGGTTGTGACAATGTTACAGGTAACATTGTTTCCTTTTTGGTGTATCTTGCCCCGGTGTAAGTTTTTCGTTTATTCGTTCTTCTCAATGATAGTTTTTCCCTTTGACAACTCCATTAATTGAAGTTCTTAGAGGACTAACTAGAAGTAAATATGAATCACCTTTGCAGACCAACATTTTACAGGATTTTCAAGAAAAAATCAACTGAAGGCTTTCAATCAGTCCCATATGTGGTTGCACTCTTTAGTTCCATGTTGTGGATATACTATGCATGGATCAAATCCAACGCTATCCTCCTCATCACCATTAATGCCGCCGGTTGTGTCATAGAGACCATTTATATTGCCTTGTACATTGTTTATGCACTAAAAAGTGCCAGGGTACTGCTAGAAACCCTAATCCTTTGCGCGAAAGTTCTTTATTTTTCGACAATAATAGAGTTTTTTTTGAGTAACTATCAACTCGGGATGTCATTGCAGATTCTGACGTTGAAACTATTACTACTTCTGAATATTGGGGGATTTTGGTCGATTATGATTCTCACAATCTTCTTCCTAAAAGGATCGAATCGAGTTCGAGTAGTAGGATGGATATGTATGGCACTGTCTGTGAGTGTATTTGCAGCACCTTTAAGTATCATGGTGAGGAGTGTGGCATTAATACATGCATTATTTGATACAAGAAAACATGGTTTTCCATGGAAACTTGTCATAATATTTTCTTTGCTTTGCCATGCAGGCACAGGTCATACGCACCAAGAGTGTAGAGTTCATGCCATTTTGGCTGTCATTTTTCCTCGCATTGAGTGCTGTCATGTGGTTCTTTTACGGTTTACTACTAAAGGACATCTATATCACGGTAAGTGCTCTTCGACTCTTGTTAATAACTAAGAATTGTTCCAATTACATGTGTTTTGGGCTCATCCCAACCTTGAGAACTTTCTTACAACGCCATAACTACTAGCCCAACATGATAGAACAAACCTTCGACTTGCATAAAATGAAAACGTGGCTTATAGTCTAGTGGGACCAATGTTCTAATTTCATCATCATCCCTATTTGCATAACCATAACCATAACCATACGCTTCTCCAAAATTTTGTACAAAATTACCATTGTAAGTGATGTGGCACAACCTCAATTCAGAGTCGCCTTACCTCATAGTTAATAAAGCTTGGGCTTTAGTTTCATAATTTGAGAAGACTCCATAATTTTAGTTATTTAGTTAGCTTAAGTCCTACTAAAAGGTCCCAAAAAATTTAATTTCAATCAAAAATTTTAATTTCAATAATTTAGGTCTATGATCCAACTCATAAAATTAGAAACCCAAAAAATCAAAAGTTTAAAAAACAACTAAAAGTATAAAAAAAGAGTATGTTATTTAGACCTAAAAATCTGACTTCATTTGTTGACCCAATGATGAGCATATCTGTCATGTGGGCTGGCATGTTAGATTATCAGGCCATGGGCCGTGATTTTTGATCCGCTGTGCCAGGTGGGTTGGTCTGTATTGCCCACTAGCAGGCCCAATTATTGGCCTGTGACCCAATCCATAGCCCAGATACATTTAAAAATATGTTAAATTTGAGAAAAGACCATTAAAGTTATACAAAGTGACATTACGACATCAATGTCATATGGTACTATTATTCAATAAAAATATAATCAAACAAATAAAATAAACCCCACTTCTTTACATGGGGTGGTTACCAAGTAATATGGAGAAGTGATTACTAAAATATGTGAGATCTAGGCTCTCTTTAGTTTGTATTTCAGAAACTGTTTTCTATTTTCGAAAATAATTTATGGGAGAAAAACTATTTGACCAGTTAATTTTTGTTTTTATTTTTTTAAAATTGAGAACAAAAACTGGGAGATTTAGAGAACAAATTAGAATTATTTTGTGTGTTTTTGGAAACAATCTTTTTAGAATTTAGAAAAGGGTTAACTACAAAATGCCCCCTCCAAGTTTGGGTTATGTTTCAATCAACTCCTCGTTGTTTAAATTTCGACAATTTGTCCCCTTCAAGTTTTAACATATCTCAATCACCCCATTACCGTTATCCTTAACCGTCTAAATTCACAAAAGTTAATATTAACACAATTAAAAGACATATATACCCTTCAATCTAAAAAAAAGAAACAACCCAACCATCCATAAGCAAAACTCCGAAAAAGCCGACGAGTTCCTCAGGTGAAAACCCAACCCAAACCACATCTCTCCCAATTCAGCCAAACCCTAACCATCTAATTCTCCACATAAAAAGCTAGCGAATTCCTCCGATGAAAATCAACCTTCCCTCAATTGGTGATTTTACCCAATTCCTTCCGCCCTCCCCCTCCGATGAAAATCGAAACCGAAACCCACCCCCATTCCCAACAATAGCCTCCAATCAGCCCAAGCCAATCCTTCATCTGGTGAAAACCCCCCATGCTTGTGCGAAAACTATATATATATATATATATATGCATCTCCATCGTCATCGGTATTATGTATGTGTGTGTATATATATATATGCGCATGTGTGAGAAAGAGAGAGACAAAGCATGCACCCCTTCCTCCATCTGATCGGAATCACCTCCGACCAGACCCATGTCGGAGTTAATTAGAGGAAGAGAGCGAAATAGACGCCCACAAGCATGCCACACCATTAGCACCGCTGAAATCCATACCCATCTCCGCTGAAATCCAAACCCACCATCAGCATCACCCAATTTTACTGGATATTGAATCGGTGGAGTCAGACATCTTCTGATGGGTGTGGTGTTGCATTTAAAGTGGTAATGTTGATTGAATTTGGTTGTAGGTGTGGTATTTGCAATAGTTCTCCTTTCTTGGTTTTCTCTTTCTCTTTTGGTTTGTTGGGTTATGATGGGTGGTGGTTAGTTGATGCTGATGGTGGGTAATTTGATAGGTAGTGGTGATGTTCGTAAAGGATGTGGTGGTAAGGAGGGGTTGGGGCCGGTGGTGTTGGAGTTACAGTACCAGTTGGGTAAAGAGAGGAAAGAGAAAATGGAGATAATGTCAATAAAAAAAGTTTAAAAGAGTTGATAGTGATACCACTACAAAGAGAAAAAAGTTAAGGGTACAAGAGTAATTTTAGATTTTTTTGTTTAATTCCTCTATTAATTTAGTACATTTGAACTTGAAGGGGGTAAATTGTCGAAATTGAAACCACTAAGAGTTGATTGAAACATGACTCAAACTTGGAGGGGGTATTTTGTAATTAACCCTTTAGAAAACACCACCACCATATCACCACACTTTCACCACCACCACATTTATGTTTTCATTGTTTTCTAAATTACTGTCCAACCAATTTTTATTATTTTTTATTTCGTAAAATTATTTTTGGAATCATATAACCAACACAAATTTTGCGGCACAAAAATACCAAAAATAATTTTCTAAAATTCTTTCCAAAAATAATTTTTAAATATATTATTTTTGATACACAACCAAACATGAGTAATGAATATTTTCTCCGGTGCTCAAGTATAGACCGTTAGGCTCAGTCCTTCCCTCGGTAATCATGAGAGCACCACTTTAATTAACAATAGTGATATGTGTACCATCTTTGTGCACATTTATATACACCACCCGATGTGCATGATCTCACCCTTTAAATATTTAATAAATTTAACAGGATCTACTAATTTTATAATTTATATTGAAGTGGTATAAAAAAGGGGTGTTTAATTAAAAAAGCTCAATTTTTAGCGTGATAGTAGACAGGAAGCCATACGGGATCGCTATTGATTTTTTTGTACTATATCAAAAAAAATAAAAAATCAAAAGATTATAAATTTAATCTTAAAAAGTGATAAACTTCTCCTAAAAAAAGTGATACAACGCTCCAAAAAAATTGCAAGTGATGAGGTAGTAATTTTTTTTTTTTTGGTACTATTTTATATGGTAAAGTTATAACTTTGAAAGGAGAAGTTATAACTGTTTAAAGGAGGTCATGATCGATCACATACACCCATGATCGATCATGAAAAACGTGGTATTGATTTTAATATTTCATGATCGATCATGCCATTTAAAATTGTAACTTACACCTCAAAAAAATAATAATTTAACTTTAAAAAATTATAACTTTCGATACTAATATCGCCTTTGGTAACGTAGAAGTTCCCGGAGACACATATTCAAAGTCATTACTTTTAACTTTTGCCCTTGTTGTTTGTTTTGAATATTAAAATTATAGGTTCCGAACGTTGTGGGATTCGTCCTAGGACTACTTCAAATGCTACTCTACACCATCTACAAGAACTACAAGAAGTCTGCAGAGGAGCAGAAACTACCTACTATGGTGAAGTCAAGCACTTCTGAGGTACAAACAGTTTGCTGCCTTCCCAATTTTGACGAAAACAGAGATGCCAAAGACCAAACCGAGCATGATCCAGGGGAACCCGAGTATAAAAGTATCGATGCCTCGAATCAAGTTTAATGTGACCGAAAAATGATAGTAGACAATAATCAAGGCTCATGTTTGTAACAAAATCTGTAAGAATTAAGTGTAAAACAGTCTTATTCCGGATTTTTAATATGTTAATTTTCGAGTCTGAGCCCACAACATGTAAGAAATACCCCTAATTTGGTATCCCTTTATTGGGGTTATGTGCACTTTAATTTTAATCAACAGCCCCTTGAAGCTTCCCTTTCTTTTCACAACCCTGTACACTTGTGTCTTTATGGTCTGTATTTTTTTTTCTTCAATCAAGTTATCGTAGTTTCACTGTCTTGTACTGCAGTGGCATCCCAAGTTCCCTTCACTTCCTCTTTTTTTTTTTTGTAAATAAACAATAACAATAGATATCCTCACTTTACTTTGGCTGCGAGAGTATAAAATAATTTTCACTAGCAATGCACCACGTGTATTGCACGT
Organism: Ilex aquifolium; assembly: GCA_951799425.1. Taxonomy (NCBI): domain Eukaryota; kingdom Viridiplantae; phylum Streptophyta; class Magnoliopsida; order Aquifoliales; family Aquifoliaceae; genus Ilex; species Ilex aquifolium. The sequence continues at coordinate 10,885,641 of OX637410.1, read as the reverse complement.
AAATAAGATTTAAGAAATCAAAGTTTTTATGAATTCTTATAAAAGAAACATATATATAATTTGGTTAAATAATATCTTAGATTTTTTAATTTATATTTGGATCATCAATACCGTGTTAAAAAAGTAATACAACTAAAATCAAGTAAAGGGCAGCTTAAGTGATAAACCACCTTGTTTCAAACTTTTGTTAGTGCTATAACTTACCACTTTTAATCCCAAGGGTTAACTCAAATGATAATATGGACAAATTATAAACTTAGATATCCTGAGTTTAAATATTTACAACTATTCGAGACCAGGTCATGAGGAATTTATCCTTTATGAATATCCTAATCTTTGCATAGATGACCTATCTTTGAGCGAACTGAAAAGATAATTAATCGAGGTATGCATAAACTAGTTCGAATACCCATAACTGTTGGGAAAAAAAAAAAAAATAACTTACCACTTTCCCCTCAAATAAAAGAGAACATAAATTACAAGAAACTTTCCAAGAGTGAAAAAGTGGTGTGTATCGAATTTTTTAATTTTTTTTGTACATTGAAAAGGTTAAAAAAACTACCAGAGTTCTTGCTGAAAGAAATACTAACAAGATTTGCATTAAGTAGATAACTGAGGTGGAGAGGGGAATGGTCCAACACAACAAAACCACGTTGTTGCTGAACTCCCATAATTGCCAACGCATCCGTGCATTAGTTCTCTTCCCTTAAGACCGTGAATTGTTGGAACATAACTCTGGTACTATTTATTAGTTTTGTACAGCGGATAATTAACACTTGTTGTAAGATAAGAATTCAAAGATAGAAAAATAATAAAAACATGACACAAAGATATAACGCGATTCAATACAACATACCCACATTGATACACCGTACCTAAATCTACGGACCAAAAACTTACATCAATGTATTATTATTCATTGAAAAACTGATCATCTAGAAATTGATTAAAAAATACACACTTATTTATAGGGATAAAATACTATAATCCAAACCTATTCAGATACAACTTGATCTTTATGTTTCTCATCACATGTTTAACAAACCTATTCATAGTACATTAAAACTCTTCTACTATAATCGTATTCTATATACGATTCTCACACTAATTGTCCAACAAAGTCTCACTCACAATAATTAAAAAGTTTGGGTCAAATTTCACCATGAATGACAGGAATATCACTTGTAGCCATCAGCTGCTTGCATCTGGCTATGATGGCCCTGTTCGGGTTGGCCCACAAGTGAAAATTATTGGTTCCAGTTATAGTATCCTAAATGTGACACCTGATGCAAAGCTGTCAGCATTTCGAGGAAGCTGAAAATTGGGAAGTATTAATTTTATCAAAAATTCAATTTATATTCTTTCTTTACAAAAAAGTAAAAAAATGAATACGTTTATTAAAGGTTAAAGAGAAACAACATTTGCTCACCAGGGACATAAATTAAAGCATCTGGAGAGTATTAAATACCTCCCACCCAAAAACGCTCATGAAGTTGGGCGAGAGAGAGAGAGAGAGAGAGAGACCAAAAAACTGCTGCTGCTGCCGCCACCAGTGTAGCCACTAAACCACTTCTTCTTGATCAAAGAAACATTGCAGGAAGCTAAGCTTGCAGAATAAATTATATGTTTTCCAAGAAGACTGCCAGCAGAATTTAAAAATTAGGATTAATTGTATTGGAGATCCTTAAAATATGGAATTTATTTTATTTTGGTCCCTAATATTTTAATTGTATTATTTTGGTCCCTGAAATATTGAATATGTTTTTATGTGATCCCTCAAACAGACAGTGTCTAGATTGCTAATGATTTTTTATTATAAACTTATCACTTGGTACCTAAATATGAAGAAAAAAAATAATTTGAACAACTCTTACTAAATTTCTACTCAAATTTTGGTCAAAGAACTACTAAAATTACACAATTTTGATTATTAGGTATCCAAATTTTAGTCGAGAGCTACCTATATTACACATTTTTTTGTCAAAAGCTATCCAAATATTGGTCAAGAGCCAACCAAATTATTTTTTTGTCTATATTTAGGTATCACATGACAAGTTTATATTCAAAAATCGTTAGCAATTTAGATGTTGTCTGCTTGAGAGACTACATAAAAACATATTTAATACTTCAAGGATTAAAATAATGCAATTGAAATATTGATAACTAAAATGAGACAAACTTCATACTTTTGAGATCTTCAATTCAATTAACCCTAAAAATTAAGTCCTTGTTGCTTGCCCTCATCTATCTAGATCATTTTGGCTACAACTATGAGACCTTACACTCTTGCCATCCACCTTAAATTCCCCGAATTTTGATGCTTTGGAAATAGAATCTTCAAGTGCTTCAAGAAAGAACAGTTAACTGGTTGGGAAGTATCAATCCACTCTCATTGAGGGAATGGGAAGAGAGTGGTAAACTTGCATCTTAAACCCCACCTAAAGACCTAGAGTCTACAAGCTCAGAATCTAAAACGTTGGCGCATTTATTTTACAAGATGAAATAACATACATAAGGAAAATGCTACATAATCCAGATAAAATTCAAAAATTAAAACTAAAATGCATATCATCCCTTGGATGAGTGGACCCTACTCAAAAATTAATGGAACCTACTCATCCAAGGGATGATATCAATTTGAGTTACAATTTTTTAGGTTTCATTTAGATTTTGTAGTATTGCTCTTAAAAAATTGGGGATATGCTTGACAATTGTGTTTTGTTTGAAAAGTTACCTTGGGATCAATATAAAGGTAGATTGTTTCCATTTATTCCATAGCCTCACCTTCTTTCCTTTCCAGTGGAAATGAAACAAACAAATAAAGGAATCAAGGGTTTGATTCTGTAAGCGGTTCAGTATTAACGAAGAAATTTCGAAAGCAATGTCAAGAATCATCGATAGACGAAGATCTCTCTTTATCATCTTGTGGCAAATGCAATAAAAGATGAGTCATTTTTCCTTCTCGGGAACCACGGTAGGGCCTAGCGCCAGACAAAATTGGAAAACAAAATTTTTTTTCACCTTAACGAACTTTTAGAAAAAGTAATATAGATAGATTAGATGACATGTTTTGCTAATTAATTAAACGGCACACCCCAAAAAAGGGGAAAATTAAATGGTACTTTAAAGTTGGCATTATCCCTATTTCAGAGCCTTTTAATTAATTAATGTGAATATGCTTGCTTGTACAACACAAGTGGTGGGAAAGTGTTCTAAGATATTTGAGAAATACAAGTGTTCCTTACAAGATGGTGAGAAGGAGGACAACTTCACACAAGATGGGCCACGCAATTGACAAGTAATCACCACTTTTGAGTAGGGCTGATAATCAAGCCAAGCTTGAACATTTTTTTAGGCTCGTTTATGTGTAAATAGTCAAATGAGCCAGCTCGTTAATGTGTAAATTAGGTTTGAATTAGGCTCGAATTCAGCTCGATTATCACCCCTACTTTTGAGCCACCATGGGAATCCAATATAAGTTTTTGGCATGGTGGTTGTGTGTGCAGATTTAAACAATCGATCTGTTTTCCTTTTTAAGTAACAGTGGGGGAGATTTTTAAAACTGTGGGTCTTTAAAAAAAAAAAAGTTAGATATATTTAGATTGATTACGCGTGCAGAGAAACTAGATTTGTAACTCTGATCTCGTACTATCTAGATCAAAATTAATTGATTTTATCGCTGCGGCATAAAACTATATGCAAGAAGTCAAAGTTATGGTGAGAAGATCTCCAAAGATGACTTACACGAAGGTAATATCCAATTAAAAGGCTGATAATGGGTTTTGTTATGTCAGATTCTTGTCGTGTTTAAGCCGTGTCGTGTTAGAATTTACTTAACCCACAATTGACTAATTCTAAACACATTAATTTTGAATCAAACCCACTTTTGGAGTGATCTCTAGAACTGCCCGACCTACAACAAGGCCCTGTACTTTTCCAGTGACCACTAATGTCCATCCATGTCAGCCTTTCCCTACTGGAATCAAGATTGATCCATTACATTATATGACATAAACCCACTACAAACAAGATAAGCTTAGTAAACCATATCTTCTGATAAATAAAAAAAAAACCATATCTTCAATTTCCATGCCTTCTTGTCCATCAAAATCTCGTCATAAGGTGTCTAAAAAAGGATCTCCACATTAGGAGTTGAAGGCCCACTAAAGATGGGCCCCATGTATTATTGTTGCTGATATGGCAATAACTGATTGTGCTGAGGTCACTCTGGATTGATTTTTTGCTGAATAGGAGCACTTCATTCGGACAAAACATGGAAACATTCCAGAAATTATTTGCAAATCATAAAACCCACTTGGATACGACATTGAAAAAGGCCTAGGTGGTGTGTTGGTGGAGGTGTGTTGGTGGAACTATGTGAGTAGGAGGCCCTTTGTGATTAATCAAATGAGGCTAAGATTAACATCAATGGATAGAGGATAGAAAGAGGCAATCGTCACTCTTAAAGTTCAAAAAGTCCTCTCACTAGATATACATTTAATAGAAGAGTAAATTATATTTTATCTTTCTAAACTATTATCCTTGTTTCATTTTGTACCCTTAACTATTAAATTTCTCACATTACACTCTAAAGTATCAATTTTATTTCATATTACTCCAATAGATAACGACAAACTTGAAAATCTTTCAAATGAGGGAGGGAGGGAAACATCAAAGAGCTTCCCGCCAAGTGCCTAGTACCATTTTATTTTATCTTTTTTGCATTTGGGAAGAAAAAGAGGGTCGACCAGAGAAAAAAAATTTGGAGCTTAGGAAGGGCAAATTCACGGATATGTATTTTTCTTGATTTTTGACCTGCACATGTACAATAGACATTTTCTTATTGGCTGTACAGACCACTCACATGTGTATTTACAGTTAAAAAATTAACATTTGTTCTAAATTGGAGTGATATGAAATAAAATTGATACTTTAGAGTGCAATGTGAAAAATTTTATAGTTGAGAATACAAAGTGAAATAAGAATAATAATTCAAGAAGGTAAAGTGTTATTTACCCTTAATAGAATGATCCTCGCAATTTCAAAAGGTTCGTAAACCTAAACGTCAGGTACTTGTGATTAATGATACGAAGAGAGTTATCACATATTAAAAAGTGAATGTTAAGCTGTCACTTTGTCCATTGTCAATAGATTTTCAATCGCAATATCACAGTATAAGAGGTAGTGGGGTGAAGTCTCTCACCCCTGTTGAATACCTCAATTTTGTTTAGATGTTTGGTTCGATTCACCTACAAACTATTTGTCTACATATTTTGATTCAAACGTTTAAACAAACATCTATTCTAAAAGTTTAAACTGTTGGAGAGGAGTATTTATACTTTAACATACACCCTCATGTATGAAAACTTTTTTAGTAAATAGGGTGACGGCGAGATTCGAACACAAGACATCCTACTTTGATATCATGTTAAACAACCATCTACTTTAAAAGATTAAACAATTGGAAATAGTGTAACTTAAGTATTTATATTTCAACAGTTATTTTATGTACGAGTTTTAATCGTACATGAGAGAGAGTGTGACGATAAGTATCACACATTAAAAACTATGTAGACCAAATGTTCATTTTCCCAATTAATTTTAATTTGGAGTACTAACAAATTAATCAAATTAACCCAAGTTGGGATAAGATTTAAATTGATCTAGATTACCCTGAAAGAGGCAATCGTCCCCCTTGAAGTTTGAAAAATTCACTTACTTGGTATAGAATTGAAGAAATGATCCTTACAATTTCGAAAAGTTGATCTCTTAAACTTTTCACTACTTTTCTAATGTGGCCAAGATGACAAGCAAGTTTAATTATTTTGTTAAACTATTTCGCATCTGATCGTCTTGGACTTCGCAGTAGTGCAAGACTCGTGTACAAACAGGGTAGTACTGTTAGCATAGCACTTTACAGATTAATTCATGGTTTCATTTTAACTATTTTTTTTTTCCCTTTACATCAACTCTAACTTCAGACAGACCGACGTCAATGGAATATTACCATCCAAAAAGAACAAGATAAAAGATATCCTTTATTACGTGCTGTAACTTGATCCTCCCTTTTTCATGACATCATTACCTTACCTACAATAATGTTATATACTTTTCTTTTATTTTCTCTTACGCCACCCCTCCTATATAAAGGGGTCACACAACCTCTGCTTATCATATGTCCGTGAGAGAGAGATAGCTAATTCACTTAAGAACCCTACTACTGTCACTGTGTAACTGGGGAGGAGAGAGACTGAGGGAACTTAAAAGTGCTTTCTAAGGAGATGGCTGGTTCCTTTGGTCCCTGGGCTTTTGCTTTCGGCCTTCTAGGTAGAATCAATGTCCTGCTTCCTTTATTAATTTTTCTACATCTAATCTCTCTCATACTCAAGTGTGGAGTTCATCTTCACTTGCACTTCCCCTTTTTAAGGGTTGTGTTCAAAAAGTGTGGAGTTCATTTTAGGGTTGACAATAGGTCATGTCATGTGACGTGACGTGAGTATGATGCTAAAATTTATTTAGCCCAGCATCTGATTATAATTGTGTTCGATTGAGTTTGCATTTTTATCGAATTTGTGTTGTGCATAATCATGTTTGTGTCATTACAACTAATTTCGTGTTATGTATAAGATTCATGCCAATTTACTTATTCAACAGGTCTAGCCGTTCAATCTTATTATAACATAAATTCATTAATTTAAACTTATACCCGATAACTTCGTATTATTTTATACTATGGTAACTTGTGTCTGAAGGTACGGTACAATGTAAATAATTTTGAGAGAGATGTTGGTCACCGTTGGATGAGTCTATTTGAAATTGTCGAATGAACTTATTGAAATATATCTTATTTTATAATATAGATAAAATTATAATGGTATTAGAAATGGCGCGACCCTAATTCTTGCCACCGCTATACTAGTCTCGTTGAGCCAGATAAGAAATAGGTCTCTATCCACTTAAGTGGCTACATATTTTATTTGAGATACTTTTCAACATGAGGATAATATCTATTACTTCCTAGATTTCCTCAATCATTAAAATGCATAATACAATCAACTGCATGCACTTTCAAAATATTTATTCTTCCAGTAATGGTAGATTGACAAAAAAAAAAGAGATTAAATGATGTGACACTGCAATAATAATATCTCTGGTCTTGCTTTTATTTTTTAATATTCAAAATTTATTTACCATGTAAATTGTCCCATCATTTTAAGTCTATTTTTTGTCGGTGTAGCATAGCAGTACTCTTATTCTTCTCATTTTATTCTTCTGATTCTCTGTCTTTCTTTGTTTTTTTTCTACTAGGCAATATCGTCTCATTCATGGTATTTCTTGCACCACTGTAAGTTCATTCTCATCATCTTTCAATTTTTTCATCTTTTTTCGCCATTACTTCCGAGAATTTTTATGAAAACTTTTCATTTGCTTCTCTTCGATGGAAGTTTTATTTTAATTTTTTTTTTATCGCAGGCCGTCGTTCTATCAAGTTTACAAGAAGAAATCAACAGAAGGGTTTCAATCAGTTCCTTATGTGGTTGCTTTATTCAGTGCAATGCTCTGGATGTACTATGCATTCCTCAAAGCCAACACCACCCTTCTCATTACCATTAACTCTGTTGGCTGTGTCATAGAGACTATATATATTTGTTTCTTCATAGTCTATGCCACCAAAAAAGCCAGGGTAATAAAAAGGACACCAATTTTCTCTCTCTCTCTCTCTCTCTCTCTGATTTAATTTCTTAAATTCTCTATTGATCAACTAGCTAGCTAGTTATTGAAGCTTGGGCTGAATAAATGCAGATTCAAACAGTGAAGCTACTTCTTTCCTTGAATGTTGGAGGGTTCGGTGTGATCGTTCTTCTCACGCAGTTCCTTGCGAAAGGATCGAGTCGCGCCTACATTGTTGGATGGATTTGCCTAATATTTGCTTTGTGTGTGTTTGTTGCACCACTATGCATTGTGGTAAGTCTGTGCATGTAATGCATGGTGGTTTTTAAATTATGGTTTTTAAATAATGTGTTGTTTATCGTAACGTATTGATCATGTTTTGCAGAGACAAGTTATACGAACTAAAAGTGTTGAGTATATGCCATTTCTGCTATCATTTTTCCTTACACTAAGTGCCGTCATGTGGTTCTTCTATGGCCTCCTACTCAAAGACTATAACATTGCTGTAAGTTTAATGCACTTATAATTATACTCTTTTCCTTTTTCACTAACCTAAGTTCAAGTTTTTCAAAACAAAAAGTAATTTTGTCGGAAAAAAAAACCTCAAATTTATTACCATTTGACTCAAATTTATGTAAAAACTTCTTCATGTCACTTTGAACTGTATAATGGTCGTTACAGTCTAAAAAGGGTCCCGTAACACCCCATAACTACTGTTATACACTATTATGACATTGTAACGGTCATTATGGTCTAAAAAAGGTCTTGTAACGCCCATAACTACTGTTATACACTATTACGACATCAGGGTGTAACCCTATCGACGACCACCAAAATCATTATGTAACGGCTGTTATGCGCCGATTTTTAAAACCCTCCATTTGAGTAGTAATCAAATATGGGTTTTCTTTTCTCGTAAAAATATATACATTTCAAACAAAAATATATATACTTTAAAAAACTCATCAAACGATAAATAAGTTAATAATGGCCACTAATTTCTCTCTCTCTTGTGTAATAGATTCCGAACGTGTTAGGCTTCTTCTTTGGTGTTCTTCAGATGATCCTTTATGCAATGTACAAGAACCCAAAGAAGGATAGTATCGATCAAAAGGTTAATATCGACGAAAAACTTCCTGAAATACACAGCCATGTCATAGTTTTGGAGGATGATCACAAGCTTCACGAACTCGCAGAACAAATTGTCGACATGGTGAAGCTGAGTGAAATGGTGTGTTCGGAGAAAATTGCGGTGGTTCCACGTCCAATTGACGGTGGTGTTGTGGTGGTTGAAGTTCAGAATGTGCATAAGGAGAGCATCGAAGCCTGCACTTGAAGTTCAACTTAATCAGTGGAAACGAAAAGTCTATAATTATTATTTTTTTTTTTTTGGCATTGTGAGTTATGTTGATAATTCGCTATCAGCAATGTTGTGTTCGTACAAAACTCTGTTATCAGTTCTGACGTTTAACCCACCCCCCCCCCCCCCCCTCCCGCCCTCCCTCCCCACACCCACTCACCCACTCACTCCCCGGGGTCTCTTTCTCTTTCATGCCCTTTATTTATTTTGGTTGTTTATTTTCTGCTGTATTTAAAATCTCAATAATAAATGTTGGATTTCAGTAAAGATGTGTCTATTTTTTTTTCCTTATTTATGGTGCTTGGAAGTATTAATATAGATGGTTAATAGTATTTTTGGTCTTTGAAATATATTCGTTTTGTTAGTTTGATTCTTAATGTATCAATTTTATTAATTTAATATTTAAAAAATGTCATTTGTATTTAAATGGTCCTTACACCGATGATCTGTTAAATTTTCGAAGAAAATGATCACGTGATACAGTTTCAATGAATGACACGTGGTCATTTTTATTAAAAACTTAATTAAGAGGTCGTCTAAAAATTGATCATTTAAAAATCAATTAAATATTTTAAGAACAAAATTGATACATTAAAGACCAAATTGACAAAATTAACATCCTTTAGAAATTAAAAATGATATTAATCCTTATACAAACAAGACAATGTGGGTAGGTTACTGTACCATTCCAAAATGCATCCCCAGTCATTATTTTTATTTTTAGTGACAAAAAAATAGATTTACAATGTCGAAAAGGGGGTTATCAACCACAAGGGGTTAAGTGTCATTTTAGAACATGAGGGAGGTGATGTGCAAATGGGTTAAACCACAAATGAATAAAATGAAGTTTTCCCTTATTTTTAGTGACAAAAAGTAGATGTACAATGTCGAAAAAAGTACATTTCTATACCGTAACATGGAGTCATGCTTAGGTATTTTAGATTGTAGTCATTAGATAGTGACTTCTCATATTGAAAAAGTCTACACATTAACCGAGTCAAATGATTTGATAAGAACATGATCTATTTACTTTTCTTGTTGTTGGGTCGACACATTAACCGTAAATCAAAAATTGATAACGTATACATATTTCACTCTGATCGAAATCAATAACTCGTAAACGTTTTATAAATTAAAAATCAATTCCGTACAAACACCGAAAAGATCAAGTAAAAAATTCTCTAATTTTGTAAAAAAACTCATAAAATATGACGAGTCCAAATTTGACTGGATCAAGCCCAACTTGAACGGACCGAGAAAGCCCAAATGAGATACTATTCGGAGCTAGGCCGCAAGACAATACGAAGGGCATAAAGGGAATTAGGCGGCCATAAAACAATACGGATGGCATAAAGGTAATTAGGCGGCCGTAAAACAATACGGAGTCCAAAGAACCCAAGCCCAGGGACCAAGGGGCGTCGCCCATGGGAGGCCACCCGCTTGGCCACGCCCAAGGGGGCGCCGCCCATGTGGGCGCCTGCCTAGCCCTCTGGTCTCCTCCTCCTCCTTTGTCTCTTGACTCCAATGAAAGCCACCACTCCAACTCAAGCCTAGTCCAGCTCAGGACCTTCCCCGACGGAATAGGAGCACGAGTGCGAAAGTATCGGAATACACACGGAGATTTAGTCATACCATAATTGTGTTTGCCAAAGTGGTGGAGTCCTACCTTAATTGTACTTACCTAAATAGTAGTGACCGCCTCAACTCACCGCCTTAGTGAACCTATATAATGTAAGTTCTCTCCACTTGGAGAGACATCTCATGTTCTACATACTACACCTCCAAAATCCCTACGCTCACCCTCATACACACTGCTCTCTCTCTCTCACATAAGCACTGTAACTCCGGTATACACCGTCCGGTGACAATTATTCATTAATAAAGAACACCGGCCATCACTGCCATTCCAGAGAGTGGACGTAGGTCATCCGAGACCGAACCACTATAAATCCCTGTGTTGATTCTCTGTTTACAGTTTTGATTCATTGATTGTCATTGATTGTTCGTTAATTACTCGTTAATTGCATCACTATTCATACTTGACTGTTGATCTTGCGCAATACCAATTTGTGCATCATCAAAATACTAGGTCAAAAAATAGAAAATATTTTTGCAATTTCGAATCTCATCAAAAAATAAAAATAATAGATTTTAAATTGAAAAATTAAATTATTATTAAAAAAATATAAAAGTATCATTGACCGTCATTGCTTTAGGCCTCAAATGTTGTTGAGCCAACCCTGGTAAGCGTTCTATAAATTAAAAATCAACTCGGTACAAATATTGAAAAGATCAATTAAAAAATTCTCTAATTTTGTAAAAAAAACTCATAAAATACTAGGTCAAAAAAATAGAAAATATTTTTTATACTATATCAACTAAATTAGTTGTTTGTGTTTATTATTAACTCGATCCGTTTATTATTCATATTAAAAAGTCGTATTTTTTCTAGTTCAATTGTCATCAATAAATATCCATAGCCTTTTGGAGAAAAAGAAGCATTCAGATTATGCAAAAAGATAAAAAAAAAAAAAATGACAAGATTTAAAAGGTGCTTTGAACAATGGAATGTGTGGACCCACAGTTACGCAATTATACACTTTTTTTCATATTACCTCACCCCAAGATATGATGCTAATGCATAAAGGATAACATGTCGATCACACCAACTTTTTTTAATTTAATTGGGTTCATGCCAATCTCTGCTCCAAACATTTTGCATGCAAGTTATCATTAATTATTTTATCTTTTTGTAAAGTTCTAATTTGATAAGATATTCTTGTAGTCATTCATTGCAAGTAATAAAATAGTCAACCAGAATCTAACTTGATTCCTTCAACTCGTGAGCACCTCTTATTCTTTAGAGAAACAAAATTTGAACGAGTAGAACAGATAGTCCAACAACATAACTTTATTTTTTTCCTTTACTTCCATAGTCGTGCCTTACGGCACGGCAACACCCGTACTATTGAAATGGTTTGTCAATAGAGATGTTAACACAAGTGCCCCTTCTTCCAATAGTATTATAATTCTTATTTTTATCTCTTCAGTCCCTCTTTTGGTCTATCTACATTCTAGGAAATTCCTACGCTCCATGAACCGAGAAAAAAGTGGAGTCTTAGTTAGATCAAGTCGTCCTATTCTATTACCGGACATTTAAATTCTTGAACTTCAAAAAAATAATTCGGACTAGCATTCCATTTCCATGTTTAATTTTTGAGTAGAAATTCAAGTTCAATTTGGGTTCGAATATGCAATTACACTATTCAGCAAAAATTCAAGTTCTACTCATGTGGAGTTCGGATTGCAATTGGGTTGTCGCTCGGACACCCCTAGTCCCTACCCGAATGCTACTTGAGTATAAATAGCATTGGGTTTTTTTGAGTAAGCCCAGACCGTTTATTGAAACTAACTAAATTGTTGTAAGTAGGGCCGATAATTAAACCAAACTATTTGGATTGAGTTCGGATTAGACTCATATAAGACTAGACTTGAGCTCTCAAAATTCAGATCGTTTATATATAAAATAATCGAACAATTCAAGCTCGGTTCAAATTCGGCTCGTTTTGAGCTCAGTTCAAGTTCGACACATTTTTTAAACAAATCGAATTTGAACAAACTTTAAACTCGTTTAAAAAAACGAGTTCGAAAGACTCGGCTTGATTATCACCCCTAATCATAAGAGTATATATCCCCCATCTTCACATTAATGGCTTCTTCCCATTAGCTTAGCATTTCCCCTACGTTCACCAAAACACAATAATGTACCCTTGTATACCTTTCCTTCTTCCATCGGGTACACACACCATTCTTCTTCTTCTCCTATACAATCACGAAAAAAAAAAAAAAAAACGTAGACAAAGTACAGGACTTCCGTATAACATGTATGAAAGAATTAAGTGGTATACAATTTTATCAAATTCGAAAAGAAAAACTAATTATCCCATTTAACAAAAACACCAATTCCTAAATCTATAACATTAACCCCGTCCTTTTACCAAGTTGGTGTCCGGTCCGAATCTTATAACTATGACTAAACGCATAAATACTTATCATCGTTTCAAATCAATTTTTTCTCTGGTTCGATTAAAAAAAATGGACACAACAACTTGGGTGAGGTAATATCTCTCTCTCTCTCTTGTGTAATAGATTCCGAACGTGTTAGGCTTCTTCTTCGGTGTTCTTCAGATGATCCTTTATGTAATGTACAAGAAGCCAAAGAAGGATAGTATCGATCAAAAGGTTAATATCGACAAAAAGCTTCCTGAAATACACAGCCATGTCATAGTTTTGGAGGATGATCACAAGCTTCACGAACTCGCAGAACAAATTGTCGACATGGTGAAGCTGAGTGAAATGGTGTGTTCGGAGAAAATTGCGGTGGTTCCACGTTCAATTGACGGTGGTGTTGTGGTGGTTGAAGTTTAGAATGTGCATAAGGAGAGCATCGAAGCCTGCACTTGAAGTTCAACTGAAATCAGTGGAAACAAGAAGTTTATAATTATTATATTTTTTTTTTGGAATTGTGAGTTATGTTGATAATTCTCTGTCAGCAATGTTGTGTTCGTACAAAACTCTGTTATCAGTTCTGACGTTTAAACCCCTTCCCTCGCCCCACCCACGCACCTACTCACCCACCCATTCCCCGGGGTCTCTTTCTCTTTCATGCCCTTTATTTATTTCGGTTGTTTATTTTCTGCTGTATTTAAAATCTTAATAATAAATGTTGGATTTCTATTTTTTTTTTCCTTATTTATGGTGCTTGGAAGTATTAATATAGATGGTTAATAGTATTTTTGGTCTTTGAAATATATTCGTTTTGTTAGTTTGATTCTTAATGTATCAATTTTATTAATTTAATATTTAAAAAATGTAATTTGTATTTAAATGGTCCTTACACCGATGATCTGTTAAATTTTCGACGAAAATGATCACGTGATACAGTTTCAATGAATGACACGTGGTCATTTCTATTAAAAACTTAATTAAGAGGTCGTCTAAAAATTGATCATTTAAAAACCAATTAAATATTTTAAGAACTAAATTGATACATTAAAGACCAAATTGACAAAATTAACATCCTTTAGAAATTAAAAATGATATTAATCCTTATACAAACAAGACAATGTGGGTAGGTTACTGTACCGTTCCAAAATGCATCCCCAGTCATTATTTTTAGTGACAAAAAGTAGATTTACAATGTCGAAATGGGGGTTATCAACCACAAGGGGTTAAGTGTCATTTTAGAACCTGAGGGAGGTGATGTGCAAATGGGTTAAACCACAAAGGAGTAAAATGAAGTTTTCCCTTATTTTTAGTGACAAAAAGTAGATGTACAATGTCGAAAAAAGTATATTTCTATACCGTAATGAGACTTTGACATGGAGTCATGCTTTGGTATTTTAGATTGTAGTCATTAGATAGTGACTTCTCATATTGGAAAAGTCTACTAGCAATCTAATGATCTTAGGGCATGTTTGGTATGTTTTTTGGGAGTGGTTTAGATTGGATTGTCCAAACTCGGGTTTGACCCAAAGATATGATTCAAAGATGGGTTTGAGGGGGTTAATGTTGTCCATACCTATGTTTGGTATGCGCAGGGATATGACTATTATGATAATATATTTGTATATAAATGACTATTTTACCCCTAAACCAATTTAATCCAAACTCATGTTTGTTTACGTTAAACATGAGTTTGGATACATATATGAGTAAACATGTGTCCTTATGAGTTAAATATATGATTAAATTATTTTTTCCTAACTTATGAAAAAAATCATGAATGTTGATAAAATATAACTATTATTCATAAGCATAATAAAACGCAATAAAACATTAACCCAACAAGAAAGTGCAACTTACTAACATTTACTTATACGGGGATACATACAAAATTTGTCCATTCACAAATACATCAAAACGGTCGGACATATTCCCATTAAACCATATTAAACATCATTATATTGGTTACAAAGTGCTCACATGTATTGATGACATTAATCATCAATGATAACCAAGTCTACAATATGCCTATACGGTGACGTGACTGAAGTGGAGCCAACACTGGAAACTATTGATATATTTCCGCCTTCCCCATGTGACCCGAATATTTCTGTGAATATCTCGTAATTGGGACAAGTCCGCACACACGCTCGAGCTGCGAAGTTGTCATCCTAAAAAAAATGACATTTATTTTAATGACACATTTATATAAATATTCGTATAGTAATATATATTTATTAAAAAACAAAAAAATAAAAAATAAACCTCTAAGAAAGAAACTTCTGCCGCATTGATTGGGAAAAGAACTCGTTCTTCATTGTTCCAATGGAACAACCCCGAAGCCTCCATATCTTTCATCTTGAAATGACGTCTTTTCCAAAAAATAACTACTTCCATCACTAGTCCCAGAGTTAATCGTGGTGCTTGCCGACGTGAACTTATCATCTCCCACAGACGACTCCATCCTCCTTCGACGAATTCACCCGTGTTGGCAATTCGCCTCTCCAACTTAAGGTCCATCAAGCAATCCAACAGAACATCTTCTTCATCTTGTGTTAGTCTTAATCGCCTCATTTCTTTTAACCATGGTCCAATAATAATATTCATTACAAAATGAATGCACAATACATTAGTTAATAACATAACAAAAAATTGAACATTAGTTTACTGATACCAATCCATAAAAGTAAATACATAAATTACAAACATAGCATAAGTTGATGAGGAAAATTTTCTGGAAACATGATCATCGCACATGATCGTTCCGTCAAACAAAATTTCCCACAAATGAGGTCAAAATATTACAAATTATGAAACCCAATATGAACGCTACTACAATGAGCATAAATTCATTTTGTGGGACTAATTGAACTTCTTGAGATGGTTTTCTTCCAACCATTTCGTGTGGCATGAGAATTCGTGCACGTGCACGTGGATCATTCACAGTGTTGTGTTGCTGTGTATGCATTGGCTTTTCATTTTGGTCCATCACTCTAGCGGAAACGTGTGCTGCTAAGGCCTCTTACGCAGCTACGGATGACGAAAACGACTTGTACAAAGCGCCAGGATATCCACTGACAAGGCCGTGGCATTCTTGTCAATTATTAACAATTCCTACCCTTCGACCATTGAACACAACATACCATTTCTTCTTCAAACTCATTTGCATTCATGTTATTTAACTTATGACTATTGTGAAATGTGAATAACACAAGGAATTCAGTTTAGTTTTAAAACACAAACATTAAATACCCAAAACATAATAAGCATAAAGAAATACATTGTGAAGATATCAACACCTAAATGATACTTCTACATCGTCTAAATACCACTTTCACACACAAGTTACAAACAACAACAAATTGTAGAAGACTTCACATCGCTGAAAATATTCCAAAACAAACGAGTTAGGATAAGTACTAATTGTCTATCCCAGATGCATTACCCCATAGCACGCCAAGAAGCCATGCTGGTCTCTCACTTTCAGGTAAGCTCATGAAGAGGTCCACCTTAATCGGGTCACTAGCAATCTTATAAGCCGTCCTGTGTCGGTGATCCAGCGTTAGGCCATCTATTTTTGACAATTCTGCGTTAAGTTGACGTCTCGCCTTAGCAGCATCTTGCTCATAACCAACCCTCTGAGCAATGTCTAAGAGTTGTTTTCCACAAGTCGACACATAGTCACCAAGTATTTCAGTCATTTTACTTATGATTCGTGCAATGCCATTAGATGTTTCACCAGTTGCCTTTCTCCTATGTTTACGGCTTGTGGGTGTGTCCCTTTGTCCAACCACACCATGTAGAGGCTTGCTGTTAGACATTCCTGTGTCTGCAATGTTTACGTTAGTTTCTGCGACATCCTCAGTATCATGCACTTGAACTCCAGCATCATCACCTCCAACCATCTATTCTAAATCTTTCGCATACTCGCCTGTTGCACGATCTTTGCCAAAAATTATGCTCCAGTCATTGTAGTAAGGCCAACTTTTCTCACGCATTCCTTTCGCATTGCGGTCTTTCTGGAAAAAATAAGGTCGTTAGTGAAAGACTTAATGACGATGTTAGGTGGGTTGGGAAGTACGTACCTTTACGTACTCTGCCCAAACGTCGTTCCCTTCAACATCTATATTTTGTTTTGCGTCGTTCCAGCCGAACCCTGACGTGCTTAGCATGGTAAAGAGTATGTTGTAGGTTTTCTTCCAATTTTTAATCTTCGACTCAATGTGTGGAGTGGCACGTAGGTCAGTTCCGCCTAGTGCATCAGATAAAGCATTTTCCAAGTGGTGCAAATAGCCTGATCTGAACGCGCCGTTTTGGGATTTCCAACCCTGATTGCAAATGTCTTTCAACGCATGAATAAGCAACGATTCTTCGAACATTGACCACATACGTCTCAGTCCCTTATCATACTGGGAACTTCCCCTAAACTGCGAACTCCCGACACTTGCCATGTATCCACTACAAATAGTAGTGAATCCACATATACGCGTTTAATTAAGTTAAAGTTGCCAACAAAATATTTTTTCAATAAGTTTTAAAGACGTTTACATACACGCAAAACATCTAATAATACCATTAGTTGCATCGAATATAACTTAAAAAAAATAGTTTCATCACGCAAATGTAATTCACAAAAAACATGCAACAATTTGTACCCTCATACATCAAGGTACCCTATTACACCTCCAGTCATTGTACATGTCAGCCACTAGTTGATCATGCCACGCAGTCCAACCATGCGAAGATTCAACACTATCAATTATGTCATTATCATTCACATTCTCATCTTCAAATGGATGGTCATCCAACTCTTCCTCCACTGGATCATATTCCATCTCGTTCCTAATAAAATTATGAAGTAAACAACAAGCATCAATGATTTTGTTGTGCGTTGGTACAGGGTAAAAACACGCCGTCCTAAGGATAGCCCATCGCATTTTCAGTAGCCCAAAATACCTTTCTATGACATTCCTCGCTGTTGCATGTCTCAAATTGAAATACTCTTGCGCGTTCCTTGGAACTGCGGCACCGTCGGCAAACTCCTGTAAGTGGTATCGCTGGCCACAAAATGGAGCCAAAAAACCTTCTTCATTTGTGTACCCAGCATCCACAAGGTAATATGTACCTACATATCCACATTACCTAATTAAAACTTAATTATTCAAGAAACTAACCAAGTCACAACATGTCTAAAAAATAGTTTTGTGACCTTACCACGTTCCACCTTCAACCCAATCCTTCTTGTGATAGCATCTCGCAATACCCTAGAATCAGTTGCAGACCCCTCCCATCCGAGCAATACGTAGATAAATTTCATGTCTTGCCCACAAACGCCCAACACATTAGTTGTTGTCCAACCCTTCCTGTTCTTATATCTACCTTGGTGTAGGAGAGACACTTTTGCCCTAACATGTGTGCCATCTAGTGCCCCTACACATCCCTATACAGACCAATGATGATGAAAACAATTGAGTACAAAGGTGTAGTTTAAATTCAATTACAAAATATTGACAAGTGTGTTACTCGTATTGACTACCTTGAACCACCTCCATTTGGGATCACTGCAACCATCTGTAACTGGTTCAGGCCTCTTCAACAGTAATCGTCGCAATTTTAGAACAGCTTGTAGAACCGCGTTGAAGTGTCTGCTCACTGTCTCCCCAGACCTAACGAAGTTGAATTTAACTGGGTGATTCTTGTCATCATGGCCTATAGCACTCAAGAACATCACAACCATCTTTTCGACACGCATATTCTTTGTGTTGGTAAGACCGCCGACTTCCCTAACTAAGCAGCACAACACGTGGAATGTATGTCTATCCATCCTAAGTTGTTCAACACATGTTCTATCGCTTTCTTCGATAAGCCTATGGAGATGCTCACTTTGTGCACAGAACCTATCGACTGACCTAGTCATTACTCGTGTCTTTCGTTTTTCATTTTCCCATATTGCTACCATAACCATCAAAATGCAAGTAAAAACAATGACGAACTCTCTTACTAAATTATTAAGATAAACAACCACAACTGCTACATTGTCATGTTTACGGGTCATATTCACTGAAATAATACCACAAAAATTTCAGTTGTATCAATAGTAATAATTACTAAATAATTTTCCAAACAAATTAACTACATAGTTTGTCTTGAATTTTTTAAAGAGAGTAGAATTATAGAAGTGTTGGGAAGTTTACACCAAATCAAATAATTTTGATTTTTCTGTGCTTCATGGTAAGACAAACCAACAATGAGGGAAGTGTAGTAAATGGAAACAACATAGTCCAAAAAGAAGACAACATATGCTATCAAGAAGACAAAAAGAAATAATTTACAACCATGCACTAATTCATAATAGAAATGGTACCACTTAAATTCTTGTCCCTTGGAAGATCAACTAACAAGGCAGCACCTGTTCAAACAAACAAAAGATTAGTAAGAATGCAGAGAGAAGCATAAATGAACAAATCATTACTTCTTTTCTTAAGTGTTGGGACATTTTATTGTAATAAACTAGTATTAAGTTAAACCATTAAACATGGTCAATCACTTTTACTTGCTATAGCATTTCACTACCCAATCTTTAAAAGAAAAAAATTTGAAGCAAGAATAATTTCATCACAAACAATTGCCCATAATCTTCCTTTTGTTTCTAAAAAAAAAAATTGAAATATAGAGGAAGAACCTCCCACCACCACAAAAACCAAAAAACCCACAAATTAGGTTTAGCATAAAACCACCATCAATCCATTGATTAAACATTAATCCAAGCATCAAATTTCAGGTAAACAAAAACATTTAAATTCAACCAAAAATCGTTGCATATATACTACTTTAAAATGTAAATAAAAGTGAAAAACATTTGTTTTTCAATTTTACCCTTAATCAGTTAATACCAGTTTTATCCATCATTCATTAACAACCAATGTTACCTGCTTTGAATTCAATATATTAGCTAATAATGAATTTAAGAAGTGAAAGTGGGCAGAAAAAAAAATCAGTTACTTAGCAAGAATATGAATGATCAAACAATGTTATATTCAGTCGCTAACAATTATGACGATAAGCAGATTAAGAAGATGGAAGTCAGTCAGCACAGCAAATACTTCTGTGAATTATGTGGGAAGTATGCAGTGAAGAGGAAGGCTGTGGGTATCTGGGGATGCAAAGACTGTGGCAAAGTCAAAGCAGGCGATGCTTACACACTAAACACTGCACTGGATATTTTCAAAAGGCTCAGGGAGCTGGCTGAGTTTTGAATCTGCATTAATTTGTGTATGGATGTAATTTAGCGAAGGCCAAGTTGCCTTTCTTTTTGGATTTTGATATTCAGTTAGGTACTTACGATATTCAGAGCTTTTGAACCTTATGAATCAAATTTGTGCTTTCAAAGAAAAAAAAATAAAGAAAAAAAAAACAATTATGACAATAAATAGAACGTTAATTTACCACATCAGTTGCTTAAAACTTCAATTCATGACTCCTAAAAGTGGCTGATTCAAAAATTCTCATAACATTTGAACGCTACATATTCTGGGAATTCAATGAGTACATCAATAACTAATAAGAACACTTCCCATAGTCATGTTTTCATTTCTTTACAACAGGCTCTCTCTTAAAATCATTGAAGGTTCCACCCCATTTCTTTAAATCTTTTTGTCTATCTCACATTGGGTCTATACATAGCAAAAGCAGTAGACTGACATAATAGCAACAACGATATGGGATTTGAATAAAGAAGTCAAAAGGAATATCAATAGCCATTTTAACCAAATCTTGGCATAAAAAAATTTACCCAAAAAAAATCATAGCATCAAATGAATATAAAAACTAGGAAAAAAAAACCTAAACATCAAGTCTAAGTGAAGGAAAAAAAAGATACAATAGTGACAAAATAGCAACAGCGATTTTTCAAGGCTGGTGGCTTTGGTAATGGGGGAGAGGTGGAAGGGGCGGCGTTTGGAGCTAGTAACGGTGTACGAATGGTAGATGGCGAGTTGCAGTGAAAGCCCATGACAATAAAGCCCTAACTAATAGAATCTTTCAACAAATCATGATCAAAAAAACCAAAAATCGAACCCATTTGAGGATGCAGTGGGTCAAGGAGGTCGATAAGAATCCAAAAATATTAGTCTGGTGGTCATAGGGCAGGGTAGCCAGTGGTTGGTAGCTGTGGGGTGGGGGCGAGGGTGTTGATTGGTGTCGAATGTTGATAATTAACTACCAAAATAATAGAAAAATATGGCAGTAACAAAATCACAGACACTGACCCTAAATTTGACAAATTAAGACCCCATAACAACCATCTTCCTCCCCATAACAATCCCTCTGTTCTTCTCACATACCAACATCAACACCATGAATGACTCAAAGGGAGAACCCCCAACCAGTGCGCCACTCCGAATAAAACTCCTCTCAATCACTCTTGCCTAGTGGCCAAACTCTACTCCAACAAAAAAAAAAAAAAACAATATGGGATTTCTTTAAAACACATTCAAATAAGAAGAAGAGCAAACCGATGAACCTTGAAGAAGCTTTAATGGCTAAGAAAGGGTTTCAAGGAACTTACAGCAGAGATTTTTGAACCACAATATTCGATTCCACTTCACTTCTCTTGATCGAACAACCACGAACACACACCTCGGCTTTTAGATGTGTTTCGATCGAATAACAGGAGGGGTTTATATAGGCCAATTGAAGCTTTGCTGAACTGTGATTAACTTGATAGGGCGAAGGAGATCTATGCAACAGATTTCCCAAATATATTTTGCAGATCGAACAACACGACCGATTGATTTCTTCAATCATTTCCAGCGAAGAGGACAACAGCGTCCTCCCTCTCCCCATTCGGTCTTTCCCACAGATTTCCCATAGATTTTTTGCAGGTTAGTGTATTTCCCAGAAGAATATTCTCTGTGTTCATCGATCGCAACCCACACGAATCTTCTGTCTGTGTTGAGCGATGGAGGTCAGGTCAGAGAGAGAGATATCTGAATGGGGGTAATATGGGGTATATGAAATAAATGGGGGTATAAATGTCATTTACTAACTTAAACCCATTAACCCACATTTCAAACCCACCCCCCCACCAGGTTTCCTCAAACCCACGAACTTGGGTTTCAATCACGGGCCCTTAGCGGGCTGGGTTTCAAACCCGGGAGTAATTTTTTATGTACCAAACATGGGTTCCAAAGGGTTTACTCCCAAACCCATGATCCTAGACCTGCCCAAACCCTTGTAACAAACAAGCCCCTAATGCATTGATCTCTCTAGATTTATAAATTAAGTACAAATAATATTTATTTTGAATTTGTGTTGATTATTAGTTAATGCAAACATGACATGACATGATAATTAATCGAGTCAAATGATTTGATAAGAACATGATCTATTTACTTTTCTTGTTGTTGGGTCGACACATTAACCGTAAATCAAAAATTGATAACGTATACACATTTCACTCTGATCGAAATCAATAACTCGTAAACGTTCTATAAATTAAAAATCAACTCCGTACAAACACCGAAAAGATCAAGTAAAAAATTCTCTAATTTTGTAAAAAAAACTCATAAAATACTATGTCAAAAAATAGAAAATATTTTTGCAATTTCGAATCTCATCAAAAAGTAAAAATAATAGATTTTAAATTGAAAAATTAAATTATTATTAAAAAAATATAAAAGTATCATTGACCGTCATTGCTTTAGGCCTCAAATGTTGTTGAGCCAACCCTAATCAGCGTTCTATAAATTAAAAATCAACTCGGTACAAATACTAAAAAGATCAATTAAAAAATTCTCTAATTTTGTAAAAAAAAACTCATAGAATACTAGGTCAAAAAAATAGAAAATATTTTTTATAGATCAACTAAATTAGTTGTTTGTGTTTATTATTAACTCGATCCGTTTATTATTCATATTAAAAAGTCGTATTTTTTGCTCGTTCAATTGTCATCCATAAATATCCATAGCCTTTTGGAGAAAAAGAAGCATTCAGATTATGCAAAAAGATTTTAAAAAAAAAAATGACAAGATTGAAAAGGTGCTTTGAACAAAGGAATGTGTGGACCCACAGTTACGCAATTATACACTTTTTTTCATATTACCTCACCCAAGATATGATGCTAATGCATAAGGGATAACATGTCGATCACACCAATTTTTTTAATTTAATTGGGTTCATGCCAATCTCTGCTCCAAACATTTTGCATGCAAGTTATCATTAATTATTTTATCTTTTTGTAAAGTTCTAATTTGATAAGATATTCTTGTAGTCATCCATTGCAACTAATAAAATACCCAACCCGAATCTAACTTGATTCCTTCAACTCGTGAGCATCTCTTATTCTTTAGAGAAACAAAATTCGAATGGGTAAAACAGATGGTCCAACTACATAACTTTATTTTTTTCTTTACTTTCATGGTCGTGCCTCGTGGCACAACAACAACCGTACTACTGAAATAGTTCGTCAGGAGAGATCTTCTCACAGGTGTCCTTTCTTCGAATAGTACTATAATTCTTATTCTTAACTCTTTATAACCTCTTTTGATCTATCTACATTCCAGGAAATTCTTACGCTCTACAAACAGAGAAAAAAGTGGAGTCTTGGTGGTTAGATCAAGTCGTCCTATTCTATTACCGGACATTTAAATTCTTGAACTTCAAAAAATAATTCGGACTAGCATTCCATTTCCGGGTTTAATTTTTGAGTAGAAATTCAAGATCAATTTGGGTTCGAATATGCAATTACACAATTCGGCAAAAATTCAAGTTCTACTCATGTGGAGTTCGGATTGCAATTGGGTTGTCCCTCGGACGCCCCTAGTCCCTACCCGAATGCTACTTGAGTATAAATAGCATTGGGTTTTTTCAAGTAAGCCCAGACCGATTATTGAAACTTACTAAATTATTGTAAGTAGGGCCGATAATTAAACCAAACTATTCGGATTGAGTTCGGATTAGACTCATATAGGACTAGACTTGAGCTCTTAAAATTTAGATCGTTTATATATAAAATAATCGAACAACTCAAGCTCGGTTCAAATTGGGCTCGTTTTGAGCTCAGTTCAAGTTCGACTCATTTGGTAAACAAATCGAATTTGAACAAACTTTAAACTCGTTTAAAAAAATGAGTTTGAAAGACTCGTCTTGATTATCACCCCGATCGTAAGAGTATATATCCCCCATCTTCACATTAATGGCTTCTGATGATGCACAAATTGACTTTGTACACCACCTGTCAAGTAATTGGAAATAAAGACAGTAATTAAAGTAAAGAGAGAATACGAGAATTATAGTGGTTCGGTCAATGTGACCTACGTCCACTTCTGAATGGCTGGAGTTGCCGGTATTTTATTAACTTCGGTGTGTAGGGAGAGCAGATAATATAAGCTTAGAGAGGGAGAGGAGATATGTGCTCCGTTGAGTGTGATCTGATCTGCCCCCCAAGTATTGGTGGGGCTTACAATTTATAGTCGTCTCCTAACAGACCGGGGCGACTTAATAGTAACTAAATAGCTATTGTGGTGGAGCTGACGATTTCTTCTCAACGGGCGAGACAGTTTGAAGTGCTCTCCATGAGACTCGGTCAAATGATGAGGTGAGGAGTTGACACTTTTCAAGGCGGCTTGGATGAGGCTCTTGGGATGACCCTTACTCCTAGGTGGTTAGGAGGAGGCTCTTGGATGACCCTTGCATGCTCCCCTGCGGATGTAGCTCCTTAAACTTGACATTGTGTGCTCCCTGCTAATGTAGCTCCTTGAGCTTGATGAGCTTGACCGGGTTAACCACATTGGGCTGGATTTGCTGGATCTCTTGGAGTCGGGCTATAAACTCGGACCGGGCTTATAACATGAGTTGGGCCTTTGGTCTTGGCCCATCATTTAATAGCATCACTCACAGCCATAGGCTGTGAGTTTTATAGGGCTCGCCGAGAGCTTCGATTTGATATATTATAAGTCTCATTTCAAGTAAGGAAGCAAAAGTTACAGTCAAAATTTTGAGCAGAGAATTGAGCGAGCGATTTGGGCTAGCAAGGCACTGTTCTGGGCGAGCGGAATTTTTTTTTTTTTTTTTAAATTTCGGGAGGCCAAAATTTTTGTTTCTGGACCTTTTTTGGACTTTTAACAGCACCAATCACTGCCAAAGGCAATGACTTTTGTAGGGCTCGTCGAGAGCTTTGATTTGATATATTATGGGCCCCATTTGAAGTAACGGAGTAAAAGTTACAGCTGAAATAGCGAGCAGACAGCTAATTTGGGCGGCCAGGCAGCTGATTTGGGTGGCCAGGCATCTGTGGGTGCTGATATGGGCTGTTTTGGCGAGCAGGCTAGTGCCTTGGGCGAGCCTTGGGCTGCCTTGGGCGAGCCTATGGCTACCTTGGGCACTTTGGGCGAGCCTGGGGCTACCTTGGGAGCTTTGGGCGAGCCTGAGGTTACCTTGGGCGCTTTGGGCAAGCATAAGGCCTTTTGGGGAGCTTGGGCGAGCTCCACTGAAGTAGGTGGCATGGTGGGCGCCCATGCTTGTATGGATAGAGGCCCTTTGCGAGCGAGCTCTATTGAGGTAGGTGGCATTTTGGCGAGGAGGCCTACGTAGATGGGCATATAGAGGCTGATCTGGGCGACCAGGGCGGCTGACTAGGGCGGCCAGGCAGCTTGGTACGTTGATCTGAGCGGCCAGGTAGCTGGTTTGGGCGGCCAGGCAGCTGGGTACGCTGATATAATGTAGTCCCTCGGGTTGCAGACGATCTAAGTTTTAAGATCCTGCCTAAAGATGGCAAAAATAATGTTATTCCAAACATTAAAATATTTAACTTGATTACCTGGAGAGAGAGGCAGGCTGCTTGCGTGAGAGCAAAAACAGAGTCTGAGGATTGCTCGTGAGAGAGCTACACCTTTTGAGACTGAGCTTTTGGGGACCCATGAAAGAGCCCCTAAGTTGGAGGTTTAGGCTGCCTGCTTCAGAGCAGAGCAGAGACCAAGCTTTTGGCGACCCACGAGAGAGCCGCTAAGCTGAAGATATGGGCTGCCTACTTGAGAGTAGTGCAGAGGTAGGTGGGCTGCCTGCTTGAGAGCAGAACAGAGGTAGGTTGTCTACTTAAGAGTAGAGCAGAGATATGCCAAGTTTTTTTGGGCTGTTTTGGCATGGTGGGCGCCCATGCTTGTATGGATAGAGGCCCTTTGCGAGCGAGCTCTATTGAGGTAGGTGGCATATGGGCTGTTTTGGCGAGCAGGCTAGTGCCTTGGGCGAGCCTTGGGCTGCCTTGGGCGAGCCTATGGCTACCTTGGGCACTTTGGGCGAGCCTGGGGCTACCTTGGGAGCTTTGGGCGAGCCTGAGGCTACCTTGGGCGCTTTGGGCAAGCATAAGGCCTTTTGGGGAGCTTGGGCGAGCTCCACTGAAGTAGGTGGCATGGTGGGCGCCCATGCTTGTATGGATAGAGGCCCTTTGTGAGCGAGCTCTATTGAGGTAGGTGGCATTTTGGCGAGGAGGCCTACGTAGAGGGGCATATAGAGGCTGATCTGGGCGACCAGGGCGGCTGACTAGGGCGGCCAGGCAGCTTGGTACGTTGATCTGAGCGGCCAGGTAGCTGGTTTGGGCGGCCAGGCAGCTGGGTACGCTGATATAATGTAGTCCCTCGGGTTGCAGACGATCTAAGTTTTAAGATCCTGCCTAAAGATGGCAAAAATAATGTTATTCCAAACATTAAAATATTTAACTTGATTACCTGGAGAGAGAGGCAGGCTGCTTGCGTGAGAGCAAAAACAGAGTCTGAGGATTGCTCGTGAGAGAGCTACACCTTTTGAGACTGAGCTTTTGGGGACCCATGAAAGAGCCCCTAAGTTGGAGGTTTAGGCTGCCTGCTTCAGAGCAGAGCAGAGACCAAGCTTTTGGCGACCCACGAGAGAGCCGCTAAGCTGAAGATATGGGCTGCCTACTTGAGAGTAGTGCAGAGGTAGGTGGGCTGCCTGCTTGAGAGCAGAACAGAGGTAGGTTGCCTACTTAAGAGTAGAGCAGAGATATGCCAAGTTTTTTTGGTGACCCGCGACAGAGCAGCTAAACTGGAGATAGGCTGCCTGCTTAAGAACAGAGCAGAGATATGCCAAGCTTTTTTGGTGACCCGCAAGAG
Source organism: Ilex aquifolium (assembly GCA_951799425.1). Classification (NCBI taxonomy): domain Eukaryota; kingdom Viridiplantae; phylum Streptophyta; class Magnoliopsida; order Aquifoliales; family Aquifoliaceae; genus Ilex; species Ilex aquifolium. The sequence goes on along the minus strand of OX637410.1, from coordinate 10,858,482 downwards.
AGCCGCTAAGTTGGAGATAGACTGCCTACTTAAGAGCAGTGCAGAGACAGGTCAATCTCTTGGTGATTTGAGAGGTGATTCACCTTGCCTGGACCTGTTAATTTCCTCAGCATTCATATATTTTTGAGCTTTTGTCAATAGTTCTGGCATGCTCTTTGGTGGTCGCTTCATTATTGACAAGAGGAAACTCGATGAGCGAAGGCCTCCCAGAAAGGCGGTTATGATGACTTTGTCATTGGGCTCCTCGATTTGAAGGACCTCCTCGTTAAAACGAGTGAGGTAACTTCTCGGACTTTCATCCCGGTCTTGTTTTATGCTGAGCAGATGGGTGGCAGGCTTCTGGTGGCGGCGTCCGCTAATGAATTGTGCCACAAAATATCTGCTTAGTTCGGCGAAGGAGCCTATGGAGGCTGGGATGAGTTTGGCGAACCACTGTCGGGCAGATCCCTTTAAGGTGGTTAGGAACGCTTTACACATGATTTCGTCGGGGACGTTGTACAGCTGCATTAAGGTCTTGTAAGTTTTGAGATGGTCTAGTGGATCCTTCGTACCGTGAAAGGTCTCGACGGACAGCATCTTGAATTTATGTGGAAGTGGATAGTTCACTATGTCAGGTTTGAAAGGCGTGTCCGTTCGCCTTACGAGGTAGTCCACTGTCTCGGGCCCCTGTGCCTTCATGGCATTGAAGACATCACCCAGTTGATTTTGCACATCCTTGATCTTTTCGTCCTAGTGATTGGGAGCTCCTCTGCAATTATCATGGAAATGACTCTTATGCTCCATACTTTGGTTTTCACCCTCATTCTCTTGGAAATGAGGGTCTCCACCATGGAAAACAGGAGCTGGAGGTCCCTCTTGGTGGGCGCCCAAGGGGACTCCAAAAGGGGCGCCTAGACCTGCATGGGCGCCTAGATGGGGAACTCCAAGGTGTGGAGCTCCTTGGTGTCCAGGGCGTGGAGCTCCTCTAACTTGAGGTCCTCTAGGCTATGCTCCTCCTTGTCCGACGAGCATGAGTTACAGGATCTGCTGGTTTTAGGCCACAAGCTCCTGCATGGTCTGCAACATCTGCTGTGCATTTGGGACATGATTGGTTGGTGGAGGAGCAACCTCTTCCTCTCGTGGTGGATTATCCTAATGTTGGTTCATCGACCTAGTAGTGATTGCCATCGATTCAACAGAGAAAATGGTTAGAAGTGAGAATTTTGTCGTTTTCCCACAAACGGCACCAAACTGATGATGCACAAATTGGCTTTGTACACCACCTATCAAGTAATTGGAAATAAAGGCAGTAATTAAAGTAGAGAGAGAAGACGAGAATTATAGTGGTTCGGTCAATGTGACCTACGTTCACTTCTGAATGGCTAGAGTTGCCGGTATTTTATTAACTCCGGTGTGTAGGGAGAGCAGATAGTACAAGCTTAGAGAGGGAGATGAGATATTTGTTTCGTTGAGTGTGATCTGATCTGCCCCCCAAGTGTTGGTGGGGCTTACAATTTATAGTCGTCTCCTAACAGACTGGGGCGACTTAATAGTAACTAAATAGCTATTGTGGTGGAGCTGGCGACTTCTTCTCAACGGGCGAGACAATTGCGGTGCTCTCCATGAGACTCGGTCAAAGGATGAGGTGAGGGGTTGACTCTTTCCAAGGCGGCTTGGATGAGGCTCTTGGGATGACCCTTACTCCTAGGTGGCTAGGAGGAGGCTCTTGGATGACCCTTGCATGCTCCCCTGCTGATATAGCTCTTTGAACTTGACCTTGTGTGCTCCGTACTAATGTAGCTCCTTGAGCTTGATGAGCATGACCGGGTTAACTACATTGGGCTGAATTTGTTGGATCTCTTGGAGTCGGACTATAAACTCGAACCGGGCTTATAACATGAGTTGGGCCTTTGGGCTTGGCCCATCAGCTTCTTCCCATTAGCTTAGCATTTCCCCTGCGTTCACCAAAACACAATAATGTACCCTTGTATACCTTTCCTTCTTCCATCGGGTACACACACCATTCTTCTTCTTCTCCTATACAATCACGAAAAAAACAAACGTAAATAAAGTACAGGACTTCCGTATAACGTGTATGAAAGAATTAAGTGGTATACAATTTTATCAAATTCGAAAAGAAAAACTAATTATCCCATTTAACAAAAACACCAATTCCTAAATGTATAACATTAACCCCGTCCTTTTACCAAGTTGGTGTCCGGTCCGAATCTTATAACTATGACTAAACGCATAAATACTTATCATCGTTTCAAATCAATTTTTTCTCTGGTTCGATTAAAAAAAATGGACACAACAACTTGGGTGAGTTAATATCTCTCTCTCTTGTGTATTAGATTCCGAACGTTTTAGGCTTCTTCTTCAGTGTTCTTCAGATGATCCTTTATGTAATGTACAAGAAACCAAAGAAGGATAGTATCGATCAAAAGGTTAATATCGACAAAAAGCTTCCTGAAATACACAGCCATGTCATAGTTTTGGAGGATGATCACAAGCTTCACGAACTCGCAGAACAAATTGTCGACATGGTGAAGCTGAGTGAAATGGTGTGTTCGGAGAAAATTGCGGTGGTTCCACGTCCAAGTGACGGTGGTGTTGTGGTGGTTGAAGTTCAGAATGTGCATAAGGAGAGCATCGAAGCCTGCACTTGAAGTTCAACTGAAATGAGTGGAAACGAAAAGTTTCAATTATTATTTTTTTTTTTTGGCATTGTGAGTTATGTTGATAATTATCTGTCAGCAATGTTGTGTTCGTACAAAACTCTGTTATCAGTTCTGACGTTTAAACCCCTTCCCTCGCTCCCTCCCTCCCTCGCCCCACCCACGCACCCACTCCCCGAGGTCTCTTTCTCTTTCTCTTTCATGCCCTTTATTTATTTTGGTTGTTTATTTTCTGCTGTATTTAAAATCTCAACAATAAATGTTGGATTTCAGTAATGACGTGTCTATTTTTTTTTCCTTATTTATGGTGCTTGGAAGTATTAATATAGATGGTTAATAGTACTTTTGGTCTTTGAAATATATTCGTTTTGTTAGTTTGGTTCTTAATGTATCAATTTTATTAATTTAATATTTAAAAAATGTAATTTATATTTAAATGGTCCTTACACCGATGATCTGTTAAATTTTCGACAAAAATGATCACGCGATACCGTTTAAATGAATGACACGTGGTCATTTCTATTAAAAACTTAATTAAGAGGTCGTCTAAAAATTGATCATTTAAGCACGAATTAAATATTTTAGGAATTAAATTAATACATTAAAGACCAAATTGATAAAATTAACATCCTTTAGAAATTAAAAATGATATTAATCCTTATACAAACAAGACAATGTGGGTAGGTTACTGTACCGTTCCAAAATGCATCCCCAGTCATTATTTTTAGTGACAAAAAGTAGATGTACAATGTCGAAAAAAGTATATTTCTATACCTTAATGAGACTTTGACATGGAGTCATGTTTAGGTATTTTAGATTGTAGTCATTAGATAGTGACTTCTCATATTGAAAAAGTCTACTAGCAATCCAATGATCCTAATGCATTGATCTCTTTAGATTTATAAATTAAGTACAAATAATATTTATTTTGAATTTGTGTTGATTATTAGTTAATGCAAACATGACATGAAATGATTAATTAATTGAGTCAAATGATTTGATAAAAACATGATCTATTTACTTTTCTTCTTGTTGGGTCGACACATTAACCGTAAATAAAAAATTGATAACGTATGCACATTTCACTATGATTGAAATCAATAACTCGTAAACGTTCTATAAATTAAAAATCAACTTCGTACAAACACTGAAAAGATCAAGTAAAAAATTCTCTAATTTTGTAAAAAAAACTCATAAAATACTAGGTCAAAAAAATAGAAAATATTTTTACAATTTCGAATCTCATCAAAAAGTAAAAATAATAAATTTTAAATTGAAAAATTAAATTATTATTAAAAAAATATAAAAGTATCATTGACCGTCATTGCTTTAGGCCTCAAATGTTGTTGAGCCAACCTTGGTAAGCGTTCTATAAATTAAAAATCAACTCGGTACAAATACTAAAAAGATCAATTAAAAAATTCTCTAATTTTGTTAAAAAAACTCATAAAATACTAGGTCAAAAAAATAGAAAATATTTTTTATACTATATCAACTAAATTAGTTGTTTGTGTTTATTATTAACTCGATCCGTTTATTATTCATATTAAAAAGTCGTATTTTTTCTCGTTCAATTGTCATCCATAAATATCCATAGTCTTTGGGGGAAAAAGAAGCATTCAGATTATGCAAAAAGATTAAAAAAAAAAATGACAAGATTGAAAAGGTGCTTTGAACAAAGGAATGTGTGGACCCACAGTTACGCAATTATACACTTTTTTTCATATTACCTCACCCAAGATATGATGCTAATGCATAAAGGATAACATGTCGATCACACCAACTTTTTTTTTTTCATTTAAAATTTAAATGGGTTCATGCCAATCTCTGCTCCAAACATTTTGCATGCAAGTTATCATGAATTATTTTCTCTTTTTGTAAAGTTATAATTTGATAAGACATTGTTATAGTCATCCATTGCAACTAATAAAATAGTCAACCCAAATCTAACTTGATTCCTTCAACTTGTGAACGTCTCTTATTCTTTAGAGAAACAAAATTTGAATGAATAGAACAGATGGTCCAACTACATAACTTTATTTTTTTCTTTACTTCCATGGTCGTGCCTCGTGACACGACAACAACCGTATTACTGAAATAGTTCGTCAGTAGAGATGTTTTCACAGGTGTCCCTTCTTCGAATAGTACTATAATTCTTATTCTTAACTCTTTATCCCCTCTTTTGATCTATCTACATTCCAGAAAATTCTTACGTTCTATAGACAGAGAAAAAAGTGGAGTCTTGGTTAGATCAAGTCATCATATTCTATTACCGGACATTTAAATTCTTGAACTTCAAAAAAATAATTCGGACTAGCATTCCATTTCCGGGTTTAATTTTTGAGTAGAAATTCAAGTTCAATTTGGGTCGAATATGCAATTACACAATTCGGCAAAAATTCAAGTTCAACTCATGTGGAGTTCGGATTGCAATTGGGTTGTCCCTCGGACGCCCCTAGTCCCCACCCGAATGCTACTTGAGTCTAAATAGCATTGGGTTTTTTCAAACAAGCCCAGACCGATTATTGAAACTAACTAAATTGTTGTAAGTAAGACCGACAATCAAACCAAGCTATTCGGATTAGACTCATATAGGACTAGACTTGAGCTCGTAAAATTCAGATCGTTTATATATAAAATAATCGAACAACTCAAGCTCAGTTCAAATTCGGCTCGTTTTGAGCTCAGTTCAAGCTCAACTCATTTTTTAAACAAGCCAAACTTGAACAAACTTTAAGCTCGTTTAAAAAAACGAGTTCGAAAAACTCGACTCGATTATCAACCCTCATCGTAAGAGTATATAGCCTCCATCTTCACACTAATGGCTTCTTCCCATTAGCTTAGCATTTCCCCTACCTTCACCAAAACACAATAATGTACCCTTGTATACCTTTCCTTCTTCCATCGGGTACACACCATTCTTCTTCTTCTCCTATACAATCACGAAAAAAAAAAACGTAGACAAAGTACAGGACTTCCGTATAACATGTATGAAAGAATTAAGTGGTATACATTTTTATCAAATTCGTAAAGAAAAACTAATTATCCCATTTAACAATTACACCAATTCCTAAATCTATAGCATTAATCCCGTCCTTTTACCAAGTTGGTGTCCGGTCCGAATCTTGTAACTATGACTAAAACGCATAAATACTTACCATCGTTTCAAGTCAATTTTTTCTCTCGTTCAACGAAAAAAAAATGGACAACGTAGAAAGGCTACGTCGAGACCGCTCATCGTTTTATTCTCCCTGCACCAACTACTATAGACAAGAACCTGAATGATTGCCTTACATAGTCTCTCTTTCTTTCCCCCCCCCCCCCCCGGCCCTCTCTCCTCTCTCCTCTCTCCTCCTCCTCTGAATATATTTCGAGGGTACTATCAATTCCAGGTTCAAGCCTCCATTAATTCCCTGCATCCAGAACCACCTGTACTCACCACCCTTTAGAAACCTCTGCTTCCAGTTTGACCTCCATCACTTGCCGACACTATATCGCCTCTTTTTGGAAGTAACACTATATAATATTTGCTGTGAAACAAATTATGCCAACATAACTGCTCAGTTTTCTCTCTAGTCAGTCTATCAGCTGTCTCGAGCAAATATTCTGACGAAAGTTCATTTTTTGTAGTCTAAAATAGGAGAACAAAATACAAGCCCTCCTGAAATATATAACAGCAACTGCACAGGTGCAGAACCCCCAATCCCACTGAACCATTGAGTAACCACTGACTTGTTATGTTCTTTCTTTTAAATAGAAATTTCCATTGACCATCTTAACATACAACTAAAAAATGAAGACGCAAATATGACAAGGAATTAGCCAAGTAATGCCCAATCTGGATATGGGCATTCATAAATCCAGCCTGGTCCAGTGTATCGAACACAATGCAGCCACAGACCCTCTTCATGTCCATCATATCTGCATCATCAAACAATAATGAAAAGTTCAAGCGCAAACTGAGCATCAATTCATATTCAGCAACTCCTCTATGTTGAATCCACTTCAAAACCAGCACAGAAGACATGTTTAAAGCTATCTTTTTTCTTAAATCATAAGCACATAATTACTCAAACCTCGATTTCAAAGAATTTCAAGTGGTATTGTATGACTGCAACTATCAAATATTTCTAGAGCTATTGCTCCATGAACTTCACATATTTGTCCTGCTCAAACCTACCACAGTGCCAACTCTCGGACATCTCTTTCATCAAGTCACTGTATCTAAATCTATGCTGTACTCTCTTCTGAAACATGGCATATTATACCACTATAAACATTGTTTATGGTAGTATAATATTGATAGAACCATTGGAATCTCTTTCTTTCGTCTCTCTGAAGCTTTTCCAAGGGCATCCAGGTCATGATAAAACTACATTTCCACAATCTTATTTCCTTTTATCTTTGTTACTCAATCAAGCTTCCAGAAAGGACAGCCGTGAAACCAATTACGGTGGGGAAAACATTATTTTTCACTAATATCATCTGGATTACCAATAGCATTGAAGCTTAAGTTTATTTTGTGATGTTTTATCATATACATTATTAACAACAAAGAATGAGTACACACTCTATTCCATTGCGCAGAAACCTGGAAGGCTAGAAAATATTCAACTCAGAACTGATTTCTATATTCCACAAGAAATCACACTATGTAAGAAAAATTGTTTACCCTTTAGGAGCCAAATTTGGACAATTAGTACACATAGGATCAAAGCTGAAATCTTCACTGGACTTCCCTTCAGATTCATCAATACAATCTCTATGAGAATTGGATTTTTGAGAAGGGCCAAAATTAGCTGCAGCTCTATCAGCACTCATTCCTTCAGTAGAACGATCAGAAACAAATTCGGAGAGGTAGAGCATGTCATTGGCTATGGGATGACCCGCATATTGCAGATGGACACGTATCTACGAGAAAGAGATGAAAAAATTGATGAATCTGGTTTATCAGACATCCAAAATTACAGGCATTGAATCATTTAAAAGGTGGAGCACTGCCAAATCAGCCAATATTAGAGCTTCAGGTTGAACAACACAAATGAAAGTTACACATTGGTTATGTAAATATAAGAGTATTGCTGAGTTACGAAGAGCAAATTTGGCACAGCTTTTCAAGAAAATGGTGGAAGGTTAGCAAGTCAGGTCAAGAATACAACAATGAAGATGAATGCAAATATAAATGGCAGTATACACATATATTAAAGCTCATGGAAGATAAAGTAACAAGAGTGCTGGAAAAGGAAAGGAAACAGAAGCAGCCAATAATTGTTTTTCATGAAAGAGACAAACTGACAAACAGTCCAAAAAACCTGGAATTTTTTCTTACTTGATGTGTCCTTCCGGTGATTGGTTTGCATAAAACGACACTATGAGTCCCATCTGTACAAATTCTTGTAAATTTTGTACAAGCAGTCTTTCCCTTCAGCGGAATGTTGCTGTTCTCGCAAACCTCCCCCACCTGAATAAACAACATAATGCACCTGAATCCAGTAAACTGCTTCATCTACCTCGGGGAAACCACGTAGCAGTGGATAATATAATATGGCACCCAGCAAGTAGGCAAAGAGCACTAATGATACAGGGAAGGGTGTAAAAATATGGATATTAAGAACAAGAGGGGGTTGGAAAACAGAATGAAACTAAACCGTTGATTTGCGCACAAATACCAGTTTAGAATCCTACTCTAGATTTGTTGATTCAAACAAAATACCAGTCCTGATCCAAAGTTGAATTAGCCCTCGAATTCAACTTTGATATTTGATATTTTGCTTGAATTTAGGCTTTCGACCAGTCCATGCAGTCTTAATTTGATACTGTGGTCTTCGTTTGCATTTAGAACCGTGACAAAATTTCAACCCTTGACTTTTAATAACTCGCAAAGGAACAGTAGGACTAGTTTGAATGCAACCTTGACTTGAACATGTTCATAACTTTTCACTTCCATGATCCTTTATCGTGTGAAGTAGGAAAATCTGATGACTTAGAACTTCTTAGTCATGTAGTTTTCTACAAATTTCAACCAAATCGGATCATTACTTTCTAGTGAGAATTTTTTTGAAAACAATCCAGTTTTGTTACTGACCTCCACGTACCAACTATCACCACCACTATAATTAACCCAACATATTTTGACTTTGGTTGTAGCTTCTTGAATCAAGATCCCATCCTTATAGGTTCGCTTGCACTTGGTAAATAATTTTGCAAAAGAATATGAAATCTACCGGAAAACTTAATTCATTTGGTCATTCTCACCTACGGACCAATATGGCACAACAAATGTTTTTTGAGGACACCCATTATGATGAGAGCAATTAGTGTCCTTAACATACGACTCCATTGACTCTTCTCAAGATATGAGGTCAGGGTATAATTTACTTCCACCACGGTTAGAAAGAAATGCTTGTCTCATCTACTTATCTCCCAAATGATCGAGGGCATGAACATCAGCCTTGACGCTATAAAAATCTTTTTCTCGGTTGTGTTATCTTCCATGGAGTCTATCAGTAGACTACCAATTACCAAGGCATCACAACCATCTTTGATAGTGATAAGATAATCATCCTTGGGATATTCATCGTAAATCGAGGTATCAAAATCATTTTGAGTACTAATTTAAAAAGTCATCCTTGAGATAGTCATCAAATATTGGAGATAAATCCCAGTCAACTTAGGATTGCAAATAGGATGAATCGTTATCAAAAGATACATTTTTTAATTTTGTGTCAAGAACTCAAACCTCTTTCACCAATTGTGGATTTTGGGGTCGTCGATGCGAATGTATTGCTGTTGTTGTTTTGTTGCTGAACAATGATAGTAAAGGTTGTCATATGTTAGACTAACGTCTCGAACTGCTATTGTACCCTTGCATCCCTTGCCTTTATCTTGGCCGCATGGATCTCTTCATAGGTCGTTTTCTTGACGACATAGTGACAATAGCGTAATAAAGGGAAGCGTGTGAAAACACGTGTATTATGAACAAGAGGGGGTTGGAAAACAGAATGAAACAAAACCGTTGATTTGTGCACAAATACTTATTTAGAATTCTACTCTAGATCTATTGATTCACACAGAATACCAGTCTTAAAGGCTTCAATTGCTCTGTCAATTCCTAAGAATACCATAATAATTGGGAAAAAGGAAAAATTCTCTCAATTGTATTAATTCACCAAAAGATACTTTACCCTAAAACTTACAGGCAATGATCAAAATTTCGTTTCAAAACATCCAAAACGTTTTCGTTTTCAAGGAGACCTAAACGAATCAGTGACGCAATTGAAATTATAATATTCCGAGGTATTCCATAATATTTCGAGATGTTTTGTAATATTTCAATGTATTTGCACAATTGATTTGGAATGTTTGAAGGTATTTTAAGATACTTTGATTTAATATATTTTGACCAATGTTTTGGAAGAATAATTTTTATTTTTTTTTATTATGCTTCCAAAATAGGTCGAAACTTTTCTGAAACAAGTCGAATCGTTTCCGTTTTCTAGATGACCGAAACAATACACCGAACAAAATTTTGATCCTTACTTAATGGAGTTTATATAATAACAAAGACCTTAAAGGCTTTAACCAACTAGGAAAGTAGAATCCTAATAAAATTCGGAAACCGAATAAAATAAAATCCTATTTAGTATAGAAAATCAAATAAATTAAAATCTCCTATAAATTTCCTAATCGATATTCATTAGAAAAAAATCAGTCCCATTGATCATGTTCCAATTCAAATACCAAAATTATCGTCACTCATCCTGCATCAACTAACTTCATCAATACGTGAAATGCTAAAGAAGCAAAATACATGGAGTTTTGAGAATCATACGAAGAATTGAACCATGGGTCATTTTTGCATTTAAATGCAGCATTTGTATGTAGTATTTCTGAATAATAGGTTTGTTTTACGGACCTTTCGTCTTGCCCTCCAAATGAAAAAATAGTAACTAAATTTGCATGTGCTGCCACCACAATAATGGTTCAAGGTATCGGCCGAGACCGATATGACTCGGCCGAGTCGTATCCGTATCGGCCATGCCCGCAACGAAAAAACCCCGAATCGTACCTAAATCAGTTCCGACTCGGCCAAAATCGGTACAACTCGGGCGAGGCAGCAATTCATCACCAATTCGTCACCAATTTGTCACCGATTTGAACTGATTTGAACTGATGCATTCCAACAGAATCGACTACGTGCAAACAAATTTTCAAAGCACATATCAGCAGAGAAAAAAATGTCAAAAAAAAAGGCACGGGAGATGTAACAGAAAATTAACCCTAAATCAGCCCCTTTTTCCCCTTTTGTCCATGATATAAACAGATGAAGAATTAGAACTTAGACACATACCTGTACAACATCCAGACCAAAAGCCCTGGCACTGCTACCGAACGCAGTAACAACCCTCTAGAGACTAGATCTAAACTCTTTCCCCCCCTCTCTCTCTTGCAGTCGCTGGCGTTGCTAGTCGTCGACCAGTGCTAGAGTCTCAGAGATCAGCTCCACGTTTTTTTTTTTTTTGGTTTTGTTCTTTCCCAACATAATCACCTCTCTCTCTCTCTCTCGCTTTCTTTCTCTCAAAAAGTCAACGTGGTGCAAATTAAGACCACCTATTTCTAAATATCTACTAATCTAATTATTATAACTTAACTTATTAAATTGACAATTTTTTTAAATAATATATATTTTTAGAACTATTAATTAAACCATTAATCAAACTTATCTAATCTAACCTAGACCATGTATTTCTAAATATCTACTAATGTAATTATTAAAACTTAACTTATTAAATTGACAATTTTTTTAAATAATATATATATTTAAAAATATTAATTAAACTATATATACACACTTTTATTTTTTTTAAATTCTTAAAAATTATAAATTAAGTTATATTAACATTAGTATGACTTACCCAAAAGAAAACATTACTATTGTTAAGTGCAAAGAATTAACATAACGCAATATTAGAGACAATATTGGAGAGAAAGAGAGAGGTTAAAAACTTAATCTAACTCTCATACAAACTTGTATTTATAGTTAACTCACAGTAATAAAAATTATACATACACCCTCTTACTATTAACAATTTACACATACTACCCTAATACTATTAACATTCCCCCTCAAGCTGGACTATATATATCATATAATCAAAACTTGGAACAAATCGCTGTAAGACGTGTACGACTCAATACTTTGGTAAACATATCTGCAAGCTGATCTTCAGACTTCACAAATGGAGTTTTAATCTCCCCAACTACTATCTTGTCCCGAATAAAGTGACAATCAACCTCAATATGTTTGGTTCTCTCGTGAAACACCGGATTGGCAGCGATGTGGATAGCTACCTGATCGTCACAGAACAACTGTAAAGGAGGTTGAACTGGAAACCCAATTTCCTGGGGGAAGTGTAGTAGCCAAGTTAACTCACTCGTCGTATGCGCCATTGCCCTATACTCAGCCTCAGCACTGGACCTTGCTACCACGGATTGTTTCTTACTTTTCCATGAGACAACGTTACCTCCTAAGAAAGTACAATAACCAGTGGTTGATCTTCGATCAGAAGGAGAGCCAGCCCAATCAGCATCTAAGAAACCTTCCACTCTAAGATGTCCATTAGCTCAATATAACAGTCCAAGTCCAGGAGCTCGTTTGAGATATCGCAGAATACGAATAACTACCTCCCAATATGGTACTCTAGGACACCCCATGAACTAACTTACTATACTGACTGCATAGGAAATATCCGGTCGAGTAATAGTAAGATAATTGAGCTTCCCAACTAATCTGTGATACCGACCCGGATTCTCAAACAGTGCACCATCATCCATCAATAGTTTCTGATTCGGATCCATAGGAACATCAATCGGTCTGCCACCCAACAAACCTGCTTCCTCTAACATGTCAAGTACATATTTCCTCTGTGATAAACAAATACCCTCTTTAGATCGAGCCACTTCAATTCCCAAGAAATACCTGAGTTTTTTCAAATCCTTAGTATGAAATCGATCTTGCAAGAAGATTTTTAACTTGGCAATCCCCTCAGAATCATTTCCAGTGATCACAATATCATCTACATAGACCACCAATAAAACATATCCAGCATCCATCTGTCTATGAAACACAGAATGGTCTGTCTGACATCGAAGAAGACCAAACTCTATAACTGCATTTGAAAACTTACCAAACCATGCCCTCGGTGACTATTTCAAACCATACAACGATTTCTTTAACTGACATACACTCTTACCATACTTCCCCTGAGCAGTAAACCCAAATGGCTACTCCATGTATACCTCTTCAACCAAGTCACCATGTAGGAAGGCATTCTTGACATCTAACTGAAACAAGGGCCAATCAAGATTAGCAGTCAAAGAAATCAAGATACAAACAGAAAAAATTTTGACAACAGAAGAGAAAGTCTTTTCATAGTCAACACCATAGATCTGAGTAAAGCCCTTTGCAACAAGCCGGGCTTTGAGACGCTCCACAGAACCATCAGGATGAAATTTAACAGTATACACCCAACGACAACCAACAGTTTGTTTACCAAGAGGTAAAGAAACGAGATCCCAAGTCCCATTATGATGCAAGGCATCCATCTCATCCTCCATAGCTTTCCTCCAACCCGGATCAGATAATGCATCCTGCAAACGTTAAGGAATAGATGTAGTAGATAATTGAAAGGTAAAACAAGAAAAGACAGGAGACAAGGCATTATATGAAACAAAATGAGCAATAGGATGATTAGTAACACACGAACGAGTACCTTTGCGAAGAGCAATAGGTAAAGAGTCTAAATTACCTGATGGACCAGAATCAGAAAGCGGCAAAGAAGACGGTACGGGCACCTCAGTCGATGGTCGAGAACAACGAGAGTATATATGAAGAGGTAAAGCAGATGGTAACATAGTGGGCAACGGAATATCTGAAGATGAGGGAAGAGATGGTGGTACAAGAGATGACCCAAAGTCCAGATCCAAAGGCTGAGAAAGTGCTAGAAAATATGGAACAGATTCCTCAAATGTGACATCGGCACTAATAAAGTATCGTCGCAGAGAAGGACTGTAACAACGATACCTTTTTTGTGCACGGGAATAACCAAGAAATACACATTTGGTAGCTCGAGGGTCAAGTTTATCAAACCCTAGACCCAAATTGTGAACATAACAGACATATCCAAAAACCTTAGGAGTTAGGGAAAATAAGGGCTTACCAGGAAAAAGGACAGAATAGGGACTTTGCCTATTTAACACAGAGGATGGCATACGATTAATAAGGTGACAAGCAGTAAGAACAGCATCACTCCAAAAATAGCGAGAAATATTCATCTGGAACAACAGGGCACGGGTGACTTCCAACAAATGACGGTTCTTGCGTTCAGCAACACCGTTCTGTGGAGATGTGTAGGTACATGAAGTCTGATGAATAATGCCAGTTTTACTAAGATAAGCTGAAAAATGATCAGATTCATATTCTCAAGCATTATCAGAACGTAAAATATGTATACGACAACCATACTGAGTTTTTATTTTCTTACGAAAGGTCTCAAATATAGAGAATAATTCAAACCGAACTTTCATAAAAAATAACCAAGTCACACGAGAATAGTCATCCACAAATGACACAAAATAAGAATATTTATTAGATGAAATATCTTTTATTGGACCCTATACATCAGAATGTACCAACTCAAATGGACTAGACACACGATTATTGACTTAAACTGAAATGACACACAGTGATGCTTACTAAGTTGACAAGCTTCATAGGACAAAGACGACACACAACTAAGACTGGGAATTTGGCACTTCAGATTCTGGAGAGAGGGATGTCCAAGACGACAATGTCATTGAAAAGGAGACAACGAGGTCTGTAGAGCTCGAATAGGTGAATCAAAGTCAAAGTAATATAGACCACCAGCTTCATGCCCCGTACCAATCTTCCTCTTCGTCTTGAGATCCTGAAAGACACAATAAGAGGGATAAAAGGTTACAGAACAATTGAGAGAACGGGTAATCTTACTAATGGAAAGTAAACTAAAAGGAAACTGAGGAACAAATAACACGGAAGATAGGGACATATCAGGACTCGAGTGAGTAGTCCCCAGACCTAAAACTTTAGAACAAGTACCATTAACAAGAGTAACACTATGTGTGGAAGTAGCAGACTGATAAGTAGAAAAAACATCAGATGCACCAGTTATGTGGTCAGAGGTGCCAGAGTCTATGATCCAGGGACTGCGAGTAGAGGACAATAAACAAGTGGAAGAAATACCTGACTCGGCAAAAGTAGCAGTGGAGGGAGATGGGACAGCCAGTTGCTGGGACTGGAACTGAGCATACTCCTCTCGTGTAATAGTAACCGACCCAGTGTCTGGTGGAGCTGACCAAGGTATGAAAGCAACAACAGAAGTATCATCCTAATAGGAAGTCTGATGTGCAGCACTAGAAGGTTTTCCATGTAAATCCCAACAGAAATCAACAGTGTGCCCTCCACGGCCACAGTGAGTACAGGAACAAGGTCCACTATGGTTCCCACGACCACCCGTACGACCTCCTGCACGACCTCCTCGATGACCATCACTGTGGCTACTAGGAACCATAAGAGCCGAGCGAGCAGCGGAGACACCATGATCGATGCCTGACAAAGTAGCAAGTTGTATACGAGAGAAAACCTCAAGTAGTGAGGGAAGACTAGAACCACCCAAAATCTGAGAACGAATAGCCTCATATTCAGGTTTCAATCCTACCAAAAACCTAACAACATTCATGTCCTCATGTTGCTTCTACCAAACTACTGCATCAGTAGTAAATGGATGGTAGGTCTTCATCTCCTCACAGACTCCCCGAGCATGAGAGTAATAATCCTCAATACTCAGAGTACTCTGTTTCAGCCGGAAGTACTCCTTGCACACCTTATAAGCTCGAGTAAAATTACCTGTATCAGAATACATAGTGGCCAAGTGATCCCATATCTCCTTGGCAGTGTCAAGGTAGAGCAAAGTAGAGCTAATACTAGGCTCAATGCTATTCAATAGTAACGAAATGATTTGAGCGTCCTCTTGGTCCCACTGATCATACTCGGGAGTATCTTCCTTGGGTTTAGGATCCACCAAATACTTCTTAAATCTTTTGCCTCAAAGAAAGACTTGAACGGATCGGGACCATAAAGTATAATTGGTCTCATTGAGTTTAATAGAAGTCATGGAACCATTGATAAGAGTCAGAGGAGGCAAAGATGGAGTAAGAGACCTGGCATCTTGCTTGGATTCCATAACAGTGCAGCAACTAACAAACAAGGAGTGCTACAATGCTGAACCAGAAAAAAAGACGGATGCTGGAAGACTGAATTGACCTGCTACGGCTGCTAGAAGACTGAACCAGAGGAAAGGAAGCTGCTGGACCACTAAACCGGGCTGGAAAACCGGACTGGACCACTGAACCGGGCTGGAAAACTGGACTGGACCACTGAACCAGGCTGGAAAACTGGACTGGACCACTGAACCGGGCTTGAAAATCGGACTGGACCGCTGAACTGGGCTGGAAAACCGGACTGGACCACTGAACTGGGCTAGAAAACCGGGCTAGAAAACTAGACTGGACCACTGAACCGGGCTTGAAAATGGGACTGGACCGCTGAACCGGACCGGCTGGGCTTTCTGGATCGGTCTGAAGATGAACCTGGGGTGATCCGGTCTGATCTGGACCGTGGGCTAGACCGGTGATTGGGCTGGACTTAAAACAATTAAAAAATGGGCTTGACCCAATCTGATCCAAGAGGGCTTGACCCGATTTGATCCAAGAGAACCCTTCTTCGTCGTTGATTAGGGTTCCAAGAGAACCCACTGGTACCAGTCTTCGACGGCGCCACACACCACAGCCAGGCAGCAGCACACCACCACCACAAACAACGCTACACGACGATGAACAGAGGCCACACCACTACGACGATCGATCATGCCACCACACCAACTGGTTCGACGATGAACAGGGACTACGCCACCACCACAAACGATCACGCCACCACACCAACACGAACCACCACACCACAACAGTACCACACTACCACAGTACCTCCACACGCCACCACAACAACAGTACCACACTACCACAACAGTGTTAATATATATTTAAGATCGTAATTGCTCTGATACCATGTTAAGTGCAAAGAATTAACATAACACAATATTAGAGACAATATTAGAGAGAAAGAGAGAGGTTAAAAACTTAACCTAACTCTCATACAAACTTGTATTTATAGTTAACTCACAATAATAAGAATTACACATACACCCTCTTACTATTAACAACTATGATATTCATATTCACTAGTTTTGGGATCCAAATATTTAATAATCTAATTATTAAATGGACAAATATTCCAGTAGCGCCCTTATTATTTCATTTGACAATGATTAATATTTTAAATAATGCATTTTGGAAATATGATGCATAGATGATGATGTTTACATTTATTACAATTTTTCCTATTTTTTTCAAAATTTTTTGAGCTTTGTATATAGCGTTTTGACCGTATCTGCCGATATCGCACCGCGACACCGCGACCGATGTGTCTCAGTGGCCTTCGAGTCAAGAGCCGATACCGCGACCTTGAACCATGACCACAATCCACCAGGCACAGCACAGATAATGCAGCTCTATAGCAAACTTGAACATGAATTGAGAGCAAACATCACTATTATAACATAAATGTGTACAGGCCCCATAGGTAGTAAGGGAGAGAGGGAGAAGACATTTGAAAATTCACTAATCGGTTCAAACAGGTGCACCTTCCATGCTTTAAATAACAAGCAAACAAAAGTGCAAATTTTCACACCTCATAACATTATCAGCCGATGATTTCAAGAAATAACTTAATTTCATATTTATCCATCCCCATAACCATGCATGGTAACTTCAAATAACAAAAATTACCCGAAAGAACATCAAAGATAAAAATCGAACGAACAACAAAGTTCTAGTCTAAATATGCTTACAGACAAATGGATACGGTCTCCTAAACCATTAATTACTTGTCTAAGAAAATCATTTGGTGAAACTTCAAATCAAACAATATCTAAATTATGCCATTAAAATCCCAAATTAGAGCAAAACCAGGAAAAAAAAATAGAAAAAGAACAATTGAATTCGAACACAAAAAAATATAAGACCAAGTAAACCTTAACAACAAAAACAAAAAGGTACTTGACAAAATTTAGCCCCCGTTGATGAGGGGTGTTGAGAATACATACCTAACTAGTAGCATTATTCGCACAACAAAAAAAAAAAAAGCCTAGCAATAATTAAAGAACACACACATAGCTAGAAGAAAGATTGAAATATGCCACTTACACCCCAATGTCACAAGACTTGAGTACTTTGGAATGTCCAGTAGCACTTCTACAGTTCTATGAGTATGTCTGCCTTATTATTGGAATCATCTCCAAATTAATCTGCATTACATAGGCCTAAACTGGAATTTCAAGCGAGTAGTGGAAAGGAGGCTTCCTAAAAATTGAAAGCTAGTAGTTATATTAGACACGAGAACATAATAAGCACCTCAGGTTCAATGCCATACCATCAGGAAGAGGATCTCATGACATGCCAAACATTATGTTAACATAATTTTAGCACTACCAAAACCATGTACATTCTAGGTAAAACAATCATCCAAAACAGGCATTGCAAAGAAATTGTTACCTCCACTGTGCTCCTCCCTTCTCTAGCGTTGTAATTTACATTTGCATGCACAACTTGCTGTGTAGAACAAAAATAGACAAAAAAAGGTCAAATGAGAAACAAAATACCTATTAACTGCGAGAAAGGAAAAAGGAGGAGAGAGAGAGAGAGAGAAATATGCTATAAGTGTCCACTACCATATTCGAAGGCAAAAACATAAATCACACACGCTTAGGCAGCAGAATACCTCATCCTCAGGAAATATGCCAATGACCTTCGCAATATACTGTTTCTGCACCATCCCTGTTTCAATCTGAAACGACCATGTCTTACTTTATGACAGTAAGAAAGGTATCTTCTTCAACAAAGAACCAAAATTGAGCACCCACCAAACTGGGTGAATAAAAGGCCACCGTATACAGCATGCAGAAAGTTGAATTACAATATGTTCCCCGAGCATGCAATATCTAGGCATACATTGACCATTATATTGGATATTCCAACGTGTTAAATTAAGGATGTGCGCTTGAGAAAAGCACAAATGAAAGTTAAGGAGTTGCTTCACCTAGCTTAGTTGTCCAATAAGGATCATCCATGGTAGGAAAAAGACAGAGCACCCCTTTTACTGCTGTAGCATGATTTTATCTAAAGAGTAACATCGAATGTTGAAGACAAATGCTTTTTCTCTATATTCAAAAAGAAAAAAATAACCTCAAGAATAAAATTTTACTCCAGACAAAATATGGTTAAGGTGGGTTAATGATCAGTTGATCACCCAATGGCTAGCGCAAATGGATTACGGTTCCGGCCCATCCAATTCGAATGGTTACGGTGGCCTACTGGGTGATAGATTTGCGGGCAGGAATCAATGAAGGAGACATAAGGAACAAGATTTCTGGCCATTTTTATGGCATGGCCTTGTTGCGAACGGTAAGTACTGAGCAGCGAGAGTTGAAAAACAATCATTGCCAGCATTGATTCAAGTGGTGCCACCAGCATATGTCGCATGTGACATAATAAGAGATGAAGATCATAACTGCAATCATGCTATTTCATTAGACAGACATGCAGTCTTGGTGATGATACCAGTATTGACCAGAGTGACAATGTTACAATTTGGATGTATTATTGGAGACAGAAAGGTTTCCGTAATAGATGATCTAGGTATGCCAGATTTCTGTCTTTTCCTTCAATGGAGTGGTTTGGAATATATGCTAACCTTGAGGCAGTCATACTTTCTCACAATATGATGCATAGTGCCATTTATACCCATAATATAAATTGAAAGAAGTGACAAAAGGAGGGTTTTATGACATTTTAAAGCATTAATAACTACTCACATTCATCAATAACATTTCATATCATAGTTGTATGAAGCTTACCTGTTGCCTAAAAAGGTCCGCCTTAGAAGCACTTCTAGCCAAGATAAGAAGTCCTGAGACCAAGCGATCTAGTCTATGAACCGCTGATATGCAGTGTCAAGGATAACATGGGGCAAATAATCATTAGAGAACTGGCATATCAAATATAATATCTAACAGATCATTGCTGCCAAAGAAAAGCCGGATACGAAATAAAGGTGCCAGGCCATGCTCCGCCTGAAGGATGCCAACAACTGTGTTCTTACGATATTGTCCACATGGATGCACCTGCATGACTAGAAACTTGAAAATTGAGCACCAACAAAACAAAGATGTGACAAAACAAAGATGTACTCAGATCATGCTATGCGATTAGTCAGATACTTTTGGACACATGAAATATTGTCATGCATTCACAAAGAAATTTCATAAGATTAGGATATTCAAATAAATATCACAAGGCCATAGATCATGTAGGTAACTATTTATACAAAGCCACAAGATCAACAGTCAAGCATGCCAACTTCCTCCAATAAATCTCCCTAACAAATCAATCCTGGAAGAATGTCAAAATCAGAAAACAGGTCGTAGTTGACTCATTCCTAATCTCCTCTCCAAAACGTCAAAACTGATCACCAATCATGGCTCCAAATGGCAAGACGTAGATTAGCAATAAGAAAGATGCTTCTGTTGTCGTGGTACACATGGCAAGATCATTTTTAGGATAAGTGAAACTCAAGTAGAAGCACAAAAGATGGGAATAGCTCATGTATAAGTGGCACACACAAGAGAAGCCTGAAAAAAGAATCCACGAAACAGAAAAAAAAAGATATGGGTTCAATACCAAGGCCAAAAACTCCACAGGAGAACCGATACCAACCCCATATCCATAAGCCCAAAGAGGATAAAAACTTAAGCTTGTGGCTATAGCCACCAAAAGTGTGGGAAGATAATTTTTTCTACTGTATTTTCCATGAGCATCTGCTAGAAGAACCACATTTATTGTTCACTCTTAAGTTAGATGGATGAAACCAATCAATTTCATAATTTTAAATGTCACATCTCAAATCTCTTTGATCAATCTTTCCCTATGTTCACAACGTCCCCTTTCAATACATCATGCATGTGTGCAAAGTGTATAGGTCCTCAAAAAGTAAACAATCAAGGTGGATGTGTTATGGATATCTCCAACAATAGTTGTCAATTCGCGATTCGTATCGTGAATCAGAATCCTAAATTTGAGAATCGTGAATTGTATTAAATCGTGAATTATAAAATTCGACACAAAATTTGAACAAAAATAAAAAATAATATTACATATTTAAAATAGACAAAATATTGAATATTGAACATTATTGCATTCTAAAAATAATCAATTGACATAATCACGTCGTCTAAATGGAAAGAGCTAGCATTTAATTCATTTTCATCTTTTGCTTAACTATTTTCAAATTCAACAACTTGAAAAACAAACTTCATTAAAGAATCATGACTATTCAAGAACCAAAATGGAGCCAAAATAGTGACACTCAGAATAGATTAGGATAGAAACATGAATAGAAAAAGAACAAATAAGAAAATTGATTGGAGAAACATACTGGCCAACATTTTGAAACAAAAAATTAAAACCTAACAAACTACCCATGAAAGAATTGAGATCAAAAATCAACCGATAATGCGTGAGCGTTAGCCATGACCTTTAGCTTTAGACAACGCAAGACGAGCTTTAGACGATGTCTAAGAGACAACGAGCAAAGAGGTTGAGTTTTTATTAGGGTGTCGTGTTGGTTCCTCTACAAACAAAACGGCGTCGTTTTACTGTTTAACGGACAAAACAACGTCGTTTTGCTAAAAATTTGAGTTTTAAAAAAAAAATGATTGAATTTTGCGATCGCACGAACCGAATCGTACGATTCAGGTGCGATTCAACTCTAAACGATTCTCATATAAGATACGAATCGTTTTGTACCTGTATCAAAACGAATTGTAAGAATCGAATCACGAATCGTATGATTTTGATAACTATGTCTCCAACAAATGACATGCATAAAATTATGGATATGTTCACTTATAAAATCTACTAAAAAACTGCAATAAACTATTTACAAGATGTACAACACTCAAGAGGTTATGTTAATATACCACTAGTACAAAGGAGCACAATCCTCCCTTATGGAGTTTATTGTAGCATGAAAAAGAATATGAGTTCATGAATATGTCTCACTATCATGCCTCGACACAACCATATTTTCAACTGAAATGTAAATTGGAATACTGCAAGCAAAGAAAATATGGTACATATGTAATGAAAACCAAACAAATAGCAGAAGCGCACATCCAACAGCAGACTTACCGGAACAGAAGCAGGCTTACATACAGTTAGCACATCTGCTTCTTCATGGAGAACAGCGACATCCCGCGCCATCACAGGTGGTTCATGCCTGCACCCTTTGGTGTATCATTTACCAGCTTAATAACTTCAACAGTAGAAAAAAAAATATAATATCCATAGAAACAAGGGCGGGAAAACATACAAATTGAAATGTCAAATTACGATATTCAGTTGAGACCACATAAACCTGTAATAAATTTTCAAAAAAAAAATTGCTCTAAGCATGACATCATACACAGCAAACCTGTGCAAGAAATGGCTTATTTTTTGTGATGGCTGAACTATGTATGAAACATGCACTTTCTGTCCATCAACTTGTATCCGCCCACATTTAACAGCCGAAACCTACAGTTTTCAACACGTTATGTTATATACCACCCGACCTAGTTTGTTGCTTCCAAAGCCATTTAAAAGACCACATGAACATCCATACAAACAAGTCAGACATACACCATTCTCAGACAAAAAATTGAGAGGCTTCTCATAGAGTCAATTTGCAAAACACCTCACAAATTTATCTTACATACTCATAATACTACAAAAAATAGCTGAGGGATAAGTGCTTTGATGAGGTGAGTTGTACCCATATACTACTGAAAAATGTAGTAAATTAAACACCCATTCGCTACGGAAAAAAGCTAAATCAGCATATTATATACATATATTAGCATAATATAGCAACTTACATAGTAATCACGAGGTCGGCCTTTAAATTCTTCAGCGAACATATCAACAATGGTCTTCCCCGCCCACCGATTTTTCACCTGTGCTCAAAGTTAACAACAATACTCAGAGCTTCTAAACGCAATTAGGGTTTAAGGAGGGTTTTAACTGGAAATCTTTCAGGATTTTATTTAGGATCCAATGAGCGGATGAAAAACAGAGAAAAACGGAATTAGTTAAAGTTAGAGAGAGACCGAGACTACACATACATGACAAATGAACTCGAAGTAATAGGGTCTCACATAGCGTATACCTGCAAAACAATTCGAAAACTTGATCATTGACAATGAAAAATTGCAAGAAATTATACAAATATTAGGAAGATCTTATTGTTCAGTGGGAATTCTGAGTTCCTTTTTTTTGTTACCGTTTCGGAAGATATAATCGTGGCGCTCCGGTGGGTTCGCCGGAGTTTGCCATACAATCTCCATCGCCTCTCTCTTCCTCTTCATTCTGGTTTCAACTGAGCGTAGTGTGACTGGTTATATGAGTTCCTCATCGAGTTACGACGTCGTATTCGTTTTTGTATTCGAATTGATCCCATAATGATGTACGAACGAAAAACCCAACACTAAAACAATTTTTTCTCTCAACCATTTAAATTAAGTAAAAATTCTTCTAATTTTACTTAAGCAATAGAAAAAAAAATAAAAAATACTTTATTTTTAGATGAATTTTTATCATATCAAGTCGAGAATTTTGTGTTTAATACTAGTCCAATCCGTTATTACTCAATAAATTGGTATCGTGTTGACATGTGTTTAAACAATGATATTGAGATCTATTTATAGACCTAATTTGATGACCTAATAATTTGTGATCATTGGGCTATTGTGGTTTCTAGTATTAAATTTAATACATTATCAGTCCAATTATCATAATATATTAGGTTTTCAAATTACATCCTCAAATAAGGTACAAGAAATATTATATGAAAACATGAATTAAGAAATCCCAAATGGTAACTCAAATGGTAACATGAATGAATTATAAACCCAAACTTCTTGAATTTGAATCTTGACAATCTCTTGAAGCCAGGCTATAAGGGATCATGAATACTCTAATTCCGTGCCTTTGACCAGATTGAAAAGATGATTAGTTGAAGTTCGGATAAATTAGTCCAAACACACATGACGGTTTAACCAAAAAAGTCAAAGAAAACATGAATTAAGATGTGGAATGGACCATATTGCTGAGCCTGGTAGACCCCTAGTTGGTCATGGTTTCAAGTTTCCAATATTAGAATCCCTAGTGGAAGTGCAAAGTGGTAATGAAGTGTTCTTCCAAATTTGGTGCAGTTGGTCACTGTAATATGTCTTCAATTGAATCTCTCAGGCTGCAAATTATGATCACATTCACTCATTCCATTTGTCACCATTACAAGCATTTCCTCCTCCTCCTCCTCCTCCAACAGGAATCTACAACAGTAGAACAACTGTATACAATCCTGAACTGTTACAGTTGGAGGAAAGAAAAAAGCCAACCGAAAAGAGAAGGGGGATTTTAATAAATATCAAGCACTTTTAAGTTTAACGAGGTTAATACATGTGATACATCAACAATGGATCTGGTACAAAATGTCTAATTAAAAATCACACATCTTGCTGGAGAAAAAAGTATAAAATCACATAAAGCTTCCCAACCAGAGGAAAACCCTAACTTCAAAAATGAATAAACAACCAGAAGGACCACCACATAAGCTGATTAGAAATTAGAGACATACTACCTAGATTTTTCTGAAAACCTTCTCAGCAGCTGCTATTGTCTGTTGGATATCCTCGGAAGTATGAGCTAAGCTAGTAAATCCAGCCTCAAACTGTGAGGGTGCAAAGTAAACACCTTCCTCTAGCATTCCTCTATAAAACCTTGCAAACTTTGTGGTGTCACTCTTCTTTGCATCTGCAAAGTTATAAACAGGCCCTTCTGTGAAAAAGAAGCCAAACATCCCGCTTATATAGTCACCGCATATTGCATGCCCAGCCTTCTTTCCAGCATCCACAATACCCTGAATAAGTTCACTTGTGATTTTATTTAAGTAGTCATAACTTCCTGGCTCCTGCAACCGCTTAAGAGTTTGAATTCCTGCAGTCATTGCCAATGGGTTGCCACTGAGGGTTCCAGCCTGGTACATTGGTCCTGCTGGTGCCACCATCTCCATAATCTCCCTCCTTCCTCCATATGCACCGACTGGCAGCCCACCTCCAATAATCTTTCCAAGCGTTGTCAAATCCGGAGTTATGCCAAAGTACTCCTGGGCTCCACCATAAGACAAACGGAAACCAGTCATAACTTCATCAAAGATGAGGAGGGCATCATTTTCCTTGGTGATCTTGCGAATAGCATTGAGAAAATCAGGTTTGGGTGCAATGAAGCCAGAGTTTCCCACAACAGGCTCAAGGATAATTGCGGCAATTTCTCCTGTGTGTGTCTCAAAGAGATTTTCCACAGTTGCAATGTCGTTGAACGGTGAAGTTAGTGTTTCATAAGTAGCTCCTTTGGGAACACCAGGGGAGTCTGGGAGTCCAAGGGTAGCAACTCCACTGCCTGCCTTAACAAGGAATGGATCCGCATGGCCATGGTAGCAACCCTCAAACTTGATGAGTTTCTCCTTGCCGGTGAAGGCACGGGCCAACCGGAGTACACCCATGCATGCTTCTGTGCCCGAGTTGACAAAACGAACCATTTCTATGCTTGGAACAGCTGAAATGACCATCTCTGCCAGGACATTTTCAAGAAGACATGGAGCACCAAAGCTAGTTCCCTTCTTCATTGTTTCAGCCAACGCTTCCAGTATCTGCAGGTAAAGGTTACTCCAGGATTACGTCTATCTAAATTTATAGCACTCTAAGTCAATACCATTGTTAAATTGAATTTCGAGACAGGAAACATGATTCAATCCACCACTAAAATGGTCTCTTTAAACGAATTACATCCCTAATAAGAAGCCATGAAACATTTAAACTTCCCCTCCACTGAGAACCATAATTGGTACTTTATAATAAAGGACCTTTGAAAGACATTATTTGGGAGGGGGAGCTCCTAGTCCAAAAGAGGAATCTGAGTCATCATGTCACATAGACACGAGTTTCTATGAGACAAATGCATAAAAAAGTAATACACGAACAACATCCCTGGAAGGGACAATTCATGCCTTCAAGGGCATGTCCCATTCATGCTCTGTCATCTCCTCAACAAAACCTACCAGTCAGATACAAGAAATCTAAGAAAACAAACAGAGCAGCAGGACAATAGTAACACTCCAGCCATGTTACTGTTTGTCAAATGCTCGCACATTTGAAGATCATGATTGGTCAAAGATCCACAGCACTCATGGACATTCCAACCTTAAATATAGTTACAACATGGACAAGGAATAGAACCTCATCATCTGCATGACCAATGATTGCTGGACCCCATGAACCAACATAGTCGATGTACTCGTTACCATCTATGTCCCACATTCTACATCCCTTCACAGAATCAATTACAATGGGCTGGCCACCAACTGATTTGAAAGCACGTACAGGGGAATTTACACCTCCAGGCATCAACTCCTGCCAACAGTCTTACATGAGTTAATAAACCATTGATTTGAGACAAAATATTGATATTCCCATAAAATAGCAAGAAAACATAGATTGCATTGCAACTTAACAAAAACAGGTTGAAACCAGTTATATTCTACATACAAACCGAAATAAAAGCACTCACAGTTCACATAGGTCAGTATGTACTGAATTTCCTGCTTTGACATAGAAGTGTGAGGTTTCCAAAACTAATTTAAGTCTCTCCAAGTTCTTTCCTTTTCTTTCTGAAAACAGCGATATTCGAAACCAATTTAACTCGATCCATCATTTTCTCATCCTTCCCCTACAGCGTATCTTCTTGAAAACTAAGAGATACAAGGCCAATTTAACTATCCAACATCTTTCCATAAAGAGTAGTTGTGAACAAGGTTTACCACCACTTCTTTGGCACTTACTTGTAAAACCAATAAAAATGGCTCCAAGTGACTGTAATTCTCCTGTTACTCTGCCTATAGCTGACACACTACTGATCATGATTAAAGCAAACATCCATACATCACAGAGTTGTGAAAATTGGTCCACAAATTCGGCCTCTATAATCTGAACACTTTAGGTGCAGATAACAATGCAAATCCCACATATCTTCTCTCGCTCATTTTTTCTCATCTTCGTACTAAATTCCATTACCCCATTGTTGGCCCTACTAAAGTGGGAGGCTCGGTTAGCCAACCACATTTCACATAAAATGTCTATTTGATGATTTTGGTCATAATTAATGCTGGTCCAATTAAATAATTTCCAGATAACTCCAATCTATAACTAGAATCCTGGACATTATCAACATGACACACAGCCATGTCTCTGCACCCATATGGACTTTGGAAACAAATGTGTGGTCGACTTTCCTTGACCACATTATACGAGAAGGATGTGTGTTGCTTTGCACATCCACTATAATGCTCCGACAGAAATCAATTGTATATATACCACAAATCCAAGACCAATAGTTCTTGATTTAGCAATCAGCCCTCACAGTTTATGGTTCTTCCATATACATGGCAAATAGTGCAGGCATATCCCCAATTCTCCATGCCTCGACTCTTTAGGCACTCTATAGTGTTCAGCTGAACCTCATTCCTAGCATCCCAATCACCACGCCATTAGATGCTTAACCAAACAAAAATTACTTGTCCAGCACCTGTGCTTTTGTTTCCCAAGACTACTCACAACACCACATGCTAAACAATTATACAATTGTAGCAAGTTATTACAAAAGTTATTTGATAGATCAACATTCCATTTATCCATCAATTAATCTTCTATTACTTGCAAATAGAAAGTCAATTATCATAAAAGAATTAAGTAAAATCAAAGTAATTTTATTTCCAACACTAAAGATGAATTAATTCAAATTGCTAAAAAAAAAAGAGTGAGAAAATATCGCATATACATATAGGTGCGCAATTTGTACCTTGGCGGCGTTGAATGCTTCTTCAGACTTCTGAAGAGTGAAAGTTTTCTTCTTCTCGTCGATTGAAATGGCCATTCTTACAGTAGAAGGAGAAGAAGAAGGAATATATCGACGAGAACATCGTGAAGAAGAGAAAGGTGGAGATTTATGAGTCAGCTTCGACGGCCAGGACAATCCTACCACCCCTGCTACTCCTGCCATGTCCCCTCTCTCTCTCTCTCTCTCTCTCCTGTCTGGACTGGAAGATCAAGATAAGGAAAGTGAATACAGGAAAATCCAAAAAGGCTCCGCTGGGCTTGCCAAATAATTGTTCGCTTTTGTTGTTTGGGCCGAAAAGCAGCGGAAGGGTTCGGCCTATGGTTGTTTTGACTGAAACATGGGGCAAGATATGAGCCCATGTTCACGCCCCTAGGGTTTACTCTCGATTTTATTTGGACTCACGAGCCTGAACGATATAAGTCCGCTTCTACTCACCGATGACAAGATTTCTTCCGTTACCAAAAAGAGGCCAAGACATTATTTTCAATTAACGGATCCAAATTTTCTCTAATAATTTTTTAAAAAGTTTTTGCCATTTGTAAATGATCTACTAAAAAAACCAATTGGATGAGGTTATTCCCACCTCACAAATCTCTATTTCCACCCCATTTAATTTTTCATTATCAAACTATTAAACTCACCCCTTCTATACCCCACCTCATTAGTATCTAAGCCCACCCTATGCTACATACACCTCATTAATAATTAAACTCACTCATTTTATGTACACCTCTTTAATAGATGAAGTCATCGTAAGAAAAAAATCAAAGAAGACAATTAGTTTGAATATATTTACAAAACAAGAAAAAAAAAAAAAAAACCAAGCAAAACTGAAATAAGAAAAAAAAACAACCAAAAAAAAACAAGTAAAAAAAAAACATGCCGAAACAAGAAAAAAAAAGAACGAAACAAGAAAAAAACAAAAAGAA
This sequence comes from Ilex aquifolium, assembly GCA_951799425.1. Lineage (NCBI taxonomy): Eukaryota > Viridiplantae > Streptophyta > Magnoliopsida > Aquifoliales > Aquifoliaceae > Ilex > Ilex aquifolium. The sequence continues at coordinate 10,829,699 of OX637410.1, read as the reverse complement.
ATAAGTAAACCGAAACAAGAAGGAAAAAAATCAAGTATAGATTAAACGAACAAACAAAACTATAAGACGCAAAATTGAATATGAAAAAAAAAACATCAAGTATAGACACAAAATCGAACAAGGAAAAAAATAACAAATATAGATGCAAAACCTTAATAAGATAAAAAAAACAAATAATTTGAAAGCATACATATATATACACACATATAAATTCTAAATAAAAAATTATTAAACTTGATAGAGATATCAAAATATACCAAAAATAATGAAAATTCATATAGCAAACAAAAAATCAAACATAGAATTAAATTGAGAAATAATACTAATTTGTATCTCACTGAAAAAATTCATATTGAAAAAGTGTTTTTGTGAGTGCATGAGATGAAATAGAGAATGAAACCCTAATTATGACAAAATATAAAGTGAGTTTATTTATTAAAGGAGGTGTATGTAGCATAGGATGAGTTTAGTTACTAATGAGATAGATATAGTAGAGGTGGATTTAGTAGTTTGATAATAAGAAATTAAATGGGGTGAAAATAGAGATTTGTGGGGTGGGAATAGCCTCACCCAAACCAATTGAGTTAACGACATATTTAACGCCTTGAACTACACCGTTTATATCAATTAAACCCCTTAAGCTATATAATTTAACTTAATATGATCATTCCATTAAAATTCATCGTTAACTTTAACAAAAATCCTCATATGCACATCACTTGAATCAAAAGATTAGATTGTCAAAAATATGGGTTAACCCAGGGCTGGTGGGTTGGGTCGATTGTCATCCACAAAAATGGCTAACAATCTCTTACAAAAGGTGAATGACACTTTATACTTTAAAAAATATTTAAATTTACAACTTATATCCTAAAATAATAAAAAAATTATTGTACCCTCATCACGTGGAAATAATTCTAAGATAAAAGGTTAAAACGAGGTTTCTATATCAAAAATCTTAAGACGAAACTATGTACATTAGTAGATATTATTCTTTCTGTTAGAATTTTCTCCCAAACTCTTAACAATGCTCATTCTAGTTCTCTTATAGGCAGGTAGGTAGGCAAAGGCACCCTTCCATTTACCTTTTTAATACCCTTTAGGGAAGTCATATTACCACATTAGATAATTTTAAATACACCTTTTTTTTTGTTGGGGGGGGGGGGGGGGGGGGGGGGGGGGGTTGGTTGGTGGGGTGGGAGATATTGACATAAATACCATTAATTAAATACTTGCAAATTAAAGTATGTATTGATTTTTTTTCTTTTTTTTTTGGTGGCATGGGGGGGGAGAAAACACATATTGCCCAAAATTGAAATGAAATGAGGAATTAGAAAAGGAACAATAATCGATGTGTGTGGAAAAAGACAAGATTCCTACAATGCAGGCTGTCATATGTCATTTATGACTTGAAAATGAAAATCTAAGGCAAACACCAGTAAGAATTTACTACTACGTATCAAATTTATGAATCTTCTCAAGCATGATCATCATCACCATCATCAAGAATAACAAAACTGCCAAAACACTTACGTTCTCTTCACAGTTGCGATCTCTCATCTCTGAAACAAAAACTCTACTATCCTATATACACACACACAAAACATCAAGGGAAGGACAAAAAATCAAAAAGCACTATCCCACCAAATGGTTCAGCAACAATACCTTCTCTCATCTCCCCAAGAACACAAAAACCCAGATCCAAAAACACAGTTTAGCACCATTTACAGAACGAAATAAGTCCCCATGAGCTTGATCATCCCCCAAAAATGCCACACTAACAATCATATAAAGCAGAAAAAGCAAAGACACCCAACAAGTTCTGCGGTTAATGCTTTATATGAGGGTTAGTCTTCGTCACTTGTATTATTGACAGTGACAGTAGGTACTCTTTTTTAAGTTTTAACAGATGACAGAGGAAACGGAGAGTGTGTAAGGGAAGGTGTTGGCGTATTGGAATGAAATTGTGCGACCATTGATGAGAGGCTTGCCGGCGTTGACGAGACAGTCGTCGTAGCGTAGGCGTTTGAAGATGCGAGGGTTAATAAGGCGGGCGGAGCTGAACCAGCCGCAGCTGAGGTGGATGCCGGAGATATCACAGCCGGTGACGCATGCGTTCATGATCTCCACCGTGTACGTAGGTATGCCGTTGGGCAGGGGTGCTGTGGGGCCCTGGTTTATAACTATATCAGATGTCGAACATGTGTCTCCCCAAATTCGGTTCGTTTCCTCTTGCATTGCTGCGGAAAGCACATACAAACAAAATAAAAGATGTACTCACCTAATAACAAAAAGAAAAAGAAATAAAAGATGCTTTACTCGGAAGACAGAAGGGCAGACACAGAAACCCATATTAAGTTTCATAGAGTATAAAGTAGGGATAGCATTATGGTACGTAGAATTTTTTTTTTCATACCTTTAAATTATTTGCTAGATTTTTTTTATTTATTCATAATCATTGACATAAAAATAATAAACTAAATAATCTATAAAAATTAAAAAAAAAAAAGACATACGACAATAGTGGACCCAGGGACTTTAAATCGTCCATAAAGGCATGAATTGGAGGAGGTGTTCCTGGACAAATTAAACTTTTAGGAGGTGATAAAAAGGTAAAAGAAAAGGACAAATCAATGCAAAAGGCTAACCATGGTGATTGAGCCTTTTAGTTCACGTTCAAGAGTCTATACATTTTTTATTCAACGGGGAGAGACTAACATACGCTGATGATACTACTTTCACCAAAATGTGCAACATTTCCTATAAAAATCCCAAAAGTAGAACCTGAAGTCCAAATTGCAACCTAAAGGAACCATCGAAAATTTGCGGAATCAACGAATTCTAACTTGCGCTAGTGTGTATATCTAGGACTTTGAGTTATCGCTTTCATAGAGAGATCAGATTCGGATTCATTCCTCGTGTGGGTTTTTCAAATCCAAAATCAATCAAAACTAGATGCCTAGAACACATAACGGGGTTTTCAATTCAATCAACACAGCTGGATACAGAGCGGGGTAACGTAGTTTGGGGGGCCACATGAGCTAAGCTAACGGTGCATGTTAGAGTAGAGACTCAACGAGAAAACCTTAAGTGCGCCACCTATATCAACAGCAACCGTACCCAGCATCTGAGGCGGAGTACAGTATCGGGCATATAGCATCGATGGACGTGCAGTATAGTGCTGTGCAGAGTTGGTTGCATAGAATATGTATGGATTCGAAACGGCGATGACCGACACAATGGGGAAAGAAAACGGATACGGTGTTACTATTCGCAGTGCAATCAGAGATCCTCCCTTTTTCTTGTCCCTCTCCTCACACATAAAGCCAAAGAAAATTAAAGAGAGCATGTTGAACATGTACGGGAATAATGGGTTTCTTTTCAGCTTACCACGACTCAGAAGCTTGCGATGTGGAGACGAAAGTGTTTTGTTGAAGCTCCTTCTTCCCTCAGAGCTAACTGGACCAGACTCCATGGATGGATGACCATGTTCATGACCTGAAACAAGGTGAAAATTAAACACAGGAATCAAAACAAGGTCATGATTGACTGAATTGTTTATTGGAGAAAAAGAAGAAAAAAAACAAGACGAAAAGTGGAATGAATAATAAGAAATCGACTTCGGAGAACCTCATTGTTTAAGAGAGACATGCCATGAATAAACAAAGCAAACTGACACAGCCAATAATGGAGACCATATAAGTAAAACACACACATAAGTTCCTCTCTCCCTTCGACTTTCTCTCTCCATGTACGTGTGTGTCTAAAGTCGCTTGAGCATATTATACTGTATAAAATATATTGAAAATGTTGGGGAAAAAGGGAATGAAAATAAAAGAATTGTAAGTTTGATGAACACTGACCTGTATGGAATGCAATGATCAGTAGTAAGACCACAAATACCGCCGTGACGAAAGCGATTAGTCGCCTTAATGATACGCTTCTCACCGTTGAAACACAGAAAACACTCATCGGAATCTGTATATTTCCCCAGAGATTCAAAAACGCCTAAAGTCCAAAAGAGTCAACAGAAAACTACAACGCGGAGTGATCGGAAAAAGTAAACCACACGCTTATCAGAAGCTTCCTGAAGAAAGTTCAGTTGAATAGGAGAACCTGACTTAGAACTTGGACCTCTCAAGGTTTTGAAACCTAGACCGCTCAATAGGTCTGCACTGTCGAATCCTGAAGGCTCACCGGCGAGAGAGAGAGACTTGATCTTTGACCGGAAACAATGAAATGACTATAAATCTCTCTCTGCATGAAAAAGGACTGTGTAAGTTTCAAATACGAACGAATAACAATTCGACATCCAATCAAAGTACTCAGGCTCCGTCGATGAGCAAAGAAAAACTGGCCAGATTAGACTTCAAATACTTTTTCACGAGTTCACTTTGTCCTAAAATGGCCAAAACGAGGGCCACATGTATTGCATCAAAGCAAAGCATGAGAATATCAAAGGAGCATTTTCCTTACAGATAAACAGAGAGGAAAAGCCTCAGGTCAAATAATATTCTCGAATTCTCAACCATTAAAGCAGAACAGGAAAGTTTTCCGACACTTTCTTGCATTTTCCTGGAAAAGCGCCGAGACGAATTTTTCCGAAAACGAAGTATTTTTCACTTACCACAGAAATTCAACAGCCCGAGAGCTCAAAATCAATGCAAAAGCATTCAAATAAAGCATGAAAAACAGTAAAAAAGCATCGGCGAATTTACTGCGCCAAGGAGGACAGTCGACAATCAGAGTAAGAGTAGCAAAGCAATACAGCTGAGAGAGAGAGAGAGAGAGAGACAATAATGGCAGAGAAAACAGCGAGAAAGCCAGAAATAACGAAGCAATAGAATCACAGAAAAGCTGAATTCACACAATGCATGTTCGAGTCCAGATCTCACCTGCAGATCTCTATTACTCGAGAGAAAAAAATATCAGCTCTGAGAAGCGTGCAAGCCCATAGAAAGAGAGAGAGAGAGAGAGTACGTAACGCGTATGTATATATAGAGAGAGAAAGTCAGGGTTTGTTTATTGAATATTGGAATGAAAGCTTGTGTCGTTCTGTCTCTCTCTCTCTCCTTCTGGGTATGATTCACCCCTGGAATGTCGTCCGAGATGCTGGCGTGGGTTTATCTGTATTTGCATTTAGTGTTAATTACAAAATGCTCCCTCTAAGTATGGCTCACATTGCAATCACCTCTCTCGCGTTCTAATTTAAGCAATTTATCCCCTTCAAATTTCAACATCTAATTACCCATTGCCATTAAATTTGACACTAAAAAAATTGACAAATCAACCACGTTAATTTGACATGACCTTGATTGTCCACGTTCCCTCTTTGGCTAATAATGGTAGGAGAATGTGTTTGGTGAAGTCAATGGTAATGAGGGAAGTGATGCTTAAGTGGTGGCATTGACTATAAACGCAGAGGTGTGGAGATGGTGATAGATAGATAGAGGGAAATAAAATAAAATTGATAATCGAACTGAGTCTGTTGAGTTCATTTTTTTAAATTAACTTAAAAAATTGTTTAAGTTTGATTCATTTAAGAAATGAGTCGAGCCCCAACCGAGCTCAATATGAGCCGAACTCGAGCTGAGTCTGAGTAATTTAACTATTTTATATATAAACGATCTGAGCTTTTGCGAGGTTATGTCGAGCCTATTTTTCTAAACTAGTTTAAAAAATTGTTCAAGTTCGACTAGTTTAAAAAATAAATTGTGATCGAGTTGAATCCAAGCTAAGACTGAATAGTTTTACTCGATCATTAACCATAAAAGAAAATAACAAAAAATATTATGACTTACCTAGGAAAAAAATAGAGTGTGATAGAGGGGTATTTTAGGACTTCTATATTTTCCATCAATTCTTATCTCAATGGAAGCTGAAAGGGAATAAATTGCTTAAATTAAAATCGTAGGGAGCTAATTGAAATGTAACTCTAAATTGGACGGAATATTTTGTAATTAATCCGTGCGTTTAGTGTGAAGAATTAAATGTTATTTATAAAGTTAAAGAGTTTTAACCATGGTTAAAGTGTGTTTGAGATTTTGACTATGGTTCGTGGTAAAAGTTTTTGGCGGATTGAGACTTGATAGGTGTAATGATCACAATTAATTACACCTCATGCACACAGCGAACGTGTGGCGTCTGTGTCAATCAGCTACATTCTTGCTGCTTAGATGGTTTCCCCATGGTTTCACCACGTGGGCCAATTAAAAAGCTGATGATTATAGTAAGGACAAATTAAGTCCTAAAAATTTCAAATCCATAAATAATTTTAGGGTTAATTACAAAACACCCCTATCAAATTTGGGTCATATTTCAATCCGTTCCTAGTGGTTTCAATTTCGACAATTTGTCTCCTTCAAATTTTAACATATCTCAATTACCGCATTGCCATTATCTTTGACCGTCTAAATTGATAGAAGTCAACATTAACACCATTAAAAGACATACATATACCCTTCAATCTAAAAAAAAAAAAAGAAACAACCCAACCCTCCACAAATAAAAAACCTATCACACAAGTAAAATCGGTGAAAATCGACGAGTTCCTCTGGTGAAAACCCAACTCCAACCACATCTCTGGTTAAACTCACATTCCTTCAACTGGTGATTGCCCAACTTCGTCCGCCCTGCGGTTAAATCGAAACCCACCCATACCTGGTGAAGGCCAACGAGTTTCTCTAGTGAAAACACAACCCTAACTACATCTTCGATTAAACTCAACCTTACCTCAATTTGTAATTACCCAACTTCCTCCGCCCTCCGGTGAAATTGAAACCTACCCATACCCAGTGAAAATCGAAATTGAAACTCACCCCCACTCCCAATAGTAGCCCCCAAACTGAAACCCACCCCGATTCCCAATAGTAGCCCAGATGCGCCATGGTTAACTTTTTGAAGCAGAAGGAAAGGTGAAAGAGCTCGGTGTTTGAGGGATTGCATGTGCTATTATGGAGGTGATGGGGTTGCCGAGGTTTGTTTTGGATTGGGGGTACAAATGGTGTTGGGTATGGGGGTAAAGGATGATCGGAACTGGGATAGGTCATCAAAATTGAGTTTTGAGACTTGATAGTTATGGTATGGTAGAGGTTGCCAGAGGTAGGTTTTGGGGGTGCTGTAGGCGTTGGGTATGGGGATGGGACCGCGGGAACAAGGGATGCGGGTGGGGGTTCAGGGGCATTGACGAAACAAGGGTTGGGGGTTAGGGGATTGCCAGAGCAAGATGTGGGGGTTAGGGGTGCCGTCGAAATACAAGAAGGGGGTTGGAAGCATCACCATAAAGCATGGGGGAAAGGTGTGGGGTACAAAAAAGAGATGACCAATAGAATTAAATGTTGGGGTATTTTAGGAATTTTGTGATTTTCATTCACTCTCTCAATTAATTTAAAACCAAAGAAGCTGTTGTCGAGGTATATTAGGCCCTTTGAGGTACTCGAGAGGGTTGGTATAGTTGCTTACTGGTTGGCGTTATTTCCAAATCTATCGGGTGTTCATGGGGTATTCCATGTCTTTATGCTCTGGAAGTACACCACAGATTCTACACATGTGGTGGATTGGGGGTAAGCTAATTGTTGATACTAATGGAACATTCGAAGAGAGACCGATGTATATCATGGATAATCGAGATAATGTTTTGTGTGGCAAGACTGTGAGGCTGGTAAATGTGTTGTGACAACATCGTGTTATGGAAGAGGTAACATAGGAGCGCGATGACATTATCTGCACTACCTATCTATTCCGGTTTGAGGATAAAGGTACATTTCTTTTAGTTACAGTGTATTATATGACATGTTGCATATCCATTCATGTTACACGTTGCATGTGTGCAATTTCAGAGATGAAATTCCCTTAAAGGGAGGGAATGTGAAACTTGAAAAAATTAAAATTTTAATTAAAAGGGTAAAATGGTAATTAGTTGTTAAAGCACGAGTCAAAAACTTGAAATTTTATATGACTCAGATGACAAAACGGAACTCATCATTGGATTTTTCTCGTGAAATCTATTTACCCTGTCAATTTTTATTGAATAACGAGACGGAAAGAGTTTTTGCGTTTTATAATGCGATCGGGTATTGCGCGACTAAAATTATCGCGATCGAATTTTATTCTCAAGACCCAAAAAATAATTTAAAGTTAGTTAAATCAAAATACACTAAACTTAACACGGAGTGAGATTTAATTAATTCGAAATAAAATTTGACCCGCTAAAATTGAACGTATGACGTGATGTAGGCCAAGCATTCAAAGGTAAGTAAAGTTGAAGACTAAAGGTCTTCTACTTATTATTGATTACAAGTCTCAGCAGTAAGAGAGAAAAAGAAAAGGAAAAATAAAAAAATAATTATTTTTTTGTTTTATTCCTTCTCTATTCGATCTAGCAAGATTCGAGCGAATATTTAACTCAAATCAAGTATTAGAGTTGCTCACAACGGCGAGGGCTACGCGTGGGTACCAATCTCGTCTAATTTTGATATTTTTCAAAAATTAAAATTTTGGCTCGAGATTAAATCAAAGCTTGGGGAGGTTAAATTCAGGTTTTCTTGGGAGTTCTACTGTAAAACCCGAAAAAATTAAAATTTTATTATAAAGAGAAAAACGGTAATTAACCCTTATGATACGGATTATAACCCAAATTTTTCTAGAACTCAGATGGCAAAACGGACTTCACTATTGTATTTGTCTCACAAAATCTAGCTACCCAGTCAATTTTCGTCAATTTTTGAGACAGTCAGAATTTTCGTGTTTTACGAGATGATCGGGTATCGCAAAACTAAAATAAACGCGATCAGAATTTAATTGAAAAATCCGAAAAATAATTTAAATTTATTCCAATAAAAATGTACTGAACCTAAAATATGATGAGATTTAATTGATTCGAAATAAAATCGGATTCGAAAAATTCGGGACGTGTGGCGCATTTTAATCTATGCAATTAGAGAGTATAAAAAGGGGGAAAATCAAAATTTTCACCCATTGTGTTGCTGCAATTTCCGGAAAAGAGAGAGAGAAAAATCAAGGGTTCTCCCACTTTTTCTCCTTAATCTGTCAAGATCTTACCGTAGGATTGCTTCGGGCCAAGAACTAAAGTTATTCTATGCAACGAGAACTACGAGTACATATCAAAGATCATGAGTTTCGCCAAAATCTCAAGGACGAGATTTTCGGGATCGGGTTTTGAATGATTTGAGATCGTTGGTACGTCTTCTACGCGAATATACGCTACAAGAGGTAGGGTTCATTTCCTAATTAGGTTTATTTCTAACCTAGGGTTGAAATATGAAATGGGTAGGGTGTTAGAGATGTATTCTCATGTATAAGACATACCTAGTGTAGTTGCAATGTAGAAAATGAGTATAAGAACATGCTAAAATCAATTGTTGTATGATTTGACATAATGAAATTGCTTGGCTTTGAATTTCATGAAGAATGTGTTGTTTGGACATACTATGTATTTACATTTGTACCTTGAATGTGTTTGATAAAATGTCTATAGATGATTAAATGTGTTATTTAAATGGAATATGTTATAACATGCTTAATGGTGTTAGAAAATGTTATTATATATTTTATGATATAATTGGCATTTGAAAATTTGAGAATGTTTGTGAAAATGGAATATGTTCATAATGTGCTCATGATATGATGAACATGATATTGTAAAGTACAATTGTACATTATATTTGCATATGCACGAGTAGTATCGTATTCGTGGGCATTCGACATGAGTGTGGGTGTGTGTGCATAGTTTTGATCAAACACCATCGTTGGTGGGTTGATACGTGGGCTTGGAAATGTTGGACCTAAGTTTGACTAAGTCGCACGAATTGCATTGAAAATATGTGTTGGGGTTAGTAAGAAGGGTTAGATTCTCCCTCGGGTGCAAGACCCGGTAATTTTGGATACGCATTCTCGTTGATATTGAACCCATAAAGTGTGTCGGTGTATGCAGAACAGTTGGTAGAAGTCCATAAATGTCGTGTGGGTTGGGTACTGATTGATGAAAAACGTTGTATTCCCTAACCTCTTAACATCATCCCTAAATGTGTGTGGCTTATAGGACTAAGGGAGTGTCTGTGACGCCCCATTTTCCGGGGGTCTTGTATTAACCGTTGACAACCCGTCAACCCGCGAAAATACCCGTGGATGTCGCTTAACCCGATACCGCGGCACCACATTCCCTTTACCGGGATAAAAAAAAAATACAAGTCCAATTTCTTTCGGTTGGTTGACCTATCCGAGATCCAATATACCACCATTGGTATCCCCTTATTATCCATTTGTAACATTAGAAGGGAGGAAAACATAGCCCAAAGACTTGGCAAAAGAATAAAAAAATTCTGAATTTTGGAGAGCGTACCGGTACGCTACGCCTACTGGTAGGCCTGTCAAAATCCAACACGACACGATTAACCGACACGATTAACCGCTAATTAAACGGGTTTGGGTGAGACCTTAACGGGTTCGCGTGTTAAACGAGTCAACCCGTTTAACACGTTTAATAAACGTGTCGTGTTTGGGTGAGACATGTTTAACTCGTTTAACCCGTTTAACCCGTTTAAATAAAATTAATATAATAATAAATTAATAATTATTTTATTTTAAAAAAATTAACCAAAATTATTAAAATTAAAATATATTATAAACATGTGCAAACAAGATACCAAGTTGCTGGGTGGCAGCCCACATTTTAGCATCTCCACAGATGACACATATAAAGGAAAATCTAAGATTCATGGCTGTATTGACTTCTCGATGTGGGACAGTGAAGGCACAATGGGACAGGACAGTGAACGCACAGTGAACACACATTGAAACTTTTTCACTTAATCCCACATCGACAAATTCAAGGCAGGTGACCTCTCCATGCTGCCTATAAAAGGCTGCTGTCCCCTTTGCTTATTGATTCAATTTTCTCACTTGCCTTTGCAAGTGCTAATCAAATGGAAATCTTTTAATTAAGAGAGTACAATTGTTGTAAATAATTAATGGAGTTTAAAATTTTAATGTAATAATTTAAAAAAAATTAAATGGGTTAAACAAATCGTGTCGTGTTACCCGTATATTAAACGGTTCGTGTTCGTGTTGAATTTTTTTACCCGTTTATTAAACGTGTCGTGTACGGGTTTATATGTTTTTTACCCGTCACCCGTTTAACCCGACACGTAACCGTTTAACCCAACACGTTTGACACCCCTACCTACTGGACCTAACCGTACCGGTACGCGTACCGGTACGCCTGGCCCAAAATTGCCCTTTTTACCTATTTTTCATTTCCAAACCATTCAAAACCCTTCCCAATTCATCAAATACATGTTTGACAAGGATTTCCATATAATACACAACTTATACAAGTTCCATTACAATTAATTCCATAATTTACACATCAAAATGGAATTTATACAAAAGTTTTACAAAAACTCGAACTAAGGCCACAAGCCGGGCCCCTTCATGCTTGATGCTCTCCAAGTGAGCCATCCGCCGGTGCAAACCCCACACCTGAAATGTTTCCCGTATAGGGTGAGCCAACGCCCAGTAAAGTAAACCCTACAAGGGCTACTCTCCCCCTAGATGCTCATGCTCATGCAACATTCATTTGCAAACAATCATTTCTCACAAGGACATGCATCCTAAGTTGGAATGCAATACTACCATGCCATGAAATGAGATGTCACTCCCTCATGCATTTCAACCCGAGTCCTCACCGACTCCTACAACACGATGCAATGCCAAAGTGTTTCATTTCATCATTTATGTTTCATCAAATGACATTTTCAAAGCTAGGGTCTTTCTTGGGATCGGACTTTTTCATGGACTCATAACAATGGTCTTCCACACCCGTACACTTTATGGGCTCTTATACCAATGGAGTGCACCCCCCAAATCACCGGGTCTTTCACCCGAGAGGTCGTCATGCCTCTTCTTGCTCATCCCGACCCAATTTATCATGCAATCATGGGCTTAGCTAGATCTTCGACCCAACTTTTCCCAAGCCATTTCGTCAATCACCAAGTGTGGCGTTGACATCAACCATGCACACACCCATGTAATGAGATGCTTCCGTGCACATGCAATGCTATGTCCCATTGCATACCACATGATGTTCAATATGTCAAGAACAACCCATGCACAATTTCAACACATTCATGGTAAATTTATATCCTAAGCATATAATTACCATATTCATTTCAATGTTACTATATCAACATATGCATATATCAACAAGCACATTTAATTACAAATCATATCATATGCATATGATTCCACAAGTTAAACTTAAGCATATTATTTCAATTCAATTAAAACAACTACTTCCATTCAAACAAGACATTTAATCAAACACCTTCTAGGCACAATTTATAAATCTCAGAATCATGCCTCAAATTTCCCCAAGTTACATAAAAATTCACATGTAACTTCATACACCAAAGTTAAGCTAGAAATTAGATTTAAACCATCTCTATGCTCACTTTTCCATTTCTATGACTATAAACCTATATATGAAGGTTTATCCTAGACATATCATATCAAAACTTTAGACTACTAACATCTAAGGAAAGATTACACCAAAGTAGGGAGAACCCTACCTCTTGAAGCGTAATCACCCGAAGGAAGCTTCAGGAACACTTTCCTAGCCCAAGACTAGATTTTCCCCAAATCTCCCCTTTTGGATCTTCGGTGAAATCCCCCGTTCTTGGTGTGGTTGCGTAGCCCTCGTCGAGAGGATCGACTTTGACTCTTGATTCGACGGATTCCGAGCGACGGAAGTCCGGGAAATCGCCGGAGAAAGCTTGAAGATCAAGGTTTTCTCTCTTTTCTCTCCCTCTTTCTCCCACACGTTGAAGACCAGCACAATGACAGAATTTTTTTCTGCCTAAAATGCAGATATTTGCCTCTATTTATAGTTCTAATACTCGACCCACGTCGCGCCACGTGTCCTTCGCTTAATCGGGTCCGATTTCGTCCCGAAACGATTCGTTTGATCCCAGTTTAAGTTCAAATTAATTTTATTTGAACTTTAACTTAATTTTAAGGAAATTTTATAAAATTTATTTATGGGGACGTTCGTAAGGTAAATCGCCACGCAGTCGCCTCGAACGATGTGCAAAATCCGACTACTTCGGAATTCAACGAAATTTGACAAGGTGACTAAATTTCGCGATACGAATTCAACAGCGAACTCCGTTTCCTCATCCGAGGTCTAGAACATGAGTATTTTAAATACGCATTATAGTGGCAAATTACTATTTTGCCCTTTTTTGGAAAAAAGTTTAAATTTCCCGGGTTTTACATTCTTCCCCCCTTAAAAAGAATTTCGTCCCCGAAATTCACGTACACATACATGCAATCCCATGCATATGCTACAGTCATGTACTAGTAAATGATTATAAAAACGTACCTCTATCCTCAAACAAGAAAGGATAATTGGCACGTACGGTGTCCTCGCGCTCCCATGTTGCCTCTTCCACTCCCCGGTGCTGCCACAACACCTTCACTAGCCTCACGGTCTTGCCTCGCAAAACCTGATCTCGACTACCCATAAAGTGTGTCGGTGTACGCAGAACCGTTGGTAGAAATCCATAAATGTCGTGTGGGTTGGGTACTGATTGATGAAAAACGTTGTATTCCCTAACCTCTTAACATCATCCCTAAATGTGTGTGGCTTATAGGACTAAGGGAGTGTCACTCTCCCTCGGGGTGATGCAAGAGATTAGGCAACAACGGATTGGTAGAAAATTGAATGAACAAAATGTATGAAATGTGAGTGTGTGAACAAAAGTGCTCCCCAATCGCAAAGAGTCTTTTGCGTGTCGGTGTTTTACTTGGAAAAGTATTCCAAGGTCGTCTCCTCAGGGAAGGAAAGTTCAAGTTGTGTGAATGTGATTTTGCAAAAGGAAAAGAAAATGTAAAATCTTTTGTTTGTGTTTTGGTTGTGTTTGTGAATGGAAATGCAAGAAAAACAAGTGTTGGTTAATCCGAAGAGGTCATTCCAATGGGAATACCAAATCAACTCAAGCCTTCCCCCAATGGTGCATAGATGAACGATTGATTCGTGGGAAGCTCGGGACTAAAGGGAGGTGAGGATCCAAGCATAACCCGTGACAATGCCTACGGGATATCAAAGACTCACAACCACGTCCTCACCCCAACCCAGTCAAACCGAACCATCGTACACCGAGAGGAGGAAAGAAAATGAGTTGAAATGGCACACCTAAGAGGAGGTCTCCCTTGGATTAACCAACTAAAAATCTAGCTACTCATACTTGAAGGAAGGCATACAATATGTAAAGGGACATGTAAAAGAAATAAAGCATGAAACTTAAAGGAATGCAAGAAAACTTAAACTAAGAAGAAAAATATTCAATACCCATTTTAAAACTAAGAAATGAAGAAAGCTTAACACAACAATGGTGAAATGAAGAACATGTAATTAAACTTGCAATAGTCTTGAAATAATAGAGATTACAATGCATGAAATAAAGATTACAAGGGAACTACAACTTACTGCAATGAAATGGGAGAAGAAAATGCAAAAACATGAATTTTATCTCTATAGCACTATTCATCATCTTCCTCACTATTCTAAGCTTAGGTAGCCACACCTTTACAATGTGTAAAATGCTGAATATAATGGAGAGTTAGCCTTCAATTTTCGTGCATGGTGGTCCCCCCTAGCTGTGTGCAGGCCTCCCATCAATAGGAGGCTAAGTTGAAGCTTGGACAGGCTAGGAGAAGGTTAGCCTGCAACTCCCCTGGCAGCCCCCTTCAATCCCCTCTTCATTAATGCCATTGCCTCCAAATGTCTTCAAGTAGGGTGTAGGAGGCATGGTTGTAGGGATAAAATGTCGGGCTAGGTGTGGGAGAATCAATGGTGGGACCCCCAAGCAAGTGGAGAAGAGTTTGCAGGTGTTCTGGGAGCGTACCGGTATTGTGTACCGGTACTCTAAACCTTCTGGAGTTCGAAGTACCGGTACGCAGTACCGGAACGGTATAGTACCGGTACTGTGTACCGGTACTGTTTTATGCTCCGGACCACTTTTCGTAGAATCGGCATAACTTTTGATCCAACCGTTGGATTGAGCTGAAATTTTGACACAATACATAAAACATCCAGATCTACAACTTTCATGTTTTGAACTTTTTCATATTCGAAGTGGATCATGGTCAAAATGGAGGAAAACCGAGGCTCTTCAAACCAGTGGTGTGGCTGCTGGCGCCTTTGTTACCAAACACCAATACCTCCTTGATTTCTTCACTTTTAAGCCTCCAAATCTTCATGTAATGTGTCAATGCCCTCACCACACATCCAACATAGTTGCAAGGTCCTAAAATACATTATTTAAGCTATAAAAACATGCAACATCGAGAATTCAACATTATTCATAAAATCGGCTAACTCTAAGTACTTAGATGCAAAAGTTGAGTTAAAATGCATGTAATGAGGCCTTGAAATATACAATATTTTGTGCTCATCAGGTACCCATTGATGGAACTCCATAAATACCCACCCCAAGAAAAATATAAGATTTTATAAAATGGTCATTGGATGTCAAACATTGATGACAGGGGCTTGGAATGCCCGGATGCATACGCATAGCATTGCATGTGTTATAGGAGCCAATGGAGGGCTCGGGGTTGCATTTCATGTCTATGAGTTCCATCTCATGAAATGACATGAAAAGTGTAGTATTCATTTATGAAATGTATGTTTTTGAATAAATGATTTATGTGATGAATTGCATGTGATATTTCATATACATATGGGTTGGGGAATAACCTTCTTAGGAGATACCCTATTAAGTGTGGCTCACACTTTATGGGAACATATTTCAGGTGTTGTACAAGTGTTAGTGGATGACCCTCATTTGGACCCTTGTTATGACGGAGTCGGAATGTGGCTTTTGAATTTTATTTTGTAAATTAGTCATGTAAAGTTGTTTTGAACTTGTATATTGGTAATAGAGTATGTAATGGGACTCTATTGGACAATGTTTTCATGTAAATGAATGAATGTGTTGAATATGGTATGAATTTGGATGAGATGAATTAAAAATTTGAAAGATTTCAGGAAATCTAGGCTCAGGTACTGATACCTAAGTGAATAGGTACTGATACCATGCTTTCGGAAGCCCAATGATCGGTACCTAGATTCTAATGGGCTCAAGTATCGGTACCTAGGCTTTTAAGTACCGGTACCTCGATGGACAGTGGACTCAGGTACCAGTATCTAGGCTATCAAGTACCGGTACCTAACAAACAGTGGGCTCAGGTACCGGTACCAAGTCACATAGTTACCAGTACCTGGCAAACATAAGGCTCAAGTACCGATACTGGTACCTTTTTCCAAAACTTGAAATTTTAAAATGAAACACTTAGAGGCCTTCATTTCTTGAGCGATCCTCTTTGGATGATGTAAATGGAGAATAATAGATCCTAATCATTGGGGTTTGGACCTTGGAATAGTCCTATGATTATTGTATGCATAGGTTACGAACTTACGGATTTGGTAGGGCTCCCGTACAAAGGAGACTCTGCCCAAAGTCTGTTTTGGTTATGATCTTGGTGAATGAAGTGTAATAACGTGGTATCGGGTTATACGGTACTTACGGGTATTTTCCTTGGTTGATGGGTGATCAACGGGTTGAGAAAGCATCCCCAGGTTTAGGGGCGTCATATCTACTACGTGGGTTTACACTACAAGTGGTATAGTTTCTCCTATTTAGATGTAATTTCAACCTAAAATATGACATATGAAATGGGTAGATTAAGGGTGTGTATCACATGTTAACTCTTTACTATTGTAACTAGTGGGTCAAATATATGATTTATAGTTAATCTTTTAAATTGTGAAATTCTATTATGATTAACTTGGTATAAGTTAATGTTAGTTGTTTAAAACTTGTTAGTTGTACATTAGCATGACTTTATGTTTTAATGACATATCAAGTTTAATATAATTATTAGTTTGTTATGTGCTTATTAGATAATATATATGTTAAATGATCATTTAGTATATGATTAGTGTGGTGGAATTGTGTTTATATTTATAGAATTAATAAATATGTTGCCATGTTGGAAGTGATGAGCTTGCTAATGTGTAAATTGATGTGTCATCTAGGTGTTTGTTTAAATGTCTAACGAATACAACTATGTTAGTTGAGTTGATTATTTTACATAACATGCTTGTGATGATGT
Organism: Ilex aquifolium; assembly: GCA_951799425.1. Lineage (NCBI taxonomy): Eukaryota > Viridiplantae > Streptophyta > Magnoliopsida > Aquifoliales > Aquifoliaceae > Ilex > Ilex aquifolium. The sequence goes on along the minus strand of OX637410.1, from coordinate 10,812,503 downwards.
TGAAAATGTTGTTATATTGCATTCATTATATAATTGACATTGAAAATGGTATCAAAGACAATTGCACATTGCATTGCATTATCCATGGCTTACACTACATTCATGGGCATTGACATGGGTGAGAATGTGTGCATGATATGAAATCAATCACCACATAGGTGGGTTGATCATGGGCTCGAAAAAGTTGTACCAAGTTCTAGCTGAGTCACATGAGAAATTAAATGGATAAAGTGTCGGGGTGTAACAAGAAGGGCTAGATTCTCCCTCGCGTGCATGACTTGGTTACTTGGTTTATACATTTCCTGGCGGTGAAATTTTAGAAGAGTGTAATGGCAAAAACAGAGTCGTATGTGAGATGTCCTAAAAATCCGTTGATGGTGTGGTGTCCCTTTGGTGAAATACTATAAATCATCGCCCCACAAAGATACAAAAAATAAATTAATTAGTCATTGAGTGTACATAACACCAATGGCGGGGGGCTTAGAATACCCGAATGGATATGCATGACATTGCATGTGTTATAGGAGTTCAAGATGGGGCTCGATGTTAGTATTGCATGCGCGAGTCTCATCTTATAGCATGATATGATTTATGACATTTGTTCATGATAGATATGTTTGAATAAATGCATGAAATGATTGTTGCGTGTGACATTTTATTTGCATTTGAGTTGTGAGATATTCTCTATAGGAGTTACCCTATTGAGCTTTGACTAAACCTTTATGGAAACATTTTTCAGGTATCGCACGGGCTTCCGTCGAAGGCCCTCCTATGGGCCCGCTTTGACGACAGAGCAAGAGTGTGACTCTTATTTTGATGTTGTAGTCCCTTGTATATGTTTATTTTTGGTCTTATATAATTTTTGTAAACAAAAACTTGTTTTATACTAAAAAAGACAAGTTTTTAATATAAGGGACTACAACAACAAAATAAGAGATGTGAATATGGTAGTATCCGGTACTATGTAATTTGGTATGGATGAATAGACCCGATACGGTCAATGTTGTATGATTGTATACGTTGCATTTTGGGTAGAGCTCCACGTACAAAAGAGATTTTACCCGGATTTGTTAAGTTATGAATTACAGTAAATTGGGCATAACGGCATGATATCGACTTACACGGTATCAATGGGTATTTTGCGAGTTGATGGGTGATCAACGGGTTAAACGGGGCCCCTAGAAATTGGGGCGTCACAGAATGCCAACAAATATAAGTAGTCTTATTTTACAGGCTTAACACTGATTTGAAGTAGTCCTTATGTATCAGAGGTTTAAAGATAGAAAAGAGAAGAAGAAGCTTGATGTTAATAAATACTCAGAATGGTAACTTAGTGACTCACAATTGCTTTAGATAATCATGTCTATAGTCTGTAGAATGTGTGCATGTGTGTCGGTGTGGGATTGTACAAATCTAAGTAGTCTAATTTCATGGGTATTTGTTTTATTATGAGGTTGTTTTTATTTTTTCTTGGTCTAGATTATGGGGCTATTCATGAGTAGTTTTATTTAATGTATGTATTTTTTTTTTTTGAAGAAACGATACTTCAATAGATCAAATAGAACAACTTACATCAGTGTGGAGAGCAAACAATATAAACGAAGAAGTCTCATCTCTCCATACTATATGTTCATTACAATTTAAAGTAAATTTGGCTAAACAGTGAGCCACACTATTCCCACTCATGTGAACCCATTTAACAGAGAAGCTAGAGCACCTAGAAGACAAAATATTGATTTGAGAAATAAAATAACCCATTACCGAAAGTTGAGACATATCTTTAGAAATTGAATCAATAACTCCTTTAGCGTCCCCTTCAAGAATAATCCTAGTAAAACCCAATTCCACTGCTTGTTTAGTCGCTTCATAGGCAGCCAGATATTCAGCTTGTTCCACATATACAATTCCTTGAGCCGTAGCACATAAAGCTACAAAAAAACGCTCCCGTCCAATCTTTGATTACTATCCCCAAATCAACCGAAGCTTGCAACAACAATAAGCCCCCACCAAAATTAATTTTAACAATACTTTGCACATGAGGAACCCATGCAACATCATTATTTATTGTAGAAGACGAAAAAATTGGGGCCAACCTCACCTGAGCTTCGAGGAACTGTCGCAACTATGAGGTGCATAAATCAACCACTTGGAAAGGAGAAAAAGCATCCTGTTTCATCCTAGATCTATTCCTATTATACGAGATAGACCACATTAATACAACCAGCAAATTAAACTCATCCACAATCAGCACCTCAGAGTAATGAACTAGCCAATCTTTGAAGCTATGAGCTAGCACCATAGGAAGGCCAATACCAGATAACGCTCATACTTGAAAGTAAAAGGACATTTCAAAAATATATTTTCAATTGATTCCAGCTCTTCCCCCACAAAGAAAGCACTCATTAACCAACACTAAGTTTCTCTTCCGTAGATTACAAAGGGTTGGCAAAGTATCCTTGAATGCTTTCCACACAAAAAACTTTTTTTTTTCTCAAGGATCCTTCAAATTCCAAATAAACTCTTAAGAAGGGATAGATGGACCACTACTAGGTTGAAGATGAGAGGAACAAGATTTATATAAATCTAACTCCATTATCAAGTGGTACGCACTCTTAACAGAAAATACTCCTAACTTAGTACAGTACCAGATAAGACGTCTTTTGGGAGTTGGTCACAAATAGGAATGGCCATAATATCTTTCACTTCAAGGTCAAGGAAGACATTTTGCAGCTTAACCCTATCCCAACATTTATTAATATGATCAACAAAATAACTTATCTTGGTATAATCATCCAAGTCAGAGATAGGACTGATAGGCCGAAAAGAATTTCTCTGAGGAATTCACTTATCCAATTTCACTAGCACATTAACCCCATTACCAATTCTCTATACCAAACCTGTATCCAAAACTTTCCTAGCCTCCACGATACCCCTCTAGGAAAAAGAAGGCCTATTTCCCAAAGAAGCCTCCATAAAATAGGAGTTAGGAAAATATTTGGACTTCAAGACTAGCTAGAAGAGATGAAGGGTATTGGACCACCGCCAAGCTTGTTTGGCAAGAAGAGCCATATTAAAGGCTTCCAAATTCCAAAAACCCAGCCCCTTTTATACTTCGGCATACAAAGACTATCCCAAGAAGCCCAATGGATTTTCCTATTTGCTTCAGTCCCCCCCCCACCAATACCGAGCCATAAGTCTATTTAACTCATAGCAAAGAGAAGTAGGAAATTTGAAGCAGGACATAGCATATGACGGAATTGTCTGGGCGATTTCTTTAAGTAGAATCTCCTTCCCAACAACCAAAAGAACTTTGCTATGCCAGCCTTGGATCTTTTGCCAAACACATTGCCTGATAGAATTAAAGATATCACGCTTGTATCTTCTAATAGTATAAGACAATCCCAAATATTTGTCAAAAGTCAAAACCACCGGAATGTGGAGCGGCTCTTCTAAAATCTGCCTATCAACCTCAGGCACACTAGGGCTAAACAATATAGTAGACTTAGCCAAATTTACAGACTAACCTAAAGCTTTCTCATAAAGCTGAAGACGCTCCTGAATTGCCAAACCATTCTCCAAATTGGCCCGAGCAAAAATAATACTATCATCTACAAAAAAACATATGAGTTAAAACAGGACAACCCCCGTGCAATCGAGACACCCTGAATCAAACCCCTTTACTCTGCATCCCTGAATAAGGCAGAAAAACGTTCAGAAAATAAAAGGAATAAGTACGGGGAAAGTGGGTCTCCCTGCCTCAAACCCCTCTTAGGCCTGAAAAAACCCATTTGCTCACCATTTATTAGCAAATAATATGAAACAACCTTCACACAATCCATAATAGTAGTAACCCATTTATCAACAAATCCCAACTTCCTCATAATAGCCTCCAAAAAAACCCACTCAACCCTATCATATGTCTTCCTAATATCTAGCTTAACAGACATGAAACCCATCCTTGCTGTCTTAGTTCTCAAAAAATGGCTCAACTCGTAAGCTATAAGAACATCACCTGTGATCAAATGCCCAGGGACAAAAGCACTCTGAAATTCTAAAATAATTAGGGGAATGATACGTTTCAATCTATTAGCTAACACCTTGGCCACAATCTTATACACCACATTACAAAGACTAATAGGTCAAAATTGGGTCATTCTTTTAGGAGAGCTAACTTTCAGAATTAAAACAATGTGAGTATAATTGAGGTTTAAACAAGAATACCCCAAATTAAGCACATCAAGCACCACCTTAGAAATATCTTTCCCAACAATATGCCAAAATTTTTGAAAGAATAATGCATTTATACCATCAGGTCCTGGACTTTTCGTGGGATGAAAATTCTTAACCAACTCTAGGACTTGGCCTTCATGAAAATCCATTGTCAAAACCTGATTCATTGCAGGGGTGACCTTATAAGGCACACAATTCAAAACCACCTCCAACTCAGCCATCGATGGAGAATCTGATGCGAATAGGTCTTTGAAATATTTGATAGCAATTTCCTCAATGTCCTTAGTCCCTGTAGCCCACTGTTCTTGGTGATTGCACAACCCCACCACTTTATTGACTTGCCTTTTAACTGAAGCATGTAAATGGAAAAAAATTGTATTCTAATCTCCGTCTTTAATTTAGCCAATTGACTTTCAACCTCTATTTTCAATGCAGCTCTTCAGCTTACAGCAACTGATTTATATTATCCTGCACTTCCTTCAGCTTCATTCGGTTCTCCTCTGTCACACTAGATCCCAACAGTTCATAGATCTTGGGTCTGTTAACTTGCAGTTGTTTATGCATATGACCAAAGCTTTCCTTATCCCATTTAGTAAACCAATTCGACAGGTCTTAATATTTTGAAGCAAATAACGTTGAGGATCACCCAGAGGATCCCATTTATTTAATGTATGTATTCTACATACAATCTATGTATTCGTTACGAAATTAACATAGAGTTGGTGATTTGAGTTTAAATTTAGTGGGTTTAGATGACAAATGAATGGGTCTATTAGATTTGACAAATAAATGGATCAATACTAATCTGACTAAACACCACTTATGTACAATGTGAGTCCGACTATATATGATTATTGATTGTTCAAGTATGAATTAAATAAATTTTGATACGATACGATACGACACGATACGATATGATCCATTAATATCCCTAATTATAATAGAATGCTACTTGGGAGACATTTAAACCTCATAAAGAACCCTATATTAGTTCTAATTAGAACCTTGTATTAGCCAAAGGCCAAACATATATGTTCTCATTGTGAATATCTCGTATTTGAGACCGTGTAGAATACACTTCTTTTTTTTTTTTAATAGGCAACGATATTTTTACACTATAGGGGAGGGGGAGAGAAATGGGAAGGGGGACTCAAACCATCAACTTGTCACTCTATTATAAAGGGCTCTAACCATTCGGGTAGGACTTCAGTCCTGTAGAATAAACTTGTACATATATAAAAAGAAGCGAGGTGATTTCAGAGCAGGAGATATAAATAAAATATTTACACTATGTTTGGTACATGATATTAGGTCTTAGGAATGGAATGAACATTCCATGAGAATGCCTATTCTAATGTTTGGTTTACAAGATTTAAAATTCATTCTCATTCCAAAGGAATACCTAATCCCACAAATTATGGGATTAGGCATTACCAAATCCAACAGGATATTCTTCATTCACAATCCACTTGGTAATGGCCCAATCCATCTAGAAAAAAAACTTCGATCACTCAGACTGTTTTGCTCTCTCTCGTCTCATCTGGTCTCGTATCTATCTCTCTCTCGTCCATCTAGTCTCGTCTCTCTCTCTCTCTTGCACACACTCTCATCAGATATGAGTCTCTCTCTATGAGATCTGAGACTCCATCTCTGTAGAGGCCCGCTGCTATCAATCTCGGAGCTTCACAATTTCAAGTAATTTTTAGATCTAACCTAGAATTGTAGAATGTTGTAATTTTCTTCGGAATTTTTTTTTTATGAGTAATTTTTAGCTAACCTAGATCCAAATTTCTACAACAATGTTTTTCGAATTTGTTAACTGGATAGATTTGAATATGGAAGGCAATGATGAAACTTTGTGAAAATCTTTCTGCTACTAATACTTTTTCGATTGATTTTTATGTTGGATATTCTCGATTGCTAGTTAGCTTGAAAAGTTTTGTTCATGGCAGTGCTGATTTTTGCCGGTTAATGCATTAGAGGTTTATGTTATGATGGTATGTACTTGCTTGCTCTTTTGACTTGCTAGTTTGGTAGTGAGGGATGAATTGTGTTGGGGACTCCCCTTGAATTAGGGGCTAGCTTTCTTGGGTGCTGCAAATCAGTGAAAGTTATCAGTAATATTCTAGGTTTTGTGAGTAATATCCTAGGTTTATTGGCTGTGAGTAATATCCTAGGTTTATTGGCTTTCTCTAGACATCATTTGAGTCGTAATACTATTTTTTGGCAGATAAGGGTCTGTTAAAATTTTCAAGTCTAGATATTAATTTTATCGTTTTCAAATTTATATGTTCCATCACTCACAAGTCTTGTTTCCCTCTAGTATAACTAAAGTGCTCCATTTCTGCTGGTCTAAAGGCTTAAGTTTGGAAGAGCTTTGATACTATGTTAACAGTCAGTGGGTTTGAAAGTTTAAGGTGAATGGATAGCAGTGTAACATTGTTTGTGGGAACCAAACAATAGGAATCATATGTCAAATGCCTAGCTATTAACATCAATATTTGTGTTGGTTGTTAATGTTACCTTATCCACTGTGAAAGTATAACATGATCATCAATGATTTGTTTTTATGTTCATTAAAATAAGAGCCATGCCATGGTTGTAAGTTTTAACCAAAATGCCTACTTGATTGCTTTAATTTGGACATTGCTCCTTTATTGCCAATTATGATTAAGGTCCTAGGGTTTCATAAATGGTTTGCCCCCTTGATATTAGTATCATTATGGTTCTGGTTTAAGTCTAACTGGTTGTGTAATTTTGAATGGCCACGTGTTTGTTGATTCACCAAGACTTCCACGCTGGAGAAGGAGGCATATCCAGCTTTAGATCAATTATCAGCTAAAACCAGTTCACAAAGCCTCCAACGTGTGAGGCTTATAAAAGGTTGTTTGGTTGCTCTGTCTGGCCGTGTTCAGAAGGTAACAACATTACAGCAATTCTCATTATTGTCCAATAACAAGAAGCTTAATTATAGACTTGCACAACAAGCTTTAACTGGCCGAAATGTAGTCTGATCTGCATTATTGATCATGTTATCAAGAAATTTATCATATAATGCTAGCATGTTTTTCAGGTGAGAGATGAGCTTGAACATTTACTGGATGATGATGTGGACATGTCTAAGATGTACTTGACCAAAAAACTTGCTGACAGCTTGGCTAATATAGCTGTGCAGAATGGTTTTTCTACTGATTTTACTGTGTTTGCTGCTATGCCTTGTTTAGTGAAATGGATGCTGTTGCAAGATCAGATGAGATTACCTGTGGTGAGAAAGAAGAAGGTGATTGTTTTTGATGATATGGGACACTGGAATAGATTGATGGGTTAGATTTTCATGATAGAATACGAGTTAGATAGATGATTGTGAATGATCAGAAAATGGTGGACTATTTCTTAAGTTTGTTAGATGCTGCGAAGCCATATTGACTACAAATACTACTTGTTGGTGACATATGAAGTGCTATTATTATTTTTTAATTATTATTTTTATTCAAAACTATAAGTTATTGTGACTTTTAAATATTATTTTGGTTAGGAGTGGTAATTTTGATCCATTCTATGGGTTTTGGTAATGTTTTGAATAAATCTATCCGACGTTGGTTCAAGATTTATATTACATAATAAATGACAAATTCAAAATTTTATCGATGGTGTATTAGTAGATGTATTTGTTAATTTTATAGTAAAAATTGTAATATGCTGATTTTATTGTTAACTCCAAATGCAAATCACCTGAAATGTCAAGTACTAGACTTAATGTTGTCTTGGCTATGAAAGAAGTGAGATAATAATATTTTTATACTCTGTGACAATTTTACATCATATTATTCGCAAATTGAATAAAAAAATATGACAATTTTATAATGTCAATGACTCCGTAGTCATTGTTCTTGATCGATGTGTATCCTTCCAACATTTTTAGCTTGAGTTGATTAATTTTATCATATAGAACAAATATCTAAAAATATAAAAATTTAATTAAAGCATTTTTATTTAACTCCAATATTTTTTCATAATAAATATTGCAAATAATTACAGCTTTTTGTCCTCTTGATTTAGACTTGATCTAAAGTAATGCACCAAACTAGGTATTAAATTATAGTGGATATATGGCATTTATGTCATTACAACATTAATAACCTAGAATAAATGATCTAGCCAAACACTAGATAGGATTGATAACTCTTATCTGGTCTTTGCATTGCCAAACATATAATTGAAATGTGTAATATTTCACAATTTTATTTAGTCATATATTTTGTCTATCTATACGATATTAGATTGTGTTATCTAATGCAATCCATCTTTCACTAATACGGCAACCAAACAATAGTATAGTGCATTCTTGCATGGGTAAAAATTACAATTGAAAAAGACATGTTCGATCATGAAAATTACAAATTCTAAAGACAAAGTTACAACTGATTAAAGAGTATTAATGATCGATCATTGATTTACCTCAAACAGTTGTAATTTCATATTTAAAAGGCACGACTTAGACTTTAAAAAGTAATAATTTTTAGTACGATACAAAAATTACCCTTCGGATATATTGGGCATTGCTTGTAAAGGGACTTTTGAGTTTTTTTTTTTGGTCAGGAAGGGGCTTCTGAGTTCATGCGTTGAATTTTTGGGTTCATTTATGTTAGTCGGGCTAGTCTATTGATCAAGCCCATGGCTTTCACTACTTGTCTCTAAGATAGGTTTGGGCTGAAAACATGCTGTGATGAAGAGGGCCCAAAGGTTTATTGTAAGACGACTCTTGTCGTGGGTGGATGGGCCAGACCATGGTGTGTTCAGCCTATATGATATTCTCAGCTTCATTTACAATATCTGGTGGTGCCCTCGTGGACGCGTTCCATGTCGCAAGATCATCCTAATATATAAAATTGGGTGATATCATCATTTAATAATAAAACACTAAATGTATAAGGTAAGTCCCATCCTCAAATGTGGGTATTTATTGACTAACATAGATGAAAAGTATGTTTGGTTAACTCTAAGGGGTAGCTCAAGTGATAATAGAGACGAGTTATAAACTAAGACTTTCTGAAATTCGAATCTTGACAACTCCTTAAAGTTAGTTTATGAGGAATTTATTTCTCATGAATACCCTAGTCTCGATGTTGATGAGTTGCATTTGACTGGACTGGGAAAGAGATTAATCGAGGTGCGCCGTAAGCTGACCCGGACACCATTGATCATTGAACCAAAAAAAAGAAAAGAAAAGTAGGTAGTTATTATTAACTTACATGGAGGGATAGTTACTGATTTGTGTGGGGTCTATTTATTTATATATTATTAAATGATGGTACCACATCACCGTTGCATTGAATATTTTCTCATATTTTTGTGTGGATATATATAATCCAACTTGATAGTGGCACCAGATCTGGAAAAAAGGAAAAAAAAATAATGAAAAAAATCAGTAGGAGCAACTTATTAGCCCTCCAACCCTAATTGTTATGACATTACCTCACAGTGATCCACTAACCCAACCACAAACTCCTAAAAATATGTATAGAATTAACAAATCAAAGCTAGTTTGAACTGTTAAGCAAGAATCTTAGAGCTAACCAATGTTTAAGCAGCAATTTTTGGGCCAACTATTGTTTTTAATATATCCCTTTTTCTTGGGCGTTAACTGGGTGGGTATGGGGTACGTTTACCGTTTGGATATAAATTTTTAGGTCAATTTTGAAAGTTTAATGTATTGTAAACAATTTTTAAGGAATTTTTTTCTGAAAAATAATTAAATTTCTTGAAAGAAAGGGGTACATTCAGGAATGCAGACACAGGTGGTGGATGCATGGCTGTCGTCAGCTCGTATCGTAAGGTGTTAGGTTAAATCCTACAACGAGCGCAACCCTTGTTTTTAGTTGTCATCGTTGAATTTAAAACTCTAAAAAGCTTGCCGACTTACCACCTTTGATTAATGCTTTACAAAATTATTTAAATGTAACTTAGTCACATGACACACTTATATACGTACAAATGTGTACTGTTATATATGTGAGTAAGCTTGAGAAAGATAGGATATCTTCCGCCGGGGGAGGAAAAAGAAAGAAAAAGAAGTTGGGATAGGGCCTGATATATATTGAAGTATCTTCTAATAAATGAACTTTGGGAGTAGTTAAAAATTTATGTACATATACGCATGGCAGATCCAGAAATTTTTTTTAGGGTGGGCATATTATTTTTTATTTAATGAATTTTTTACCTAACAAATTTCTTCTACAAGATTTAATTTTTTTTCCTACAATAAATAGAAAGAATGTGATATATTTTTATTTTTAACATCATATTGGTTAAGTAAAACATTCATTGAATACAAAAGACCAAAAGTCACTATACATAGTTTATGCAAACAAAAAACAACAAAAAATGGGTTTAACTATAACTCTTTTGCCAAAGACAAACTATTTTGTCAATTCTATACTAGCATTCTAAAGGAGATATTGACATATTGTAGTATAAAGAAAATACAAATACAAATGCATAAATTACAATTTCTCATTGTAATCAATTTTTAACAAATCCATAATTAGAGAGAGAGAAGAAGAAGAAGAAGATAGAAAATGGGTGGTTGGTGGCCTGGTGGGCTAGCTTTTTTTTTGAGTGGGCCTAAATGGTTTTTTAATTTTTTTGTTTGAACCCAGTTTTATTTTTGGTTTTAGGTGGTACAATATATCTAAATCTATATTACTTATAAATGTCAGTATCTGCGAATTTTTTTTAATTTTCTACTTTATCCCTAATTATTATGATGAAATCAACTATACCCACTGATATCATTTTATCTAATTTTTGTTTTTTTTACACCTATTTGACTTTTACCTTATTTTGAATTCTTATATAAGGATTATTAAATTCTTTAGAACTCATTTATTAGTAGTATAGTTCCATAAAATTATCTATATCTGTATGAAGAAATAAAGTTTAAATTATTATACACATGTTATCCCTAATTATTATGATAAAGTCAATTATACTCACCTATGTACTTTCTTCTAATTTTTATTTTATACACCTATTTGACTTTCAACTTGTTTTGCACTCTTTTTTAAGGATTTTAAATTTTTTTTGAACTCATTTATTTGTAGTACTATTACATACAATTATCTATATTTATATTTATATCAAGTTGAATTACATGGTCAAATATATGTTATATTTTATTTTTTAGTATGCAATAATATAATAATATTATAAGCGAACTAATTAATCTATTTAACAAAATAAAAATTAATAATTCTATAATATAATTAGATATACAAATGCCTAAAAAGGTAAAAAATATACCTAAATAAATGACATATTAATTACTCAAATAATTATAAAATAAATTAATAATTAAAATTAATAATAATTAAAATATAGATTAATTATTCAACACCTAATTTATTATTTAATTTAATCACATATATAATTTAATGTATTATAAAAATAATATTATTTAAATTCATATATTTGAATTTGGATATATCTATATTCAATTATGATCCGATCTAAAATATTTGCATATTTTTGTATAAATATTAAAGAATTTAAGTGATTATTTGAAAATTTTAGTCAAAATTTAGACATAATTTGTTAAAATTTAGTTAAACTAAGTTATTCGAATCGAATTTTGGATTGTTAACAGATTCGGATATTGACCATGAAAATAAAAAATTGTCAGATTTTCGGATAAGACTTTTAAAGTCGAATTCAAATTCAGATAAATCAAAATTCGATCTAAACTCGATTTGTTAACGAGCGTACTTTCATATGGGGACGAAAAAGAAAGAAAAAGATGTTGGGATCGGGCTTGATATTCTAATAATTGACCTTTGGGGGTAGTTGAAAATTTATGTATGTGCGCTCAATCTGAAAAAGGGCATTGGGTTGACTTTTCGGGAAAGTAGTTGAGATGTGAGACGTGTTCTCTTAGGGCTCATTTAGTAACGTTTATAATTTTGGTTTTTAAAAAATGAAAAACAAAATCAACTTTAGATTTTCGTTAGACAAAAATAAAAACAAAAAACGTGTTTGGTTGTTTTTATAGTTGTAAAAAAATTTGAAAACAAAAACAAAAAACTCGTTTGGTTGTAACACTTATATATATATATATATATATATATATTGTTTTTTTTTTTGTGACGAACTTGTATACATTAACATAATTCCATGCTATTAAAAAGTTAGAACAACAATCTAATTTTTTTTTTTTTTAAGAAAGAAAATTTTATTCCATGAATCAATGAATTACAAAAAGCAAAGGAATTGAAAAATTCTAATTACAAGAAGTTGGCTTTAATCCTTCAAGAGACTAAAGCCATATAACTCCTATCTCATCCCAGCTGCCCAGCAATCAGTATGCACAAACAGCCCATGCTCTCAGATAGACCACAGATTGCTTGCAAAATGCAAACCAAGACTGAACCAGCTGCTGATAAACCTCCTGTACCATTCCAGCTTCAATGCATCAAGAAACAACTTCATACATTGCAGCATAAATTCCAGCACATCAGACTGCTAGAAAAGCAGAATAACAGTACTGCAACCAAAGAAGCTACTCCATCACAATGAATACCAGATTCTGCTTGCACACTCCACCACAATGTCCTCAAAACCATTTGCAGAGAGCAGAAATGCAAAAAAAAAAAAAAAAACAGGAACAGTCCCTGCAGTGGTGCAGAAACAGCCCCTGCAATCCAGTGCATCAGACCATTGTAGAATCTTACAGGCTAGTATTATTGGTTTTGAGATTATTTTGGGGAGTCTCCTATTTTGAGATTTCTAAGGCTTTCTAGAAAGCAATCTTCATAAAAACTAGCAATACAACACAAAAGAAAAATCAGCAATACAACACAAAAGAAAAAAAATTTCAAGCTTTCTAGAAAGCAATCTCAAGCTTTCTTCATGGAAGGCAAAAGAAGAGATATATTTTGAGACAAAAACCTTTAACGTTGGAGCATTATTTGAAGGAATAGAAGTGAAAGCACTAAATTGTGGTGCCTTCACAGAAGCTCCACAAACACGGGAGAACAAAGGTTTGGATTATACCTTTGCCAAAATTCCTTGTTGAGCTTAGTAGAATACTATCGTTAAAAAATCCTAGAATTTTGCATGTGATAATGGCTTCAAAAAACGAAAACTTTCCCTGATCTGTGATATAAACGTCAATACAAAGCATCCTAGAAATTATAATCACAATTTATTTCCTTATCTGCACATACTTTAACCAGTTAAATGGCATTGGCAAATAATGATACAATATAGACCAAAATAAAATTTACATCCAAATTTCCACCAATGATTTCTGGGCATGAACAAACTAGACACTTGCTTTCTAGCAAAGTTACATTTGGACCTAGCATATCATCAAAAAGCTACCAAGCAAAGAACAAACCCACAATTCATAAACTAAAAGCCACACAAATCTCCATAACAACGAAGTAAAGCATATCATAAATTTTATATGAACTACGATGCATGAGAAAAAAAAATCTAGAGATGAGATCAGATTTATAACCAGAGATCAGAAAAAATCAGAGACAAAAATCAGATCTATAACCACCAAAAATCAGATCTATAACCAGCAAAAATCAGAGAAAAAAATCAGCAACTACTAGAGGGATGTACCTTCACCGACGCAGAGTAGAACAACTATCAATGTCTTCGTTGAAGAGGAGAGGCGCCTGGCGATGAAGAGGACAGCCGACGAAGAGGCCTGGCGACGAAGAGGCTTGGCGATGAAGAGGAGATGCGAGAGAGAGAGAGAGAGAGAGAGAGAGAGAGAGGCGATGAAGCTAAGAGGCGACGATCAGATTTGTGGGGTTAGGATTTGGGTATTGTTATTTATATGGGTGCCCAATAAATGTGTCTTTTTGGTGCTAATAAGGTTCGAATCCTTGACCTCATTAAAACAAACGCGCGTTAAACGTTTTTTTTTCTTTTCGAAAACGTCTTTTTTTTTTTTTTGTCTCTGAAAATCGCCCCTCGTTTACAAAACGGTGGCAGAAAAATAAAATAAAATCGGTTATCAAACGAGTTTTTTTTTTCTTGTTTACTCTAAAATTCAAAATCAAAAATAAAAACGAAAAACGTAAACGTTATCAAACGGGACCTTAATTTTTAAAAAATATCAAGAAATTCATTTGACGGTTTTAAATAAATTCATTTAAGGGTCATCAATTTTCTTCTCAAAATTATTCACATTATACTATACTCTCAGGTACGAGTTCTAGTGGTCATATAAAATAGCCGGGACCAGCATTTATCCAACTCTAGTGGTAAGGTGTAGAGAAGTGTCAATTTTGTGCATCGACACGAACAGTGGTGGAGCCACCTACGCTATAAGAAGGGGGGCCCTTGTCCCCCACCGACTTTTGACTAATCATGTATATGCCATCCATATGTATTTCTAAAAAATCATAGTTATGTTAAATTTATTAAATGGCCCCTTAACTTTTGGAAAATTTGTGTAGTGGTCTTAATAATATTTTTTCTTTAAGTTAGTGGCTTGTAGATGCAAAATTATCATCTAAAAGCATTTGTTTTTCCAAAGAATTAAGTTCTGAACTTCCATAACAAGATTAATGATGTAAGGTGATCGCATACATCAAAAGAAAATCACTAAAAAATTTGGTATATAATCAATTAATTATAAACTATTTTTGCGATTTGTAACAACAACAACATCATGTTCCATGTATATATTTTTGCGATTAGAAATTTCTTTATATTAAAATCAAATCCAATTAAGTTTTCATTGATAGAGTCTCAAAAAAATTATTTGTGTTAGTTGATTAATTTTTTATTTATATTTTTGCCCCCTCTAACTTGAAATTTTGGCTCTGCCCCTACACGAATACGTCAATAATTCAAAAATAACATGATTAGATGGCAAGAATAATATAAGATAAGGATTATTATGACATAAGAATAACTAGTTTAATTGATACGTTGAAAAAAAGTGAATTTTCTTATTTTTAATTTTGATCTAATAGCAAATAAATTATTTTTTCGTTAATACATGTGACACAAAAATGATACAATCTGAATCTCACATGACACGAATGAATTACATCATTACTCCAAACCTACACAAGTTTTTTTTTTACGAGATAAATTTTATTAATTAAAAAATTAAAGATATACAATAAAGCTCACAAGACGGTAGGGCCCACGAAGGAAAACCTACACAAATTACATTGCGTGTCACTTTTAATTTTAATGATTGTTTCTTTTTTTTTTTTTTTGATCAAATAATGATTGTTTCCTTAAGACGAGGTTTTCATTGACCAAAAAAGCCCTCGTTGATGTAGATCTGTAGAAGTATATGCCCAAGTTGTATTTTGAGGGACCAAATGCAATGAATACTAATAAGCACGTACGTGTTTGTATAGGACTAATGCCCAAAAGGTCTATGGAGACATGTGCTGATATTTACCACTTGGTAACAAGTTGTAAATGAAGAGTATGGCTGCAGCTCCACCTTGACTTTAATAATCCCTAAATAATCATGATATCAAGTTTCGATTCTTATTTTCTGGATCTCTTAATTGAGTCTAAACTTACTCCATTCAATTTGTTTTTTGTTGACTGGATATATTCAAAGTTATCTAATCTTAAAACGATTCTTAAAAAAATATATGTCATGTTATAGAAAATTATATTAATATATATATCTTTTTATTTTATTTAAGGTATAATAAAAAAATTTCAATTATTCAGGGTGCAATATGAAAATACAAAGATTTTTCAGGGTGTTGCAAAGTGTCATTTGCACAAAAAAAAAACAATAAAAGCATTGCATACGTATTCAAGATTTGGTTTAGGATAACGTTGTATATATTTATTTATTTATTTTTTATGAAAGAATAATATTGTATAAAATCAGCTGTATTACGTCACTAGTTTGGCAACTTTTTTGTGACCTTTGCCTAAACTCATACTGAATAGGAGAAGACTACGGAATCACCAAATTTTTTTTTAAACCACAACGTCAAAGTTTATAAATTTTGTGGATCGAAATACAGGTTTTTGAATTAATGTTTGAAGTATTCAAGACTTCGGAAGTACTGATTTTTTTTTTTTTTGGTTTCGCTGTTGGTAGTATTGGTTCGTATTTGTCCAATTTAACAAACGTGCGATATTCTTGCAGATAGATGGATCACTTTTGTTATTTGAATTTATGATATTTAAATAACAATAAAACAAGTTTATCTGTGTTGTAACGACTCTGTCTAAAATCAATATAACTGCGATTCAGATAAATTTCATTACACTTTCACTTAATTTACTTAATAGTAGATCATCAATCGTACATGAGTGAAGGACACATATAGTTAGTTCTATTTAAGTACATGATAGTTAATCTCATTGAATAAAATTATTTAAAAAAATAATATAAATAATCTGAATCCATATAAGTGAGTTCACTGGTTTTATGTAATAAAAATAATAAATGGACATAATTTGCAACTTTCGGTGCAGTGCAGTATTTATTCTTATCCATAACAATAGCTGACGTCAATAATTGTTAGTAATCAGATATGGAAAGTATTTGTGACGACTTCCAAGAGTGAAAGGTGCATGAGACTTAACTAGGGATGTCAATTTTATCGATTAACATGATCTCGACCCAAATTTAATTTGATACAAAACTTGAAAATGACATAGTCAATTGAAACGAAGAGTAAATGGGTCAAAATAAAGTTAGATACGAATAACACGATTAACAAGCACTGTATAAAGAACATAGGTATTTAATAGATTGAAAATGGGTATTTTATAATTTTATTTTTTGCTTTTTAAAATAGTGTTATGTAAATTATTGTAGAATTAAATTTTTTTTATTAGAACGAATATTGGCACGAGCACGATCCGTACGAAAATGACATGATACAAAAATAACATGACACGGTACAATTGACACCTTTCAGTTGGTAAAGTGCTAGGGTGACACGTCATTGGGTGGTGTGGCACCATTAACATCTAGAGATAAAACAATACTGTTATTTGTACCAATTTGAAGATTTAATGTAATGTAATCACTGAATTTATATTAAATTTAATTTTAATGTTGGGATTTACTACTAATCCGTTGGTCACAATATATTATTACCTCATTCGGCTCCTAAACCAGGTCCCATTAGCATTGCTAAATACAAGCTTCTTCTGAAGTAACTTGTTTAGTTTTATTTCGCATTTTAATTTTAAATAATTTAGGAGAGTAATGTTGTTTACATTTAAAAATCTAATCTAATTTATTTACTCAATGATATGAAAGTTGCAATAGTCCAACAACATTACTGTACCTACAACTTTTGGACTGTATTTTTTAATTTTTTTTTTGAGTTAAAAACGTAACAATGAAGTTACATACATATGGACTCTTTCCAAATTTTGTAGCAATGGGAGCATTAGATTTTGTTGCCAATAATCTTTAATAATTTTTGAACAACTAATTAAAGTATTTGGGTCAATTTATGAGAATTTTTTTTCTTATGAATAACTTATGTTCCGTTTGGTAGTAAGAATAGAAAGTAGGAGGGATACACTTTTTATCCTTTAAGGAAGGAAAGTAAGAATGATACACTTTTCTTCCTTTGTATTTGGTTGGATGGATAGAAAATAAAAATGACTAAATAAATTTTTTTTTTTTGTGCTGGTTAAGATTAGGGATGCTAATCGAATCTGACACGACTCGTGTCAGATTCGTGTTGAGTCATTACGAGTTTGTGTCGAACATTAGTCAAACTTAACCCAACTCATTTAACTAATTGTGTTGTGTCGAGTTGCGAGTTGACCTGGTTATTTTTATTTATTATTTTTATTATTTTTTTAATTTTTAAATTTTTAAATTTTAAAAAAAAAAATATATATAAATACATATTTTATCATTGTATTTTTATATAAAATTAATGTATATATAATATATGTATATATTAAAAGATATATAGACAAATAAGATATATCTCAACACAAATAATTAACTTTTCATCCACTTTCTTTCCGATTTTGGAGAGATTTATTTTGGTGAGTTGGAAGGAAAGTTAATTCATCCACTTTTCCATCATTCCTATTTTCCTTCCTTACCAAACATGATATTTTATCTATCTCTCCAACTTTTCATCCTTCCATTTTTTTATCGTACCAAATGGAGCATTAGTCCCAACGTGAATGATTGTCTTTGATCGGATCAGAAAAAAAATTAATCAAAGTAGGTATAAAATGACCCAAAAATCTTTAACCATTGAAAAAAAAAAAACACTTGAAAGAGCCAATCATAGTCAATCACATCACCCAGGGTTTTTTCCTAGGTTTTTCTCTAGGGCTTTTTCTGAGGATTTCTCGGCTTTTTGGCCTTCAAGGTCTGGGGTTTCCCTTGTCTTTGATTGGAGCCTTTTCTTCTTGTTCCTGATACAGCTCATCCCTCTACTATGCAGCACGGTCAGTTAACTTCTTGGATTTTCTTCTGGTTTATGGTCTCTTTGTTGTAGTTTTGGCCACTGTGTAAAGGGTTTTTACCTAGGTTGTGCATTTATCGAATCCCTACATCGCTTTTGTGTCTTCTCTCAGGAGACTCCTGGAGTCTCCACGTTTTCTTTTCAATCTTCCCGTTTATACCCTACCCCACATATTTTGTCTGGAGTCCTTCACTTTCCCCTGTTCACCCTTCCTTAAATAACCTATATCTCTCACTGGTTTTGGAGCTATTTCTTTAACCTCCTTTTCGTCTTTCTCTAGCTTTCTTTCTTTTACTTTTTTCTCATACAACGTGCCAACATGTCGAAGGATACAGGGACAGAGGCCCATCCCCAAAATCATCCTCGCATTTCCCTCTGTACGAATCCATCATCTACTTACAATGTTCAACAAGTCTGTATGGTGGGAAAAATTCTATCCGAAGTTGCCCTCAATAAGAAAGGAGTAACCAGCGTTCTCCAAGGATCGTGGAAGACGGTAAAGGGTTTCTTTTTAACTCTCTGGGAAAAGAATACCTATATGTTTGTGTTTAAAGATGAAAAGGATAGAGATAAAATCTATGGAGAGAGCCCGCGGTCGGTTATGGGTGCTCTGCTGGTCTTGAAGAAGTGTGTCCCCCAAAGCTCTCTGAGTGACTATGATTTTTTAAAGACTGAGTTCTGGATACAAATTTGGGGATTGCCCTTTGACATGATGACCAGGCAGAACTCATGGCAGATAGGCAAGATTATTGGGGAGCCAACCCACCAGGAAGCTTCCGAGGATGAATTTCTATTTCAACGGAATTACTTGCGCATTAAGTGTGAAATTGATCTTGCTGAGCCATTGAAAAAGGGCTTTTTCCTTGTACGTGAGGGCCAAGATGATCTGTGGATTAGTTTTAAATATGAGCGTCTGTCCGAATTTTGTTACAACTGTGGCCGGATTGGTCACATTCAAAACCAATGTACATGGGAAAGGATAGGCCAGCATGGTAGCTTTGGTCCAGAATTGCGCGCTCAAAACACCCAATCTGCTGCTTTCTTTAGAGAGAATTGGTCAAGACTTGAACATGAAGCACTAGAAAAACAGCGGCGGAAAGCTTACAGCAAGAATGTCGTCGGCGGAACGACCGGGTTTTCGGTGCAAGAGGGATATTCTTCAGCAAGGGAGATATGTGGCAGCGACATAGTGGGTGATAACGTCACTGCTGAGGATCGAGAAACAGTTGGTCCAGCTGAACTGGTATGCACAGAGCGGGAGGAGATATGTGGACAAGCCACTCTCACCATTCCACAAGTTGACTTTCCCCCCCAAAACCAAGAATGTGTCCCACTGCCTCAAGTGGAGGGAGGACTGGATCTTGTTGTTTTCCGCAAGTTAGGGAACCATATCACTGAGAATGTGGCAGTCTGTCCAAGTCAGATGAATCACATATCCAGGGATGAATGTTTTGACTATGGGGACAAGCTGGTTCCACACGGTCCAGGTGCTCCTAGTTATTATGTTACTGAACCTTCAGAAAGTCCAGCCTCTCATGCAGATTCTCCGGTGGATGGAATCCAATCTCTTGGGGCTGGAGGTTTATGGACCCACTTGCTCAGGATGGGGGCTGATGAAGTTATAGCAGAGGAGAGGCTGCAGCGGAATTTTGAGAGGTTAGCAATAAAGAGAAAAGTCCAATCACATGAGGAGTCCAGTGTTGATCCAGAATGCAGAAAGAAGCACAAGGGCGCTGAGCTTCCAAACCTTGAACAAAAAATTAATCTTGCTTTTCAGCTGCAAGGTTCTTCTTCCCAGTCCCATACTCCCACCACTAGACGTTCTAGTCAGCGGCCACGAAAGGCGAATCGGAGCTCTAGCCGCGGGAGAGGGCGAGGAACTACAATTTTGACTCACTCAGAGGTCTTTTTGCCTTCGCTAGCAGAACATGCAGAGCAAGGGTCTGCGGCTTTTCCAGAGGAGCAAGGTGAGACCACCTTTGCTTTTGGTTTATCTCTGTGGAATCCAAATGTCCCAAATTCACCCATGGGTAATGTGAAAGAAGCTATGGATCTGGAAAGGGCGGTGGTGGCTGGCCTAAAACAGCCACAGTCTCCATGTTAATTCTATCATGGAACTGTCAGGGAGTGGGACGACCCCGGACAGTTCGCACCTTGCGAGGGTTAATTTCTACCCATCGTCCCGCAATAGTCTTCCTCATGGAGACTAAGAATGGAATTCCGAAGCTGGAACGATTGCGGAGGAGTTTTAATTTTCCTTATGGGGATTATGTTGTACCAAGGGGATTCGCTGGAGGTTTGGCATTATGGTGGAAGGATGAAGTTGGACTGCGTATTGTTATGAAAAATAAGAATATGATTTATGTTGTGGGTGACCAGCAAAATCATTCACAGGTTTGGCAAGCTACATTTCTTTATGCTGATCCTGAGTTTGATAGAAGACAGCTTGTTTGGCAGGATTTGAAACGTCTTGCTTCTACAATTGAAGGGCCTTGGTTGGTTGCAGGTGACTTCAATGTTATTGGTTCTTTATGGGAAAAAGAAGGGGGGCGATCAAGCATGACCAAAAAGATGGAAGAACTGCAAGATTTCATTTCTGCTTGCAATCTGATGGATGTGCATTTTAAAGGTCCAAAATTTACATGGTCAAATAATAGGCCTGGGTTTGCCAATGTACAAGAAAGATTGGATAGGGTGTTAGTGAATCCTGTTTGCAGTTTAACCTACCCCTTTATGCAGGTCATTCATGAAGCCAGGGTGGGGTCGGATCACTGTCCCATTATTATTAATATGAAGCCCAGCCCACAGAAGAAAAGATTATCTTTTAAGTTTGAAGCCTTTTGGATGGACGATGATCAGTGTGAGGGGGAAATTAAAAAGAGTTGGGAGAAAGAGTGGCATGGTCCTGTTTTGCTTGGAATGACTAAGAGGCTGGAACAGTGTGGAAATGATCTTAAAGTTTGGAGTAGTCTGAAATTTGGCAATGACAGAAGAGTTTTGGCAGAGTTAAATGAACGTTTGTTAATGCTGCAAAGGTTGGAGGCGTCGGAGGATAATCTCAGGAAAGAGATGGAGATAACATCTGAGATGGATAACATTAGAAGACGAGAGGAGCTTTTTTGGAAACAAAGATCAAGGATTACCTGGCTTCAGTCTGGGGATCAAAATACGAAATTCTTTCATCTTACCACTTTACAGAGAAGGCAACGTAACCAAATTCTGAGGCTGAAGACGGAAGAGGCAACTTGGATTGATGGTGAGGAGGAGTTGAATGCTCACATCCAACAACATTTTCAGCACCTGTTTTCTACAGTGGGACCAAGGGACTTTGTTGCGGTTTTGGGGTTTGTAGAAGGAAAAATTACTGAGGAGATGAATCTCCAATTGCTAAGGCCAATTATGGACGCCGAGGTTAAGACTGCTGTTTTTGAGTTGGGGGCTTTCAAGGCCCCTGGTCCTGATGGCTTCCCAGGCATTTTTTTCCAAAGGTATTGGCATATTGTTGGGGATGCTGTGGGCAGTGTTGTACATAATTTTTTTGATGAAGGATACATGCTCAGAGAACTTAACATGACAAATATTGTCCTCGTTCCAAAGGATGTTTCGCCTGAATTCATTTCCCAATTCCGACCCATTGCGCTCTGCAATTTTTTGTACAAGGTTATTTCAAAGGTCTTGGCCAATCGAATGAAAGGTTTGATGTCATTCCTTATTTCCCCTCAGCAGGCGGCTTTTGTTCCTAAGAGACAAATTCAAGATAGTATCATTATAGCAAATGAGGTCCTTCACTACATGAGACTGAAAAAGAAAGGAAAGGTGCCTGATCTTGCAATCAAAATGGACATTAGCAAGGCTTATGATCGCATTGAATGGGACTTTTTGGAGGCTGTGCTGCTTAAATTGGGTTTTCACCAGCGGTGGGTGCAGCTTATCTCTCAGTGTGTTTCTACTGTTTGTTTTCAGATAATCATTTGATGATACCCAGAATAAAACTGGCACGTGCTCAGTAAGAGAGCTCAGCTCGGGAGGTCAGGCAAAATAAGCTGAGCTCCCCTAGCCATGAGCAGAGCTCATCCAGTCAGCACTAAGAGCTCCTAGTCGAAGGCGCGAGAGGAGAAATGCTGAGGGAACAACAAGACGACTCGGATACCCTTATTAAGGAGGTAGAATCCAATCCGAGGCAGAAAACCCGTATTTAACCATGATCTCCTCCTAAAACTAAGGAGGATCCCATAGAAGAAGGCAAAGATCTCTCCGTTTAAAGCCAGCCATAAGGAATTTAGGTAACTCCGGAATTGTGGATGAAGATAGGGCACGATCCCTTCAATGTAGGATAGTCCCGTATTAGAGGTAAATATGAGGCTATAAAAAGAAAGAGATATCCCCCATTAGAGGGAGAGAGACTTTTTGAAACCCTAGTTCCCTGAGTATTCGACTGTAACACCTTCAATTCATCAATAAAGAAGAAGGAGCAAGAGCCTCCATTAGAGAGTGGACTAGCCGAGCTCACTGGCCGGTGAACCACTATATTTCCACCGTATTTCACACATTATACACGACTAATTAGAGCTTTCATTCTCCACTTCATGAGCCTTGTAGCTCAGATGCCCTATTAGTCCCCATGCAAACTGTTCACGCCAATTAATCTGGTTCCTTAGCTCGTATCCGGAGGTTTACACCATCAGTTTGGCGCCGTCTGTGGGAACGACTGTTCTTGTTACAAGTAAGCTGATTCCTCAGTGACTGATGGTAATAACTCGAAATATGAGCAGAAGTCAAACAAACCTACCCCGAATGCAAGATCAGCCGGAAACTGCCCACGGCAGACAACCCGGGAACATCCAGGAGGCGAATTCCCCCATTAATAACGAGTTGGAGGCCCTTCGTCTCGTCAACCAACGCTTGCTAAAGGAAAACGAAGAGCTGTCAAAGCTCGTACAACGCCCACGGGAGGCACCACTGGCCCAAGAAGGCCAGAGTAATCCCCCTCATAGGGAACCTCGATACTGGGACCCCCTTAGAGAGGTCAGCGAGGGAGGAGAAGGCAGCCAGGCCAGGGGATATGTCCCCTACGTACCCCCTGGTAATGGCCATAACGACGAAGTGCAAAGTCGGAACGACAGGGGTGAGAGAGGTGATTTTTTCCCTTATCCACAAGACAGGAGAGAGCAGCACTGGGAGCAACGCTTCAAAGACTTCCAGCAAGAGCTCAGTCATATGAAAGAGGCCGTAAAGAGTAAGGCCCCGGTTACAATGGATGTTTTGGTTCAGCAAACCGAATCCCCATTCACCACGGGGGTGCTACACTTCCCTCTCCCACCAAAGTTCAGGATGCCCCAAATGGAGGTCTTTGACGGATCGAAAGATCCCGTGGATCATCTCAACACTTACAAGAACCAGATGGAGCTACATGGGTACCAGGATCCTGTACGCTGCAGAGCTTTTGCCATCACGCTGAAAGGCTCCGCCTTAAACTGGTTTCATAGGCTCCCACCAGCCTCGATCTCATCCTTTAAAGAACTCTCCATTGCTTTTGTCTCTCACTTTATAGGAGCCCGGATACACAGAAAGCCGAGCTACCACCTGCTGAATGTGAAGCAGGGTCCCCAGGAAAACCTGAGGACTTATGTCCAAAGATTTAACTCGGAGACATTGAAAGTAGACGTCCCGGATGAAAAATTCGCCATAACTGCTTTCATTGCAGGATTGGGAGTGCAATCAAAGGATTTGATGTTCTCCATATCAAAAAACCCTCAAGCAAGTATGGCTGAGGTGTTAGCCAAGGCAGAGAAATATATAAACGGTGAAGAGGCACTCCTTTCTAAGGTGGTCGGTACGTCTTCGCGAAAGGAAAAGGAAAAAGAAGAGAAGAGAAGGGACAGAAGCCCTAGGAAGGAAAAAGGACGAGAGAGGTCCCCAAGGAGGGACAGGGACCGCTCGCCAAAGAGGAGAGGAAATGTCAGAGATCGGCTGGGCCCCATGCAACCTGAACTACAACCCAGGTATGGGCCTCAGCGGTTTACCCCACTCACCGCTGCTGTGTCACAAGTACTGTATGAGGTCCAGAACGAGAAATTCTTAAAATGGCCACCTAGGATGAAGGCAGACCCGGCAAAGAGAGACCCCACGAAATACTGTGATTATCACCGGGATCATGGACACCACACTGATGACTGCATTCAATTAAAGAAGGAAATCGAGTTCTTGATCCAGCGAGGTCAGCTGCGTCGTTTTATAGCCAATGATAACCAGCATCGAGCCCTTCCGCCTCCACCACCCCGGCAGCAGGCACCTGCACCACACCAGCAGCCTCTAGGGGAAATCAGAGTGATATCTGGAGGGTTCGCAGGAGGTGGAGAGTCTAGCTCAGCTCGGAAGGCGCACCTCCGACGGGTCAGAGCCGAAGAAGCTCTCGAGGTGCATGCTGTATCCAAAGCACCACGTTTGGATACAGCTATCACTTTTTCAGATGCTGATTTAGAAGGATGCCAATACCCCCATGATGATCCATTGGTGGTACGAGCAGTGGTGGCAAATAGAACCGTTCATCGGGTTCTAATTGATAACGGGAGCTCGGCAGATATTATTTTCGCACCTGCGTTCGACAAGATGGACATAGGAAGGCAGAAACTTGAGCCAGTAAGCACTCACTTACTGGGATTCTCCGGGGAAAGGGTGCTCCCCCTGGGTTCAATCCAGCTCGTGCTCACCCTGGGGGACCCACCTTGCCAAGCCACTACCACTGTCAAATTCCTAGTAGTCGATGCACCATCTGCGTACAACATCTTGCTTGGAAGGCCATCCTTAAATTCTATGAAGGCAATCCCATCTGCCTACCATTTAGTCGTGAAGTTCCCTACAGAGAATGGAATCGGAGTGGTCCGAGGAGACCAGCGCGTAGCACGGGAATGCTACATGACTTCTATGAAAGGGAAGGAGGTTGAGAACATCCAACTGGATGAGCTCGACATGAGAGATGAAATGGAGACAAGACCAATGCCATCGGAAGAGCTGGAACCAGTTCAGCTTGATGAGAAGCCAGAACACCTCGTTTATGTGGGATCCAAACTGACCGCTGAGCTCAAAGAACTCCTCATCCAGTTCCTAAAAGAGAATATAGGAGTGTTCGCTTGGAAGCAAGAAGACATGGAGGGAATCGACCCTTCGGTTATTACCCACAAGCTATGCGTGAACCCAACTTGCAAACCCATCAAACAGAAGAGGAGGAGCTTTGCTTCTGAAAGGCAACGAGTAATAAATGAGGAGGTCAGCGAACTCCTCCAGGCCAAGGCTATCAGGGAGGTTGATTACCCCACTTGGTTAGCAAATGTAGTTCTTGTAAAGAAAACAAATGGGAAGTGGCGATTGTGCATCGACTTCACTGATCTCAACCGAGCATGCCCCAAGGACAGTTTTCCCTTACCTCGGATTGACCTAATAGTGGATGCCACTGCAGGGCACGAGCTCCTCAGTTTCATGGACGCCTTCTCAGGCTACAACCAGATCAGGATGGATCCCAGCGACCAGGAGAAGACCTCCTTTGTGACTGAACAGGAAACATATTGTTATCAGGTCATGCCCTTCGGATTGAAGAACGCTGGAGCCACTTACCAGCGGTTAGTAAATAAAATGTTCCAGAAGCAAATAGGAGCATCCATGGAAGTTTACATTGATGACATGCTAGTGAAGTCACTGAAAGCAGAGCTCCACATCGAACACTTAGCTGAGTCATTCCGAATTCTAAGGGAGTACAAAATGAAGTTAAACCCTGCGAAATGCGCATTTGGGGTCTCGGCAGGAAAATTTCTGGGCTTTATAGTCAACAGCAGAGGGATTGAAGCCAATCCAGAAAAGGTTAGAGCAATGATGGAAATGCAATCACCATCCAACACGAAAGAGGTGCAACGTTTGACAGGCAGGATAGCTGCACTGAGCCGTTTTGTGTCTAGGGCTAGCGATAAATGCCAGCCATTTTTTCAAATCTTGAAGAAGGCATTCCACTGGGATGCCAAGTGTGAAGAAGCATTCGAAGACCTAAAGAGATATATGAGCTCTCCCCCTGTTCTGGTGAGCCCTCTAGAAGGGGAAATTCTCACCCTCTACCTAGCAGTTTCAGATTTTTCAACAAGTGCAGCGCTAGTTAGGGAGCGAGACAGAGCTCAGCAACCAGTCTACTACTGTAGCAGAGCTCTGAGGGGGGCAGAGGAGAGATATCCAAGGATGGAAAAACTCGTTCTAGCTCTGGTTACAACAGCTAGGAGACTTAGACCTTATTTCCAGGCTCATACTGTTGAGGTTCCAACAGATCAGCCAATGAAGCAAGTACTACACAAGCCGGAATCCTCAGGGAGGTTGGTTAAATGGGCCGTAGAGCTCAGTGAGTTTGATATCAGGTACAAGTCAAGAGCTGCCATCAAAGGGCAAATTTTGGCAGATTTTATTGCAGAATTCACAGCAGCAGCGCCTATGGAAACCACGGATTTAGTACCGGACCTTCCCATATGGAAGCTTTCAGTAGATGGAGCTGCCAATGCTCAGGGAAGCGGTGCAGGAATGATCCTGACCTCCCCAGAAGGAATAGACGTCGAATATGCCCTCAGATTTGGGTTCAAAGCTTCAAATAATGAGGCAGAATATGAAGCCGTCATCGCTGGGCTTAATCTTGCCTATTCTATGGAAGCAGAGCAGCTGGAGATCTGCAGTGATTCTCAACTGGTGGTGAAGCAGATAGAAGAGTGTTACGAGGCAAGAGGCGAGAAGATGGTCCTGTACCTCAAAAAGGTACGAGAACTAATGAAACAGTTTATGCAGGTTAAGGTCAGACACGTGCCAAGAGTGGAGAACTCACGAGCAGATGCTCTGGCAAGGTTAGCAACTGCCTCGCAGGAGGATTTGGATAGGCTAATTCCAGTAGAGCACCTTCCAAAGCCCTCGGTAAGCATCGAAGAAGAGGAAATTATATCAATTGAAGCTCAGCCGAGCTGGATGGATCCCATCGTAGAGTACCTTCAGAATGGAACTTTGCCAAATAATGCAAAGGAGGCATCCAAGCTAAGGGCCAGGTCAGCCAGATTTTCCCTGATGCAAGGGAAACTGTACAAGCATGGATTTTCAATGCCTCTCCTTAAGTGCGTAGGAGACGAAGATGCTAACTACATACTCAGAGAAGTACATGAGGGGATATGTGGCAACCACATAGGAGCTCGGGCCTTGGCAGGAAAAGTACTGAGGCAAGGATATTATTGGCCCACCATGCTCACAAGCGCCACCGACTTAGTAAGAAAATGCAAAACTTGCCAAGAGCATGCTAATATGTCCCACTGTCCTCCCGAGCTCCTAACCTCGGTGGTAAGCCCATGGCCTTTTCAGCAGTGGGGGTTGGACATTCTGGGACCCCTTCCCACCGGTGTGGGGCAGTGCAAGTTTGCCATCATAGGAGTGGATTACTTTACTAAATGGGCGGAGGTTGAACCTTTGGCAACGATCACAGAGCAAAAAGTTCAAAACTTCGTTTGGAAGTCGATAGTTTGCAGGTTTGGAGTTCCCAGAGCATTCGTGTCTGACAATGGAAAGCAGTTTGATAATTCAAAGTTCAAAAGTTTTTGTGCCGAGCTCGGAATCAAGAACTATTTCTCAG
The DNA here is from genome assembly GCA_951799425.1 of Ilex aquifolium. NCBI lineage: Eukaryota > Viridiplantae > Streptophyta > Magnoliopsida > Aquifoliales > Aquifoliaceae > Ilex > Ilex aquifolium. Next base: position 10,784,177 of record OX637410.1, on the reverse strand, counting down.
CTCCTGCCCATCCCCAGTCTAATGGGCAGGCAGAGGTCACAATAAGAACCATAAAGTCAGCTTTGAAGACCAAGCTAGAAAACCTGAAAGGCAAGTGGGTGGAGTACATTCCGGAGGTGTTGTGGGCCTACAGGACCACCGCCAGATCTGCGACTCAGGAAACCCCCTTTGCTTTGGCCTTTGGGACTGAGGCAGTGGCCCCAGTGGAGATAGGGCTCCAATCACCAAGGGTGGAGTTTGCGGATTCCGAGCACAATGATGAGTCTCTCTTGCTAAACCTCGATCTCTTGGATGAAAAGAGGGACAGAGCTCTGCACCGTGTCCGTACTTACCAAAGGAAGACTGCAAGGTACTATGACAGGAGGGTAAGACACAGAAGTTTCAAGGTTGGAGATTTGGTACTTCGGAGGCTTCTGCTTGCGAGAAAGGATCCCACGCATGGGAAATTGGGACCCAATTGGGAAGGGCCCTATATCGTGTCAAGGATAATCAGACCAGGGAATTACGAGTTGCAAACAGAGGAAGGAAAGGTTCTACCTCACTCGTGGAATGCCGAGCACCTTAAGAAGTTTTTTCAGTAAGTGTTACTTGTAATAGAACTACTTTTAAATAAGAAAGAGCAAGCCTTTTATTCACCCTCCAATGGTCTCCAAGGTAGCAAGATGAGCTCTTCAGCTCATAAACAAACGATAAGCTTCAAAGCTTATAAATGCAAGATGAGCTCTTCAGCTCATAAACAAACGATAAGCTTCAAAGCTTATAAATGCAAGATGAGCTCTTCAGCTCATAAACAAACGATAAGCTTCAAAGCTTATAAATGCAAGATGAGCTCTTCAGCTCATAAACAAACGATAAGCTTCAAAGCTTATAAATCAAAGATGAGCTCTTCAGCTCATAAAAACCCGATAAGCTTCAAAGCTTATAAATCAAAGATGAGCTCTTCAGCTCATAAAAACCCGATAAGCTTCAAAGCTTATAAAATCAAAGATGAGCTCTTCAGCTCATAAAAAACCCGATAAGCTTCAAAGCTTATAAATTTAAGATGAGCTCTTCAACTCATAAAAACACGATAAGCTTCAAAGCTTATAAATCAAAGATGAGCTCTTCAGCTCATAAAAACACGATAAGCTTCAAAGCTTATAAAAGAAAGATGGGCTCCTCAGCTCATAACTACAGGATAAGCCTCAAAAGCTTATAAACAAAAGACGAGCTCTTCAGCTCGTACAAAATTCAAGGCTGAACGCTTCTTGGAAACACCAACAGTCAAATTCAAGGCTGAACGCTTCTTGGAGACACCAACAGTCAAATTCAAGGCTGAACGCTTCTTGGAGACACCAATGGTCCTCCCCCCAGGACCAGATACCCTTGTGCACTGCCTACACACTCAAAGACCTCGAAAGGTCCAGAACAACTGAGAACACCTATGAGGTCAGATGAGAAGTAAGGTCAGAGCAGACATGATCTTCTGTTTTCCATCTACGTTCGTGTTTCGAACGAGAAGAGTAAGCTGAAATAACCTAACAGAATTCGAGATGAATGAAAAGTCTGGCATTCGAAATATCCGACAGTGCAAATATTCAGAAAAATACAAAAAGAGTCATAGTCTGATATCGCTTAAGAAAAGAAAGAACGATACAAGGAAACAAAGATTCTAGTCTTTCTTAAGTTCAGATTTCAGCTCAGCAACCTCTCCCTTCAGGCTAGCATTCTCTTTCTTCAGCTCATCCCTTTCCTGCTCAGCCTTTTGAAGCGAATTAAGGAGCTTCTGACCAATAGAGGTAAGGAAGATGGTAGACAGAGAGTCAGGAGAAGGGGAATCGTCCCTCTTACGCTTCCTCGAACTCGTGACGGTGTTTCCGTCCTTGTCAGAATCCCCATCCTCATCAGAATCAGATAAAGAGGTCCAGGAAGAGTAAGGAATAGTGGAAAACTCAAACTCAGTAGCCTCAGCCCCAAGCAAATAGAGGTTTGCGCTCGTCATCATCTCGGAATAAGTCTTAGACTCCACAAGCAACAACTCGTTGATATTCACCATCCCTGGTAAATCCAGGTCAGGTGGATCTACACGGCAAGGACATAATCAGAGCATATTTTTAAAAGGAAAGTACTCAAAAGAGCTATGCTCGAGCTTACCAATACGAGAGAAGCTCTTCCAGGACCGAGGAATCCTGGCTTTACGACAGCGATCCTCAGGAGACCTCCAAGCCTCTCCAGAAGCGAAGAAGAAACGCTCAGACCACCCTTCAGGGTTGGAGGGAAGATCTAGAACCAGAGGGCGTAAATTGAAATCCCTCCAACGGAAGAAACCGAAGCAGGGGGCATTATCTTCCTCAATCTCAAAGAAGTATAGAAACTCAGAGACAAAGGGGAACCTGCCAAGAGCATGAAGGCGGCAGAACAAGAAGAAGCTTACCATAGCACCCCATCCTCGTGGAGAAAGGCGAGAAGGGCACAGGCCATAATAGGCAAGAACTCGCCCAATGGCCGGATGAATGGGAAGGCGAAGTCCCATGTCCATAGCACCTTCAAAGAAACAGACTTCCCCTCGGGGAAGGTAGTTACAAGGCTCGTCGGAGGAAGAAACTCGCACAGGCAAGTCAAGATCAGGGAAAAACCGTTTCTTGATGTCCGTCAAATCAGAGGATTCAAGTAATGAAGGGGACAGATAGCGACAATGCCACTCCCGTTCGATTCCAAAGGAGGATCGTTCCTGGAACAAAGAAGAAGCGGAGGCAGCCATCGAAAATGCTGGTAAGGAAAAAGATGCAAGAAATCAGGAAGAAAGTCAAGAATAGGTCATGCGCTTGGGAGCTTTTCAGGAAACTAAGAGCCAAGAAAGAGGGAATCAAGTGGCCTGTTCAGTTTCTTAATTAATAAAGGTAGCAGCAGTTATGGAAAGTGGCTACGGTTATGGAAAGTGGTTGCGAAAATGGAAAAGGGAAAGATGTGGCGCTTATGGGAAGCGGTTGAGAGAAAAACGCGGGAAAAGAAACCAGATACTACCCCTCCTATTTGCACTCAAAACGACCAACGAAAATTCTGACCCCACCAAGCAATATACCCTCCATATTTGAGCTCAGCCCAGTAAAAAACAGAGCACTTGTATACCAAATCTTTGAGGTGTGAAAGCTCAAAGCCTCGCTTAAGGAAGGCCTAAAGCACTCCGCAAAGCAAGATGTGGGGAAAAGAGAGGTGAAACGTAGAAGAAGGTCCTCTACTCTTAGAGAAATGGAGCAACGAAATTTATTATCTGATCTAGAGAAGGGTTCGTTTAAAGAATCATGAAGCTCAGACAGAACCCGTAAATTCAGACAAAAGAACCACGAAGCTCAGAAATAAACTTTAAGATCAGACAACAGAGCCAAATAGCTCAGAAAGCGCTCTTCAGTTCATACGGAAAAGACAAAGAGCTCAGAGCTCTCAAGTTCGAAAAAAGAACCGTCTTAGCTCAGCAAGAATTTATAAGCTCACAAGCACGAGCTATGCAACTCTGAAGGAGCACGCCAGTTCAGAATATAGAGTTGAGCAGCTTAGGACGAAGAAGAATAAGGAGTGGACCCCTAGGGTACCAACTACCGAGCTTAAAAGGCTCGGGAAAAGCAGTCGAACATAACACCAAGTCCCCTGTACTCTTCAAACCTAGTAATTTTGCTTCAAGAAGTGCACAGCACCCCTCAAAGCAAAAGGGGGCAAAGGGAGTATACAAAGTTGAGTGCATGCAAAGCCAGGCAAATAAGTGCACCGTTGCGGTTCGAGTCGAAGTCGAATCAAAATCCAAGAATACATATATGCTGAAATTGAAAGATATGTATATATATACTAAGCCAGCAAAAGAGCAATAAATGAAGTCAAAGACTACATCACGAAAAATTCTTTATAGAGAAATTACAACTAAAAAGACCTAGGATTCTGGAAGAAGAGGGATTGAAGGATCTCGCAGCTCAGTAGAGGAGTCCCTTGCTTCTGTTGCTGAGGGCTCACCTTGAACAAGGGCTTCAGACACCACGACAGCTGAAAAGGATGCAGAAACAGGAACAGCAGGAGCTGCAGCAGAAAGCTCAGGAATCGTTGTTGAAGGCTCAGGGAGCGCGATAATAGCTTCTGAGGTCCCAGGGGCGGGTGTGTCTTGACTTAAGGCAGCAGCTGGGGAGTCTGAGATATCCCCCTCATTGTCAGTGCCAGATTCTTCCATTTCCTCCTCAGTGGGGATGGGGAGATTGAAATCAAGGTCTGGATATGCTTTGGTAGCCTTACGCCTAAAAGCAAGCCATCCAGTAGCCCATGAAGTGGTGGCCTCATCCTTAAGCTCGGCAAACTCTTTGTCTCTCTCTTGAACCAAATATTTCTGCTCCTCGAGCTCCTCACAGAGTTTGTCGTTAGCCTCACTGAGGGCAAAATAATCTTGATTAACCTGGATGAGCTCCCTCTTAGCGTCAAAGGCCTCCTGGTTAGCCTTGGACCACGCCTCAACCTTAGCCTGCAGGTCTTCCTTAACCGCCTTCAGCTCATCCCGAGTCTTCTTTTCCCCTTCCTCAGCTCTGGCCTTGACTGTCAGTGTATGTTTGAGATCGGAGGCTTGCTTCACCATCTGTTCGTTGAGACCCTCCATCTGCACTTTAAGGCTCTCCACCTGAGCTCTGAGGTCTTCATTCTCAAGAGACAATTCTGAAACCTTGGTCTTGTATTTCTTTAAGACCTGGAAAGAGCTCTCTTGAGAGCGAACTCGGTGCAGCAGACCTTTCGTATGAAGGGCAGCCTGAGAATATAAGGAAAGTACAGCAAATAATGCCAGACCACGAAATACAAACAAGCAAAGAGAGACAGGGGGTTAACACTCACAGTAGCAGCTCCTTGAAGGGCCAAAGAGATGGATTCCTCCAGGGGCATGGAAGCGGCCTTCAGGACATCAGATTCAGAAAAGATAGAGGAAAGAGCTCCAGCAGCAAGGTCTATATTGTCAAAAAAGGAGTCCTCATCTTCCTCCTCAGACTTTCTCTCTTTTTCAGTCACCTTCCCAGAAACACTGTATTCGAACTTCCCGGGTTGAAGGTCGGGAACCAATTCCAAAGCCTCCTTGACCTCAGAAGAAGAAGGGGAAGCCTGATCCCTCTCCTGAGCAGACGCCAACTTAGAAGGGGCCACTGGAGGGGAAGAAGAGGTGGTTGCAGCTTGTGGAGTTCCAGAGGAGGAGGGCGGAGCCTTGCTTGGAACCTGTCCTTCAGCTGCAGAGGGGGGAGAAGATGCTTCCAGCCTGGGGATCTTAGCTCGAATGTTTGGGCCGCTCCCAGAGCCTACCCGAGCTTTGCGTTTCCTAGACCTGCCACCCACCATCAGCTCTGCAATTTTGGCCTGAAGCTCTTCTGGATCAACCTTCATGGTAGAAGGACCTGGAAGATCTGGAAGAAGTAGGAAAATGTAAAGAAAAAGAGAAAGGAAGGAAAGATAATGAAGAAAGGAAAAAGAATGGCGTTGAAATCACCTTCGTCAGCCCCTAAAACAGACAAGGGGATCGCTAAAGTCGCCACAGGAAGACTCAGACCTAGCTGTACCAGGTTCCTTGACTCAATCAAGTCGGCGTACTTCTCTGGCTTGATCTTCTCCAACTTTGCTAGCAACTTTTTGTCCTCAGGGCTGAGCTCGTAGCGTTCACCTAAGAGGAAGAAAGTATGCAAATAAGAAAAAGATAAGAGGCCGGCAGGTTCCAGATCAGAGCTCGAACTCAAGTAAGGACTCACGTAAATTATCTGGTTCAGCCCAGGCCGTAGGGATACCAAGTGTGTCTGTCTTATCAGCAGGGTTGTACTCCCAATTGGTGCCCCCGACAAAGAAGAAATGTTCCTTCCAGTGTTTATGGGAGGTCGGAATGTCAGAGATGAGCTGCCTAACACTGGCACGCTTGGAGGCATACAAGAAGCCTCCGGAGGTCGGTTTTACATTGAAGAGCTCTAAGAACAAAGGAATGCTAGGAATCCCAAGTTTATGCTTCTTAAACAGGACTAACAGACCAACCATGACGCCATAGAAGTTGGGGGAGATCTGGGAAGGGCACACATGAAAATGTTGCAGAACAGCCTTGATGAAGGGATGCAAGGGAAAGCGAAGGCCGTTGTCAAAAGCAGCAAGAAAGAAGCAGACTCTGTTATGAACTTTTTCTACATAAAAAACGGATCGATCTGGGCACCAGGGTTCGACCCCAGGGGGAAAACCATACCGAACTTTATAAGACTTCATTAGCCTAGGGGCCTCTTTACTGCAGCCCACAGATTCGGCATGCCTAAAGGCAAGCCCTAGATACGAGGTTTTTTCCTCCACCCCGACTCCACTTATCTTAGCTTTGCCTTTGTCAGGTCTGGGGGGCAGGGAAGATGAGGTGGAGGGAGGCTCCTCGGCGTAGACCTCAGCCTCTACAGCCTCTACACCCGGAAAATTATCAATCTCATCACCAACTTCCCCTAAATCCGTATCTTCCCCGGCTGACCTAGATCCTAGAAGTGAAACAGAGGAGCGAGTGGCTTCAGAAGAAGCAGACATGATAGGGAGAGAAAAAGGAAGATGGAAAGAGCGATAGAGCAAAGGGGGATTAGTCAGGCACTCTCTAATGACCCGGGAATCAACACAGTGGCTCCCAACAGCAAGGATATGAACTACAGAACCCCAATCCACGAAGTGGTGAAGTGGGGCTAGACAATGGTCACGATTCCAAAAATAAAAGAACCGAAAAGCCCAAAAATGCAATAACCACCTCGAACTCGAGGGATCCAGAGCAAAAAAGGAAGAAATAAGGGCAAAGGACGTACCTAACCCAGGGATAGTGGCAAACAGGAACTTGGAACGAAATCGGAAAAGGAGGCGTCGCAAGTCTTCGAAACGAGGTCCGAAAATTCGATTTCAGGCAAGAGAATAGAAAAACCAAGGCAAGAAGGACTGGAATCACAGAGAGAGCGGAGACGAAGGGCAGTAAAGAAGATGAATAGTGCGAAGAAGCAGTTTGGATAGCCGTTTTAAGCATTTAAAGCCTGGGAGACATGGGCTGAGACGTGCGCGGGAATCGAGGAAAATCATGATGGCTATAAAACCGTCAGAAATCCTCCAGCCACGTGCCAGCCACACGCACGTCTAACTCGTCTTGTACAAGTCATCCCCTGCCTGAGCTAACTCAAGGCAAGGGCTGGGGGGCAACTGATGATACCCAGAATAAAACTGGCACGTGCTCAGTAAGAGAACTCAGCTCGGGAGGTCAGGCAAAATAAGCTGAGCTCCCCTAGCCATGAGCAGAGCTCATCCAGTCAGCACTAAGAGCTCCTAGTCGAAGGCGCGAGAGGAGAAATGCTGAGGGAACAACAAGACGACTCGGATACCCTTATTAAGGAGGTAGAATCCAATCCGAGGCAGAAAACCCGTATTTAACCATGATCTCCTCCTAAAACTAAGGAGGATCCCACAGAAGAAGGCAAAGATCTCTCCGTTTAAAGCCAGCCATAAGGAATTTAGGTAACTCCGGAATTGTGGATGAAGATAGGGCACGATCCCTTCAATGTAGGATAGTCCCGTATTAGAGGTAAATATGAGGCTATAAAAAGAAAGAGATATCCCCCATTAGAGGGAGAGAGACTTTTTGAAACCCTAGTTCCCTGAGTATTCGACTGTAACACCTTCAATTCATCAATAAAGAAGAAGGAGCAAAAGCCTCCATTAGAGAGTGGACTAGCCGAGCTCACTGGCCGGTGAACCACTATATTTCCACCGTATTTCACACATTATACACGACTAATTAGAGCTTTCATTCTCCACTTCATGAGCCTTGTAGCTCAGATGCCCTATTAGTCCCCATGCAAACTGTTCACGCCAATTAATCTGGTTCCTTAGCTCGTATCCGGAGGTTTACACCATCATCATTAATGGGGAAAAAAGGTGTGTTGTCCATCCACAACGCGGTATTCGACAAGGCGACCCTCTCTCTCCTTATTTATTTATCCTTGTTGCTGATGTCTTGTCTTCTATGTTGCAAAAAGGAGTGGAAGAGCGAAGATTCTTAGGTATTAACGTCCGTAGAGGAAGTCCAGCTATCTCTCACTTGTTCTTTGCGGATGATTCTTTCTTTTTTCTTAAAGCAAAGGAGCAAGGAATTATTAACGTTATGTTTATTCTAGATCAATTCTGCCGAGCCTCTGGACAATGTATCAGTCATCCAAAATCAGGTTTCATTTGTTCTGCCAATGCAACGGAAGTTCAGATGTCTCAGTATGGGTATTTGTTGGGATTGAAGCCTTTGGGTCAAGGGATTAAATATTTGGGTTTGCCTATTTTGTGTGGTAATTCAAAGGGCGCGATGTTTGGTTTTCTTCTGGAACGGATTCTAAAGAAGCTTCAAGGGTGGAAGAGTTTATTCCTCTCACAGGCTGGTAAGGAAGTGTTGATAAAGGCAGTCATCCAAGCGATTCCCAACTATGCTATGTCCATCCTTGCATTCCCCAAGAAGTTTTGTGAAAAGCTTAATCGGTATGTTCGAAACTTTTGGTGGGGAGGAGGGGGAGAGACGAGAGGCATCAGTTGGAAACGATGGGATTCGATGGTTGAAGCAAAAGCACGAGGAGGGATGGGTTTCAAGGATTTTTATCTTTTTAATCAGGCTTTGTTAGCAAAACAGTGTTGGAGACTTATTCAGTCTCCTGATTCTTTTTGGGCAAGATTTCTTAAGTCCATTTATTTCCCAGAAGGTGACTTTATGAAGGCTAAGAAGTGAGCGAGACCATCTTGGGTTTGGACTAGCCTCTTACATGGCAGGGAATTGTTAGACCAAGGTCTTTTTTGGCAAATCTTGGCTGGCAATGAGGTTCATATTTGGGAGGATAAGTGGTTACCCCGTTTTGCTGATGGTTTTGTTTTGTCTCCTCAGCCCCATGACTGTCATTTGGTAAGGGTGAATCAGCTGCTCTACCAACAATCACAGGAGTGGAATGTTGGCCTGTTACGAGAGCTTTTTAATGACCACGAATGTAAGGCTATTGTAGCTACTCCTATCCCTAAGGTCCCATGTGTGGATAGGAGGATTTGGAGATTGAGTCCCCATGGTGTTTACTCAGTTAAATCAGGTTATTCTCTTGCTGTCAACCTCCATCCTCGAAATGTTATGGCTCCGTCTTCTTCTTTTTCTCCTCATTCGAAATTTTGGTATGTTGTCTGGCATATGAAGGCTCTTCCGAAGATTAAACATTTTTGGTGGAGAGTTTGCAACAATGCATTGGCTTCGCGAGAAAATTTATACAAGAGACATTGTGTGGACTCTCCTTGGTGTCTTCTTTGTAGTGATCAATTAGAGTCAGTTGAACATCTTCTCTTTACATGCGACTGGACGAAGATGGTTTGGTTTGGGTCTGATTTGGGGCTGAGATTGGAGCTGGGTCCGTCTCTTTCCGTTCTTCAGTGGGCCTCGTCTTTGTTGGATGACTTCAAGGATATTTCCTTTTTGCTCGTGATTATGGGGAAGATCGCAACGACTGCATGGGCTATATGGAATTCCAGAAATCATTTTGTTTTCCAGCATGAAGTTCCTAATGCTTTTGCCACATTGATGAGAGCACAGCATCTGTGGAGTGAAACATTCTTTGCTGATAAGGGTCGGCAGGGTGGTCATCGGGATTCGACGCCTCCTCACCATGATTAACACCCAACTCATTCTCCTTTTTTGTTGAGCTGTGATGGTGCTTTTAAGAAAGATAAAGCTGCTATTACGGTGCTTTTGAGGGGATCAAATTTGGTTTTGCTGGAGGGTATCGCTAAAAGTATTCCTGCAGTTTCTAGCAAGTTCTCTGAAGCTGCTGCTGTTAGGGAAGCCTGCCTCCTGGCTTCAATCTTGGAGTTCCACCAGGCAACCATTGTAAGTGATAATCTGGAGCTTATTAAGCTGAGTGCGACTGAAGATGTTCCACCAAGGGAGATAAGTACTTTTATTGGTGATATTCGTCATTTCTCTAAGATTCTTAATTTACGTTTTTTACACAAGCCAATAGCTCTTAATCGAGCAGCTCATTGGGTTGCAGCCAAGGTTTCATCTAACTCAATCCCATTGGGTTGGGTGCGCTGCCCCCCTCCCGAGTTAAATGCTTTATTATCTTCTGATTGTAATCATATTTTTCCTACGTAAATGATATTTATACATAGTTTTATCGTTCAAAAAAAAAAAAAAAGAGCCAATCATGTATGTCAAGGGAAAAAACCTAAACAAAGCCTTTCAATCATTTTACTTGGGACAAACTATTTTTGTTGATCGGAGTTGTTTGTCTGACAACGATGGTAATAGATTGACATTTTGTAATATTTAATGTCAAACACGTCACTTTCGCAGCCAACCCCAGCCATCATTTTTTTTTGCTATTGAACCCTAGCCATCATTGACCAAATCAATAAAATATTGTCTCATCATGTGATGAGTTGATTTTAAATCGTCAAAACTATGTTTTAAGTGTTCGATTCAAATTTCTTTTAATATATATATTTTTTAATTTTTTTAATATATTATCTATCAATGATGAGTGAATGATTTATTTGCATATAATAAATCTCACATACATAATAAATAATCCACCAAAAAGAATATTGAAGAGAAAATATATTAGACAGAACTTCAATCCGAAAATTGCAAAACAAGAATAGATTCTTCATATGAAGGATAAAATTATGAATATATAACATGTACACTGAACTATATTCTAATTATTTTTTAATACAAAATTAAATGATAGTCTAACCTCATTAGAAATGGCTTTATTTCGATTCATTTCTCCTGCTAGAATAAACATTTGAAAGATGATTTTTCATAAGTGATTATGCAAGCTTTTGCGATTGTTTCTAGAGCCCGCATTTGAAAGTTGTTAAATTAATAATTTTGTATCTCAAAAAAATAAATACAATAATTTTTGTATTAAGTTTTAAAAACTCCAAATTAAAATGTTTATCTAGAATATTAATTTCAATTAAGTCGACCGCAGTCGTATATGAAAAAAAAAGAATAAAAATCAAGGAACTACTCCGAAATCAAGTTTATCATCACCCCCACTGAGCACACCACCTAGGTAGCCTCCTTTATTTACTCTATTTATTTCCCATGTTTAAAAGAAGGAAGATAAAGTTATTAAACACTGCCATACTTCCTCGAAGTTCACGTATTCAAGTTACTCTAACTACAAGTTGGGCCATTAATATTCCAAACACCATCATCACTCATCCCCAATGCTACACAAACCGCACCCAGTTTTTACTTCAAGAAGAACAAAGAGGAAACATATGGAGATGGGAAAATGTTAATTGGATTGAAAGTAATGATTATTTAACATTAGAACTTACAACTAAAAATATATTATTGAGACCTAAAAAATTAACATACTTTATTGACATAATGATGAATTTAGTGACATAATGAAGAGTTAGGTCAGTTTTTTAGATTTTCATTGTATCACAATTAATCCAACGGTGATATTGAACTAAGTCTCTAATAAAGTCTTCAAATTAAATTCCTATATGCATTCTTATAACACACGGGTCATACTCGATGGTTGTACAGTGAAAAGTCGAAAGTTCAATTCCCTTCCCCGGACTCTCGTCTCCCACCCTTGCAGTGTAAAAATATCATTGTCTATAATTCTTTTTTTTTTTTATAAAAAAAAACACAAGTAATTCAGTGGTGTAGATCGAGTTGGCTATAATATGAACTAAATTTAGAATTTACTCCATCGATTATTAGTTATATATGATTTGAAGTTCTCATTTAAAAAACGAGTAACTTTATTGGAATTTAATTTATTACAATCATTAGATTCTATCAAACATTGAAATTTAGTGTTAATTTAATGGTTACAATAAAATCATATTATTATATTAATTCCTAAAAAATATAGGTTGGTAATATGAATTTAATTATAGTTAGCTGTTTGTCCACTACTCCGAGGCGTTGAATTCACAGGAACTGGCCATCTTTTATCCATATTGGGATTAACTAGTTATTTTCACTTCAAAAAATAGCGGTTGTTACTGCATGCGTTGACAAATCCCAACAGGAGAAGTATCTATATGGGTATGGCAACACACACACAGAGTTATATATATATATATATATATATATACACACACACATCAGTGTGGCCTCTTCTATGCACAGAGATTACCCAGTTGGCAAAGCAGATCAGAAGATTATCTCTTGCGAGTCTCTATCTCCTCTCTCTATCCCCTTTTGTGGGTACCAGATACCCTCCTCTTCAATAGGGTTTGTCCTTTAAGTTGAAAAAGTTCTCATCTTTAATAGGGTTTGTCTTTTTAGTTGAAAAAGAGCTCCTCCCATGGCTCCTTTCACAATCTCGTTACACTGATTTAAAAGCCTTTGTTTTCCACCTCACTCGGACATGGATAATACAACAAGGCCAAGGTTGAGGTCTATGTTCAATTTGGCCTACGACAGAGGTTGAATTTTGAAAAATAATCCAAAACCCACCGAAGAAGTGTTCTTCTTCTTTATTTGTCAAGTTTTTCTCATTCTGAGAATGGATATTGTAATGGGTAAGGGTGAGACGAAGAAGAACTTCTTCATCAAGACCTGGGAGCGTTGTAGATCAATCAATGGTGGCCACAAGACATCTTCAACTCTGCCTTCCAATCCTTTGACAAAGAGCAAATCATGGCACTCTAAGCCCAACAAGAAGGGCCAAAAGGTTGCTCCAGTGGGTTGTTTCACAGTCTATGTGGGGGAGGAGAGAGAAAGGTTTGTGATCAAGACTGAGTATGCTAATCATCCACTGTTCAAGATGCTTCTTGAAGATGCTGAAATGGAGTATGGGTTCAACAGTGAAGGTCCCATCTTGCTCCCATGTGAGGTTGATCTTTTCTACAAGGTTTTAGCAGAGATGGACAGTGAAGAAATTGATCATGGTTGGAGTTTCAAACATAGCTCGTGCAGTCCTTTCAATCCAATCCATCGTTTGGGTGCCAGCGACAAGACCAAGGGCTACGGTTCTTTTGCCCTCTCACTCCTTCGCCATTGTTGAAGATGATTCACTTTTAATTAGACTATGTAAATATAATATAGGAATATATTATAGGGTTTTTCTGGTGTTTGTGTATCTACTGATATGCCATTGGAGGCATTTGGAGCCCTAAAGGAACCTTAATTATTATCCAGTTGTAATTGCTTATACTAGCAGTGTAGAGGACAAACAGATCCATGTAAGCCAAAAGTTTTGTCACGCATGAATGATCCGATATATCACTTTACCGTTCCTTTGACTAGGCTGTCAAAGCCTAACACGATAGAATTAACCGACACGAATCGATACTAATTAAGCGGGTTTGGGTGAAATTTTAACGGGTTTGAGTGGTAAATGAATTGACCCGTCTAACACGTTTAATAAACGGGTTGTGTTCGGATGAATCATGTCAATCCGTTTATCATCCGTTTAAATAAAATTAATATAATAATAAATTAATAATTATTTTAAAAAATTAGGCAATTTTTTTTTCAATGACAGCCACATAATATATATATATATAATATTTTTAGTGATAGCCACATAATTTTTTTTTTTTTAATTTAGTGATAGTCACAAAAAATATAATAATAAATTAAAACTAAACGGGTTATACGAGTCGTGTCATGTTACCCGTTTATTAAACGGGTTGTGTATGTGTTTACATGTTTTTCACCCGTCACCCGTTTAATTCGACACGTAACCGTTTAACCCGATACGTTTGATACTCCAACCTTTGGCCAACAAACATGCAAACCAAAAATAATTTCAAGCATAATTGATGAACTTTTGGCTTGCTTTCCTGTCCTTCAGTTTAGGACTTACAGTGTGCATCATCGTGTCTAACATGTGTAATGTTTAAATTTGTTTAACTCATATCCCACCAATTTATAATGTGTATAAATTAACAGATTTTTGGTCTAATAGTACTCCTTATTTTGTGAATATTTTACCTACTTGAGATCAAATGTTCAAATCTCCCTCTCATCTCCTCCCCTTCCCCTAAAAAAAATAAAATAAAAATAATGTGTATAAATTGTCTATTTCAATTTATGCATATAGACAGGTTGTTTTAATAGACTTATTAAATGAGTCTAACTGAAGAAATACGTGGTTTGGTACATAGTGCCCAACATCCACGGAATAAATGTCTGATTGACTTCATCGATGTATTATTGCTTGATACTTTTTTATTTTTATTTTTTATTGTTTGATACTTGTTTTCATAGAACTCAACCCTATTTATAGTGTTATAAATACACAAGATAAAGATAAATATCAATGATTCTCATCATTTATACTTAGACAAAGTAAAAAATGAAAGGTCTCTTTGAATTCTATTATATATGATGATGTCTGAAAATTAATCCCAGGTTTTAGTTCAGCCCGGTAGGTCAGTAAAGGAGCTCAGCCTAGAACTCTTAAATTCAGAGGACCCACACCCGAGCTTAGTCTAAAAGAGTTCGTAACTAATGTTGCGGTGAAATCATTTGAAAACAGCTGGCGCCTTCAGGGTAACAGTTAAGCCGTGACTTTAGGCATAGGACTCTCAACCAACCCAAGATCCTCTCCTTCGTCTTAGGGAAATCCCATGATTAGAGGGTACAATCTCCGTGGGGATTCCCTAGGGTTAAGGGGATCATCATAAATACGAGATGAGACCCCCAGTAGAAGGGAGAGAGAAAAAAATCAGCTTGAACGATCAATAAAGAAAAGGGAGCCGATATCTCCATTACAGAGTGGATTAGCCGAGCTCTGAAGCTCGGTGAACCACTATAATCTTGTTGTTTTACATCGGGTACACTAGGGGCAAATCTAGCATTCGCATATCTGTGGAGCACGTAGAATTACACCATCAATTTGGCGCCGTCTGTGGGAAGAACACTTCTCGTTGAACAAATATACTGATTTCTCAGTGATTGATGGTTTCTACACGCAACACGAGCAAGAATCAGAGGAGTCCCCCAAGGGTGCAGAATCCGCTAGAAGCCGCCGATAGGAGACAGACAGAAGACCTTCGTGATTTTGTACCCGCCACCGGGAACGATCCACCCACGATGAATCGCCCCCAAACAACGAACTGGACGCCCTGCGTCTGGTTAATCAACGATTACTCCAGCAAAACGAAGAGCTCACGAGGCTCTTACAAGTTCCTCAGCTAGACCAGAACGACCCCCCCCGAAGAGAGCAGCAGAACCATGACCCCTTCAGAGAAGCGGATGAGGGGAGAGAGAACAGTCAGGCACCTCATCTGCAGCCTAGAAGAAGAATGGAGGAAGAAGCACAGAGCCGGAACGAAGGAGTTGAAAGAAATAACTTTCCCCCTTTTCCGCAGGAAAGAATGGAGCAATATTGGGAACATCGCTTCAAAGACATTCAACAAGAGCTCAGCCATATGAGGGAGGCAGTAAAAGCCAAAACTCCAGTGACCATGGACACCCTGGTGCAGCAAACGGAATCTCCATTTACCGCCGGAGTACTGCACTTCCCTCTACCTCCGAAGTTCAGACCACCTCAGATGGAGGTCTTCGATGGGACGAAGGATCCTGTAGACCACCTCAATACCTACAAGAATCAGATGGAATTGCATGGATATCAGGATCCGGTGCGGTGCAGGGCTTTCGCCATTACGTTGAAAGGAACAGCTTTAGCATGGTTCCATAGACTTCCCCCGGCATCGATCTCTTCCTTCAAGGAACTCTCCATTGCTTTCGTGTCTCATTTCATAGGGGCTCGGATCTACAGAAAACCAAGTTACCATTTGCTAAATGTAAAGCAAAAACCTGACGAGAACCTGCGCTCCTATGTGCAGAGATTTAACTCCGAGTCTCTGAAAGTAGACATCCCAGATGAAAAATTTGCCATCACCGCCTTCATTGCAGGATTGGGAGTGCAGTCAAAAGATTTGATGTTTTCTGTATCAAAGAATCCTCAAGCTAGCATGGCAGAAGTGCTAGCCAAAGCGGAAAAGTATATCAATGGTGAAGAAGCACTCCTATCCAAAGTAGGAAACACCTCCTCATGGAAGGAGAGAGGAAAGGAAGAAAAGAAAAGAGACAGAAGTCCCCGGAAGGAAAGAGAACAAGGAAAGTCTCCAAGGAGAGACAGAGATCCTTTCCCAAAGAGAATGGGAAACATGGGACCGCCTAGGACCTCCCCAGCCCGAACTACAGCCTAGATACGCACCTCGGCCTTTCACTCCACTAACTGCTACAGTATCCCAAGTCTTGTACGAGGTCCAGAATGAAAATTTTTTAAGGTGGCCACCACGGATGAAGGCAGACCCCGCAAAGAGGGACCCCTCCAAGTACTGTGACTACCACCGAGATGACGGACACCACACCGATGACTGCATTCAGCTAAAAAAGGAGATCGAGTTTTTGATCCAACGAGGCCAGTTGCGCCGTTTTTTGGCTCATGAAAATCAAAACCGAGCTCTTCCCCCTCCGCCACCTCTACCGCAGGCGCCACCGCAACATCATCAACCTTTGGGAGAAATCAGGGTAATTTCTGGAGGTTTCGCCGGAGGAGGAGAGTCTAGCTCAGCAAGAAAAGCCCACCTACGAAGGATCAGAGCCGGAGAAGCTCTCGAAGTGAATGTCGTGACCAAGGCACCACGCTTGGACACAGTCATCACTTTTTCGGATTCAGACTTGGAGGGGCGTCAGTATCCTCATGATGACCCCTTGGTGATAAAGGCGTTGATAGCTAACCGGACCGTCCATCGAGTCCTAGTTGATAACGACAGCTCAGCAGATGTCATTTTTGCTACCGCATTCGATAAAATGGGGATTGGGAGAGAAAAGCTAGAGCCTGTGAATAACCACCTGTTGGGATTCTCAGGAGAAAGAGTGCTCCCCTTGGGGGCAATCCAGCTAGTACTCACCTTAGGAGATACGCCATGCCAGGCAACTATGACAGTGAGATTCCTAGTGGTCGACGCACCTTCTGCGTACAATGTGCTGCTTGGGAGACCTTCGCTCAACTCCATAAGAGCTATTCCCTCTGCCTACCATTTAGTGATCAAGTTTCCAACAGAAAACGGGGTGAGAATGGTCCGAGGAGACCAGCGTGTAGCCAGAGAGTGTTATATGACCTCGGTAAGGGCAAAAGAGGTTGAAAACATCCAACTGGATGAATTGGACATGAGAGACGAGCTGGAAACCAGATTATTTGGTATGCTCATCTTGAATTTTAAAAGCGTAGAAGCTTGCCGTGAGCTGTTGAGCTTGTTTCATATGTGCTTATTATATATTTATTTATTTTGGAAACTGATGGCGTGAATCTACACGAATGAGCTATGGAACAAGATTATTTGGTATGCTCGGTTTGGGTGGAGCTAAATACGGTGTCTGAGCTAAGACGGCTCGTGCTTGATAATGCAATATGATGCTTAGGGGATTCGGGAAAGGGAGTAATAACAAGACAAGACTATAGTGGTTCACCGGCCTGAGCTCGGCTAGTCCACTCTGTAATGGAGTCTCTGGCTCCTCTCTTTCTTATTGATCAAGTTGAACATATTGCAGCAGTGAAAAAATGAGAGTTTTTGGATCCCAGCGCTTTGTGGCTATCCCTCCCCTTTTATAGCCTCATGCTTACCTCTAATTCAAAATCACCTCCTTTATTGAAGGGATCGTGCCCTATCTTCATCTGTAAACTCGGAGTTACCTAAACTTCCTATGGTTGGCTTCAAACGGCGAGATCTTTGCCTTTTATCATGGGATCCTCTCCTTGGCTTTAGGAGAGGATCCTGGTTGGTTACGGGTTTCATGCCTTGGATCAGCTTAATTCCCCTTATGAAGGTATCTGTTGTCATCTCGCTGCCCTCTTGTCATTTCTCAGCTCGTGTCTTCAGCTGGGAGCCCTAGTACCCGGCTGGATGAGCTCAGACCATGGCTGGATGAGCTCTGCTTATTTTACCTGAGCTCCTGAGCTGAGCTCACTTTCTAAGCTCGTGGCTAGGGTTTATTTTAGGTATCATCAGTTGCCTCGCCAGCTCTTGCTCTAAGTTAGCTTAGGTAAGGGTTGAACTGTTTCTCAACCCAAGCTAGATCTACACGTGGTCTCCCTTGGCTTCTCACGTGGCTGACGATTTTTGACGGTTCACAGCAATCATGACTCCCCTCGATTCCCGCGCACGTTTCAGCCCACGTCCTTCAAGCTTTAAATACCCAAAACGGCTACCTGAACCGTTTCTTTACACTATTCATCTTCTCCATTCTTCTTGCGATTTCAGACCACCTTTCTCGAACTTCTCTGATTTCTTGTTTGAAGCCGAATTCCTAGTTCTCGTCTTGACGACTCGCAGCGCCTCCTCCCTTCGATATTGCTCCAGGCTTCTTTTTGCCGCTATTCCTGAGTTAGGTACGTCCTTTGCTCCTTTCACTCCCTCCTTTGCTCTGGATCCCTCGAATTCGAGGTGGTTGCTTCATTTTTGGGCTTTTCGGTTCTTTTACTTTTGGAATCGTGACCACTGCCTAGCCCCACTTCCCCACTTCGTAGATTGGGGTTCTATAGTTCACATCCTTGCCGTTGGGGGTTACTGTGTTGACCCAAGGGTCATTAGAGAGTGCTTGACCAGTGTCCCTTCCCTTTATCGCTCTTTTAATCTTCCTTTTTCTCTTCCTACCATGTTAGCCTCTTCTGGAGCCACTCGCTCCTCTGTTTCAATCTTAGGGAATAGGTCAGCTGAAGAAGATACTGAATTAGGGGAAGTAGGCGACGAGATAGACAATTTCCCTGGGGTAGATGTCGTTGATTCTGGGGTCAACACCGAGGAGCTTCCCTCAACACCTTCTCCCCTGCCTCCTAAGTCTGACAAAGGCAAAGACAAGGTCAGTGGAGTTGGGATTTCTGATGTCTCAACGTATTTAGGAGCTGCCTATAAGCTAGCTGAGCAGGCGGGCCCTAGCAAGCTCAACCTCTTCTTGTTAAACGTTTTGCGTACTCGCTATAGGTTCCCTGAAGGCGTTGAGCTCTTGAGCCCAGACAGTTTTACTCCCTACGTCACTCGGGTTAACAAGAGGGTCTGTTTTTTTGAGGCCGCCTTCGATAATGGCCTTCGTTTTCCTATACATCCCTTTTTCAAGACCATTCTGCAGTACTTCCACGTGTGCCCCTCTCAACTTTCTCCTAATTTCTAGGGTGTCTTAGCGGGTCTTCTGGTTATTGTCAAAGATCTAGACCTAGGGGTCCCTACCCTTCCTTTGTTCCTAGAGTTCTTCAATGTTAAACCGACCTCCGAAGGCTTCTTGTATGCCTCCAAACGCGCCAATGTTAGGCAGCTTATTTATAACATTCCGACCTCCCACAAACACTGGAAGGAACATTTCTTTTTTGTCGGGGGCACCAATTGGGAATACGATCCTGCTGACAGGTCGGATACTCTTGGTATTCCCAAGGCTTGGACTCCTCCGGAGAACTTGGGTGAGTCCTTCAATTGGGTTAGTTGCGTTTCTCGTTTCGAGGGACATGAGCTCCTAACTCTGCTCTGCCTTTGTGTTTTTTTAGGTACTCGTCTCAAGCTCAGTACTGAGGAACAAGAGGCAAGGGAGATATTGGCAAAGTGCACCCCAAGAAGGTATTCCGAGCTCATTCTGCCTTGGTTTTGGTGGACAGAGGGTTCAGCCTCCCTGAGGTAGAGATTGAGGCTCCGCTTCCAATTTCTGTGGTCAGACCTGAGGGAACTGCTGGTAACCCCCCCTTTCTAAGGGTTCCTTTATCTTACTTTCTATTTCTCTTTATCTAACTGTTCTAACTCAGATCTTCCAGGATCTTCCACTATGAAGCTTAACCC
The DNA here is from genome assembly GCA_951799425.1 of Ilex aquifolium. Taxonomy (NCBI): domain Eukaryota; kingdom Viridiplantae; phylum Streptophyta; class Magnoliopsida; order Aquifoliales; family Aquifoliaceae; genus Ilex; species Ilex aquifolium. The sequence goes on along the minus strand of OX637410.1, from coordinate 10,764,368 downwards.
TGAGGAGATCCAGGCCAAGGTGAATAAATTGTCAAAGAGTGGCAGGGGCAGCAAGCGAAAGGTCCAGGTTGGTTCTGGGAGTAGCTCTGCTCCTCAGGCCAAAGTTCAAAAAGTGGGGGAACCAACTTCTTCTTCCGCTGTCGAAGATCTGGCTCCTCCTCCTAGCTCTTCTGAGATTGTGAAGACCCCCCCTTCTCCAAAAACCCAGCCTATCTTGGCGGGAGGACAGACCTCTCCTTCCTCGTCAGAGATTGAGAAGGCTTTGGATGTGATCCCGCGTATCCGACCAGGTAGTTTCAAATACAGCTCTTCAGGGAAGGTTATTAAGACACCACCGGTGGGTTCTGAGGGCAAGAAGGGGACGCTACCCGACGTGAAGGAAGATGAGGATTCCTTTTTTGAAAACATGGAGCTCGCCGCAGGGGCTGTTTCCTCTATTCTCCCCGAGTCTGACATCAAGAGGGCTGCCACTATGGAGCTTGAAGAGTCCATCGCCTCAGCTCTTCAGGGAGCAGCCTCTGTAAGTCTTGATATTCTCAGTCACCCGCTTTTCCTTACGCCATAGCTGTTTGCCGCTTGCTTTATTTACCTTTGTCTTTTTAGATGGCTATCCACGTAAGGGCCTGTTGAGGAAAGTTCGGTCTTCCGAGTCTTCTGTTAAAGCTCTGAAGGCGTATGAGCTCAAGGTTGCGGAGCAGGCTTTTGAGAATGAGGATCTCAGAAACCGAGTAAAGGACCTAACCGAACAGTTGGAGAAGCAATCCTCTGATCTCAAGGGCTTTCAAGCGGCCAAGCTCAAGACTGAGGAGGGAGAGAAGAAGGATCGCGACGAGCTAAGGATTGTGGGGGATGAGCTGAAGCACAAAACTGAGCTCTGGGCTAAGGCTAACCAGGATGCTTTCGACGCCCGCAACTCTCTTGAATTCACAAAGAGAGAATATGACACCATTTGCGAGGCCAATGGGATTCTCCACCAGGAGCTCAAGGAGAAGAGTGATTTAATAGCTGAGCTGACTGATGAAGCTACCACCCAATGGGCCTCTGGATGGATTGCTTTTCAGCGTAAGGCTTGCAAGAATTTTCCTGACCTAGATTTCAATTTTCCTATCCCAACAGAAGGGGAATTGGAAGAAACTGACTCTGATGGTGAGGAAGATACCTCAGCTCTTCCTCCTGAAGCCCCGCTCCAGGATGTACCTGCTCCTCCCATAATTGTTCGTGTTGCGTCCTTCTCTGCTGACCTGGTGACCGAAGCTCTTGAACAAGGATAATTACCAGATAGGGTAGAGGCTCCTGGGGTCAGCGTTCCTGAAAATTCAACTCCTCCAGCTTCGGGATCCTTGCCCCCTGAGCTCCTGGGCTCTGCCTCTCCTGTTGAGGCTGCATCCGCCGAGCTGCAGGGTCTTCTGTCCACTCCTCCTCCAGAAACTTAGGATTTTTTTTTTTTTTTTGTAATCTCTTTTCCTTGTAAAAGATATATCATATGTAACTTTGCCTTGGGCTAGGATTTTGTGCTATTTTGCGATCTTCATCTGTTTTTCCTTTGCTGGCTTAGCACATATATACCTTTGAATTTCGATTTCGAACCGCACACTTACTTGTTTTGCTTTATATACTCCCCTTTACTTGTTTTGCCTTATATACTCCCCTTCCTTGCTTTGCCTTATATACTCCCCTTCCCCCTTTGCTTTGAGGGGTGCTGTGCACTTCTTGAAGCAAAATTACTAGATTTGAAGAGTATAGAAGACTTGGTGTTATGCTCAGATGGCTTCTCTTGAGCTGTTGAGCTCGGTAATTGGTATCTTAGGGATCCCTTCCCTTTTCTCCTTCATTCTGAGCCACATAGCTTGTTATCGTGAACTGGCGAGTTCCTTCTGAGCTACATGGCTCGAGTTCGTGAACTTAGGAATTCTTACTGAGCTATATAGCTCTTTTTGTGAGCTCAAAAACTCTTTCTGAGCTTCATGGCTCTTTTAATAGACCCTTTCTGAAATAAATAAAAAATTTCATTGCTTTATTCTTCTGAACTTTCTTGTGAGTTCTCTTATCCTTCCCTTATCCCCCCTTGTTTTGAGAAGTGCTTCAGCCCTTCTTCAAGCAGAATTATGGACTTCATGAGCTGCTAAGTTCTTTTGATGAACTGGGGAACCCATCAGGAACTTTACCGTTTTGATGTGAGCAAAAATCTTGGAGCTGCAGGTCTGAGAGATCGTGCTGAGGTGCAGTGTTGCCAACCGGGCTGAGCTCCAATATGAAGAATACTCTGATGGGGTCAGACCTCTCTTCGGTCGCTTTGAGTGCAATAGGAGGGTTAATCTTGCGCTGATTCCTTTTCCCTCCTTTTTCCCAACCGTTTTCCATAACCGTAACCACCTTTATTAATTAAGAAACCAAAAAGGCAGCCGACTCCCTTTCGTGTGGCCCTTGGTTTCCTAAATACTTACTGATTCCTTTAAGTCTCCTATCTTCTGCTAAGTTTCTTTTCCTCTCTTTGCAGAAAATTTTCTTGAGTCTCTTCTTGGCTCCTTGTGACCATTCTCTGTCTTTACCCTAACCTTCAATGGCTGCCTCTGCTTCTTCCCTTTTCCAGGATCGTACTTCCTTCGGAATTGAATGGAAGTGGCAACGTCGATACTTAACTCCTTCGACCATGGAACTTTCTGATTTGGTTGCCATTAAGAGGCGATTTTTTCCTGATCTTGACCTTTCTCTTAGGGTTCCTACTCCTGATGAGCCCTGCAGCTACCTTCCTCGAGGGGAAGTTTGCTTTTTTGAAGGCGCCATGGATATGGGACTTCGCCTTCCCGTTCATCCAGCCATAGGGCGAGTTCTGGCCTACTATGGCCTATGCCCTTCTCCCCTTTCCCCACGAGGATGGGCCGCCATGGTAAGCTTCTTCCTGTTCTGCCACCTACATGGTCTCGGCAGGTTCCCTTTTGTCTCTGAGTTTCTATACTTATTCGAGATCGAAGAAGACGACGTCCCCTGCTTCAGCTTCTTCCGTTGGAGGAATTTTAAATTACGGCCTTTGGTTCTCGGCTTTCCTCCCAATCCTGAAGGATGGTCTAGTCGCTTCTTTTTTGCTTCTGGGGAGTCCTGGCGGTCTCCTGAGGATCGTTGTCGTGAGGCTAGGATTCCTCGGTCCTGGAAGAGCTTCTCTCGCATTAGTAAGCTCTAGCTGAGCTCTCTTGTCTATACGTTTTTCTTAAAGACATATTCTTATTGTACTCTTGTTGCTCAGGTCCCCCTGATATGGATGTGCCAGAGATGATGAACATTGATAAGTTGCTGCTCGTCGAGCCTAGGTTTTATTCTGAGTTGATGACGAGTGCAAACCTTTATCTGCTTGGGCCTGAGGCCACTGAATATGAATTTTCCTCCCTTCCCTATTCTTCCTGGACCTCTTTCTCTGGTTCTGATGAAGAGGGAGATTCTGATGAGGATGGGGACTCTGGTGCGAGTTCTAAGAGACGTAAGAGGGATGACTCCTTTTCTCCTGAATCTCTGTCCACTATTTTCCTCACTCCAGCAGGTCAGAAACTTCTTGATTCACTCCATAAGGCTGAGCAAGAGAGAGACGAGTTGAAGGAAGAGAATGCTCATCTGAAGGAGGAAGTGGCTGAGCTGAAGTCCCAGCTTAAGAAGGACTAAGAGCTCTTCCCCCTTGTACTTCCTTCTTTTCTTGAGCGATGCCAAACTATGACTTTTCTTATATTTTTCTGAACATTTGTACTGTTGGATACTCTGAATACCAGATCTTTTATTTTTGAATATGCAATTCTTTATGAGCTGAGGGGCTCATTCCGAACTCTGTAAGGTTATTTTAGCACGCTCTTCGTGTTCAGAACACGAACGTGGATGAAAAACAGAAGATCATGTTTGCACTGCCCTTAGTTCCTGACTGATTCCACTGGTCGAACCATGAACATTGATGGTAAACAGAAGATCATGTTTGCACTGACCTCAATTCCCTACTGATTTCGTAGCTGATCCCTGCTGTATCAAACATATTGGGGTCTTCGAGTACGTAGGCAGTGCACAAGGACTACTAGTCGTGTCTCGAAGAAGAGACCAGCTTTGAATTCTATGAGCTTAGAGGCTTGTTGCTTGTGTACGGGCTGAAGAGCTCGTCTTGTTCTTTATAAGCTGAGAAGCTTATCGTTTATTTATGAGCTGAAGAGCTCATCTTGTATTTTATAAGCTTAGAAGATTATCGTTTATTTATGAGCTGAAGAGCTCATCTTGTGTTTTATAAGCTTAGAAGCTTATCGTTTATTTATGAGCTGAAGAGCTCATCTTGTGCTTTATAAGCTTAGAAGCTTATCGTTTATTTATGAGCTGAAGAGCTCATATTGTGCTTTATAAGCTGAGAAACTTATCGTTTATTTATGAGCTGAAGAGCTCATATTGTGCTTTATAAGCTGAGAAGCTTATCGTTTATTTATGAGCTGAAGAGCTCATCTTGTACTTTATAAGCTTAGAAGCTTATCGTTTATTTATGAGCTGAAGAGCTCATCTTGTATTTTATAAGCTTAGAAGCTTATCATTAGCTGTAGAGCTTATTGCACATTCCTTTACTTTGGAAACCATATAAGGGTGAATAAAAGACTCGCTTATTCTTATTAAAACAGCTCTACTACAAGTAACACTTACTGAAAGAACTTCTTAAGGTGTTCGGAATTCCAAGAGTGTGGTAGGACCTTCCCCTCCTCTGTTTGCAACTCATAGTTCCCTGGTCTGATTACCCTTGATACGATATAGGGTCCTTCCCAGTTGGGTCCCAACTTCCCATGCGTGGGATCCTTCCTTGCAAGCAGAAGCCTCCTAAGTACCAAGTCTCTAGCCTTGAAACTTCTGTGCCTTACCTTCCTGTCGTAGTATCTTGCAGTTTTCCTTTGGTAAATTCGGACACGATGCAGAGCTCTTTCTCTCTTTTCATCCAGGAGATCGAGGTTTAATAAGAGAGACTCATCATTGTGTTCGGCATCTGCAAATTCCACCCTTGGTGATTGGAGCCCCACCTCAACAGGGGGCACTGCTTCGGTTCCAAAGGCCAAAGCGAAGGGGGTTTCCTGAGTTGCTGACCTGACGGTGGTCCTGTAGGCCCACAATACCTCAGGGATGTACTCCACCCACTTTCCTTTTAGGTTTTCTAATTTAGTCTTCAAAGCTGTCTTTATGGTTCTGATTGTGACCTCTGCTTGCCCATTGGATTGAGGATGTGCAGGAGCTGAGAAATAGTTCTTTATCCCAAGCTCAACACAAAAGTTCTTAAACTTTGAGTTGTCAAACTGCTTCCCATTGTCAGACACGACTGCTCTGGGAACCCCAAATCTACAAACTATCGACTTCCAAACGAAGTTTTGGACTTTTTGTTCGGTGATTGTTGCCAAAGGTTCGACCTCCGCCCACTTGGTGAAGTAATCCACCCCTATAATAGCAAACTTGCATTGTCCCACACCGGTGGGAAGGGGTCCAAGAATATCCAAACCCCACTGTTGGAAGGGCCATGGGCTTACCACCGAGGTTAGCAGCTCGGGTGGACAGTGAGAAACATTGGCGTGTTCCTGGCAAACCTTGCATTTTTTTACTAAATTGGTGGCATCTTTGAGCATGGTTGGCTAATAATATCATTATCTCAGTACTTTTCCTGCCAAGACCCGAGCTCCTATGTGATTGCCACATATCCCTTCATGTACTTCTCTGAGTATATAGTTGGCATCTTCATCTCCTACGCACTTAAGGAGAGGCGTTGAGAACCCCTGTTTGTACAGATTTCCTTGCAGCAAGGAAAATCTGGCTGACCTGGTCCTCAGCTTGGAAGCCTCCTTGGCATCGCTTGGCAGAGTCCCACTCTGTAGGTACCCAATGATGGGGTCCATCCAGCTTGGCTGAGCTCCGATTGATAGTATGTCTTCTTCTTCGATACTTACTGAAGGCTCTGGAAGGTGCTCCACTGGTATTAGCCTATCCAAATCTTCTTGTGAGGCAGTTGCTAACCTCGCCAATGCATCTGCTCGTGCATTCTCTGCTCTAGGTACATGTCTGACCTTAACCTGCACAAATTTCTTTATTAATTCTCGTACCTTTCTGAGGTAAAGAACCATCTTTTCGCCTCTCGCTTCGTAGGACTCCTCTATCTGCTTTACCACCAGTTGAGAGCCACTGCAGATCTCCAGCTGCTCTGCTTCCATAGAATAAGCAAGATTGAGCCCAGCGATGACAGCTTCATATTCTGCTTCGTTATTTGAAGCCTTGAACCCAAATCTAAGGGCATACTCGACATCTATTCCTTCTGGGGAGGTCAAGATCATTCCTGCACCGCTTCCCTGAGCAATGGCAGCTCCATCTACTGAAAGCCTCCATACGGGGAGGTCTGGTATTAAATCTGTGGTCTCCATAGACGCTGCTGCTGTGAACTCTGCAATGAAATCCGCCAAAATTTGCCCTTTGACGGCAGTTCTTGGCTTATATCTGATATCAAACTCACTGAGCTCTATGACCCATTTAACCAACCTCCCCGAGGACTCTGGCTTATGTAGCACTTGCTTCATCGGCTGGTCTGTTGGAACCTCGATAGTATGAGCTTGAAAATAGGGCCTGAGTCTTCTGGCTGTTGTCACCAACGCTAAAACGAGCTTTTCCATCTTTGGATATCTCTCCTCCGCCCCCCTCAGAGCTCTGCTACAGTAGTAGACTGGTTGCTGAGCTCTGTCTCGCTCCCTAACCAGCGCCGCGCTTGTTGAAAAATCTGAAACTGCTAGGTAGAGAGTGAGGACTTCCCCTTCTAATGGGCTCACCAAAACAGGAGGAGAGCTCATATAATTTTTCAGGGCTTTAAATGCTTCTTCGCACTTGGCATCCCAATGGAACGCCTTTTTTAATATCTGAAAGAATGTCTGACATTTATCACTTGATCTAGACACAAAACGGCTCAAGGCAGCTATCCTGCCTGTCAAGCGTTGTACCTCCCTTGTGTTGGATGGTGATTGCATCTCCACCATTGCCCTAACCTTCTCCGGGTTAGCTTCAATTCCTCGGCTGCTAACTATAAAACCCAGAAATTTTCCTGCCGAGACCCCAAATGCTCATTTTGCAGGGTTGAGCTTCATTTTGTACTCTTTCAGGATCTGGAATGACTCGGCTAGGTGCGCGATGTGGAGCTCTGCCTTTAGTGACTTTACCAACATGTCATCGATGTAGACCTCCATGGATGCTCCTATTTGTTTTTGGAACATCCTACTCACCAATCGCTGGTAAGTGGCTCCAGCGTTCTTTAATCCAAAAGGCATGACCTGATAGCAATATGTTCCTTGTTCAGTTACAAAGGAGGTCTTCTCTTGGTGATTGGGATCCATCCTAATCTGGTTGTAACCTGAGAAGGCGTCCATGAAGCTAAGCAGCTCGTGTTCGGCTGTGGCATCCACTATTAGGTCGATCTGAGGTAAGGGAAAACTATCTTTGGGGCATGCTCGGTTGAGATCAGTGAAGTTGATGCACAGTCGCCATTTGCCATTGGTTTTCTTGACGAGAACCACATTCGCCAACCAGGTAGGGTAGTCAACTTCCCTGATGGCCTTGGCATGGAGGAGTTTGCTGACCTCCTAATTAATTGCCCTTTGCCTTTCGGAGGCAAAGTTCCTCCTCTTCTGTTTGACGGGCTTGCAAGTTGGGTTCACGCTTAGCTTATGGGTAATAACCGAAGGGTCAATTCCTTCCATGTCTTCCTGCTTCCAAGCAAACACTCCTATATTCTCCTTTAGGAACTGGATGAGGAGACCTTTGAGCTCAGCGTTCAGTCTGGAACCCACATAAACGAGGTGTTCTGGCTTCCCATCGAGCTGAATTGGTTCCAGCTCTTCTGAGGGCATTGGTCTTGTCTCCATTTCATCTCTCATGTCGAGTTCATCTAATTGGATGTTCTCAACCTCCTTCCTTTTTACAGAAGCCATGTAGCATTCTCTTGCTACACGCTGGTCTCCTCGGACTGCTCCAATTCCATTTTCTGTGGGGAATTTGACGACCAAGTGATATGCAGATGGGATTGCCTTCATGGAATTAAGGGATGGCCTTCCAAGCAAGATGTTGTATGCAGAGGGTGCATCGACCACTAGGAATTTTACGGTAGTGGTGGCTTGGCAAGGTGGGTCCCCTAGGGTGAGCACGAGTTGGATCGAGCCCAGGGGGAGCACCCTTTCCCCGGAGAATCCCAGCAAGTGAGTATTTACAGGTTCAAGTCTCTCCCTTCCTATGTCCATCTTGTCGAATGCAGGTGCAAAAATGATATCCGCTGAGCTCCCGTTATCTCGATTAGGACCCGATGAACGGTTCTATTAGCCACCACAGCTCGCACCACCAATGGATCATCATGAGGGTACTGGCATCCCTCCAAATCAGCATCTGAAAAAGTGATAGCTGTATCTAGGCGTGGTGCTTTGGATACAGCGTGCACTTCGAGAGCTTCTTCGGCTCTGATCCGTCGGAGGTGTGCTTTCCTGGCTGAGCTAGATTCTCCGCCTCCCGCGAACCCTCCAGATATTATTCTGATCTCACCTAGAGGCTGCTGATGTGGTGCAGGTGCCTGCTGTTGAGGTGGTGGAGGTGGAAGAGCTCGATTCTGGTTGTCATGGGCTACGAAGCGACGCAACTGACCTCGCTGGATCAAGAACTCGATTTCCTTTTTCAGTTGAACGCAGTCATCAGTGTGGTGACCATGATCTCTGTGGTAATCGCAGTACTTTGTGGGGTCTCTCTTGGCTGGATCTGCCTTCATCCGAGGTGGTCATCTTAAGAAATTCTCGTTTTGGACCTCATATAGAACTTGTGACACAGCGGCAGTGAGTGGGGTGAATCGCTGAGGTCCGTATCTGGGCTGCAGCTCAGGCTGCATGGGGCCCAGGCGATCTCTAACATTTCCTCTTCTCTTTGGCGAACGGTCCCTATCCCTTCTTGGAGACCTCTCTCGCCCTTTCTCCTTCCTGGGACTCCTGTCCCTTCTATTTTCTTCTTTTTCCTTCTCCTTTCGTGAGGATGTACCCCCTACTTTGGAAAGGAGTGCCTCTTCACCATTTATATACTTCTCTGCCTTGGCTAACACCTCAGCCATGCTTGCCTGAGGGTTCTTCGATATGGAGAACATTAGATCCTTTGATTGCACTCCCAACCCTGCAATAAAGGCGGTTATGGTGAATTTTTCGTCTGGGACGTCTACTTTTAGTGTCTCCGAGTTGAACTTTTGGACATAAGACATCAGGTTTTCTTGGGGCCCCTGTTTCACATTCAGCAGGTGGTAGCTCGGCTTTCTGTATATCCTGGCTCCTATAAAGTGAGATACGAAAGCTATGGAGAGCTCTTTAAAGGATGAGATCGAGGCTGGGGGGAGCCTGTGAAACCAGGCTAGGGCAGAGCCTTTCAATGTGATGGCAAAAGCTCTGCAACGTACAGGATCCTGGTATCCATGTAGCTCCATCTGGTTTTTATAAGTGTTGAGATGATCTACGGGATCTTTCGTTCCGTCAAAGACCTCTATTTGTGGCATCCTGAACTTTGGTGGGAGAGGAAAATGTAGCACCCCGGTGGTGAATGGGGACTCGGTTTGTTGTACTAGGACATCCATTGTAACCGGAGCCTTGCTCTTTACAGCCTCCTTCATGTGGCTGAGCTCTTGCTGGATGTCTTTGAAGCGTTGCTCCCAATGTTGTTCTCTCCTGTCTTGCGGGTAAGGGAGAAAATCGTCCCTCTCACCCCCATCGTTCTGACTTTGCACTTCCTCGTTGTGGACATTCCTAGGGGGTAGGTAAGGAACATGCCCCCTGGTCTGGCTGCTTTCTCCTCCTTCGTTGACCTCTCTAAGGGGGTCCCAGTGTTGCTGTTCCTTATGAGGGGGATTATTCTGGCCTTCTTGGGCCGGTCGTGCCTCCTGTGGGCGTTGTATGAGCTTTGATAGTTCTGCATTTTCCCGTAGCAAGCGTTGGTTGACGAGGCGAAGGGCCTTCATCTCGTTGTTAATGGGTGAATTAATTTCTTGGATGTTTTCGGGTTGTCTGCCGTTGGTGGCTTCCTGCTGATCTTGCATTCGTGGTAGGTTTGTTTGACTTCTGCTCATATTTCGAGCTGTTACTATCAGTCACTGAGAGATCAGCTTTTTTGTAAATAGGAACAGTCGTTCCCACAGACGGCGCCAAACTGATGGCGTGAATCTACACGAATGAGCTATGGAACAGGATTATTTGGTATGCTCGGTCTGGGTGGAGCTAAATACGGTGTCTGAGCTAAGACGGCTCGTGCTTGATAATGCAATATGATGCTTAGGGGATTCGGGAAAGGGGGTAATAACAAGACAAGACTATAGTGGTTCACCGGCCTGAGCTCGGCTAGTCCACTCTGTAATGGAGTCTCTGGCTCCTCTCTTTCTTATTGATCAAGTTGAACGTATTGCAGCAGTGAAAAGATGAGGGTTTTTGGATCCCAGCGCTTTGTGGCTATCCCTCCCCTTTTATAGCCTCATGCTTACCTCTAATTCGAAATCACCTCCTTTATTGAAGGGATCGTGCCCTATCTTCATCTGTAAACTCGGAGTTACCTAAACTTCCTATGGTTGGCTTCAAACGGCGAGATCTTTGCCTTTTATCATGGGATCCTCTCCTTGGCTTTAGGAGAGGATCCTGGTTGGTTATGGGTTTCATGCCTTGGATCAGCTTAATTCCCCTTATGAAGGTATCTGTTGTCATCTCGCTGCCCTCTTGTCATTTCTCAACTCGTGTCTTCAGCTGGGAGCCCTAGTACCCGGCTGGATGAGCTCAGACCATGGCTGGATGAGCTCTGCTTATTTTACCTGAGCTCCTGAGCTGAGCTCACTTTCTAAGCTCGTGTCTAGGGTTTATTTTAGGTATCATCAGAAACCATATGAGGATGAATAAAAGACTCGTTTATTTTCGTCGAAAATAGTTCTATTACAAGGAAAACTTACTGAAAGAACTTCTTAAGGTGCTCGGCATTCCAAGAGTGAGGTAGGATCTTTCCTTCCTCCGTTCGCAGCTCGTAGTTTCCAGGTCTGATCACCCTTGATATGATATAGGGTCCTTCCCAATTAGGTCCCAGCTTCCCATGAGTGGGGTTCTTTCTCGCGAGTAGGATTTTCTTGAGCACTAACTCCCCAGCTTTAAAGCTTTTGTGCCTAACCTTTCTGTTATAATACCTTGCCGTTTTCCTTTGGTAACTTTGGACGCGATGCAGAACTCTGTCTCTTTTTTCATCCAAGAGATCAAGGTTCAGCAGGAGAGATTCATCATTGTGTTTAGTGTCTGCAAACTCCACCCTAGGTGATTGGAGCCCCACCTCGACAGGTGCCACTGCCTCGGTTTTAAAAGCCAAAGCAAACGGAGTTTCCTGAGTTGCAGACCTGGCGGTGGTCCTGTAGGCCCACAATACTTCAGGGATGTACTCCACCCACTTGCCTTTTAGGTTTTCTAGTTTGGTCTTTAGAGCTGCCTTTATGGTTCTGATGGTGACCTCTGCTTGTCCATTGGATTGCGGATGTGCCGGAGCTGAGAAGTAGTTCTTTATCCCGAGCTCAACACAAAACCTTTTAAACTTTGGGTTGTCAAACTGCTTCCCGTTGTCAGATACGACTGCTCTGGGTACCCCAAACCTGCAAACTATAGATTTCCAAACGATAGGTTGCCAAAGGTTCGACCTCCGCCCACTTGGTGAAGTAATCCACCCCTATGACAGCAAACTTGCATTGTCCCACACCGGTGGGAAGGGGTTCAAGTATGTCCAAACCCCACTGTTGGAAAGGCCATGGGCTTATCACCGAGGTCAATAGCTCGGGTGGACAATGGGAAATGTTGGCATGTTCCTGGCAAGTCTTGCATTTCTTGACCAATTCGGTGACATCTTTGAGCATAGTGGGCCAATAATACCATTGCCTCAGTATTTTTCCTGCCAAGGCCCGAGCTCAGATGTGATTGCCACATATTCCCTCATGTACTTCTCTGAGTATATAGTTGGCGTCTTCATCTCCCACGCATTTAAGGAGAGGTGCTGAAAATCCTCGTTTGTACAGATTTCCTTGCAGCAAAGAAAATATGGCTGACCTGGTTATCTGCTTGGAGGCCTCTTTAGCATCGTTTAGCAATGTTCCGTTCTGCAGGTATTCTATGATGGAGTCCATTCAGCTCGGCTGAGCTATGATTGGTAGCATTTTTTCTTCTTCAATGCTTACTGAAGGCTCTAGAAGGTGCTCCACTGGTATTAGCCTATCCAAGTCCTCTTGTGAGGCAGTTGCTAACCTTGCCAACGCATCTGCTCGTGAATTCTCTGTCATGGGAATGTGTCTGACCTTAACCTGCACAAACTTCTTAATTAACTCTCGTACCTTTCTGAGGTAAAGGACCATTTTTTCGCCCCTTGCTTCGTAGGATTCCTCCATCTGTTTTACCACTAGTTGAGAGTCACTGCAGATCTACAGCTGTTCTGCTTCCATATAATGAGCAAGATTGAGCCCAGTGATGACAGCTTCGTACTCAGCTTCGTTATTTGAAGCCTTAAACCCAAACCTAAGGGCATATTCGACATCTATTCCATCTGGAGAGGTCAGGATTATACCTGCACCACTCCCTTGAGCATTGGCAGCTCCATCCACTAAAAGCCTCCATATGGGGAGGTCGGGTACTAACTCCGTGATATCCATAGGTGCTGCTGTTGTGAATTCGACGATGAAATCCGCCAAAATTTGCCCTTTAATGGCAGTCCTTGGCTTATATCTGATATCAAACTCACTGAGCTATATGACCCATTTAACCAACCTTCCAGAAGATTCCGGCTTATGTAGCACTTGCTTCATTGGCTGGTCTGTTGGAACCTCGATAGTATGAGCTTGGAAATAGGGCCTAAGTCTCCTAGCTGTTGTAACCAAAGCTAAAATGAGTTTCTCCATCTTTGGATATCTCTCCTCCGCCCCCCTCAGAGCTCTGCTGTAGTAGTAGACTGGTTGCTGAGCTCTGTCTCGCTCCCTAACCAGCGCTGCGCTTGTTGAAAAATCGGAAACTGCCAGGTAGAGAGTAAGGACTTCCCCTTCTAAAGAGCTCACCAAAACAGGGGGGGGGGAGCTCATATAATTTTTCAGGGCTTTGAATGCTTCTTCGCACTTGGTATCCCACTGGAATGCCTTCTTCAAGACTTGAAAGAATGGTTGACACTTATCGCTTGACTTGAACACAAAACGGCTCAAGACAGCTATTCTACCTGTCAGGCGTTGTACCTCCCTTGTGTTGAATGGTGACTGCATATTTAACACCGCCCTAACCTTCTCTGGGTTAGCTTCAATTCCTCAGTTGCTAACTATAAAACCCAGAAACTTTCCTGCCGCGACCCCGAATGCACACTTCGCAGGGTTGAGCTTCATCTTGTACTCCCTTAGGATCTGGAATGATTCAGCTAGGTGCTCGATGTGGAGTTCTGCCTTCAGTGACTTTACTAGCATGTCATCGATGTAGACTTCCATGGATGCACCTATCTGTTTTTGGAACATCCTATTCACCAACCGCTGGTAAATGGCTCCAGCGTTTTTCAATCCAAAAGGCATGACCTGATAACAATATATTCCCTATTCAGTCACAAATGAGGTCTTCTCTTGGTCATTGGGATCCATCCTGATCTGGTTGTAACCCGAGAAGGCGTCCATGAAGCTAAGGAGCTCGTGTCCGGCTGTGGCGTCCACTATTAAGTCGATCTGAGGTAAGGGAAAGCTGTCCTTGGGGCATGCTCGGTTGAGATCAGTGAAATCGATGCACAGTCGCCACTTACCATTGGTTTTTTTGACAAGAACCACATTCGCCAACCAGGTAGGGTAGTCAACTTCCCTGACGACCTTAGCGTGGAGGAGTTTGCCGACCTCTTCGTTGATTACTTTTTGGCGTTCCGGGGTGAAGCTTCTTCGCTTCTGTTTGATAGGTTTGCAGGTAAGATTCACGCTGAGCTTGTGCGCGATGATCGAGGGGTCAATACCTTCCATGTCTTATTGCTTCTAGGCAAACACTCCTATATTTTTCTTCAAGAACTGGATGAGAAGGCTTTTGACCTCTCTGCTCAGCTTGGACCCTATATAAACGAGGTGTTCTGGCTCCTTGTCGAGCTGAATTGGTTCCAGCTCTTCAGAGGGCATTGGTCTTGTTTCCAGCTCATCCCTCATGTCGAGTTCATCCAGTTGGATGTTCTCAACCTCTTTCATCTTTACAGACGCCATGTAGCATTCTCTTGCTACACGCTGGTCTCCCCGGATCACTCCGATTCCATTTTCTGTAGGAAATTTAACGACCAAGTGATAGGCGGACGGGATTGCCCTCATAGAATTAAGGGAAGACCTTCCAAGCAGGATATTGTATGCAGAAGGTGCATCAACCACTAGGAATTTTACGGTCGTGGTGGCTTGGAAAGGTGGGTCTCCTAGGGTGAGCACGAGTTGGATTGAGCCCAGAGGGAGCACCCTTTCTCCTGAGAATCCTAGCAAGTGAGTACTTACAGGTTCGAGTCTTTCCCTTCCTATGTCTATATTGTCGAAGGCAGGTGCAAAAATGATGTCTGTCGAGCTCCCGTTATCGATCAGAACTCGATGAACGGTCCTGTTAGCTACCACAGCTCTTACTACCAACGGATCATCATGGGGGTATTGGCATCCCTCCAAATCGAAATTGGAAAAAGTGATAGTTGTGTCTAAGCGTGGTGCTTTGGATACAGTATGCACTTCGAGAGCTTCTTCGGCTCTGATTCGTCGGAGGTGCGCTTTCCTGGCTGAGCTGGACTCTCCGCCTCCCGCAAATCCTCCAGATATTACTCTGATCTCACCTAGAGGCTGCTGATGTGGCGCAGGTGCCTGCTGTTGAGGTGGCAGCGGTGGAAGAGGTCAATTCTGGTTGTCATGGGCCACAAAGCGACGCAACTGTCCTCGTTGAATTAAGAACTCGATCTCCTTCTTTAATTGAATGCAGTCATCAGTATGGTGACCATGATCCCTGTGGTAGTCACAATACTTTGTGGGGTCTCTCTTTGCTGGATCAACCTTCATCCAGGGTGGCCACCTTAGGAATTTCTCGTTTTGGACCTCATACAGAACTTGGGATACAACGGCGGTGAGTGGGGTGAATCGCTGAGGTCCGTATCTAGGCTGTAGCTCAAGCTGCATGGGGCCTAAGCGGTCTCTAACATTTCCTCTTCTCTTCGGGGAGCGATCTCTATCCCTCCTTGGAGACCTTTCTCGCCCCTTTTCTTTCCTGGGACTTCGGTCCCTTTTCTTCTCTTCTTTATCCTTCTCCTTTCGTGAGGATGCACTTCCCACCTTGGAAAGGAGTGCTTCTTCACCGTTTATGTATTTTTCTGCCTTGGCTAACACCTCCGCCATACTCGCCTGAGGGTTCTTCGATATAGAGAACATTAGATCCTTTGACTGCACTCCTAATTCTGCAATGAAAGCAGTAATGGCGAACTTTTCGTCCGGGATATCTACCTTCAGAGATTCCGAGTTGAACCTCTGCACATAAGACCGCAGGTTCTCATCGGGCCTCTACTTAATATTTAATAAATAATAGCTCGGCTTTCTATAAATCCGAGCTCCGATGAAGTGAGACACAAAGGAAATGGAGAGTTCTTTGAAAGAAGAGATCGAAGTTGGGGGGAGCCTATTGAACCATGCTAAGGCTGACCCCTTTAGAGTGATGGCGAAGGCCCTACATCGCACATGATCCTGGTACCCGTGCAACTCCATCTGGTTTTTGTAGGTGTTGAGGTGATCCACAGGGTCTTTTGTCCCATCGAAAACCTCTATTTGAGGCACTCTGAACTTCGGAGGAAGGGGGAAATGTAGTACCCCGGGAGTGAATGGGGATTCAGTTTGTTGCACTAAGGAATCCATTGTTACTGGGGTTTTGACCTTCACTGCCTCCCTCATGTGGCTGAGCTCTTGCTGGATGTCCTTGAAGCGGTGTTCCCAATATTGCTCCATTCTCTCCTGTTGGAAAGGAAGGAAATCATTCCTCTCCAGCCCTTCGTTCTGGCTTTGTGCTTCTTCATTGATCCCCCTCCTAAGTGGTTGACGGGGTGCTTGACTGCTTTCTCCTCCTTCGTTTGCTTCCCTGAGGGGGTCAAGGCACTGTCGATCCCTAGGAGGAAGATTATTCGGGCCTTGCCGGGGTGGTTGCGTCTGCTGAGGGCCTTGTAAGAGCTTCAAGAGCTCCTCATTTTGTTGGAGTAAGTGTTGATTGACTAGGCGAAGGGCGTCTAGTTCATTGCTAGCAGGAGGATCCACCGTAGATGGGTCGTCTTCAGTGGTGGGGACGAAATCATGAAGGTTTTCTGGTTGTCTTCCACTGGTGACCTCTTGGGGATTCTGCATCCTTGGGGGATTCATCTGACTTTTACTCATGTTTCGTGTAGAGACCATCAATCACTGAAAAATCAGTATATTTGTAACAAGAACTATCGTTCCCACAGACGACGCCAAACTGATGGTGTTTATCTACTGAAGGCGAGCTAAGGGTATGGGGTGCATTAAACCAAATGTGATGTCTGAGCTAAGAAACTCGTACAAAAGAAGATATTGATGGATGCTTTGGGAATCGAGGAAAGGGAAATAAACACAATGGCTTTACAGTGGTTCACCGGCCTGAGAGCTCGGCTAGTCCACTCTTTAATGAAGACTCTTGCTCCTATTATCTTATTGATGGTGTTCAGTGCTTTACAATGCAGTATCGAGGGGATTAGGGTTCTTCGTGGCTTTATTGTCTATATCCTTTTGATGGAAGCTTACCCCCCCTCTTATAGCGTCTTGCTTACCTCTAACTCGACCTTACTTCCTATAATGAAGGGATCTTTTCCCCTTTCTCGCTCTAGTCCCGGAGTTACCTAAACTTCATATGAATGGCTTTAACGGACTATATCCCGAGTTCTTCGCCTTCTGCCAAGGGATCCTCCTTAATCTTTGGAGAGGATCTTGGTTGGTTAAGGATTTCATGCCTTGATTCTAGCTTGGCTATTACTTCGGAGGCGTCTGCTGTCACCTTGCTGTCTCCTCACCTCTTCCCCTATTATCTTGCTTGGGGGAGCTCCAACACTAGCTGGACGAGCTCTGCTTGTCTTACCTAACCTCCCGAGCTGGGCTCATTTTCTGAGCTTGTGCTTAGGGTTTATTTTAGGTATCATCAAATATATACATATATTATGTATACATTAAATTTATATAAAAATACAATGATAAATTTGTATATATATATATATTTTTTTTTTAAAATAAAAAATAAAATAATTTAAAATTAAAAAAAATATTTTTTCCGTTTTAACTAGGGATAAAAATTTTCGACTCAACACGATGACACGACTCAAACTCGACACGAATTTTATGACACGAACTTGAAAATGACCTGACATGCGAACAAGAAATATAAAAACCTCCTATTCAGTTTAATCAGTCAAACTCAAAATTGACACAATCAACCAATTTATTTAAAAATAAACACTTTCTTTATTTTCTTATTTGGTAACACGAAATTAATACGAAACTAACATGTTTAACTAGTATTATAGACATAAAATGTTAATTATTTGTAACTATTTATTAAGCACTGACATAATTATTATATAAAATTTTTTTTTTACTTATTATTATTAGCGTTAAATTTTTTATTCAATTAAATAAAAATAGAATATTAGCGTTAAATTTTTTATTCAAAATTTTTGTGGGTCAATACGAATACGAACACGAACACAACAAGAAAATAAACAGGTTAACTCGCAACTCGACACGACACAATTAGTTAAATGAGTTGAGTTAGTTTTGACTAATGTTCGACACAAACCTGTAATGACTCAATACGAATCTAACACGACACGACTCGATTGTCACCCCTAATCTTAACCAGCACAAAAAAAAGAAAAAAAAACAAAAATTTTGTCATTTTTATTTTCCATCCATCCAACCAAACACAAATGAAGGAAAATGTATCATTCCTACTTTTCTTTCTTAAAGAATAGAAAGTGTATCTCTCATCTTTTCCATCTTTCCTCCTTCCATTCCTTCCTACCAAACAAAGTATTATGAAAAGTAGCAGAGATGTGAGACGTGCTTCCTTAGTTTTTAGAAGATATGGACATATAAAACAGTTGGAACAAGCAGTGGCGGATCCACAGTGGGGGCAGCTGCCCCCACTGGAATTTTAAAAAATTTTGGAGACTAAGTATAATTTTAAAAAATTTAGAATTTATTAAAGATTTGCCCCCACTGATTTTTTTTTAAAAGATTTAAGGGTAGTTATGTTATTTTGACAAATATATGAGTCTCACTTGTGAATATCAATGGAAGATGATATCAAAAATTTGTGCATTTAAAGATTAACTAATATGCTACGAAATAGGTTAGCCCTCTCATTTGTTTTATGTTTATACATTGAACTAAATTTGGGGCTTGTAGTCCTCTTCTTTGTTTTATGTTTATATGTTAGAATTGAAAATTAGGGCTTGTAGTCCTCTTTCGTGGTTTATTTTTTAAATGTTGAATTGAAATTAGCGCCTGTAGCTCTCTTTCGTATTTTATTTGTTACATGTTGAATTGAAAATATGAAATTGGGGCTTGTAATAATCTCTTATGTTTTATTTTTTAT
The DNA here is from genome assembly GCA_951799425.1 of Ilex aquifolium. Classification (NCBI taxonomy): domain Eukaryota; kingdom Viridiplantae; phylum Streptophyta; class Magnoliopsida; order Aquifoliales; family Aquifoliaceae; genus Ilex; species Ilex aquifolium. The sequence goes on along the minus strand of OX637410.1, from coordinate 10,745,718 downwards.
GTATTGAATTGAAACTAGAATTTGTAGTCCTGTATTTATTTTTCTATGTTGAAATAAAATTGGGGCTTGTCCTCTTCTATGATTTATTTTTTTATATATTTAATTGATATTTGAGTTTGTAGTCCTCTCTAGTGTTTTATTTTTATATGTTGAATTGGAATTAGGACTTGTAGTCATCTCATTTGTTTTATTTTTATTTGTAGAATTATAATTGAGACTTGTAGTCCTCGATTATAATTAGACTAAATTATTTTGATTTGGTAGTTTGAATAGTTTTATTGTGATAAGTTAAGTACTTCATATACCTAAGTTTAGTTTATTAGAATAATTATAGTTTAAGTTAGTTTCGATTGTTTGTTAAAATTTAATGATGAATATTAAGTTTGTGATTGAACATATTAATTTTTGAATTAGTTATGAAATTTTTTCATAAAATTTAATATATGATTGAGCCCAATTTTGCGGTTCAAAATTTTTTTGTTAGGTCTGATAGATACATCTATAATGAGTTTTTTTTGTTGGCTCTTTTTGTATATCGCTCATGTATATGAATTGTGTCTTTAATTGGTATTTTATTAATAAAATTATACTTTTGTGAATATTTTAAATTTTAATATTAATATATTTTAGGTTGCCCCCACTGGAGAAGATGTCTGACTCCGCCCCTGGGAACAAGCATTTACCCAACTTTGTTGGTAAGGTGTATGTAATTATCAATCTGCCCATTTTGCCCTCAGTGTCAAAGAAGTATCAATTTTATGTATCGACACGAATACGCTAATAATTCAAAAGAATACGATTAGATAGCATGAATAATAAAAGAGAAGGGTTATTATGACACATAAATAATTAGTTTAATTGATATAGTTTGGGAAAAAAAAGTGAATTTTCTTATTTTTTATTTTTGATCTAATATTGAATAAATTATTTTGTTAACATAATGTGAATACTAATTGAGCACGTGTTGGTGTAAGAGTTATGATGTTCAAAGAATAATGTTTTTTAAACTTAAAAATTTGTTTTAATTTGCTGATATAATGATGTGGTTTCATAGAAATTAATAGATCAATATTAAGTTCCAATATTTGATGGGATATACAATCAATCCAAAAATCATAGTAAATTAAGTTAACAAATTATGTCAATAAATTAGCTCCAATAATATTGTTAATGCACAAAAGGTCTATGGAGACATGTGCTGATATTTGCGACTTAGTAACAAGTTGTAACAATAATGAATAGTATGGCTGCCGGTTCACCTTGATTTTAATATCCCTAGTTCGAATCTTAATCTTAATTTATCCGATCGCTTAGCTGAGTCTAAATTTATCCTCAATCAAATAAAAATAATAATAATAATGTAGTCTAAAATAAGTGTTCATTGTCTTTTTTGATAAATTTTTTACTGTATTTATCATATTATTCTATTTTTATAGACAATTATTTATATAATACTTAATTTAAAGTATTTTCAATAAAAATTTGATATTCAATTTTTTTCTTAAAATAGATCTACTTTTTTGTCTGATTAAAGGTATAAAAATTGACTTCTCTTTTTGGTTTAACAGTCAAGGTTGTTAGGCCAGCTTCCGCACACTTCGGCTAATCCCTTCTTCGACCCGATCAAAGGCAAATTATCCATGCTAGAACTAAGGTATTCATGAAGAATAAATTCTTCATGACTTGATCACAAGAAGTATATTATAATAACTGACTGCTCTTTCGACACTCCATATTATATAAAAATAAAATTGAATGATAATCCAACTTAGGGGTATCCATGGGCCGGGTTAACCATGGGTCTCGTTACGCGGCCCTAAAAAAATAGGCCCGCAACCTGATAGACCTGATAATTGGCCCGCCCGAGTCCAATATCCTTAAAAAAGAGGGCTTGAGTTTGCCCCCAAGCCCATTACTCCACCCAAAACCCGGCCCAAGAGCCCGCCCGTCAAGCCAGTCCACCTGCCATTTAAAAAAAAGTTATACTTTTAGACCAATAAATTTGAAACTTTAAAATAAATCTCATAATGTTGAAATTTGAAGTTTTAAAAATTTAAATACTATAAATAATATATTATTTTATTTTTCATGTATTAAGCATACAAGTTTTAAAAGATAGAGTAATGCAAATAATAAATAAGTGAGTAAGTGTCAACCTAGTTGAGATCTATGAAGCACGGATACGGATACGGCGATACGGGATACGGCGATACGGATACGACGATACGGCAAAACTTAAAAAAATAGGATACGGATACGGCCAAGATACGGCTATAATAAAATATTTTTATTATTTTTATTATTTTCAACCAACTTAATACTTATATATTTTGGTAGTTCTTTAACATATAATAAGAAAAATTAGTAATTCTTTTTAGTTTCAAGAAAATATATATCGTATCGCTGTGGTATATTCACAAAGTGAAGTGACAAATTAAAGGAATCAACGCTAATATTTACCTAGTATTTAGAAGTAATTTTGCTAAAATTATAATGTAATAACTTTATTTTATACTCTTTTGACATGTAATTTTAGATAATACTTAAAAAACACTCATGTACCTTTGAAGTAATATGAATTTGTTGTTAATGTATTGTATGGTATGTAAATTCGAAAAGAGATGTTAAAAGTTCAACTAAAAAATTATATATATTGGTCGACTACAAAAGTATCCGTGAAGTATCCTAATATTTAATTATTATCGGATACGTAGAAGGTGTATCCGATACGTATCGGACGAGTATCGGACGAGTATCGTATCCGTAAAGTATCCGATACGGATACGTCAACCTCAACGAAGTATCCGTGCTTCATAGGTTGAGATATATTCATTCTATTAGATGCAGTTTATCTCCTAATCAAAAATAAAATTATTCATTATTTTTTTTTTATTCCTTTTGACTCTACTTTTGATTCAGAAATATAATTTATACAAATATTAAGTTACAAAAATATTCATTATTTTTAAATGAAGTTGTATATAAAAAAGCCTGCGAACAAGCCCGCCCAATAGGCTTGAGTAGGGGTGTCAATTTTGGACACGACACGTTAATACGACATGAATCAAACACGAAATTAACGGGTCAGACACAAAATTAAACGGGTCAATGGGTAAAAACGAGTCAACACACTTAAACACGGAAAAAATCATGTCAGGTTCATGTCAAAATTAGGTCAACCTGATTTTGATCTTATTAACTTGTATATTTTAAACGGGTTGACATGATTCGGACATGAACCCGACATAACCCATTGTAGACCCGTTTAACCTGTTTATGATAATATAATTTGTCTATTATATATGACTGATATAGTCTTAACATTATTATTTATTAGTTATTACTTCAACTATGGTAATTGGCCGTATAATTCTTAACATTATTATGACATTATAATAGTATGGTTCTTGCTTTAATTTTTGGGTTGAAACTTGAATGTATTTTAATTAATTTCATTGATGAGGTGTGAAATGTTATTGGTGAAAAAATTATTTGAAATTTTGGATGAATGATTGAATGGTATATTTAATAGTAATAAACAATTGTGGAAACATGTTATGTGTGTTAAACAAGTTAAATATGTCATGTTATGTGCGTTAATCCGAAAACGACTTGTTTATTAAACATGTCAAACAGGTCGGGTTCGGGTAACTTGTTTAATAGACATGTCAGGTTAACATTTACACATCTCGACACGATTATTAAACAGGTCAGGTTCGTGTTTTGAGATTTTTGACACAAACTCGAAATCAACCCGACACGAAAATGATCTAACCCGACATGTTTGACACCCGTAGGCTCGCGGGTTAGGCTGCGGGTAGCCTACCCCTACCCAAAGCCCGGCCCGGTCCGTCCGATAACTCACTTGAGTAACGGCTTGGACCTACACTATCTAGGTCCGACCCAAAAAAACTTCACGTGCCTGACCCGGCTCGGCCCATGGATACCCCTAGTCCAACTTCATCATCATAAATGGCCTTATTTCCCATTCACTTCAGCTGCTTAGAATAAGCATTTGAAAGACGATTTTTCGTAAGTGATTATGAAAATTACAGCTATTGTTTTTAGAGTCCACATTTGAAAGTGGTTTAATTTTTAAGTTTGCATCTCAAAAAATAAATATAGTCCCTTAACAAGATCACAGTAAAGAATCGCTATCATTTGTCAAATATAGATGTCTGATTCCCATTTGACTAATTGAGGGAGCCCGTTACCTTCATCAAGATAAGCTTAAAGTCGGAATACTACTAAGTCATGGAAGGCGTTGGAAGACCTAGTTGTACATGGAACAAAAAAAAAAAAAAACAAATAAGAAACTATTTCGAAACCAAACACATTGGTAGCTTCCTTTTGTGGGTTGGACACCCTCTCTGTTGAACTAAAAAAAAAAAGGTAGCCTATTTCTTTACTTTGTTTCTTTACCATGTTAAAATGAAGGAAGATAAAGTTATTAAACACTGCCATCCTTCCTGGAAGTTCATTAATATTCCAAATTGGAGCTCTAAAGGAGCCTTAAATATTAAACAGTTGTAATTGCTTAGACTCGCAGTGTAGAGGACAGACAGATCCTTGTAAGCCAAAAGTTTTGTCACGCATGAATGATCCGATATATCACTTTACAGTTCCTTTGGCCAGCAATCATGCAAACCAAAAAATAAGTCCAAGTACGATTGATGAACTTTTGGCTTGCTTTCCTGTGCTTCAGTGTAGGACTTACATTGCATCATCGTGTCTAACCTGTGTAATGTTTCAATTTCTTTAATTCATATCTGATTATTTTATAATGTGTATAAATTGTCTCTTTCGGTTTATCCGTATAGACGGATTTGTTTTGACAGACTTATTAAACAGATCTAACTGAAGAAATTCATGGTTTGGCGCATAATGCCCAACATCCACAGAACAAATGTCCAATTGATTACATCGACGAATTATTGCTTGATGCTTGTTTCCATATAACTCAACCCTATTTAGACTAAGTAAGTAATGATAGATCTCTTTGAATTCTATCATATACCTTTATCACTTATTCTTAACTTGGTACAGTGAAAAGATAAATATGAAGTGCCGAAGTTAAATTAAAACATATGATCAACTACTCTCATACCATGAAGAAATATGTGGTTCGACACATGGTGGAACATATATACACGACTAAATATCCGATGAGCTACCTCGATGTATTATTGATTGGCGCTTGTTTATAAAGTACCCAACCCTATTTATAGGGTGAGAAATATATAATATAAAAATAAATATCGTGGATGTTCATTACATATATTTATTTAGACCAAAGTAATAATGATAAATTTCTTTAAATTTTATTGTTTGTCTATCAGTGCTAGTTCAACTTTATAATTATACGAACACATTACACCTAATTCGTACTCGATACGTTATTGTTGATTTCATGTTAGGTGCACAAATTGTACTATAAATTGTTAGCCATAGTTCAACCCTTCCAAAAATAACAAAAAGGGACCAAAATAACCACACCCAAAGGAAAACTGTAATGGGAAAAATAGTGCACAAAGGCAAAAAATTCCTAGCAAGACGAATAACTTCCTTAATTTTAAGTGTAATTAAGTTGACAATGCAAGTTAAGTAACTATTCCAGTTTGGGTGGTCACTTTTTTCTTTCAAGATTATTTACTTATAAATTTAGTCCAGAGGTCAATATCATTACCAAATACAAAGTCCAATTTCTTATGTTCCTATTTTGGACTTTTAGGGAGAGTTGCTACGATGTGGGATGTGGTTCCTTAGTTTTTAGAAGACATGGTCATATAAAACAGCCGAGACCAACATTTACCCAACCCTGGTGGTAAAGTGTACGTAATGATTCAATCTGCCCATCTTGGCCCCAGTGTCAGACGAGTGTCAATTTTATGTATCGACACGAATACGTTAATAATTTAAAAGGACAGGATTAGATAGTATGAATAATAGAAAAGAAGGGTTATTATGACACAAATAATTACTTTAATTGATGTACTTTGGAAAAAATGTGAATTTTCTTATTTTTGTTGTTGATCTAATATTGAATACATTATTTTGCTAACATAATGTGATACATAAGCGATATAATTCGAACTTCAGACAATACAAATGAATTACATCCTTACTCTGATCCTACACATGTTTTTTTTGTAAGATGGATATAATTTTGTTAATCTAAAAAATAGATATACAATAAAGCTCAAAAGATGCAACAAAGCCCACAAAGAAAAATTACAAAAGTAAATCGCGGGGGACGAAAAAGAAACAAAAAGATGTTGTGATCTTTTTTATATTTACCGAAGAGTCTTCTAATAATTGAACTTTGGGAGTAGTTGAAAATCTATGTACATGTACGCTAAATCTGAAAACAAGTGTTGGTTGGACTTTTAGGAGAGAGTAGTTGAGATGTGGGACTTGGTTCCTTAGTTTTTAGAAGACATGATCATATAAACTAGCATTTACTCAACTCTAGTGGTAGGGTGCATGTAATGATCACCTTGCCCATTTGGGTCCCCAGTGTTAGAGGAGTGCCAATTTTAGGACAGGGTCGGTTGAAGCTAATTTGAGGCCTAAAGTGAAAATATTAAATGAAGGTTTTTTTATTTTTAGTATTATTTTTTTAAAAAAAATTAATTAATTTTTAATTTTTTAGGAGAGATGGAGACAAAATAAAAATGTGTTAATATTGTCGAAAAAGAAATTTTAACTTTTGTTTTTGTTTTTTTACCATAGAGGAGGAGAGAGAGTATTTAATTTCAACTTTTGTTTTTATTTTTTTACTGGAGAGAGAGAGAGAGAGAGGGAAAGTGGGTGGGAGTAAATATGAGTTGACTTTTGAGTATTTTTATTATTTCTAAGTTTTTAATGTTATGAATTGGACTATAGACCCAAATTATTGCAACAAAAATTTTGATTGGATTTAATTTTTTGGAATTTTTTTGTAAGACTTAAAATTTAATGGATTTAATTTTTTTTTGTGGGCTAGTGATGTATCTAAAATTATGAGGTCTTCTAAAAATTTAGAACTTAAAACCCATGTTTTCTTTCGATACTGTTGGGCCAGCCCTGTTTTAGGGAGGGGGAGGGGGACTTCTTGCCCTACTGACTTTTGGCTTATTGTATATAAGCCCTTCATATTTATTGTTATAAAATCATCATTATGCTAAATTTATTAAATTCTTTCCTTAACTTTTGAAAAATTTGTGTGGGGGTCCTAGTAATATTTTTCATTTAAGTAAGTTAGTGATCTCTTCGAATTAACTTCTGAACAAGATGGGGATGTCACAATTAGACTCCATAATAAGATTATGCTATGTGATTGCATACATAAAAAAAAAATCGCTAAAAAATTTAGCGCATTATCAATCAATTATAGATGAATTTTGCGATTTGTAACAACAACAATGCGATTTGTAACAACATCATCATATTCCATGTACATATTTTGTTGAGGCTGAATTGATACTTGTTTCTATCTAGTGCTTGACTTTATTAAGTTTTCATTAATAAAGTCTCTGAAAAATTATTTGTGCTGGTTAAAAAAAAATTATTTATATTTTGCCCCCTCTAACCTGAAATTCTTACTCCGCCCCTTGACATTAATACATTAATAATTCAGAAATAACACGATTAGATAGCGAGAATAATTGAAGAGAAGGGTTATTATGACACAAGAATAACTAGTTTAATTGATACTTTGAAAAAAAAAAGTGAATTTTCTTATTTTTAATTTTGATTTAATAGCAAATAAATTTTTTTTATTAATACATGTGATACAAAAACGATATAATCTGAATCCCACACGATACGAATGAATTACTTCCACAGTGGAATGAAAAAGAAAGAAAAAGATGTTGGGATCGTGCTTGATATATACCCAAAAGTCTTGTAATGGTTGAACTTTGGGAGTAGTTGAAAATCTATGTACATGTACGCTAAATTTAAAAAAGAGTGTTGGTTGGATTTTTAGGGAAAGTAGCTAAGATGTGGGACATGCTTCCTTAGTTTTTAGAAGACATGGACATATAAAACAGTCGAGACCAGCAGTTACTGAACTTTGGTGGTAAGGTGTGTGTAATGATCAATCTGCCCATCTTGGTCCCCAGTGTTAGAGGAAAATCAATTTTATTTATCGATACGAATATGTTAATAATTGATGAATAATAGAAGAGAAAAGAAGAGAAGAGAAGGGTTATTATGGATAATGGAAGAGAAGGGTTATTATGACACATGCACAATTAGATTAATTAATATACTTTGAAAAAAAAAATTTCTTATTTTTACTTTTGATCTAATATGGAATAAATTATTTTGTTCACATAATATGACAAATAACACGATATAATCTGAACCAGACACGATACGAATGAATTATATCTTTACTCTTAGCCGACACAATATTTTTTGAAGATATGACGGGCTCGGCCTAGACCAGACCCAATTCAGAGGTCTTGTTTAGAAATACAGACCAGACCCAGAATCGTTGACTATACCCACCTCAAACATTCATACCAAGTCTACCACAGGATGAAGGAAGCTCAGTCCGATCAGCCTCGCCATCTTGAGAGACTTAGTCTATAATTGACACAGGAGAAGATCTCCGTGGGATGCGCATGTTGCCATCTCCATGGAACTGCCTCGCCTGTTACGAGAATGACGTCACTTTATCGAATTACCTCACCTGTTATAAGAGTAGCATCTTAATCTATTAGGATGAGCCTATAAATTGTAATCCTCACCTACACAAAAGGGGCATCTCTCATATCACTCACATCTGAACACTCCACACTCCTTAAACAATAAAAAACTCTGTCCATCGTAACCCTTCATAGTAGAGTAAGTCACCTTAACCGAACCACTTAATTTGTGTTTATCTGTGTTGAGTCTCATTCTTAATTATTACACTAAATACTTGACAAATGTTACATAAACATATTTTTGTGCATCATCAAGACATATAAATTTTGTTAATCCCAAAAAAAAAATATACAATAAAACTCAAAACGCCCACAAACAAAAACCTACACAAGTTAAATTGCGGTCTGTCACTTTGATGATTGTTACCTTAAAACTAGGTTTTCTTCATTTTAATAATGGCTATAGTTCGAATCTTAATCTTAATTTACCCGATAGGTGAGTTTAAATTTACTTGCAATCAAATAAAAAAGTAATAATATAGTTCAAGATAAATGTTCATTGTCTTTTTTGATAAATTTTGTATTATATTAATCTATTTTTATATACAATTATTTGCATAGTACTTTATTTTAAAGTGTTTTCAATAGAAATTTAATATTAAATTTTTTTTCTTAAAAAAAAAAAGAAACTACACCGAAATCAAACACCTAAGTAGCCTTTTTTCAAAGTTGAAAAATTTCTTTTCTTTTACTTGACGCCATTGCCCAAGGATTATTTCAAAGTTGCTGAAAAAAAAAATTATATTTAGAGTTAAGTTCAAAATGAAATTTATCACCTGCGAAGGCAAGACCCACAAATGCAACTCACACAAAACACCAAACATGGAAGATTTTCTCGTATATGTACACTTAGAAACTTTTCAAATATGAAAAATAGTTTTGGTTAGACTTTTATTGAGTAAATATTCAATATAATGATGACACCATGTTATTATCCCAATGTGCTGTTACCATCCAATAAGAAAAAATTTGATGGACAAAGTCTGTTCCATGTATATACATAGGTTAGTTATTACATTATATGAATAGATAGTGAATCAATAATGTGGAAACCCCAAGTGGTTAGCCTAGTGGTTTAAGAGTCACTTGGTAAGTACCTTCACTGGTACCAGTCAAGGGTTCGAAACTTACTAGGTGCAAACGCTCCTTGAGGCCACTGGTCCTAGATTTACCCCTATGCGTGGAGAGCCAGCTTTGCGCGTGGGTCCAGCATTAGTCCAACCCGAAGGGTTGGGATAGCTGGAATTCCAAAAAAAAAAAAATAATGTGGAATTTACTTATCTATTTGTTATCTTATCATTAAAAAATTATATTATATCAGCATGCATAATGATACGATGTAATCATAACAATTAATATTTTCTCGAGCTTTAGGGAAAATAGATGAGTTGTGGGCCTTGTTTTCTTAGGATTTGGAAGCCTTGGTCATATAAAACAGCTGGACCAACATTTTCTCAACTCTAGTGGCAAGTTGGATGTAATTATCAACTTGCCCATCTTGATCCCCAGTCACGTGAGGTGTCAATTTTATGTATTGACATGATTGGGTAGCATGAATAATAAAAGAAGCGGGTTATTGTTAAACAAAAAAAAAAAACTCAATTTACTTGGCAATATAAAAATAAGTGACTTTTTTATTTTTTGTTTTTTGTTTCTTCATCTAATATTATATAATTTTTTTATTAACTCAACATGACATAGATACAACATAATCCGAACATAACACAACACAAATCAATTATATTGTTAAGATAAACCTATATAAGTTACACTGTAGTCGTGTCACTTGAAAATTTTGAGTTAGGCCCTCAAGTTGACTTTTTTATTTTTATTTTTGGATGTGTGTTTTGGGTTTTTTTTTTGCTGCATCTTCGTTCCCAACCCCCTTGAAGCCCTAAGGTTCTTGCTCGCCGCCAATCCATTCCACTCCATCTCACCTTCCATCCAACCCACTTCTCTATTTTTTCAACCTTCTATTCCCACTGATCTTTCTTTTTGTCCTGTTTCGATTGCACTATTTTTTTGCCCTAAACCCCAAATTTCGGTCAAGTTTTCGGCTTCAATCTGTTTTTTTCTCTCCGTTTCTTCTTTCCATCTCTTCCTACCCACCATTTCCCCTTATTTATTTCCCCAACTACTCATGGATGACAACATTAATGCTCCTTGCATTAATGGATCTGAACCAGATTTGGGAGGCAAAGTCACCGCCGACAGTTGCAAAATCAAGGAAGTTGCCTCAAATGGTAAAATTTCTTCACAGCAGGAACCAGTTACAACAACAACCACAACAAAGGGACTTACCAAGCCCAACCTGGTGAAGGGAAAAACCTCCCTTAACGACTCTAGCAGCGGTCCGAGCAGAGGCAAGGGCTGTGGAACTGAAGGTGGTGGACAACCCCATACCTACCGTACACATTAGAACCAAGTTCTGAGTTTAGGAAGGGCTGACAACTCTTCTAACCCAATGAAAGAAATGAAGCTCAGGTATATTGAGCCTATCAAGCGTGAATCCCCCCCCCCCCCCCCCCCCCCCCCCACAGGAAATAGCTACTCAAGGTAGCAGGGATTGGCAAACCTGCTTGGTGGGTTATTTCATCGAGAAGAGACTTCCATTTTCTACTATGAGTTTTTTGGCTCATAAGATGTGGGATAAGCTGGGTTTGTTAGAGGTCTATGCTAATGATAATGGGTTCTTCTTCTTCAAATTCATGGATAAGGAGGCAAGAGTTAGGGTGGTTGAAGCTAGTCCATGGCTTTTCTCTGGGAGACCTTTGATCCTAAAGAAATGGCATCCTAGTTTCATGATGGCCAAGGAGTACCATTATGTTCTTCCCATATGGGTCAAGCTGCATAATGTACCTCTCCAATTTTGGAGTGAGGAATGACTTAGTCATCTGGCTAGTGCTGTGGGTAAACCATTATATGCTGACACCCTTACCTCCACTAAAAAGAGGATTAGTTTTGCTCGTGTATGTGTGGAAGTCCATGCAACTGAGCAACTGGTTAATTCTTTTGATTTGGTTGTGAGCTGTAGCGACTTGAGTGAGTTGCTTGAAATCAAAGTTGAGTATCAATGGAAGCCTAAGCAATGTCTCTATTGTAAGATATTTGGGCATAACACTACCTCTTGTCCTAGACAAACACAATCCAACAGTGAGAAGCAACAAGCAGATTTTATAAACAAAGGGAAAACCATTACTTCCACTGCAATAGTTGACCCGCCTATGATTGTGAGCTAGCCTCGTGTATACTCTTCTATCAAAAATCCAGGGTCTAGTTTTGTGGACCTTATGCATTCAGAGGACCCTCCTCTACGAAAAAATGTGGTAACTTCTTTTTCTGTTATTGATAATGTTCCTGATGTGTGCCCTGCCCCAATTTCCCCAAACAAATTTGGATGTCTGGGTCTTGAAGGAGGCCAACTTGTGGTGGATCTCTCTCCTAAAGTTGTTGAAAAGCAGGAGGGGTCCTATGAGATACCAAAATCCCCTAGAAAGCTAATTGGGAAAGTCAAAAAGAAGAAAGTTAAGAACAAAAAAACAAAGGGTTGAAGTAATGACGTTCCCCTTTGCCCCTCTATCTCTATTGCTCCATGTTAAACATAGCTTGTTGAAACATTAGGTGCATGAATGACCCCATTAAACAACAAGAAATAAGAAAAATCATTGTCAATCAACATCTTGATATGATTAACATTGTGGAAACTAAAGTGAGACCTATAAATAAGGACTATGTTTTGAGGAATATTTTTAGGCAGTGGATTTCAACCTCTAACTATAGTAGTTACCCTTTTGGTAGAATTTGGGTTGGGTGGAACCCAAATGTTTTGAAGGTGAATAAAATTATTGAAACGATGAACTTATTTTATGTAATGTATAGTCCATTGATGGTATTTTTGATTTCTATGTGGCTTTTGTGTATGAGGCCAATGATGACCAAGATAGAAAGAGACTTTTGGGTGACCTCAAGTATTTTGCTCTCACTGTTGCACCTACTCATTGGCTTGTCTTAGGGGACTTCAATATTGTTAGAGGAGTTTATGAACATGTGGGGTGTTTTGGGAGAAGAACGATTTCCATGGAGGATTTTGATGAATGTTTGCAAAGTGCTACTCTTGAAGACCTAAGATATTTTGGACATTTTTTCACTTGTTGCAACAATAGACATGACTTTGGTATTGTTTGGAGGAAACTGGATAGAGCACTTGTCAATGAACACTGGCTCCAAAAATTTCAATTTTCAGAAATTGAATTTTTGCCTCCAGGAATATCTGATCACAATTTTTGGTCCCTAGAAAGTTAGAGGCAAATACCCATTTAAAATTTTCAATTTTTGGGCTGAAAGGGAGAATTTTCTTCGCATTATTGCCCAAGTTTGGAGGGAAGAGGTCCAAGGTACTCTTCAATTCCAAGTGTGCACCAAACTTAAGAAGCTCAAAGTCACTTTAAAGTTATTGGGGAAGGAGTCTGGGGATGTGTCTATGAGAACTAATGTGGCCAGAGAGGAGCTTGTTACTTACCAAAACCAGCTTGTTCTTGACCCCCTCAACACCACACTCAAGAAGCAGGAGGAACTCCATTTCTACAGACAAAAATCTAGAGTCAAGTGGCTACAAGAGGGTGATAATAACACTGCCTATTTTTTCAAGACTCTTACCAATAGAAGAAATAGGAAAAATATCATTTCTCTAAGAAGAGCTGATGAGTCTCTTGCTTGTAATGAATTTGAGGTGAAGAAGGAAGTGATTGATTACTACACTCAACTTCTTGGTGGTTCTTTCTCAACTATGAATTCTTTTGAAAGGAAGACCTTGTTGAGCAAGGTTATTCAAAATAAGATTTCATCTGAGCAAGCCACTTTTCTGTCGAGAGATATCACTCATGATGAAGTTAAATATGTTTTCTTTTCTTTCAATGATAACATAACTCCAGGTCCTGATGGCTTCAATGGATGTTTCTACAAGAAATGTTGGTCTGTCATAGGACAAGATATCACAAGGGCTTTGATGGAATTCTTCTCCCCTGGCAGGCTCCTCAAGGATTTCAACATAACAATTATTACTCTTGTCCCAAAGGTCCCTAATCCCACAACTGGTGGGGACTTTAGACCTATCTCATGCTATAATGTTTTTTATAAGGCTATTGCAAATAGGATCAAGGGTGTCTTGCAGAATATCATCAGTAACAACCAATCAGCCTTTATTCCTGGGAGTAAAATTGGAGACAATATCCTTCTCACACAAGAAATTTTGAGGGACTGCCATAAGAGTAATGTGACTCCCAGATGTGCTGTTAAGGTTGATCTCATGAAGGCTTATGACACTTTGAACTGGGATTGCTTACTTGATATCTTGGAGGCCTTCGAATTCCCCCTATTTTTAGAACTTGGATCAAAGCCTGCATTTCTACTCCCAAGTTCTCTGTTAATCTTAATAGAGAACTGGTTGGATTCTTCCCCAGTTCCAGAGGTATTAGACGGGGAGACCCTCTCTCTCCTGATCTCTTTGTTATGGTCATGGAAGTTCTCACTCTCATCAACCATCACCTCATCTCTACTAGTCGGGGTTTTAAATTCCACTGGAGATACAAAAAGATTAAACTAACACAACTCATTTTTGCAGATGACCTTTTCCTTTTTTGGTTTGGGGATAACAGGTCTACTTGCTTTCTCAAGGAAGGCTTGGACTTGTTTCAGCATATGACTGGTCTTCAAGCTAACTCTAGGAAGAGTAACATATTCTTGTCTTCTGTTAGCGAAGATGTGAAGGTCTCTATAAAGGCTGTTTTTGGGTTTGAGGAAGGTGAATTGCCTATCAAATATTTGGGTCTTCCTCTAATTTCTTCGAGGCTTAAAGCTACCTATTGTTACTTTCTTCTTGAGAAAACAGAAGCCAGGATCAATAACTGGACCAATAGGAGCTTGTCTTATGTAGGAAGACTTCAATTGATCCATTCTGTGTTGTTTAGCTTACAACTGCACTGGGCATCTCATCTGAAACTTCCCCAACAGTTTCTTGATAGGGTTGAACAGCTTTTAAGAAGATTTATATGGAGGAGTACTGAGCTCACCAACTTTGGTGCTAAGGTTGCTTGGAGTGATGTTTGTAAGCCTAAAGCGGAGGGAGGTTTAGGTATTAAGAATCTGAGACAGTTCAATGATGCCTTAATGCTAAAGTATTTATGACAATTTTTTACAGATAAACAGAATATCTGGCGTATGTGGATACATTCTTATCACTTACATGGTAAAAGTCTATGAGAGGCAAAGCCATCACAGTCTAGCTCGTGGAATTGGATCCAAATGCTCAAGACCAGGGACCTCATCAGACCTCACTTGGTGCATATTATAGGAAATGATGCTAATACTTCCTTATGATTCGACAATTGGCACCCTAGAGGGCCTTTATTGGGTGCAAGGAACCAACACATCATCAACACATCAAGACATACGAAGGATGCCGAAGTGTCTCTAATCATAGCTAACAATCAATGGGCTTGCCTTGTGGGTAGGTCTAGGGACTTGGATCATTTCAGTAGCTCTATGCCCAATTGCTCACTAGATTCTACAAAGGAAGACTCTGTCAAATGGACCCTCAAGTCAAATGGCAGGTTCACCACTGAATCTGCTTGGAACATCATTAGGTCCCAAAACCCTATAGTACCTTGGTACAAATTGGTCTGGTATGGACATCTCATACCAAGAATGACTCTCATTCTATGGATAGCTATCAGAAATAGATTAAGCACAAATGATAGGATTTCATCGTATGCACCATAGGTGGGCATCACTTGTTCTTTGTGTCATCAACTCCCAGAATTTCATCATCATTTGTTTTTTGAATGCTCCTATGCTTATGGTATTTGGACTCAGCTGATGCAATAATGTATCCAACAACCTCAAGCTCTCCAATGGAATGACTTCATTGCCTGGACAAGTGTTAATTGGAAAGAAAAATCTTTGAAGGTTGTTCTGCTCAAGCTCTACCTCTCTGTCATTGTTTACAACTTATGGAGGGAGAGAAATAATAGGATCTTTAACAATTTGGTTACATCCAAGCAAAGTTTGCTTTTTAGGATTCAGAGAAAGACTTTCTCTGCTTAAGTTCAAGGCCAATCCTCAGAATCTACTCTTAGTGCATCATTGGAACCTCTCATCTGTTTGTCTTGTTTGAGAGTTTTTGTTCTTTGCCACTACCCAGGGATGGGATAAGGGGGGAAGTAAAGTCATTTGATCTACTTCTACCTTAATGCCTTCTTTTGTTGGCTTTGCCTTTTTGGTGGTGTACTGATCATGGCTTGGCTGTGCAAGCTTTCTTTTGTACTTTTCTACCTTCTTTTGTCTTAAAACAAGTTTACATTTCGGAAAAAAAAAAGTTTGTATGAAATCAGCTGTATAACGTTTGCATACATTTTCACTATTTCCAAATTCTTAGGCGCCGGGGTTTTTTTTATAGCGGACTATTTTCTTTTTCACTTTCGTGAGTTTAAAAACGTTTGATATCTTGCCAATAATATTCAATTATTTTTAAACAACTCATCGTAAAACTTGGAAGTGTAAGCATATATATGCCAATGAAAACCTAAATAATAAAAGTAAAAAAAGTAAAAAGATTATTTATTTAAACAAAGCTTTTTAATCATTTTATTTGGGACATTCTTATTTTGTTTGCATTCTACAATTTGGGGCCGTTCACTGATAACGCTAGTTAATAAACTAATAGAAGGCAAAACTTGTCATGTTATTGAGATAAATTAACATGTATTATTTAATGTAAAACACATCAATTTTTGCAGCCAACCCTAGACATCATTGGACTAAATCAACACAATAATCTTCAATCCTAGCCATCAGGTAATCGAATTCATCATGCATGTAGAGGAGGATCATTCTACAGAACCATCGTTCAAAATATCGGCCGATACCAATATGAGTCGATTGAGTAGTATTTTACTTGGCACCTTCTAAGACGACCATTACACGATGAGAATAAATTCTTTATAGGCAAACCTGTAAATTAAATATTTACAGGCAGTCAATCAAAGTTTGAGAACTACACTAAGTTATTGGGAATCCTCTGTTAGAGTTATCAACATCAGCATGTGACTGAGAGGATGTGTTGAACAAGTCAAGTTTATTTTTGTGTCAAAGATATGCCTCTGTTTAGTTTTTCAATAAATTAGGAATTGTCCGAGTCTTAGGGAGGTCGTTGCAACACGTTTAGAGTGACTGGTTATCTTTCTGTTCCTATTTTTAGTAAGTTTCTGTTAATGGTTTTGCCTATAAAAGGCTTGTATCAGGTGATGTTTTAATATCACCACATCAATAAAAGTATTTTCTTTCCTCTTCTGTGTATCTCTTCTATAAAGTGGATTCAACATTTGGTATCAGAGCAAGGTTGAAGAGGGATTTCAGAGAGTGTTTGAGAGTCAAACACGTGAGGAAAAGAGAGAGTGAAATGGGTGATCTTCAAGTCATTGGCGGAATAAAAAAGCTCAACAACCAAAATTACAATACTTGGTCAACATGCATGATGTCGTACATGCAAGGCCAAGACTTGTGGGAGATTGTGAACGGAAGCGAAATTACTCAACTGGAGGCTGAGGATGCGAATGGTATACTGCGGAAATGGAAGATAAAAAGCGGGCAAATCGATGTTTGCTTTGAAGACAACGATCGAAGAAGATGTGCTAGAGCACATTCGAGATGCCAAAACCCCTCACGAAGCTTGGAATACGTTCGCCAAGCTGTTCTCAAAGAAGAATGACACGAGGCTCCAACTTCTAGAGAGTGAGTTGTTGTCGGTAGCGTAGCGCGACTTGACGATCGCTCAGTACTTTCACAAGGTGAAGACGTTATGTCGGAAAATTTTTGAGTTGGATCTAGAAGCTCTAATCGGTGAAACCAGGATGAAGAGAATAATCATCCATGGTTTGAGACCAGAATTCAGAGGCTTTGTTGCTGCAGTACAGGGATGGCAAAATCAACCATCACTTGTTGAGTTTGAGAATTTGCTTGCTGGTCAAGAAGCCTTGGCTAAACAAATGGGAGGAGTTTCACTCAAGGGTGAAGAGGAAGCGCTTTATGCCCACAAAGGTAGGTGGAATTCCAAGCAGCACACCGTCGGAAGAAATAAAAAGAATGAGGACAAGGCAAAAAGTAATAAAGGTGAAATGAGCGCCCGTGTTGAGGGAGATTCGAAGAATCCTGGCACCAGGAAAAAATTTGAAGGGAAGTGTTATAATTGCGGGAAGAAGGGTCATATGGCAAAAGATTGTTGGTCTAAAAAAGGACTTGTGGAAAGTAATGCTGCTACTTCCAAAAACGAAGATGAGTGGGATGCTCAGGCATTTTCTGTTGCAATAGAAGAATTACCTTTTATAGCAACAACGTCTGAACAAATTGATTATGAGAAGGATTGGATCATTGACTCAGGCTGCTCAAATCATATGACGGGTGATAAAGAAAAGCTGCAGGATTTGTCGGAGTACAAGGGAAGACATATGGTAGTCACAGCGAACAACTCAAAGCTACCGATAGCTCACATTGGTAATACGGTAGTCTCTTCCCAATATAATACTAATGATGTGTCGCTTCAAAATGTCTATCACGTCCCAGGTATGAAGAAAATTCTTCTCTCGGTAGCACAATTAACATATTCAGGCCATTTTGTTCTGTTTGGCCCTCAAGATGTGAAAGTTTATCGTGACATTGAGATTATGGAAGAGCCGGTGATAAAGGGACGAAGACTAGAGTCAGTCTATGTGATGTCTGCAGAAATCGCATATGTAGACAAGACCAGAAAGAACGAGACAGCCGATTTATGGCATATGCGATTAAGTCACGTTAGTTATTCCAAACTAACTGTGATGATGAAAAAGTCAATGCTGAAGGGACTTCCACAACTTGAAGTGAGAAAAAATACAATCTGCGCAGGATGTCAGTACGACAAAGCGCATCAGTTGCCGTATGAAGAGTCAAAATGGAAAGCAAAGGGGCCGTTAGAGCTAATTCACTTTGATGTGTTTGGACCTGTTAAGCAAGCCTCTCTTAGTGGGATGAAATACATGGTGACCTTTATTGATGATTTTTCCAGGTACGTGTGGGTGTACTTTATGAAAGAAAAATCTGAAACTTTCTCAAAGTTTAAAGAATTCAAGGAAATGACGGAAGTGGAGGTTGATAAAAGAATCCGTTGTTTGCGTACTGACAATGGGGGAGAGTATACCTCAGATGAGTTTTTTTACTTCCTCTGAGAATGCCGAGTACGGCATCAGTTCACATGTGCCAACACTCTGCAGCAAAACGGCGTAGCAGAAAGAAAGAATCGACACCTAGAAGAAATCTGTCGAAGTATGCTTAAGGCAAAGAATGTTCCAGGACGGTTTTGGGCAGAAGCAATGAAGACTGCAGCTTTCGTGATCAATAGGCTTCCTCAACAAAGGTTAAGTTTTTCATCACCCTTTGAAAAATTGTGGAACATAAAGCCTACAGTTAGTTATTTTCGAGTTTTCGGATGTGTTTGCTATGTCTTTGTACCTAATCATCTACGCAGCAAGATGGACAAAAAGGCTGTTAGGTGTGTCTTTGTAGGATACGATAGTCAACGAAAAGGATGGAGATGCTGCGATTCTACAACTGGAAAGTGTTACACATCCCGGAATGTGGTGTTTGATGAATCATCTTCATGGTGGTCCTTATAAAAGGAGATATTACCAGATTCAGATGTTTTGAAGGATGAGTTGCAATTTGCTCGAATCCAACTAAGCTTAGGTGAAGGTGAAAATGCAGCCGATGGTGATATCGGAGATGACGAAACTCAAAGTCCTTGGCAAACTGGTGTGCATGGACAACCATGCGAAGAAGGTGAGCCTAGTGAAATAGAAGCACCAATTCCACTCAGAAGATCAGCAAGAACCAAGAAGCCAAATCCCAAATATGCCAATGTTGCCATAGTAGAAGATGCAAACGCAAAAGAACCAGAGACATTGGCAAAAACATTTCAGAATCCAGATTGGAATAAAGCTATGGAAGAGGAAATTGCAGCATTAAAACGAAATCAGACTTGGGAGCTCGTGCCAAAGCCAAGAGATGTAGAGCCTATTTCCTACAAATGGGTTTATAAGATAAAACGTCGCATGGATGGATCAATTGAAAGGCACAAGGCTCGTTTGGTATCTCGAGAATTCTCTCAACAATATGGACTGGACTATGATGAAACGTTTAGTCCAGTTGCAAAACTTACAACTGTACGAGTCTTACTTGCACTTGCAGCTAACAAAGATTGGGACTTGTGGCAGATGGATGTGAAGAATGCATTCTTGCATGGAGAGTTGGATCGGGAGATCTATATGAATCAACCGATGGGCTTTCAGAGTCAAGGTCATCCTGAATATGTATGTAAGCTGCGGAAGGCACTCTACAGATTGAAACAAGCACCCAGGGCATGGTATGGTAAGATTGCTGAATTTCTAACTCAAAGTGGGTATTCAGTAACACCTGCAGATTCCAACTTGTTTGTTAAAGCTAATGGAGGAAAGATAGCTATCGTACTTGTATATGTAGATGATCTAATCATCACTGGAGATGATGTTGAAGAAATTTGCCGAACAAAGGAGAATTTGTCAGTTCGTTTCGAGATGAAAGAACTTGGACAACTTAAGCACTTTCTTGGGCTAGAGGTGGATCGTACACACGAAGGGATATTTCTCTGTCAACAAAAATATGCCAAAGATTTGTTGAAAAATTTTGGGATGCTCGAATGTAAGCCGATCTCAACACCAATGGAACCAAATGCCAAGATGTGTACACACGAAGGCAAAGACTTGAAAGATGCAACAATGTATCGACAATTGGTGGGTAGTTTGCTTTACTTAACTTTAACTAGACCCGATATCTCTTATGCAGTTGGTGTGATGAGTCGATACATGCAAAATCCAAAGAAGCCTCATTTGGAAGCAGTTCGATGAATTATGAGACATGTGAAGGGTACAATTGATTATGGTATGTTGTACAAGAAAGGTAAAGATTGCAAGCTAGTTGGCTACTGTGATGCTGATTATGCAGGAGATCACGACACCCGTAGATCAACTACTGGGTATGTGTTTATGCTTGGATCAAGACCAATTTCTTGGTGTAGCAAGAGACAACCGACAGTATCTTTGTCAACAACGGAGGCAGAGTACCGAGCAGCAGCAATGGCAGCTTAAGAGAGTACGTGGCTTATACGGCTGATGAATGATCTACATCAACTAGTGGACTATGCAGTTCCATTGTACTGTGACAACCAGTCGGCCGTTCGTTTGGCGGAGAATCCAGTCTTTCATGCGAGAAAAAAACATGTGGAAGTGCATTATCATTTTGTCAGGGAAAAGGTCATAGAAGAAGAGGTTGAGCTGAGGCAGATTAAGTCAGAAGACCAAGTTGCAGACTTATTCACAAAAGGTTTGAGTGGTAGCAAGTTTGAAAGCTTTTGTCATCAGCTCGGTATGGTAAAGAGTTTGGAAGCTGATGTTGGGAGAGAGTGTTAGAGTTATCAACATCAGCATGTGACTGAGAGGATGTGTTGAACAAGTCAAGTTTGTTTTTGTGTCAAAGATATGCCTCTGTTTAGTTTTTCAATAAATTAGGAATTGTCTGAGTCTTAGGGAGGTCGTTACAGCACGTTTAGAGTGATTGGTTATCTTTCTGTTCCTATTTTTAGTAAGTTTCTGTTGATGGTTTTGCCTATGAAAGGCTTGTATCAGGTGAAGTTTTAATATCACCACATCAATAAAAGTATTTTCTTTCCTCCTCTGTGTATCTCTTCTATAAAGTGGATTCAACATCCTCAACATTGATTTGTGTATTTGTGCAATTCTCAAACTTTGATTTGTTGCCTGTAAACAATTGTTTACAAACAAACTATAAAAAAATCATTATTTTTACACAATATGTATAAATTCCGAGTCTCTCACAACTTGGTCGAGTCGTTCAAGTCGTATCCAAGTCAATCCTGAGTCGCCGAGTTATCGTCATCGAATCGACCATACGGTTTTATAACGACGCGATATTACCTGAATCTCTTGTCATATTCAATATTATCTATTTAGATCGTATCACTCGTTACCGCGATGCGACGCTGTGACTGATGTGTTTCGGAACTCTCTGAATCGATGATCGGTACTGTGACCTTGAACCATGTTCAGAACTCCAATTTAAAATGCTTATATAGAATCTTAATTTTTATTAAGTCGACCCTCTTCGTATATGGAAAAAAAAAATCAAGAAACTACGCCGAAATCAAGTTTATCATCACCCTCACTGAGTACACCACCTAGGTAGCTTCCTTTCTTTACTTTTGTTTCTTTCACATGTTTAAATGAAGGAAGATAAAGGTATTAAACACTGCCATCCTTCCTGGAAGTTCATGTATTCAAGCTACTCCTACTACAAGTTGGGCCATTATTATTCCAACACCAATACAACCTATCCCCAGTTCTACTTTAACCTCGCACAGTTTCTTTCTGCAAGAACAAAAGAAAACATATATATACTCTGATAATATAACATGCAGGGATAATTCACGGTTGTAGAGTTGGCTATAATATGGAACTGTTAATTTGAACGTCTTGTTTCGACTGTTGCTATTAATTTCCGTATTTGATCGATACTTTGGTTTAATGGACGATTGGGAGTTTACTCCATCAATTCAATATGACCTAAAGTTCTCATTTAAAAAATACATGTTAACAATATGATTAATTATATATAGTTAGCTGTTTGTCCACTACTCCTAGGCGTTGAATTCACGGGAACTGGCCATCTTTTATCCATATTGGGATTAAATAATTATTTTCACATCAAATACTGACGGCTGTTACTGCTTGCGCTGACAAATCCCAACTGGTGAAGTATCTAAATGGGGTATGGCAATACATACAAACACACACACATTTATATATATATAATTATGTATATATACAATCAGTGTGGCCTCTCCTATGCACAGAGATTACTCAGTTGGCAAAGAAGGTCAGAAGATTATCGCTTGCGAGTCTCAATCTCCTCTCTCTATCACTTTTATGGGTTTGGGTTCCAGATACCCTCCTCTTCAATAGGGTCTTTTAAGTTTAAAAAGTTCTCAACTTCTCATCTTTCATAGGGATTGTCTTTTCAGTTGAAAAAGAGCTCCTCCCATGGCTCCTTTCACAATCCTGTGCTTCCACTGATTAAAAGACTTCGTTTTCCACTTCCACCTCACTCGGACATGGCTAATTCAACAATGTCAAGGTTGAGGCTTATGTTCAATTTGGCCTACGACAGAGGTTGAATTTTGAAAAATAATCCAAAACCCACCTAAGATCTTATCACACCAAGTGTTCTTCTTCTTTGTTTGTCATGTTTTTTCTCATTCTGATAATGGATATTGTAATGGGTAAAGGTGAGAAGAAGAAGAACTTCTTCATCAAGACATGGGAGCGTTGTAGATCAATCATTGGAGGCCGCAAGAAATCTTCAACTCTGCCTTGCAATCCTTTGTCAAAGACCAAATCATTGCACTGTATGGCCAAAAAGAAGGGCCAAAAAGTAGCTCCAGTGGGTTGTTTCGCAGTCTATGTAGGGGAGGAGAGAGAAAGGTTTGTGATCAAGACTGAGTATGCCAATCATCCACTGTTCAAGATGCTTCTTGAAGATGCTGAAATGGAGTATGGGTTCAACAGTGAAGGACCTATCTTGCTTCCATGTGAGGTTGATCTTTTCTACAAGGTTTTAGTAGAGATGGATAGTGAAGAAATTGATCATGGTTGGCGTTTCAGACATAGCTCGTGCAGTCCTTTCAATCGAATCCATCGTTTGGGTAACAGCGACATGGCCAAGAGCTATGGTTCTTATGCCCTTCTTACTCAATCGCCATTGCTTAAGATGAACAACTTTTACTAGTACATGCGGCCAAATTCAGTGTGTAAGATAATTAGACTATCTGTAAATATATAGGAATATATGACAGGGTTTTTCTTGTGTTTATATGAATCTAATGATATGCCAATGGAGCTCTAAACGAGCCTTAATTATCCAGTTGTAATTGCTCAGACTAGCGGTGAGCAGTGTAGAGAACAGAGACAGATCCCATGTAGGCCAAAAGTTTTGTCATGCATGAATGATCCGACATATCACTTTTCAGTTCCTTTGGTCACCAATCATGCAAACCAAAAATAAGTCCAATTATGATTGATGAACCTTTGGCTTGCTTTCCATTGCTTCAGTTTAGGACTTACAATGCATCATCGTGTCTAAGCTGTGTAATGCTTGAATTTGTTTAACTCATATCCGACCATTTTATAATGGGTATAAATTGTCTCTTTTATTTTATGCATAGTAGGGTTTGTTTTATTAGATTTATTAAACTGGTCTAACTGAAGAAATATGTGGTTTGACACATAGTGCCAACATCCAAGGAATAAATGTTCGATGGATTACATCGATATATTATTGCTTAATACTTGTTTTCCTAGAACTCAACCTTATTTATAGGATTAGAAATATACATGATAAAGATAACTATCAATTATTCTCATCATAAAAAAAAAGAGACATCTTTTAATCGATACCTATATTTTATGGACGATTTAGATCGATCCAAAACCTAGAGTTCTTGTTTAAATAAGGAAAAATATTATCGAGACTTAATTTGAGGATTTAGTGTGAAGACTTAATTTATTATTTATATGAATTGAATTTTCATTAGCTGTTTGTCTACTAGTAATATGTTTGCTAATTAATAATAAGGTTAATTGCACAGGAAGTCCCAAAGTTTAAAGTTGGTCTCATTTTGGTCTCTCATATTTCAATTGCATCATTTTAGTCCCTAAAATATTGAATATATTTTTATGTGGTCCTTCAAGCAGACAACGTTTAAATTGCTAACGATTTTTTATTATAACTTGTCACGTAATACCTAAATATGGGTAAAAGTATAGTTTGGTTAACTTTTGACTAAATTTTTACCCAAATTTTGGTAAAAGAGCTACCAAAATTACACAATTTTGCTTATGAGTTATCCAAATTTTGATCAAAAACTACCCATATTACACATTTTTTGTCAAGAGTTATCCAAATTTTGGTTAAGAGTAGCCCAAATCATTATTTGCCCATAGTTAGGTATCACGTGATAAATTTATGATAAAAAATCGTTAGCAATTTGAAAGTTGTTTGTTTTAGGGACTACATAAGAACATATTGAATACTTCAAGGACTAAAATGATACAATTGAAATATTGAAAACCAAAATGAGACAAATTCTATAATTTGAAAACCTCCAGTATAATAAACCCTTAATAATATTAATCCTCGCATTGTCGAGGTTATTAAAAAAAAAGGCGTTGAATTCACAGAAACTGGACACCTTTTATGCATATTGGGATTAAATAATTGTTCTCACTTCAACTGATGAATCCCAATAAGTAACTATGGTGTAGCTCAAATAATAATAAGGACGAGTTGTAAAGTCAGACGTTTTGAATTCAAATGTTGGCAATTTTTTGGAGTTAAGCTATGATAAAATTTTCTCTTATAAATACCCTAATCTCAGCATGAATAGTTTAACTTTGACCGGACCAAGGAAGTGATTAGTCAAGATACGCGTAAGTTCGCTTGTACACTCCTGACCATTAAACTTAAAAAAAAAAAAAATTCCCAATAAGGTGAACTGGTGAAGTATATATATATAAAATAAGGCAGAGTAGTTTTTGAATTCTAACGATAAATAATGGTTCAGATCGTTTTCAAATAAAATAAATTATTATCCGATATATTACTATAAAATATCAACAACAGTCAAAATCTTTTAATTGATTAAGAAAGCCGTCATAAAATCACTAATGCCCATATGAACAACATTAATATTAGTGAAGGTTTTGTGGCCTGTTGGACTGCTGACTATTTGAGCTTCTATTGATACTGCATTTTCAATGAATGTTACATAACATATATTAGTACGTCAAGTAGAAAGAAAAAAAAAAGTAGAAAAAGAAAAGTCAAGCTAGCAATCATCTAAGAAAATAGAAAGTAGAAAATCCCAGAAGCTCCACTCTAAATTTGTCAACTCTTAACCACGGCATTATTGTATGCGGCGTGAACAGTCGCAATGGTGATTTCATTTTCGTAGTTATATTTTCACAAATACAACTAGGTTTGATTAACTTTTAATAAACTTTAATTTTCCTTGAGAGTCTTCTTTCCATGTGTTTTGACTTTCTCACTAACCACGCGACTTTGTGTATTTTCTTCTGTTTGGCGGTCTCTTTCTCATATATTGAGTTGCTTTAATATGATTATTGACTAACGAAATATGACCAAATCAGGTAACACGAAATAAAGACAATATATTTAACTTGAATATTCATATTATGCTTTTAATTAATGTTGTGTAAATTGATATTAGGAATGAATGCACTAGCAGGATTTTAGTTGCAGGAGAGATATGACAATTGATCAAATTTCTCTCTCTCTCTATTCCCAATACCCAACACAGCTTAAACACAATTCCATCCGTCGGATGCTTAGAAAGTTTTTTTTGATACGAAAAGATAATCTTTTTACATGTTAAGACACATCATTGTGGAGAAGAATTGCCAAAAAGTCGAGCAACTCTCCTCCATACTTACAATTCAAAACATTACAAGCATTCCTAGCTAACCAGTGGGCAACAATGTTGTCAAACCTACGAATCCAGGTTACATCAAAAGATAAAAAGTTTAACATAAAGTCTTGAATAAAATCTAGAAAATGCCAGATTTCAGAAAGACCTCCCTCTCGCTTCCTTATGAGATCAACCGTTCGCTTAGAATCCCCCTCCATGATGATAAGTTTCAGTAATTATTCATTCACTTCCTGCTTATCGTACTAATCTAATACCAAATTTGTTCATGCACTAGGCCGCTATTTTCTCCAAAAATTATTTTAGTTACAATTCAATTTGGGACAACTTACAATCAAAAAAGATAAATTTACAGCTAAAAAAAAAGTGAGATCAATACTAGAATGTTATGATCGATCTTAACATTAAAAATGAAACCAAACGGCCCCATTTTAATTTAACGTCATCTTACTTAATCATAATCTCATTGCGATTGAGTCATAGCCTTTGGTCCAATGATACTCTTTACCTTGTGATGGTTTTGCCTTCTTGAAGTCATTGGATCAAGCACACTTTCCCCCTTCCCCTCCCACTCCCAATCCCAAAAAAATAAAAAGTCATACATTTGATGCAATACCGAAAAACAACTCTTTGATGTAATAATAATTTTCTAGATTTTATGATGGCGACCAAAGTTAATGACTTGAATGTCTATGAAGTTAATGATGATGCGCATGAATGGCCTTCTAATGATTTCTGTGGGTAAGTTCCGATTTTCTAAGGAAATATTCTACTATTTTAGTGCAAGTATCATGTACACTTTTCACCCTTGATGTAATGGATGTGGGTTTTCATGTCGGTTGTTCAGACGGAAAAATTGTCTACTTCCATTACTAGTGTGAAAATGACTGTGCTGGCTCCGATGTTATACGTGGACTTGAACGAGAGCACAACTCTTTTGTCCTAATAATTTGTCATTTGCAATTGTTGGAGATATTTCCTAGTCTATTAGGGTTTTCCTATTTCCTAGTTTATTAGGGTTTTCCTTTCCTTATTGTACCTTTATTACTTGACTATATATACGGGGGCTCTACACTTAGTTTGTATCCCTTTCTTTCTTCTAAATATTTCAAGTTGGTATCAGAGCTAAATCCTAACCCTAACTCTAACACCACAGCCTGCCTTCAGCCATACCCAGCCCCACCGGCATCACCAGCAACATAAACCCAGCACCCAACTCAGCCACAACAACCAAGCAGCCATACCCAGTCCCCTGCTACACCGAAACTGACTGCCACAAAATCCCAGCAGCACACCGAAACACCTATACCCCTTACTGCACCGAAACCGACTGCCACAATAATCAAATTACCTGGACTGCACACCGACTGCAACGACAACCTGCCCCACCCAGTCCCCTGCTACACCGACTGCAACGACAACCCATAAAACCAGCCCACCGACTGCACCCCACCAAAGTCAAGAAAACTGCCCCACACCAAATCAGCCAGCCCACCAAATCAAACTGCCCCACACCGACTGCCCCACACCAAATCAGCCCACCGACTGACTGCATCCCACAAAAACAACACTAACAGCACCCATAAAATCCTAAACCCCAAACCCAGCAACACTGACTGGCCCAACAACAAACAAAACCCAATACCCAATACCACTGCTGGGACGCGTTGTTCGTCACAGCTTCGTGTTTTATTTTCGTACGCTTGATTATTTGGGATCGTAGGACCTTTTAAGAGGGGTTGAATCCTCTTCTCCGTTGATCTACTCTTGATGCAGTAGATCTTTTATTTATATTTACTGGATTTCTGGGCACCGTGATCTGATTATTTGGGAGCTTTCTGGACCTTCTTTATCTGTCGCTACTGTTCGACTGGAGGTATATTGTTCCCCCTTATTTTATTCCTCTATTTATTTTAGAGTTGTTTTTTCTGTCACGGGTGCCCTAGTATTATTGTTGCTATGGCTACTACTGAGGGACTTGAGACCTCTACTGTTGACACTTCTGAGACCTCTATTGGTACTTCCAGTTTTATGTTTGACCAGTATACAGTACCTACTGGCACAGTTGCATTACCAGCATTGCCGAGCATGATCTCTCAGAAAGTTACGGCACAGTTATTGAATGGCCGTAACTTCGCTGAGTGGTCTCGCTCATTCCAGCTTTTCTTAGGTCGTGTAGGGAAGCTTGGTTGGCTGATGGGATCTCACCCAAAGCCAGCTGATGCCGACCCTGGATATTCTGCGTGGTTCTCTGAGAACTGCGCCATTCTTGGATGGTTATTTGGCTCGATGGAGCCATCTGTTTGCAGGATTCATCAGTTTCATAGCTCTGTTCCGAAGTTATGGAGTGCATTATCAGAGATGTATTCCCAGTCAGGACGGGGAGTTCGTGTTTATGAGCTTTCTCAGGAGCTCTCATATGCTCGGCAGGGAGATATGACAGTTCAGGATTATTATGGCTATTTGACTCAGCGCTGGCTTGAGTATGAGACTTTACGTCCTCTTGCTGCTATTCCGAGTATACAGCCCGAGGGAGCAGCATTCTTGCATACTCGAGAGCAGGAGGATAGGATTCACAAGTTCCTTATGGGACTTCGTGATGAGTTTGAGGGACCTCGTTCACAGATCTTGTCGATGATGAGGCTTCCGTCTCTTTATGAGGTGTATGCGATGATTGAGCAGCATGAGCGCCGCCTCCGTGTTGCATCACTTCCAGTTACGGCCTTGACTCCTTCAGCTGACCAGATGGCTCTTGCAGCTACTGCCGGGTCTCGTTCAGGATCCTCAGCCAGAGGTGGACAGCGCTCGGACCAGCGCCGTCAGGGCACCTCAGATCAGCGCAGACAGGGGGATTCACGTCAGTGCGATTATTGTGGCCGACCAGGACATCTCAGAGCTGCTTGTTGGAAGCTCCATCCGGAGCTTAAGCCGCCTCCTCGCAGTCGTACTGCTGCTATTGCTGAGATACCACCACCTACTTCCGTTGCTCCTGCTGCTACTCCTACTATTCCTCCTTGGCAGAGTGATATGGATGCTATCACTTCTCGATTGGATAGACTTATGTCCGCTCTGACTTCTCAGGGTCCGACTTCTGCTACTGCCACCACTACAGGTATACCTCGTGTTTTTCATGCTCGCACCAGTCCGTCTCCTCTTTGGATGCTGGACTCGGGTGCGAATGGTCATATGACAGGTGAGGCCCATCACTTCACCACTTTTGACGAGCAGTTACATACACAAGTTCAGCTAGCAGATGGGACACATGCCCCTATTGTTAGTAGGGGCACAGTCCGCCTCCCAGATGGCTTTACATTACATTCAGTTTTTCATGCGCCAAAGTTGGCCATGAATCTATTATCTGTACATCAGTTAGCCAGAGATTTTCGCTGTGCGGTTGTATTCTTATCTGATTCGTGTTATTTGCAGGACCTGAGTACCAAGAGGATTATTATCAGGGGACATGAGAGAGATGGACTGTATTATCTAGGCGATCCACCTCCAGTTTCACCAGTTCCTTCACCTCCATCACCTGCACCTGATTTGTCTTTATCTGTTCCTAGCTTGCATGCTAGTATTTTACCTAGTACTTGTCGTTATGATTTTTCGTCACAAACTGTTCAGTTGTGGCATGACCGTTTTGGACATACAAATTTTAAATATTTATGTATGTTGTTTCCTGCTTTGAGCAAAGCTTGTGTTGATGGTAAACTTGATTGTGTTATATGTTCCCTATCGAAACATGTTAGGACCAGTTATATTCCTCGCATGCACCAGTCACCCAAACCATTTGACCTAAAACACTCTGATATTTGGGGACCTTCTCTAGTTACTGCTCTGTCAGGTGCTCGATACTATGTGACATTTATAGATGACCATACTCGTTGTACCTGGGTCTACCTTTTGCATAGGAAGTCTGATGTACTCCCAATCATCACTCAGTTTCTCCAGATGATTAAGACACAATTCGATGTCATTGTTCGTGCTCTTCGTTCGGATAATGCCAAAGAATATGTGTCTGATGCCTTAGTGTCTCACCTTTCTTCCCAGGGTATCCTTCAGCAGCTCACTTGTCCATATACTCCTGAGCAAAATGGAGTTGCTGAAAGGAAAAATAGGAGTCTGATAGGGATGGTACGTTGTATGCTTAGAGGTATGGGGGTACCAAAATCTTATTGGCATTTTGCTGTTTTGACTTCTACCTTTCTATGCAATCGTACACCGAGTCGTGTTCTTCAGCATAGGGCTCCCTTACAGGTCTTATTCCCTGAACGGACACTTTTTCCGGTCCCCCCTCGTGTTTTTGGCTGCACATGTTTTGTTCAGGATCGGTCTCCTACTCGTCATAAGTTTGATGATAAAGCGATTCGTTGTGTATTTGTGGGCTATTGTCATCAGTCTAAGGGGTATCGGTGCTATGATCCTATTAGGCGTCGTATGTATCATAGTCTAGATGTTACTTTTCTTGAGCATATTCCTTATTTTTCTTCCAGTCATGTGTCTTCCCCTCCAGGTGATGATACTCCTTTTGATTTTCCATTACCACAGGAGTCAGATCCATTGGTCACTATCACTACAGAGTCATCAGTCCCTCCTCCTTTGCAGGTTTATGTTCGTCGCCCTCGCTCTCATCCCCCTGCTGATGTCCCCTCTACCTCAGGCGATGCAGGTAATACTTCTCAGTTCGTTGAGCATATTGATGCACCTGTTGTTAGTACTGATGAGATTGCAGGTACTGAGGTAGTTACTTTACCTGATGAGACATTATCAGTGGAGGATGATTTAGGGCGTCGTTATCCGCAGCGTGATCGTCGTCCAGTTGTTCGTTATGGTTGGACTGCCAGGGTTTTATATCCGATCTCTGCTTATGTTTCTTATGGTGATCTGTCTCCTACATTTCGAGCTTATAGCATGGCCTTATCAGATACGCCGATTCCTCGCTCTGTTTCAGAGGCTATGCGGGAGCCCCAGTGGGTTCTTGCCATGCAGACGGAGATGGACGCTCTTCAGCGTAATCATACATGGGATCTTGTCTCTTTACCTTCAGGGGTGAAGACTGTTGGTTGTCGTTGGGTTTACACCCTGAAGTTTATGGCAGATGGTACTATTGATCGTCACAAGGCTAGGCTTGTAGCGAAGGGCTTTACTCAGGTACCAGGTCGTGATTTTGGTGCTACCTTTGCCCCCGTGGCAAAATTGACTACTGTTCGATTGATTATTTCTCTGGCTGCGGAGTACTCTTGGCCTCTTCATCAGTTGGATGTGAAGAATGCATTTCTTCACGGTGCTCTGGACGAGATTATTTATATGGATGCACCACCGGGCTTTCGTGGTGAGGGGGAGTATGCTGGAAAGGTATGTCGACTGCGTAAGTCTCTTTATGGACTGAAACAGTCACCACGAGCCTGGTTCTCTCGCTTTAGTAGTGTAGTTGTACGTTTAGGGTTCACCAGATGTCATTCTGATCATACCTGCTTCATTCGACGGAATACTTCTGGACAGTGTGTCATCCTGTTGGTATATGTTGATGATATTATTATTACTGGAGATGATGTTTCTGGGACTGCGCAGGTCAAGGTAGACCTTGGGAAGGCCTTCGATGTGAAGGACCTTGGATTTCTGCGATACTTTCTTGGGATTGAGGTTGCCCGTAGTAGCAGGGGTATTGTTCTTTCTCAGAGAAAGTATGTCCTGGATCTTCTCTCAGACACTGGGATGCTGGGGTGCAAACCGGCATCATCACCTATGATTCCAAACCTAAAGCTTACTGCTGAAGGTGAGGAGTTGAGAGACCCGACTGTTTATCAGAGGTTGGTAGGTAGACTTATCTACCTAGCCAACACTAGGCCAGACATTTCATTTGCTGTCAGCCGAGTTAGTCAGTTCATGCACAGGCCGTGTCAGCCTCATCTTGATGCAGTTTATCATATTTTTCGATACCTCAAGTCTTGTCCTGGACTTGGGTTGTTCTATGCATCAGGATCTCAGACTGATTCTCTAGCCTGTTATTCAGATTCAGATTATGGGGGAGCGTGTGACGGTCGATCTACTACGGGCTTCTGTGCTTTTCGAGGGACTCATCTTATCTCTTGGAAGAGCAAGAAGCAGGCGGTTGTCTCCCGCTCTTCAGCAGAGGCAGAGTATCGAGCACTAGCACTTGGCACGTGTGAGATTATCTGGTTACGATCGATTCTTGGCGAGTTGGGATTTCCAGTGACTTCTCCATCCACATTATATTGTGATAATCGATCTGCTATTCAGCTCGCTTCTGACTCTGTACTACACGAGAGGACGAAGCATATAGAGATCGATGTTCACTTTCTTCGGGAGAAGGTTAGCTGTGATATTGTCACTCCATTGTTTGTGGGGACCAGTGATCAGGTTGCGGATGTTTTCACAAAACCTGTCACTCTATCCATTCTTCAGGACTCAGTTGTCAAGCTTGGCTTAGTTGATATTTTTGCGCCTCGCTTGAGGGGGAGTGTTGGAGATATTTCCTAGTCTATTAGGGTTTTCCTATTTCCTAGTTTATTAGGGTTTTCCTTTCCTTATTGTACCTTTATTACTTGACTATATATACGGGGGCTCTACACTTAGTTTGTATCCCTTTCTTTCTTCTAAATATTTCAAGTGCAATGAATAAGCGTTCAGGTTAACTTAGGCGCATCTAAATTAATTTTTTCACCGGTCTAATTAAAGACATGTCATCTACGCCAAGACTAGATATTATATTAAAACACGTTCATCTCTTATTTTGTTCTGACTATAAATACAAATAGTGGATAATTTAGGAGTCTTTCTCAGTTTTCCACTTCTATTTATAACTCCTTTGTTGCCATCTACGTTTTTTTCCATGTCTCATCACACATTATTTTCTACAATATATTTTTCTTAATTTGAGAGAAAGAATTCAAGAATTCTTTGGTTTTGTGCATGTATGAACATAGATCTCCTCTTCTATCTCCTTGTCCACAGGTTCTTTTTTCTTTTTGATTCGTTTCTTCAGTTTAAAAGATTTTGTTCTTCATTTGATGGTCTAAAAGAAATTTCAATTTTCAATATATTTTTGTTCTTTATTTTGATTTGGGCTTATAACGCGTTTTCCTCTATTTTGGAGTGTATAAATTTGTCTAATCTGGTGACTAAACATTAAATCATATAAATAGTGTCCAAGAAAGTCTTGTACCTTGGCAAGTGTTTTTCAAATGTATGATCAACTGTTATACATCAGATGTGACTTGCTGAATCCTGGTCCCTTTTGTCGAATTTGTTTCTTAAATATGTTAAAAATATAAAACACAAAGATGAAATGGTGAACGATGTATTTATATCAACTGTTCTATTAAATATTATTTTGTCAACATTTATTAGATTTTCTATGAAATGTGATTCTTAACTAATTAATTATCACTATTTATCAAAGATAAGGATTTTGGAGAAAGTAGTCATAACTTTCATTTAAAATAATTCAATTCAAAGTGATCCACGTGTAATACACGTGTGCAATAACTAACATATATAAATAGAATAAATTTTACGTAGGTTTAACACATCATGTGGTGTGCACACCCAATTTGAGGCTGTCAAAAAAAAAAAAAACAACTTGTGGGACTAACAAGATGGATTTCTAAAAAAAATTCAGAGATGATAGGTGAAACTTATTCATTTGCCAGTACAATTCTTTATTGGTGATGGCATTAAACCCACTGAAAAAAATTCTCACATAAATATGAGTGTGGCCTCTCCTGACTCCTATAAAGAGATTACCCAATTAGCGCAGGTCAGAAGACTATCTCTTGCGAGTCTCTATCTTCTCTCCCCATCCTTTTTATGGGTTTGGACTATTGATACCCTCCCTCCTGTTCAATAGGGTTCTTGTCTTTTCAGTTGAAAAGGTTCTACTCTTAATAGGGCTCCCTTGTCTTTTCAGTTGAAAAAGAGCTCCTCCCATGGCTCCTTTCACACTCTTGTTCCACTAATAGCCTTTGTTTTCCACCTCACTGAGACATGAGTAATACAACAAGGCCAAGATGGAGGTCCATGTTCTATTTGGCCTACGGCAGAGGTTGAAACTCGAACAATAATAAAAAACCCACCGAATATTTTAAGTTTTTTTTCCCATTTTGAGAATGGATATTGAAATGGGTAAGGGTGAGAAGAAGAAGAACTTCCTCGTCAACTCTGCATTGAAATCCTTTGTCAAAGAGAAAGGTTTGGCACTGTAAGGCCAAAAAGAAGGGCCAAAACATAGCTCCAGTGGGTTGCTTCGCAGTCTATGTAGCGGAGGAAAGAGAAAGGTTTGTAATCAAGATTGAGTATGCCAATCATCCACTTTTCAAGATGCTTCTTGAAGATGCTGAAATGGAGTATGGGTTCAACAGTGAATGACCCATCTTGCTCCCATGTGAGGTTGATCTTTTCTACAAGGTTTTAGCAGGGATGGACAGTGAAGAAATTGATCATGGTTGGAGTTTCTCCAAAGGTAAAGTTTGCATTGAAAAGAAGCTATACATGAGCAACAAAAGAACAAGTAATGTTATCCATCAAAATAGAGAAGAAATACCCGAATTCAGAGGGAAGTATAGAAGATACTCAATACTTCTCCAAGAATCTAAGTCCTAAGATTATACAAAAATAGTCCTTAAAAGAAATCATGCTAAGCAGCTGAGAGAAAGACAATAGATGCAGCATCGTGTCTAAGCTGTCTATGCTTGAATTTGTTTAACTCGTATCCGACCATTCTATGATGGGTATAAATTGTCTCTTTCATTTTATGCATGGTCGGGTTTGTTTTAATAGACTTATTAAACTGTTCTAACTGAAGAAATATGTGGTTTGACACATAATACTAACATCCACGGCACAAATGTTTGATGGACTACATTGATATATTATTGCTTTGTACTTGTTTGTATAGAACTCAACCCTATTTATAGAGTAAGAAATACACAAGATAAAGATAAATATCAATCATTCTCATCATTTATACTTATCCCGACTAAGTAAATAAAGATAAATATCAATCATTCTCATAATTTATATTTATCTCGACTAAGTAAATAATGATAGATCTCTTTGAATTCTATCATACCTTTATCAATAACTCTCAAGTTTGTACATTGAAAAGATAAGCAAGAAGTGTGAACTTAAATTAAAATATATGATCAACTGCCCAAATATCATGAAAAAATATGTGGTTGAAACATAGTGGATACATACACGAACGAAATGTTTGATGATCAACATCAATGATCTATTGATTGGTGCTTGTTTACAAGTATCCAATGCTATTTATAGAGTTAGAATTACATAATATAAAGATAAATACCGCTGATGTTCATCACTTATATTTATTTAGATTAAGTAGATAATGATAAATTTCGTGTAGGGAGCGCAGATCGTACTCAATACGTTGTTGCTGATTTCGTGTAGGGAGCGCAGATCGTACTAGGAATTGTTAGCCATAGTTTGACCCTTACAAAAAGAACAAAAACTAAACAAAATAACCACACCCAAAGGAAAATTGTAATGGGAAAGGTAGAGCACAAAGGCAAATAGGACAAAGCAAGACAAGTAGGTAATTTATTGATTTGTAGAAACAAACATATATTTTACTGGCTCAAGGCCTATACTTCCCACAGAATTCCAAACTAAAGATGGATGTTTTGCTTTTGTCTTTGACTTTTGAGGGGAACCCAATATTTGTAAAGTTCCATCTTTTTTTTTTTGAACACACACTAGACACAACCTCTTAAAAGAGGAAGTGCCAGTGAGATATTTAAATAACACACACACCCAAAGCAATCCCGATGTGGGATTGCCCAGTCCCCCGACACCCCGGTAGATTACCATAACCGCAGGGCCTTTGGCCCAAAGTGTGAGATTCCAGCCCAACACCGAAATGCCCATACATGCGCCCCAAAGGGCTTTTTTCAGTTTTTTTTAACACACACTAGACACAACATCTTAAAAGAGGAAGTGCCAGTGAGATATTTAAATAACACACACACCCAAAGCAATCCCGATGTGGGATTGCCCTCCATCCTTTGATTCTTGTGTATTTTTGTTCTGATCAATATATATTACTTTCCTTTCCAAAAAAACATATATTTTACTCAAAGGGAACCAATTATTCTTCAAAACCTTTCTCAATTTTAAGTTTAATTGAGTTAAGAGGTCAATATCATTACCAAAGACAAAGTTTAATTTCTTACGTTTCTCTTTCGGGAATATATTTTGTCCTATTTTAGATTTCTCTTCGCACCTCTGTGGGTATTTTTCTTTACTATAGAGAAATCGTTCTATGTTGTAATATTCTAATATATTTTTTTGATGGATTGTACCCAAGGAAACATTAATCAGAAAAAAAGGACAGAGAAAAATAATGTAATGGTTTTCTAAATAACAATATTAAAAAAGAAATGGTTTGCCAACTTGGGGTAGCTTAGACATGTTATATTTTCAAGGTAATGGGGAAGAACAATGCCATTTTGGTTAGGTGAAAGGATGCTTCTTCCTATATTTTTTTGTCCAAAGGTAAAAATTGTATAAATATTAACCATAAAAGTACATCTGAGGCAAAGTCTTTAACAAAATACATTAGGCTCAGTCTAGTGTAAAAACAATGTATACAACATGAACACAAAAATACTTGACGTGATAGAATTCTGAAGGAAGTATAAGCCTTGAGCTAGTAGTTCCGATTGAATCCCACTCCAAGAGAGTATTATTGCTGGTCTGTGGTACTCAGTCTCGACCTGTTGACACATGAGACATCGACTAACAAAATCCCCAACGTGCCTCTTCATCTCACTCCAATAGTACTGGCGATGAAGATCATGGTACATCTTTGTGCCACCTGGATGTACAGCAAAACGGGAGTAATGGAACTCCCTAAGGATCTCGTCTCTCAGATCAACAGACTGGGGAACTACAACCCTTTCCCTAAATCGAAGATTACCATCCGTGTGAATGGCCCAGCCTTCGTCACCTGTATCCGCCTGTATCTGGTCCCTGATGGACAATATCTCTGTGTCCTGTCTCTGGGACTTGATCATTCTGCTCAGTAGGGAGTGTGTAGTCACCAAAATCCCCAAAGTACCTTGAGCCTGACCCCTGTAGTGTAACCCGAACTATCCCACAGTTTCGAGCATCTGCCACTTATGGGAAGCCACACTAGCCAAGACTCCCCGTGACTTCCGGTTGAGTGCATCAGCCACCACGTTTGACTTATCGGGATGGTAATGCAAAATGAAGTTATAGTCCTCCAAATACTTCATCCACCTGCGTTGCCTCATATTGAGGTCCCATTGCGTAAAGATTTACTTCAGACTTTTGTGGTCCGAAAACACCTCAAACTGCTCACTATATAAATAGTGGCGTCAAGCCTTCAAGGCAAAGACAATGACCGTCAACTCCATGTTGTGCGTAGAGTAGTTATGCTCGTGGTTCTTTAACTGTCGAGAACCATAAGTCACCACCCTCCTGGACTGTATCAAAACACACCCAAGTCCGTCCTTGGAGGCATCACAATACACTGTGTACCTCTTTCCCCTCTCCGGAACTATCAAAATCGAAGCTAAAGTAAGCCTCTTTTTCAACTCCTAGAATGTCTTCTCACACCTGTCATTCCATTCAAACTTGACCTCTTTCCGGGTCAATTTAGTCATAGGTGCAGGCTGTGCAGCTAGTCGGGAGAAGTCCTCAATGAACCTCTTGTAATACCCCGCCAATCTCAAGAAACGGCGTATCTCGAAGACTAACTTCGGCCTCTCCCAACTCATAATCGCCTCAAACTTCTCCGGGTCAACTGAGACACCCGAAGCCGACACCACGTGTCCCAAAAATTTCACTTCTGTCAGCCAAAATTCACACTGGCTGAACTTGGGGTACAACTGATGGTCCCTCAAGGTTTGGAGAATAACCCTCAAGTGACCCTCATGCTCCTCCTCAGAATTGGAGTAGATCAAAATGTCGTCAACATAGACCACGACAAACTGATTTAGGTAGGGTTAAAACACCCTATACATGAGATCTATGAATGCCGCCTAGGCATTCGTCAATCCAAAAGGCATCACAGTGAACTTGAAATGCTCATACCGCGTCCTAAACGCCGTCTTAGGGATATCTACCTCCCTAATCCTCAACTAATGGTACCATGTGCGTAGATCTATCTTGGAGTAGACTTGCACCCCTCTCAGTTGATCAAACAAGTCATCAATTCGCAGCAAAGGGTACCTATTCTTGATAGGAACCCGATTCAACTGTTTGTAATCTATATGTAGCCGAAAATTCTTGTCCTTCTTCTGGGAAAATAACATTGGAGCACCCCAAGGTGAGGTACTCGGTCTAATGAAGCCCTTGTCAATCAATTCTTACAATCGGACCTTGATTTCTTGCAACTCTGCAGGTGTCATTATATGCGGAGTCATAGAAATGAGTGATGTACCAGGGTGTAACTCAATGGTGAAGTCTACATCTCGATGTGGAGGTAATCCCGGTAGTCCGTCTGGAAAAACGTCCTCATACTCACAAATCACCCGAGGTAGACCTAACTCTTGTCTCACCTCGTCTTCCAGGGTAAGGCTGGCCAGCCAACCCATCAACTACCCGTGCCATCGAGATTCATATACAGCTTGAGGTAAAGCATCGTGTTTTTTCCCCTGAAACTTGAAGCAAACACCCTCCAATGTACAAGCAGTGACCCACTTCCGATCACAATCAATGACGACTCGATGTGCCGCCAACCATTCCATCCCAAGGATGACGTCAAACTCCGACATGTCCATGACCCTAAGGTCCACGGTGAGTAGAATCCCCAAAATCTCTAGCTCACAACCCCGACATATTTGATCAATGCATATTCGAGCTCCTAGATGAGAACTCACATGCAATGGCTCTTCCAAGATCTCAACCTGTAAGCCCAAATCTCTTACACATAATGCAAAAATAAATGAATGCAATGCACCAAAGTTAAATAATACCCTTGCCCATAAGCGAGAGAGTAGAAATGTACCCTGATTAACAGACTAATCCACTGGCTCAGTTTGAGGTGTGATGGCGTAAACTTGCCCTTGGGTCCCTGAAGTCCCGGTCTGTGAGCCTTGTCCTTGGCCTCAGCCCATGCTCTGGCCCATCTGGCCTGATTGCGGAGTCCTCATTCGTGAAGTAGTAGGGGCCTGTGTAGCACCCTGAAACTGATATTGGCATCCCTGACCAATGGTGGTGCAGGGAGGAATGAAGTAATTCTGTGTATGCCCCACTGGGACTGGGATGCACCATAGCTTGGGATCCCTGCCTCTGAGGACAATCCCGCTTCATGTGACCGACTGGTGACATATAAAACAAGTCTTCTAGCCCACCTGGTAGGAAGGCCTGAAGTTTATCTCGCCTTGGGAGGATTGACCTTAGACTTGGCCTTGATAGCTACGGCCTTGTCCTTGAAACCCTTGTGGGTTCAAAGTCTTTTCCTTCTTCCCCGAACTAGAAGAAGAGCATTGACCCTCCTTCTTCTTATCCTTAGCGCACGCCTCCCGGATGCTCCTTGCGTCATCGACCTCTCTCTCAATGGCCATAGTCATCTCAACCATCGAATGCAAATCTTGTAGGCGGTGGCTCACAATTTTCCCCCGGATGGACAATTTCAAACCATCCTCGATGATTAGCACAAAAAATTGGATATCATGTATCTCTTTGCACCCTTTTATACTTGCTTTTTGTGGTGAAAATGGGAGAAAATGCATTTAATCTAACAATTAATGGAGTTTTGTGTGATTGTAGGTAATGAGTGGGTAATGGCGTGTGTTAAAATTCCATCATAGTGCTTAAAGAAAATGGAGAAGAAGGGGAAACTTAATGGGTGGCTCGGAAGGTCAAGAAACCAAGAAAATAACAAATCAAGTGAAAACCTACTGGTAGGTATGGTCATAAACTTACCGGAAGGTTTTGTACACTGGAAATCTTCTATTGCTGCCTCTGCCAAAACCTACCGGTAGGTTTTGCGAAAAAACCTATCAGTAGGTTTTGTCATCGTTCTACTGGTAGGTTTTGCCAAGAAACACCAGAAGCCTGCAATTCAGATTCTACCTACTTCGGGGGACCACCTCTGTTTCTCCCATACATGTCCTGACACATTCTACATGCAAGCATACCCTCTTACACCTGACATCTAATTTTGGAAGGAAAAGCATGGAAGAAGAGGATCTGGGCTTCATTGCTGATCTTCATCTGGATATCTGGCCTTTCTCTTGCTGGATTTTCATCTTCTACATCGATTGAAGGAAGAGGTCTTTTGCTCTATGACAGTAAATGCTTAGAGTGCTCTGACTGTCGACCACTTTTTCAAATTCTGGAAAAGCCTCTGCATTTCAGACTCTTAACCTTCTGCAGAAATTTCTGGAGGATTTTTAGGACTTTAACGAAGATTTGCTGGTCCAGGATTCTCTTCAAGGTCTTCTCTCATGGTCTTCTCGCTCCTTGCACTTTCTGTCCAAGGATCACTCTGCATTCGGTTGTTGGGACTCTCCTCTGCTTCCATACGTTTTCATCTTTGGCACTCTGTATTGGTTTTCATCTTTGGGAACTCTCACTGTTGTGCTCCATATCAGAAGTTGGATATTCATCTTGGCGCCTATAAAGCTGGATATTCATCTTTCTGCCTTCTTCACAAGGAGTTTGGTCATTCATCGTTTCAGAGTGGCTCTCTCCAGCGCCTTGGTTATCGATGGCTAATTTCTCTGAAGCCTAAAGGTCTTAGTCTTTCTTACTACTCAAATAGGCTAATGGTCTTCTCAATAAGTGCAGTAGTTCCTAGACAACTCATTATCACCTATGAGGTGCTGCTCCTAGCTCATCAAGGACCCCTATTCAACCGCTATTTGACTCAAGACAGCTGATGTCCAGGCCTGTATTCTTCGGTACAGCTGTTCTTTCAGCTTGTTCGCAACTCTTCCATTGCTCTTGCCATTACTATTTTTAGAAGCAGCATGCATAGGTTATTTCATCTCATTATCTTTTGTAATAAACATGCATTTAGCTTCTTTGATTTTCATTTTAATTTTATGAATCATGTAATTAGATTGCATCGAGGGGTAAGGTACATACGTCCTCCCCTCGCTAGGTATAATTTAATTTTTAATTAATAAATCTCCCTCGCACCGTCGAGGTTAAAAAAAAAAAAAGAGTAATATGTTTGCTAATTAATAATAAGGTTAATTGCAATAGAAGTCTCCAAAGTATAAAATATGTCTCATTTTGGTCCATAATATTTCAATTGCATCATTTTAGTCTCTAAGTATTGAATATATTTTTATGTCGTCCCTCAAGTAGACAACGTCTAGATTGCTAACGATTTTTTATTATAACTTGTCACGTAATACCTAAATATGGGTAAAAATATAGTTTGTATAATTTTTGACAAATTTTTACCCTAATTTTCGTTAAAGAGCTACCCAAATTACACAATTTTGATTATGAGTTATCCAAATTTTGATCAAAAGCTACCCATATTATACATTTTTTGTCAAGGGTTTCCCAAATTTTGGTTAAGAGTTGTCCAAATTATTTTTTGCCCATAGTTAGGTATCACGTGATAAGTTTATGATAAAAAACAGTTAACAATTTGAAAGTTGTTTGTTTTAGGAACCACATAGAAACATATTGAATATTTCAAGAACTAAAATGATACAATTGAAATATTGAAAACCAAAATGAGCCAAAGTCTACAATTTGAAAACCTCCGATACAATTAATCCTTAGTAATATTAATCTTCGCATTGTCCAGGTTATTAAAAAAAAAGGCGTTGAATTCACAGAAACTGGACAACTTTTATGCATATTGGGATTAAATAATTGTTCTCACTTTTTTTTTTTTTTTGGAACAAGGGGACCCACAAACCACAATTGTCCTCACTTCGACTGACGAATCCCAACAAGTAACTATGGAGTAGTTCAAATAATAATAGAGACGAGTTATAAAGTCAGATGTTTTGAATTTAAATTTTGGCAATTTTTTGGGGTTATGATAAATTTTTCCTTTATAAATACCCTAATCTCGACGTGGATGATTTACTTTTGACCGGATCAAGGAAGGGATTAGTCAAGATGTGCGTAAGTTCGTCTGGGCACTCCTGACCATTAAATCAAAAAAAAAACAAAAAAAACAAAAAAAAATCCCAATAAGGTGAACTGGTGAAGTGTATATATATAATAAGGCAGAGTAGTTTTTGAATTCTAAAGATAAATAACGGTTCAGATCGTTTTTAAATAAAATAAATTATTATCCGATATACTACTATAAAATATCAACAACACTCAAAATCTTTTAATTGATTAAAGGATTAGTCAAGGTGCGCGTAAATTGACCTGGACACTTTTGGCCGTTGAACCCAAAAAAAAAAAAAACCCAATAAGGTGAACTGGTGAAGTATCTATCTGGGGTATGGGCTGCCCATACGAACAACATTAATATTAGTGAAGGTTTTGTGGCCTGTTGGACTGCTGACTATTTGAGCTTCTATTGATACTGCATTTTCAATGAATGTTACATAACATATATTAGTACGTCAAGTAGAAAGAAAAAAAAAAGTAGAAAAAGAAAAGTCAAGCTAGCAATCATCTAAGAAAATAGAAAGTAGAAAATCCCAGAAGCTCCACTCTAAATTTGTCAACTCTTAACCACGGCATTATTGTATGCGGCGTGAACAGTCGCAATGGTGATTTCATTTTCGTAGTTATATTTTCACAAATACAACTAGGTTTGATTAACTTTTAATAAACTTTAATTTTCCTTGAGAGTCTTCTTTCCATGTGTTTTGACTTTCTCACTAACCACGCGACTTTGTGTATTTTCTTCTGTTTGGCGGTCTCTTTCTCATATATTGAGTTGCTTTAATATGATTATTGACTAACGAAATATGACCAAATCAGGTAACACGAAATAAAGACAATATATTTAACTTGAATATTCATATTATGCTTTTAATTAATGTTGTGTAAATTGATATTAGGAATGAATGCACTAGCAGGATTTTAGTTGCAGGAGAGATATGACAATTGATCAAATTTCTCTCTCTCTCTATTCCCAATACCCAACACAGCTTAAACACAATTCCATCCGTCGGATGCTTAGAAAGTTTTTTTTGATACGAAAAGATAATCTTTTTACATGTTAAGACACATCATTGTGGAGAAGAATTGCCAAAAAGTCGAGCAACTCTCCTCCATACTTACAATTCAAAACATTACAAGCATTCCTAGCTAACCAGTGGGCAACAATGTTGTCAAACCTACGAATCCAGGTTACATCAAAAGATAAAAAGTTTAACATAAAGTCTTGAATAAAATCTAGAAAATGCCAGATTTCAGAAAGACCTCCCTCTCGCTTCCTTATGAGATCAACCGTTCGCTTAGAATCCCCCTCCATGATGATAAGTTTCAGTAATTATTCATTCACTTCCTGCTTATCGTACTAATCTAATACCAAATTTGTTCATGCACTAGGCCGCTATTTTCTCCAAACATTATTTTAGTTACAATTCAATTTGGGTCAACTTACAATCGAAAAAAGATAAATTTACTGCTAAAAAAAGTGAGATCAATACTAAAATTTTATGATTGATCCTAACATTAAAAATGAAATCAAACGACCCCATTTTAATTTAACCTCGTCTTACTCAATCATAATCTCACTCCGACTGAGTAATACTTTTGATGCAATACCCAAAAACAATTCTTTGATGTAATAATAATTTTCTAGATTTTATGATGGCGACCAAAGTTATTGACTTGAATG
Source organism: Ilex aquifolium (assembly GCA_951799425.1). Lineage (NCBI taxonomy): Eukaryota > Viridiplantae > Streptophyta > Magnoliopsida > Aquifoliales > Aquifoliaceae > Ilex > Ilex aquifolium. The sequence continues at coordinate 10,701,599 of OX637410.1, read as the reverse complement.
TCTATGAAGTTGATGATACGCATGAATGGCCTTCTAATGATTCCTGTGGGTAAGTTCCGATTTTTAAGGAAATTTTCTACTATTTTAATGCAATTATCATGTATACTTTTCACCCTTGATGTAATGGATGCTGATTTTCATGTAGGTTGGTAGAAAAATTGTCTACTTCCATTACTAGTGTAAAATGGACCCACTATCTGATGCTGTGGTGGCATCAGATGTCATACATGGACTTGAACCAGAGCACAACTCTTTTGTATTAACTAGTTTGTGCAAGCGCACGCTAACTATTTTGATTTTTTTTTTTTAAAAGATAGATAAGTTGGACAATTTTTTTTAATATAAATTATATATTATATTATGGTTAGTGAATTTTATGGGATTTACTTGTTCACTTGTTCCCTTATTAGTTGACAATTATACAAAGTGACACTGCTGACGTGTAGTAACTGTTACGCTCAAGATTTTTCTTGTATTTTAGGTTGTATGAATTGAATTGCATAAGGTTAAAAAAAAAAAATTGAATTGCATTGCATTTAAAAACTGTAATGTTTAACTTCAATAAGTGATTAATAGTTGAATGACTAATGATTTCTTGGACTAATAAGAAGTTATTACAATATGTTATTTTTTTTTTTATCTTTTTAATAATAGTATTATCAATTAAATTTTTTTGACAAGCATTGACATTCGAAAGTAGTATATAGATTATTAGATCTATTCAAATATTTATTTTTTAGCGAATTTAGATATGCACTATGTACCTAAAAACATATACAAACATATAATGTAATTTGATGATTATTTAATAAAATTGAGGAGAAATCCATGTGCTAAATGTTAAAATCGTCTCTAATCAATTTATTCGGATTAGAAACGGATATATATTTTAACGGATTCATATATGCACTATGAAAAATAAAATTCGTTGGATAATTAAATTAAATTTGGATCACATTTTTTATCGGATTTGGATCGAATTTATACTATTTAGAAAGAAGATAATAAAAAGTCAAACAATGATTCCATTTGAATTAATGCAACTAATAAAAAATTCCTCAAAAAGGGATAAAATAGAATTTTTGAAGGATAAATAAGAAAATCAAAATATTTTTCCTCTTAAGCCACTTTAAAAAGGATAAAATAGATATTATAGAATTATTGAAGGATAAATAAAGAAATCAAAAGTTTTTCACTTAAGCCACTTTTATTAGTAGTATAGATAGATAGATATATAATTTGTCATCTACGATGAATAGGTGTTTTTGTCAGCTTATCTGCACCTCGATTAATTCTCTTCGATCTAGTTAAAGACAGATCATTCACGTCAAAATTAAGAATTATATTGAAACACGTTCATCTCTTATTTTTGTTCCGGCTATAAATAAAGATTGTGGATAATTAGGAGTCTTCCTCAGTTTTCCACTTCTATTTATAACTCCTTTGTTGTCAGCTACATTTTTTTTCATGTCTCATCCCACATTATTTCCTACAATATATTTGACCGAAGGAATTCAAAATTTCGTTGGTTTTGTGCGTCTATGAACATATATCTCCTCTTCTATCTCCTTGTCCACAGGTTCTTTTTTCTTTTTGATTCGTTTTTTTAGTTTAAAAGATTTTGTTCTTCATTTGATGGTCTAAAAGAAATTCCCATTTTCAGTATATTTTTGTTCTTTATTTTGGAGAGTCTATAAATTTGTCTAATCCAGTGACTAAACATTAAATCATATAAGTAGTGTCCAAGAAAGTCTTGTACCTTGGCAAGTGTTTTTCAAATGTATGTATGTTAAAAAATATAAAACACAAAGATGAAATAGTGAACGATGTTTTTGTATCAAGTGTTCTATTAAATATTCTTTCGTGCAATATTTATTAGATTTTCTATGGAACTTGATTCTTAACTAATTAATGATCAATATTTATCAAAGATAAGGATTTTGGAGAAAGTGGTCCACAACTTTCATTCAAAATAATTCAACTCAAAGTGATCTACGTGCAATGCACGTGTACATCAATTAGTTTACAGAAATAGAACAAATTTTATATGGGTTTAACACATCATGTGACATTGTCATGTGGTGTACACACCCAATGAGAGGTTGTCGCAAAAACAATTTTGTGGGAAGAACAAGATGGATTTTAAAAAAAAAAAATACTAACAAGATGATAGGTGAAACCTATTCATTTGCCAGTATAATTCTTTATTGGTGATGACATTAAACCCACGGGAAAAATTTCTCACGATATGAGTGTGGCCTCTCCTGACTCCTATAAAGAGATTACCCAATTAGCGCAGGTCAGAAGACTATCTCTCCCCATCCTTTTTATGGGTTTGGACTATTGATACCCTCCCTCCCTGTTCAATAGGGTTTTTGAACTTTTTAGTTGAAAAGGTTCTACTCTTAATAGGGCTTGTCTCTTCAGTTGAACAAGCGCTACTCCCATGGCTCCTTTCACACTCTTGTTCCACTAATTTAAAAGCCTTTGTTTTCCGCCTCACTGAGACATGATACGCTTTTTACCACAAGGCCAAGATTGAGGTCCATGTTCTATTTGCCCTACGACAGAGGTTGAAACTCGAACAATAATCCAAAACCCACCGAATGTTTTAAGGTTTTTTCTCATTCTGATAATGGATATTGAAATGGGTAAGGGTGAGAAGAAGAAGAAGAAGAACTTCTGCCTCAAGATATTGGAGCGTTGTAGATCAGTCAATGGTGGCCACAAGACATCATCAACTCTGCATTCAAATCCTTTGTCAAAGAGCAAATCATGGCACTGTAAGGCCAAAAAGAAGGGCCAAAACATAGCTCCAGTGGGTTGTTTTACAGTCTATGTAGGGGAGGAGAGAAAAAGGTTTGTAATCAAGATTGAGTATGCCAATCATCCACTGTTCAAGATGCTTCTTGAAGATGCTGAAATGGAGTATGGGTTCAACAGTCAAGGACCCATCTTGGTCCCATGTGAGGTTGGTCTTTTCTACAAGGTTTTAGCAGAGATGGACAGTGAAGAAATTGATTATGGTTGGAGTTTCATGCATGGCTCATGCAGTCCTTTCAATCCAATCCATCGTTTGGGTGGCAGCGACATGGCCAAGGGCTGTGGCTCTTATGCCCTTCTCTCTCCATAGCCATTGCTTAAGATGAATCACTTTTAATAGTACTGAAATTCAACCAGTCTATATGATTATATAGGAAAGTATATATACAGCATTTTCATGTATCTGAATGAATATACTGATATAAAATTGTGCTCTACAGGGGATTTAATTATCCACTTATAGTTGATTATATTTCCTATTTATCCTTTAGGGTTAGAAAATTAGGGATTTATCCCTCATGAATACTTAAGTGTCGACGTGGATGGTCTGTTTTTTACCGAACAGGAGATAAAATTAGTTAAGGTATGCGTAAACACTCCTAACCGTTGAACAAAAAAAAGAATGCTGATCCTTGAAGGCCAAAATTGTCTGACGCATGAATGGTCCTTTATGTCACTATACTATGTACAAGTGTCAAACATGTACAAGTATGATTCATTGAAGAACTTTTAGCTATCAATATTGAAGTTCTAAAAGTTTTCTTTCCCTTGAAGTAGGGTTGATAGTAGATCATGTGTGTCTAATTCGTATCACTTTAACATTTATCTGAACTTTTAAATCTGTGTGTATCGAGTTTGTTTATAGTTGAGTTTGATGATGCACAAAATTGTCTTTGGCAAGATCAACAGTCAAGTATGAATAATGATGCAATTAATGAGTAATTAACGAGTAATCAATGGCAATTAACGGAACTTAAAACAATAAACAATAGATCAACACAAAGATTTATAGTGGTTCGGTCTCGGATGACCTACTCCACTTTCGGGAATGGCAGTGGTGGCCTGGTGTTCTTTATTGATGAAATAACAATCACCGGAGTATTACAGAACTTTGAGAGAGAGGGAGAATGTGTGTATGGTGCAGTATGTAAGGTACTGGAGGTGTTGGAGATGTTGTAAGCGTGTCTTTACCCTTGAGAGGGCTTACATTATATAGCTATGGTGAGGCGGTGCCGTGAGGAAGAGGTCTTCCACTATTTTGGTAAGTACAATCATGGTAAGAGTGGACCTCTTTGGCGAGCACAATTAAGGTAGGAGTTGATCTCCGTATCCCGTCATTCTCTCCCTCGTGCTCCTATTTAGTCGGAGGAGAGTCCTGATTGGATTGGACTTTAGGCTGGACCTTGAGTTGGAGTGGGGAGTGCCAAGGCAAGAGAAGCACCAAAGGGGTAGGCGCCCAAGGGGTGGCGCCCATGGGTGGTCATCCCCCTTTGGGTGTTTTCCTTGGGCTTAGGTGTAGGCCTTCTGGTGTCTTCCTTCTTGGACTTGAAGCATCATGGCATGAGGAGAAAACAAGTGAGAAGTTGAGGAGGAGTGGGGAGCTCAACCATTGGGCGGCGCCCAATGGTGGCGCCTAGTGGGCGGCGCCCATATGGCTTGGGTGACCTCCCTTGATGCCTTCACCTCTTCTCCATTCTCCTTAAATGGGATGACCCGGCTTGACAGGCTTTGGCGACTTGGACTATTTCCGGGGCCTATTAGTATTTGAGCATTTCTCGACTTATTTTTATTGGGCTTAGTCCAGTTGAATTTTGGGCTCATCATTTGCCCCCCATGCCCCAAGCCTCTGACTTTTACGAGAGGAAGGGGTTGAGGGCATGTACTTCGTCTTCACTTGAGTAGGAGTTTTCTTGCTCCCCGCAATGCTTTGGGCGACGCCAGGACTGCTGGGCAGGCACATTGGGAGAAGCTTGGAAGCTGGGCAGCTCCTTGGGCGACACTAGGAGCTTTTGCTTGCTGTGTGGGCGAAGTCATCCCCATAATTTCTGTATTTCTCTTTTTTTTTTTTCTTTTCTTTCTTGGCTTTCCTGAGCGCCGCCTCCTGGGCGCTGCCTTTTCCTTTTTCCCTTTTTTTTCTTCTTTGCTTGGGCGCTGGACCCTTTTCTCTTTTCTCTTTTTTCTTTTTTTTTTTTCCTTCTTCTTCTTCTTTTTTTTTTTTTTTTCCTTTTCTTGGCGCCTCCTGGGCGCTGCCCCCTTTCCATTTTTTTTTTGGCGCCTCCTGGGCGCTGGCTCTCTTTCTCCCCTCTCTTTTTTTTTTTTTTCTTCTCTTGGCTTGGGCGCTGGCACACCTTTTTTTTTTTTTTTTTTTTTGGTGTCGCCCTCTTGACCTCCTTACTTGGGCGCTGACATCTTAGTCCTTCTTTCTTTTTTTTTGAGGAAAAACTTTGGCGAGGAGTTCATGGGCAGTGTGGGTGACGGCCTGTCACGTGCTGGCGGCTTGGGTCTTGCACTAGGCGGTCATGAAGTTGAGATGGAAGACTGGGCGAGATGGGAGGACTCATTCCCATGGGCGACGCTAGCGCCTTGCTGGGCGGTGCCTTCTTTGCTATGGGCCCCTGTATGGCATCAAATGTAGGGGGAGACTTGGTGGACGACGCCAGCTTGACAGGCGAGGCAGGAGCATTGCAGACAGTTTTTGGGCGACACCAAGAGGTTGGCAGGGTGCCTTGAGTGACACCATGAGGCTGGGGTAGGCACTTTTGGTGACGCCAAGAGGTTGGCCTGGTGCCTTGAGTGACGCCATGAGGCTGGGGTAGGCGCCTTGGGCGACGCCAAGAGGTTGGCAGGGCGCCTTGAGTGACACCATGAGTCTTGCCCCCACTCCTCCGTTATGTGTGTCTTTGTACTACTGTCGGAGTTGGGACTCCAGTGTAGACAACTTGAGTTTCAAAAGTGTGCCTGGAAAAGACAACGTTATCTCAACATTAAAATATCTAACATGATTACCTGGAGAGAGAGGCAGGTTTTTTGCATGAGAGCAAAGTTAGAGCTGTGGGCGTCTTGAGAGAGGGTCGCATGAGCTGAGACCGAACTACGTATAGTGTCGGTAGATGGCTGCCGTAGCAGAGGTGACTACTTGCGCGAGAGCAGAGTCATGGAGGCCGAGCTACGTATAGTCTCGGGAGATGACTGCCGTAGCAGAGACTTACAAGGTGACTACTTGCGCGAGGGCAGAGTTATAGAGGCCGAGCTACGTATAGTCTCAGGAGATGGCTGCCGTAGCAGAGGTGACTACTTGCGCGAGAGCAGAGTCATAGAGGCCGAGCTACGTATAGTCTCGGGAGATGGCTGCCGTAGCAGAGGTGACTACTTGCGCGAGAGCAGAGTCATAGGCCGAGCTACGTATAGTCTCGGGAGATGGCTACCGTAGCAGAGGTGACTACTTGCGCGAGAGCAGAGTCATAGGCCGAGCTACGTATAGTCTCGGGAGATGGCTACCGTAGCAGAGGTGACTACTTGCGCGAGAGCAGAGTCATAGAGGCCGAGCTACGTATAGTCTTGGGAGATGGCTGTCGTAGCAGAGGTGACTACTTGCGCGAGAGCAGAGTCATAGAGGCCGAGCTACGTATAGTATCGGGAGATGGCTGCCGTAGCATAGGTTTATTCCATTGAGATGGAGATGAGGAGGGCGCTGAGGAGTTGGACGCCTGAGGTGCTCCTGGTGAGATGGGACGAGACCCATCGTTTAGGCGGCATCATTAGAGGTGCCCAAGGTGGAGAGGGCGAGGCCCCTCGTCTGGGCGACTGCTCTGCTGGGAGCTGTTTTGTAACGCCCCAAAACACACCCTGGACGGCATTACTATCTAAGACCATTCACAACATGAGAGCGACTAAATAAATTCCATCAATAAGGAAATTTCATTCATCATATTTCATATCCATAACATTATCCCAAACGAATAAGCCAATTCATGACAATTACATCCCAAAAGCATTAAACATAACTTAGCAGCGGAATAACAAAAGATTATATTTTACATGATTCCAAAATAACCCTTCAATCTAATACAACGAAGGACCGTCGAGATGTCCCCCTCCGGATCTCCCTCCTCGTCTTCTAACTAATCCTCTTTTACAGCATCACCTGAAAAATGTGTTGGTTTGTAGGGGGTGAGCACTAAGCTCTGTAGGAAAATCCTCCCAAACTCAAACAAGGTTTAGAAAACATGTAAAACAAGTCGGTCTCATTTCACAAATATCATATATACTTTTGAAGTAAAACAAGGACATTTAATAGATCTCAAGTTTAAGGAACAACAGTAATTGACTGAATAAGTGGAACCATTATACAGTTAACAAACCATATCCAAATATAATCCAATCCACCATACACTGTTTCCACAAGTTCTTGCGGAATCTCATACTTCTCCAAGACTCTTGTAGAAACCGTCTATGGTAAAATGAACAATAACCAATATACAATAGATAATCCATTCCACCATAAACCGTTTCCAACAAGTTCTCGCGGAATCTCATACTTCCGGAAACTCTTGTCGAAACCATTTCTGGTACAATGCACAATAACCCACACCGTATGTCCGACACAACCCACGTTACTACTCTGTGATCATTAGTGATAGGAAAAGTTCGTACCCACACGGTGTACAAAGATGTCTACCCACTCCATGTGGTAGGAAAAGTTCATACCCGTGTGGCATACAAAGACGTCTACCCACTACATGATACCCGGTCAATAGTAATCCATGTTCGTATCGTACAACCACGCAAGAAATAAAATACCCCCGCTTTTCAAAAATATTCAACCATTTCATCACCATTTTCTCCAATTTTACCTTTTCGGAATGAGCATCCTTACAAGGAACCTCTCACCCTCAAGGTTTCATTCCACAATTAACCAACAATTCCATAATCCCCAATTTTTCCATCCCACTTCACATGTAACATTTCAATAAAACAATTTAAGAAAAACACGTGAGATCATCGAATATCATTTTATTACTCAACACAAAACACTAAATTTCTTTTTAAAACAAGACAAAAGAATATCCAAGGAGAATCCACACTTCATGAAGAAATAGAGTTTTGAAGTGAGGACATGTGAATGTTGGGTTAGGATATCAAGGGCCAATGGATATAAAGCTTGAAGTCAAGAACAATTAAACACAAGGTCTTGAAATTAAGAATAAAGGAATAACAAGGTGGGTCATCAATGACAAAAGAACAATCAAGCCTTGACATCCATAACAACAAATATCAAGCTTGGGAATCCAAAAGTGAAGGAACAATCAAGTTTTGTCATTTATAACAACAAACATTAAGATTAGACCTCATGAACAAGGGGGAATTCAAGAGGGACCCAATTTCCTTGCAATTAGAGTTTCGAAGGCACACCAAGAGATTTAGCGATTACCCAAGCACAACATAGTTTAGAACATGTAATATTTACGGTTAGAAATCAAGAGAAAATGAGAAATCAAAAGAAAACACAATCTCCTTGAAAATTTGGGGTTTCAAAGGCATACAAGGGATTTATGGCTATCAAGCCCTAATTTCGTTCATGATATGGTAAGGGATTTCAAGAGTAACAAGAAATAGAGATTCCATAACATACATATAAGATTTGGAAGCAAAACATACCTAAATATAAACCCTAACCTCAATGTAAGAGAAAAGGAGAAAACCCCTACCTCAATGCTCAAGAGTTTTAACCAAATACCCAAGCTTCAAGACCTTCTTGCTTTCCTTTCTTTTCCTTTTTAATTCCCCCTCCCTAGGGTTTTCAAAAGATTTGGGTGAGAGTGGGTGAAGAATGGAAGAAAAGAGAATGAGTAGAGAAGTGAAATCTTAGAAATCTAGGGTTTTAATCTTCTAAAATGGTGTATCTCTCCTTATCTTTGATGTTCTTCTCTCCCTCTCTTTCTCTCTAAAGGTGCCTAGGGTTTAGAAGGCTGAAATGGGGCTCAAATAGTCGGCCTTGAGTATTTATAGTGGAAGAAATAGAGAAAGACCCGCAGTCGGATCGGGCTGGCTTTATCGGGCGTACCGGTACGCGTACCGGTACGGTTTAGCTACTGGAGTTCGGCGTACCGGTACGCGTACCGGTACGGTTTGACTGCCAGATTTTTGTTTCAACTTCCAATGCAGTTTTGACCCATTTAGAGGTCGAATTGGAAAATTTTCATGAGACATACTTTTGTAGCCCTAGATGTCTACTATCTACTGTAAAAATTTCAGATCAAGTGGACGTAAGGATAAAAATTTATGGCCAAAACACTAAGTAGTGTTCAATACCCATTTTTACCCAAATTCTCGCTAAAGTGTATTTTAAATCCGAGACACTTCCTAACTTCCAATACATCCATATTACCACTCCCAATGTTTTTCGACCTTCCGGATTCAATGGAATCATTATTTTGACCTACAAACTTTTAGAAACTTGTCTAATCACCCTTTCTAAGTTTAAACATCTTCGACACGTAACTTCCCAATCAAATTGTCTCCATAACATTTATTCCTACGGTTTATTCTTATGTCACTACATATATCTACATCTTTACAAATATTATTTACTATATATATATATATCTCTATAAATATATAAAAGAAAATTCGGGGTGTTACATGTTTGTAAATTTTAGGAAAGTAAAATAATTCTGGACACAATAATCTTGGTAGAATTTTACTTCATAAAATAACAAATAACAGAATAAATCAACTAATAAAGGATAGATAAAATCTTTAGGTGCTTGGTGTCCCGTAGGTGGGTCAAGACTTCCCTGGTGAAGTTGGAGTCACCTCCTCCTAGCCCTTAGGCGATCGTCTGGATTTCTCCGAGGGGTTGCTGGCGTTCTCTAACATCCTAGTCCCGACCAGGTGGCGGGACTTGTCTTCTTCCAGCAACGTACTGCCTCAAGTGACCACGCTGTATGAGTTCCTCGATTTGCCTTTTAAGATCAAAGCAGTCGTCAGTGTCGTGGCCATGGTCACGGTGGAAGCGACAGTACCTGCTGGGATTTCTGCGGTTTGGGGTGGACTTCATATTTTTGGGCCAGCGGAGTGTGGGGTCATCCTGTATCTGAAATAGGATGTGCTCCACCGAGGCATTGAGTGGCGTGAGAGCTTGTCGCTCTCTCATAGGTGGGGGACCAAGACGGTCCTTGACAGAGATTCTCTCTGTCCTATTTCTTTTATTCTCTACCTCCCACTTGTCTTCGCGGGTGTCCTTCCTTTTCTCCCCTCCTCGGGAGGACTTACCTCGACGGGCCTTGGTGACGTCCTCGGCATTCATATACTTCTGGGCCCTTGACAGTAGCTCGGGCATGCTAAAGGGCGGTTTCTTGAGGACTGAGAACATGAAGCTGGAAGTGCGGAGGCCGGCGATAAAGGCGGCTAGAGCTACCTTATCATTCGGCTCCTCAATCTGGAGGAACTCCTCGTTGAAGCGGGCAAGGTAGCCCCTGAGGCTTTCATCCCTGTCCTACTTGATAGTGAGCAGGTGGGTTACTGGTTTCTGATGGCGGCGTCCCCCAATGAAGTGGGAGACGAATGACCTACTCAGCTCTGCAAAAGAGTGGATGGACGAAGGCTTGATCTTCGAGAACCATTGGCGAGCAGACCCCTTCAAGGTGGTAGGGAAAACTCTGCACATAATCTCCTCAGGCACATTGTGGAGTTGCATGAGGGATTTGTAGGTGTCCAGGTGGTCGAGTGGGTCTTTGGTGCCGTCAAAGATCTCGATGGTGGGCATCTTGAACTTCGAGGGCAAAGGATAATTGACAATATCAGCAGTAAAAGGCGTATCAGTACGTCTTACCAGGTAGTCTACGGCTTCAGGCGCTTGTGCCTTGATGGCGTTGAGGGCATCACTGAGTTGGTTCTGCACCTCTCTAATCTTCTCGTCCCACTGGTTGGGGACATCTTTAGTCGGATGATGGTACTGGCTTTGGTGGTCATCGTATTGACTCTCACCGTCTTCGTCCTCCTGCGCAGGTACGTGTGAAAGAGGGGGAACACGTGAGTTTCCTGCGCGCTGAGGAGGGACTGCTGGGCGAGGGGTGCCCTGTAGCCTCGGGACATTCTGGCAGAGGACCCTATGGTGAAGGGCTGCTTGGTGCCCAAAAGGAAGGGGTTGCTGCTCCTCTCCTGTTGGAGGGAGTGGTGCTCTTCCTGCAGGGTGAGGGGCGACGCCCCCTTGTGTGAGCATTAATTGGATGATTTGTTGGTTCTGTTTCACCAGCAGTTGCATGGTCTGCAAGAGTTGTTGCTGTTGTCCAACGGCTGGAGTTGTCGTGGCAGAGGGTTCCGAAGGTGCGAGGGGAGGCGGAGCCTCCTCTCGGTGGGCGGGGTTGTTGTCTCCCGGTTGTTGGCTCATCAACCTGGTTGTGATTGCCATAGAATAGCAATGTAGTAGAAAACTTAGTCGTTCCCACAGACGGCGTCAAACTGATGATGCACAAAATTGTCTTTGGCAAGATCAACAGTCAAGTATGAATAATAATGCAATTAATGAGTAATTAACGAGTAATCAATGACAATCAACGGAACTTAAAGCAATAAACAATAGATCAACACAAAGATTTATAGTGGTTCGGTCTCGGATGACCTACTCCACTTTCGGGAATGGCAGCGGTGGCCTGGTGTTCTTTATTGATGAAATAACAATCACCGGAGTATTACAGAGCTTTGAGAGAGAGGGAGAATGTGTGTATGGTGCAGTATGTAAGGTACTGGAGGTGTTGGAGATGTTGTAAACGTGTCTTTACCCTTGAGAGGGCTTACATTATATAGCTATGGTGAGGCGGTGCCGTGAGGAAGAGGTCTTCCACTATTTTGGTAAGTACAATCATGGTAAGAGTGGACCTCTTTGGCGAGCACAATTAAGGTAGAAGTTGATCTCCGTATCCCGTCATTCTCTCCCTCGTGCTCCTATTTAGTCGGAGGAGAGTCCTGATTGGATTGGACTTTAGGCTGGACCTTGAGTTAGTGCCAAGACAAGAGGAGCACCAAAGGGGTAGGCGCCCAATGGCTGGCGCCCATGGGTGGTCATCCCCCTTTGGGTGTTTTCCTTGGGCTTAGGTGTAGGCCTTCTGGTGTCTTCCTTCTTGAACTTGAAGCATCATGGCATGAGGAGAAAACAAGTGAGAGGTTGAGGAGGAGTGGGGAGCTCAACCATTGGGCGGCGCCCAATGGTGGCGCCTAGTGGGCGGCGCCCATATGGCTTGGGTGACCTCCCTTGATGCCTTCACCTCTTCTCCATTCTCCTTAGATGGGATGACCCGGCTTGACAGACTTTGGCGACTTGGACTATTTCCGGGGCCCATTAGTATTTAAGCATTTCTCGACTTATTTTTATCGGGCTTAGTCCAGTTGAATTTTGGGCTCATCAGAGTTCGTATAAAAATGTTTATTGAACGTATTTTACAGTTTAACCGTATTTTAACACGAGCCCATTAAGATATATTTCATATTTGATACATTGGTATTAATTTGGTCGGGTTGGATTAAAATTGCTAGAACAAGTTCAACCCCTTCCCCTGAAACTAAGGGATAAAGTGAACAACTCAAGAACTGATAAATCTTCAAAAAAGGACAAATGTCTAAAAATGATTTCATGGTCCTCTAAAATCATAATTCATTTTTTTTTAAAAAAAAAAGTATGCCAACTTTGTGTAGGTTAGAAATATTATATTTTTCAACGGAGTGGGTAAGAACAATGCCATTTTGATTAGGTGAAAGATGTTTCCTCTATAAGTCTATATGACTGGAAGAAAGTACAAAATAAAAAATAAAAAATAAAAAATAAAAAATAAAAAATAAAAAAAATTGTATGCCGCCATGCCTTCAATAATTGTATCAAATTTTGGACCTCAATGTGATCTTGTTGTGTGTTTTGCCATTAATTGGCACAATTGATTAAGAAAGGCCGATAAAAAAATTATCAATCTAGTCCAATTATTCATATTTTTGTTTATTTAGTGTGCAAAACAGAAAATTTATAATCTAATACGGTTCAACTGTATTATGATATAACATCTACTAGTAATATTATAATCGACTAAATAGTACAAATATGACATATTATTCGTATACGTATTAAAAATAAATCTACATATAATAAAAAATATTTTTTTGCAATCCAATACAATCTAATATTATATTAGAGAATTTTTATCCGTCCTTTAATATTGTTACCAGACTAACCCTTTATCAACAAAGATATGTCATTATCAACGTTATACTGTATCTTTAGACAAAGGGACAAGATGTATGAACTAGGGCATACAAAGGGTCAACTAAGGCACATATCACTTGATGATCAAGTTCCGATAAAAACCCAAACAATCCTTCACCGAATCCATTATGGATTCACTCACCAATTAACCAAACTTAGTCCCATAGGTTATACTTACCTTTTGTACATTCATAGGCCTAACTTAAACCCAATGGATCTATATAGTGTATAGCCCAAGCCAAAAAAAAAGAAAAGATAATGGGATGTAAGTATCTTTTTCAAAACTTATTTGACTTAAAGTACCACCTCCAAACTTATCCTCATTTAACTTTTCTTTTTCATTAAATATTTGTCAATAAGTACACATTTTAAAACATTTTCAAATTCTTTTTAAAATGTATTCCATAATTACTCCTACCATAAATAGTGCACATCTAATTGACAATTTTTATATTTCCAATATCTAAATATTAGAATGTGAGACTTTCAAGATTCCTTTTGATATTTGTGTATCATTTGAATTTTGAAATTTCATATATATATATATATATATAGACACACACACACACACGTATATAGTAACATCAAAACAGTAACAAGTTCAACAAAAAAATAGTAACATCAAACAGTAACATATTCAATTAAAAAAACTTAATTATATAAATAAATAAATAAATAAATATATGAAATTTCAAAAGTTAAATGATACACAAATATCAAAAGGAATCTTGAAAGTTTCATATTCTAATATTTAGATATTGAAAATATAAAAGTTGTCAATTAGGTATGCACTATTTATGGTAGGGGTAAAAGAGCTTTTATGACTTTTTTTTTAGGAGATGTACTTCTATCCCAATTATTTTAAAAAATGTACTTTTATTCTATTAAGTTTTTAGGGAGGTACCGACCTCCCTAAGCCACCAAAAAAAATGCCAATACTCAAACACAACCCCCAAAAAGAACATTAAAACAATTTTCTGACATACCAGACATCTGGCTAATAATATAGCCGGATGTCCAGAGCTTTATTTAACATGGGTGGGCCAGATCCTACAGGATCTCCTCCCGGAGTCTTTTTAAAAAACAAATACCCTGTAACACCCAAAATTACATCAGAGATGCAATTTAACATCCTAGTTAGGCCCAACAAACACAAGACATCCTTAAGATCTTTGAAAGTAGAAATTCATGGCGCCCCTATATTACAAAAAGAAAAGTGTGAGCTTTAGACCCCACATATGAAACATATGAATAAGGCTCTAAATTTAGAGACCAATAATATAATACAAGTTAAAGAATAAAATCTAGTGAAAATTGGGATTAAGTCCTCTTCAAGGGCTTTTAATGAATTTAGTCTATTTGGGAATAAGTCATATTTTAATCTTACTAATGAATAGTTAAGTCCACAAATTTTTAAACACTCAAAAATACCCTTTATATAATGTTTAAACAACATTTGAACAGTAAGTCTGTTTCCTAATTGGGAAAATACTCTGATGTTATTCTCGTAAATTCTACTCCTTAAATCACGCTCAATCTTTTGCCAACAACATTTGTCCATAAAATTTGAAATTCAAAAACATGATCCAAATATATGCTTCTATGATTGGTTTATGTATTTAGTTTTTCATAGATCATAGTCGAAGTTCTTTTTGCTGGAGTTTTTGAGTGATTTTTTGTCGAAATTATTGAGTGTGATCATAGGAGTTCTTGGGCGCATTTTGTTGGAATTCTTGATTGTGATTACAGCAGGAGTTCTTTTTGCCAGAGTTCTTGAGCTTTTTTGTTGGAATTATTTGAGTGTGATTGTCAAAGTTCTTGAGAGTGATTTGTCGGAATTGTTGAGTGTGATTGTCGGCGTTATTTTAATCGTGTACTCCTGCTAATTCACAGCCGGGGTTCTCTTCTAATTCAACTTTTTCAAGTCCTGTAATACCATTTGAGGTCAACATCTCCACAATGTCCCAAAGATATTCAACGAAATGTCCCGAAGCATGTTACTATTTTTTCAATTCATGCAATACCATGTTACTATTTTTTTGTATATGTTACTAATCGTTCCCTTGCTATGACTATTTTATTGCGCATGTGACTATTTTTATTATGTTACTATTTTTTTTTAAGGTACAATTTTTTCATATAACTACTTTTTTTATTGAGCATGCTATTATTTGATGTTACTATTTTTTTGTTGACCATGTTACTGTTTAATGTTACTATTTTTTTTTTGAACATGTTACAAATCTTAATATTCTATATTACTATTTTTTATTTGAATGTTACTATTTTCTCTCAATATATATATTATATCTGTGTGTGTGTGAGTGAGAAATAGATAAAATAGTCTAGATAAATATGATAGAGAAACATTTTTAATACTAGTAAAACTCTTAAATTTAGGGGTTGTTGGTTTTCAAATTTATTTTAATTAAATATAACTATTGAAGGTATTTTAGACAATGAAGATCAAAATAGACTTATTTCCAAACAAATTTTTTAAGTAGACATAGTCCAAATAAGTTGACAAAAGGGGACCGCCCCCAAATTTCTCTAAAATGGGGAAATCGTAAAAAGCTACACAAAATTATACTTAATTGTCAAAAAGTACGCAACTCTTAATGTTAGGTAATTAATTCTTTATTTTTAGAACTTCATTGTGTCTAAGTACACAATTTGACTTTTGTGATTTTCTTTTGACATAGTTGTCCTCATAAATAAATATATTAGTAATTGTCCGTGCTTAAAGGCACGATATAACGAAAAATTAAATTAAAACTCGAAGAATACTACATTGCCTGATGACACTATTTGCTCTATTTGCTTTAACAAACCGTCAATTTAAAATAGATTTTACTCTATTTGCTTCAATATAAGAAATTGAAATCAAGCTAGTCCATACTATTTTTTAGAAATTTCGGTAAAATTTCGTCTAAAAATAAGAGCCCAGAAAAATATAAACATGTCTACAGAACTTACAATCATACATAACAATCATCATAATACACTGTACCACCACAATTCAATTCTATTTCCCCCAAAATCAGCAATTTATACCAACGACCAAAACAACTATCAATTCACATGAAATCGAATATATCCTCAAAACCATGTGCAATTAATTCATCGTACTAAACATGAAACAAACCAAACACATACAAACTTTACAAAATACAATTAACAAGTCCATATTTCAACAATTAAAAAACGAAATTGAAGCCGAATCACAATCAAAATGATGTTATTCCTACATAGATTATTAGAGAGAAAACTAAGATTTGAAATAATTTACCATACTTACAGTAACAATTCAACCCACCAATCAAATCAGAACTATCAACCACATTGCAATAAGCTCCACCAATCGAATTATGAGTTCATGTAGAGATTGAGATATAACTCAATCTCTACGATTATAAGCTCCACCAAATTAATATCGACCCATTATTTTTTAAAAAAAAATTGATATAATTTTTCGTAAAGACACACCCCTGAATAATATCTGTCACACCCCTAAAACCGGGGGTCCTTTATTAACCGTTGATAACCCATCAACTTGCGGAAGTACCCGTGATTGTCGCACATCCGACATCACGTCAAAAGCATACCAATGACCGGGATTATAAAAGAAAAACAAATTCCATATACTTTTAATTTGTTGACCCATCCGAGGTCCACCATACCACCATTGGTAGTCTATTATTGTCCATTTATAACATTTGAAGGGAGGAAATACATAGCCCAAAAGTTTGGCAAAACAGTTTTAAAATTTCAGATTTTTGGAAAGCGTACCTGTATGGCGTACCTTCACAAGCCTCACGGTCTTACCTCGCAAAACCTGTCCCTGACTATCCATGACACACACTGGTCCCTCCTCGAAGGTCCCATCCGCATCAACCATCAGCTCACCCCAATCCACAACATGCATCGGATCTGGAGTATACTTCCGGAGCATGGAGACATGGAATACTGCGTGAACACCCGATAAATTTGCGGTAACGCCAACCTGTAAGCCACAGTACACACCCTCTCGAGTATCTCGAAGGGTCCGATAAATCATGGCGTTAACTTTCCCCACTTGCCAAACCTGACCACCCTTCTCTTAGGCATCACCTTCAAGAAGACATGATCTCCAACCTCAAACTCCAGAGGTCTTCGCCGTCTATCGGCGTAGCTCTTTTGCCGGCTTTGAGCCGTGAGAAGACGTTTTCGTATCAAGTCCACCTTTTCTGAGGTGTCTTTGACCAATTCTGGACCCGTAGAGGGTCTTTCTCCAACCTCCGTCCAACAAACCGGAGAACAACAAGGCCTCCCATATAGTGCCTCATAGGGTGCCATCTGTATGCTCGCCTGATAACTGTTGTGGTAGGCGAACTCCACTAAGGGTAAATGCTCTTCCCAGCTACTTTTGAGATGTAGGACGCATGCCCGTAGCATGTCCTCTAATGTCTGGATGGTCCTTTCCGACTGACCGTCCGTTTGGGGATGAAAGGTTGTGCTCATCATCAACCGTGTCCCCATGGCTCGCTGAAAACTCTCCCAAAAATGGGCTGTGAACCTGGGATCCCAATCCGATACTATAGATACAGGTACCCCATGCAACCGGACTATCTCCCGTATATACAATCGACAGAATTCCTCCAGTGTGAAGGTCATTCGCACTGCCAAAAAGTGTGCCGACTTCGTAAGCCGGTCTACTATCACCCACACCGCGTCATGCCCTCGCGATGTCTGTGGCAAGTGGGTCACAAAATCCATCGTGACGTGCTCTCACTTCCACTGAGCTACCTCCAAAGGCTAGAGCAACTTTGCTGGTCTCTAGTGCTCAGCCTTAACCTGCTGACACGGGAGGCATCTACTGACAAGGTCGCTAATCTGCCTCTTCATCCCACTTCAATAATACTGGCGACGAAGATCATGATACATCTTCATGCCGCCTGGATGCACAACAAAACGGGAGCAATGGAACTCCCTAAGGATCTCCTCTTTCAAACCTGCCGACTGGGGAACCACAACCCTTCCCCTAAACCGAAGACTGCCATCCGAGCGAATGGCCCAGCCCTTGTCACTGGTACCCGTCTGCACTCGGTCCCTGATGGATGATAACTCTAGGTCCTGTCCCTGGGACTCAATCACCCTGCTCAGTAGGGAAGGCATAGCCACAAAGCTCCCTAAAACACCCTGAGTTTGACCCCGATAATGCAGCCCAAACTGTCCCACAGTCTCGAGCATTCGCCACTCTCGGGAAGCCACACGAGCCACAACTCCCCGTGACTTCCGGATAAGTGCATCAGCCACCACATTTTCCTTACCGGGATAGTAATGCAAAGTGAAGTTATAGTTCTCCACATACTCCATCTACCTGCATTGCCTCATATTAAGGTCCCGCTGAGTAAAGATGTACTTCAGACTTTTGTGGTCCAAAAACACTTCGAATTGCTCTCCGTATAAATAGTGACGCCAAGCCTTCAAGGCAAAGACAATGGCCGCCAACTCCATGTCATGTGTAGGGTAATTCTACTCGTGGTTCTTTAACTACCGAGAAACATAAGCCACCACCCTTCCGGACTGCATCAAAACACAACCAAGTCCGTCTCTGGAGGCATCACAATGCACTGTGTACATCTGTCCTTTCTCCGGAACTATCAAGATAGGAGTTAAAGTAAGCCTCCTCTTTAACTCTTGGAATGCCTTCTTACACGAATCATTCCACTCAAACTTGATCTTCTTCCAGGTCAATCTCGTCATAGGTGCGGCTAGTCAGAAGAAGTCCTCGATGAACCTCTGGTAGTACCCTGTCAATCCCAAGAAACTGCGTATCTCGAAGATGGACTTCGACCTCTCCCAACTCATAACTGCCTCAACCTTCTCCAGGTCAACCGGTACACCCGAAGCCGACACCACGTGTCCTAAAAATTTCACCTCCGTGAGCCAAAATTCACACTTGCACAATCCTCAAGTGACCCTCATGCTCCTCCTCAGTTTTGGAGTAGATCAGGATGTCGTCAACAATCACCACGACGAATTGATCTAAATAGGGTTGGAACACCCTATGCATGAGATCCATGAATGCCATCGGGGCATTCGTCAATCCAAATGGCATCACTGTTAACTCAACATGCCAGTACCGCGTTCTGAACGCCATCTTAGGGATATCAGCCTCCCTGATTCTCAACTGATGGTAGCCCGTGCAGAGATCTATCTTGGAGTAGACCCGCGCTCCCCTCAGCTGATCAAACAGATCATCAATCCTCGGCAAAGGGTACATATTCTTGATGGTGACCCGGTTCAACTGCCGATAGTTTATACACAACCGAAGGGTCTTGTCCTTCTTCTTGGAAAACAATACCGGAGCGCCCCAAGGTGAAGTGCTCGGTCTGATAAAACCCTTGTTCAACAATTCTTGTAATTGGACCTTGAGTTCTTGCAACTCAGCAGGTGCCATTCTGTGCGGAGTCATAGAAATAGGAGAGGTACTGGGATGCAACTCAATACTGAAGTCCACATCCCTATGGGGAGGTAATCTGGTAGTTCGTCCGAAAAAATATCCTCATATTCACAGACAACCCAAGGTAGACCCAACTCTTGTCTCGTCTCGTCCTCCAGGGTAAGGCTCGCAAGCCAACCCATCAACTGCCCATGCCATCTAGAGTCGTACACGGCTTGGGGTAAGACATTGTGCATTTCCCCTTGGAACTTAAAACAAACATCGTCCGGTGTATAGGCAATGACCTTCTTCCGATCACAATCAATGACGACTCAGTGTGCCACCAACCAATCCATCCCTAGGATGACACCGAACTCCAACATGTCCATGACTCTAAGGTCCATGGTGAGTAGAACCCCCGAGATCTCTAACTCACAACCCCGACATATCTGGTCAACACACACCCTAGCTCCTAGGGGTGAATTCACATACAACGGCTCTTCCAAGGTATCAACCTCTAAGCCCAAATCCCTTACACATGATGCAGAAATGAATGAATGCGATGCACTAGAGTCAAATAACACCCTAGCCCATAAGCGAGATAGTAGAAATGTACCTTGAATAACTGACTGATCCACTGGCTCAGCCTGAGGTGTGATGGCGTAGACACGCCCCTGGGTCCCCGAAGTCCTGGCTTGCATGCCCTGTCCTCGGCCTCGACCCATGCCCTGGCCCATCTGGCCTGATTGTGGAGTCCCCGTTCGGAAAGTGGTAGGGGCCTGAGTAGTGCCCTGGAACTGATACTGGTTTCCCTGGCCCATGGTGGGGTAGGGAGGAACAAAGTGTGTCTGTGGCTGCCCCACTGATGACTGGGACTGAGATGTCCCATAACTCTGGGATCCCTGCCTCTGAGGACAATCTCGCCTCACGTGACCCGGCTGATGGCAATAAAAACAAGTCTTCTGGCCTGCCTGGTAGGTAGTGCTAAAGTTTCTCCCGCCTTGGGAGGATTGACCTTGGCCTTGGCCTTGATGGCCGCGGCCCTGTCCCTGTTGTCCCTGTGGGGTAGAAGTCCTCCGCTTCTTCCCCGAAGTAGAAGAAGAGGATTGACCCTCATTCTTTTTGTCCTTAGCACCCGCCTCCCGGATGCTTCGTGCGTCCTCAACCTCTCTCTCAATGGCCATAGCTGTCTCGACCATCGTGTCTAAGTCTTGCAGGCGGAGGCCCACAATCTTTCCCTGGGTGGATAGTTTCAAACCATCCTCAAACCTTCTTATCTTGGTCATGTCTGTGGCCACGTAATCATCTGTAAAACGGGCTAATTCGGTGAACTTAGCCACATACTCCATCACCGTCATTGTCCCTTGCTTCAAGTCTAGGAATTCCAGGGCCTTTGCATGTCGAACGGCCGTTGGGAAGTATTTGCCCATGAAGAGCTCCCGAAACTCTCCCTATGTCATGGTCTCTAAGTTCTTTGAGGGCGTTACCCAATCCCACCACAACTGGGCTTTTCCCTCTAGCTGGAATGCAGCTAGTCTTATCTTAGTGGCATTTGAGGTGATTTCCATTGCCCCTAAGATTTTATTGACTTGTCGGAACCAATGGTCGGCTACCATCGGATCCGCCCCTCCCTTAAAAACTGGAAGCTTGTGTGCTTTAAACTGTTGGAGGTTACTCGTGCCTCCTTGGTTTGCATTGGCGCTAGCTTGTGCAACAGTAGCCTCCATCATGCCCATGGTTTCCATAAAAGCTTGTTGGTCGAAGGCCGGTGGTGGTTAATTATTGTTCCGCCCACCGCCTCGGCGTCCTCTTCTTCTACTTGCCATCTACACACATGTCAAGTAGCAATGACACACTAACTTAGCATCCCGAGATAGGGATCAAAGTTGAAACGTTTAGAATTCTCTCATTGTCTCACTAGTAGAGCGTGTGCCACCACTAGTAGACATCTACACTTTGAACTATCCCGTTCATTCACTTTCCCACTCCCAAGGTTATGTTATCTAATCCTAGTGTGTCCATTTCCATACACATTTTACCATGCATATAATTAACATAACACATATCACATAACATGTAGCAATTTAAGCACATAACATGTAATACACAATGAATGCAATGGTCTAGACCCATGCCTCATCAAGCCCTAGGTAAATCGTATACCTAAGCTCTGATACCAAGCTGTTACACCCCTAAAACCAGGAGTCTTTTATTAACCGTTGATAACCCATCAACCCGCGGAAGTACCTGTGATTGTAGCACATCCGACATCACGTCAAAAGCATACCAATGACCGGGATTATAAAAGAAAAACAAAGTCTATATACTTTTAATCGGTTGACCCATCCGAGGTCCAACATACCACCATTGGTAGTCTATTATTGTCCATTTATAACATTTGAAGGGAGGAAACATATAGCCTAAAAGCTTGACAAAACAGTTTTAAAATTTCAGATTTTTGGAAAGCGTACCAGTATGGCGTACCGGTACGTTGTGCCTACTGGACCACGTTGTACCGGTACGCCGTGCCCAGTTTTGCTTGTTTCACATGTTTTCAATTTCCAATTCCATCAATTCCATTCCAAAACATATCATTTCCATCCTAACACATGTATAATGAAGATTTTCATATTACACAAGGTCCATACCAACTATATTACATTCATTTACATGAATTCACATGTCAAAACTAAGTTTAAATAATAATTTTAAAAAAACTCAAAATAAAGCCACATTCCGGCTTTCTTCATCCACGGGGCTCGAGTTTGAAGCCATCCACCGGTGTATATCCCGCACCTGAAATATTTTTCTCGTATAGGGTGAGTCACGCTCAATAGAGTATCTCGTAAAGAGGCAACTCCTCAACCTAGATACATATGAAATGTTCACATGCCAATAATCAACAACTCATAACATTCCAATTTAGAATATGCATTCCATGTTGGAATCTACCGTGTCATGCCATGAAATGAGATAAGACTCACTCACACACATCAACCCAAGCTCTTCCCAGATCCTCAACACATGCAAGTACCAATGTGTATGAATCCGTCATCTATGTTACACATCAAATGAAATTTACCAATTTAGGGTCTTTGTAGGGGTGGATGTTCATGGACTTACACCAAGGGTCACCCAACCCACACGGAATTTACGGACTTTCACCGAGGGTTCCACATACACCCACACACTTCATGGGCCGAACCAAGGGAGTGCGTATCCCAATCACCCGGCCTTGCACCCGAGGGATCTTCTACCCCTTCTTGCTAACCCCGACCCTATTAACCATGCTAACCGTGAGACTCGGCCAGGTCTTCGACCAAGCTTACTCGAGCCCACCCGTCATCCACCAAGTGTGGTGTTGACAACAACCATGCACACACACCCACAAATGCGATTTTCCCGTGCATATGCAATATGATGCCTCATTGCTACAATGACACAATGTTCAATATGCTATGAATGACATATGAACTATTTCAACGCATTCCACATATCCCATGACAAATTATATCATAAGCATATAATTCCCATAATTTTTTTCACAATGTCAATATATCAATATGTGCATATCAACATTTTATCTAGAAACAACACCCAAGCATGTCATCACATAATCAAGCAATAACACACTTAATTCTCAAGGCATAATGTAAACACATAACATACCCAATTCACATAATTCAAGAATCACATTAGGTTGATCTCACATACCCAATTCTAAAAATCACAACTAGCAATTTCTAATTACCAATCCAAGCTAGAATTGATTTTACCCCATTTTAATACCCATTTCACCAAGTAACCAACAATAGGCAAGTGATATATAATTCTATCAACCTACCCATTTTACTAAAGCATGCTAGGTTTGGAATAGACCTAAATAGGAGGGAACCCTACCTCTTGAAGCGTAAAAAAAAACAACCGTAGGAAGCTCCAAGAACCCGCTTCTAGCCCAAATCTCTAGCTTCAAAAAATCCCGTTCCTTGATCTTCGGTAAACCCCGCGCTTTTTGGTATAGCCGCGTAGCCCTCGACGAGAGGAACAACTTTAGTTCTCGGCCCGCGTGGATTCGAGCACCCGATCTCCATAAGTCGTAGAGAGAAGGTGGAGAGCCCAAGCTTTTTCCCTGTCTTCTTTCTCACGTTGGAACCGGCTGAAGAAATGGGGAGAAAATCATATTTTCTCCCCTATTTATACCATTTAATTGCTTGGTCCACAATGCGCCATACGACCCTCCTTTCCCGGGTCCGTTTTCGCCCCGAAACGATTAAATTTCGCTCCGGTTCAAGTTCAAGATATTTTTATTTTAACTTGCCTTCATTTATTTTCCAAAATTTAAAATTTTATTAAAAATTTCGTTTTTGGGTTACCTGAGGCCCGACCGCCTCGTAAAACGTAAAAAATTCGACTATCTCGGAATTCAACGAAATTTGACAGGGTAACTAAATTTTGTGAGACGAATCCAACGGTGAGGTCTGTTTCGTCATCCGAGCTCTAGAAAAATTCAGGTTTACAAACCGTACCGTAGTGCCAAATTACCGTTTTGCCTTTTTTTTCACAAAAGTTCAAATTTACCCGGGTTTTATAATATCGACCTGTACACAACACTATGAGTGATAATCGAACTGAATTTGAGCCTACTTCAAGCCTAATTTATACATAAACGAGCTGGCTCGTTTGACTATTTACACATAAACGAGCTTAAATAAATATTTTTACACAACACAATTTATATAATAAAATCCCGGGTAATTTTTTTTCAAATGTTAAATAAGAACTAAATCCACATAAATAAGAATCTTTTGGTTTGAACATTTCATATTTTGAAGTATCGGTTAATAATAAAATTGCAACCCTTAGCAATAGAACAAAATCAAGTCAAAGAACTAACATTTAACATTTTTTTTTGAACATAAAACCAAAACCAAAACCAAAACAGTATGTATGGTAAGGTATCTCAAAGAATCCATCTATCCAGAGAGAACTATCGAGTCTTTTCAGCCTTCCATGAGTCGAGAAAAATAAAAATCTATAATACATGAAACAATGTGAACCACCGTCAATGGACTGATTAAACATTAATCCAAGCATCAGAATTTTAAGTGAACAAAAAAATTCATATTCAACTAAAACAATTCAAAATAGCAACATAAGCAAACAACAAAAAAGGTGGTGTGTGAATTGAGATGAAATTCATGAAAATGAAATTTGGGAAAAATAATAAATTCACTTCATTCATGATACCTTATCTACACCATTCGTAGTGTATATAGAAATTCAATAGTATGTCATAGTCTCTATGTAAATAATCAAACCATCAACCATGCGCCAAAGAAACCCATTCCCAACCAATCGATGCACTTCGTGAAAATTCCCAAACAATAAAAATCATAGCCTCTTCAAACTCACCTTATTGCAAGAGTTGTGCTGTGTGCACGAGTGTGGTGCATGAGAAAGAGAGGGATAGAGAAACAGAGAGCAAAACGGAGTAAGAGATGGATTAAACAAATCAATAAAAGATTTTTCTAAATCATAATCCATCAGTCAGAACATTAATCCAAATAAATCCAAATCATTTATTATCCAATAGAAACCCTAGTCCTCAAAACACAAACCAATCAAAGAATGGTAATTATATTTGAAAAAACAAATGATTTGCACATTTTGCTTAAAAACAGTTTCAAACCATGCTTCCTAAGAACACCAAACTCACAATATAATTTAAATTTACAATATGGAGATAGTTTAATTTAAAAAAAAAAACACAAAAAAAAAAAAATTCAATATGTGTGCATAATAACTGGTACAAATCTACTTATCATTAAAAAAAAACATGAAGTTAAAGAAAACAAGACCCAATTCATTTATCGAATTCAATATTATGCCCCAATTCTACTTTAACAAAATCATTTATCAACTACCGCGACAACTTAGTAATATCATCAAACGGACTATGTCACACTGAGTGTGGATCATGTTTTAGAAAGAACTAATTTTGCATAAAAAAACAATAAAATTGTTATCGAATGAAATTGATGCTTCCTTCCTGATGAAGGTCACCGACAATACATTCACCATTGCATCATTTCTCTAGGACCCATACTTCATGTCCCCCCTTTCCCGCTATAAAATGCACTGCATTGATGGACCCATCAACCTACAAAACACACACTTATCCTCCTCTTAATCAAGTAGTATTGTAAACCCTTAAAGCTTAGCACCCCAAAAAAAAAAAAAAAAACTATGAAAATCAAGAATCAAAAGTGCACCTTTTGTTCATTCAATCCAAATAATCATGTTGCCATATATCCCCAAATACCACTTCATGCTATACTCTACCACCCACCCGTCCAAACCCTTCACATAGCTTTAACTATATAATATAGAGTATTACTGGTTATACAGATCTTTTTCAAAATCTATACAAATTTTAGCAAGCACCCATAAACTACCAAATAGGAATTGCCAACCCAATAAAGCAAATTCTAGAAATTGAAGCATATAAGAAATCATATAAACCCAATAAAAAAATGGAAGAACAAAACTTGAACTAATTTGCGACTGAGCAAATTTGGAAAACAAAGATAAGAGGATTCCTTTCACAGTGCAGGAAACTAACGGGGATTACTATCATTAAAAACCAAGTATGTTAATAAGAAAAAGGGAAAAACCATTGAAGGGAATATTTTATTTTAATTTTTTGAACTGAATAGAAGGTTAGATTAAAAGGCCATAAAATCCGGAAACACCATTCCAAATTGCACAAACAATGAACGACCACACCACCATAAATTTCCAATTAAAAAAGAGGCAGAAAAGGATCACTTACAGGAAGTTAAAATTGAGCATTTTTGTTGAAACAAATCTTCAAATACGTGGGCATCATTTGTATAGTTAGGCATGAGGGATGCCTGATGGAGGGGTATGGTGGTGTGTGTTGATTGGATGAAAAGGATGGGTGTCTCTTTGTAGAGTTTCCACCATTTGAACTGCTCATCAAGGACAAAACACAAATTAATGAATGAATGCATAAAAAAAAATCAAGGGGTCAAACAATTCTTTATGGTTCTTAGGTCTTATAGACATAGGTAAAAGAAAGATATTTACTCTATTCTTGAAAATCATCCAATGTAATTGTGAGTACATTTGCGTGCCATGTGCAAAGAGGCATCGTGCGATGCAGACAATGGGAAGCAAGCTCTATGCTAGAGCGATAATACGAACACAGTAAGAAAGATAAGAAAAAAAGAAAAGAAAAATATCTTGTAATGATGTCACAAATGTTACATGGCGTATCTCTATGCTAATTGTTGGTAATTTCTTTTATCAATATCATGATAAAAAGGCTATGTAGTTTGAATAGGAAATATCATTACAACTAAGTATTATTGCTAAAAAGAATCAATTGTAGAAACATGATTCATTGGGAACATGTCAAAAAAAAAAAAAAATTGGTCTTGAAAGCCATGCACCAATGGATTAGCATCCACATATAGTTCACATATGTACTAATGCTTTGGCACCTACCTATAGACTAATTTATATGAAGCATTAGGGGAAGTTGTGATCTTAAATTTTTTTATTTGGTGAAATTAGTCATTGTTCAGTAATTTTAGATTTAGTTTTAAAGTAGTAATTTCATAGTTTAATTTCAATTGTTTAAATAAAATCGAATTGATATAAAGTTGGTACTTGAAAAGTATTAGTAATAATTCTCTGTGGGAACGACATTAAACTCATCACTTTATTACTTGTTGATCGTGTATACTTGCACATAAATTGTCAATATCAAATTCGGACAACAAGTTTTTGGCGCCGTTGCCGGGGAACTTATTCTAGTAATTATATCAATATTAATTTCAATCAATTTGATCTTAGTTTAAACATATTTAATTTTCTATTTTAATTGCTTTCGCAGGCGTTCTTGAATTTTGTATGCAAACACGATCTACAGGTTCGGAAGCACTACCATACGAAGACGAAATCGAAAGAAGGTTTCGAAATTTGCGAAAGAATTGTCAAGAAGTAAAAAATCAAGAAACTATGGCAGAAGATAAATAGAAATCGCTAAGGGATTATTCTATGCCGTTTATTACGGAAATACAATCGAGCATTCAAATGCCTACAATTCAAGCAAACAGTTTTGAGACGAAGCCGGGTAGCATCCAAATGATTCAGAATTCAGTGCAGTTTTGGGGTTTGCCTAACGACGACCTAAACGATCATTCGATGAGTTTTCTAGTGATTTGTGACACGTTCAAGTACAACGGGGTTACCGAAGATGCGATTAGACTCCTACTTTTCACTTTCACACTTCATGATAAGGCAAAGAGTTGGTTGCATTCATTGCCGCCAGATTCTATTAATACGTGGACAGATTTAGCTAAAAAATTCTTAGCTAAATTCTTTCTGCCAGCCAAAACTACGAGGATGAGGAACGACATCACTTCATTCGCACAACATGATTCTGAAACTCTTTACGAAGCTTGGGAGCGATTCAAAGATTTACTCTGGAAATGCCCTCACCATGGCATTCCTAAGTGGTTGCAAGTTCAAACGTTCTACATCGGTTTGTTTAGTGCTACTCGGACCAGTATTGATTTAGCTGCAGGTGGGGCATTGATGGGGAAAATTTTTGATGAAGCCTATGAGTTATTGGAGACGATAGCTGCCAACAATTATCAGTGGCTCTCTGCAGGGATCAATCTGCCAAAGGTAGCAGGGATGTATGAAGTCGATGCAGTTACTGCATTGGCTGCATATGTTGCTACATTGACAAAGAAGATTGATGCTTTAGGGGTGCAGCCTATTCAAAGTGTGGCAGTTGTTTGTGAATTATGTGTTGGGAATCATCTGAGTGATCAATGTGCAATTAGTTTAGAGTCGGTACAATACATTGGTAACCAACAGGAAGTAGTATAGCAACAATTTCAACATTTATAACCTTGGTTGGAGGACTCATTCGAATTTTTCTTAGAATAATAATCAAGCCCAACCTTCTGCTCCAAGACAATCCTACCCACCAGACTTTCAGAATCAAGCTCCACCACAGCAGGAAAAGAAGTCAAATTTGGAGGAGCTACTTTCCAAGTACATAGCATAGAATGAGACAAGGATGAACAGTCAGGAAGTATCAATCCAAAACTTGGAAAATCAAATGGGTCAGCTTGCTAATGCCATTAGTAACTGACCTCAAGACACTCTAACTAGCGATACGGAGATCAATCATAAGAGAGAAGTTAAGGAGCACTGCAAGACTATTACATTACGTAGTAGAAAAGAGTTACCTGAGGTTGTTGGTAAAGTTCCAAAACCATCACATGGAGATGATAGTAAGGGTGAAATAAAAGCTAGCAAGAATGTGGAACATGAGAAGAAGGAAGAAGATCCAATTGTAAGTTCAAATGGAGGCAATCTGAGACAAATAAAAGCTAACAACGTTTGCCGAAACAGAAGTTGGATAAGCAGTTCTCTAAATTGTTGGAAGTGTTTAAGAAGCTCCAAATAAATATCCCTTTTGCAGATGCATTAGAGCAGATGCCTAGCTATGTGAAATTTATGAAAAAAATTCTGTCAAAGAAGAGAAAACTAGGTGATTTTGAGATAGTGGCACTTACAGAGGAGTGAAGTGCTATTCTTCAAAAGAAGATACCACCAAAGCCCAAAGACCCGGGTAGCTTTACAATTTCATGCATAATAGGTAGTCAGTTTTTTGGGAAAGCATTGTGTGACTTAGGAGCTAGTATTAACTTAATGCCACTCTCAATTTATCAACAATTGGGTTTGAAGGAAGCGAAGCCTACTAATGTCACATTGCAGCTTGCGGATAGATCACTCACTTATCCAAGGGGCATAGTTGAGGATATTCTAGTTAAAGTGGATACGTTCATTTTTCCAGCTGACTTCATAGTCTTAGATTTTGAGGAAGACAAGAATATAACTATTATTCTTGGGCGACCATTCTTAGCAACGGGGAGAACACTTATCGATGTACAGAAAGGTGAGCTAACTATGCGAGTCCAAGATCAAGATGTTACATTCAATGTATTTTCAACTATGAAATTTCCAAAAGAAGCGGAAGAATGTTTTCGGGTTGATGTGGTTGAAGAGGACGTGAATGAGGTATTCGTAGGAAGCTGTATTTCGGATCCCCTAAAGACATCACTTGTTAGTCCCATTGCTTTAGACTTTCCTGCTTTCCTAGATTTTGTGCAATTGTTGAATGCTTCTCCGCGGTTTTTCAAGTTCAAGCAACAGTTTGAGACTTTGTATCATTCAGGAAGCTCTACTACTCGTGCAAAGTCATATTTGAAAGAATCACCTTTATTGGAGATTAAACCTCTTCAAAATCATTTACGGTATGCATATTTAGGTG
This sequence comes from Ilex aquifolium, assembly GCA_951799425.1. Lineage (NCBI taxonomy): Eukaryota > Viridiplantae > Streptophyta > Magnoliopsida > Aquifoliales > Aquifoliaceae > Ilex > Ilex aquifolium. The sequence goes on along the minus strand of OX637410.1, from coordinate 10,671,722 downwards.
ATTCTTTTACTTTGCCTATTATTGTTTCTGCTTCACTAGATGAATTTCAAGAAAGTAAGTTATTGCGAGTCCTTCGTGAGTACAAAACGGCTTTAGGATGGATTGTTGTGGATATTAAGGGAATCAGTCCCTCAATTTGTATGCATAAAATCCTTCTTGAAGATGATGCTAAGCCAGTGATTGAGCAACAACGCCGATTAAATACTATCATGAAGGAGGTGGTCAAGAAGAAAATCATCAAGTGATTGGATGCCAGAATCATCTACCCCATCTCAGACAGTTCATGGGTAAGTCCAGTTCAATGTGTTTCGAAGAAAGGAGGCATGACGGTAGTTTCCAATGAGAATAATGAGTTAATTCCAACACGGACAGTGACTGGGTGGCGAGTATGTATGGATTATCGCAAATTCAATAAGGTAACTCACAAAGATCACTTCCCTCTACCGTTCATTGATCAGATGCTTGACAGATTGGCTGGTCATGAATTTTATTTTCTCTTGGATGGTTATTCAGGCTATAATCAAATTGCAATAGCACCTAAAGATCAAGAAAAGACAACGTTCACTTGCCCATATGGAACTTTTGCATTCCGAAGAATGTCTTTTGGATTATGCAACGCACCTGCAACATTTCAACAATGCATATGGCAATATTCTCCGACATGGTCGAGCAAAATCTTGAGGTATTCATGGACGATTTTTCGGTATTCGGAGATAGCTTTGACCTATGTTTAGAGAACCTAATTCTAGTGCTGAAAAGATGTGTGGAAACAAACCTGGTGTTAAATTGGGAAAAATGTCACTTCATGATTCAAGAAGGCATTATTTTGGGGCACAAAGTTTCTGCTAATGGGATAGAGGTGGACAGGGCAAAATAGAGACTATTGAAAATCTACCACCGCCAACACCAGTCAAGGGAATTTCGAGTTTTTTGGGCCATGCAGGATTTTATAGCCGATTCATCAAGGACTTCTCCAAGATCACAAAGCCTTTTTGCAATCTTTTAGGGAAAGACGTGCCCTTTAATTTTGATAAGGCATGCCAAGAGGCATTCGAGGTATTGAAAAAGAAACTCATAACTGCCCCCGTGATAGTTGTACCAAATTGGAATTTTCCCTTTGAGCTAATGTGCGATGCTAGCGACTTTGTTATTGGCGCGGTCTTAGGCCAATGTAAAGAAAAAGTGTTTCATGCCATCTATTATGCTAGCAAAACGTTATCAGATGCACAACTCAATTACACAACCATTGAGAAAGAATTATTAGTAGTTGTTTTTGCTTTCGACAAATTTCGATCTTATCTCATTGGTACAAAGGTGATAGTGTTCACAGATCATTCCGCCATTAAGTATTTGATCTCAAAAAAGGACGCTAAGCTACACTTGATTTGATGGGTCCTTTTACTTCAAGAGTTTGATCTAGAGATTCGAGACAGAAAGGGGACGAAAAACCAAGTGGCAGATCATCTCTCCAAACTTGAGAATACCGTACAACAAAAAGTGAGATGGTGTAATGATCAATGAATCCTTTCTAGATGAGCAACTATTCTATGTAACAGAGGAAGCACCATGGTATGCAGATTATGTGAACTATATAGTGAGTCATGTGCTTCCCCCTGAAATGAGCAACCAACAAAGGAAGAAGTTCTTGCACGAGGTGAAGCATTACATATGGGATGAACAATTCCTATTCAAACAATATGCAGATAAGATGTTAAGAAGGTGTGTTCCCAAGAAAGAAATCGGGAATCCTGCAGCATTGCCACTCATCAGGTTGTGGAGGATATTATGGGGGACAGAGAACAGAGCAAAAGTACTTCAATCAGGTTTCTATTGGCCAACTCTCTTCAAGGATGCCCATTTTTTCGTGTTAAAGTGTGATATATGTAAACGAAATGAAAATATTTCAAAGCGACATGAGATGCCCTTAAATAGTATTTTAGAGGTTGAGATCTTCAACGTTTGGGGTATAGACTTCATGGGCCCGTTCCCGTCATCCTACAATAACCTTTACATATTAGTTGCAGTGGATTACGTCTCGAAGTGGGTTGACGTAGCTGCTTTGCCTACCAATGATTCAAAGGTGGTGTTGAATTTTCTCCGGAAAAACATCTTCATGGGGTTTGGTACACCGAGAGTGATCATTAGCGATGAAGGCACACATTTCTGTAATAAATATTTTGTCCCCCTTTTCGATAAATATGGAGTCACCAATAAGATCGCCACAGCTTATCACCCCCAGACTAGTGGCCAAGCCAAAGTTTCGAATAGAGAGGTTAAGCGGATTCTGGAGAAAATTGTAAATCCCAACCGAAAAGACTGGTCGAAGAAGCTTGATGATGCCTTGTAGGCCTATCGAACCGCATACAAAATGCCAATTGGGATGTCACCATATAGGCTGGTATATGGCAAAACTTGTCATCTGTCGGTAGAATTATAACATAGTGCATATTGGGCTGTTCGGAAACTTAACTTTGACTTGCATGCAGCAGGTGAAAAACGTCTCTTGTAGTTGAATGAGATGGATGAGTTCCGTTGTAAAACCCGAGAAAATTTAAACTTTTGCGAAAAAGGGCAAAATGGTAAATTGCCACTATGGTACAGGTTGTAAACCTGTATTTTTCTAGAGCTCGGATGACGAAACGGACATCACCGTTGGATTCGTCTCGCGAAATCTAGTTAGCCTGTCAAATTTCGTTGAATTCCGAGTTAGTCGGGTTTTTCGCGTTTTACGAGACGAACGGGCCCCGGGTGACCCTGTACACGAAATGTTTATAAAATTTCCAAGTTTGGGGAAATATTAGAGACAAGTTGAAATAAAAATAATTCGAACTTGAACCGGAGCGAAATTTAGTCGTTTCGGGATTAAAACGGACCCGAAATTAAATAGGACGTGTGGCCAATTGTGGGCCAAGCATTCAAAAATATAAATAGGGGCCTAAAGTCTGAAAAATCAGACTTCTCCTTCACCATTTCAGCCGGTTTCAGCCGAGAGAAAAGAAGAGAGGGAAAGTGAGAGAAAACTCAACTTCTCTCTACGATCTACTCCGTTCTAGAGCTCAAATCGACTCGGGCCAAGAACAAGAGTTGCTCTACGCGTCGAGGGCTACGCGTGGGTACCAAAAACGACGGCTTTCACCGAACGTTGGGAGGCCGAAAAGTTGGAAGTGGAGGATTCAAGCTTGCTTTGAGTTCTAGGAGCTTCCCACGGCGATTCTACACGCTACGAGAGGTAGGGTTTTCTTCCTACTTAGGTTTATTTCCAACCTAGGAAGGTTATATGGAATGGGTAGGTGTATATATATATGTATCACTTGCCTATTGTGGTTATTTGGGTGAAATGGGTATTGAGAATGGGTAGCATGATTAAATCACATTCTCTAGTTTAATGTACCACTAATGCATTTCATGTGTGGGAAATGGGTACCAAATGTGCTAAGCAAGGTTGGTATGAAATGGGTATATAAATTTACTTGATGGGTAAATTTAATAAAAAGTTAAAGGAACTTGAAGTATGGAAAATTGATATGGGAAGTTGGGTAAAGTGAATTCCTAAATGAAATGGACATTTAGGAATGGTTGTTGATAATTTCTTGAGAAATTATGACATATGAGGTTATGTTATGGGTAGAATGAATTCTATCTTGGCATAATTGTGTAGAAATCTATTAATATGATTTCTTGAGCTTTATGATGAATTTGAGTATATTATGTGATTACATGATCTTGGATGCCTTGAAGGTGTTTAGTAAATGCTTTGATGAAAATGTGAAGTATATTTTGCATGAACTATGTATAACATGCTTAGATATTGTGATTAAGGAAAATGTTGATATACACATGCTTACGAGGTGTTGACAAAGTGTTGAATTATGGTATTTATATGCATATGCTTATGATATGAAGTACCATGGATATGTGGATTTATTGTTGAGTTGTTCATATGGCATTCATACATATTGAACATGTGGAGAAGATGCAAGGGTACATTACATTGCATTCTAATGGGTACATCACATTCATGGTTATAAGACATGAGTGTGTGTGGGTGAGTTGACATCGCATTCATGGGTCATAGGCATGAGTGTGGGTGTGTGCATGTGTTGTGGATCAAACACCAAATCTTGGTGGTTGGTATGTGAACTCGGGAAAGTCGGGATCGAAGATCCGACTGAGTTGCACGGTTGCATTGCATAAGGAAAACTTGTGTCGGGTAAAGCAAGTAGGGCTAGACACTCCCTCGGGTGAAAAACCCGGAACCACTGGTTCATACACTCCTACGGTGCAAGTCCAAAAAGTGTAGATAGGCCCACGGAGCCGGCGGTGCGATTCCAAAATCCGTTGCCCAGGAAGACACAAGCTTTTGTTGTATAAAAACACCCATTCAATGGGTAGCCTCAAACAATGATTGGGTTTTTATAAAGACATAACTTTTAATTCAAACGATCATTGGGAGGGTTTTTCCGTCAATAGACGGGTTCATACACATTGGCTTTTGCATTGTGTGGTGTGAGTCGGGGAAGACTCGGGGTAAGGTGCGTGAGTGAGTTCCATCTCATATCATGGCTGACATAGCATAGCATGGTAACTTTCTAACATTGAAGTGTATACTCTTGTTGGATTGGTTAATGCTTGTTGATTGTTGAATGTGCGCATTTCATATGCACTTAGGTTGGGGAGTAGCCTCTGTAGGAGGATATCCTATTGAGCGTGGCTCACCCTTCGTGGGACAACATTTTTCAGGTGTGGGATATGCATGGGTGGAAGACCCTCATACGGGCCCCAAGGTTGAAGAAAGCCGGAATGTGGCTTTATTTTGAGTTTTTGTAAAATTATTATAAAAACTTGGTTTTGGCATGTAAATTCATATAAATGTTTGTAATAGAATTTATATGTATCATGTTTTATGGGAAAAACTTCATTAAATATGTGTTGGATGGAAAATGATGTGTGTTGAATGGATTGGAGGTGAAAAACAGAGGAAAAAGGCAAAAGTGGCAAAATCGTACCGGTACGCGTACCGGTACGGAGACAGACAGAAGGTGGAGCGTACCGGTACGCAGAGGTCCAGTGGGCATAGCGTACCGGTACGCCCTCCAAAATTTTCTGAAATTTTATTTTTTTTTTCTTTTTCTTGCCAAACCCTTGGGCTATGTCTTCCTCCCTTCTAATGTTATAAATGGACTATAATGGAGTATAAATCATGGTATATTAAATATTGGTTAAACCCAATGAATAATCGAATCCGGTTAACAATTGGGAGTTAAGATCCCGGTTAAGGGGATACTACTACCGTGGTGTTAGGTTGAGTGACATCCACAGGTATTTCCGCGGGTTGACGGGTGGTCAACGGTTAATAAAGGACCCCCGGAAATTGGGGCGTCACAGCTTGGTATCAGAGCCAGGGTTTACGATATACCTAGGGCTTGAGGGAAATGGGTCTAGACCATTGCATTCCATGTGCATTACATGTTATGTGCTTTACTTGCTATGTGCTATATGAATTGTATGCATGATGAATGTGCATAGTGAAAAGTATTCTAACCCTAGTGTTTAGAGAACTTAACCTTGGGAGTGGGAAAACAAATGAACGGGAAAGTTCAAAGAATAAATGTCTACTTTCGGAGACATACGCTCTACTAGTGAGATGATGAGAAAATTATAAACGTTTTAACTTTGGTCCCTATCTTGGGATATTAAGTTAGTACTCTATTGCTATATTGACATGTGTGTAGATGGCATATAGAGGAAGGGGACGTCTAGGCGGTGGACGGAACAACCAACCACTACCGGCTTTGGACCAACAAGCCTATATGGAGGCTATGAGTACGATGGCTGCTAACCTAGCACAGGCAAGCGCCAATTTGAGCCAAGGGGCTCAAGCCATCCAAAGGAGTTTAAGTTTCATGGGCCATCAACGGCCATGGAAAAAGCAAAAGACATCGAGCCCACAAGAATCATCGGGGCAGGGCCGCGGCTATCAAGGCCAAGGCCAAGGGCAAACCTCCCAAAGTAGTGGGCACTTCAGGGTTCCCAGCCAAGCGGGGCAAGGGCCATGTTATCATTGTCGCCAAGTGGGTCATAAGAGGAGGGATTGTCCTCAGAGGCAGGGATCACAGGAGCGGGTTCAAGCCCAAAATCTTTTGTCCCAAGGAGGGAAGAAATTCAAGGGAACGTTTCAAGGAGGCCAGAAGACATGTTTCTATTGTCGACAACCGGGCCATAGGAAGAAGGATTGCCCCCTGAGGCAAACCTCACAGAGTTCCGAGACTTCTCAATCCCAGTCGTCGGTGGGACTCACACAGGCACGTGTTGTTCTTCCCTATTCCACTAAGGACCAGGGAAATCAGTCCCAACTACAGGGCGTTGTACAAGTCCCTAGTACGCCACGTGCGGAGACTCCGCAATCAGACCGGATGAGCCAAGGTATGGGCGAAGGCCAGGAACAAGACTCTGAAGCGACAACATTGGAGACCCAGGAGACGGTCTTTGACGTCGTACCATAGAGTGAGTCGGGGGATCAGGCAGCGACCCACGGTACATCACTTATTCCTTATTTATGGGTACACGTGTTATTTGACTTGAGCGTGTCAAATACCGTTATTTTTCATGTTTTGTGCATGATACAGTTTTAAATATTATAACCCTAGAAGAGTCCTCAGGGGTGAATTCCACCTTAGGGACTAGGGCCTGCATTGATCAGATATGACGGTTGTGAGTTAGAGATCTGGGGGACTCTACTCACTATGGACCTTAGGGTCGTGGACATGTCGGGTTTGATGTCATCCTGAGAATGGATTGATTGACGGCACACCGCGTCGTCGTTGATTGTGATCGTAAGAGGATCACTGCTTACACACCGAATGGTGTTTGTTTCAAATTCCAGGGGGAAAAGCACGACTCTTTATCCCAAATCGTGTATGGCTTCCGTTGGCACGGACGGTACATGGGTTGGCTTGCGAGCCTGATCTTGGAGGACGAGGTGAGACAAGGGTTGGGTCTACCTCGGGTTGTCTGTGAGTATGGGGATTTTTTTTTTTTTTTCGGATGAACTACCGAGATTACCTACACATAGGAATGTAGAATTTACCATTGAGTTGCATCCCGGTACATCGCCTATTTCTATGACTCTGCATAGAATGGAACCAGTAGAGTTGTGAAAACTCTAGGTCCGAATACAAGAATTGTTGAACAAGGACTTCGTTAGACCAAATGCTTCACCTTGGGGCGCTTTGGTACTAATGACCAAATTTATGGAGGAAGCTTACTTCACCTCTTATTCTAGTAGTTCCGGAGAGGGGACAGAAGTACACAGTGTACTGTGATGCTTCTAAGGACGGACATGGATGGGTATTAATGTAGTCAACGAAAATGGTGGCTTGTGGTTCTGGACAACTAAAGAACCACAAGCAAAATTATCTTATACGTGACATGGAGTTGGCGGCCATTATCTTGCCTTGAAAGCTTGGCGCCACTACGTGTATGGTGAGAAGTTTGAGGCATTATCAGACCACAAAAAGTCTGAGATGTATCTTTACACAACGGGACCTCAACATGAGGCAACGCAGGTGGACGAAATATTTGGAGAGTTACGACTTCACTTTGCATTATCATCCTGGTAAGGCAAATGTGGTAACTAATGCACTTAGCCGGAAGTCACAGGAAGTTGTGGCTAGTGTGGCTCACCGAGAGTGGCGGATGTTTGAGATGTGGGACAGTTCGGGCTGTATTATCGGGGTCAGACTCAGGGTATTTTAGGGAGCTTGGTGACTATGCCTTCCCTACTGAGCAGAGTGATCGATTCCCACGGACAGGACCCAGATTGGTTATCTATCAGGGACCGGGTACGTCTAGGTGGCACGAGGATGTACCATAATCTTCATCACCAGTGTTATTGGAGTAGAATAAAGAGACACGTTGAAAACCTTGTCAGTAGATGTCTCACATGTCGACAGGTGAAGGCTGGGCACTAGATACTAACAGAGCTGCTCTAGCTCTTGGAGGTGGCTGAGTGGAAGTGGGAGCATGTCACAATGGGTTTTGTGACCCACTTGCCACGGACATCGCGGGGACATGGTGCGGTGTGGGTGAGAGTGGACCGGCTTACTAAGTCGGCACGCCTTTTGACAGTGTGGATGACCTTCACACTGGAGGAATTCTGCAGGTTGTATACACGGGAGATTAATCTGGTTACATGGGGTGCCGTTGGATCGAGATCCCAGGTTTATGGCTCACTTTTGGGAGATTTTCCAGCGAGCTATGGGGGCACGGCTGATGATGGGCACTGCCGTTCATCTCTAGACGGACGATCAGTCGGAGAGGACCATCCAGATTTTAGAGGACATGCAGCGAGCATGCGTCCTAGACCTCAAGGGTGTTTGGGAGGAGTATCTACCCTTAGCGGATTTCGCTTATAACAATAGTTATCAGGCAAGCATACAGATGACACCTTACGAGGCCCTTTATGGGAGGCCTTGTCGTTCTCCGGTTTGTTGGACGGAGGTGAGAGAGAGACCCTTTACGGGTTCGGGTTTGATTAGAGACACCTCGGAGAAGGTGGACTTGTTACGGAACCGTCTTCTCATGGCACCAAGCCTACAGAAGAGTTATGTCAATAGACGGCGACAACCTCTGGAGTTTGAGGTCGGTGATCACGTTTTCTTGAAGGGGATGCCTAAAAGAGGAATGATCCAGTTGGTAAGCGGGGGAAAGCTAACGCCGAGGTATGTCGGGCCCTTCAAAGTAATCGAGAGGGTGGGTACAGTGGCTTACAGGTGGGCGTTACCGCCAAATTTATCGGGTGTGCACGCAGTATTCCATGTCTCCATGCTCCGGAAGTATACTCCAGATCCGACGCATGTTGTGGATTGGGGTGAGCTTGTCGTTGATACGGATGGAACCTTTGAGGAGGGGCCAGTGCGTGTCATGGATAGCCGGGATCAGGTTTTGCGAGGCAAGACCGTGAGGCTTATGAAGGTGTTGTGGCAGCACCGAGGAGTGGAAGAGGCAACAGGGGAGCGTGAGGACACCATACGTGCCATTTATCCTTTCTTAATGGAGGATGAAGGTACATTTAGTGATATATGACTGTTGCATATGCATGTGGTTGTATGTGCATGATTGTGTGAATTTCGGGGACGAAATTCTTTTAAGGGGGGAAGAATGTAAAACCCGAGAAAATTTAAACTTTTGCGAAAAAGGGCAAAATGATAAATTACCACTATGGTACAGGTTGTAAACCCGTATTTTTCTAGAGCTCGGATGACGAAACAGACATCACCGTTGGATTCGTCTCGCGAAATCTAGTTAGCCTGTCAAATTTCGTTGAATTCCGAGTTAGTCGGGTTTTTCGCGTTTTACGAGACGAACGGGCCCCGGGTGACCCTGTACACGAAATTTTTATAAAATTTCCAAGTTTGGGGAAATATTAGAGACAAGTTGAAATAAAAATAATTCGAACTTGAACCGGAGCGAAATTTAGTCGTTTCGGGATTAAAACGGACCCGAAATTAAATAGGACGTGTGGCCAATTGTGGGCCAAGCATTCAAAAATATAAATAGGGGCCTAAAGTCTGAAAAATCAGACTTCTCCTTCACCATTTCAGCCGGTTTCAGCCGAGAGAAAAGAAGAGAGGGAAAGTGAGAGAAAACTCAACTTCTCTCTACGATCTACTCCGTTCTAAAGCTCAAATCGACTCGGGCCAAGAACAAGAGTTGCTCTACGCGTCGAGGGCTACGCGTGGGTACCAAAAACGACGGCTTTCACCGAACGTTGGGAGGCCGAAAAGTTGGAAGTGGAGGATTCAAGCTTGCTTTGAGTTCTAGGAGCTTCCCACGGCGATTCTACACGCTACGAGAGGTAGGGTTTTCTTCCTACTTAGGTTTATTTCCAACCTAGGAAGGTTATATGGAATGGGTAGGTGTATATATATATGTATCACTTGCCTATTGTGGTTATTTGGGTGAAATGGGTATTGAGAATGGGTAGCATGATTAAATCACATTCTCTAGTTTAATGTACCACTAATGCATTTCATGTGTGGGAAATGGGTACCAAATGTGCTAAGCAAGGTTGGTATGAAATGGGTATATAAATTTACTTGATGGGTAAATTTAATAAAAAGTTAAAGGAACTTGAAGTATGGAAAATTGATATGGGAAGTTGGGTAAAGTGAATTCCTAAATGAAATGGACATTTAGGAATGGTTGTTGATAATTTCTTGAGAAATTATGACATATGAGGTTATGTTATGGGTAGAATGAATTCTATCTTGGCATAATTGTGTAGAAATCTATTAATATGATTTCTTGAGCTTTATGATGAATTTGAGTATATTATGTGATTACATGATCTTGGATGCCTTGAAGGTGTTTAGTAAATGCTTTGATGAAAATGTGAAGTATATTTTGCATGAACTATGTATAACATGCTTAGATATTGTGATTAAGGAAAATGTTGATATACACATGCTTACGAGGTGTTGACAAAGTGTTGAATTATGGTATTTATATGCATATGCTTATGATATGAAGTACCATGGATATGTGGATTTATTGTTGAGTTGTTCATATGGCATTCATACATATTGAACATGTGGAGAAGATGCAAGGGTACATTACATTGCATTCTAATGGGTACATCACATTCATGGTTATAAGACATGAGTGTGTGTGGGTGAGTTGACATCGCATTCATGGGTCATAGGCATGAGTGTGGGTGTGTGCATGTGTTGTGGATCAAACACCAAATCTTGGTGGTTGGTATGTGAACTCGGGAAAGTCGGGATCGAAGATCCGACTGAGTTGCACGGTTGCATTGCATAAGGAAAACTTGTGTCGGGTAAAGCAAGTAGGGCTAGACACTCCCTCGGGTGAAAAACCCGGAACCACTGGTTCATACACTCCTACGGTGCAAGTCCAAAAAGTGTAGATAGGCCCACGGAGCCGGCGGTGCGATTCCAAAATCCGTTGCCCAGGAAGACACAAGATTTTGTTGTATAAAAACACCCATTCAATGGGTAGCCTCAAACAATGATTGGGTTTTTATAAAGACATAACTTTTAATTCAAACGATCATTGGGAGGGTTTTTTCGTCAATAGACGGGTTCATACACATTGGCTTTTGCATTGTGTGGTGTGAGTCGGGGAAGACTCGGGGTAAGGTGCGTGAGTGAGTTCCATCTCATATCATGGCATGACATAGCATAGCATGGTAACTTTCTAACATTGAAGTGTATACTCTTGTTGGATTGGTTAATGCTTGTTGATTGTTGAATGTGCGCATTTCATATGCACTTAGGTTGGGGAGTAGCCTCTGTAGGAGGATATCCTATTGAGCGTGGCTCACCCTTCGTGGGACAACATTTTTCAGGTGTGGGATATGCATGGGTGGAAGACCCTCATACGGGCCCCAAGGTTGAAGAAAGCCGGAATGTGGCTTTATTTTGAGTTTTTGTAAAATTATTATAAAAACTTGGTTTTGGCATGTAAATTCATATAAATGTTTGTAATAGAATTTATATGTATCATGTTTTATGGGAAAAACTTCATTAAATATGTGTTGGATGGAAAATGATGTGTGTTGAATGGATTGGAGGTGAAAAACAGAGGAAAAAGGCAAAAGTGGCAAAATCGTACCGGTACGCGTACCGGTACGGAGACAGACAGAAGGTGGAGCGTACCGGTACGCAGAGGTCCAGTGGGCATAGCGTACCGGTACGCGTACCGGTACGCTCTCCAAAATTTTCTGAAATTTTATTTTATTTTTCTTTTTCTTGCCAAACCCTTGGGCTATGTCTTCCTCCCTTCTAATGTTATAAATGGACTATAATGGAGTATAAATTATAGTATATTAAATATTGGTTAAACCCAATGAATAATCGAATCCGGTTAACAATTGGGAGTTAAGATCCCGGTTAAGGGGATACTACTACCGTGGTGTTAGGTTGAGTGACATCCACGGGTATTTCCGCGGGTTGACGGGTGGTCAACGGTTAATAAAGGACCCCCGAAAATTGGGGCGTCACATCCGTCTCCAAGCATACGAGAATGCCAAGATTTATAAAGAGAAGATAAAAAAAATGGCATGATAAGAAGATCATCGAGCGAAAGTTTGAGCCGGGTCAAGCTGTATTTCTTTTCAATTCGCAGTTAAAGCTCTTTCCGGGAAAACTCAAATCAAGGTGGTCAGGACCATTTATTATTACTAAGGTGTTCCCGCATGGAGCGGTGGAATTTGAGGAAGCCAACTCAAAGAGAACTTTCAAGGTGAACGGGCAGAGATTGAAGCACTATTGGGGCGGCAACACTGATCGTCAAAAGACCTCAATTACCCTTGCTGACCTAGAATGAAACATGGAGTAGTCAGGCTGAAGACTATAAAACAAGCGCTATTTGGGAGGCAATACAAATTTTATCTTTGAATTGTTATTTCATTTTATTTCAATTTAGTTTTTTTTAAGGAGTAATTATGATATTAAATAGTTAGCGCATTTTAATTAGTTTGTCAATTGTTTTCAGGTACCAAGATCAGTAACATAGCTCCGCAACACTTAAGAGTAGCGCCTCAGCGTTCACATACTGGAAAAATAGAGCAGCAATGCTAAGGGACTCAACCAATGTCGTGCCGCAGCGCTTGCTTGATTGTTTCCGTTGTAGTATACCCTAAGTTCCGGACATCACTCTCAATGTGTGTATGGTGTATGTGTGAAGGGGAGTGTCACTCTCCCTTGGAACGATGTCAAAAGAAAGGGCAACGGAATAGTGGGAATGAAATGTGTAAAATATGTGTGGACAAAAATGCTCCCCAAGCGTAGAGAGACTTTTGCTTGTCGTGTTTTACTTGGAATTGTATTCCAAGGTTGTCTCCTCAGGGAAGGAGGTCAAGTTGTGTGAAGGGGATTTTGTAAAAATGAAAAGTGTAAAATCTTGTAGTTGGTTTTGGTGAGTTTTGTTCTTAATGAAAATGCAAGAAAGCAAGTGTTGGCCAATCCGAAGAGGTCATTCCAATGGGGATGTCAAATCAACTCGAAACCTTCCTCCAATGGTGCCTAGATGCTCGATTGATTTGTGGGAAGCTCGGGACGAGATGGAAGTGATGATCCAAGCATAACCCATGACAAGTCTACAGGATATCAAAGACTCACAACTATGTCCACACCCTAACCCAGTCAAACCGAACCATCGTACACAGAGAAGGGGAAATAAAATGAGTTGAGATAGCAACACAAGAGGAGGTATCCCTTGGATTAGCCGACTTAAAATTTAGCTACTCATAATAAAAGGAAAGACATGCATAATGTCAAGAGACAAAATGAAGAAATGAAACATGGAACTTGGTTTAATGCAATAAAATAGAAACTATGAAGAGAAATATGCAATACCCATTTTAAAGCTTTGAAATGAAAAACTTGAAATCAACAATGGTGGATTGAAGAACGTGAAACTAAACTTGCAACACACTTGAAATAAATAAGATTAAAGTGCAAGAATAAAGGATTACAAGAGATTTAAAGCTTACTACAACTAAAATAGAGAAGAAAATGCAAAAACATAAATTTCTCTATGTAACTATTCATCTTCTTCCTTGGACTTTCTAAGCTTAGGTAGCATCCCTCTTCAATGGCTTGTGAATGCTGAATATATGAAGAAGAGATGATGTATTTTTGTCTATGAGGCTCCCCTAGCCTGTGTGCAAGCCTCCCATCAATGGGAGGTGAGTTGATTGGCTTTTGACAGGCTAGGAAGAGCATAGCCTGCACCCATCATGGTAGCCCCCTTCTCTCCCATCCTTATTAATGCCATTGCCTCCAAAGTCCAAGCATGGGTGTTGGGAGGCATGTAGATGTGTAAGGGATGTCGGGGGACAAGTGGGAGAATCAATGGTGGGACCCCCAAGCAAGTGGAGCATGAGTTGCAGGCGTTCTGGACATTCTAGGCAAAAACTACCAGTAGGTTTTCATCATTCTACCGGTAGGTTTTGGCTACTGGAGTAAAAACTACCAGTAGGTCTTTCCGGTTGGTTGCTTGCTCTGGACCATTTTTTGTAGAATCGTCATAACGTTTGGTCCAACTGGCCGATTGAGCTGAATTTTTGATACAATACAGAGGACATCCAGATCTACAACTTTTATGTTTTACACTTTTTCAGATTGAAATTGGAGCATGGTAAAAAAGGAGAAAAACCGAGGTACTGCTACCAAATGGCGTGGATGCTGGTGCCTATGTTACCAAGCATCGATACCTCCTTGATTTCTTTCACTTTTAAGCCTCCAAATCCTCATGTAATGTGTCTACATCTTCACCACTCCTCCATACTTAGTTGCAATGTTCCAAAATACATGATTTACGCTATAATTACCTGCAACATCGAAATTTCAACATTATTCATAATTTCGGCTAACTCTAAGTATTTAAATGCAAAGCTTAGTTAAAATGCATGTAATGAGGCCTTTAAATATGCAATATTTTGTGCTCATCACACCCCCCCAACTTAAGCTTTTCTAGTCCCTAGCAAACTAAATGTAAAAAATTATGCAAACAAAGATAAACCTATACTAATTCCGCAATTGCATTTAGCACATGCAACAAGCCTTTAATCCCTAAGGTGATCCCTAGTGGACGAGTTTTGTCTCGTAAAGGTTTTCAGTGAAGGTACCTACAAACTTCTTTTCCCAATATCCAATATTTAAAGCATATGTCCTTATCTTAACTAGCACTGAGATGTCAACAATAGCTTTGTCTAATGCACCCGAACAAATCACACATGAATCACATTATAACCTTAAATGCTATTCTAGAGTATCCACATACACATTCATTTTCAAACTCGTGTGTGTGCTAAATGGACATGTAATTTAAAAATTTACTCAATGGAGTTCACATTCACTTTGGCTCTCCACCTTAAGCTTCGATGCAAACTCACCAAGGGTGTCTCTCAACAAAGAATCACACTATGGTTATCCTGACATGCTCTTTATGTGTATATGTGAGATAGAATCTTATACACAAAACGAAATATCTCACATATAATCCAAAAATGAAGTTCATGCATGAAAATGAAGCAACCTTGACATAATCTCATAAAAGGAATGCTAGGGCATTAGATAGCAAAACCAACTTCTCTTTTTCTTTTAAAAATATGCATCCTCATGCTTCTCTAGATCATTTAGGACTTAAAGGTTATAATGGGGCCTTGGGGTGATATTAAGGTAATGAAATGAAGGATATAGGATAACAAAGAGGGTTGTTTCAAGTGCATAACCTTTATTTCAAAAAGATCTCCCTTTTATGGGATTTCCAGGCTAACACCATCACCACACTCTTTGTTTCTTTTACTTCTTTTCCTTAACATTTTCCTTTTTTGATCATTCTTTTCTTCTATTCACTCCCTTTTCTCCTTTTCCATGGATTTTCATTCTTTTTCAATTCAACTCTTTGAGTTTCAACTTTCATTCATCCCTTTTGTTTGGGCTTCCACACCATACCTCCTTCTCTTTTATGATCATTCATACTCAGTACAAGGAACAACCAAGGTGAGGTAGATTTTTATCTTTTTGCACTGGCTTGGTCACTTATGTGCCATGGAAACGAATTTTCAACAAGGCTCAAACATGGCACTAGAGATAGAATTTCACAAGAAAAAGGCAAAGGCTCAAAGAAATCAAAAATGACCTAAGATCATCTCTAGATAAGCATAGGGGAGTATAGTACATATCAAGACAAAGTCAATTAACTACCCAAATGCACCTAACCAAAACAAGCATAATGAGATTATTGAATAAATTTTGAATTTGAAAAATTGTTTCTTGACTAAATGTAAGTTCCCTCCAAATAAGGATTGGCATTAAAGCTCACATGGGTTCTTACTCATCTCCACTATTCATGTCAAGCATTAAATGTGAACTCAATCCGTAAATTGCCAAAATTACAAGTTCATGGTGCACTTATGGTTGAGTTAAAAAACAAGCAAGTATGTGATACTCTTAGCAATAGGATAAACTTCTATAATGTGCTCATGTATTCAAAGTTCAAAATGAAGATCAAATTATCACTAGACCCATACACTTTGAATAGGGGAATATGGTTCAATATTAGATATTTTCCACAAAAAATGTCCAAATTTTTCAAAATTTTTTTTTTTTTAAACATTTTCGACTATTATGTACAAAAAGTGGTGGAACATGTAAATGGTGCACCTCACCCCTCAACTTGAACCATGCATTGTCCTCAATGCACAAGGAATCATGTAATGAGAAAAATGAAAGTAACATGGGAAATAAGATACCCCCCCTTTTTTTTTTTTCAGTAGACATATTAAAGGGAAAACAAAAAGTTTATTTACACCCCCCAACTAAAACTCGCACATGATATTGAATGAGATTTGCTACGATGATGCTCAAAATGCATTGAGTCTAAATTAGGAAGAGGTAAACAACTTCATGCAAAAATCCATAATACAACATCAAGAAAAGGAAAATATAACAATAAAATAAGTCTAACTACTATGTACATGAAAACAAAACAAAAAGGACTCGTGTTAATCCGGCTTCAATTCGGATATGAGCTTGCGCCCATTGATTTTTTTGATTTTAAATTTTTTTTGTTGTATAAATGCCATTCCTAACCAATCTATCCAACAATAAAAAGGATAACGATTAAAAAATCTCAACCAAACAGAGATGTAGACAAGTTTATGCAATTCCAACAATGGAGTATACAATTTCTCTTTGAAAGTTTCTACATTTAACTCCATTTCAATGCCCTCCCCAAATTAAAAAATGTGAATCTTAACACCACTCTTTGATGGAAATATGACCTTGGGCTCATTAGCCTCATATGAGATAATATCTTCATTAAATTTTTCACAATCTAGAGTGGTGGGAGATTCAACATCAATATGCATTCCATTAGGATGATCATCATAAATACATTGACTATGCTCAAGATGTTGTTCTTCATGCATAGCAATTATAGCATTAGTCAATATATTAAGTTCATCTCTAATTTCGGAAAGTTGTTGGGCTACTTGGGCATTGACTTCCATTTGGCATTGCATAAACTTGTAAAACATATTTTCCCATTCTTGTTCGGTTGAGTCCTCATATGTTGGATAGTGGCAAAATTCATTTGGTGGTGTGAGATCGGATGAAAAATTATAAGGTTCATTCTCCCAACCATAACTCGGATTACTTGGTATAACATAATAGTTGGGGTAAAAATTTTCAGAGGCCAAAATTGAATTTTAACCTTCGCATGCAAAGTCTTGAAACAAATAATTTATTGGGCACTCACTAGTGATGTGCCCATACTCATCACAAATCTTACACACATTTTCAAAATATGGGGCATTTGATACATTTTCATAAAAAGTAGGAAACATAGCACAAAAAACAAACTATTTTCAAAAGAGACGACATACCTTGGCCCGTGATGAAAATCACAAGACTTACCTATGCCGTCCAAAATCACCTTTGAACTTGACGCTTAACCTTCCCTGGCAACGGCGCCAAAAATGATTGATTGGTTCCGTTGTAGTATACCCTAAGTTCCGAACATCACTCTCAATGTGTGTATGGTGTATGTGTGAAGGGGAGTGTCACTCTCCCTTGGAACGATGTCAAAAGAAAGGGCAACGGAATAGTGGGAATGAAATGCGTAAAATGTGTGGAAAAAAATGCTCCCCAAGTGCAGAGAGACTTTTGCTTGTCATGTTTTACTTGGAATTGTATTCCAATGTTGTTTCCTTAGGGAAAGAGGTCAAGTTGTGTGAAGGAGATTTTGTAAAAATGAAAAGTGTAAAATCTTGTAGTTGGTTTTTGTGAGTTTTGTTCTTAATGAAAATGGAAGAAAACAAGTGTTGGCTAATCCGAAGAGGTCATTCCAATGGGGATTTCAAATCAACTTGAAACCTTCCATCAATGGTGCCTAGATGCTTGATTGATTCGTGGGAAGCTCGGGACGAGATGGAAGTGAGGATCCAAGCATAACCCGTGACAAGTCTACAGGATATCAAAAACTCACAACCATCTCCACACCCTAACCCAGTCAAACCGAACCATCGTACACCGAGAGGGGGAAAGAAAATGAGTTGAGATAGAAAGACAAGAGGAGGATTCCCTTGGATTAGCCAACTTAAAATCTAGCTACTCAGAATAAAAGGAAAGACATGCATAATGTAAAGAGACATAATGAAGAAATGAAACATGGAACTTGGTTTAATGCAAGAAAATAGATACTATGAAGAGAAATATGCAATACCCATTTTAAAGCTTTGAAATGAAAAACATGAAATCAACAATGGTGGATTGAAGAACATGAAACTAAACTTGCAATACACTTGAAATAAATAAGATTAAAGTGCAAGAATTAAGGATTACAAGAGATTTAAAGCTTACTACAACTAAAATGGAGAAGAAAATGCAAAAACATAAATTTCTCTATGTAACTATTCATCTTCTTCCTTGGACTTTCTAAGCTTAGGTAGCCTCCCTCTTCAATGTCTTGTGAATGCTGAATATATGGAGAAGAGATGATGCATTTTCGTCCATGAGGCTCCCTTAGCCTGTGTGCAAGCCTCCCATCAATGGGAGGTGAGTTGATTAGCTTTTGACAGGCTAGGAAGAGCATAGCCTGCACCCATCATGGCAGCCCCCTTCTCTCCCATCCTTATTAATGTCATTCCCTCCAAAGTCCAAGCATGGGTGTTGGGAGGCATGTAGATGTGTAAGGGATGTCAAGGGATAAGTGGGAAGAATCAATGGTGGGACCCCCAAGCAAGTGGAGCATGAGTTACAGGTGTTTTGGGCATTCTGAGCAAAACCTATCGGTAGGTTTTCATCATTCTACTAGTAGGTTTTGGCTACTGGAGTAAAAACTACAGGTAGGTCTTTCCGGTAGGTTGCTTGTTCTGGACCAATTTTTGTAGAATTGTCATAACTTTTGATCTAACTGTCCGATTGAGCTGAAATTTTGACACAATACGGAGAACATCCAGATATAAAACTTTCATGTTTTATACTTTTTCAGATTCAAATTGGATCATGGTACAAAAGGAGGAAAACCGAGGTACTAGTACCAAATGGTGCGGATTCTGGTGCCTATGTTACCAAGCATCGATACCTCCTTAATTTCTTTCACTTTGAAGCCTCCAAATCCTCATGTAATGTGTCCAAATCTTCACCACTCCTCCATACTTAGTTGTAATGTTCCAAAATACATGATTTACGCTATAATTACCCGCAACATCGAAATTTCAACATTATTCATAATTTCAGCTAACTCTAAGTACTTAAATGCAAAGTTAATTTAAAATGCATGTAATAAGGCCTTTAAATATGCAATATTTTGCGCTCATCAGTGCTAAAGTTCAGCGCCCATCAGCGCTAAAGTTCAGCGCCTCAGCGCTAACTTACTGCCAACAGAGCGCAGCAACACTACCAATAGAGCAGCAGCCCACCGACTTCAGCCATTAAAACGACTACTGTCCACAACGCCTCAGCGGTGATCTATTGGACAACAGCCCCTTGTTCAGCGCAGCAACGCTAAAAACAGTGCCTCAGCACTGGTCTACTGGACAACAACCCTTTATTCAGCGCAACAGCCCCTTATTTAGCGCCTCAGTGCCTACCTGTTGCTCCTAATTGCTACTCCACTACAATGGTCAGCGCAGCAGCCCCTCTTCAGTGTAGCAGCATTGAAAACTGAAATTCAACATTTAACACAAGGCATCAGCTCTATACTCAGGGACAAGGGGCACACAACATTTACTCCTACTATTCCAATATTTCAAAGCTCTAAAAATCTATTCACCCCAACTCCTTATCACTTATAATCCTGCTGAATCATCTTGGATTTCCAAATATCCTATATATAACAATCTCTCCTCTCAAGTTGCATCAATTTGTATCAAGTAGCAGCAAGGATTCCTCCATTCTCCATAATATTTGAAAATTTGTAAAGTAAGGTAACAAACTTGTTCCTTCACAATGGGTAAAGATTAAGCTTGTTGAAATGCTTGTGGGAGATTGTTGTGTGGTTTATTTAGTGGAGATTATGAGATTTGGGGTGGCTTAGTAATGAAGAGCTGGGCATTGCACACAAGATGTTTGATAAATTGCTTAAGTGGAGTCCAAGATTAGTGAGCTAGCTTGTGGACTTGGTTTTTGGTTTTGTGGGGCTTCATAAGTGATTATTCATCATATTTTCAAAACGCCAAAGAGGGGTAAGCTCTAAATCATCCAAGCCATATGACAAAAAGAGGTTTGTTAGTGAAGCGGCTTCAGAACGATTTCATACATTGTTGGCAAAAAAGGCATTGATTCCTGAACGAGGCCTTTGCTTAGATGAGACATATGATGGGTGTGAACATGACATGATTATGGAGCGTGGTTGGTTAGACTTCACATAACAGCCGGAGGCCGCTGTAGTTCCTATTGTAAAAGAATTTTATGCCAATGCCAAGGATGCCGAAAATCATGTGGTTCAAGTTCGAGGCAAAACAGTGTCACTTGCTAAGGCATGCATCAACGCTTATTATAACATAGCGAATATGTCAGACGATGATGAGTTTACGAAGTACAATACTGAAGAACTCGATTTAGCCGAGGTGATTAAGTGCCTGTGTAGGCCAGGTGCTGAGTGGACGCTAAAGGGAATTGAGATGCTTCACTTTTCGCACAGCGAGTTGAGCCGATTTGGAAAGGCATGGTACTACTTTATTTGTGCCAAGCTAATGCCAACCACACACATTAGTGATGTACTCAAGGATAGGGTAGTACTGCTCTATTGCATAGTTAAGGGAATAAGCATAAATGTGGGCCAAGTTATTCAGGACTCGATTACACACGCTATTAAGGGGAGTTCAACTAGCGGGATGCCTCATCCATCATTAATTTGTGGGCTATGTAAGAAGGCAAAATTCACATGGAGTGACGATGAGTTTGTTCAACACCCAAAAGTGCTAATTGACCATCAAATCATCAGCTGCTTTAAGGTGTGGAAGGGTGGTTTTTCTTATCATAGGGGTGCAGGTTATGTTATGGTTGATATGCCTCAGGATTCTGGGGAACCATCGGAGCCTCCTCAGCCTGCTGTTGCTTCACCTCAGTCACCTATGGAGAGTCTAGTTGATGAGATGTGTGGATTATGTCAGCAAACACATGAGTTATGCAGGGAGACTCAAGAGTTACGTAGGGAATCTCAACGTCAATCTAGACACAATGATCTACTTGCACATCGACTGGACTCGTTCATGGAGTACTCAACGGAATTCAATTTCGTGCTAGCTCAGATGTTCAATAACTGTGGTTTCAACTCGGTCGCACCTCCACTGCAGTTGTAGTCCACCTATGTTTTCCGAATACACTCTCAAATCAGCGGACGACGAGGACGCTGACGATGATGCCAACTAGCGTAGTTTCAGGGAAGTCCTCTATCTTAATTCTTTCTATTTTATACATTAATGACAATGTTTAGTTTAAGTTTGGGGGTGTATTCTTGTTTGATTTAGGTATGCATTTAGATAGCATGTTTTGCACTTAGATAGTATGTTTTGGTGCAACTTGAACAGTGGGTTGATTGAATGTGATTAATTTGTTAATTCAAGGGAAATTAATGAACATGTTGAGTTTGTAGTTTGACGTACTAGTTGCTTTTACACTGTTTGTGATCCTTTCATTCATGAGCACACATCCATTTGTTTGGTTAGTTATTATTTAGATAATTTATTTGGTTAAATGCTTGTGGGAGATATCATTGAAAGTCTAGAAAACTTATTTAAGCATCATTCAAAGCAAAATTTAGGCATTTATATAAGTTTGGGGGAAATCTTGGATATGATCTGTTATTTGAAAAAAAAAGGAAGTTTTTGAAAATTATTTAGATTTGAACCTTCATAAGTTAGAGAAAAAGAAAAGAAAAGAAAAGGGCATGTGGTGAGTAGAGATGGAGCGTAAAACGTACTCATTCATAAACAAATGTTGAGAACGAGATGGAGCGTAGAACGCACTCATTCTAGGGAAGGCGAGATGGAGCGTAAAACGCACTCGCTCAATAGGAGGTGAGATGGAGCATAAAATGAACTCACCGAACGAATGAAAAAAAATATTTGTACCTTCTAGTTATATGTTTGCCTTAATTAGTAGAGGTTGATGTGAAACGTAAGTTCATAGAATTGAAATTGAGTATCTCCTATGGAGCACTTGATTACGTAAATGTATGTGTGATGACTAGTTTGAACAGTTTCGACATTTAAAGGCTAACGAGCAGAGGTAAAAGTAAAGAGTATTTTGAATTTTTAGACCTTGCACTGTTTTGAAGTTTCCCGTGAATTATTATTTGTAGTAACTTTTGAGGTCATTATTCATATTCATATTGATCCATTATTTGAGTAGTTAGTTGTTAGAGTTAATTTTTATAGTTTTTGTTCTTAATATTTTGCTTGAGGACAAACAAGGATTTAAGTTTGGGGGTATTTGATGAGTGAGTTTTATACTTATGAATTGAGTATTCTTGACTTGATGAAATTGCGAGTTTCCACGTATTTTATGTTCCTTTTTAATCGTTTTGTGTGCTTTAATTTTGTTTTGTAGGGATCATGATTTGGAAGTAAAAAAAGGTCATTTGCTAGCCTAAGTTTTGGATTAATTGCGAACTGAGCAACAAAGGCAGCTGTGCGCGTGAAAGGGGATCAGCGCTGAAGCTCTAGATGTGGCGCCACAGCTCTAGAGGGGCAGAAAGTCAGCGCGAGTTTCAACCTGGGACACGAATTCTGACTTATTTTTGAGTAGGAATTGAACTCTAATGCCACATACATGTTAGGGTTTAGGCAGAGATATATATATATACTGCTATGAAGGGCTGCTAATATATGGAGAACCAAGGATTGATAGTGAATGGAAGACAACGATCAAAGGAAGCAAAACGAAGAGAATCGGAATTGGAGGCTAGAGAGAGATTGAAGATTCCAACACAGTTTTCATCATTTTCTCTTACTTTTAGTTTTTGATTTTCTGAGATGTTGATTAATTTGAGAATGATGTTTTTCAATTATGCTATGAACTATATTTTTATTTAAGATTGCAAAGGAATCTGATGTTTAGTTAAATTAATTTACTCTTGTTTTCAGTTATTATTGATCATACATAAGTTGATTATCATATTTTGGGCTTAATATATGATTGTTTGGCCAACAATTAATTTGATTTCCTAGATAAAATTGGAAGACGAATTCTAGAGGTTGTATCTGAATATGATAACATGCGTCTAGTTATTTATTTTTAGGATTGAATAGCTGAGTTTGTGTATAGGATAGGAATATACCTATATGCCGTGTGTAACTTTTATGAGAGTTTGAGTTTAATGAATCTGTTCCAATTTATTCTGCATAGGAATATAGTGATTTAATTGGGAGAGATATTTTTATCTAACAATCGGAAGAGGTTTAATAAATAATTTTGAATTCTCAGTTAACAACTTATTTTGATTAATTAACTGGAAGGAGAGTGAAAAGATTTATACGAAGCATTAGGGGAAGTTGTGATCTTAAATTCTTTTATCTGGTGAAATTAGTCCTTGTTCAGTAATTCTGATTTAGTTTTAAAGTAGTAATTTCATAGTTTAAATAAAATCAAATTGATATAAAGTTTGTACTTGAAAATTATTAATAATAATTCTTTGTGGGAACGACACTCAACTCATCACTTTATTACTTGTTGATCGTGTATACTTGCACGTAAATTGTTAATATCAAATTCAAACAACATTTACCTAGATGGCTGTGGGTTCAGAGGGTTTGTGATGTGAGTGTGTGTCAAAAACCTTTGGAACATTTCATCAAATAGCTTATAGGTCTACACTGATAATGCTATTATGTGGGTTTTTGTCAATGTGTGTGTGGGCTATGGGGGTGTGTATATTGTGCATCACTGATGTTTATGTATGTGTGTGTATGTATGGGTTAAGGGCTTTCGAAAGCGTCGAGAGTGAGAGGGTAGTGAGGGTGGTTGCTGGGAGGGTCGTTGGTGGGTCTCCATGGTGGTGGTCGTTGTTCAAAATTTTCCAAAAGAATCTGTTGGGTCTGTAAATCAGTCTAAACCATATTGTAAATGAGAGACAAGGGGAAGTTCCTGAGAGAGAGGAGGAAGTTCCTAACATTCGAACTCTGCTGGATTCCTTGCATCCCACACGAAACAGTGTCCCCTCTTGTATTGTGTTTCTTGCAAATGCGCCCCTCTTTAATGTAAAGGTGGGGACAGTGCAACTACTACCTCAATTTCATGGACTCGAATTTGAAAACCCATATCTGCATATAAAAGATTTTGAGGAGGTATGTGGAACAGTCCAAGACAATTCTGAACTGGCCAAGTTGAAACTTTTTCCTTTCTCTTTAAAGGACAAAGCTAAACAATGGCTAAACTCTTTGAAAGCCCATTCAATACCAAATTGGCATGCATTACAAAAATGAGTTTTTCAGAAATTGTTTTCCCCTACACCGTACCAATGCACTCAAAAGGAAAATCATGACTTTTTTGGTCAAAAAGGGAGTAATGTTAGGAGATATTCAAAGATCTTTTCCAATCCTGTCCACACCATGCTTTTGAGAATTGGACTTTGGTAGGATTTTTCTATTACTCCTTCCCCACTAGACTACGTCAGTTTGTCGAAATGATGGCTCCAGGAGAGTTCATGGGAAAGAGTCCAGATGTGGCATTCAATTTTTTTGACACCATATGCGATAGTTCTCAGATGTCGGACTCAGACTCTCCTACCACTGTTGAAACCAAACCATCTACTTCTCAAGGGGGTAAGTATGTCTTGAAAGAGGATGATGACCTAAGAGCAAAAATTACTACCCTGTCTCGAAAGCTTTAAGCTCTAGAGATGAAAAAGGTACATCAAGTTGATGTTGACCCTCCCATAGAACAAGTGTGTGGGATTTGTGCACTAATAGGATACCCTACTGGGGAGTGTCCTACCATTTCGGCATTCAAAGAAGTCTTGTTGGAACAAACGAATGCAATTTCCAACTTCAACAAGCCTTATTCCAACCCATATTCTGAAACATATAATCTAGGGTGGCAAAATCATCTGAACTTCAATTGGAGGAACACACAACCAACTCCCATGAATTCACAACAAAGTTCATAACCACCATCTCAAGGACCTCCCGTATATAAACCATACCAACCACCACACATGAGAAGTCTTGAGGACACACTAAAGCAGTTCATGCAAACCCAAATAAACTACAATACTCATTCCACTCAGGCTCTCAATGATTTCAAAACTCAGACAACTCAGTCTTTCGAGGACCTCAAAAGTCACATCCAAAAATTGACTCAATTAATGACCACACATGAGAAGGGCAAGTTTCCTGCCCAACCAAAACAACCACAAAGTCAATTTCATATGGAAAATCCTTCAATCATGGAAACCCCGTAAGAACAAGCTCAAGTTGTCACTACACTGAGAAGTGGCAATGTGATTGAAAAAATCCATTAGAGATATGTTAATTCCAAAGCCAAAACCTAATTCAATCCCAGTCACTAAACCAGTTGAGCCTGAAGCAGTTGAGCCTGAAGCAGTTGAGCTTAAACCAGTTGAGCCTGAACCATCAAAGGAAAAAGAACCAGAATCATCAAAGGAAAAAGATTATTCTTGTCCTATTCCTGCTCCGTTTTCTCAAAGACTCAAACCAGTACAAAAGTTGAATAACTATCCAAAAATTTATAAGCTCTTTAAGCAAGTGAAAATTAATATTCCACTTCTGGATTCAATCAACCAGGTTCCTTTTTATGCCAAGTTTCTAAAAGACTTTTGCATGATCAAGAGAAGCCAAAATGTTTAGAAAATAGCATTCTTGATAGAACAAGCCAGTGTCCTACTTCAACACAAAACCCCTTCAAAATACAAAGACTAAGGGTGTCCAACTATGTCATGTGTCATTGGAAACTTCAAAATAGAACAAGCACTACGAATCTTGGAGCTAGTGTCAATTTGTTCCCTTTTTCTGTCTACCAACAATTGGGCCTGGGTGAACTCAGCCTGGGTGAACTCAAACCCACTTGTATTACACTCCAGTTGGTAGATAGGTCTGTCAAAGTTTCGAAGGGCATTGTTGAGGATGTCCTTGTTCAAGTGGACAACTTCGTCTTTCCTGTTGACTTCATTGTTTTGTATACTCAACCAGCAATACATTCAGAGAACCAAATTTTTGTCATTCTTGGTCGACCTTTCCTAGCAACCTCCAATGCATTAATCAATTGTAGGAATGAAGCCATAAAATTAAATTTTGGGAATATGACTCTTGAGCTTAATATTTTCAATATTTCCAAGCACCCAAGAGAGGACAAGGAAGTGAGAGAAGTAAATTTCATTGAGTCTTTGATCCACGAACATTTGAATGATACATTTGTGAAACCTCTGCTGAATCTTGTCTGTTGAAACCTATCACATCTGAGTTAATAGATGATGATCAAAATCCAAAGAGTTGCCCTGCTCATGCTGTTGAGATATGGACACCTAAATTTAAAGAACTTTCATCAAGTGGTACAAAGCCACTTTCATCAAGTGTCAGGCCACCAAATTCTGAACTAAAACCTCTCCCATCTGACCTAAAATATGCATTCTTAGGGGAGGATGAGTCATATCCAGTGGTAATTTCATCTAAGCTTACAGCTTTCCAAGAGTCTAAGCTGATTAAAGTCCTTAGACGCCATAAAAGCACCTTTAAGTGGACCATTGCTGATTTGAAAGGTATAAGCACGTTAATATATAATCATCCTATATATCTTGAAGAGGATTCAAAACCCTCTCGTCAAATGCAATAAAGGTTGAACCCTCACATGAAGGAGGTTGTAAGGACTGAGGTGCTCAAACTATTGGATGCTGGAATAATCTGTTCCATCTCTGGTAGTAAATGGGTTGGCCCAACCCAAGTTGTGCCCAAGAAGTCTGGGGTTATAGTGGTTAAAAATGATGCCAATGAGCTGGTACCAACTCGAGTTGTCACAGGATGGTAAAGGTGCATAGACAATCGAAAACTCAATTTGATAACTAGGAAAGACCATTTTCCTCTTCCCTTTCTTGACCAAGTCTTAGAAAGAATTGCAGGACATGCATTCTACTGTTTCCTAGATGGATATTTTGGGTATAACCAAATTGAGATAGCACTAGATGACTAGGAGAAAACAACATTCACATGCCCCTTTAGCACCTTTGCATTCAAATGGATGTCGTTTGGACTTTGTAACGCTCCTGCAACATTCCAAAGGTGCATGCTGAGTTTGTTTAGTGATATGGTGGAGAGATTTTTGGAAGTGTTCATGGATGATTTTTCTATATATGGTGATTCGTTTGATTTGTGTCTGACAAATCTAGAGAAAATGTTGATAAGATGTAAGGAAGCCAATCTAGTGCTCAATTGGGAGAAATGTCATTTCATGATAACACAAGGCATTGTCTTGGGTCACATTGTGTCGCCTGAAGGCATAAAAGTTGACAAGGCAAAAATAGATCTGATTAAAAATTTGCCTACTCCCAA
Organism: Ilex aquifolium; assembly: GCA_951799425.1. Lineage (NCBI taxonomy): Eukaryota > Viridiplantae > Streptophyta > Magnoliopsida > Aquifoliales > Aquifoliaceae > Ilex > Ilex aquifolium. Next base: position 10,644,184 of record OX637410.1, on the reverse strand, counting down.
GACTGTTAAAGATGTCTGATCATTTCTAGGACATGTAGGGTTCTATAGGAGATTCATAAAAGACTTTAGTACTATATCTAAACCCATGTGTCATCTCCTAAGTCAGGATGTAACTTTTGTGTGGAGTGAAACATGCCAAAAAGCTTTCGATAAGCTTAAATGTATGTTAATTTCTGCCCCAATAATGGAACCTCCTGACTGCACTCTACCATTTGAATTGATGTGTGATACAAGTGATTATGCTGTAGGAGCTATGTTGGGACAAAGAAAGGATAAGAAACCCTATGTGATTTACTATGCAAGCAAAACTTTGAATGATGCTCAAATGAATTATTCCACAACTGAAAAGGAATTGCTTGTAGTAGTTTTTGCTCTGGAGAAATCTCGTTCTTACCTTGTTGGTTCATCTGTTATTGTGTTCACTGACCATGCAGCATTAAAATTCTTGCTCACAAAGAAAGATGCCAAGCCAAGGCTCTTAAGATCAATACTCTTATTACAAGAGTTTGATCTGATTATTAAGGACAAGAAAGGTGTTGAGAATGTGGTGGTAGATCATCTATCCAGGTTAACATATGAATTTCATGAGGATGGACTACCAATCAATGAAAATTTTCCTAATGAACAACTGTTCACAGTCATGAAAACACCATGGTACGCTGATGTTGCTAACTTCCTTGCCACTGGTACATTTCTGCCTTCCTTTACAATAATGGATATGAAGAAATGTTTGAGGGAGGTTCGTAATTTCTTTTGGGAGGATCCATACGTGTTTAAGTACTGTAAGGATAAAATCATAAGGCGTTGCATCCCCAATCATGAGAGCAGACAGGTAATATCTTTTTGTCATTCTGAAGCATGTCGTGGCCATTTTTCATCTAAAAAAACCGCTGCGAAAATCTTGCAGTATGGATTTTATTGGCCCACACTTTTTAAAGATGTCCTTGCCTTTTATCTAACATGTGATAGATGCCAAAGGTTAGGAAGTATTTCTAAAAGAAACATGATGCCCTTGAACCCAATTCTAGTGATTGAATTTTTTGACCGTTGGGGCATCAATTTTATGAGACTATTTTCCCCTTCCTTTGGCTATCTATATATTTTGGTGGCTATTGATTATGTGTCCAAATGAGTTGAAGCAATTCCATGCCGGAATAATGATCACCGAACAGTGATTAAATTTTTAAAAGGAAACATTTTGTCTAGGTTTGGAATTCCTAAATCCATTATAAGTGATGGGGGTGCTCATTTTTACAATTGTCATTTTTGGAATTTGATGAAAAAGTACTTGATTACTCATAAAATTGCAACCCCTTATCATCCACATACTAGTAGACAGGCTGAATTAGCTAATCGAGAGATCAAACTAATTTTAGAAAAAAACAGTAAATCCGGACCGCAATTAAGACTAATTGATGCATTATGGGCATATCGCACTACTTTTAAAATAATTTTAGGCATGTCTCCTTGTTGATTAGTCTATGACAAGCCTTCTCACCTACCTGTGGAATTGGAACACAAAGCATACTAGACCATTAAAACAATGAACTTTGATCTAGACAAGGCTGGAATCTCAAGAAAACTTCAGATTAATGAGTTGGAAGAGTTAAGAAATGAGGCATATGACAATGCCAAAATTGCAAAGGAAATGATGAAAGTTTTTCATGACAAAAACATAGTGAGAAAATCCTTTGTCCCTTCACAGAAAGTCCTCTTATTTAATTCAAGGCTCTGCTTGTTTCCTGATAAGTTGAGATCAAGGTGGACTGGGTCTTACATTGTCAAACAAGTGTTTGGACATGGAGCAGTGGAAGTGAAAAATTCATCAAATGGAAATATTTTTACTGTCAATGGTCAGCGTTTGAAACCATTTTTTGAAGACTTTGTTAAAGATGTGGAAACCATTTTCTTAATGGATCCAGAATATTCCTCCGAGATTCGCGTCTGCCGACACAAAAAGGGGTCAGGTCAGGAAAAATCCAACCATTTTCCCCTTTTTACTCCATCCGTCGTTGTTGTTCTTCTTCTTCTTCCCTTTTCTGTAAAACGATCCACTATTTGCAACTCTATGGCCACACACTCCGCAGACACAATCCTTTGTTTCATACTTTGCATTTTAATTTTTTATTTGCTTATGGCTATCCTTCTTCTGTCCGCACTTACACACAAGGGTTTCTAACCTAGCCGAAACCATGATCTTCCTAAGGATGATTAATTTGTGTATTTTGTTTGTAGGCATCGACAGATGAACAGATCTTTACTTTCAATCCTAACTCCACTTTGCGTATACTAGTAAATTCGAAACATTGGGGACAATGTTGAGTTTAGGTTGGGGGGTGAGAACTGCAGTTCAAAATTTTTCTTAATCATATTGCGTATTTTGTCTTGTATTCCAGATTTTGTGTTGTATTTCGTATTTATACAGCCTTTATAGTATATATAAAACAAAAAAAAATTGATGATCATGTCTTTAAAGCAGCTTCAATTGTCTTTGTGACTGACAGACGTTAAAGAACCAAATAGAGTGCCTTAAGCTTAGGAAACATGAATAGTAAGATTTTTTGGTTCAGTTTAGGCATTTTACGCACTTTTCCATCTGATGTGCATTCTGTGATAATGAGAAATGCAAGATTGGTGAGAAAAACTAAAATTCGATAAGAGCAAGCAAAATCATTGTGTGGCAGAAGCACTTTTGCTAAACGTTGTCGTGCCAAAAGACTTGGTGCCTATAAGCAATGTGGCAGAATCTTTCGCATGAAAGAATATAATCAGTGTTCTGAACTAATTTCCAGTTGTGCACTCGATAGATTAGACTAGATAGTGAATGGGCAGAGTAAGGATTATCTTGAGACGCCACGCTATTCCGGTACTGTACTTACACGTTTTGTGCGACAAGAAATTAGAAGAGTCACTGATTGTTCGAATGGCATGGAGACAGGGGAAGACTCGGATTAGAATGCTTTTTGACAAAATTGGAAAAAGAATGTTTTTGGGATGAAAGCCAAAGGTCCGAACCTTTTTATAAAAAGTGTAAATATCTTTTTGTTAATTGTACAAATTCTTATTGAAATGAAAACGTGGGCCGAGTAAGGAACGTCCTAAAATACCAACCTGAAGCGTGGGTAGGGACTTATCCTGAGACGCCATGATTTTTCCAAGTTCAAATTATGTATATAGCCTTCTTTTAATGTGTGTATATAAATGTGCATAAAATTGTGATTTTTGATTTGGCGTTCGAATGCCAGTTCACGTTCTAACGTTGGCTGCTCACAGTACTTTGGCCTCTGTAGGACATGAAAAGTACTGGGAGCACCAAACGTTCAAACGGCTGATTAACATTTGAACTAGGACCCAACGTTCGAACGCCAGGAGCTCATAGTACTTTGGTTTCTACAGGACATGAAAAGTACTGGGAGCACCAAACGTTCGAATGATAGTATAACGTTCAAACCATCTGTTAAAAATCCTTCTATACACGTTCGAACGTCAGTAACGTTTGAACGTTGATTGCTTGGCTATAAATACCTGGTTTGTCTTCTCCATTTCAAAATCACCCAAAACCCTTGCAAACCCTCAAAACCCTCGGTGACTCTTCACTTCCCAAGCCTCAAACCCTCATTCATTCTCAATTTCTACCCACAATCAACCATCCCAAACACATTCCCACCTCATTTCTCACATTTTCACCAAGAAATCCAAACTTTTCTTGCTTTAAAACCCCAAAAATTTGAGAATCATGCCTCCAAGAATGAAGATGCCCGCTAGGCGCAAGGCAGCCAACCAAGAGCCCAATTTTGTGGAGGAAGTGATTGAGGAACGAGAGGGAAGGCCACCAATAGTCCGAAGGTACGATAGAACCTGATTCCCTAATGCTCTCTAAGTGGATAGGTATGACAATTTTTATCCAAACCAAGCAATTGTTTGTGAACGTTCAATTAATTTGATTGATTTTGTGGAGTTGGGGCTTTATGCCAATATGGAGGCAAGGGGATGGATGATGTATATGAGGAATGGAGGGGAGGCAGGGAAGGAGTTGGTGCGGGAGTTTTACTCCAACGCCGAAATTGTCAATAGGGCGATCAAGACTTATGTGAGGGGGGCTCACATCAATGTTGATGAAGATTATATTGTAGAGATGAGGGCCGTACCGCGGGTACCAAGGCAGAGCTACCCCCGAGAAAGAATGTGGGGATGGATGAGGTCGGAGTTGAGTTGACGGTCTTGGCGACTATTGCTTGGGGAGGACGGAGATTTTTTAGGCAAGGTGAATTGACGGATAAGTACAAGATGTTAAACTTGATTGCCGTCTCTAACCTTGCCCCCATCAGACGTAAGAATGAGATACTCCCGGAGATGGCCTGATTGCTATACGCAATAGGAAGGGGCCAAAGCATAGACCTCCCGTCTTTGATCTTGACGTAGATAATGAAGGGGTGTGATGTGAAGAGGAATTCAGTTCCCTTTGGTACATTTGTGACGGAGATGTGCCTGGACTGGGGAGTGCAAGTCAGGCCACAGATGGGAGTGCAAAAGCCGATGGGACCTTTGAACAAGGTGTCCTTCCGAAGGAGCCAAGTTCACAGCAGTGGCCCAGCGGTGAGACAGGATATGCCACCGGCCCAAGGCACCGATGAAGTGTCGGATGCTTTGGATGCCGAGGAGCAGAGAGAGACTGAGGAGGTAGAGGCAGAGGCACAGACCCAGACCGAGGCAGGTACAAGTACCAGCACTAGCACCCGACAGTCATTACGGGACATCATGCTTGGCATCGAGGCCAAGCAAGATGAGATTCTCTGAGAGTATGAGGAGATTCTCAGCCTTTTGAGGGGTAGAGCTGGAGGACATTCAGGCTTGGGAGGGACGAGAGAGTGAGAGAGATATATGTACTTGGTGTTGAGGATTGTGTGATGTTTTTGGATGATCTGAATCGTTTTGTGTTAAAACGATGATATTTTGTGAAATGAATGAACTAGTTTTTGTTATATTTAAATGCATGTGTTAGATTTAGCATTACATTGTTAATTGTTAATAATTGATGAAACATATGTTAATATTGAGATTGATTGCTAAAGTGACTAAAACACATGATCGGTTTGACACCTCACCTAACAATCCAGACCTAAAAACCACATGTCTTTGAAAAATGGTATTTTCTCTATGCTTAAATGTCAAATATACATTGGTATTTGTTATTCTTATGGTACAAGATGACCAAACTCGAAAATAGAATTGATATATAATCGACATTCTTTAAAAACCTGACATAACCAGCGGAGATAACAAAGATGACCATGGTAAGTTTTCGAGCCTTGCGATGCTTTTGAGAGAAAATCAAAATTTACTCAAGTAAGGTTTTTCACTTTCTCTCCTTGAATAGTCTCATTAAAATTGTTATTGATTGACGCAAATAGAGCACTCGATTGACGTATCCCTCAAAGAATCTGTTCATACGACACATACATATGCACATGCTTGAGAAAGGATCTTAAGCCGTCTTTGGTTTAATTTTGAGCCTTAGCCATTTCTTTTACAAAATTATATCCTGAGTTCCCCATGATTGAGCCTTTAAAGTGTGATTTCTTTTTCAGATAACCCATATAATACCTGAGCCACAGAAAAATATATTTGACATACCTTTGCTATCTAATTTTCTTGCACCCTCTTATAAATCAGTATGATACAGAAAAGTAAGGGAAAAAGAAAAGAGGATGGTGGCTACTGTTCAAAGAAAGAAAAGTCTGAGGAAACAACTGAAAAAGAAAGAGAAAGGAAAACAGAAAATGGCCAAGAAAGTGAAGAATGAGAAAAAGACTGAAAGAAAGAAATACCATGTAGGTGAATTTCGAAAAGCTAGAAAGAGGTGTGCTACATTACATAAAGAAATGATAGTTTTTGAATACCATTGACGTCATTTCTTAAACCACTAACCCCTGGCCACATTACAACCTATAAACTGCCCTAATATGATCTCAAGTTTGATGCATATGTAGGTTGTCAATCAAAAGTCTGGGGTATGTTAATAGAATTACTTTATTTGTATCAATATTTTTCCATGAGATTATGCTAAACATTATTAGTCTGTTTCCTTAGATTTCACTCCCGTACTAATTGTGCATGTGAATTTACAATTACACTTCTTCTGATCACATGCCCTTTGAGAGAAAAGTCGCTATAATCGGAGGGAATTCTTGTTGAGAACATTCTAAGAGAGGTTTGTGAAATCAAAGCTATCCATGGAAGGTTGTAAAGAGGAGTGTTTGTTATATAACAATTCTTGTCGCTAGAATGATTATTCTGAGTACATAGGGAATTTCAAATACCAATGTTACAAATGTTTATTTTTGCATAGAGTACATACCGATGAAAGAAAAGTGTTTGGGAGATCAGTTGAAATTGAGGGTTGGGTGTCTCAATGACCATGGTGCTAACTCACTCTGACAAGCAATCTCACACACACACACACACACATCTGTTCGACTGAAGTTTGTGGGTAGCTTCACTGAAAATCCTCACAAGACAACACTCGCCTGCTAGGGAAATCTATGAGTTTAACACCTTGTTGCATATGCTAAATGCAACCGGATGACCTACGAAAATGGCATTGTAAATAATTTCTCATTCAATTATTGTTGTATTACTAGAGACTAGCAATATGTAGGATGGAGGGTGTGATTAGTAGTTAAAATTAGCATCTTACTATGTCTTTCTTAAGACTAATTATGATTTGATAGAGTTTCAATGATTACATTTTAGGAAAAAGATTATACAAGGACTTAAAGTCAATAAACATCAAACTTTCATGCAACACCCACATGTTCTGGAAGAAAATTGGAGAAGTTTGAAACAAGACATCAACGTTCGAACGCCAATCCACGTTCGAACGTCCTTTTGAATTATTTGAAGACCAGACTACTAGGGTGATGGCATATGGCGTGTTGCAGTTATTTTCATAGAAGACCAAGAGCTACTTGAGTACTACGTTCGAACTCCAATCAACGTTCGAACGTCACCTTGAATTATTTGAGGACCAGACTATCAGAGTGATGAGACATGGCTTGCTATCTACTATGGGTGACAAGAGCCACTTGAGACTACGTCAAACTCCATTAAGCTTTCGAACACCCATAACAGAATATAGGAGTCAACGTTCGAACGCCATACCATGTGCGAATGTAGTCCCCAGACAGGCTGCAGAGTGGTTGATTTTCTATCCGGACCTTGGGGCATTCACATGGACTTTGAAGACTTTGTACTATTCTTTTACACTTCTTTACCCCTCCTCCTTGCCTATAAATACTCCCATTGTGGGAGCTTCAAAGGGGAGTTAGTCTTAGACTTAGACTTACACTTGCATACACTTAGACTTATATATAGATAGACATACATAGAGGGAGATAGTTCATTTTTTGGTTGAGGAGAAAACCCTCCAAAAGTGACTAGTTTTCTTTTACTTTCATTATTAGTTTCATTTGCTTCCATTGTTTGAGCTTCCTTCTTCCCTTAGAGGAATGAAACTCTTACAATTTTCTAGAGTTTTACCAAAGCCGTGAAGGGTGGAACGTGATTCACTCATTCTTTGTCGAAGATCGGCTCCTTGTGTAGTGTGTTTTACCTTGTAACTCCTCTACTTGGAGAGATGAGAATCACTTACTTTTCTAGCTTTACCAAAACCATGAAGAGTGAGTAGTTTCTCATTCACTATTTAGTAAGAGATGATGGACATGTATAAATCATTCGGAAGTTATATTTGTGCATTTCGTTTATGCTTAATGCTTTATCTTTTACTTGATTATTGAATGATTGAATGCATCTAGCAAAGCTAAGGTACTTTGCACAACCATGAGTCATTTCTATGACATAGATGACTCTTGGCAAAGGAAGACTCATTATCCTTTGCAAGTACTCTAGCTAAATCTTCATGACTACCTTGCAATCTTCACTATTATTGTGCTTCAATTAAGAATGGAATACTAACGCAGTGGTCAGATGCCTTGTAAAAAGACTTGCTTGTTTGTAGACGGGTTGAGTCTCGGCATAGACAATTCATGTATATCTCTACAAAGACATGGGAAACATGCTCTTAATTCTCACAATCCATCTTTATCTTTCGATTAACTTTATGTTGACACAGGGGTTAATTGAGTTCCCAAGCACAAGTATAGCAACCGGATGATTGACTACATGTCTAGATCCTCGAGCTAAATGGTGACTTTTACATTTAAGAGAATATTATATTTTGTCTGGAAAATCTTCTTGGGAAGAATCGTATATTCTGTCTAGGAAAAATCCATAAAGATCATCACTTTAAATCTCAAGGGTTCCAGTCACTTTGGTCTCTGTCACTACTCACTTCGAAACACCAACATTACTTCTCTGTGGATTCGACTCCGGACTTAATCGGATTATTACTACAACTTGACCGCCTACACTTGAGTGTATACATTTTGGATCAAGTCAACTCTCACGCAGGCAACCTATGTCTCCAGCTTAGCGGCTCTCTCATGAGTCGCCACAAGCTCGGCCTAACTCTGTCTCTGCTCTCACGTAGGCAGCCTATGTCTCCAACTTAGCGGCTCTCACACGAGTCGCCAAAAGCTTGGCCTTATTCTGCCTCTACTCTCATGCAAGCAGTCTATGTCTCCAGCTTAGCGGCTCTCTCACGAGTCACCACAAGCTCGACCTAAATCTATCTCTACTCTCACTCAGGCAGTCTATGTCTCCAGTTTAGCGGCTCTCTCGTGAGTCGCCAAAAGTTTGGCCTGTCTCTGCTCTGCTCTCAAGCAAGCAGCCTATGTCTCCAGCTTAGTGGCTCTCACGAGAGTCGCCAAAAGCTTGGCCTTATTCTGCCTCTGCTCTCAAGTAGAAAGCTTATATCTCTAGCTTAGCAGCTCTCATGGGAGTCGCCAGGAAGCTCGGCCTAACTCAGCCTGTGCTTACACGCAAAAAACCTCACTCTCTAGAAGCTCGGCCTCGAGAGTCGTTGCTCTCTCATGAACCAACCTCAACTGTAGCCTTGTGCCCAGGTCTCTCTTCCACCAAAGCTCTGGACACCTCGTTGAGTTTGAGCGTCCTCAAAAGTACGAAAAAGCCGCAGCCATCTACAAATTTCTGAAAGCTTGAATGTTAGCATGACCAAGCATGCAGAAGAAAAGGTTCCACATAACAGCGGGGTACTATAGCAAATTCCTCTATCTCAGTATCGATGATACCCTCAAAACCCCGAGAGCTAACATCTAAAGGTGTCACAAACCTCCAAAGCCTTTCCTTAGCCAAAATTCACATCCTGCTATTAGGGACACCAAGCCATTGCTAGAAGCATGATAATTATGTGAAGTGTTGGGGGCATCAAACCCCGCCATCTGAGAAGCAGCAGGACCGTCAGACCTCAGCTGGGAAGCACTAGGGGGGATCATATCTCACCCCTTCTAAGAGGAGGGAAAGTCACCATCCTACAGATGTAGAGAACCTTTGTCGTTGAGCCATTAACTACGGGATCACCTGTGAAAGGGAGAATTTTCATAAACCAAAGACATCATCAATTTGTCTAGGTCCTCCATGATGTTGCCCGTGGCACCGCCCAGTCTTGTGCCTTCCTTAGTGTTGCCTAGGTTCATATCCATGGCACCACTTGCTTTGTTTCCAAATAGAGAAATAAGCTTCGAAAATGCAATGAAGTGGAAAGTTGAAGAAGCCACCATATGGAACAAGATATATGTTTTACCCAAAGGAAGGAGTTCACTCATGCCCTCAACCCCCAATCACTACTAGAGCTTGGGGCATGGGGGGCAAATGATGAGCCCATATTTTACTACGTCAGACCCAATTAATCAAGTAAGCCCAAATCAACTAAAAGACAGGTCAAGTCCAATTCATGAATCCGACCCAGCCCAATGCCCAAGGAGTCCAAGAAGGATTAGAGCACGTGGGGAGTAATTATCGGGATACTCACTCTTGAAGATCAAGGCACCCTTTAATTGTACTTACCTTTTGTAGCTATCCTCTCCGAAGAATTAATGTCTTCCCCCTCAAGTCACCGCCTCAACTAAGGCTCTGTGCCTATAAATTGTAAGCTCTCTCCATTGAGAGGAGCATCTCTACACCTCTCTACACACTCCACACATAGCTTTTCTCTCTCCTAGCTATTGTATCCCTCCCGGGGCTAACCATTGTTCTCTCTCTCGTTCACCTTACTTAATCAATAAAAGGTCCCCCGACCACCAGTGCCATTTCTCGGAGTGGAGTAGGTCACCCGGAGCGAACCACTATATATCTGTGTGTTGACCTGATATTTTCCATTATTGTCATTGATTGCTCTATTAATTGTCCATTAATTACACTTTATCACACACTCGACTGTTGATCTTGCATAAGACTGTTTTGTGCATCATCATTTACAATTAGGTTTTTTTTTTCAAGCTTTGTAGTTGGGTATGAAATGAACTTGCTTTTGTAGTTTAACTTCTTCTTGCATCAATACAAGTTTTAAGTTCTATTTCATCACCATGTCTCTTTACATTGTGTATGTTCTTGCTTTGACTATGGGTAACTAAGTTTTTAGTTGGCTAATTCAAGGGGAATTTCTTCTTGGGTATGCTAAATCGACTCTCCCCCATTCTTTCTCGTAGTGTAAAGTGTTTGGTTTGACTAGGTTGAGTGCGGATGTGGTTGTGAGCTCTTGATACACCATAGACTTGTCACGGGGTATGCTTAAGCCCATATCTTCACATTAGTCCCTCACTTCCTACGAATCAATCAAACACCTAGACACCATTGGTTGAATGAATTGAGTTGATTTGACATTCCCATTCGAATGACCTCGTTGGATTAGCCAACCTTGATTTCTTGCAATTTTATGTAAACTCCACTCACCAAAACATAAAACTCACAAGATTTTATAATTTTCATTTCTTTACAAAAGTCACCTTCACCACAATTTGATCTTCCTTCCCTAAGGAAACGACCTTGAAATACTCAATTCCAAGTAAAATACGACATTGCAAGTCTCTCTACACTTGGGGAGCACTTTTGCACACACACACACACACATTTTCATTCACACACACATTTTCTCCATTTCTAGCATCGAACCCGAGGGAGAGTGACACTCACCCACTCATATAAGTCATATACACAACCGGGATCGTGTTCGGAGATTAGGGTGAACGCAACCAAACAAGAATTTATTATAGGTTTTGATTTTCTTAAATTTTAGATTTTTGTTTTATTAGAAATATATATATGTGTGTGTGTGTGTGTGGAGTTTTTTTTTTAAATCTTTTTTAGGAAACTTATTTACAATAAAAGGGTATTCAAATCTTTCTATGTCTTAAGTGGATTAACATATAAGATAAGATAATTAAAATTCCTTAATTTTAGTTGTCAAATTTTAAAAGTTTTCAAAAATTATGAAACATATCCCTAAAAAAATGGAGAGGATTTATTATAGGTTTTGATTTTTCTAAAATATATATATATATATGTAGTTTTTTGCCAAAATCTTTTTTATTAAACTTATTTACAATAAAAGGGTGTTCAAGTCTTTCTATGTCTTAAGTGGACTTTTTTACAAAATATTTTTTCCTATATATACTTTTTGACAAATAAGTTTAATTTCGTGTACCAGCTTGCGAATGTCCTCTCTAAAATCTACTATAACATAGCCCAACAAAAAAATTAAAAATTGAGCCCAAAAGCCCAGCTCAATTCACTATTACATTTATTAAAGGGCAAAAAACGATTAGCAAGAAAAAAAAAAGCTGACATCATTAATCTCTTTCTCCAATTAAAAGAAATATAATAAACATCTCTCTTCAATCCAAAAAAAAAAATCAAATCAAACACATTCTCTATTTCTCTCAAACTCTTTTGTTTTTCTCATTTGAACTCAAAACACCAATTAAACCATTCATTCTCATTAAAAAATATTTTGATAAAGTTCTAACTCGTAAGAAATAAAATACAGCAACATTTTAAGTGAAAAATTCATACATAAATAAGTAAACTATTAAAAAAATTAAAAGATAGTAAAATAATTTTCCAGAAAGATAATAATAAATATATTTATAATAAAGTCAATCATGTAATACCAAAACTTTCGATGAAGTACATACAAAATAAATATGAAAGACCTAAAAATAATATTACAAAAAATTAGGATCTTTTGAGACAAGTTTTTTTTACGACAACAATGTTTACCATCACAAAAAAATGTGCTTTGGAAATTTTTTTTTTTTTTTTTGTTTATTGCTGTAATGCAGCCATTTAAGATTTATTTGCTGCCGCAAATATTATTTGAGACAATAGCTGCTGTCACAACGATATTTTGAGACTACACTTATTATGGTGAGGCATGTCGTCACAATACCTTACCGTAATAAGTGGAGTCTCAAATAATATTTACGGGGGCAAATAAACTTTTTATGACAGAACTAACGCAACCAAAAAAAATTCTTCCAAAACACAATTTTTTGTGACGGTGAACACAATTACACTAAAAAACTTGTTTCAAAGGAACTTAATTCTTATAATATAATTAATATTTTTGAATTTCATCATAAAGTAAAAATAATAAATTTTAAATTAAAAAATTAAATTATTATTTAAAAAATAATAATAAAAAAAACTCTCATCACTTTAGGCCCCAATATTGTTGAGCCGCCCCGGTAGAAAGATACAAAAAGTAGTCTTAAATAACGTGTTTGATCAATTTCTTGCAAGAATACATTTACTTTGGAGATATATTTTCATAACTCCTTTGTCAATATCGAGTCATTTTCGGTTCATGCCTGTGGGTTTCCTCCTTTTTAACTCTATGGTCCATGTGAGAGATCACCAAATATTTCTGTCGTTATATAGATTTGACAAGTTAGCTTAAAACACCCTTTTGGTTAGATTTGTATAGCATTTTTTTCTCACAAGAAAACTAAATTGTTATCGATGGCATACGAATATTACCAACAAGAAAGGATACTGAAAGAAATTATTGATTTACATATAAATACCGATTTAGAATTCTATTTTAGATCTGTTGATTACAAATATTAGATATTTGTTGGGTCATGGACCCGAACCGGGACGCCCATGGTGGGTTGACCCAAATTAAAGAATGCCTAAAGGGGCAAGTCTTTTGGAGGTACCCCTTACCAAGAGGTATCCTTTACCAAAATGTATCCTTCACCCAATATACATGTCTGTTAAATATTAACAGACATGTCCCTATAGAATGTGTCTCTTAATGACACTCATTGGTTGTCTATATAAACCCAAGACAATACAATAGATGAGAAATCTAAGATACCTACTCTATTTCTCTCTCTCCCTACATAACGTTAAAAGACTTTTGTGCTGTGGAAATTCGGTGTTGATTCCTATTGTGTAACAACTTCATACTGCTCGAGCAATCGAAGAAAAGACAATTTTCAGATTCTAAAGTACGTAGAACATCCTCAAACGATATTTGGGATTAAAGCGAATAAGGTATGTCTTTGATCCTATGCTTCCGCAATATGTATACGTTTTTCTACATTGGTATCTGAGCCATTTAGGATGTTCTCGTTAAAACCTGTTATAAGTGGTTTATAAATACTTTTTCGAAACATTATAAATACGTTTTTTTTTTATAAATGTTTCGAATGAACTTTAATGGCGGATTGGACAAACGGTCTGTGAATGCTTTTAAGTTTCAGTTCATAGCAATTCATATTCTTGAACAAATATGAAAGTTTTATAGAACAATCATTGAAAGAAATTTGACAGTGTGGCGTCTTCGATTGATCTGGGCGTCGGCCTTGAAATTTCGGCATAGCATACCATTGCATTCCTTTGTCCAGTAGTATAAAGAATTGTGTTGTTTCCAAATGATAAAAAATTTCCCTTGTCATGATGACGTAGAAGAAAAAAAAACCCAAGTGATTCTATAGATATTTTACTAGAACATTTTGGTTGGTAGTTCCCATGTGTCTTTTTTTTTGTTTAGTCAAATACCAGAACTCATATTTTTTTATTTTTTTATTTTTTTTTAAAAAAAAAATGAGTTATATCAATTTATAAGCGAATAAGTGATTGGATGCTTGATCATGTAAATATTAATAAACAAAGGTTTTATATGCTTATAGCATTTATTTCGTTATTTAGAGTGATTTAATTAGAATTTCCTATCAAGTATTATTTGAATTGCATATTCTTTTTATTTAAAGTGGAAACATGCATGATATGAAATTAGTTATGATCAGTATGCCTAGAGATACTAGATCTAGTGGGAGTTTTATTTAGTTGGGTATTAGGAAACTGAAATTTTGCGCATTAATTAAATTAAGTATTATTAATTTACACCTGTGGTGCGGGAGATGATTGGGAACTTAGTGAACTTTCGATCTCGCGACTTGTGAAAGTTGTTAATACTTGAATTTAGATTTTTGCAGCAAAATTATAGAATGTGTTGTGCTAATATCTCATACGCATTGACTCTGCATGTAGATTAAATCATAATGACTACTAAAAGCATAATGGCTGAATTAACTAAGGGCGACAAATTGAACGGCGATAACTATGACATATGGCGTCGTAAGATTCAATTTGTCCTGTATGAGCAACAAGTCCTGGATACTCTTGACTCTGTGCTTCCAGAGCCCGAGCGACCTCATACCCGCCAAGAACAAGAGAATTATCAGTCTTGGCAGAATAATGATCGACTTGCGCGCTATACCATGCAAGCGAGCATGCAAGATGATCTTATTCCTGAATTCGAGAATTACACCACAGCTCATGCCATGTGGAAGGCCCTCAAATAGAAGTTTGGTATTACTTCTCTTGTTAGGCTTCGTGGTTTGACCATGAGGTTTGACTCGTATCAAAAGAAGCCAGAGCATACAATGAAACAACATCTGAGAGCTATGACCTCTATGATACGTGATTTAGGCGCTGCTGGTCATGTGTTGACCAATGAACAACAAGTTCAAGCTGTACTTCGTTCCCTTCCACCATCATGGGAGCATATGAAACAAAACATGACGCATAATGAGAATGTGAAAACATTTGAGAATGTATCACGTCACCTTGAGCTTGAGGCTGAGCGTTTGGTGGCTACCAAAGGTGAGAGTAGCTCTTATGTGGCTAAAGTTGGCTCGCGCAAGATCTTCGGGTCCAAGCGCAAGCGCAGTGAAAATAGGTCTGATGTTCAAAATGGGGCTGGTCATTCTAATTATAACAAGCACAAGCGGGGTAAAAGAGCTGGTAAGAAGAATAAAGCCAACATGGTCTGCTATAACTGCAACAAGAAGGGTCACTTCGCTCGTGAATGCACTGAGCTGAAGAAGGTACTCTCTAGTTCTGTCTCTCGCATTGACTGTTTAGTTACTAGTCAAGTTTTTGTTGCTCACTCTCCTAATTCATGGATTGTAGACTCAGGAGCAACAGACCACATAACGAGACACAGATTCGGATTCGTAGAGTACCGTCGAGTTCCAGCTGGAAGCAAACGAATTTACATGGGGAACGAGACCAGTATAGATGTGCTTGGGATTGGCACATACAAACTGGAATTCCGACACGGGCGCACTCTATACCTTCATGATATATTATATGCTCCAGGAATCCGACGAAATTTGTTGTCAGTTACTAGCTTAATGAGACTAGGTTTTATTTTTCGTTTTGAAGGCCAGCATGTTGGCATTTATAGGGGAACTACATTCTATGGATCTGGCTATATCACAGATGGTTTTATTGTATTAGATATTGATCATTCTAGTAATGAAATTTATTCTTATGTTACATCTATAGATAGTGTTGATTCTATTAGATGGCATGCTAGATTAGGTCATATTGGGCAAGACAGAATGAATAGATTAGCTAGAGAGGGACTTTTGGGCCCACTCGCTAAAATCAACTTGCCCACATGTGAAAATTGTCTCGCAGGTAAGGCAACTAGAAAACCATTTGGTAAGGCTAAAAGAGCATCTATTCCATTGCAATTAATACACTCAGATATATGTGGCCCTATGAATGTGAAGGCAAGACATGGTGCATCCTATTTTATCATTTTTATAGATGACTTTACGCGCTTCGGTCATGTCTATTTGATTTCTCACAAGTCCGAAGCATTGGATTGCTTCAAACGTTACATTAAAGAGGTTGAGAATCAACGAGACAATAACATTAAGGTTCTTAGAACTGATCGAGGTCGCGAGTATCTATCTGAACAGTTTAAAGAGTTGTGTGAAGAAAAAGGAATAATCAGGCAATTGACAATACCTGGCACTCCGCAACAAAATGGTGTAGCGGAGAGACGAAATCGCACCTTGCTTGATATGGTTAGGTCTATGATGGCACAGGCTCATCTTTCGATTTCATGTTGGGGAGATGCTTTATTGACTGCTGCTTATATCCTTAACCGAGTACCTTCTAAATCAGTTCCTTCTACCCCATATGAGTTATGGACAGGCACAAAACCTGACTTAAATAATTTACAGCCATGGGGTTCAGCGGCTTATGTACACAATACTTCTCATAAATATGGGAAGTTAGGTCCTAGAGGGAAGAAGTGTATCTTCATCCGCTATTCTGAGCACTCTAAGGGCTATGTGTTTATAGGTAAACAACTTGATGGAAGGGTAACTGAAATTGAGTCACGGGATGCAATTTTCCTTGAAGAGGATTTCCCTAGCAGAGGTGATGTGTCTAAAGGAATAGAACTCTATGAGTTAGATGATGCCCAGAGAGATATACCCACTAACCAAGTAGAGATCGAGAAAATAGTTTCGTCACCTCCTAGGGACAGTGGGAGCGATATACTCAATGGTGGATCAGTTCCAATGGATGTAGATCCATACGACACAAAGTTACGTAGAAGCAAGCGTGGAACCATCCCTCGACGTCGTTTTGAGATTGAAGGGGAAGCTTTCATGGTTGCACCATATGATGATGCCGAACCTAAAAATATTAAAGAGGCTCTATCATCACCTGCTAGTAATGAGTGGATAGCTGCAATGAATGACGAGATGGAGTCAATGAAGGCTAATCAAGTCTGGGACTTGGTTGACCTTCCGCCTAGGCGCAAGGCCATTGGGAACAAATGGGTTCTCAAAATTAAGCGCAAGGCGGATGGGTCCATAGAAAGGTATAAGGCTCGCCTAGTAGCAAAATGTTACACCCCGAGAGAGGGTGTGGATTACGAGGAAACTTTTTCTCCAGTTGTAAGGTTTGCCTCGATTCGCATGATTCTAGCCATTGTCGCACATTTGGATTTAGAACTATATCAAATGGACGTTAAAACTGCATTTCTTAATGGAGAACTGGATGAGGAGATCTACATGGATCAACTTGAGAGCTTCGTGGTGGTGGGTTAGGAGAACAAAGTTTGTAAACTCCAACGATCCATTTATGGCCTGAAGCAGTCATCCAGACAGTGGTATCTAAGGTTTCATCGAGCTATCACTTCTAATGAGTTTACGATGATTGATGAAGACCATTGTGTGTATGTTAAACGGTCTAAAGATAGCTTCTTGATTCTATCTTTGTATGTTGACGATATTTTATTGGCTGGAAATAATAAGGAGATGATTATCACTACTCAAAAGTGGTTGTCCTCAACATTTGAGATGAAGGACTTGGGCGAAGCAAGTTATGTGCTCGGAGTTAAGATCCTAAGGGATCGTTCTAAGAAACTTCTTGGGTTGTCTCAAGAGACTTACATTAAGAAGGTTCTTGAATGATTCCAGATGCATAACTGCAAACCCATAGACACTCCTGTAGCGAAAGACGAGAGTCTAAGCCTAAAGATGTGCCCTAAATCTCCTGAGGAAAAGGGAAGGATGGCTCGTGTTCCCTATGCCAGTGTTGTAAGTAGCTTAATGTACGCTATGATGTGTACCCGTCCCAATATTTGCTATGCGGTAGGCCTAGTTAGTCGTTTTTAGTCAAATCCTGGAATAGCTCATTGGAAGGCAGTCAAAAGGATACTACGATATCTCAAGGGGACTTCAAATTATATGTTATGCTACCAGTCTCCAGATTTACAAATGGTTGGTTATAGTGATGCTGATTGGGGTGGTGATATAGATGAACGCAAGTCCACATCAGGATATGCTTTCTTACTTAATGGTGAGGCCATTACATGGAGTAGTAAAAAACAATCATGCATATCCTTATCCACCATGGAAGCAGAATACGTGGCTTGTTCTGCTGCTGTACAAGAAGCTGTTTGGTTAAGAAGGTTCTTTCAACATCTAGGAGTTGTCACAAATACCTTGGGCCCAGTGACGATTCATTGTGATAGCATGGCTGCATTAGCTTATGCTAAGGATCCTAAGTATCATGGAAGAACCAAACACATAGATCTAAGATATCATTACATCAGAGACATGATTGCACAAAAAGAAGTAATCTTGAAACACATACCTACAACTCAGATGGTTGCAGACCCCCTAACTAAGCCTATAGCTAGAGATGTATATATGGCTCATGTTAGAACTCTAGGACTTCGTAGGTATTGATTATGTGCTAGAGATTATATGGATCACACAGTCGTTTGTATTGACATTTTTTTTGGGGATATTAATACATGGTTTTAATTGCAATTAAGTGTTATATTGCTTGATTACCTTGATATTTGAGAAAGCACACACATTAAGTATGTCAGCAGGCGTGATTGGCTCACTCACACGAGCAATCGCCTTTGGCGCTTGATATAGCGAGCAAAGATGAGATACTCTAACATATAGTATCGCTCTGTTTTGTATACAGAATGAGATTTGACATTTGATAATCGATAATGGATACAACTCCATGTCCATTATGTCTGCGTTTGTTGATTAGCCAGATACGAGATCTTAATTTGGCGTCTTTGGAGGACGAGCAAATAGAAAACTCGGGTTAGACGCTTGTAGAGCTTCTTGACTAAGATATGTACGGTGTTTGAGTATGACATACGCTCTCATTAGGATCGAGACACTCCACCGTAGCATGTATTTCATACTACATGTGCTTGGCGACAATTAAGGAGGTGAAGGAATGGATCCCTGCTTCCTCACTGTGTGAGCCCTCCGAGTCATTTTTACATGACTAGGTTATTTTGTTTAACCAAACATTCTATATACTCTCTGACTTTTGACTATGTCATAAAGTGAAAGAATTAATGCTCAACTACTTTGACATGTTACTTACGGCCATGAGTGATTCGGCCTTCCAGGACATTGCTGGGAAAGCGGTTAATTTTGAACTAAGTGACATGAAGGCGAAAGGAAGACCATTTGGAACATCCCGGGATATATTCATTGTCGACAACTTTGGGCGCTAATTTAGATAGCGACAAAGTGTGAATGTATAGGCGAAAGCTTCGAGGGGTTATGCATGCTCTTATATTGTGAGGGATTAGAGATGTTTGAACCGGTGTATCCGAATGGGTCTAGAGTACTTGAGACACCATTTTTATTTTTTATTTTTTTTTTGGGTTGATGTCTCTATGCTGGCTCTATAGAGTTTCTAGTGTAGAGCTCCTAAATTGCAGGTGTGCTCAGCGGTCGCACGGCCCATTAGTCTGTATGAATTGATGTTGATGTATATAATGGATTGAGAGAGATGACAGTGTCGTACCCACCACGTGCGAGTGGGAGATGTTAGATATTGGTTGGGTCATGGACCCGAACCGGGGCGCCCATGGTGGGTTGACCCAAATTAAAGAATGCCCAAAGGGGCATGTCTTTTGGAGGTACCCCTTACCAAGAGGTATCCTTTACCAAAATGTATCATTCACCCAATATACATGTCTGTTAAATATTAACAGACATGTCCCTATAGAATGTGTCTCTTAATGACACTCATTGGTTGCCTATATAAACCCAAGGCAATCCAATAGATGAGAAATCTAAGATACCTACTCTATTTCTCTCTCTCCCTACATAACGTTAAAAGACTTTTGTGCTGTGGAAACTCGGTGTTGATTCCTATTGTGTAACAACTCCATACTGCTCGAGCAATCGAAGAAAAGACAATTTTCAGATTCTAAAGTACGTAGAACATCCTCAAACGATATTTGGGATTAAAGCGAATAAGGTATGTCTTTGATCCTATGCTTCCGCAATATGTATACGTTTTCCTACAACAAAGAATATCAGTTTTAAAAGTTTCAATAAATCTGTTGGTTTCTAAGGGATTCGGGTCCCCAGCATTACCCTTTCCCTACAATTTTTCTCAATACAGTGGTAGATGAGTGACATGTGTAAAATTTTGAATTTCAATGGACAAGATTTTTTCATTGTGAGAAAATTCTTTAATAATGGTTAACACTCCACTAATAATAAAATGAATGAAAAAAAATCTTGTCCATTGAAATTCAAAATCTTACACATGTCACTCATCTAGCACTGTATTGAAGGGAATTGAAGGGAAAGAGTAATGGAAGGGATCTAAATCCGTTTCTAAGATCACTAGAAGAATTGGAAAAAAAAAAAGAAAAAACTCTCTCAATTATAAATAATCCAAAAACTGTTGAGCTCTAAGGCTTTACAAGAGTATAAATAGTACTAAAACCGTAAACCCAATCAGGAAATAACAAAACCTTGGCTAATTATCACTAATTACATAATTAAGTCATTATTACATATTTTTTCAAAAAAAAAAGAGAGTTTCAAACTAATCATGCGGCCAAAAATTACTAATCACATAGATTAAGATAAAATTGGCGGCGATCAATTATGATTTAAGACGGTGAAGTTATTCAACTACAAAAAATTACCAAAAAGACAAAAATGCGTTTTTCAGGTCCTAAATAAAGAAATTTGACCAAAATACGTCTTGGTTCATCGCATCCCCTGTATGCGATGAGAACAGGGGATGTGATGAGTTCATTTTGCCTCATTCTTTCTAACTGGACATGAGTATTTCGAAACCTATGTTTATGAAAGTGACTCCGAAAAAATTAACTCATTTGACCAACCCAACTCACCCCAATATCGATCCTAATAATCCAAGTACTGTACCGCTATCCGATCTGCATCAATTCTGTTCGATAGTATCACAGAGTGGTCCAAGTAAGCCATTCAGATTTTTATGAAGAGTTTGAAGGCATCAGCTCCCACCCCCTTTAAAGTCTAAATCATTGGTAATTGGGTTAAAGAATAGTTTTTTTCCCTGTTTTAGATTCTGTCTTCCTTTCCTCCGTACAAAGAATTAAAGGGAGGATATAAATATTTGCAATTAGAAGACACATTAATTATAAGCTGGTCATTTAACTCTCGAGGACAGCAAAACAAAATTTGATTTGATAGATCCGTTCAGATGACAAGACTTCGGTGAATAATATTTTGAACGTTCAAAGTAATGTTACCTGGATTGTGGGTCGTTTTGTTACGTGATATAAGTACGGGAACATAATACGATACTTTCTTAGGTATGCGGTGCGATGGAGGTAGGTTTAGTTGGTACGGTATTTGGGGTCGTAATTTGTTTTGGACCTCTTATATATATCGTTTTTACTATTATACAACATTATATATTATAGAACATTCATAAACACTAAGTTAATTACCATTTATCTTATAATTATGTTTGATTGTCTATTATCTAAAACAATATAATTATAAATCTATATACATGTAGTCAATTAATATATATTTTATATTTGTTCTACATCTTCTAAAGCGAATTGATTAGAGTTAGTATTATAATTTGGGGTCGTCTATTTTGGTGATCTGGATCGCAAACCCACCTCATTTGGGATCGATGTACCCAGATCGTGGGTCGTTAAAAGTTTAGTGAATTGTGGTAACCCTGGTCCAAAGTCTCCAAATAAAAAATTGTGGTTAACCCGTGATTTGGGGATGATTACTTGCATCCCAAGTTTATGTGATAGTAGTGAACGTTGCTACTAAAGAAGGGAGATGGGAGCCTCTACCGCGGTTAGGTTCCCTCGTGACTCTAGTTTTTGGTATATGTGTTCCGAGAATTGAATCGTACTACCACTTGTCCCATTGGGAGGTTGTGTATTGTCAGATGTCCAATCCTATAGTATCTGACTGGATTCGTAATATTGAACCTTATCTATTTGCATGATTGCGCATTGGCTCGTAAGAATCGAACTCATAGGAAGCAAGAGAGCCGAGAAAGAGGGAGCGAGAACCAGAAATATACGTACGATGAATCCGAGCCCCAACTGGAGTTCGTTGCTTGTTGATCTTAATGATAGCTTCATCATTTACTAACTTTTTTCGTAGCCATCACGAGTCCAAAGGGCTTGTAATTTGGACAGTTAATTATTTTAAAAAATTTATCTAATAGTAAACTCAATGGACCTTATGTTGATGAAAATGTTGAACTAAACATTCCAAACATAAATCATCCACATAAATGCAAAGAAAACGAATCATAAATAACAAAATAAGGAATATAAATTGCAGTTTCATTGCTGTCTTTCGATACATATAGTACCTGTAAGTAAATCATTTAGCATGAAATACATTTAGGCTAAAATAAAATAAATTTGTAGAAAAACATGATGATCACAAAGCTTGAGAAAAGAAAAACCAGGAAGAAATATATATATATATATATATTGTAACAAACAGCCCCCAAACTTTTCTTTTATATCTGCATAAGCTCTTCAAAAATCTTCATGGCAGGAGCTGGCAATCCCAGAAGCACATTGATGCTTTTCCTCTCTTTTCCATGAGACAGGAACAAAATCACTTCTTTTTCAGGCAAAGCCACAGGCCCTGATAGAACAGGCTCACCCCAACCAAAGTCAGTGGTGTGAAAAGATAGCCTAGACCATGTAGTAATCAGAAGAGTTGCTGATAAAGAAGGCCTAGCTCTTGTAACTTCAAAATAATCAACGGCGGATCTCATGTAATCGTCAGTCACCAATTTAACCGCGTCTTGGACTAATTTCACTGTGAACGATAGAGGGTTTTCAGTAAGCTCACCCGCGCTGCAGAGTGAATTGGTTAACACAATTCCATTGCCAAAGTACCCTTCTGGGAGAGGTGGGTTGAATCTAGGCCTTCCATCAACAGCAAAGAGGAGTTTTGTTTGTTGATCAGGCTTCAAGTTCAGTGCCTGGCTTCTAGCTCTCCAAACAAAGGCCGACAGAGCTTCAAAAGTGGTGCACTTGGGTAGAGTCCCATCTTCCATGGCTTTGATCTTGAGTTTTTCGAGTTTTTCGGGGTCGAAACAGAACAACCTGTAGAGCATTTCTTCTTGGTAGAGATTGGCAGTGTCTGATATGTCTTCAATCTCTGCAAATTCATGGTGTGGGAACTCTATCTTTGGTGGGTTTCTGGCTTTGAGAATGCTTCTGTCTACATATGGAGGGACTGGCAGAGGCAAGCCTCTGGCAGTTTGACCCCATGAGTTCACAAATTCCATAGCACCAAGCCCATCAAACATACAGTGGTTCGCGCATAGCCCAAGAACAAATCCTCCACATTTGAACTTTGTCACCTGGAAGATACAATTGGTGCTAGTTTAATAATTGATTTGCCATGCATAAATGAGAACAGAGAATAAACAAAAAGCAGGGCCAGTTGTTTTTTTTTTTTTGGTCAGGGTGGCTGGATTAAGTTACGCACACTTCGACTAATCCTCTCTCCGGTCCGATCAAAGGTTGATCATCTACGCCAGAACTAGGGAATTCATGAGGGATAATTTCTCATGACTTGGCCCCAAAAGGTTGTCAAGATTCGAACTTAAGACATCTAAATTTACAATTCATCCCTATTACCACTCGAGGGTTAGGGCCAGTTGTTTTTATCATCAT
This sequence comes from Ilex aquifolium, assembly GCA_951799425.1. Lineage (NCBI taxonomy): Eukaryota > Viridiplantae > Streptophyta > Magnoliopsida > Aquifoliales > Aquifoliaceae > Ilex > Ilex aquifolium. The sequence goes on along the minus strand of OX637410.1, from coordinate 10,620,438 downwards.
CAATGGTACATCAAGAATTATTATTTTTTTTCAGACAAGCTAATGAATAAGTTGGGATATTAATTGAGTCGACTTTGGCGAACTTGAGTGTGTTCAGATACAGTTCAATTGTGATTGGTCGAACTCAAATGCTGAAATTAGATTCTTACCCAAACTCAACTTAGGCAGAAGTTTGCGAGCATTTGAGTCAAATAAATAGTATTTTTGGTCTCTAAAGTGTGCATATTTCGACAGCTTGATTCATAAAGTATCAATTTTATCTTTGATTCCTAAAGTATTCAATTTGTGTTTAAATGATCCCTACATAGGCGAACCGTTAAGTTTTTTATGGTATGATCACATGTTGGACACGTGATACCATCTGAAAGAATCATACGAGATCAATTTAGTAAAAAAAACTTAACGAATTGTCTGATTAAGGACCAAATTGACACGAATTAACACTTTAGGGAGCAAATTGAGAAAATTAATACAATGAGGACCAAATTGATAAAATGAGCATATTTTAGGGACTAAAAATACTATTAACCATTTAAGAAAATAAATACTAAAAGCTAATAATAAATCCTAAAAATAATCAAATCTTAACAAAAATCCCTCAAAATCTATGCAATCAACTATAAAATCTAATCCAAAAAGTCTGACTTCAGAAAAAATCTATTAGTGGAGAGAGACACAGAGAAATTAACCAATATAATCAGTAGTTATTTGGGAAGAAATTTGGGAATATTATCTATACGCATGTATAGTCAAGGGACAGGTCGTTTGAATTCTGTTCGTTCCTGAAACAAGCTTAAACATCTAACCAAATTCGATATATTTTAAAATTTTAGAATTTAAACAAGCCAAAATCGAGACAAGTCCGAAAACCAAGCACAAACTGCTCGGATCATTTAACTTCCCTACCAACACAAGCACGAAAGGTTATACCACGAGGCTTCCGTTATTGCGGGGTCTAAGGAGGATTAGATGTACGTAATTTTACATCTGCAGGAGACTGTTTCTACGACACAAACCCGTAACCTCCAGGTCGACGTTACAGTACGAACACAAGCATGAGAGATGAGAAAAAGCTAACCTGAGCCACCAGAGGAGGAATCTCAAGTATGTTCTTAGCCCCAGGAATGTCATAAACGAGCTTCCCAAGAGTCACAGGATCAGGCTTTGTATTGTCACCAATCTCTTCCATCCTACAGTTTGCTTCAGCCTCAACAAACACAGCACCTTCCCCACTGCAATTCACTATAAGCTTCCCTTCCGAGCTTATCGTAAGCCTCCCTGCAAGAGGGTAATAATGAACAAGAACTTTAGACAAGGCCTCCTTTAGCACTTCCACAGCTTTTTCATTCCCTTTCTCCTCCGATTTGAAGCAGTAAATGGTGCGAACGATCACCGCGATGTTCTGGTCGAGGTTGGAGAGTAAGTACAGACCCTTCTCTGTCTCCTCCGCCGGAGGAACCAGAGTTGGCTCTCCTTGCTCTACGACGAGCTCAAAGGCAGTGTTATTAGGTGTCTCCATGGATGAAGCTTCTCAAAAGGAACCAAACCCTGAGAGAGAAATGAAGTAAGTTAGTTGTAGGTATGGAAATTGGTATGTGTTTGGTGCACCCAAAAGCAATGTTGGATTATAAATTGAGTTTTTGATTATACCACCATCATTTTTCATCTTTATTACTAGTTTATGGGAGAGGGTGAACATTGACGCAATAGTATGGTTGCTCTATTGTGAGATGTGGAGCTCACGGATACGAGTCGTGGAAAAAGTCTTTTTGCTTAGTGAGGTAAGACCCCACCTTGATAAAAAGAGCTTCGTACACTGAGTATACCATTTTATTATTAGTTTATGGGTTTTTTTTTATAACTTATTTACATTATTGAAGTAAAAATGTATTTCTATTAAGAGCATATTTTTCAAACACGTTTTTACGTTGAAAACTTGCATCTGAACTACGTTTTTATATAAAGGGTAAGTCAAAAACTATGTTAAGATGACAGTAAACTGATAATAAAGACTTAACATGATCGTACTAATAGAGCGTACTTTATAAACACGTGAGTTGAAAATTTAAACTCTGTTTTCATGCAAATGATCAACTGAAAATAAAGCTAAGAAAGCGAAAAAAACTGTAAACTTTGATGAACTTAAAAACGTTGAGGGAGAGCTTAATTTCGCAAGAAATAAAGACAAGAGATACAATATCATCCAGATATACCTGTGATGCAGGAGTGTTACGACAATGGCTTGGTTTGAAGCTGAGAATAGTATGCTTTTTGGATTGGGTTAGAGGAGTTATATAGGAAGAGTTGTGATAGAAATATTGCCAAATGTAAGTTTTGGTTAACAAAAGATGTACCCATGAGGTTGACAGGTGCTGATGATATTATTTTGTGCTCCTCTGTACGCTAAGCTACCTCAAGGCAGGTGAGAGAGAGAGAGAGAGAGAGAGAGAGAGAGAGAGAGAGACAGAGTTGTTTCAAGGTCTTGTTTGAAGATGGATAAATTATATTTTGATCCCTTTAAGTATTGCTTTGGTCTTACTTTATCCCTTCAACTATTAAATTTTTCACATTAGTCCCTCAATTGATATGGTTTTGCATACCACATAATCAAAAGTTTGTCATGTTTTGGACAAAAAGACTATATGAGTAATAAATTTCGTGATTTTAGTATCTAAAATTGGAAAAAATATTGGGTGTAACCGTTACACCAAATGAGTAATGTCACGTGGTGTAACGATTTACTAATAAATAAATAAATCAACAAATGAGTCTCATTAAAACTCATAATTACCCAATTATGTCATACATAACCATCTTCTCCATTATAGGAAGTGGGCTTTTACCATTTTTATTCTTTTCTTATTGAATAGTTACACCATATCAGTATTGTTGATATTGTGTAGCGGTTATACCCAATATTTAGTCTTAAAATTGGGTTATATGAAATCAATAATCATAGTTAGAGGTATAATGCAAAAAAATGTGATAGTTTAGGATGCAATATAAGATGAACATACATTAGAACTTGAAAGTACAATATGAAAAACATGATAGTTAAAAGGGTAATGTGAGATCGGGGCTATAATAAAAGTGGTCAAAGTGTCATTTTCCCTTTGAAGATTGTTTGTTTGGAAGATTCTGCTCGTCATATGTTGGGTAGGCTACTGGCCATGGAACCAAAACACTACCAGCCAGGATGGGTGGCGTAGGAAGGGGAGGCTGTGGGGGGTGGGGGTTGGTAGGGTTGGCATCCAAATCTTGGTGACTTGATCAACTCAAAACACAAAAATTATATAAAAGTTGTGTATTTGGTATCCAGCTTTCAACGTCTATCCAATTTATTTGTTTTGGCATGACAGAGAGAGCTAAGATTATGATGAAATTATATATGAATGCGATGGTTGACCCATGAAGTGGCTAAACATTTGACAAACCAAGGGTGTTTGATCAACCTTTTTAGTTTGCTAGAGTGACAGATTTGTCAATTGGTTTTAACTTGTGGTACATGTTATGTTTTTATGTCAGTACTCTAATTTGAAAATCAATCTTCTCAATTTGAAGGTGGCTCAAGTGGTAATAAGGATGAACTGTTGTAAATTTAAACATCCTGAATTTGAATCTTGATAATCTTTTAGGGTTAGGACATGAGATATTTATCCTTCATTAATATCATACTCTCAGAGCAGATGACTTGCCTTTGACTAAACCAAGAAAGAGATTAATGGAGATGCGCATAAACTCTGTCGGCTGTTGAACTAAAAAAAAAAAAACAATATTCTCGAAATCACTAGGCCAATAAAGTTTAAGCTTTAGGTCCTATTTTAAGAAAGGCCCCATAACTTTTTAGTGTGTGTAATAATTCAAACAAAAAATTCTGAATTCATAAGAAATAGGCTCCCACTAAAAAAAAAATAGATTTAAACTCAAAACAATATAATTTGAACTTGAGTGGATTGAGCTTATTAATTTACCCCATGAAATTAAAATGCCCTGAAATTTAATTTTTTTGAAAATAAAAAAGAAAAAAAAATAACAGTAAAAACTAAAACTACTAAAAATTCAATCTTAACCCCCCCAAAAAGGTCAAGTTTAAATTTAACATCATAATTTTTCAATAATTCTCCCCCCTCTCTCTCTTACCATCAAGTTCAACTATTATACCAAAAGTTTGAATATAAAAAATTAATTAATAATTTTTTATTTAAAAAAAAAAATAATTTAAAAATAATATTTTTTTAAAAATCTCATTTTTTTTTTATATTTTTTTTAGGCCTCAAAATGTCTCTGGCTGTCCTGTCCGTACGCTGCTTACGAGTTACAACTTTTTCAGCTTGTAGTACCCTCCCTAAAAATGTTAACCTTTATTGGCCAGAAGAGCAATGCACCATCTGAATTCATACAGCTTTAGGGAGCAGATAAATTTTCATGAAGAGGAATAAAAAATTATACTGAGAAAACCCCTTTTAAAACTTCAGGAGCAAGAGAGAGAGAGATTTGTCTTCCTTTTTGTAGAGAATTGAAATTATTATTGACGAGCCCGAATTTACCTGGGCCAAGTCCAATGAAAATAAACTGAGAAAGTCCAAAGAAGAGCCCAAACAAAGAGAAGACATCAAGAGGCCAACGCCCAAAGCAGGAAGGCATGACAACCCTTGGGCGCCACCTAGACAGGCCCCTTGGGCACCGCCTATGGCAGCCCTTGGGCGCCATGCATGGCTGCACTTGGGCGCCGCTGGGCAGTTCCCTTGGGCGCAGGTCTGCCTGGGCAGGTCCCTTGGGCGGCTACTTCTCTCCACTCCTCTTGACTTTGGTACTCCAATATAAGTCCAAGTCTGCTCAAGTCAAGTCCAAGTTTAAGAAGATGATCGAGCCCAGTCCAGATCATGATCTTCCTCCGACTGAATAGGAGCACAAGGAAAGAATATCGGGATACGGAGATTTATTCCTACCTTAACTGTGCTCGCCAAAGAGATCTATTCCTCCTAAGATTGCACTTACCAAAATAGTGGAAGACCTCTTCCTCACGTCACCGCCTTACCCTAGCTATATAATGTAAGCTCTCTCAAGAATAAGGGCACGCCTCCAATACCTCACATACTTGACTGCACACATTGCTATCTTTTTTCCCCAAACACTGTAATACTCCCGGAGTTACTCTCCCGGCTACACTGTTCATCAATAAAACACCTCCGGCCACCGTCGCCGTTCCCAAGGGTGGAGTAGGTCACCTAGACCGAACCACTATAAATCTCTATGTTGATATATTGTTTATTGCTTTAATTCCTTGATTGCCATTGATTGCTTGTTAATTGCTCATTAATTACACCCGTACACATTCTTGACTGTTGATCTTGCACAAGACAATTTTGTGCATCATCAGTTTGGCGCCGTCTATGGGAAATGACTAAGTTTCTACTACCTTCCTACTCTTCCATCCATGACAATTACTACGAGGTCAAGGTCTCAACAACCAGGAGACAACAACCCAGGTCACCGTGAGGAGGCACCGCCTCCCCTCGCACTTTCGGAACCCTCTACAACGGCAACTCCAGCCGTTGGACAACAGCAACAGCTCTTGCAGACCATGCAGCTGCTGGTGAAACAAAACCAGCAGATCATCCATCTAATGCTCAACCAAGGGAGCGTCGCCCCTCACCCCGCAGGAGTAGCGCCACTCCCTCCAACGGTAGAGGAGCAGCAACCCCTTCCTTCTAGGCATCAGACAGTCCCTCACCTCGGGGGTTCTCGCCATAATGCCTGCGCAGGAGGACGAAGACGGCGAGAGCCAATACGGTAACCACGAAAGCCAGAACCATCATCCGACTGAAGATGTCCCCAACCAGTGGGACGAGAAGATTAGAGAGGTGCAGAACCAACTCGGTGATGCCCTCAACGCCATTAAGGCACAAGCGCCTGAAGTCGTGGACTACCTGGTAAGACGTACTGATACGCCTTTTACTGTTGATATTGTCAATTACCCTTTGCCCTCGAAGTTCAAGATGCCCACCATCGAGATCTTCGACGGCACCAAGGACCTCCTCGACCACCTAGACACCTACAAATCCCTCATGCAACTCCATAATGTGCCTGATGAGGTTATGTGCAGAACTTTCCCTAACACCTTGAAGGGGTCTGCCCGCTAGTGGTTCTCCAAGATCAAGTCTTCCTCCATCCACTCTTTTGCAGAGCTGAGCAGGTCCTTCGTCTCCCACTTCATCGGGGGACGCCGCCATCAGAAACCAGTGACCCACCTGCTCACTATCAAGCAGGACAGGGATGAAAGCCTCAGAGGCTACCTTGCCCACTTCAACGAGTAGGTCCTTCAGGTTGAGGAGCCAGACGATAAGGTGGCATTAGCCGCTTTTATCGCTGGACTTCGCTCCTTCATTTTCATATTCTCCGTACTCAAGAAGCCGCCCTCCAGCATGCCCGAGCTGCTGTCCAGGGCACATAAATACATGAATGCTGAGGACGTCACCAAGGCCCACCGGGGTGAGTCTTCCTGAAGAGAGGAGAAGAGGAAAGAAACCCGTGAAGATAGGAGAGAGACCGAGAACAAGAGGAGGAAAGCCGAGAGAGTCTCCGTGAAAGACCATCTCGGACCACTGCCTTCGAGAGACCGACAACCTTTCACCCCACTCAATGCCTCGGTGGAGCACATCCTGCTCCAGATACAGGATGACCCCGCCATTCGTTGGCCCGGGAAGATGAAATCTGACCCCAAACGCAGAAATCTCAGCAAGTACTGTCGCTTCTACCGCAACCACGACCATGATACAGAAGACTGCTTCCAGCTAAAGAAGCAGATTGAGCAGCTTATTCAGCGAGGCCATCTGAGGCAGTATGTTGCTGGTCGAGGACCAGCTCCACCACATGAAGAACGCGAACGCCAGCAACTTCTGGGTGAGATCCAGACCATTGCAGGAGGGTTAGGAAGGGGAGGTGACTCCAACTCCGCCAGGAAGTCATATGCCCGAAGAGCCAGACAGGAAGAGTCACATGACTCTCGCCCAAAGAAAACACCCCGACATGGGGAGGAGGAGGTCATCACCTTCTTAGACAGAGACCTTGAAGAGGTCCATGTCCCACATGATGACCCCTTAGTTTTGACCTTGATAGTGGCCAACTACCAGGTCAGGAGAATCCTAGTCGACAGTGGTAGCTCAGCCGACATCCTGTTCGCCACAACCTACGACAGCCTTTACCTCGGCAGAGAGCGACTACAGCCAGTTAGGACTCCCTTGGTTGATTTCTCAGGAGAGAGAGTCCATCCCTTGGGATCTATCACACTGCCTGTCACAACAGGAACTGCACCAAGGAGATCTACTATTATGGTAAATTTTCTTGTACTAGATTGCCCTTCTGCTTATAATATAATTCTTGGACGTCCTGCTCTCAACACACTAAGGGCAGTGCCGTCAACTTACCATCTTCTCCTTCATTTCCCAACCTCCAGTGGGGTTGGGGAGATAAGAGGAGACCAGGTCTCAGCCAGAGAGTGCTACGTGGCCTCTACGAGGGCTAAGAGACCGCACAAGACTCTCCAAGTCGAAGTGTGTGACCCTAGGGAGGACAGTACCTTGGAAAGGGGTGAACCAGCAGAAGAACTTCAGCCCGTAGTGGTCAATGACAATCTTCCAGAGAGGAAGGTCTACATAGGCTCCTCATTCTCCCAGGAGCAGGCTTCCGCCTTGGTAGATTTCCTCAGGCGGAACACAGACGTCTTCGCTTGGTCCCACTAAGACTTGGAGGGCATCGACCCCGAGATAGCCTCCCACCGGCTTAATGTCGACCCCAGATGTAAGCCTATCCGATAGAAGTTGAGGAGTGTAAGCACTGAAAGGGGGCAAGCTATGGAAGATGAGGTAGACAAGCTGCTAACAAATGGATCAGTGAGAGAGGTAGCCTACCCAGATTGGCTATCCAATGTGGTGATGGTGACAAAAGCCAATGGGAAGTGGCGCCTCTGCGTAGACTTCACAGAGCTCAACAAAGCCTGTCCCAAAGACAGCTACCCACTCCCACGCATCGACTTCCTTATTGATGCCACTGATGGACACGAACTCTTGAGTTTTATGGACGCCTACTCCGGGTACAATCAGATCAGCATGTTTCCCCCGGATCAGAAGAAGACCTCGTTCATCACCTTGAGAGGCACTTACTGTCTTTCGGACTTAAGAATGCCGGAGCCACATATCAGCGCCTCGTCAACAAGATGTTCGAAGCCCAGATCGGAAAGATGATGGAAGTCTATATGGACGATATGTTAGTGAAAAGTGTAGTAGCCGCAGATCATGTGACGCACCTGCGGGAGACCTTCGATGTGTTGAGAGCTTACGAAATGAAGTTAAATCCCGAAAAATGAGCATTTGGCGTCGGCTCAGGAAAGTTTTTAGGCTTCATGGTCCACAAGAGGGGCATTGAAGCCAACCCAGATAAGATCAGAGCCATCATGGAGATGAAGTCCCCAGCTTCGACAAAGGAAGTCCAGCGCCTTAACGGAAGGGTAGCAGCCCTCAACAGGTTTGTCTCTAAGTTAGCCGATAAATGCCTACCTTTCTTTAAAATCCTGCGTAGGTCATTCCAGTGGGGACCAGAGGCCGAGGGAGCCTTTCAGAAGCTCAAAGCCTACCTCTCCACACCACCTCTGCTCTCCCATGCAATATCAGGAGAGAGATTGTACCTCTACCTCTCTTCTTCACCGTCTGCCGTGAGCTCTGTCCTCGTCAAAGAAGATGAGGGCACCCAGAAGCCCGTCTACAATGTAAGCAGAGCCTACCGAGGGGCAGAGGTAAGGTACTCAGAGTTGGAAAAATTGGCCCTTGCCCTCGTTACTGCAGCCAGACACCTACGCCACTACTTTCAGAGCCACATCATCGTGGTGGTCACGGATCAGCCACTTAAAAGAATTTTGGGGAAGCCTGATGTCTCCGGCAGGATGCTCAAGTGGGCTGTGGAGTTGAGCGAATTCGACGTACAGTATTAACCTAGGGCTGCCACCAAAGCCCAAGCCCTCGCAGATTTCTTAGCGGAGTCCACACCCTTACAGGAGTCACAAGAAGGGGTACCAGGTGCCCACACGCCCACCTACTCAATGCAAGCTGACTCCACCAACCAAGAATCTAGTCTAGATGGTGTCCAAGGAAAAAACCACTACCCGGAGAAGGAGGAGGAGGCAGCTCCGCAGACTAGGTAGCCTTGGGTGCCGCCCACTAGGCCCTGGGCACCTCCCAGCCTCCCTGGGGCTTCGCCCTCTCAGCCCTCATCACATTCTCCTCCATCACCCACTACACTATTCTGGAAGCTTTACGTAGATGGATCCTCCACTAGCGAAGGGGGTGGAGCAGGAATAGTGCTGATCAGCCCGGATGGCACACCCTTGAAGTATGTTGTCTCCTTACACTTCGCCATATCAAATAATCAAGCAGAGTATGAGGCCCTCATATCAGGCCTAAGGTTAGCGTTGGAGATGGAAGCACTCAATCTCACGGCCTATAGTGACTCTCAAATCATAGTCAACCAAGTGAGGGGAAATTTTGAAGCCAAGGAAGAAAGGATGCAAGAGTACCTTCTGGTGGTCCAGGCCCTACTCACAAGATTTGCCTGCTTCGACATCCACCATGTGCCTCAGGAAGAGAATGCTATGGCAGACGCCCTCGCAAAGTTTGCCTCTGCCAATATACTCATGGGTCCAGCACTAACAGGTCACCAGTTTGAGCCCAGCACCACCAAACCAGAGGAGAAGGTCCACTGCGCATCCTCAGAATCCAACTGGATGACTCCTATCCAAGCTTACCTGCAGAAGGGCACTATTCCAGACGACCCAGTGGAAGCCAGAAGATTAAGGATGAGAGCATCCAGGTATGTCATCCTACAGAACACCCTTTACAAGAAAAGTCATTCTCTCTCTCTACTCCGCTGCCTCACCCTCGAAGAAGCTGACTATGTTAAGAGGGAGATCCATGAGGGGGTGTGTGGAAATGATTCAGGAGGGCGTGCGTTGGCCCATAAAGCAGTTAGGCAGGGATATTATTGGCATACTATGATCCGAGACGCCAAAGACTTTGTCAGGAGATGTGATAAGTGCCAATGTTTTGCAACTGTGCCCAGATAGCCACCCGAAGAGCTCACCACCATCCAGAGCCCATGGCCCTTCTGCATGTGGGGAATCGACATCCTAGGTCCCCTCCCTGTGAGTCGAGGTCAGTACAAGTTTGTAGTCATAGCCATCGACTACTTCACCAAGTGGGTAGAAGCCGAAGCCTTAGCCAAAATCACAGACCAGAAGATAAAGGACTTCATGTGGAAGAATCTAGTCTGCCGGTTTAGGATACCACACGCCATTGTGAGCGACAACGCCAAGCAGTTTGACAACAAACTTCTCAACGGTTTCTGTGCAGACCTCCAGATCAAGCAGCCCCACTCCAGCCCTGCCCATCCACAGGCGAACGGCTAAGCAGAGGTCACTGTCAGGACCATACTTCGCAACCTGAAAGCTAGATTGGAGACTGCGAAGGGGAAATGGGTAGACAAACTCCCAGGAGTACTATGGGCCTATCGCACAACACCAAGAAGTCCTACGGGTGAGATCCCTTTGTCTCTAGCCTATGGAATAGAGGCAGTGATACCTGTTCAAATCGGGGTACACTCCCTTAGGGTCCACCATCATGACCCTACCAGTAATGAAGAAGGCCTCCGCATCAACCTCGACTTGGTAGAGGAGGAGAGGGAGATAGCCATGCTCAGGAATGCAGAATACAAGCGTCGCATGACCAAGTATTACAACTCGAGGGTGAAGCCTCGGTCTTTCTTACCAGGGGACCTGGTCTTAAAAAAGGTCATCTTGTCCACCAAAGACCCCCGGGAAGGAAAACTGGGAGCCAACTGAGAAGGTCCTTACACCGTCACAGAGGTAGTAAGGCCAGGAACCTACAAGATCCAAAACTCCGAAGGAAAAATCCTAGCTCATCGATGGAATGCAGAACACTTAAAGAAATACTACCTGTAGCTGGTGTGACGCCCCATTTTCCGGGGGTCCTGTATTAACCGTTGACAACCCGTCAACCCGCGGAAATACCCGTGGATGTCGCTTAACCCGATACCGCGGCACCACATTCCCTTTACCGGGATAAAAGAAAATACAAGTTCAATTTCTTTCGGTTTGTTGACCTATCCGAGATCCAATATACCACCATTGGTATCCCCTTATTATCCATTTGTAACATTAGAAGGGAGGAAAACATAGCCCAAAGACTTGGCAAAAGAATAACAAAATAAAAAAAAAATTCTGAATTTTGGAGGGCGTACCGGTACGCATACCGGTACGCTACGCCCTCTGGACCCAACCGTACCGGTACACCTGGCCCAAAATTTCCCTTTTTACCTGTTTTTTGTTTCCAAGCCATTCCAAACCTCCCAAAACTCATCCAACACATGCTTAATGAGATTTTCCATATAATACATAACTTATACAAGTTCCATTACAATTAATTTCATAATTTACACATCAAAATGGAATTAATACAAAAGTTTTACAAAAACTCGAACTAAGGCCACAAGCCGGCCCCCTTCATGCTTGATGCTCTCCAAGTGAGCCATCCGCCGGTGCAAACCCCACACCTGAAATGTTTCCCGTATAGGGTGAGTCAACGCCCAGTAGAGTAAATCCTACAAGGGCTACTCTCCCCCTAGATGCTCATGCTCATGCAACATTCATTTGCAAACAACCATTTCTCATAAGAACATGCATTCTAAGTTGGAATGCAATACTACCATGCCATGAAATGAGATGACACCCACTCATGCAATTCAACCCGAGTCCTCTCCGACTCCTACTACACGATGCAATGTCAAAGTGTTTCATTCCATCATTTATGTTTACATCAAATGACATTTTCAAAACTAGGGTCATTCTTGGGATCGGACTTTTTCATGGACTTATACCAATGGTCTTCCACACCCGTACACTTTATGGGCTCTTATACCAACGGAGTGCACCCTCCAAATCACCGGGTCTTTCACCCGAGAGGTCGTCATGCCTCTTCTTGCTCATCCCGACCCAATTTATCATGCAATCAAGCGGCTTAGCTAGGTCTTCGACCCAACTTTTCCCAAGCCATACCGTCAATCACCAAGTGTGGTGTTGACATCAACCATGCACACACCCATGTAATGAGATGCTTCCATGCACATGCAATGCTATGTCCCATTGCATACCACATGATGTTCCACATGACAAGAACAACTCATGCACAATTTCAACATGTCCATGGTAAATTTATATCCTAAGCATATAAATACCATACTCATTTCAATGTTAATACATCAACACATGCATCTATCAACAAACACATCCAATCATATCAATAGCATATGATTCCACAAGTTAAACTTAAGCATGTTATTTCAATTCACTCAAAACAATTTCCATTCAAGCAAGACATTTTATCAAACACCTTCTAGGCACAATTTATAAATCACATAGCATGCCTTAATTTCACTAAGTTACATAATAAATCACATGTAACATCATACACCAAATTCAAGCTAGAAAATAGATTAAACCATTTATAGGCTCACTTTTCCGTTTCTATACCCATAACCCTATATATGAAGGTCTATCATAGGCATAACATAATAAACCTTTAGACTACCAACATCTAAGGAAAGATTACACCAAAGTAGGGAGAACCCTACCTCTTGAAGCGTAATTCACCCGAATGAAGCTTCAAGAACACTTCCCGAGCCCAAGACTAAATTTCCCCCAAATCTCCTCCTTTGGATCTTTGGTGAAATCCCTTGCTCTTGGTGTGGTCGCGTAGCCCTCGTCGATGTGATCGACTTTGACTCTTGGTTCGACGGATTCCGAGCGACGGAACTCCGGGAATCGACGGAGAAAGCTTGAACATCAAGGTTTTCTCTCTTTTCTCTCCCTCTTTCTCCCACACGTTGAAGACCAGCACAAAGGCAGAATTTTTCTGCCTAAAATGCAGATATTTGCCCCTATTTATAGTTCTAATACTCGACCCACGTCGCGCCACGTGTCCTTCGCTTAATCGGGTCCGATTTCGTCCCGAAACGATTCGTTTGATCCCAGTTTAAGTTCAAATTAATTTTATTTGAACTTTAACTTAATTTTAAGGAAATTTTATAAAACTTATTTATGGGGACGTTCGTAAGGTGAATCGCCACGCAGTCGCCTCGAACGACGTGCAAAATCTGACTACTTCGGAATTCGACGAAATTTGGCAAGGTGACTCGTTTCCGCGATACGAATCCAACAGCGAACTCCGTTTCCTCATCCGAGGTCTAGAACATGAGTATTTTAAATACGCATTATAGTGGCAAATTACTATTTTGCCATTTTTGGAAAAAAATCAAATTTCCCGGGTTTTACATTCTTCCCCCCTTAAAAAGAATTTCGTCCCCGAAATTCACACACACATACATGCAGTCTCATGCACATGTTACAGTCATGTAATAGTAAATGACTATTTACAGTCATGTAATAGTAAATGACTATAAAAACGTACCTCTATCCTCAAACAGGAAAGGATAATTGGCACGTACGGTGTCCTCGCGCTCCCATGTTGCCTCTTCCACTCCCCGGTGCTGCCACAGCACCTTCACTAGCCTCACGGTCTTGCCTCGCAAAACCTGATCCCGGCTATCCATGATACGCACCGGTCCCTCCTCGAAGGTCCCATCCGCATCAACAACAAGCTCGCCCCAATCCACCACATGAGTCGGATCTGGGGTGTATTTCCGGAGCATAGAGACATGGAACACCGCGTGAACGCTCGATAAATCTGGCGGTAACGCCAACCGGTAAGCAACTGTACCCACCCTCTCAAGTACCTCAAAGGGCCCGATGTATCTCGGCGACAGTTTTCCCCGCTTACCAAACCGGACCACTCCTCTTTTAGGCATAACCTTCAAGAAGACATGATCTCCCACCTCAAACTCTAGAGGTCGCCGTCGTCTATCGGCGTAGCTCTTCTGCCGGCTCTAAGCCGTGAGAAGACGCTTCCGTATCAAACCCACCTTCTCTGAGGTGTCTCTAACCAAATCCGGACCCGTAGCAGGTCTCTCCCCAACCTCTGTCCAACAAACTGGAGATCGACATGGCCTCCCATATAGTGCCTCATAGGGTGCCATCTGTATGCTCGCCTGATAACTATTGTTATAGGCGAACTCCACCAAGGGTAAGTGATCTTCCCAACTACCCTTGAGATGTAGGACACATGCCCGCAGCATGTCCTCTAAGGTCTGGATGGTCCTCTCAGACTGACCATCCGTCTGGGGATGAAAAGCAGTGCTCATCATCAGCTGTGTCCCCATGGCTCGTTGGAAACTCTCCCAAAAATGAGCCGTAAACCTGGGATCCCGATCCGATACTATAGACACGGGTACCCCATGCAACCGGACAATCTCTCGTATATATAACCTGCAGAATTCCTCCAGTGTGAAGGTCATCCGCACAGCCAAAAAGTGTGCCGATTTTGTAAGCCGGTCCACTACCACCCATACCGCGTCATGTCCCCGCGATGTCCGTGGCAAGTGAGTCACAAAATCCATCGTGATATGTTCCCACTTCCACTCAGCTACCTCCAATGGCTGGAGTAACCCTGCTGGTCTCTGGTGTTCAGCCTTTACTTGCTGACACGTGAGACATCTACTAACAAATTCGCCAACCTGTCGCTTCATCCCATTCCAATAATACTGGCGACGAAGATCATGATACATCTTCGTGCCCCCTGGATGAACCGCGAAACGGGAGCAATGAAACTCCCTAAGGATTTCCTCTCTCAGATCCGCCAACTGAGGAACCATAACCCTTCCTCGATACCGAAGACTACCATCCGAGTGAATGGTCCAGCCCTCGTCACCTGTACCTGCCTGTACACGGTCCCGGATGGACAATAGCTCCATGTCCTGACTCTGGGACTCAACAACCCTGCTCAGTAGGGAAGGTGTAGCCACCAAACTCCCCAAAGTACCCTGATCCTGACCCATATAACATAGCCCGAACTGTCCCACAGTCTCGAGCATCTGCCACTCTCGGGAAGCCACACTAGCCAAGACTCCCCATGACTTCCGACTGAGTGCGTCAGCTACCACATTTGCCTTACCGGGATGGTAATGCAAGGTGAAGTCATAGTCCTCCAAAAATTCCATCCACCTACGTTGCCTCATATTGAGGTCTCGCTGTGTAAAGATGTACTTCAGACTTTTATGGTCTGAAAACACCTCAAACTGCTCACCGTATAAGTAGTGGCGCCAAGCCTTCAAGGCAAAGACAATGGCTGCCAACTCCATGTCATGTGTAGGGTAACTCTGCTCGTGGTTCTTTAACTGCCGAGAACCATAAGCTACCACTCTCCCAGACTGCATCAAGACGCATCCAAGTCCGTCCTTAGAGGCAGCACAATACACTGTGTATCTCTGTCCCCTTTCTGGAACTATCAGTATAGGAGCTGAAGTGAGCCTCCTCTTCAACTCTTGGAATGCCTTCTCGCAAGAATCATTCCACTCAAACCTAACCTCTTTCCGGGTCAACCTAGTCATAGGTGAAGCTAGTCGGGAGAAGTCCTCAATGAACCTCCTGTAATACCCCGCCAATCCCAAGAAACTACGTATCTCGAAGACTGACTTCGGACTCTCCCAATTCATGACTACCAACATCTAAGGAAAGATTACACCAAAGTAGGGAGAACCCTACCTCTTGAAGCGTAATTCACCCGAATGAAGCTTCAAGAACACTTCCCGAGCCCAAGACTAAATTTCCCCCAAATCTCCTCCTTTGGATCTTTGGTGAAATCCCTTGCTCTTGGTGTGGTCGCGTAGCCCTCGTCGATGTGATCGACTTTGACTCTTGGTTCGACGGATTCCGAGCGACGGAACTCCGGGAATTGACGGAGAAAGCTTGAAGATTAAGGTTTTCTCTCTTTTCTCTCCCTCTTTCTCCCACACGTTGAAGACCAGCACAAAGGCAGAATTTTTCTGCCTAAAATGCAGATATTTGCCCCTATTTATAGTTCTAATACTCGACCCACGTCGAGCCACGTGTCCTTCGCTTAATCGGGTCCGATTTCGTCCCGAAACGATTCGTTTGATCCCAGTTTAAGTTCAAATTAATTTTATTTGAACTTTAACTTAAATTTAAGGAAATTTTATAAAACTTATTTATGGGGACGTTCGTAAGGTGAATCGCCACGCAGTCGCCTCGAACGACGTGCAAAATCCGACTACTTCGGAATTCGACGAAATTTGGCAAGGTGACTCGTTTCCGCGATACGAATCCAACAGCGAACTCCGTTTCCTCATCCGAGGTCTAGAACATGAGTATTTTAAATACGCATTATAGTGGCAAATTATTATTTTGCCCTTTTTGGAAAAAATTCAAATTTCCCGGGTTTTACAGCTGGGGGCAGCGAGTCATGAGTCGAGGGCCACCACTTAGACTAGTTACCTTTTAGTCGTTTTGCCATTTTCTATTTTCTTTCAAATGTTTACTTGGAATTGTGAAATAAAATTTCAAAATATTTTCTCTACAAAAGTTGTGTTTCATTTAAGCCCATAAGCTTTTTACAAAAGATCGACATAGTATGTCAACAAAAAAGAGGTACAAAGACATCACTCCTAGTGACCCTCGCTGCTCCCACTCACATAATCCTCATCCTCATCATCAGTGACAGGGGCCTCATGAGGCTGAAAGATAGCGAAGTCATTGTAAGGGTACGCCAATGCGAAGCCCTCCATAGCAGCATCAACTACGCCCTCTGGACCTCGAGAAACAACCTCTTGAATCTCGACACCAGTCACGAAGTTTTGAAGCCTCCCCTTTGCCAATCTCACGTCTCGCAGCATAGATACTGGAGGAGCACCCGAAGTGGGAAAACTTGGTAGGTCCTCCGTACTGGCGGGAGACGGCATCAGAGTCTCAGCCCCCGTAGCAGTGTAAGAACAATCTCTCAGGGGTGAGGAGACATCAACCAATGAAGGAGGAGGAGCATCACTAGGGTCAGCATCTGTGAGACTAGCCTGACCGGTGGACTCTGGTCGAGAAGAACTGGGGGCACTAGTCTTAGCCCTCTTGGAAGGGCGAGGGGGAGAAGGTGCCACCCTGGAAGTAAGAACTTCCCCCACTATTGACCTATCAATAGGAAGACCTGCAGAACCAATGTAAGTCAAGAACCATATCATGCTGTGTTTTCAAAAGGGCAATGAAAAGAGCCAAGTACCTTTTCTCCTTGGCCTCGAAAAAGCCGTAGAAATATCAGATGCCAACATGATTTCGGAGAACTCTCTGGTCGGATTGTTGCGGACCATCTCGAGCAGCCTCTCTTGATCCGAGTTTAGAGTCGGTGGAGCTGAAAAGAGACAGTGGCACCGTAAGAGCGGATAGGTAATAACCAAACCAGAAGCAAGAGATGAAATTTTTACCTTTTGTGGTCTTGGGGACTGTATCCCATCGGGAGGGCACCACGCCGCGATCAGACTCGGAAGCCCATTCTCCTCCGACAAAGAAGAATCTCCTCTTCCACTTGTGAAGGTTAGATGTAAGCCCGGTAATAAGCTTGCCCGATCTCGGGGCAAAACGGTACCACCCCTGGTGAGGAGCGGAATTCTCACGAAGCGTGTATGTAGCTAGAAACTCTTCAAACGGAAGGGACAGTAGCAGGGTAAATTAACCGCCATAATGTGAAAATGCTATAATCACCCTCCAACCATTGGGAGCCAACCTCCCTGGAGCCAGAGACAAGTGCCCTAGAATCTGGCATATGGGCCCAGGGATAGGAAACCGCAGGCCCGCCTCCAACATGCCCTCGTAGACGACGATCTCGTCGAAAGAGTCACAGCATGCAGACTCGTCGGCCTCGGGACGACGACACATTACAGAGGGTGGAATGTGATACCAAGTAAATATGTCGGAAATGTCTTCATCATATTTAAAGGAGCTAAGTATAGATGCTACCTTAGAAACATTGCCTTCCTCCGTACTCGGACCTCCGTCGGGGTCTCCAGCAGGCTCCCTCTAATCTAAATAAGTACCCCAGAAGCAAGTTCAGGCCGTTGATATGAAAAAAATTATCATGTCGACAGAAGAGTAAAAAGAACACTGAAGCATACCTCGAGAGCTAGACCTGTCCAAATCGGTGGTCGATCATTTTTTGGACTGGCGAAGGGGGGACTGCACCATATCTGTGGTGTCGCCTGAGAACCCTTGGGCACCGCCCACAACACCAAGGGCGCATGCAGAGGACCTTTGGGCGCCGCCCACTACACCGGGGGCACCACCTGAGGAGCCTAGGGCGCCGCCCAGACCATGGGTGCCACCCTTTGTCTCTATTGAAGATCTCCTCCGATGCCCACCTGCGCCTTGAGCCCTTGTTGATATACTGAAGGGATTGACTGAGGCCTTATTGCTCGAACCCAACCTTGAACTTATAATTCCAAAGGGCCTCTCTCCAATTGTGGACGTACCCATAACGCTGCGGCCGCCAACACTGGGATTGAAACCAACATCCACAGGAGGGCAGGACCCTTGGGCGCCGCCTGGACAGGACCCTTGGGCGCCTCCTCTTCTTGAATCTTCACCTCCCTCCTCTCTCGAGCTCCTAGTCTTCATTGTTTATCTAGGATGGAAAAGAAGAAAGCTAAAGGAAAAAGAAATGGAGAGGAACTAAGAAATAGGGAATGAACAGTGAACTCTTGGAAGGCCTTTAAATAGAAGAGGCAAAGCTTCTTGAGGAAGTTTTGAGTTAGCTTCTTGGAGGAGCTCAATAAAGTGAGCTTGGAAGAATACCCTTTGAGAAAGGCCTCCTGAAGTGAGAAAAGAATGAGAAAGATGAAGAGTGACCTCTATTTGTAGACGAGGACACAGTGCAAAAAAAAAAAAAACATATATGTTTTTACCGATAAATTGAGCAAACGACTCAAGAATGAAAAGGTGTCGTGGAAAGCAAGGAAATGTGTAACGAAGCCGAAACACATGCCCTCAACCCCTTCCTCTCGAGAAAGTCAGAGCTCAGGGCATGGGGGGCAAATGACGAGCCCGAATTTACCTGGGCCAAGCCCAATGAAAATAAACTAAGAAAGCCCAAAGAAGAGCCCAAACAAAGAGAAGGCATCAAGAGGCCAACGCCCAAAGTAGGAAGGCATGGCAACCCTTGGGCGCCACCTAGGCATGCCCCTTGGGCGCCGCTGGGCAGGTCCATTGGGCGCAGGTCCGCCTGGGCAGGTCCCTTGGGTGCCTACTTCTTTCCACTCCTCTTGAGTTTGGTACTCCAATACAAGTCCAAGCCTGCTCAAGTCAAGTCCAAGTTTAAGAAGATGATCGAGCCCAATCCAGATCATAATCTTCCTCCGACTGAATAGGAGCAAAAGGAAAGAATATCGGGATATGGAGATCTATTCCTACCTTAACTGTGCTCGCCAAAGAGATCTATTCCTACTAAAAGTGCACTTACCAAAATAGTGGAAGACCTCTTCCTCACGTCACCGCCTCACCGCCTTACCCTAGATATATAATGTAAGCCCTCTCAAGAATAAGGGCACGCCTCCAATACCTCACATACTTGACTGTACACATTGCTCTCTCTTTTCCCCAAGCACTGTAATACTCCCGGAGTTACTCTCCCGGCTACTCTGTTCATCAATAAAACACCTCCGGCCACCGTCGCCGTTCCCAAGAGTGGAGTAGGTCACCCAGACCAAACCACTATAAATCTCTGTGTTGATCTATTATTTATTGCTTTATTAATTGCTCATTAATTACACCCGTACACATTCTTGACTGTTGATCTTGCACAAGACAATTTTGTGCATCATCAATTATTATTATTATTTACAGTTTCCTCTTCATTGTGAGCAAAATTTAGAGATAGCATAAGATCTTAAATAGAAATTACGTATTACCATTTTTCCTCCGCTAATATTGGAGTTTGGGAGTAGGATGGTGGACTAGCGATCGTGGTAAAACCACTGCCTATTCTAAAATTAACTTGGAGTCGAATCTCACCGCCACATAATGGTAACCCTTTTTCTATCCCCTTCCATATAAAACTAACCAAGTCATAACTTCTTTTCCCTCAAGACCCTACAAAAATTCTGCTAAGAGAGATTGTATATATTGACAACCTTTCATGCATGAAATAATAACTGCTCAGTCATTCATTTTTCATGCATTAAGTACAATGCAGAATTATGTGGTTGTGGCATTTTTTACCATATCGCCACACCTCAACTAAATGATTTAGGCACTGAAACATTAGAATAACATGAATTAATTTAATCATTCGCATTTATTTGAGATATGAAATTTGAAAAAAAGAATTTGCAAAATGTAGCATTATTCAGAAGAGTCTATAATCTCAAGGGTAGCTTAAGTGGTAATAGGAACGAGCTATAGACCCAAACGTTTGAGTTCAAATCTTGGCAACCTCATAAAACTAGGCTATGAGGGATTTATCCCTCATTAAGACTCTAGTATTGACATGGATAGTCTTATTTTGACCAAACCAATGAGGAAATTAGTTAAAGTACACGTAAACTGGTATCCCTCATAAATATCCTAATCCCGACATGAATAATCTACCATTAAATGAATCAGAAAAAAAATATTAGTTAAGATACACGTAAACTAGCCTAGAGACTTATTAAACCCAAAAAGAAAGAAAAGAGTCTATTAACAGTTGCCCAAAGCTAGACGACAATACAGGGCGAAACGTGACATGGTGGATGGAGAAAAGTTGGCAAAAAGGTGGGAAGAAAGGGTTGGGGGGGACGAGTAGCGATGAACACTCTCCTCCCTTTTCCCCTTTTTTCTTGTTCTTGCCCTGAACCTTTTCTTACCCATCTTTGACTTGATTTCTTTGCATTTACTGCGTCCTCACCCTATAATCTATGGAATCCAACATAAATTTATGGCTTTTCCCAATCAATTTTGGATCAATGGTTGGTGAATCACTGGAGAATAGAATTAATGGCAGCCCTAGAGTAAGCCTTGGTGTGAATCCTTCGGTAGTGGGTACAAATCCAGTCAAGATAGTAGAGGAAATCTCTACTCAAACACAAGCACGAACTGAGAAGGACCTCACTACTCAGCCCAAGTTCGTTAGAGAAAAAGCTACCGAGTTGGTGACAGAGCATAGCAAGTTGCAGAAACTGATTATTGAGAATGATCTTTTCAAGCATTTATTCGAAGCCAAAATGGAATACCAAGGTCGAAATAAGTCTCAAAATAGGCTTAGTACCGGTAATGAAGGTAGAGGAATTTCTGGTGCCACTAGAAATGGAGGCAATTAATGGGCATGCAAGGCCCAGATGGAGAGAGAAATCAACTACAAGGGATGTGTTGATGGTGAACTCACAAGGAGCAGGTATGCAACCTTCAACCTCTTTTGATCATATGGGCAATCCCATGCTTGTTTTGAGTAAGAATAGATCATGGGTCAATATGGTTCGAAATGATCCGAGATCCCTGGTAGAAATGCATTACATGGCTCCTAGTAAACAAATGGGCAGGGTTATGGTTAGACCACCCAAAGAGGTAGCTCAAGAAGGATATTCCAAGTTGGAAGTTAGTATGGTGGGGTACTTTGTTGGCAAGAAATTGCCATTCCAAGTTGTGAAAATAGCAGCTATGAGGATTTGGGGAAACAAGGGGCTATTCGATGTTATTGCCAGTGAGAATGAATTCTTCATCTTTAAATTTTCAAGTTCAAGTAACAGAAATGAGGTCATGGAAGGGGGTCCTTGGCATATTGGTGGCCAATCTATTATACTAAGAAAATGGTAGCCAAGACTTAAGCTTACAAAGGAGGTTGTGAGGAAGATCCAAATTTGGATAAAATTTTATAATATACCCACTGAATATTGGACTGCCAATGAGTTTAGTTACATAGCTAGTGCAGTTGGTAAACCTTTGTGTATGGATAAGTTGACGGAGGAGGGTAGTAGAGCTACATTTGCAAGGATTTGTGTTGAGGTTGATGCAAGTGAGCCTTTACTGGATGCCTTTGATTTAATGATGGAGGGTGATAGCGAAGAGGATAGTGAGAAAATTGAAATAAAGGTAGATTACCAATGGAAACCAAGTTGATGTGATCAGTGCAAAGTATTTGGGCATAGCTGCTCCCATAGAGAAGCAACAAAGTATCGAGAAGGGAAGCGTTTTTGCTAATTCTAAAGCATCTGGCCAGGAACAACAAAATGGGGTAAGGGACAGTGCTCAAGGTGAAATAGTCATAAATGAGGATGTGGGAAACAAAGGGGTACAAAGTTTGACACAAAAAAAAAAAAAAAATTCCTCAACTTGTTTTAGAGGGACAAAGTGAACAGTGGCAAATAGTGAAGAGCAAAGGGAAAGAGAAAGTGATAGAAGAGCAACTTGTTAGACTGGATGTAAATTTTCCATCTGAAATAGATTGCTCGGTGAAGAAGGCTTCAGAATCTTCCAACAAGTTCTAGGCTCTGGAACTAGTACCTAATACAGAGGTGGAGGAGGCAGAAGAGGGCACTAGAGATTTTGAGTCTCCCGAACCTGGTTCCATGGTGGATAGAATCAAGGTCATTGACGAGGTGGAAAAACTACTATCTACATCAACTAGAAAGAAAAAGAGGAAAACCAAAGGGAAGAGTAAGCAATCCTTAAATTCAAGATTAGTGGCACCCTGTGAGGGGTTGAGGTCATCACCCACCCAAAAAAAAAACCTAAATGACTAGTTTCTTCTGCTGGAATGTGAGGGGACTGAATGGTCCTGTGAAGCAAGATGAAGTACGAAAACAAGTGAATCAATATGGTGTTGGTTTGTGTTGCCTTGTCGAAACCAAGGTTAGGAAGATTAATTGTGGTGTTATTTTTAGAAGAATATTACCAAGTTGGCGGCTCATTAATAATTATGATCATTCAACTAAGGGAAGAGTATTGGTATGTTGGAATCCCATTTATTTTGATGTAAGATTGGATGGGCTTATTGACCAGGTTGTGCATTGCACTATTGTTAACCTAGCCAACAATAAGATTTTCACAACTTCCTTTGTTTATGCCCACAATGAGGAGGGACCTAGAAAGCAACTATGGTACACTCTTGAGCAAAGGGCTTTGGCTGTACAGGGGCAAACATGGATTGTTTTGGGAGACTTTAATGTGGTTAAATCCAACTCTGAGAAGGTAGGAGAAGTCAGTTTGAGAGATAAAGGGAGTGAGGATTTTTGTGAATGTCTATTTAGGACTGAACTAGAGGACTTAAAATATTCTGGAAACTAGTACACATGGTGTAACCAAAGATTTGATGGAGGTTTAATTGCTAAAAAGTTGGTCAGAGTGTTGGTTAATGAGGTTTGGGGAAGAATCTACCCAAATTCAGAAGCTGATTTTCTTACCCCAGGAATATCTGACCATTCACTTGCCCTGGTCAGAATGGGGATAGAACTCCCTAAGAGCAGGAAGCCATTCAAATTCTTCGATTTTTGGGCTAAATAGTAGGATTTTTTACCAACTGTAACTAGAGCTTGGGGTACTCAAATAAGAGGTTCTCCTATGTTCAGAATCTACCAAAAGCTGAAGCTACTCAAAAAAGATTTAAAAGAATTGAATAAGAGAAATTATAGTGATATATCTACCAGATTTATAGTTGCAAGGCAAGCCCTCCAAGATATTCAAAAGGAAGTAGATAGAAATACTTTGAACATGCACTTATGGGAGGAAGAAAGAGAGAAGTTAAGAGCATATGTTGAACTCAAGGAAGCAGAGAAAGTTTTCTCAGACAGAAATCTAGAGTCCAGTGGTTGAACTTGGGGGATCAAAACACAAGTTTCTTCTTCAAACATATTAATAAGCAAAGAATACAGAGGAGGATCACTATCATTCAAAAAGAAGATGGGACCAAGGTCACTGAGTATCAAGAGATTTAGGAAGATGTTGTTAACTATTACCATCAGCTGCTTGGAGAGTCTTCTCGTTATTTTGCCATACCTGTGAAGTGGGTAAATCACTGCATCAGAAGACGAATATCTTTAGAACAAGCATCTTAATTGTCCCTTGATGTCACCAAAGATGAAATCAAGCATGCATTATTCTGTGCACATTGAATCCATCATTCTATTTTGTCGTGTTATATACAACATCAGTAGTTATCTAATCATCGATCAATTTGGTCCCAAACAACCACCACCCGATGCAGATAAAAATGCAAACAAGAGAATCCATTTACCTAGTGCGCGTGGTCTAATCAAGTACGACCTTCCACTTAAAGACCCAAAGCAGTGTATTGAAAACAAGATACATGGCATCTACTGTTGGAATTTCTCCTATATTGGACTTTCATTAATTGATAATTAATTTTTAGTTTGTGAAAAACGGGCTGAATTTATGGTCCAATGAGATGAGCCCAATATTATTAAGTGATCTATTTTGATGGGCTTATTTACATCTTTTAATTGGTGTAGTTGAGACGGTTAAGTAAGTATAGGCTTTAATCTAATTGTGGCCCGTAATGGGAGAGCCCATTAGATTTCATTATAAATAGCAGTTTAGGTCCCCACTCCACTTCATAACCCTAAATTGGCTTGTTCCATTGAGAGCCGCCTATTGCTTTGAAGAAGGAGAGGAAGACATTTTCCTTTCGTGAAAGAAATCCAGAGATCGAGTATCATGGCTCATACAAGTATGTTCTAAATCTTATATATGATCTAAATCTTGATTTTAGGTGTTCTAAATTTCATATACGAATCATTAAAATTTCTTACATGTGATATCTGAGCCTATCGTATATGAATTTAGGACCCGATAAAATTTGTATTACAATTTTATGACTCGAGCCTTGAATTCAATTTTTTGTGTCACCGTCTATGGCCGTGATTCATACAAATGGCATACGACATTGATCAAAAGCTACAACAGAAGGCTAACCAAGATATATATATATATAGAGCAAATCTTACCACAAGCGTAGTAAGAAATCCTTTGCCAAACCTGGTTTTCTAGGCTTCCTAGTGGGATGGCTAGAAGTTTCATATATATATATATATGAAAACAAGAAAAATCTTTCACGTAGAAGAAAAAAACAGAAAAGCGTGGGGTTCACACAGCTCCTTAATTCGGTGCCTATATATATATATAATATACAGATTTTTCTTGAATGGTTTGGTGGCAATCAAATTTTTCTTGAATGCAAAAAAAAAAAAAAAATAATAATAATAATAATAAAAAGGGTGAAAGCTTGGATATTGATAGCCATAGTTTTTTTTTTTTTAATGAAACTTGAGATGTTCTTGGCAAAGTCAAGAGTGGATGACGACTGTTTTTATCAAAGTCAAATATATATATTAATGTGATTAGTAAAATAATAAAAATATGGTTTATTCAAACAATTGTGTTGTTTAGGTTAAAATTTTTATGATTAATATATATACTCTCTTCTTTTGGATGACTCATGTAAATAACATGGGGTGTTGATGAATAGATGTAGACTTTACTAATACAAATTATTTTCTCATGTTGATGTAATTTTGATTGAATTGCTATAATTTGTAGAGGGTGTTTGTACAATTCTAATTTTAGTCCCTAGTGATTTATATAATGAAATTTTTTTTATGATCTACATATTATTTATTAAATGTTGATAGATGTGAATTTAATTACTTAATTTTAAAAGTAAAAATAGAATTAAGACTTGAATGCAACGATTGATGATGGGTGACCTAAAGAGATACATATTGATTAGTACCTCATATTGATTGATCACGTGATATTTAATTATGGGCAATTTGTTATAATATCCCGATTTGGGAAATTCTATGAGTTAAGATGAATGGTTGCCACCAAAGTGGTCCATTCATTGAAATTTGTAGTTTTTCTCATGCTTTTGTTACGGAATAGTCTCTAAATTATAATATACAATTACCTACCTAAAGAGGGTTGTTGTGTATTGTAATTTGGAGATGTCATAAAACATTGTGGTAGAGGTGCAATAGTCTAGAAGGTTTATCTGCCCAAAGGGGATAAAGTTTTCGAAACTTGAGCATTCTGATTGGTTAGTTTCATGAAAGAGATGACCTATAGCATATTGCATTCTCCGCCCAAATGGGAGTTTGTAGTGATGTATTTGGACTCTCTTAATAAAATATGATTTATTATGTTCAAAGCATATTTTATTTATTTATTACCCAATTTGCTAACTGTTTATATTCTCGTTGCCTTGAACAGTCTCTTTTGCTGTGAATAGTAATAATGTCAACATTGAAGTCTTGACTGGTTCTAATTATAAGAGATGGAAGCAAGATATTGAGTTTGCCCTGGTAATTGCTAATATAGACTTTGCCTTGAAAGAAAATGAATCTGCTAAGCCTACTAGTGAGAGTTCTCCTGATGAAAAAGAACTTTATGCAAAGTAAGAGAAATCTAATAGGCTAAGTATGATTGCTATGAAAAGGTTTATCCCTGAACACCTTATGAGTGGCTTGCTTGAAACCAAGATTGCCAAGGAGTTCTTCACTGTTGTAGGAGAGAGATACAAGATATCCAATAAGACTGAAGCTGGGGGCCTAATGAATGAATTAACGAGTACGAAATATGACAATGTAGGTGGTGTTAGGGAATATATTCTTAGAATGGTTCATGTTCAAACTAAACTCAAAGCATTCAAAATTTTTATTTCCTGATGATTTCATTGTTCATCACACTCTTAACTCTTTGCCTCCTGAGTTTAGGCCAAATTAAAACTGCCTTTAATACCCAAAATGAGTCCTGGACAATTAATAACCTTATCTCCGAGTGTGATTCTGAGGAAGAAAAACTTAGAAAAGAAAAGAGTGAAACTGTCTTGTTTGTTTTCCAGCCTAAATCTAGTTTCAAAGGTGGGTATCAGGGAAATAATAGAAAACCTAATCATAATGCTCCAAAGAATGGTCGGGATTTCAAAAGGCATGGTATTGGTCAGAATGTGGGAGGTCCTAAGACTGCCATTCAAAAAGATGTCAAATGTTACTTTTACAAGAAAAGAGGTCATAAGAAAAGTGAGTGCACTCGATTCAAGTCTTGGTTAGAAAAGAAGAATAAAGAAGAAGGTAACTCACTAGCCTTTGTTTGCTTTGAATCCAATTTAGTTATTGTCCCATTAAATTCTTGGTGGATTCATAGTGGCTTCTGTTCATGTTGCCATGACTTTGCAAGGATTCACAAGCAAACGAAGGCCAAGTAAAGGGGAAGACAAGCTTAAAGTAGGATATAATAATGAAGTCCATGTTGAGTTCATAGGAACTGTTAAGGTGAATTTAAACACTGGTTTTCAACTTGTTTTAGAAAATACTTTTTATGTACCTTCATTTAGGCGGAATTTGATCTCAGTTTCCTTACTTGATAAAATTGGATATTGTTTTAATTTTAGTAATGGTAAAACTCAATTGCCCTTAAATTCCATAATTGTTGGTCATTATGTTTTATCAGATGATCTATATAGTATATGCTTGGCTGTCAATAATGAATATGGTTTTACAAATATTGTAAATGTTGTATCTAAGAGACCTCTCATTAAAGAAAAATCTTCACAGCTGTGGGATAAATGTTTGGGTCACATTTCTAGAGAGTGAAAAGATTAATAAAGAATGAAATTCTTCTTCTCCTTGATTTTGGAGACCTTGAAATATGTGTTGACTGCATTAGGGGTAAATTGACCAAGACTAAGAAGAAAAGTGCAACTCGCAGTCTAGATCTTTTAAAAATCATTCACACTGACATCAGTGGACCTTACTCACGTATCTTGTGTGGTAATAAATATTTTATTACATTTATTGATGATTTCTCTTGTTATGGATATATTTATTTAATTAATGAAAAATCTGATGCTCTTGAAAAGTTTAAAATTTTCAAGACTGAGGTGGAGAAACAATTAGGAAAAGTCATCAAAATTGTTAGGTCTGATCGTGGTGGTGACTATTATGGCAAACATGACGTGTCTGGGCAGCATTTGAGACCGTTTGCCAAGTACTTGCAAGATTGTGGGATTGTTGCCCAATATACCATGCCTAGTAGTCCCGAGCAGAATGGTGTGGCTGAAAGGCGTAATCGCACCCTTAAAGACATGATGAGTAGGTGTAACTTACCTGATTATCTTTGGGGAGAAGCCATTAAAACGAATTCATACATACTTAATAGAGTTCCTAGCAAATCTGTTCCAAAAATACCTTTTGAATTATGGACCAATAGGAAACCAAGCCTTGACCATTTTCGAGTCTGGGGTTGTCCTACTAAGGTTAAAATATATAACCCTCTTGAGAAAAAGACTGATCCTAGAACTATTAATTTTTTCTTCATAGTTTACCCAGAACATTCAAAAGGATACCGGTTCTATTGTCCTAAACGTGGTACTAAAATTGTTGAGTCCTTAACAGCAAAATTTTTGGAGCTTGATGTTGCTGATGTTGGTTGCTCGCAGCCTATTAGTGAGCATGAGCAAGATAAATTTGTTTCTATTCCTTTACCTGTTGTGCAAGAGAATATTATACCTGCTCCTGTTGTTAATTTTTCTACTCCAGTGGTTGATCCTCCTGTTCCTGCAATTGACCCTTCTGTTGCTATTAAGACTTCTCCGCCTTTATAGCCTACTACTGAAATTTTCTTGAGAAGATCTACAAGACCAAGGAGACCTGTTATTTTTTATTAATATTATGTATACCTTTGGGAAAGTGATTATGATATTGGTGATATTGTTTATCCTGTAACATATCATGATGTTATTACTTGTCCTCAATCTGACATGTGGGCAGGTGCCATGAAAGATGAGATACATTCTATGACACACAATAAAATGTGGGACCTTGTAGAACATCCTGAGGGATGTAAACCCATTGGCTGCAAATGGGTGTTTAAAACTAAGATTGACTCCAAAGGTAAGATTGAAAGATTTAAGGCTAGATTGGTAGCAAAAGGGTATAGATAGAGGGAAGGTATAGATTTTTATGAAACTTTCTTACCTGTCTCTACTAAAGATTCTTTCAGGATCATTATGGCATTAGTGGCTCATTTTGATCTAGAACTTCACCAGATGGATGTGAAGACAGCTTTCGAGAATGGTGAGCTTAGTGAAGAAATTTATATAATGCAGCCTGAGGGTTTTAAAGAGAATGAGAAAGAACAATTAGTGTGCAAGTTGAAGAAGTCTATCTATGGTATCAAACAGACTTCTCGTCAGTGGTACTTGAAATTTGATGAGATACTAAGTTCTCTTGGTTTTGTTGAGAATAAGATAGATCAATGCATATATCATAAGGTCAGTGGGAGCAAATTTATTTTTCTTGTTCTTTATGTTGATGATATTTTGCTTGCAAGTAATTATTTGGTCTTACTTCATGAAATTAAGTAATTGTTGTGCAAAACATTTGACATAAAAGAACATGGGGAAGCATCTTTTGTGTTAGGCATTCAGATTTATCGGGATAGGAGTCGTGTATTGTTGGGACTTTCTCAAAGGGCATGTATAGATCGTGTGCTTGAAAGATTTAATATGCATAATTGTAAGTTTGAAGATGTACCTGTTGTGAAAGGAGATAAATTCAGTCAAAGCCAATGCCCCAAGAATGATCTTGAGGAGGAGTCTATGAAGAATATACCTTATGCGAGTGATGTTGACAGTTTAATGTATGCATAGATTTGTACCAGCCCTGACATTGCTTTTGTAGTTAGTGTTCTTGGCAGATATCTTTCTAAACCAGGATTAGACCATTGGGTGGCAGCTAAGAAAGTTATGAGATACTTGCAAAGAACAAAAAATTACATGCTTGTTTATAGGAGAGTTGATAGTCTTGAGGTGATTGGTTACTCAGATTTAGATTTTGCTGGGTGTCAGGATGATTTAAAATCCACTTCAGGATATATTTTCATGTTAGCTGGTGGAGCAATAGCATGGAAGAGTGTTAAACAAACTCTCAAAGCTTCTTCCACTATGCAAGCTAAATTTGTAGCTTGTTATGGAGCTGCAACACAAGCTATATGACTCAGAAATTTTATTTCAGGACTTATGATTGCTGATTCCATCTCTAGATCACTAACAATTTATTGTGATAATAGTGCAGCTATGTTCTTCTCAAAGAATAACAAACATTCTAGTGGGTCTAAACATATGGAAATTAAATATCTTTTTGTTAGGGATCTTGTGAAGAAAGGTGACATTGTGATGGAACATATTGATACAGAATCAATGATTGCTGATCCTTTAACCAAGGGACTAAGACCTGTAACTTTTAAGAAATATGTTGTCAACATGTGCATTTTGGAGTCTTTTGATGTACTTGGTTAGTGGGAGTTTATTTATGTGTTAAGAATTTTAGTATTGATTTAATTCCATATGTGACTCATTATGGTTGAGATACATCTATTTGATGAATAATTAATATTTGGATTATTATTCTTATTGTTAGCATGATGTTCTTGCTATGTTATATGTGTGCACATTTATGACATGATTTTATACAAAATCTTAAGGCTTGGCGTATGTCTTAAGTATGACTGTTTTGTCAATTGAGTATGTCTCTAATTACACCATTTGAGAAAATCTAGAGATTTTAAGTTTGGAGACATACTAGCTTATTGTTGAAGCTAATAGATTACTCTAACTTATTGTTGAAGCATGTTGTTAAAGAGAAATCATTTGGAGGACTGACAATGAAAATAACATGTTTATCAGATCAGATATTGAGATGTTATTTTCTTGCTAGACTACCACATCTTGATCCATGTCAATAGAATTATTATTTTTTGTAATCATGGATTGGTCCTATGTCAATAAAGGATGTAAAGGCTGCCATGGTTCGAAAATAGTAGTTTTATTGGACCGGGTTGTGTTTGAGATGTTGTCTCAAGACCATATTGTTTTTTATTATGGCCACATTGAGTTTTGTTTGATTAGCCCGAGAGTTGTTTTTCAAAAATATATATATATAATTTTATTTTATTTTTAAATGACTATAGTTAATGTTGTCCAAGTGGGAGAATGTTGGAATTTTTCCTATATTGGACTTCTATTAATTGATAATTAATTTTTAGTTTGTGAAAAACGGGTTGAATTTATGGTTCAATGAGATGAGCCCAATATTATTAAGTGATCTATTTTGATGGACTTATTTATACCTTTTAATTGGTGTGGTTGAGGTGGTTAAGTGTAGGTCTTAATCTAATTGTGGCCCGTAATGGGAGAGCCCATTAGATTTCATTATAAATAGCAGGCTAGGTCCCCTCTCCAATTCATAACCCTAAATTGGTTTGTCCCATTGAGAGCCGCCTATTGCTTTGAAGAAGGAGAGGAAGACCTTGCCCTTTCGCGAAAGAAATCCAGAGATCGATTATCATGACTCATACAGGTATGTTCTAAATCTTGTATATGATCTAAATCTTGATTTTAGGTGTTCTAAATTTCATATACGAATCACTAAAATTTCTTACATCTACATGAACCAACAAGAAGCTACCACTGGGAGGCAATAAGAAAATCCCCATTATTTTTTGCCTACACCTGAAGTCGATCCCCCCTAGTAAATCCCGCACTTAACGACGAATTGAAGGCCATTCGTCTAGCCAATCAACATCTCCTCCAACAGAATGAGGATTTGCTGAATATCCTTCAGCATCCATAAAGAGTGCAGCCAGCCCAAGACGATCCCCCTCAGAGGGTGCGACAGCACAACAACCCCTCGAAAGACGTCACCAAGGGAGACGTCCAGAGATCGAGTATCATGACTCATACAGGTATGTTCTAAATCTTGTATATGATCTAAATCTTGATTTTAGGTGTTCTAAATTTTATATACAAATCATTAAAATTTCTTACATCTACATGAACCAACAAGAAACTACCACAGGCAGCAAGAAAATTCCCATGATTTTTTGCCTACACCTGAAGTCAATCCCCCCATAGTAAATCCCGCACCTAATGACGAATTGAAGGCCCTTCGTCTAGCCAATCAACGTCTCCTCCAATAGAATGAGGATTTGCTGAATATCCTTCAGCATCCACAAAGAGCGCAACCAGCCCAAGACGATCCCCCTCAGAGGGAGCAACAACACAACAACCCCCCGAAAGATGTCACAGAGGGAGATGAGCGCAGCCAAACTGTTGGCAATGCTCACCGTCGAATTCGTAGGAATGAGGATGACGAGGAAGTGCAAAGTCAAAACAGGGAAGCTCGTAATAATGAATTTCCTCTATTTCAACATGAAAGGAAAGAACAATATTGGGAACAACGCTTCAAAGTTATTCAACAGGAGATCAACCACATGAAGGAGGCTGTTAAAAAAAAAACTCCAGTGACTATGGATGACTTAGTTCAATAGACTGAGTCCCCATTCACCGCACAGGTGCTGCACTTTCCACTTCCACCTAAATTCAGAATGTCCCAGATGGAGGACTTCGATGGAACAAAAGATCCCATGGACCACCTCAACACCTACAAGAATCAAATGAAGCTACATTGGTACCAGGACCCAATACAATACCGAGCCTTCACCATCACTTTGAAAGGTTCAGCCCTAGTATGGTTCAATAGGCTGCCCCCAACATCCATCTCATCCTTTAAAGAGCTCTCCGTCTCCTTTGTATCGCATTTCATAGGAGCTCGGACTTATCAAAATTTGAGTTATCACCTATTGAATGTGAAACAGGGACCCAATGAAAGCCTGCGGAGCTATGTTCAAAAGTTTAACTCAGAATCCCTGAAAGTGGATGTCCTTGACGAGAAATTCAGCATCACTGCCTTTATTGCTAGGTTGGGAATCCAGTCAAAGGACCTGATATTCTCTATCTCCAAAAACCCACAAGCCAGTATGGCAGAAATCCTTGCCAAGGCAGAACAATACATCAATAGCAAGGAAGCACTCCTCTCCAAGGTAAGGAACACGTCCATGCACAAATAGAAGGAGAAGAAGAGAGACCGAAGTCCTAGAAAGGAAAGAAGTAGAGATAGATCTCCAAGAAGAGACAAGGACCATTCTCCGAAAAGGAGAAGAGATGTCAGAGATCGCATTGGTCCACCACCGCAGGAATTGCAGCCATATTTGTACCTCCGCAGTACACTCCCATCACAGCCACAGTGTCCCAGGTCCTTTATGAGATACATAACGAAAATGTTCTAAGGTGGCCACCTCGAATGAAGAAAAATCCCACGAAAAGGGACGCAGCGAAATAAAATGAATACCACAGGGGCCATGACCATCTCACTGATGACTGTACTGAATTGAAGAAGGAGATCGAATTCCTGATCCAGCGGGGATAATTGCGCCGCTTTGTGACGCAGGACAATTAGACTCAGTAGCAAGTCCCTGTGCAACATCAACAACCTCTAGGAGAGATCAGAGTGATATCCGAAGGATTCACTGGAGGCGGGGTGTCCAGCTCTGCTAGGAAGGCTCACACGTGTAAAGTCAGAACTGACGAGATGCTGGAAGTACACACTGTGTCCAAAACATCTCGGCTGAACATGAACATCACTTTCTCAGATACAGACCTTGAGGGCAGCTAGCATCCCCATGATGACCCATTGGTGGTAAGGGCCATCGTCGCCAACATGACCATCCATCGAGTCCTGATTGACAACGGGAGCTATGCTGACATCATCTTCGCGTCTGCCTTCGATAGGATGGATATAGGCAGAGACAAACTTGAGCTAGTAAGGGCTCACCTATTGGGATTCTCAGGGAAAAGGGTGCTACCCCTGGGTTCAATCTAACTCGTGCTCACTATGGGAGATCCTCCTTGCCAGTCCACCACCATTGTGAGGTTCCTAGTGGTCGATGCGCCTTCAGCATACAACATTCTACTAGGAAGACATTCCCTCAATGCCAGGAGGGCCATTCCTTCAGCTTACCACCTCGTCATGAAGTTCCCTATAGAAAATAGAATCGAAGTGGTCCGAGGAGACCAGCGTGTAGCATGAGAGTGCTATATAACATCCATGAAAAAGAAAGAGGTCGAGAATATCCAGCTGGACAATCTTTACATGAGAGACGAGCTAGAGACCAGGCCAATACCCTCAAAAGAGCTGGAGCCTATTCAGCTTGATGAGAAGCCAGAGCACCTAGTAGGGAAATTAAGCTAAATAGGGAAATTAAAGACCTCCTGATTCAATTCCTCAGAAGGAATATGGAGGTATTTTCCTGGAAACAAGAATATATGGAAGAAATTGACCTCTCAGTCATGATGCACAAGCTCAGCGTGAATCCAACCTTCAAGCCCATCAAACAGAAATGAAGGAGTTTTGCCCCAGAACGCCAAAAAATGATCAATGAGGAGGTCAACAAACTTCTTCACGCCAAAGCCATCAGAGAGGTGGACTATCTGACCTGGCTAACAAATGTGGTCCTTGTCAAGAAGTCCAATGGCAAGTGGCGCCTCTGCATCAACTTCACCGACCTAAACCGAGCTTGCCCCAATGACAGCTTCCCTTTACCTCGGATTGACCTGATTGTGGATGCCACAGCTGGACATGAGCTCCTTAGCTTCATGGACGCTTTTCTGGGTATAACCAAATCAGAATGGACCCCAGTGACTAGGAGAAGACCTTATTCGTAACTAAGCAAGGTACATACTACTACCAAGTTATGCCCTTTGGACTGAAGAACGCTGGAGCTACTTACCAATGTTTGGTAAACCGAATGTTCCAAAAATAAATCGGACCATCAATGGAGGTTTACATCGATGACATGCTGGTAAAGTCACTAAAAGCCGAGCTCCACATTGGGCACCTTGAAGAATCTTTCCAGGTCCTCAAGGAATACCAGATGAAGCTCAACCCCGCCAAATGTGCCTTTGGAGTCTCTGCTGGGAAGTTCTTGGGTTTCATAGTCAACAGTAGGGGAATCGAAGCAAACCCAGAAAAAGTCAAAGCAGTGATAGACATGCAACCACCTTCAAACACGAGGGAGGTTCAATGCTTAACAGGAAGGATAACGACCCTAAGTCGTTTTGTCTCTAGATCAAGTGACAAGTGTCAGCCCTTCTTCCAAACCTTAAAAAAGGTGTTCCAATGGGATACCCGATGCGAAGAAGCATTCAGAGCTCTTAACGATTATCTGAGCTCACCTCTAGTGCTGGAAAGCCCTTTGGAGGGGGAAGTGCTCACCCTATACCTCGCTGTTTCAGATTTATCAACCAGCGCGACGCTAGTAAGGGAGCAAGACAGACCTCAGCAACCAATTTACTATTGTAATAGAACACTGAGGGGGCAAAGGAGAGGTATCCAAAGATGGAAAAACTAGTTCTAGCCTTGGTTACCGCAACAAGAAGGCTCAGACTATACTTCCAAGCTCACACCATTGAGGTTCCAACAGACCAGCCAATGAAGCAGGTGTTGCATAAACCAGAATCTTCAGGAAGACTAGTCAAATGGGCCATAGAACTCGGTGAGTTTGATATCAGGTACAAATCCAGAATCGCAATCAAAGGACAAATTCTGTCAGATTTCATCGTAGAATTTACTACAGCCACAGAAGCACCTATGAAGGCAACCCAGGTAGTACCCGACCTCCCCACATGGAAGCTTTTAGTAGATGGAGCTGCCAACGCCCAAGGAAGCTGTGCGGGGTTGATCCTGACCTCCCCTGATGGAATAGATGTCGAGTATGCCCTCTGATTCGGTTTCAAGGCTTCAAACAACGAAACAAAATATGAAGCTGTCATCGCTGGACTAAATCTGCCCACTCAGTGGAGGCAGAACAACTCTAAATCCATAGCGATTCCCAGCTCGTGGTAAAACAAATATAATAGACCTATGAGACTAAGGGAGAGAGGATGATCCTATACCTAAAAAAGGTGCAGGAACTGATAAGGAAATTCGTACAAGTCAAAATCAGGCATGTCCCTAGAACTGAGAATTCTTGAGCAGACGCTTTATCAAGGCTTGCAACGGCCTCTCAGGAGAGCTTGGACAGTTTAATCCCAATAGAGCACCTATCTGAACCATCTGTGAGCCACGAAAACAAAGAAATGTTCCCGGTATTGGTCTAGCCGAGCTGGATGGACCCAATTAGAGAATACCTTCAAGATGGAACTTTGCAAGCAGATCCCAAAGAAGCCACAAGGCTAAGAGCCAGGTCATCTAGATTCACAATCCTGGAAGGAAACCTGCACCTCTCCTTAAATGCGTAGGAGACAAGGATGCTAATTACATCCTAAGGGAAATCCACGAAGGAATTTGCGGTAATCATATTGGAGCTCGAGCTCTGGCAGAAAAAGCACTAAGGTAAGGATACTTCTGGCCCACTTTGCTCAAAGATGCTGCAGACTTGGTTAAAAGGTGTAAGATCTTCCAATTACACGTCAATGTCCGACATTGCCCACTAGAGCTCCTCACCTCAGTGGTAAGCCCCTGGCCATTCCAACAATGGGGGCTGGGCATACTTGAGCCTCTTCCCACTAGTACTAGACAATGTAAGTTCGCCATTATTGGGGTAGATTATTTCACCAAATGGGCGGAGATGGATCCATTGGCGACAATTACAGAGCAAAAAGTTCAAAACTTCACTTGAAAATCCATAATCTGTAGGTTTGCAATACCCAGGGCAATCGTTTCAGACAATGGAAAGCAATTTGACAATCTCAAGTTCAAGAAGTTCTATGTAGAGCTGGGAATAAAAAAATATTTTTCTGCTCTAGCTTATCCTCAATCAAACGGGCAAGCAGAAGTCACTATTCGAACCATAAAAACGGCTCTAAAGACAAGCTAGAAGCCCTAAAAGGGAAATGGGTGGAACACGTCCCAGAGGTGTTGTGGGCTTACAGAACCACAACCAAGTCGGCAAGTCAAGAAATGCCATTTGATTTATCATTCGGAATTGAGGCAGTGGCACCTGTGGAGGTCAGTACTCCATCCCCCAAGGCAGAGCTCTCAGATCCCGAGCACAACAATGAGTCACTCCTGCTTAACCTTGACCTCTTGGATGAAAAGAGGGACAAGACCTTGCAACGCATTATAAGTTACCAAAGGAGAATAACAAGATACTACAATAAGAGGGTTAGACATAGAAGCTTCAAAGTCGGGGATTTGGTACTCAAAAAACTCATTCTTGCGAGAAAGGATCCCACCCATGGGAAGCTAGGACCCAATTGGGAAGGTCTTTACATCATCTCAAAGGTAATCTGACCTGAGAACTACGAGTTGCAAATAGAAGAAGGAAAAGTCTTACCTCACTCTTGGAGCACAGAACATTTGAAAAGATTTTTTTAATGAACTCTTGTAAGAAGATTATCATCAATAAAATGACAAGTTACAGCTCAGTCAAACATTTCATTAGTAGCTTAAAGCTAACGATGAGCTCCTCAGATCATAAAAATATAATGAGCTCTTCAGCTCATAAAAGCAAGATGAGCTCTCCAGCTCATAAATATAAGATGAGTTTTTCAACTTGTAAACACCCGATGAGCTCTTCAGCTCATGAAAAGTAAGATGAGCTCTCCAGCTCATAAATATAAGATGAGTTTTTTAACTCATAAACAGTCGATGAGCTTTTTAGCTCATAAAAGCAAGATGAGCGCTCCAGCTCATAAATATAATATGAGTTGTTCATAAACACTCGATGAGCTCTTTAGCTCATAAAAGCAAGATGAGCTCTTCATCTCATAAACCCATGATGAGCTCTTCAGCTCATAAACAAATGATGAGCTTTCCAACTCATAAACCAACAATGAGCTCTTCAGCTTATAAACAAACAATGAGCTCCTCAGATCATAAAAGATGAGCCCTTCAGGTCATAAACATAGCAACCAACAGAGAAAAATTGCAAGGAAATAAGCAAGGTAGAAAAAGGGGAATTTTATTCATAAGTACGATGGAGTACAAGGAAAAGAAAAGGAAAAAAGTCCTAAGCCCCTCTAGGCCCTCTCTTTAGCTCAGAAATTTTCTCTTCCAAATGAGTATTCACAGCCTGCAGACCAGCATTCTCTTCCTTTAGCTCATCACGTTCTCTGTCCACTTTGGTGAGTAGCTTTGAAAGTTTCAGTACAGCAGCTAAAAATAAAGTGCCATCAAAAGAGGAACTAGACGACTGAGATAAGGAACCGCTCCTCCTACATTTCCTCGAAGAGGTGGCAACATCCTCATCCTCATCCTCATCTGATTCAGCAGAAGAGGAGTCTACATCAAGAATATGAGACAGAGGGCGTAAGAGAGCATCCATAGCAGCGGCAGAAGCTCCAAACCAGGGAAGATTCTGGGGAGTGACTAGCAATGAGAAGGGGATAGCCTCAGCATGAGCCACTTGGCTGATCCTCACTAGCTCTGCCGGGGTCAGACAGGGGGCATCTGCAGAGAGAAAGCACAATAAGAACCAATTACTATGTTTATAATAGGATAGATCCTCACCCCTACCTCTATGAGAGAAGCATCCCCAAGAGTGAGGGACTCGAGAACGTGTGGATCGCTGATCAACAAACCTCCAAGAGTCCTGAGAGGCAAAGAAAAAGCGCTGAATCCACCCTTCAGGAGAATTGGGAACATCAAGGATCATCGGAGGATTAAAGTGGCGCCTCTATCTGAAGCAACTAAAGTAAGGGGGCATGTCGTGATCAAGTTCATAAAAATAGAGGAACTCGGCAACAATAGGGAATTCACTATTGCCTTGCAGGGACCAAAAAATAAAGAAGCTAATTATAACACCCCATCCTTTAGGAGAAAGACGAGAGGGACACAACCCAAAGAATGCCAGAATCCATAAAATTGAGGGATGGATGGGCTGGCGAAGACCCATCTCGAAAGCACCTTCAAAAAAAGAAATTTCTTGTTGAGGGAGAAAGTTGCATGGCTCATCAAAAGTTGGGACTCGGAGGGATAAGTCAACAGGAAGAAGATATCACCTCTTGATTCCTTCTAACTCTACAACGGTAATCATAGAAGGAAGCAGGAAGTTAGAGTACCACACCATGTCAATCGTGGTTTGGGCTCGTTGTTTGAACAAGGGAGTAAGAGAGGGAGCCATGAAAATCAGAAGAAAGACAGAGAACGCAAAAAAAACATAGGAAGAATAAGGAACATGAAGAAGGAATTCCAAGATTTGTAGACAATAAAAAATCCCAAGTTTTATGGAAACAATAGGAAATCCGGAGTTTTAAGGGAGCAGAAAATGCGCGAAGACGAAGAGGCGGCCCCTTAAGCTTCCAAAATCATGACGGTGGAGGCGTTTTAAGAAAGTAGGTGGGCACAAATACCGATAAAAAAGTAGGTGCTCCATGCCAAAGGAGTAGCTCAGCTCTGTTACGCTCAGCTCAGACTAGGTAGAGCTCAGCAACTTAGTTCAGCCTAAGGATGAGCTCTTCGGCCTAGTATAAGTAGATCTTGTTGGCTTACAGGGATGGGCTTTTCAGTTCACTAGAAAATGAGCTCTTCAAACCTCAAGATCTTTCTAGATAGCACTTCGGCTTAAACTAAGATCAGACTCCCGACCTGGGTAATCTAACCGCATACTTCAAGAAGAACTAAGTTCTCCCAGAAGCAAGGGGCAGAGGGGAGTAGGTAGAGTACATAATGCAGGAACACAAAAGAATGCAACAATCAGAAGTACGACAATTAAAAAGCAGAAATGCAAGAACATTGAACAAAAACATTTTTTCATTTCTCAAAAGAAAAAATGATGGAGCCATTTACAAGAAAAGGAAACAAAATACAGAGGAATCTTAAATCCCTGTAGTCGGGTAAGCTGGAGCCTCAGGCAGCTCAAGAACCTTGAGAGCATCAATTGAAGTAGGGACAGCTGGAGCCTCAGGCAGCTCGTGAACCTCGAGAGTATAAGTTGAAGCAGGGTCAGCTAGAGCCTCAGGCAACACAGAAGCCTCGGGAGCATCAGTTAGAGCAGGGTCAGTAGGAACAACAGGCAACTCAGCAATCCCAGAAACAAAAGTTTGAATAGGAGCAAGAGTTGTAGAGGTAGCTGAAGCACACAAAACCACGTGGGCAAGGACCTCGGCTGAAGAGACAGGCACCTCAGCACCCTCGGTAGCGAGCTCGGAAGCAGAGGGGACCAAAACCTCAGCCTCTTTCTCAGTGTTTGGCACCTCCTCTTTATGTGAAGGTGGATCAAATTCAAAATCTAGGTCTGGATACTTCTGTGTAGCTTGATCTTGGAAAATAAGGTACCCAGTGGCCCAATTGGTAGTAGCCTCATCCTCCAGCTTAGCAATCAAACATCATTCTTTTTAACAACAAATCTCTCAACCTCAATCTTTCTCCACAGAGTGTCATTCATTTCAGCCAAGACTTTGTATTCTCTCTTCATGGCCTCGTAAGACTCAAAAGCCTCGAAGGCATCCTTGCGAGCTTGTACCCAATTGCCAGTTTTCAACCTAAGCTCCTCCTTGGTCTTCCTGACCTCATCCTCAATTTCCCTTTTTCAGCCTCCAAATCCTTATTAGCAGAAGACAACCTCTCCACTTACGCTTGTAGGTCCTGCACCTGAGCCTTGAGGTCATCATTAGAGAAGGCCAACTCGATAACCTTGAGCTCAGAAGCCTTCAACGCCTTGGACGAGCTCTCCAAAGTCCTAATCCTATTCATCGGAGCGCTCACATGAATGGCCAGCTAGAAGAAAATACGACCAAAGGCTAGAATTAATGCGAAGCAACAACACATGATGAAACTTGGAGAAATAGAAGTTTACTGAAGTAGCACCAAACAAGGCAGTAGTAACACAAGAGGAGAGGGGCATAGCGGCAACTTTCTAGATGTCGAACTTAGGGATTATCGAGGCAATGGCCTCAGCAGCAAGCCTCACATTATCGACAAGTGAGCCCTTGCCTTTCTCGACCTTCACACCCTCCACTAGCAGGCGGTGAGTCTTCTCAGCAGGTTTGGGAGAAGAAGGACCACGTAGGATGTGGACAATTGACTCTAAAACCCCCTCGACCTCTGCTGACGAAGGAGATGCTGAAGCCCCAGCATGCTCAGGATCTCCTCCCGAAGAAGAATACAAGGTCTCTTGGAGGACTGAGGTCCGTACAACCTCCAACGAGCTCGATGGAGGAGTAGAAACCACTTGGGAAGGGGGAAGAAACAGGGGCACCTCTGTCCTCTGCACCTTGGTGAGAGGGGTAGGGTCATTTCCTGATCTAACCTCCGCCTTACACTTTCCTCCACTCCTACCTTTCCTCAGTAGGACAACCTTCGCTATCAAAGCTTCCGCTTTTGGAGCCATTGAGCTAGAATCTGGAAACCCAAAGTAAGCAGCTCAGAAAGGAGGAAGAGGTAAAATAAAAGCTAAGGATAGAAGAGAGGAAGCGTTACCTGCAAATTCCTCTGCAACATCAACAAAAATAGGAATAAAAGTCTCTACAGTCACCTCGGGAGGGCTGGACCCTAGCTTGGTAAGCACATAATGCTTGATAAAGTCAGAATAATTCTTCGGGCGACAATCTTCAAGCTCGAGCAGAGCAAGCCTGTCCTCTAAATAGAACAATAAGATGAGGTTAGCAAATAGAACAATAAGATGAGACAAGTTGAGACCACCCTAAACAAGGAACTCACCTAGGTTATCAGGACCTGACCAAGAGCGTGGGACAGGAAGGGTATCATTGGCATCACTTAGATCAAACTCCCACTCTTTCTCTGACACAAAGAAGAACAGTTTCTTCCAGTTCTTGTGAGAGTTGGGCTGGTCAAGAATCAAAGCAGGAGTCTTCACCTATTTGGAAATGTACAAAAAGCCATCAGGTTGGAACTTGACGTTGAAAAATTTCATGAGCAAGGGAACTGAAGGGGTACCGATTTTATTTTTCTTAAAGAAGGCAAGGATGCCCACCAGGATGCCCCAGAAATTAGGGGAGATCTGAGCAAGGCAGATGTTGAAATGCTAAAGGACAGATTTGATGAAGGGATGTACAGGGAACCTAAGCCCATTCTCTAGAGAAGTTACAAAAAAAAGGTCTTCCTAGGGACCTCAGAGTCATACCTAATATATGTAGAAGGAATCCAGTAGCACATGCCCCTGGGGAAACCAAACCTCGCAGACAAGACACTCATAAGAGGAGGCGTAATCTCACTGTGACCAATGAGGTCGAAAACGCAAGTAGCGGGTTTAGAGCCCTCAGTGCCACCTGAAGGTTCAGCTCCACCCTTCTTGGCCTTTCCTTTTTGAGATCTCTTAGAGCTCGAAGAAGACCCTGGTAAAGTCAGAGGCACCTCTGCCCTCTATGCAGTGTCGACCCCAGGAAAGTTGCCTATTTCATCACCAACATCCCCCAGGTTGTCCTCCTCTACGTCTGGAGACCTATCACCCATGAGGAAAACAGATGAGTTTGTAGCTTCGGAAGAGGCAGACATAAATGGGCAAGAGAAACGAAGTTTGAAAGAACTATAAAGAGGGGGAAAGCGAGTAAGGCAATCCTTAAGGGCCCAGGGGGTCAAGCACCAACGACCAAATAGAAAAACTCTGGCAGAAGAATAAGGGTCCAAGAAGAGAGGGAGAGAGGACAAGGAAAGACCTCAATTCCTAAAGTAACAAAAGCGAAAATTCCAGAAATTAAATAACCACCTCGAATTTGAGGGATCTAGAACGAAAGAAAAGAAGAATGAACAGAGCAAGGGACGTACCTAGGTGAGAACGATCGATAAACCAGGAACCAAGAGAAAGTCTGAACGTATTAGGTCAGCCACGCAAAGCCTTCGGAGAAATTGAGGATTTTTTTGAAAACACTAAATCCATGACGAAACTAGGAAGACGAAGTCGCAAAGGGAAAAGCAAAGACAGAAGGTGAAGAGGGTTTCAAGAAACGAAAGACGATTTTTGTTTGCAACTGCATTTAAAGGCAAGAGAACATGGATCCTCGAAATAAGGAACGTGCACAAGAAATGAGGGAAGCATGATTACACTACTGTCACAACCGTCAGAATGAAGTCCCATGATTTAAAAATCGAGGCCGAGCCCGGCAACCTTATTCTTGGCATAATCCCTTCCCAAATCGATTTGTTTGACCATCTTGGGAGCTCAGCTCATTAGTATTACTGGTGGACCTCGATCTTAGACCTCAACTCTCTGTGTCCATATCTAAAGGAAGGTTGTTCAAAGGACAACTGGATCCCACCAAGTCCCCCATCATTCTGGCGTCAATCACCCAATAGGCGCAAGTCTCATTGCACAATAAGGGGCAACCGTTACAAAAAAGGGGCGAAGATCTCGCCCCAGATCAAGCAAAGCCCAAGAATAGCTATAAATAAGAGGCAAAGCCCTCTAGAGAAGATATAGCCATTGTAGCCTTACAAAATAGTCTATGTAAAACTCACACAGTTACTAATATATTTAGGAGCAAGAGACTCCCTTATGAGTGAAATAGCCGAGCTCCCGAGCTGGTGAACCACTATAATCACTGTGCGTAATTATCCACTAGTCCAAAAACCCTATTCCTTAGAGCCTTGGACCTCAGATTGAACTT
Source organism: Ilex aquifolium (assembly GCA_951799425.1). Taxonomy (NCBI): domain Eukaryota; kingdom Viridiplantae; phylum Streptophyta; class Magnoliopsida; order Aquifoliales; family Aquifoliaceae; genus Ilex; species Ilex aquifolium. Next base: position 10,577,035 of record OX637410.1, on the reverse strand, counting down.
TTCAGTGCACATTGAATCCATCATTCTGTTATGTCGTGTTATATATATCATCAGTAGTTATCTAATCATCAATCAATTTGGTCCCAAACAACCCCCACCCGATGCAGATAAAAATGCAAACAAGGGAATACATTTACCTAGTGCGCGTGGTCTAATCAAGTACTACCTTCCACATAAAGGCCCAGAGCAGTGTATTGGAAACAAGATACATGACATCTACATGAACCAACAAAACGCTCAGCTATACAAACCAAATAAAAATAACAGTAAAGAGTTTTATGACAAGGCAGATATAAAACATGTAGCTAGAAGCACCATACTTATCAAACCGAGTCTAATTATTTAGTTCATTGGGCACAGAAGATAGACATCTGGTACTCATTCCCCTTAAATACATTCGATACCATCTCTGGAAAATTTTCAAGAAGTATCATAGGAAAATTTTCTACCACGTAAAATTACAAATAATCTATAGTTAGGAAAGGGAAAACTATCAAAGGTGGGGAAATGATACTAACGTCTAGGACCTCAACAAAGAGCTAATGTCTATAATACAAACCAATCCAATTCCTTCAGAATACCTACTACAATTGCATGCATCTCTTCCCTACTGGGTTTTGCCTTTGCCTTATTGCCAAATTTTCCTTTTCCTATTCCAACAGAGATTCAAAATATTTGATAAAAAAAGTGAGTTACTATGGCATTCATTTCAACGAGTGACACAGAAATTTCCAGCAGGAAGTGAATTACCAAATTATAAAAAACTTCTGTTTAGTCTACGACTCTACATATAATCAAAGTTCAAACCTAGGGGACATTCTGCCTCAATATATCATTAACATAACAATATTTTCTGAACCAATAGATTTCAAGATTGAAAATAATTTCCAAATATATTATACATGACAACAATGATAATATTGGCAGTTGAAAGTAGAAATTAGCCAATGGTAAATCTGTGCAATTACCAAACATAGAAAGGGTTAGAGTTATCCCGATCCAAATCTTAGGATCTTACAATCCGGAACAGACAAATTGATTTGAGTATCTCGTAAAATCCCAAATGGATAGGATCTTTGTGAATCGTAATCCATATTTTATAAGATCATAGAATCCCAATCCGAATTGTGATTTTATGGATCCTAGTTGGTGGGTTTGTTTGTTAGAGGCAGTTTGTTATTAAGTTGATCCAATTCATATTATTGTTTTAATACTAAAAGACTCAATCAAAATGTGATTCTCATATAATTAATTGTCAATCTATTAAGGAATTTTGGTGGATGAAAAAAGCTCTCTTCATCATTTGTCTCTCTCGTTGAAAATTAAAAAAATTGTTAAGTTTGATCTCATGAGTGATAATTGTCAAATAGTCTTCTATTCTCACTCCGATTTTTGTTGTTTAGATATTGGAGAGTTAAAATTATTTATTCAACAACCTGTCAACTTTCCAATCTCTTCTTTATATCAGTCTCTCTCCAAGTTAAGATTAAAATACTTTAATTCTCTTGCTCCTGCTCACAACACCCCACAAGATTAATAATTTGCCTATGATTTTTAACCGTTTTCAATGTTTGAACTGCAGTTCCTCAAATTCTAATCATTCTCTAAGTTTTATGTTTCATACCACTTCGATCTGCATATAAACTAGGCTAGCATGTGTTTTTTATCTTGTTTTTTCAATTTTTTGGATCTTATGATTCTCGATCTGATCCTAGGATTCTGATCCTATACCCTTGCCCATAGAGCCAAAGTAGTATCCTGTTTTTTAAAAATCTTGGAAAGGGTTTAATGAACATTGTAGTTTCGACTCAGGGAATCGATCTCTCCAAAATGAATGTAAGGTTATCTACACTTACGTCTCCTAAGGCAACTACAAGAGAGAGTCTTGTGCATTGGATACTATACGACTTTGTCCAAAAAGGGTTCATTGGACCTTAAAGTTTAAGGCAAAACAAAATTATAACAAAAATCATCGGACAGGACGGTGGGCAATGTCCATGATATATATAAAGCATCATTGTTCAGACGAAAAATCTACAGAGTCACAGTTCAAGTGTTAGGCTCATCCAATAATAAATAGAAAGTGACACACCTTGGTCCTTTGCCAAAGTTTTTGTGGAAGCCTTGCTTGAAACTTTTTCTTTTCGGTCCATCTTGCCTTCCATTTCAACGTTTTTCTTAGCAGATGCCAATTTCCATTTAGAGTTTGAACCAGAATCTACATCATCACCAGCACCTTTCTTCAAAGTTGAACTAGAAACCTTTTTGGCAGCTTTAGTAGGGATTTTAGCAGATTTACCATTTTTGACAGAATTACATTGTTCCACAGTTTTACCCCCAGAATCCTTCTTTGGAATCTTCTTCCAAGAAGTTTTCTCGATTGGCATCTGCTTCTTTGGTTCATTTCCCTCTTCGGCATCATCTTCCACCAACTTAATGTCCTCCTCATCACTCTCTACTTTAGCAACTGCATCATTCTGGTCATCCTCCTCAGAATCATCTGTGCTATCTAAAGGTTCAACTTTATCATCAACTTCCTCTTCTTCCTCAACTTTGGATGAACACTTGTGTTTCTCCCCAGCTTTATCGGTCTTCTTTTGTTTTTATAAGTAGAAAGAGAACAAGCAATCAAAGAAATGCACATCAAAGAAATAATATATAACATTTGACACAAAATAGAACATGGGAATGAGAATAAAGACAAATAACAACATTATGAGAACACTACTTTGCCAAATTTGATACATATTTTTCTTTACTTCTTTGCATAGTTAAAGTAGAACAATTAGCTTAACACTAGTCTTATATAATAGGTCTGCCATATATCAAGTGGGGTATTGATCATGGTTCAAAGTCGCGGTATCGGTTATCAACTCGGAGGACACTGATACACATCGATCGCGGCGCGGTATCTGTCGATATGCTCAAAACGCAAGATAGAAGCTCCAAAAATTAAAAAAAAATTTGGAAAATTCTAAAAATATAAATGTCATCATTCATGCATCATATGTCCACAAATACATCCAAAAACACATTAAACATAATTAAAATGAAACATAAAATCGCTACAAAAAATAATTATCATTATTAATGTTCAACGTAGGTATTTAGAAACATATTGAGCCATAATCATTGCCACATTGAATGACGATGATGCTCAAAATCGTTGTTATTGTCTCTAGGATAATACAAATTAGGATAATGTCCACCATAAGGATAAGAATACAAGTGTGAATACGGGTCTGATTGGGTTGGTTGAGTTGATTGCCTAGATGACCCATAATTAGAGTAGTATGATTGTGGAGGTTGTACTGACTGGTTCCCATGTTGATAGTACCCAAAACCACGATATTCACGACCACTACTAGCAGAAGACTGATCATATCCATAAAAGTTGACAATATCCGATGTCGTGTTAGAAGATCCAACACGATTTCTCCTTGGAACACGATCATAGTAGCCACCAGTACTAGTACTAGTAGATCTCTCAAGATGCGTAGGGCGATGACCATAATGCCTATCACTATTGGTACTAGTAGACCTCTCAAGCTGCGAAGGGATACCATATCCATATGATCCATGTGCATAGCTATATTCTATACCACTACTTTGATGATGTCCGTAAGGCATGTATCCTTCATGTGATGCCAATCCACTTACAGATCAATGCCACTTACAGGCATCCTGGCACCTTCCTTTACACTATAGCTACTGAGCCAGATGGTTGTGATGATCCAGTACCAAAAAAATGACCCTTAGTAGAACCACTGCTTGCATTTGATACAGAGTGCCTACGACCCTTTTCCTCCATCCAAGCCATTTGACGGCTTTCCTTCATTGCATGCTTTAATTGTCTTCTTTCAAAAACACCCTCTTCAATTTGATTTTCACCATCATCATCATCATCATCCAGGTTGTAAAAATCTTTATCTCGTAATGATTGTATAATTCGTTCTTTTTTCTTCTTTACAGAAGCCCTTTCTTTACTACAATCATTGAGATGTTGTCTCAACAATTGTGACATTTCTTTTGGTGCACGTGGACATCCTTCCACCTAGCCAGATACATGTCCAATATGCTGCTTCATTCGAGTAATACCGCCATGAATTATTTTTCCATAATAGTTGCACTTTGTAATTCTTTGATCACCACCAACAGGTGTTGCGTGTTCCCAACCAATGTCATGTTGTTTAGGAGCCATTCTACAATGTCACAAATTTCAAATAATTAAATAAATAACATGCAATTGATTGATTTAAAAATTTCAAAAATATGTAGTTTTATTTTTCATTTTTCTATTTTAGTTTTTCACTTATAATTTTTTTGATTATTAAAAATAATACTTGAAATATTTATTCAATAAATAAGTAATTTAAATATAACTAATATAATTGTAACATTTAATTTTACATAATTTGAAATATAACATATATCCACTCATTATATTAAATTAAAAAAAATACTTATTTTTCAATTATTATTATAAAATATTAATGTATCTAATTTTTACATTGAGACTTTTTTTACCACAAAAAAATATCCTGAAAAAAAAAACACAACAGCTTGAAAAAATAAAACAGCAGCAGCCAGAAAAAAAAAAACAGCCTGAAAAAAAAAACACAGCAGCCTGAAAAAAAAAAAAGCAGCACCCAGAAAAAAAAAAAAAAAAAAAACTGCCTGTTGAAGGATATAGGAATTGAACCTATGACTTCTAGGTTGGTAACATGCATCTCTACCAATTGACCTATTGCTTTTACATGACTTTAAAGACAAATACATATATTTAAAGACTCAGTAAAAAGCCTGAAAAAAAAAAGCAGCAGCCAGAAAAAACAGGAAAAAAAACACAGCCTGTTGAGGGATGTAGAAATCGAACCTATGACTTCCAGGTTGATAACCTGCATCTCTAGCACTTGACCTATTGATTTTACATGATTTTAAAAGCAAATATAAATATTTAAAGACTCCATAAAAAAAAAAAAAGGCCCTACTTTTTAAGTCAGTTTTTTCTTTTTCCCTACTTACCCGCACAGTCGTTTGTGCCAGTCACAACGAGAGAGAGAGAGAGAGAGAGAGAGAGAGAGAGAGAGAGAACCACTCCTATCGTCACAGCAATAGCGAAACTCACCACCAATGGCGATTCTTTGCTTATCATCACAGCACCGAAGAAGATCGTCACAACAAAGGAGAAAGAAGAACCGAAGAAAAAACATAAGAAGAAGATACATATTGCAGACCCTATTTGGTTCGATCTACAGGTATGTCGTAAATCCTTAGTCCTCTTGGTTTTTATAGTTGAAAAAGAGGGGTTTAGGTTACCAATTTCATGTGGTTTCTGCCATGTACGGTTAAGTTTCACATGGGTTTTCTGCTGAGAGTAGCAGACTGGTCTTTTGATTCTTTGTTTTATTTCCCATCCTCCTTTTTTTTTTTGGATTTTTGTTCAACTTGAAAAAATGAGTGACTGATTTTTAGGCTTTTACAGATGTGGGTCTTGGATTTTTGTTATTTGTCTCAGATTTTGAGGGATTTTTTACTGGCTTTTTCGTCTCTGAACGATTCCGGTAGGAGTCGTCCGAGTTCCTCTAATTTCGATCGATACTTACGAGTTGAACCGAGATGTCGGCGAATCTGATCAATGCGTCATTTTCCTGTGTCGCGTACCGTTATCGTATCGACAGTGGCCGAGTCGTATCGGACTTGGCCGATACCTTGAACCATGGTATTGATACACGTTCATGTACACAGGAGAGAGAAGAATTCAAACATCCTGTTAGTTTTTATTAGCATTTTAATTACTTAGGTGCCTTTTGGTTGGGGGGTTTTTTCCACTGAAATTGATTTTTGTTCTTGAGGAAAAATTCAGAAAATAAGTTTGGTAACCATTTCTATTGGTCTCGCAAGTAATTTGTATCTATTATTTCTCTGCTATTTTTACGTTATATAGACCAACAAAAATGCTAAAAAGATCCATAGGTAATAGCATTAGCAGCAGAATATGAAGCATCCCACAACTTAAAATCGTATAAAATATTAACCCATTTGAAATATCCCATAGTTCATAATCCTACAGATGCAAATGTTGGGCACTTAAACACAATACCACCAAATAGCACCAATAGTTTTTTTTTAAAAAAAAGCACAATATCCATGAAAAAAGTGCTTGATACAATAGTAAATATCTAAATTATACGAAAACATAATAAAGGTAAAGCAGTGTATCTAATGTACATCACATTTAAAACAATACAATATCCATGTCCAGTGACATACTAAAGTAAAAGCCATATCATGTGCAGTAGCTTCCACGGACAAAAAAAAGTTTCCAAAACCCATTTAGCCATAATATAGGTCTTGAGGCATAACTCCAAAAACAAAAATCTCTAAAACACATCACAATAACGAACAAAATCCCTCTTTCTATTTTCAGCATAGCTATGAACATCTTTCTCTACCCAACATGACCATGTAATAACTTTGTAGCTTTTGCATACACTGCGTCATCAATTTCCTCGAGAGAGTTCAAGGCATCCATACAATTTTTCAACAACTCTTTATTTGGATCAGGGAATGTTGTGGAATCACTCCCATTGTCACCACATGAAGTAGTCGACGCACAAACACTACGCATTTTTTTCTTATAATAATCTACCTCCAACTTTCACCCAACATATTGAGTCCAGTTACAAGGGCACAAGTAAAAGATTCCTTCCTTGCACATCGACTACGGCTTGGAGTGGTAGACCGGCGTCAATGATCATTGCTAACTTGAATCTCATTGACATGGTCAGTATCATCACCACCACCATGTTTTGGATCATGCAGGGAGTCATGTTCATCTTCATGGTCAAATGGAGCTTTGACGGATGGATAAACATTTTCCCCGGTAGCCCTTGTGTCACCATAGATCCTACATAATTTTCTCATAATGTGGGCAACCTTTTTTCTAAATTGTCTTGCATGCTGATTGACCTAAAAGTAATGAAAATAATGAAACAAAAAATTCCAATGATGCCGCTCAATTTAAAATTAAAACACATATCATACTAAGAGAAACTAATTTGTCTACCTTGTACACAGAATTTCCACACACCATCAAAAGAGTAACAATCCCTTATTTTGGATCCCAGCCAATCCCAGTGGTTTCAGTAATTAAATTCTTAAATCCTTATAAACCTGTCTCAACAAATTAAACTTGTTCTTAGTTTCAATTGTTCTATGATATAATTCCAACTTGCTTTGGTAAAAGGAGTTGTTGGTCTATTCTCCTTGCCAACCTCCTCATACATTATATCTTGTAACATGTCATTACTCTCACATTTAAGATTTTATCCATCCATAAGTAAAAGCAACACTCTGAATTGAACATCTTACAAAAATTTGTTATATATATATATATATATTCTCGAATGCCCATTTAAATAATTGATTTACATTCTTTGCTCATTTTAAAATTTATAGATTTTGATGGCGTAAACCTTCGGATACGAGCTAAGGAACCAGATTAATTGGCGTGAGCAGTTTGCATGGGGACTAATATGGCATCTGAACTACAAGGCTCGTGAAGTGGGGAATAACAGCTCTAATTAGTCGTGTGTAATGTGTGAAATACAATAGAAATATAGTGGTTCACCGGCTGATGAGCTCGGCTAGTCCACTCTCTAATGGAGGCTCTTGCTCCTGTCTCTTTATTGATGAATTGAAGGTGTTACAGTCGAATACTCAGGGAACTAGGGTTTCAGAAAATCTCTCTCTCTTGCCATGGAGGTTGCCCTCCCTTTTTATGGCCTCATGCTTACCTCTAACACGGAATTACCTCCTATATCGAAGGGATCGTGCCCTATCTTCCTCCATAATTCCGGAGTTACCTAAACTCCATATGGCTGGCTTCAAACGGAGAGTTCTTGGCCTTCTTTCGTGGGATTCTCCTTAGCTTTAGGAGGGGATCGTGGTTGATTACGGGTCTTATGCCTTGGAATGGTTCTACTTTCCTTTTAGTGATACCCGTAGTTACCTTGCTGTCCTTTCATCATTCCTTAACTCGTGTCCTCAGCTGGGAGCTCTTTAGCGCTGACTAGATGAGCTCTGGCCAATGCCAGATGAGCTCTGCCTCTTCTGTCTGAGCTCCCGACCCGAGCTCATTTTCTGAGCTCGTGTCTGTTCATATCAGGTATCATCAGTTGCCCCCCAGCCCTTGCCTTAGGTTAGCCTAGGCAGGGGCTGATCTACACGAACTGAATTAGACCCGCACGTGGCCATCATGTGGCTTTAGGATTTTTGACGGTTTATAGCAATCATGTCTTTCCTTGATTCCCGCGCATGTCTTTACCCACGTCCCTCAAGCTTTAAAGACCCAAATGGCTACCTGAACCGTCTTTCTACACTGTTCATCTTCCTCGCTGCTCCTCGTCTCCATTCTCTCTGCGATTTCGGACCATTTTGCTTGAGCCTTTCTGTTTTCTTGCTTGAAGTCGAATTCCCTACTCTCGTTTCGAAGATTCGCATCGCCTCCTTCCTCTGATAGTGCTTCAGGCTGCCGTTCACAGCTATTCCTGGGTTAGGTACGTCTTTTGCCCCTTCCTCTTCCTCCTTTTGCTCTGGATCCCTCGAATTCGAGGTGGTTGCTGCATTTTTGGGCTTTTCGATTCTTTTACTTCTGGAATCGTGACCATTGCTTAGCCCCCCTTCCTCATTTCGTTGATTGGAGCTCCATAGTTCACATTCTTGCCGTCGGGAGTTACTGTGCCGACCCAAGGGTTATTAAAGAGTGTCTGACTCGTGCTCCTTTGCTTTATCGTTCCTTTAACCTTCCTTTTTCTCTTCCTATCATGTCTGCCTCTTCTGGAGCTACTCGCTCCTCTGTCTCACTTTTAGGGTCTAGGTCAGTCGAGGAAGACTCCGAATTAGGGGAGGTAGGTGACGAGATAGATAACTTCCCTGGGGTGGAAGCCGTAGATTCTGAGGTTAATACCGAAGTGCCTCCTTCAGCATCCCCTTCCTTGCCCCCTAGGCCAGACAAAGGCAAAGGTAAGGTCAGTGGAGTTGGGGTTGAAGGGAAGACCTCATATTTGGGGCTTGCCTATACGCACGCTGAGTCTGTGGGCTACAGCAAAGAGGCCCCTGAACTAATGCAGGTTTATAAGCTTCGGTACGGCTTTCCTCCTGGGGTCGAACCCTGGTGTCCAGACAAATCTGTCTACTACGTAGAACAAGTACACAATAGGGTCTGCTTTTTCCTTGCCTCCTTTGAGAACGGTCTTCGCTTTCCTCTGCATCCCTTCATCAAGGCTGTTATGCAGCACTTCCATGTGTGCCCATCCCAGATTTCCCCCAACTTCTACGGTGTCATGACCGGTCTTCTGGTCATCTTTAGGAAGCATAGACTTGGGCTTCCTAGTCTTTCTTTGTTTTTGGAGCTCTTCAACGTCAAGCCGACCTCTGGAGGCTTCTTATATGCCTCTAAGCGTGCCAACGTTAGGCAGCTTATCTCTAACATTCCGACCTCTCATAAGCACTGGAAGGAACGCTTCTTTTTTGTCGGGGGCACCAATTGGGAGTATAATCTTGCTGATAAGACGGATACTCTTGGTATCCCTACAGCTTGGGCTGAACCGGACAACTTGCGTGAGTCTTTTCTCAAGTCAACTGAGTCCTGACCTGGTACTTGCAAACCTTTAGCCTTTTTCTTATTTGCTCACTTTCTTCTTTTCAGGTGATCGTCTTGAGCTCAGCCCTGAGGATAAGAAAACACTAGTGGAGTTGGAGAAGATCAAGCCAGAGAAGTACGCTGACCTTATTGAGTTACAAAATTTGGTGCGGATAGGTCTAAGTCCTCCTGCGGTGACCTTGGCGATCCCATTATCGGTTTTAGGGGCTGACGAAGGTACCCTCTTTTTTTTTTTTTTTTCTCTGTTTTTTTGTTGTGCTTCCTTCCCTTCTTCTTCTCCTTACATCTCCCTACTCCCCCCAGACATTCCAGGTTCTTCTACCATGAAGTCTACTCCAGAAGAGCTCAAAGCCAAGGTGGATGAGCTGCTGCAAGGTGGTAGATCCAGCAAGCGCAAGTCCCGGGTTAGTTCTGGGAGTGGTCCAGGTACCCGGGCTAAAATCCCCAGGTTGGAGGTGTCTTCTCGCCCCTCTATAACTAAAGAACAGGTTCCAAGCAAGGTTCCGACCTCTTCCTCTGGGATTTCACAAGCTGCAACCACCTTTTCTTCCCCTCCAGTGTTCCCTTCTAAGTTGGCGTCTGCTCAGGAGAGGGATCAGGCTTCCCCTTCTTCTTCTGAGGTCAAGGAGGCTTTGGAATTGGTTCCCGACCTTCAACCCGGGAAGTTCGAATACAGTGCTTCTGGGAAGGTGACTGAAAAAGAGAGAAAGTCTGAGGAGGAAGATGAGGACTCCTTTTTTGACAATATAGACCTTGCTGCTGGAGCTCTTTCCTCTATCTTTTCTGAATCTGATGTCCTGAAGGCCGCTTCCATGCCCCTGGAGGAATCCGTCTCTTTGGCCCTTCAGGGAGCTGCTACTGTGAGTGTTAACCCCCTTTTCCTCTTTGCTTGTTCGCATTTCGTGGTCTGATGTAATTTTTCTGTTCTTTCTTTTTATTCTCAGGCTGCCCTTCATACGAGAGGTCTACTGCACCGAGTCCAGTCTCAAGAGAGCTCCTTTAAGGTCCTAAAGAAATATAAGGACAAAGTTTCTGAATTGTCTCTTGAGAACGAAGGCCTTAGAACTCAGAGTGAAGACCTCAAGGCTCAGGTGGAGATCCTCAACGAGCAGTTGGAGAAGCAAGCTTCCGACCTTAAGCATACATTGACCGTCAAGGTCAGAGCTGAGGAAGGGGAGAAGAGAACTCAGGACGAGCTGAGGCTGGTTAGGGAGGACCTGCAGCTTAAGGTTGAGGCGTGGACCAAGGCCAGCCAAGAGGCTTTTGACGCCAAGAAAGAGCTCAGCCAGGCCAAGCAAGACTATCTTGCCCTCAATGAAGCAAATGGCAAACTCTGTGAGGAGCTTGAGGAGCAGAAAAACTTGGTCACACAGAAAAGTGAGGAGATTGTCGAGCTTAAGGATGAGGCCACCACTTTGTGGGCTACTGGGTGGGTCGCTTTTAGGCGTAAAGCAATCAAAGCTTACCCAGATCTCGCATTCAATTTCCCTATCCCTACTGAGGAGGAAATGGAAGAATCTGACTCTAGTGGTGAGGAGGACAACTCAGCTCTTCCTCCTGGAGTTCCACTCCCAGATGTCTCTGCTTCCCCCTCTACTGTTCTTGCTGTGGCCTCACCTGCTGACCTGGTGACTGAGGTATTTGAACAAACGTCATTGCCTGGTACGGCAGAGGCTCCTGGGGCCAGTGTTCCTGGAAATTCCCCTCCTCCAGCATCAGGATCCTTGCCCCCTGAGCTCCTGGGTTCCGATTCTCCTGCTGATGCTATGTCTGCCGAGCTGCAGGGTCTTCTGTCCACTCCCCCTTCAGAAACTTAGGTCTTTTTGACTGTAATTTCTTTGTAAAGAATTTTTGAGATGTAACTTTGACTTGGGCTAGGGCCTTGTGCTACTTCGTAATTTCTTTGTTATTTTGTTTTTTCATTGCTGGTTTATCATATTCATATGTCCCTTTGAATTCCAGCTATTCATATGTCCCTTTGAATTCCAGCACATATATATTTTTGAATATATCTTTGAATTTGCGCACCTGTATGTATTCAACTTGGTATACTCCCCTTGTCCCCTTTTGCTTTGAGGGGTGTTGTGCACTTCTTGAAGCAAACTTACTAGATTTGAAGGGTACGGGAGACTTGGTGCCATGCTCAATTGCTTTTCCTTAGCCTTTTAAGCTCAGTGGTTGGCACCCTAAGAATCCATTACTTATCATTCTTCGTTTTGAGCTATTCAGACTGATACTCTGAACTGGCGTGCTTCTTCCGGGTTGCATAGCTCACGCTTGTGAATTTTTGCTGAGCTATGCAGCTCTTCTTTCTGAACCTAAGAGCTCTTACTGCGCTTTTTAACTCTTTTTGTTATCTTAAGAGTTCCTTCTGAGCTACTTGGCTCAGTTGTCTGACCTTAAAGGTTATTTCTGAGCTTCATTGTTTTCGACAGATCTTTCTCTGGAATGGATAACAAATCCTGCCGGCCTTCTTTAAGCAAGGCTATGAACTTTCACCTGCTGTCAAGTTCACTTGATGAACTGAAGAAACTATTTGGAGCTATTCCTCTTTAAGGTGAACAGGGCTGTTATGATCGCCGGCCTTAAAGACTTGCTATGCCAGTGTCTTGTTCTTGACTGGGCTGAGCTAAAGTGTGGGGGGTATGTGGCTTGGTGGGGTCAGAATGTTCCTTCGTTGTCTTGAATGCAATATAAGGGGTGGTCCTGTACGTATTCCTTTTCCCTCGTTTTTTTTTTTTTTTTTTTTTACCGTTTCCCATAATCGTCACGTCTTTTCCCTTTCCATAACCGCAACCCCTTTCCATAACCGTAGCCTCTTTCCATAACCGTAGCCACTTCCCATAACCGTTGCTTCCTTTATTAATTCAGAAACTACACGGGCAACTTGATTCTCTCTTTCTTGGCTCTTGGTTTCCTGAAAAGCTCCCAACTTTTCCTAACATATTTTTGACTCTTTTCTTGATTTCTTGCGTCTTTATCAGCACTTTCGATGGCTGCCTCTGTTTCTTCTTTGTTCCAGGAACGATCCTCCTTCGGAATTGAATGGAATTGGCATTGTCGCTATCTGTCCCCTTCAATACTTGAATCTTCTGATTTGGTGGACATCAAAAAACGATTTTTCCCTTATCTTGACTTGCCTTTGCGAGTCCCTTCCTCCGATGAGCCTTGCAACTACCTTCCCCGAGGGGAAGTCTGTTTCTTTGAAGGTGCTATGGACATGGGACTTCGCCTTCCCCTTCATCCGGCCATTGGGCGAGTTCTTGCCTACTATGGCCTGTGCCCTTCTCGCCTTTCTCCACGAGGGTGGGCTGCTATGGTAAGCTTCTTCTTGTTCTGTCGTCTGCATGCTCTTGGCAGGTTCCCCTTTGTCTCTGAGTTCCTGTACTTCTTTGAGATTGAGGAAGATGATGCCCCCTGCTTCAGTTTCTTCCGTTGGAGGGATGTCAATTTACGCCCTTTGGTTCTAGATCTTCCCTCCAATCCTGAAGGGTGGTCTGAGCGTTTCTTCTTCGCTTCTGGAGAGGCTTGGAGGTCTCCTGAGGATCGCTGTCATAAAGCCAGGATTCCTCGGTCCTGGAAGAGCTTCTCTCGTATTGGTAAGCTCGAGCATAGCTCTTTTGAGTACTTTCCTTTTAAAGACATGCTCTGATTATGTCCTTGCTGTGCAGATCCACCTGACCTGGATTTACCAGGGATGGTGAATATCAACGAGTTGTTGCTTGTGGAGTCTAAGACTTATTCCGAGCTGATGACGAGCGCAAACCTCTATTTGCTTGGGGCTGAGGCTACTGGGTTTGAGTTTTCCACTATTCCTTACTCTTCCTGGACCTCTTTCTCTGATTCTGATGAGGATGGGGATTCTGACAAGGATGGAAACACCGTCACGAGTTCGAGGAAGCGTAAAAGGGACGATTCCCCTTCTCCTGACTCTCTGTCCACCATCTTCCTTACCTCTGTTGGTCAGAAGCTCTTTAATTCGCTTCAAAAGGCTGAGCAGGAAAGGGATGAGCTGAAGAAAGAGAATGCTAGCCTGAAGGGAGAGGTTGCTGAGCTGAAATCTGAACTTAAGAAAGACTAGAATCTTTGTTTCCTTGTATCGTTCTTTCTTTTCTTAAGCGATATCAGACTATGACTCTTTTTGTATTTTTCTGAATATTTGCACTGTCGGATATTTCGAATGCCAGACTTTTCATTCATCTCGAATTCTGTTAGGTTATTTCAGCTTACTCTTCTCGTTCGAGATACGAACGTAGATGGAGAACAGAAGATCATGTCTGCTCTGACCTTACTTCTCACCTGACCTCATAGGTGTTCTCAGTTGTTCTGGACCTTTCGAGGTCTTCGAGTGTGTAGGCAGTGCACAAGGGTATCTGGTCCTGGGGGGAGGACCATTGGTGTCTCCAAGAAGCGTTCAGCCTTGAATTTGACTGTTGGTGTCTCCAAGAAGCGTTCAGCCTTGAATTTGACTGTTGGTGTCTCCAAGAAGCGTTCAGCCTTGAATTTTGTACGAGCTGAAGAGCTCGTCTTTTGTTTATAAGCTTTTGAGGCTTATCCTGTAGTTATGAGCTGAGGAGCCCATCTTTCTTTTATAAGCTTTGGAGCTTATCGTGTTTTTATGAGCTGAAGAGCTCATCTTAAATTTATAAGCTTTGAAGCTTATCGAGTTTTTATGAGCTGAAGAGCTCATCTTAAATTTATTAGCTTTGAAGCTTATCGTTTGTTTATGAGCTGAAGAGCTCATCTTGCATTTATAAGCTTTGAAGCTTATCGTTTGTTTATGAGCTGAAGAGCTCATCTTGCATTTATAAGCTTTGAAGCTTATCGTTTGTTTATGAGCTGAAGAGCTCATCTTGCATTTATAAGCTTTGAAGCTTATCGTTTGTTTATGAGCTGAAGAGCTCATCTTGCATTTATAAGCTTTGAAGCTTATCGTTTGTTTATGAGCTGAAGAGCTCATCTTGCATTTATAAGCTTTGAAGCTTATCGTTTGTTTATGAGCTGAAGAGCTCATCTTGCATTTATAAGCTTTGAAGCTTATCGTTTGTTTATGAGCTGAAGAGCTCATCTTGCATTTATAAGCTTTGAAGCTTATCGTTTGTTTATGAGCTGAAGAGCTCATCTTGCATTTATAAGCTTTGAAGCTTATCGTTTGTTTATGAGCTGAAGAGCTCATCTTGCATTTATAAGCTTTGAAGCTTATCGTTTGTTTATGAGCTGAAGAGCTCATCTTGCATTTATAAGCTTTGAAGCTTATCGTTTGTTTATGAGCTGAAGAGCTCATCTTGCATTTATAAGCTTTGAAGCTTATCGTTTGTTTATGAGCTGAAGAGCTCATCTTGCTACTTTGGAGACCATTGGAGGGTGAATAAAAGGCTTGCTCTTTCTTATTTAAAAGTAGTCCTATTACAAGTAACACTTACTGAAAAAACTTCTTAAGGTGCTCGGCATTCCACGAGTGAGGTAAAACCTTTCCTTCCTCTGTTTGCAACTCGTAATTCCCTGGTCTGATTATCCTTGACACGATATAGGGCCCTTCCCAATTGGGTCCCAATTTCCCATGCGTGGGATCCTTTCTCGCAAGCAGAAGCCTCCTAAGCACCAAATCTCCAACCCTGAAACTTCTGTGTCTTACCCTCCTGTCATAGTACCTTGCCGTTTTCCTTTGGTAAGTACGGACACGGTGCAGAGCTCTGTCCCTCTTTTCATCCAAGAGATCGAGGTTTAGCAAGAGAGACTCATCATTGTGCTCGGGATCTGCAAACTCCACCCTTGGTGATTGGAGCCCTATCTCCACTGGGGCCACTGCCTCAGTCCCAAAGGCCAAAGCAAAGGGGGTTTCCTGAGTCGCAGATCTGGCGGTGGTCCTGTAGGCCCACAATACCTCCGGAATGTACTCCACCCATTTGCCTTTCAGGTTTTCTAGCTTGGTCTTCAAAGCTGACTTTATGGTTCTTATTGTGACCTCTGCCTGCCCATTAGACTGGGGATGGGCAGGAGCTGAGAAATAGTTCTTGATTCCGAGCTCGGCACAAAAACTTTTGAACTTTGAATTATCAAACTGCTTTCCATTGTCAGATACGAACGCTCTGGGAACTCCAAACCTGCAAACTATCGACTTCCAAACGAAGTTTTGAACTTTTTGCTCTGTGATCGTTGCCAAAGGTTCGACCTCTGCCCATTTAGTAAAGTAATCCACTCATACGACGGCAAACTTGCACTGCCCCACACCGGTGGGTAGGGGGCCCAGAATGTCTAGCCCCCACTGCTGAAAAGGCCATGGGCTTACCACCGAGGTTAGGAACTCGGGAGGACAGTGGGACATATTAGCATGCTCTTGGCAAGTTTTGCATTTTCTTACTAAGTCGGTGGCGCTTTTGAACATGGTGGGCCAATAATATCCTTGCCTCAGTACTTTTCCTGCCAAGGCCCGAGCTCCTATGTGGTTGCCACATATCCCCTCATGTACTTCTCTGAGTATGTAGTTAGCATCTTCGTCTCCTACGCACTTAAGGAGAGGCATTGAAAATCCATGCTTGTACAGTTTCCCTTGCATCAGGGAAAATCTGGCTGACCTGGCCCTTAGCTTGGATGCCTCCTTGGCACTATTTGGCAAAGTTCCATTCTGAAGGTACTCTACGATGGGGTCCATCCAGCTCGGCTGAGCTTCAATTGACAGAATTTCCTCTTCTTCAATGCTTACCGAAGGCTTTGGAAGGTGCTCTACTGGAATTAGCCTATCCAAATCCTCTTGTGAGGCAGTTGCTAACCTTGCCAGAGCATCTGCTCGTGAGTTCTCCACTCTAGGCACGTGTCTGACCTTAACCTGCACAAACTGTTTCATTAGTTCTCGTACCTTTTTAAGGTACAGGACCATCTTCTCGCCTCTTGCCTCGTAACACTCTTCTATCTGCTTCACCACCAGTTGAGAATCACTGCAGATCTCCAGCTGCTCTGCTTCCATAGAGTAGGCAAGATTAAGCCCAGCGATGACGGCTTCATATTCTGCCTCATTATTTGAAGCTTTGAACCCAAATCTGAGGGCATATTCGACGTCTATTCCTTCTGGGGAGGTCAGGATCATTCCTGCACCGCTTCCCTGAGCATTGGCGGCTCCATCCACCGAAAGCTTCCATATGGGAAGGTCTGGTACTAAATCCGTGGTTTCCATAGGCGCTGCTGCTGTGAATTCTGCAATAAAATCTGCCAAAATTTGCCCTTTGATGGCAGTTCTTGGCTTGTACCTGATATCAAACTCGCTGAGCTCTACGGCCCACTTAACCAACCTCCCTGAGGACTCCGGCTTGTGTAGTACTTGCTTCATTGGCTGATCTGTTGGAACCTCAACAGTATGAGCCTGGAAATAAGGTCTAAGTCTCCTAGCTGTTGTAACCAGAGCTAGAACGAGTTTTTCCATCCTTGGATATCTCTCCTCTGCCCCCCTCAGAGCTCTGCTACAGTAGTAGACTGGTTGCTGAGCTCTGTCTCGGTCCCTAACTAGCGTTGCACTTGTTGAAAAATCTGAAACTGCTAGGTAGAGGGTGAGGATTTCTCCTTCTAGAGGGCTCACCAGAACAGGGGGAGAGCTCATATATCTCTTTAGGTCTTCGAATGCTTCTTCACACTTGGAATCCCAGTGGAATGCCTTCTTCAAGATTTGAAAAAATGGCTGGCATTTATCGCTAGACCTAGACACAAAACGGCTAAGTGCAGCTATCCTGCCTGTCAAACGTTGCACCTCTTTTGTGTTGGATGGTGACTTCATTTCCACCATTGCTTTAACCTTTTCTGGATTGGCCTCAATCCCTCTGCTGCTGACTATAAAGCCCAGAAATTTTCCAGCCGAGACCCCGAATGCGCACTTCGCAGGGTTTAGCTTCATTTTGTACTCCTGTAGAATCCGGAATGACTCAGCTAAGTGCTCGATGTGGAGCTCTGCTTTCAGCGACTTCACTAGCATATCATCAATGTAAACCTCCATGGATGCTCCTATTTGCCTCTGGAACATTTTATTTACTAACCGCTGGTAAGTGGCTCCGGCGTTCTTCAATCCGAAGGGCATGACCTGATAGCAATATGTTCCCTGTTCAGTCACAAAGGAGGTCTTCTCCTGATCGCTGGGATCCATCCCGATCTGGTTGTAGCCTGAAAAAGCGTCCATGAAACTGAGGAGCTCGTGCCCTGCAGTGGCGTCCACTATTAGGTCAATCCGAGGTAAGGGAAAACTGTCTTTGGGGCATGCTCGGTTGAGATCAGTGAAGTCGATGCACAATCGCCACTTCCCATTGGTTTTCTTTACGAGAACTACATTTGCTAACCAAGTGGGGTAATGAACCTCCCTGATAGCCTTGGCATGGAGGAGTTTGCTGACCTCCTCATTGATTGCTTTTTGCCTTTCATAAGCAAAGCTCCTCCTCTTCTGTTTGATGGGTTTGCAAGTTGGGTTTACGCATAACTTGTGGGTAATAACCGAGGGATCAATTCCTTCCATGTCTTCTTGCTTCCAAGCGAACACTCCTATATTCTCTTTTAGGAACTGGATGAGGAGTCTTTTGAGCTCAGGGTTTAGTTTGGAACCCACATAAACAAGGTGTTCTGATTTCTCATCAAGCTGTACTGGTTCCAGCTCTTCCGATGGCATTGGTCTTGTCTCCATTTCATCTCTCATGTCGAGCTCATCCAGTTGGATGTTCTCGACCTCCTTCCTTTTTACAGAAGCCAAGTAGCACTCCCGTGCTACGCGCTGGTCTCCTCGGACCACTCCGATTCCATTTTCTGTAGGGAACTTCACGACTAAATGATAGGCAGATGGGATTGCCTTTATAGAATTTAGGGATGGCCTTCCAAGCAAGATGTTGTACGCCGATGGTGCATCGACTACTAGGAATTTGACAGTGGTAGTGGCTTGGCAAGGTGGATCCCCCAGGGTGAGCACGAGCTGGATTGAACCCAGGGGGAGCACCTTTTCCCCGGAGAATCCCAGCAAGTGAGTGCTTACTGGCTCAAGTTTTTGTCTTCCTATGTCCATCCTGTCAAACGCAGGTGCGAAAATAATATCTGCCGAGCTCCCGTTATCAATTAGAACCCGATGAACTGTTCTATTTGCCACCACAGCTCGTACCACCAGTGGATCATCATGGGGGTATTGGCACCCTTCTAAATCAGCATCTGAAAAAGTGATAGCTGTATCCAAGCGTGGAGCCTTGGATACAGCGTGCACTTCGAGAGTTTCTTCGGCTCTGATCCGCCGGAGGTGCGCCTTCCTAGCTGAGCTTGACTCTCCACCTCCTGCGAAACCTCCAGATATCACTCTGATTTCTCCTAGAGGCTGCTGGTGCGGTGCAGGTGCCTGCTGTCGGGGTGGCGGAGGCGGAAGAGCTCGGTTCAGGTTATCATTGGCTATAAAACGACGCAGCTGACCTCGCTGGATCAAGAACTCGATTTCCTTCTTCAATTGAATACAGTCATCAGTGTGGTGTCCATGATCTCGATGATAATCACAATACTTCGTGGGGTCCCTCTTTGCCGGGTCTGCCTTCATCCTAGGTGGCCATTTTAAAAACTTCTCGTTCTGGACCTCATACAGTACTTGTGACACAGCAGCGGTGAGTGGGGTAAACCGCTGAGGCCCATACCTGGGTTGTAGTTCAGGTTGCATGGGACCCAGCCGATCTCTGACATTTCCTCTCCTCTTTGGCGAGCGGTCTCTGTCCCTCCTTGGGGACCTCTCTCGTCCTTTTTCCTTCCTAGGGCTTCTGTCCCTTCTCTTTTCTTCTTTTTCCTTTTCCTTTCGTGAAGATGTACCGACCACCTTAGAAAGGAGTGCCTCTTCACCATTTATATATTTCTCTGCCTTGGCTAACACCTCAGCCATACTTGCCTGAGGGTTTTTTGATATGGAGAACATCAAGTCCTTTGATTGCACTCCCAGCCCTGCAATGAAAGCAGTTATGGCGAATTTTTCATCCGGGACGTCTACTTTCAATGTCTCCGAGTTAAATCTTTGGACATAAGTCCTCAGGTTTTCCTGGGGACCCTGCTTCACATTCAGCAGGTGGTAGCTCGGCTTTCTGTGTATCCGGGCTCCTATGAAATGAGAGACAAAAGCAATGGAGAGTTCTTTAAAGGATGAGATCGAGGCTGGCGGGAGCCTATGAAACCAGTTTAAGGCGGAGCCTTTCAGCGTGATAGCAAAAGCTCTGCATCGTACAGGATCCTGGTACCCATGTAGCTCCATCTGGTTCTTGTAAGTGTTGAGATGATCCACGGGATCTTTCGATCCGTCAAAGACCTCCATTTGAGGCATCCTGAATTTTGGTGGGAGAGGGAAGTGTAGCACCCCCGTGGTGAATGGGGATTCGGTTTGCTGGACCAAAACATCCATTGTAACCGGGGCCTTACTTTTTACGGCCTCCTTCATATGGCTGAGCTCTTGCTGGAAATCTTTGAAGCGTTGCTCCTAGTGCTGCTCTCTCCTGTCTTGCGGATAAGGGAAGAAATCACCTCTCTCACCCCTGTCGTTCCGACTTTGCACTTCGTCGTTAGGGCCATTACCAGGGGGTACGTAGGGGACATATCCCCTGGCCTGGCTGCCTTCCCCCCCCTCGCTGACCTCTCTATGGGGGTCCCAGTATCAAGGTTCCCTATGAGGGGGGTTATTCTGGCCTTCATGGGCCGGTGGTGCCTCTTGTGGGTGTTGTACGAGCTTTGACAGCTCTTCATTTTCCTTTAGCAAACGTTGGTTGACGAGACGCAGGGCCTCCAACTCGTTATTAATGAGGGAATTCGCATCCTGGATGTTTCCGGGTTGCCTGCCGTGGGCAGTTTCCGGCTGATCTTGCATTCGAGGTAGGTTTGTTTGGCTTCTGCTCATATTTCGAGTTATTACCATCAGTCACTGAGGAATCAGCTTACTTGTAACAGGAACAGTCGTTCCCACAGACGGCGCCAAACTGATGGCGTAAACCTTCGGATACGAGCTAAGGAACCAGATTAATTGGCGTGAGCAGTTTGCATGGGGACTAATATGGCATCTGAACTACAAGGCTCGTGAAGTGGGGAATAACAACTCTAATTAGTCGTGTGTAATGTGTGAAATACAATAGAAATATAGTGGTTCACCGGCTGATGAGCTCGGCTAGTCCACTCTCTAATGGAGGCTCTTGCTCCTGTCTCTTTATTGATGAATTGAAGGTGTTACAGTCGAATACTCAGGGAACTAGGGTTTCAGAAAATCTCTCTCTCTTGCCATGGAGGTTGCCCTCCCTTTTTATGGCCTCATGCTTACCTCTAACACGGAATTACCTCCTATATCGAAGGGATCGTGCCCTATCTTCCTCCATAATTCCGGAGTTACCTAAACTCCATATGGCTGGCTTCAAACGGAGAGTTCTTTGCCTTCTTTCGTGGGATTCTCCTTAGCTTTAGGAGGGGATCGTGGTTGATTACGGGTCTTATGCCTTGGAATGGTTCTACTTTCCTTTTAGTGATACCCGTAGTTACCTTGCTGTCCTTTCATCATTCCTTAACTCGTGTCCTCAGCTGGGAGCTCTTTAGCGCTGACTAGATGAGCTCTGGCCAATGCCAGATGAGCTCTGCCTCTTCTGTCTGAGCTCCCGACCCGAGCTCATTTTCTGAGCTCGTGTCTGTTCATATCAGGTATCATCAGATTTGGTTCAAGGTAAGTAACTTTTTGTGGGAGGATCCCTATTTGTTTAAATATTGTAAGGATCAAATCATAAGGCTCTACGTACCCAATCATGAAATCAGCCAAGTTATTTCTTTTTGTCATTCTGAAGATTGTGGTGTATATTTTTCTTCAAAGAAAATCATTGCTAAAATCTTACAGTTTGGATTTTATTGGCTCACCCTCTTTAAAGATGTACATGTTTTTTGTATAATTTGTAATAGATGCCAAAGATTGGGAAGTATTTCTAAAATAAACACGATGTCCCTGAACCCTATTTTAATCATTTGAAATTTTTGAGTATTGGAGTATCAATTTTATGGGTCTATTTCCCTTTCTTTTGAATTTCTATACATTTTAATTGACATTGATTATGTTTCCAAATGGGTTGAGGCAATTTCTTGTCGAAATAATGATCACCACATGGTGCTTAAGTTTTTGAAAGAACATATTTTATCTCGATTTGGAATTCCTTGAGCCATTATAAGTGATGGGGTGCACATTTTTGTAATCGGCCATTTAAAAATTTGATGAAAAAATATTTTATTTCACATAAAGTAGCCACCCCTATCACCCACAAACAAGTGGACAAGCCGAACTAGCCAATCAGGAGATCAAATAAATTTTGGAAAAAATGGTAAACCCAAACCGCAAGATTGGTCCTTGCGACTGACTGATTCATTTTGGACATACCCCACTGTTTATAAAATAATTTTGGGAATGTCTCCATATCAGCTGGTTTGTGGAAAGCCTTGTAATTTGCAAATGGAATTGAAACATAGGGTATATTGGGCAATCAAAATGATGAATTTTTGACCTAGACAAAGTAGGCACATCCAGGAGACTTCAGATAAATGAGTTCATAGTATTACGAAACGAGGCATATGAAAATGCAAAGATTGCAAAGGCCCGGATGAAAATTTTCACGATCACAACATTATCCAAAAATCCTTCACACCCTCCCAAAAAGTCCTATAGTATAACTCAAGGCTCCACCTGTTTCTTGGAAAGTTGAGGTCTAGGTGGATGGGGTCATACATTGTTAAACAAGGATTTGAATATGGGGCCGTTGAAATTGAAAATCCGTCAAATGAGAACATTTTTAAAGTAAATGGTCAACGTCTTAAACCCTTTTTGGAAGGATTTGAAGCACAAGTGGAGTCCATTATCTTAATAGAACCACAATATTCTCCTTGAGTACATTTCGTTTGTAAAATGTTTGTAAATAATTGGGACTAATGTTTTGTTGATTTTGTAGATTAGGTTACATAGTGACAACGTTCCTTCTCCGTTACCGGTTTATACATTTACTCCTCTTACGTGTTCACATGCGTATTTTCACATTGAGGACAATGTTAAGTTTAGGTTGGGGGTGGAAATAATTCACATGTTTTTTTTTCAATAGAGTATTTTTAAAATTTTGCAAATCATCTTTGTGACTGACAGACGTTAAAGAGAAGCAGACAGTGAGTCTTAAAATTTTTCAAAAAAATGGATGAATTTTTTTTTTTTTTTTTTTTGGTTTAGCTTAGGTGTGCTACGCACGTTCCCAATGGATGTGCACTCCTTGATAATAACAAAAGCAAGGTTGGTAATAAAATTAGAATTGCAAGAAAGACAAGCAAAGCCTTTGTGTGGAAAAAGTTCACACGCTAAGCATCACCGAGCAAGATGACTTGGTGGTTGTGAGCGGTGAAGTTGACTTATTCTCATGAGATAGTTTAATTACTGGTCTCAACCAATCTTAGGTCATGCAGATCGTCTCGGTTGGATTAAGTATGGACATAACAAGAATTTTTCCAAAACACCATCTTATTCCAGTCCAATGTTTATAAGATATGTGCAGTGTAAGATTGGTCGATTCACTGAATTCTCGGGGTTAGAAGAATTAGAACAAGAATCAGATTAAAATTTCTTTTTTGTCATGAGCAAGAGTGTACATAAATTTTTAGGTGTATAAAATTTTATTTGGATTTTGTGTTATTTTTATGTGTTATTTTAAATTTTTTATAAATAGGCATGTTAATTGAGTAATTTAGGACTTTTAATATGTTATTTTGTCTTTAATAAATATGAAAGTAATGATTAGCTTTTATTTGCCGGATAAATATTGCAGTTAAAAGAGAGGACCAACATTCATGACAACAGGAGAACCAAAAGCTGGGAAAAACAGTGAGGTGGCACCGTCCGGATGCCCCTACACTGTTCGGACGTTACTGCCTATTAATAAAAAGATCAGTTTGCGAAAATTGAACGGTCAAGCTCCCTCTCTTTAGTTTTTTTAAAAACTAGACCTCAAAACCTCTCCCAAACCACAGATCCTCATTACCCATCTCATTTTCTTCAATTTCTTGCCTATCTAACATGAAGCCAAGGGATTTCAAGGAGATTCACCAATTAAAATCATTCAAAATCCACTTTTTCATCAAGAAATTGCAAGAACTTCCCCGGGGCCAAAGCAAAAATCCATTGCTCGCAAGGGACAAGCTTCATCAAGTTGTCCAAGGGGAGGAGCACCTCAACCACCCCCAAGGAGTCCAAAACAGCAGATTCCTCAAAAACAGCAGATTCCTCAAGAACAATCACAAGATCATTATGAATAAGACCTCAACATGTTTGAAAATCTTGAACATCAGCTCTTGTATGAATGCTACTTTGAATCTAAGACTATTATTACTGAAAAAGCTGTAATATATGAGGATTTTATGCATTTAAGTGTTAGGCAGAATTTAGAAATGAAGGGATGGATTATAAGAAAATTGTGGGTGTGACATATGAATGTTTGGTTAGAGAATTTTATAGTAATACACATATCATTGAGCATACGAAGTTTGAGACTTTTGTTAGGAGTATTAAAATTCAAGTCACTGTGGCCATCATTTTTGATCAATTGAAGCCTATTAAAAGAGCTTGGTGCCCAGTTCCTTGTTAATCCCCCTCCTGAAATGTCTGTTATTGGTATAGAATTGACTGGTGACCCTGATTATGTTTGGAGGAGACATGGAAAATTTATCAAGCAAAGAGATTTAACAGATAAATATCACATTTTGAACTTGATCGTAGTTGCTAATATGATGCCTTAGTCTTAGAAAATTTAGATTTATATTGATAAGGCTCTATTTCTTTATTCCTTTGGTGTTGGCCATACTATCGATCTTCCCACTCTGATTGTGGACCAAATGATCTTGACAATTGAAAACAAGAAACCTTCACTACCTTTTGCTATTTTGGTAATTAATATGTGTAAAAGTAAAGGTGTTGTTACAGATCCTATTTGGACTACTGTGGAGGGATTGGCGCATTTGGATGCCACTTCATTGAAAAAGAGTCGTGGAGGACAGTAAGGAGGACCACCAAAAGCCTGAAAATCACATCAAGGAGAAGGAATGAATGAGGAGGAAGCACAAGAATATGACCAATAGGAGCAGCCACCACCGGATGAGAGGACTGATAGAGAGATACTAGTGAGTCTAGAGGCAAGAATGGGACAATTTGAAGCAACTCAGAAGGAGATTCAAGCAACTCAGAAGGAAATTCTCAGCCGTTTGGGAAGGAGAGGTTAAGGACCGTCATATTTATCATAGGCTTGCCCTAGTTCTTTTGAACCCTTCCACTATCTACCTTTCTCTCTCTCTAGACAGTTTACTTTTTGCATGTTGCAGTAATTTCGTATTTTGGATTATTTGGTTGTTTTTGGATTTGGATTAGCATCGGATTTTTGTTAGTTTTAAATTTCTGTTAGTTTGGATTTCTTTTGGATATTAAGTAGGAGTATTTTTGTTAACATTGCAGTGGTTTATCTTGAGATATATTTTATCTGCAACTTTTATATTAGGATAAAATGTTACATGCAAATTACATTGAGATTATTTTGGCACTCTATCTATTTCCAGGTGTAACCCTATACAACATAGAAGGGAATTTTATGCTTTACTTATGTACTATTCCTATATTTTTATTGAAAACTTATCATTTTATGCACACTATGTTTTGCTATTTTTCGAAAAGCTTTTGAAATGACATGGTTCTTTAGAAGCTTCCATACATAGTGGAGATGTAGATACCATGTGCAGCTTTTGGGCCTATCTTCTTTTGAGAGATTTTGAACATTTACTCAAGTAAGAATTTTAATTTAGCTTTAATCCCTTGAATAAGCTCATTATCTTTGATTTGATTAGCAGTTGTTGGGCAATATGTTGACATTCCCCATCACAAATTCATATGAGAGTTATACATGGGTTTCACTTTGGAAAATGATCTTAGGTCATTTGTGATATTATTTGAAGCCTAGTCGATTTCTTTTTCCAAATTATATCCTTAGTTAGCCATGTTTGAGCCTTAAAATGAAAAATTCTTTTCTTTAAGCCATGTTTTTAACCAAGCCATTGCAAAAATAATTGAACCTACCTTTGGCTGTCTAATTTTCTTGCACACTCTCTTAAAAGAGGATTATGTGGATAATGAAAGAAGAGAAGTAATGAGGTTTGAAAAAAGAAAATGAATGAAATAAGAGAAAGTATAAGGTTTGAGAACAAAAAATGGATGAAGAAAGAAAAGAAATTTTGCAAAGAAAGAAGACAAATCAAACAAAGTTTAGTGCGAATTTTGGAAAAAGTAAGGGAAGATTGAGCCTATTCCTATAAGAGGCAAAATAAAGGGAGACTTTGTGTATAATACAAATATATTTGGATAGACTTTTGAACTCCTTATGCTCGTCATTTCATCACCCACTTACCCCTAGCCATGTTACAACCTTAAGGAAGTCCTTTTTGATTCCAGGATGTACACACATGTGTGATTCTTTCTCACCTAAAGTTTGGGGGATTGTTGATGATATTGCCTAATTCTGGTGTTGATATTCCTCTATGAGATTATGCTAAAGTCCAAATTTATTCCAAAATCGTCCTTTGAATTTTTTCATGTAAATTGCTTTGCGTTGATTTACAATATTCTTATCACATGTAAACTTTGAGTGAAAAGTCACTAAAGTTTGAGTGTATTATTTGCTGAGTGATTTCCAGGAAATGATTGACATCGTGGCTAATATTGCAAAGCCACAAGAAGAGCTATGTTATTCCCCAGATTTTTGAAATAGTGAAGCATGACACACACACACACACAAGTTTTTTATAAAAATATGGTGAATAGTTGCACAAGTGGAGTATGTTATTCTTAGAATGAGTTGGACAGGGAAGCATTTGAGGGATAAGATGGAATGATGTTATAACCTTACTTATGAAAAACATATAATATTTTGTCCTAACCACTGAAGTTTATAGGTACCTTCACTATAAACCTTCACGGGGCAATACTCATCCAGTAGGGATCACCTAGTGGTTTAAAGCTTTTGTGTAAATAGTATTTATATTACTAGGGACTAGTAATGTTTAGGTTGGGGGGTGTATTTAACCCTAAAAAGTTACCTTTCTATATATGCTTCAGGGTTAATTTCATTAATTAAATAAGTTAATAAGTTAAAAGTAGATTAATTATTATTAATGGGTGGAAAGTTGATATTTTGATATTACAAGACCAAAAAAATGAATTTGGAAAGCTAAAGGACCAAGGAGCAAAAAGTTGGAAAAGTTTTAAAGAAGACCTCGACCATCTGGATGCCCACACAAGTTCCAAGGATAACAGCCGCAAAGGGAGAAAACAAGAGGGCTACCACCGTCCAAACGGTGGTGGCTAGCATCTGAATGGTCCAAACTAACTTACAGTCTTGCTTTTCCACCAAGTCATTGAAGGCTCTTCGTATTGGACGCCTTTGCCACCCTTGCTACCCATGGAGTTCTATAAATACCCCACCTTCCTAGTTGAACTATGCTCAATTTTTGGAAGAAATTCTCTCCCTAGTTACATTCTCTTTACTTACTCTTTTTACTTGGAGGGTTAAACCTCTCTCACTTTTCCTAGCTTTGACTTGGCCAAGAATAGTGGTGGTGTTTCAATCTATCCTTGGGAAATTTTTTAGAGCTTTTGTTTTAATTTTCAATTCTCCTATACTATATTTTCAACCTTGCCTAGAGGAATGAAGTTCTCTCACTTTTCTAGTTCATTTATAGCTATGAAGAGTGGGTAGTTTTTCA
Organism: Ilex aquifolium; assembly: GCA_951799425.1. NCBI lineage: Eukaryota > Viridiplantae > Streptophyta > Magnoliopsida > Aquifoliales > Aquifoliaceae > Ilex > Ilex aquifolium. The sequence goes on along the minus strand of OX637410.1, from coordinate 10,549,593 downwards.
TCTGTTCTTTAGTGAGGGGGGAATGACTTGTGTAATATTGCTTGAGATATGATATTGTGCATTGTTTTCTTTATGCTTTGTTGTTATAAACCTCCCTTAAATGATGGATGATACTTTCCTTTAATGTTGTTTACTTTATATTATTAAGTGTATAACTTAGGTTATGCTCATGGTTTATGCAAGTATCGAGTTAGGTTTCATTTTCATTTCCATTCTATCTTTTCTATTTCATGTACGTTAATGCATGATTTAATGACTTACTAAGCTGGGCATTACAAAAAGATTGTGAGATTGGGTATAGACGGGTTAAGTCTCGTTCTATCCAATGCTTTTGATTCTAAGCATAAACTGGAGCTATGTTCTTCATTTAATCATTGATTGATGAAAAACGTTGTTATTTCCTAACCTATAAAAACCATCCCTTAATGTGTATATGACTTATGTGTGAAAGAGAGTGTCACTCTCCCTCGGGGTGATGCAATAGATTAGGCAACAACGGATTGGTGGAAAATGGAATGAACAAAATGTGAAATGAAATGCGGGTGTGTGAACAAAAGTGCTCCCCAATTGCAAAGAGTCTTTTGTGTGTCGGTGTTTTACTTGGAAAAGTATTCCAAGGTCGTCTCCTCAGGGAAGGAAAGTTCAAGTTGTGTGAAGGAGATTTTGCAAAAAGTAAAGAAAGTGAAAAATCTTTTGTTTGAGTTTTGTGGTTGTGTTTGTGAATGGAAATGCAAGAAAACAATTGTTGGCTAATCACAAAGGTTCACTCCAATGGGAATGCCAAGCCAACTCAAAGCCTTCCTCCAATAGAGCCTAGAAGTACGATTGATTCGTGGGAAGCTCGGGACTAAAATGGAGGTGAGGATTCAAGCATACCCCGTGACAATGCCTACGGTGTATCAAGAACTCACAACCATGTCCTCACCCCAACCCAGTCAAATCGAGCCATCGTACTCTGAGAGGAGGAATGAAAATGAGTTGAAGTGGCACACCCAAGAGGAGTTCTCCCTTGGATTAACCAACTTAAAATCTAGTTACTCATGCATAAAAGAAAGACAAGCATAATGTAAATGAAAGACATTGTAGAGAAATGAAGATTTAAAGCATGAAACTTAACTTGAAGCAAGAAATCTAAAGCAATGAAGGAAATTATGCAATACCCATTTTAAAAGATGAAATGAAGAAAACATGAAGCAACAATGGTGAAATGAAGAACATGCAAGTAAACTTGGAATAAACTTGAAACAACTAAGATTAAAGTGCAAGGAATGAAGATTACAAGAAGTTTAAAGCTTACAACAATTGAAATGGAAAGGAAAATGCAAAAACATAAACTTACATTACACTATTTATCATCTTCTACATGGAACTAAAACTAAGCTTAGGTAGCCACCCCTTTGAAGAACTTGTGTAATGCTGAATATAATGGAGAGTTAGCCTTCAATTTTCGTGCATGGTGGTCCCCCCTAGCTGTGTGCAGGCCTCCCATCAATGGGAGGCTGAATGATGGCTCTTGACAGGCTAAGGAAGAGCTAGCCTGCAACTCACTGAGCAGCCCCCTTCTCTCCCATCCTCCTTTAATGCCAAGCCTTAAAAGTCTTCAAAATGTGCAAGAGAGGCATGGAGATGTGTAAGGAAATGTTGGGGGCAAGTGGGAGAATCATTTGTGGGACCCCCAAGCAAGTGGGAAGTGATTTGGAGGCATTTCGGGCTGTTCAGGAAAGCGTACCGGTACTGTGTACCGGTACGGTTTGGCTACTGGAGTTCGAAGTACCGGTACGCAGTACCGGTACGGCGTACCGGTACGGTTTTCTGTTCCGGACCAGTCTTGGTAGAATAGGCATAACTTTTAATCCAACCGTTGGATTGAGCTGAAATTTTGACACAATATAGAAGACATCCAGATATACAACTTTCATGTTTTGAACTGTTTCAGATTCAAAGCGGATCATGGTCATAATGGAGGAATACCGAGACTCTGTTTCCAGATGGTGTGGCTGCTGGTGCTTTTGTTCCCAAACACCAATACCTCCTTGATTTCTTCACTTTTAAGCCTAAAAATCTTCATGTAATGTGTCCATGCCCTCACCACACATCCATCATAGTTGCAAGGTCCTAAAATACATGATTTAAGCTATAAAAACATGCAACATCGAGAATTCAACATTATTCATAAAATCGGCTAACTCTAAGTACTTAGATGCAAAAGTTGAGTTAAAATGAATGTAATGAGGCCTTCAAATATACAATGTTTTGTGCTCATCAATCATACACCTTCTGATCAATTACCAAAGTAAATCACTGAATGGTTATTTGCACCTTTAGGTTTGTTAAGGTAGTTGGTTGTTGTATGGTGCATAGACCTTCCGGTAAACCTGACTGTTGTTGTGTTTTGGTTTGATTAGTTGTAGTATGGTGTTATAAAAAACTTGTTTTTAAGCATTCTATTTTTCAATCACAAAGCACACACCAAAATCCACTTTTCAATGATTTTTCTTTAGATTTAATTCACTTTTTCTGTTTAAGTTCACACAAATAGCTCCTAAGGAATCAACCTCAGACTCTACCAAGATATATTACAACTTGACCACTTATACTTGGGTGAGCATAATTCAGATCAAGTCAATCATCTCTGCAAATTGACGTAAACGAGTGGGGAGAGCTGATGAGCATAGAATATTGCATATCATGTATCTCTTTTGCACCCATTTATGCTTGTTTTTGTGGTAAAAATTGGGGAAAATGCTTTTAAACTCACAATTAATGGAGATTCGTGTGATTGCAGGTAAAAAACAGGTAAGGTCGTGTATAAAGTCTCACATAGAGTGCTCAAAGGCAATGGCGAAGAAGGGAAGGCTTAACGGATGGCTCAGGACATAAAGGAACCAAGGAAATTCCAAAACAGGACAAAACCTATCGGTAGAAGTCAGTCAAAACCTACTGGTAGAAAATGCTTACTGGAATTCTTCTACCGCAGCCATGCCAAAAACCTACTGGTAGAAAATGCTTACTGGAATTCTTCTACCATAGCCATGCCTTACTGGAAAAAACCTACCGGTAGGTTTTCTGTCGTTCTACCGGTAGCTTATGCCTAGAATTGCCAGATACCTGCTCACACAACACCACCTACTCTGGGGGCCCCACCTCTTATCATCCAAACTATACCCTGACATATTTGACACACCATGATGTCCTCTTAAACCCTAAATTTAAATTTGGAAGAGGAAAGCATGGGGGAGGCAAGAGAGAGAAGATGGGTGGTTGGTAAAGCATGGGAGGAGCATGCTTGACCTGTCTTTGCTTGTTGAAGTGTCCAATCTCTCCCCACTCATTGCAACTCAGTTCTCACAGGCTAAGGAGAGGGTATGGACGAAATTCAAAGAGGTCTTACACCATTATTGAGTTTTTACAAGCTTTTAGAGAGAGAAGCTCCATGGAAGAAAATGAAGTTTTAGAGAAAGAAAGTTGGGTTTTTACATTTCCTTCACCATTTTAATTGTAGTAAGCTTTATTTTACTTGTAATATTTCCCTCTTTCATTTTAAACTCATTTATTTCAAGTTGCAATCAAGTTTAGCTTAATATTCTTGTATTTCCATTTCTACAATTGAGTTTTCTCTTCAAGCTTTGTATTTTGGATATGAATGATTTTGTTGTTGTAGTTTAAACCTTTTCTTGCATTAATACAAGTTTCATGTTCCATTTCACTACCATGTCTCTTTACATTATGTTTGTTCTTACTTTTGCTATGAGTAGCTAGACTTTTAGTTGGCTAATCCAAGGGGAATTTCCTGTTGGGTATGGGAAGTCGACTCTCTTTCATTCTTTCTCGTAGTGTAAAGTGTTTGATTTGATTAGGTTGAGTGCGGATGTGGTTGTGGGCTCTTGATACAACGTAGGCCTTTCACAGGGTATGCTTGTGCCTAACACATTCACATTAGTCTCTCACTTCCTATGAATCAATCAAACACCTAGACACCACTGGCTGAATGAATTGATTCAATTTTGCATTCCCATTGGAATGACCTAAATGGATTAGCCAACCTTACTTTTTTACATTTTTACCCAAAACACAACTCACATAAACACAATTCACAAGATTTTCCAATTTTTATTTCTTTACAAATTACCCTTCAAACACATTTGACATTTCCTTCCCTGAGGAGACGACCTTGGAATAATCATTCCAATTAAAACACGACATTGCAAGTTTCTCTACGCTTGGGGAGCACTTTTGCACACACACGCTTTTGTTCACACACGATTTTCCCCTTTTCTTGCATTTGAACCCAAGGGAGAGTGATACTCACCTACTCATATAAGCCATATACACACAATTCGGGTTCAAGTGTTTGAAGGTCGGGGAAAACTCTCAAGCATTTTTGGCACCATTTCCGGGGAAGGCTAAGCGTCGAATTCGAAGGTGATTTGGGGACAACGAAGGTAAGTCTTGTGATTCTCATCACGGGCCGAGGTACGTTACTCTTTTGTAGATATTTGTGTATACATTTTTTCAATTGTAAGTAGTATTTTGCATGTCAAGACGTGACGATCAAAATAGACTAGTGAGACGTACCCCAGGACCAAATATGAATATTGACCAAGACCCACTCGAGGATTTTGGAGACAATTTTGGGGATGATGATTCCAATATTCCAAGGGGCGGGGGAGTGCAAAACCCTCGAGTGCCAAACCCCCGAATATATGTTTCCCTCCGAGAAATGAAGGAAATAATCTCTCAATTGATCCTCCGGTGAGGTCAATGAGGGATTACCTCCAACCAACCTGAAGTACCACCCCCTCGTACATACTTCTACCCGTGCAAGCCCATGGCTTCATTGTTAAACCGGGCATGTTGTAATTACTTCTTCAATTTCATGGAGTGGAACGAGAAAATCCTTATTTACACATCAAGGAATTTGAGAAAATTGTTGGAACCTTCATTACAAATCATGTCATGGAAGACATGGCATGCATGAAATTATTTTCCTTCTCCCACATAAACAAAGCTAAAACTTGGTTGAACTCGTTGAAACCCCGATCGATAAGTTCTTGGGCACAAATGTTTTTCGAATTTTTAAACAAATTTTTTCCAGTGCCCAAGACTTCTGCTCTTAAGAAACAAATTCAAAACTTTTCAGAAAAATCAAATGAGTAGTTTTATCAATGTTAGGATATATACAAGGACTTGTTGCACTCCATTCCATATCATGGATTTGAACCATGACAATTGGTGAGTTTCTTCTATGAATGAATTACACCGGGCAATCGACAATTCATCGATATGATGTGCTATAGAGAGTTTCAAAATAAGGATCCCGATGAGGCCCTTGAATACTTTAACACATTGGAGGAAAATGCCCAATCTTGGGATATCACGGATCCCACCGATGTGCCAAGGTCCTCTCCAGGTAGTCAACCAAGTGGGGGAGGATGTATAACTTGCATGACCAATTCTTGCTTCCTAGAATCATGAAATTGTCCTGCAAGGTCTAGAGGTGAATAGGAGGCATAAGGTGTCTAACATCACAAAGGCCGAGGAGTGTTGCTCTATATGTGAGAGTGTTGAGCATTCTATTTCAGAGTGCCCAAACATTATGGCACTCAAAGAGGTATATCATGAGCAAGTGAATACTTTCAACCAAAGTAGGCAAGCATTCTCTGCACACTCCAACACATACAATCCGGGATGGAGCAACCACCCGAACTTTAGTTAGAAGAATGACAACCCTATTCCTCATGGGTCTAGCTCATTGTTACATCCTATTCCACCCAAACAAAACCAACCATACTATGGTCATGGTCCCTCATTAGCTCCCAATACTCACAGTCCAATCCATAAGGGTTTTCACAAAACCCACCTCAACAAGGGTTTGGTCAACAAGGACCACCTAACCTGCCCACCTACCAACCTCCTTACAAGTGAAATTTGGAGGATGTCGTGCACCAATTCATTCAAAGCCAAATCACAATCAACAATCAAACCACCACCGCTTTTAATGACATTCAGACTCAAATCACTAAGTTGGCCAATGTTATAGGGTCATCCCAACATGAGAAAGAGAAATTTCCCGCTCAACTCCAAGAAAACCCAAGGGGTCAACATATGATTGAATAGTCCGAGTCTACCAAAGAGAGTTGTGAGCAACTCAAGGCGGTCACCACCCTTAGAAGTGGCAAGCAAATAGATAAAAATATTTTGCCTAAAGTCTCACTCAAAGCCACATTGAAAAGAGACTAAGGGTAACTTTGAGGAGGGTGAAACACTTCATGTGCAAATATATTGAAAGACTTGTGCACTGTGAAGTGGAGGTTGAATGTGCATAAGAAGAAATTTCTTACAGAGCAAGTGAGTTCCATTTTGAGGACTAACACACCACTCAAGTTCAAGGATCCCGGTTGCCTGACCATTGTCATAACCATCGGGAATTGCCGTGTGAAGCAAGCATTACTAGACTTGGGAGTAAGTGTCATCCTCCTACCCTTTTCAGTGTATCAACAATTGCAACTTGAGGATTTGAAGCCACCACCAATCACTCTTCAATTGGTGGATCTAAGCGTGAGAACACCAAAGGGAGTAGTTGAGGATGTTTTAGTCCAAGTGGATAATTTTTATTTTTCCGTTGACTTTATTGTACTTGACACTTACTCTGTTGCTAATCCTTTTTTTTTTGGGGAGGGGGAAGGGGGCTTTAACCCTTGACCTCAAGAAGGCAAAGCGTTTTCACAAGGTAAGGAGTACCATTGGACCAAAGGCCCATTGCTAATCCTAGTTCACAGATTCCTATCATATTAGGTAGGCCTTTCTTTCCTACTTCTAATGCTGTGATGGTCTAATGAAGCTTGCCTTTGGAAATATGGTGATGGATCTCAATGTGTTCAATCTTTGTAAGTAACCGGGTGATGATGAGGAAGTTCATGAGGTCAATCGGATTGACACTTTGGTGGAGGATCACATGGAGTTACTTTGCAATTCCAAGTTGGAGGAGGAAGAGTTTATTGAAGATAAGGAGTCGGAAAGTGTGCAAGTGGTAGGGAATTGGGCCCCAACATTTGAAAAACTTCCACCACAAGAGAAGAAATTTTTTTCATCAACCGTGCAAACACCAATCTTGGAGTTAAAGCCATTGCCATCTACACTAAAGTATGCATTTTTAGGGGAGCACAAGACATTTTGAGTGGTGATAAGCTCCTCTTTGGAGCCAAGGCAAGAAGAGGAGTTGTTGCAAGTTTTGAGGAGGCATAAAGGAGCCATCGGTTGGAACATAGCCGACATCAAAGGAATTAGCCCCCTCATTTGCACTCAAAAAATCTATTTAGAAGAAGACTCCAAACCATTCTGACAACCACAACGAAGGCTAAATCCTATCACGAAGGACGTGGTGAGAGATGAAGTGCTCAAGCTACTTGACGTGGGCATTGTTTTTGCAATTGCTGATAGTAAATGTGTTAGTCCCACGCAAGTAGTACCAAAGAGGTCGGGAGTCACTGTGGTATCAAATGAGGGGAATGAGTTGATTCCAACAAGGGTGGTCACCGGTTGGAGAGTTTGCATCGATTATCAAAAACTCAACTCATGCACAAGAAATGATCACTTTCCCTTGCCATTCTCGATCAAGTGTTGGAGAGGGTAGTTAGGCATCTTTTCTATTGCTTCTTGGATGGCTACTTCGGTTACAACCAAATAGAAATTGCTTTGGAGGATCAAGAGAAGACCACATTCACATGCCCCTTTGGTACGTTTGCCTATCGCCGAATGCCATTTGGGTTGTGCAATGCCTCGGGAACTTTTCAAAGATGTATGATGGGGATTTTCAGCAACACGGTGGAGAAGATTATGGAGGTGTTCATGGATGACTTTTCAGTGTTTGGGGACTCATTTGATGGTTGCTTGAAGAATTTGGAGAGAGTTCTTGAGAGATGTGAAGAGAAGAACTTGGTGCTAAATTGGGAGAAATGCCACTTCATGGTAACACAAGAGATTGTGCTTGGACACATTGTGTCCGCAAAGGGGATTGAAATAGAAAAATCCAAGGTGGAAACAATTTCCAACCTACCCACTCCAAAGGTCGTCAAAGATATCAGGTTGTTTCTTGGTCATGCGAGTTTTTGTCGTCAATTCATAAAGGATTTTAGTGCATTGGCAAGACCCTTGACTAATTTGCTAACAAAGGATGTTCCCTTTGTGTGGTCTGATGGTTGTGAGACATCTTTTAAAAAACTCAAAAGTATGCTTACTTCACCTCCAATCATGAGACCACCCAAGTGCGAACTACCATTTGAGCTCATGTGCGACGCGAGTGATTACGCAGTCGGCGCAGTGCTAGGTCAAAAGGAAGACAAAAGGCCATATGTAATATATTATGCTAGCAAAACTCTAAATGAAGCACAAATGAATTACACTACAACTGAAAAAGAGTTGTTATGTAATCTACACTGATCACTCTGCTTTGAAGTATTTATTGTCTAAGTAGGACGCAAAACTGAGACTCATTAGGTGGATCCTCCCCCCTCAAGAATTCAAATTGATCATGAAAGACAAGAAAGGAGTCGATAATGTGGTGGCAGACCATTTGTCACGACTTGTCGTCCAAGACGCCGAAGAGCACATCCCTATCCCTGATTTCTTTCCTGATGAGCATTTATTTTCTATTCATGTAGTTTGTATATGGTATGCTGATATTTGTAATTTCTTGCCACATGAAAAATACCACCGCATTGGAGCTTGGAAGATAAACGAAGATTCATGGCGGATGTGAAGTACTTGTACTTGTTCAAATATTGTGCCGACCAAGTCATGAGGAGATGCGTACTGGAAAATGAACAACAGCGTGTCCTTTCTTTCTACCATTTTGAGGCGTGTGGTGGGCACTTCTCTTCCAAGAAAACTTCAGCTAAGGTTTTACAATGCGGTCTTTATTGGCCTTCATTGATTAAAGACTGAGTTTCATTTTGCAAAGAATGTGATAAGTGTCAAAGGTTGGGAAGTGTGACCTGTAGAAACCTGATGCCCCTCTCTCCTGTGCTTGTCATTGGGGCATCGATTTCAGGAGTCCATTCCCTATGTACTTTGACTACCTTTATGTCCTATTGGCAGTGGACTACTTGTCCAAGTGGGTAGAGGCAATCCCAACCAAGACCAATGACCATAGAGACGTGGTCAAGTTTTTAAAAGAAAACATTATTTCAATGTTTGGGACACCTGGTGCAATGATAAGTGATGGTGAATCTCATTTTTGCTATAGACCATTTGTTTCTTTGCTGCATAAATATGGCATAACACACAAGGTGTCCACTGCTTATCACTCATAGACTAATGACCAAACTAAGTTGCCCAATAGGGAGATGAAGAACACACTAGAGAAAACGGTGAACCCAAATCAAAAGGATTGGTCAATTAGATTGACCGATGCCTTGTGGGCTTACCGCACTACTTACAAGACCATCGTAGGTATATCTCCCTATAAGCTAGTTTACGGCAAGGCTTGTCACTTGTCAGTAGAGATGGAGCACAAGGCATATTGGGCCATTAAAACCTTGAATTTCAATTTGAGAATAGCTGGAGAACATATGAAGTTGGAGTTGAACGAATTGGAGAAAATTCGTAGAGATGCATATGAGAGCTCGAAAATTCACAAAGAAAGGGCAAAGATTTTTCATGACAAATCCATTTTTGAGAAAGACATTTGAGCCTGGCCAAAAAGTTCTCTTGTATAATTCTCGCCTCTCCATTTTTCAAGAAAAACTCCGATCACATTTGAATGACCCCTATCTTGTCAAGGTGGCCTACCCTAACAGAGTCATGGACATTGCAAACCCCAAATATGGTAAAACATTCAAGTTCAATGGCCAAAAATTTAAACCATTATTCGAGGGTTTTGAGATTCAAACTGTGGAGGAAGAGTTGGTGAATCCGGTTTATCCGAACCTTGTTGAGGAATAACTGTTCAAGTAGATTTAGTTACAGTCTCTTTCCTTTATTCTTTACTTTGCTTGCTAATTTGTTTACTTACTTTCATCTATGCATAGTGTTCTTTCTTTATATGTGCAGATAATGGTGTTTTTGTCAAAGCTAATTGCGAGGTGTTATCTAACCCTTCTTATCATTTTAAGTCCATCATTGCATTCCATATCTTTTTGTTGCATTGAGGACAATGCATAGTTCAAGTTAGGGGGTGAGGTGCACCATTTGTATGATACATCAAATTTTTGTTGATAATACCATTTTGTGGTGAAATTCACCATTCACATATTCTACCAATTTTTTTTTAGAATTGCTAAAAAATATGTGAAAAATTTATGAAATATGTGAAAAAAATTTAAAATGTTTTGTTGAAAATATCTGAATGTTGAACTATATTCTCCTATTCAAAGTGTATGGGTATAGTGATAGTTAGATCTTTGCTTTGAACTTTGAATATATGAGCACATCATAGAAGTTTATCCTATGCTTGAGTATCATATATGTGTTTTCTTTCGAACTCAACCATAGTGCACCATGAATGTGTAATTTTGGCAATTTTCAGATTGGATTCACATTTTAGAGCTTGACATGCATAGTGGAGATGAATTAAATACCCGTGTGAGCTTTAGTGTCAATCCTTGTTGGAGGGAACTTACACTTACTCATAGGAACAATTTTTTAAATTCAAAATATGTTCAATAATCTCATTATGCTTGCTTTGGTTAGAGTGCGTGTGGATAGTTGATTGACTTTGTCTTGAAATGCCAATATGCCTCCCCAAGCTTATCTAGAAATGATCTTAGGCCATCTTTGAAATGTTTTGAGCCTTAGCCTTTTTCTTGTGAAAAATTTATCCCTAGTGCCATGATTGAGCCTTAATTGAAAATTCATTTCCATGCCATATAATTGACCAAGCCAGTGAAAAATGATTAAAATTACCACACGTTGGTTGTTTTGAGACTAACTGTGATTAATCATAAAGGAAAGGAAATGTGGTGAGGAAACCCAAAAAGAGATAAATGGTGCCGAATCTAATTTTTGAATGAAAAAGAAAAGAAAAGAAAAGAAAAGAGAAGAAAAATGTTGAGGAAAGAAGAAAAAGAAATAAAAAGTGAAGTGAAGGTGTAAAGCTAAAAATTCCACAAAAAAGAAATTTTGATAATAAAGGTCATGCTTTCAGAATAACCCTTTTTATATCCCTTGACCTTTCATTTCATTCAGCCCAAGTATCACCCCAATGTCTCATTACAACCTTTGACACTACAACAAAAAGCATTTTTTGCGATGATTTTTTCGTCGCTAGATTAAAAAAAATCGTCGCCATTCCTTTGTTCGCGAAGTTTTTTTTTCGTCGCGTGTTCGTCGAAATAGCCTCATTGTAGAAAGTATTTTGCGACGCAATTTTACTTTCATCGCAAAAAAAACGTCGCGAAAATTAAAAAAAAACGTAGCCAAAATATGTTCCACTAGCGTGAAAAAATAAAAAATAATAATTTAATTAATTTTTCGACACAAAAAAAATTGTCCCCAATAAATTTTTACATAAATAAAAAAAATGTAAACACATTCACGACGTAAAACTAAACGTCGCAAAAAAATTGGTATTGGCGACGTTAATATAAAACGTCGCTATACTGTTCAATCCAAAAAAAAATGAATAAATACATTTTCAACATAAAAAAATTCGTTGCTAAAATGTTTGAACCAAAACACTAGTACAGATTTTTGCGACGATTAAAAAGCGTCGCAAAAAAAATTGTTCCTACAATTTTTCGCGACGAGTTTAATTTCGTCACAAAAAAGTTCATTTTTTTTTAAAATAACCCTTCATAAAAAATAGTATTCCAATAAAAAATTTCACCCATACCCCACTAATACCTTGTTCAATAAAAAACTAACACAATTAATACATTTCACATATTTTCCATTCAACAACTAACACAAACTAACATCAAATACCATACTAACAAAAACACAAAATAGAATACGCTTAATAAAAGTTATACAAATCATCAAAATATCCGACAACGTAATCTACATACAAGTTTCCCAAAATATTTAGATACATAACCAAACGATAATTCGTCAGTCACTTTGATGCAGAAGTCCAGAATTCATCTGTTGAAAAAAAAATACATTAATAAATTATCAATAAATTTTTTTAAAAACATACAAGTTTTCTAATTCTTAAGTGTTAAAATTTTTAGTTTTTTTTAAACTCTCAACCCGAGTCCCGAAATGAGATGTCGTCTTTTCCTACAAATTTATCTACCCAAATAGTTCTTATTCGTCCGTTTTCATGGTGAACATAGTTGAAATTGACCGATTGACACCCTTAACTCCAATTTTTAGGTTTTCTAATTTTTAAGTATTGAACTTTTTAGTTTTTTGTCAAAAACTCATCTCGGGTCCCGGAATGAGAAATTATCTTTTCCTAAAAGTTTCTATGCCCAAATAGTTGCTCTTCGTTCGCTTTCATGGCAAACAGAGTGGAAACGATCCGATTGGCACACTTAGCTCCAAGTTTTAGTTTTTATACGTCTTAAGTGTGGAACTTAATACGATAGTAAAATGATACTAACTAAGACTCAGGTGGCATGTCTTCATTAATTGAGGTGCACTACAGACCACATTGCATTTGAAGTTGCATCTGAAAAATTTGTTGCATCATCTGTTGATGCGCGTCTTCAAAGTTCTCTAGCTTCACTTTCGTTTCATCATGTTACTTCTGAAGAGAATCAACAACTGCTTACAACTCTTTTATCTTATTAGCTTGTTCTCGAGACTCAGCAATGGATCTGAATGACTGACTAGAGGATAAAGGCTTTGGGCCATGTCCAAATCCTTTCTTATATCCAGGTCGGCTGCCAAGGACTGTGCATGCAATTTCATCCTGTGTCAATGGCTCTACACCTTCTTCTAAGTTTTGTGTGGACAATTCTTTCATCCGCTCCTACAATTTAATGTATTTAAACTCAATTAGTGAGTGTATCATAAAAATTTATTTAAAAAAACATAATTTTCTACAATTTAAAATACTTACATATCTTAACTTTGTCTCAACATAAATCTACTCGCCCTTCTTGTTCACATGAGAATCGTGAAAAAAAATCAACAATGTGGGGTTGCTCATCAGTCATAGGGTCCCTCTATTACAGTTAATCAAAATATCAATATTCAAACAAAATATAAATATACAAATTAATTACAACATGTTGTAACACTCTACACAAATAAACATATTGTTGAAACCAAACAAATATATCCACTAACCAACAACCGTGCAATGAATGGTGTCTTCTCATCTTCTGTTATTTGTTTTCATTTGTGCACATTTCTAATAAGGGAAAACGTCCTCACCAGGGAGCCAATCTCTGCCATCACCTTCGAATAACGTACACCCACTGGAACGCCGACTCCATCAGGAATCAAAACATCAAGCGGGCCGTGAGCTGCACGAAGACGCTCAACATTTTTCTCTCTAGACGGTGCTCGACCTCGTTTCTTGGTGGTAGAAGCTGCGCAAACATTAATAATAGATGTTAGTCCACCATATTAAGAAAAATATGTTTAGAAAATAATGTATACATCAAACCTGTACTGCTACCCTCAATGCCTGCAACAGGCTGTGATGTAGGTGCATCAGATGATACAACCCTAACATGTGTACTCGAGGATGCACCCCTAGTAGGTGCATCAGAGGATGCAACCTTACTAACTGTTGTGGTGGCTCGGTGACCTGGTCCCATATGTATAAAACACCTGACATATAGAAATATATAAATTATATCGACAATATCCAAGTATACCAATTATATAAGTCATAATTTATTAATTACCATGAAAATATCTTAATAATTCATCTACATCTTCATCAGAATCAAAATGGGAATGCACATCATCAACTTCTTTTGAATCGACATACTCCACTTGTGCCTCATCATTGTCATCACATATGGGGTTGGGTGTTGCCATTTGTTGCCTTAGGGGCATTTTTTATTTTCATGGCACAGACCAAGCAAATGGGGCCAAGTCCTCCACCACCTGCGGGAACGGGATCCCGCAAGAGGACGGTGGCAGGTCCGAGTGGTGGGGAACGACGAAAAAAGCAAAAGAATGATGCTCGCACGAAGAGCATAGAAGAGAAAAATATGACGTGCCAGCGACATGTTGATAAGCCCACCCTCGGGCTAAACGATGAAGTGGTCCGAGTGATAGAGGGCCATAGCATCGACATTTGGTTCGAGCCCGTGGGTGGTTATGTCATTCCCATGTGTAGGGAGTTCTATCAAAAGCTGAAGGTGGTGGATGTGGATGTGCTTTGCATTACCAGAGGCCTCCTTCCAACACCCCGGTCTACCCTCATAACACCCAAGGGAGGAAATCACTTACGGAGTACCTGAACTTGATGTATGAGAACCCGACCCAATTCAAGGGAAAAATCTAAGTTGGGGCACTCAGGCACTCGTACGGGGTGATGAACAAGGTTTTACATTATAATTTGCTACCTCGGGGTGCAGAGAAGAATTCGGAGGAAGAGGAGCTAGCCCTTTTTCATGCCATTATGACGGGGAAGATGATGGATATAGCTTTTATGATCTGGGAGGTCATGAAGGAGTACACCCAGGCTAGTAAGACGAAGGTGAATCTCCCGTATGCCCACCTTGTTACGAAAATATGCCTCCACAACAAAGTCAAGGGCAGCCCCACAGATGAAACCCTTCCTCCGGAGTTCGGAGCCATTGGCAAGTCTAGCAGTATGAAGAGGTCGGCGATGACTAGAGGGCCGATCTAGAGGAAAGAGAGAGCAAGGGCACCGAGAGCCAAGCCATTTGCAGCAGGACCCTCCACTGTCGGACCTTTCTCAGCCAGGCCATCCACTGTTGCCCTACCTCAGACTGTCCCTCAGCGCCTTGACGTGATAGATGGGAGGTTAGATGACCTCAGTGGGACCATGCAGCTGCTCTCACTGATGGTCACCAAGATATTTAAGTGGACCTTTCCAGGAGAGTCTCTTCCCGATGTTCCTCCACCTTCCACCTCCAGGCCATCCACCTCTGCCCCCATGGGCTCTACTATTTTAGAGGTGGAGGAGACCGGCGACGATGAGGGCGATGATGAGGATTTGGGTGATGATGTAGAGGAGTAGAGAGCCCATTCCTGTTTTGATGTTTTTGGTAGTTTGCATATAGGGTTTAGTGGTAGTCGGCTAAGTATCCCAAGTGGTGTATTTGAGATCCATTAGATGCCTTGATAAGATTTTAGAAGAGTTGAATAGAAGCTTAGAACTCCACAACATAATAACCCAAGTTTATACCTGATAAACTGGTTCAACATGCTCTTCAACCGGTTGAAACCTATCCAGTACCTCGTTCAACTGGTTCAACACATGCTTCAATCGGTTGAAACCCAACCAGAACTCTGATCAACCGGTTGAACTCTGTTCCGAAGCTTAGAATTCCATTTCAACCTTCATCATCTACCAACCAATATCAATTCTAACACCACCCAACACCTACCCATACCTCAAACATACATTTAGAAGTGTAAAAACATATTAATTTGCAAGGTGACCATTCGAACGATGCCTCTGATGATACTAGCAGTCGTTCGAACGCATGGCAGCCGTTCGAACGCTTGTATGGGTATTGCTGCCTCTGTTCGAATGTAAGATAGCCGTTCGAACCACCTCTCTGATCATTTTAGCATGTTTTCTTTGATTTTAAGGACCTACAAATACCTACTGACTTCTTTTGGGGACTAGTTTACCTATTTTCCATCCTAGTAAAGCCTAGATAGTTGAGAGAAGGTAGAAGAGGAAGAAAGGGGAGGCTTTTCATGTCAGAAATAAATCAAACATGTTAGAACTACACATAAACAACATATTAAAGGTTCAAGATTCTCCTAAAGTTCTTTCTTTGAGACTCAGGGCATAAATATGTATGTTTTGAATCTTCTTGACTTTTATATGTTAGATAATCGTTCGTTCTTGATTTTTTTTCAATTAACATATGGTTTTAAACAAGATACATGTCTTGTGCTCATGGAATATCATTATTGAATTTCCAAAACCCTAGTTTTTTTAAACCACAAGTTTTATTTTGAAAAACCTATTGATTCTTGATTTCTAAATTCCTATGATTGGTTAAATTTGGTTTTCAATCAACTATTTTTTCTTGTTTCAAGAAATTGTGATTTTTGGCAAAACTTTAGAATTTGGATATTGAAATTATTAAGGTTTTCTTGATATGATATCTTGTATATTTTAAATCCATTATTCTTGTACCTTGAGAATTGTGAAACTTGTGTTACATGGATTTTGATGGAAATCGTGAATAGTTGAATATTCATTTTGATAAAGTTTTAGTTTCTCATCTCTGTATGGTTTGGGTGTGATGGACTTGAATTGCCTTCGAGAGCTGCCGTAGAGTGTTAGAGGCTTGTCTATCCCAATAGGGAGTGAGAGGGTTGCCTAACACTTATAGTAGATTGCTTTTTGTCAGAGCAATCATTATTATCCACGTAGGTTCGAGGCTGAGGGATGGTATACCTTTCCTGGGAAGGATTTGTCAATGCCGTGGGAAATAGTATACGCCCTTCCTAAAATGGTTTGTGGTTTGACCCTGTGGGGAATGATTGAGATTGTGTTGTTGTGGTGTGTGAACGAGGTAGAATCGTTGAGAATATGGGATGATGCTACTGGGTTATTAATTGATTGTTTTAATTCTTGCATGTTTATTCTTGGTATTGATTTATTGTATTCCGTACACTTGAGATCATTATAACTATCATTATTTTACTTTCAAACACGATATATATGCTATTTTTGAAAAGAAACTTGCCTTGTTTTTACTGTTTTTAAAACCTTGTTTAGATTTGAGAGAGATTTCCTACGCGATTTTTTGCTCACCCCCTAGAACAAGACACTTACAAATTTTTGTATAGAAGAGAATATCAATGTGGATGAGCAGGTTGACTACAAGGTTGTGGAAAATCAAGATGTGGACCTTGTCTTAGAGGAATATAGTTGTTTTATTTTTGGGTTTAGATTTTGAGAGATTTCTATGAATAAATGTGTCAGCTAGTTTTAATTATTTTGCTGCTAGATACTATTTAGTTTTGAATTCTAAGTTGGAGAAGTTACAATGTTTTATTGTCTTAGTATTTGCTGTTTAATGGATGGATGATTGGTTTATTAATTTAAATGTTATATTTAGTTTTTCTCATTGTTGAATGGTTTGTAGGTAGTAATGCCTTCCATGGTGGATTTTAGAGCATTACAAAACCCATTTTGTCAAACCCTCACACCAAAAATTTAAAAACAAAAATTCAAGCTGAACCACTTAACCAAATCAAAATCCAGCAACATCAATGAACTTCTAACATCCTAATTAAGCTAATGTTTTTTTCTCTCTCTACACTTCTCCCTTTCCTTCTTCCACAATTTTCCTAAGCTTTTAACTCCCCCCCACTGCTAACTAACCTTCATGCAGCTCGGTGGAAAGCATGCGGCCTTGGAGAGCTTCTAGTCGACACCTTGCCATGCGATAATTGTGGAGATGCTTCCAAGGGCATTCTGGTTATTTTACCCTTTTGGCCAAATGTCAAAATTAATAAAAAAATGTTTTTTTGGTTAATATTACACATACATTAAATCAAACACTAGAAAATTATTCATTTAATTTTTGAATAGCAAATTGACATCCAATTTGACCCACTAACGTAGCTCCCACACTCCTAATCACCTGGCACGCACTAACCCTAACTTGCCCGAGTTCACATGTGAGATTGTTCTCTCTTCACTAGTCATGCTTTTGCCCTCTTTTAACTCCCCTTCATCACCAAAACACCAACACACCCATCCACCTATTCAGCATCCGAATCCCTAACCATACACATACACTTATTCCTAATCCAGTTCCTGATCACCGAATGTCATATCGTTATAGTCTACCTACCTTAAAAGAAAATTCATCATCAAAATTTATTCTACTTCACAGTTATAACCTAGCAATACAAATCAAATATAATTAGTCCTTAAGAATAGAATACAAACCTCGCCCCATTAACTATCTTGATTCACAGTCATTTGATACACCCGTCCATAACTCAAATTCCCTTGATCTCCACCAGGTTGGTTTTCTAGAGTCATTTGACCTTGTCCCACTGTTGATCGTGATCCCTGACCTTGCTGAAACTGTGGGTAATCTTTTTATCACCCTGTTGTAACTGTGGACATATATTTTTCATAGACCCTGTCTTTCCACATTAAAAACAAGTACGATTATCCCTTATGTTACTATTACTTCCAGATCCATTGCCTACTCTATTCTTCCCATTATTGTTATATCAAACCCGTACGTATGGATGATTTCTCTTTCCCCCATCATATCCATATCATTGTTTACTTCGCCGCTGAGCTTGTTTACTTCCTATTTCCCTCTGCTTTATCTCTTTTTCTATTATATACACTACTTCCACCAATTCACTAAAACATCGTATTCTCAAGGGTAAAATCCTTTCTTTGATTGTATTGTTCAATCCAAGTGCAAAGTGTTTTGTCTTTTTAACTTCTTGGTTAGATATTCATCAGCATGGTTAGATAAACCATCTCTAACACTCTCAGTAAAAATACTTACCATTGAAAATCGTCACAAATCTTTCCCAAGCCGTGGCTTCCACTGGCTCTCTCCCTTTAATAAGATCCCAACAATGATTAGCCTTTCCTTCAAAGAAATATGTAGCCAAATCTACTCTATATCTTGGAGCTACACCCATAGCATCGATCACATTTTTAACTTTTTGTAACCACTTTTCAGCTTCTAGTAGTTTAGTAGTTCCTTGAAATAATGGCAGACGTTGCTTAAGGAATTTATTCAAAATCATCATTGCCTATTCTCAAGCTCTCCCTGATCATTTCCATGTCGCTCCCTATCATTTACCCCAATAAATATTAGGTAATGGTTGACTTTCTACGTTCCTTACCCCTTGCACCTACTCGGGTTGTGCTTGTACATTTCTCAAGTTTTCAACTAATTCTAGTATCTAAGTCTAAATTAGTGTAGTAAGCATAGCTAGACAGTTAAATAGTTGTTGTAACACTCATTGCCCAAGTTCAGTAGTATTCTCATTGAGTCGCTTTGGGTTTTCATTCTTAGTGGATGTGCCCATCTGTTTTCCTTTTCCTCCCCATGTGCTAACCATTTCCTAACCAAATCACCAAAAATATGTGATTAGTTCCTTTAATAAACTCAACTTAAATATCTCAATTATCAATTAACCATAAGATATACTCCAAACAAAAATTTCATGACTTTAGAATTCCTATTTACATACTTAATAACTTATTACATACATCACTCATTAATTACCATACAGTCATAGATAATCACACACATACCCATGATGAGTGTGTAATATTGCATATTTAACAGCCTCATTACATTCATTTTAGCTTGGTTTTGCAATAATTTATTGAATTTTAATTTAATTTGGAGATCAATGGAGAAGTGTGTGCTTGCAGGTGATCGGGATGTAAATACAGAGTTTTAATCACTTTGCGATATTTTGTGGACAATGGGCAAGAAAGGAACACAAGAGATGAGGGTTCAGGAGTGTTGGAGTGCAAAAAAAATCAAAGCAAGCAAAGATGTATTGGTACCTGTGAGAAGAACTACCGGTACCTGTGCTAACTGGAAGCTAAGTATCAGTACCTGGGACTATACCTGATCCTTTTCAAAATTGAAGGGAAGGAGGTACCGGTACCTTTATCACTAAGTACCGGTACCTGAGCTCACTGGAAGTGGGTTACCAGTACCTCATCACTTGGTGCCAGTACCTAAAGCCCAGGAATGGAAATGAGTGAGAAAAATGTTAAAACCCTAGCTTTCTCTCTCTAGAACTACCTTCTTCCTTGGAGCTTGTCTCTCTAAAAGTTGAATGTAATGTCCAAAATAAAGTGTATTTTCATTCATCCCCTTCTCTCTCCTCTTGAGTGTGCTGAGATAGGTTTCTTTGGGGACAGGTTGTCCAAAAAGACTTCCAAAGTCAGTCAAAAAGCATAGCTCCCTTCCTTTTCCAACCACTCTCTCTCCTTGTCTCTCATCATTACCCCTTCCACTCTTTCATGCAAATAGGCTGAATACAGAGGTTAGGAGGCTGTAGTGGAGTGTTGAAATTGTCAAAACATAGATTAGATAAAAATAAGTGGACCCTTGTTGCTCATGGAGTTGTGGAGAAAGTAATCTGGGATTTCTTGACTTTGGGTACCGGTACCAAGTGATGAGGTACCGGTACGGTACCATGATGGCAGTAGGCTCAAGTACTGGTACCAAGTGATGAGTGTACCAGTACCTCCTTCATTTCTTCCATTTCCAAATGCTAAGGTACAAGTGCCAGGTACCGGTACCTATGGTCTCAGGTATCGGTACCTGTCTTCCAATAGGCTCAGGTACCGGTACCTAGTGATTAAGGTATCAGTACCTCCTTTGCTTTCTTTGACTTTTCTGCATTTCATAGTCCTGAGCCATTTTTCATGAATTCCTTTCTAGCCCATTGTCCCCAATCACATTGCAAAGTGATTAACACATGTATTTACAATCCAATCATCTGTAATCAATACATTTTTCCATTAATCTCCAATTTACTCCAACTCTCAATAATGCATTATAAAAAAAAGCTAAAATGAATGTAATGAGGTCATTAAATATGCAATATTACACACTCATCACACCACTCTTGGCACTCACATACATTCCAACATACCCCTCAAACAAACCCACAAGGAAATGAATCAAGCAACCCACACATCTTATTTAAGTACACAAATATTCATATTCAAGTCAACTTTCACATCCCACTCAATCCACATATGTAAAAGTCATGTTAGACTCCATAGCATTCTAATCCCCCACATCAGTTATAGTAGAGGTATCAGAATCTATCTCTGGCTCCCCTGCCGGTACCTCAGGTTCTATCTCAAGCCATCCATTCTGATTATTGGGCACCTGCGGAATTCTTCCATTTCTTTCAAGATATTTAGCTCTCCGAACCACTTCAAACTATGCATCCAACCTATTATGTAGAAGAGTTTGTTTTTGTTCATGCCCCAACTCCCTCCAATTGCGAGCTATCTCTCAAGTCTCCTCCATGGCTAATCAAACTTGTCACTCGATAGTGCACTAACTTTTTTTGCTCCCTAGGTTGTAAATATAGCCAAGTACATGTTACCTCCAAACAGGGGCGGAGCCAGACATCATCTTTAGTGGGGGCAACTTAAACTATATTAATATTAAAATTTAAAATATTCACAAAAATATAATTTTATTAATAAAACACCAATTAAAGACACAATTCATATACATGAGCGATATACAAAAGGAGCCAAAAAAAAAAAAACTCATTATAGATTTATCTATAAGACCTAACAAAAAAATTTTGAATCGCAAAATTGGGCTCAATCATATATTAAATTTTAAGAAAAATTTTCATAACTAATTCAAAAATTAATTTGTTCAATCACAAACTTAATATTCATCATTAAATTTTAACAAACAATCGAAACTAACTTAAACTATAATTATTCTAGTAAACTAAACTTAAGTATATGAAGTACTTAACTTATCACAATAAAACTATTCAAACTACCAAATCAAAATAATTTAGTCTAACTATAATGGAGGACTACAAGTCTCAATTCCAATTCTACAAATAAAAATAAAACAAATGAGACGACTACAAGTCCTAATTCCAATTCAACATATAAAAATAAAACACTAGAGATGACTACAAACTCAAATATCAATTAAATATATAAAAAAATAAATCATAGAAGAGGACAAGCCCCAATTTTATTTATAGAAAAATAAATACAGGACTATAAATCCTAGTTTCAATTCAATACATAAAAAATAAAACTTAAGAGATGATTACAAGCCCCAATTTCATATTTTCAATTCAACATGTAACAAATAAAATACGAAAGAGAGCTACAGGCGCTAATTTCAATTCAACTTTTAAAAAATAAACCACAAAAGAGGACTACAAACCCTAATTTTCAATTCTAACATATAAACATAAAACAAAGAAGAGGACTACAAGCCCCAAATTTAGTTCAATGTATAAACATAAAACAAATGAGAGGGCTAACCTATTTCGTAGCATATTAGTTAATCTTTAAATGCCCAAATTTTTGATATCATCTTCCATTGATATTCACAAGTGAGACTCATATATTTGTCAAAATAATATAACTACCCTTAAATCTTTTAAAAAAAATTCAGTGGGGGCAAATCTTTAATAAATTCTAAATTTTTTAAAATTATACTTAGTCCCCAAAATTTTTTAAAATTCCAGTGGGGGCAGCTGCCCCCACTGCCCCCACTGTGGATCCGCCACTGCCTCCAAAATATCCTCTCATAGAACTCTTACAACCTTTGTATCAATAGTATCCTTGTATATTTGGACCACTTGTCCATATCCTCCATCATCTCAGCAAGACATTTTTTCTATAGAACCCATGTTAATAAACAGTTAGCAATAACATAGATATAATCTCAACCCCTTATCACACCCCAACTTAACCTGGGCATGCAACCTATGTTACCTCGACCCGCTAAAATATTTAATAACGTGAGAGTACTACAGCGTAGCATAGTAAAACCAACCCATTCAAACAACCTAAAACACGCATCATATACTTAGATATAAAACATTTCATGCAACCATCTTGTTCCATTTTTCCCAGGCTTTAAGTAACATTGTATTTAACCCAAATTTGTTCTTATTACATATATATAGGCTTGCAATACTAATACATAAACTGTTCAAGATTCTAAGCAGTTACAATTTACAAACTCCTCTGCCTCCTATGTAACACCCCGCATTTTCTTTTATATATGTATATAGATATATAGTAAATAATTGTAACAAAAATATGGATATGTGTAATGATGTAAGAATGAACTATATAGGTTGTAATAGTAAGAGAAATGCTAGAGATGCATATTGATTGAGAAGTTTGAGTTTCAAAGACGTTTAAACTTGGAAAGGGTGATTAGATGAATTTCTAAATATTTTTAGGTCAAAATAAGGTGTCCATTGAATCCGGAAGTTCGAACAACCTTGAGAGAGGTAATATGAGGTGTATTGGAAGTTAGGAAGATTTTTGGAATGAAAGCACATTTAAGAGAAAACTTGGGTAGAAAGGATTTTGGACACTTCCTAGTATTTGGATCATAACTCTTTATCTTGATGTCCAATTGATCCGATATTTTTACAGTAGATAGTAGACATCTAGGGCTACAAAATATTATTTCACGAAAATTTTTCAAATCAATCTCTAAATAGGCCAAAATTTCACTGGAAGGTTCAGCAGAAACTGGGATGACGTTCGAACGTGAATTGACGTTCGAACTTGAGGGAGTCCCAGTACTTTGGTGTCCGCAGAGCTCTGATGGAAATGAAAAAGTACTGGGAGCAACCAACGTTCGAAAGCCAAAGTGACGTTCGAACGTGAATCAATAATTTGCACTAGTGACGTTTGAACGCCAATGACGTTCGAACGTGAGTTACGAATTCTGAACTTCAGAATCGCGCACAGGAGGTCATTTCTTCCACTATAAATACATAAGGACATCTCCATTAGTCCCATTTCAACATTTCAAACCCTAGGAAGACTTAGAGAGGAGGAAAGAAAGGGAAAACACAAGATCAAAGGAGGATTTGCACCTTGAAGAAGATCAAAACTTCAAGTTTTCAAGAACACATAGGAAGAAGAAAGGTAGGAGTTTTCTCTTACTCACTTACATTGAGGCTAGGGTATTTATATATGTATGTTTTGGCTATCAATGGTATATATATGCTATGTAATCATCATCTCTTAGGCTTTTTGACAAAGATTACATGTTTTACACTCCCTCTTTTGTTTAAAAAACCCTAGTTTTCAAGAGTGATGGGTTTTCCTTTTGAACTCTTCCTTTATTCTTGATTTCAAAACTTTAGTGTTTCATATTGAACAACCAAATGGTATTTATGAGGATCTCTTGTACATTTTCTTATATTGCTCTTTGTACAACAACTTGAGAAAATTGGGGGTTTTTAAGATATACTTGTAAATTGTGAAATTGGGTTTGGTATTGTATCTCTTATGAGTGTGGGATGACCATGGGTGGCCTTTGACGAGATATTGTAGAGTGGGTAGACGTGTTGCTTGCTCCGTGTGGGTGGGCATTTCTCCTACCACTCGTAGTGGGGTTAGACTAAACCGCTATTGCTCACGGGTGCCGTGTAAGAGGGTTAGTATACTAATACCTGGGTTGGATACGTCACTGCCATTGGTGTGGCATACGCCCTTCCTAAATGATGGATATCTTTGATAAGATTTGTGTGGGTGTGTGTGGGTTAGATATTACTCAATGTGTTGATTCATGGGGTGTGTCTTACATCATGTTTGAGATACACATACATATGGTTGTGGAATATTCAAGTTATGGATTATTGTATTATTGTGGAAAATGGTTTCCTACAAGAACTTGTGGGAGTATGAGATTCCACAAGGTCTTGTGGGAAAATGGTTTATATTTTGGAAAATGGATATGTATTGGATCTTTGTTTCTTTTACTGTTCACTTAAATTACTGTTGCTACTTAAACTTGAGATCCATTTTAAAATGTCCCTGTTTTACTTCAAAGATTATGTATGCTATTTGTAAAATGAGACCGGCCATTTTGTATGTTTTGATAAACCTTGTTCGAGTTTGGGAGGAATGTTGCTACGGAGCTTAGTGCTCACCCCCTACCGCTAACATTTTTCAAATACGGTGCTAGAGGAGAACCTCGGATTTGACGAGCAGGGGTATTGGGAGGCCCCATTCGAGGGAAATCTAGATCCCGAGGTGGACATATAGAGACATAGCTTCCTTTGTAATAGACTTGAGAATTTATTTTGAAATCATGTGAAGTTTAGTTTTCTTTTGTTATTCCGCTGCTAAGTTACGTTTGATCCTTTGAGATGTAAATGCCATAGCTTGGCTTATTCTTTTGGGATGATATTGTAAATTTTATGGATGATGAATGAAATTTTTTTCTTATTGATGGAATTATATTAGTGCTCTCATGTTGTGAATGGTTTTAGAATGTAATGTCGTCCAGGGTGTGTTTTGGGGCGTTACATCCTACTAATCTAAAAAGGAAAAATATTGTAGGGTGAGCATCAAAAGCTCAGTAAAGTAACTCAATGCTAGACAAATGATCTTTAAAATACATATCTTGACATGATTAGGGAAAAGAAAAATGAGCATTTGATACAAATATAAGAGAAACATTTTCATTTTAAGTGAAATAGTAACTGTTAAGTAAATTTGTAAAAGAAATTTGAGATCATATACAGTGCCACACTAGTGAGCTATCATCCTAACAGACCACTCTGGGTCAACATGATCATCCAGATCAATCAAATAAACCTTTTAGGGGACTTCCACACCAAGGAAGATACACTCCCTCAAGTCAATTTGATACACAAGTCCGAAGACCAACAAGGCCACCTAAGCATTTACGAACTCAATGAGAAACCCTCTGCCACTTGACCTGTGTGCACTTTTATCTCATAAAAAAGTATCTTAAAGTTTCATTCAATATAAGCAATATGATCATTTCCAAAGCACTGCATTCAACAATCCTAATCTGGGTCCGATTTCAAGTTAATATTCAAACACCCAATCATATATTTTAAAATATGCTAAAGCATCATAAATAACATATGAAATAATTTAAAAGTAAGTCCGAAACGCATCACCTATCCCAAAATTGAGAAACCCTACCTAACTCGATAGTTGGATCTAAAATGACTAAAAATGAAACGAAAATAGAAGGTCCAAGTACCAGTACCACATTACTTAGGTATCGATACTCGGCAAATAAAAGGCTCAGGTACCGGTACCACAGGTAAAAAGTACCAATCCAAAATTTACAATAATTAAATATACATTTGCCAAGCTTTCAGACCTTGAGCCTTCTTGTTTAAAAGATGTAATTGGTTTAATATTAAGTGTAAATTGATGGGGATGACCCTTGGAATGGTCAAGTGGTTGAAATGCGCACAAGTTTTGCGTTTTGGGGTGCTCTGGTACAAGGGAGAATCTCTGCCCAAACACTAATTTGGTTACGATCCCGGTGAAGGGGATGCGATGATGTGGTGTCGGGTTATGCGGCATTCAAGGGTACGTTCGCGGGTTGATGGGTGATCAACGGGTTGAGAAAGGACCATCGAATTTTGGGGTGTCATAGACGAGGTCTATAGGACTACCTTGGTCACCCACCTTTCCACTTCATCTTCAACCTCTAGCAACCATAGGTTCCCCAACTTCTCTTCCAACTACCCCTCTTTTCGCATTTTTTTCACACTACTCAACACATCTTTTCCCTTAATTTAAAAGCCCAAAGACTCACTTCACACCCCTCTGTTAAACCCCATAGGTTAGGTACTTTGAATGAAACCCAGACCCAATTAAAATTTAACTCAAAGTTAGTAAAAAACATGAAATTTCCACCATGGCTAGACTTGTAACTCCCATTTTCACCCAACAAATGACCTCTAAACCCATGTTTGAAGCCACCAATGGATTCCTAAGGTCCATTTTAGCTAGGTAGGTCCCTCCTTCAAAGCTTAAGTATCACAACCATGGAGATAAAAAACATCCATAGCCAAAGCTTCACCTTCACCTCCACACCACCACAAACCATGACTAGCCACCAAACCACCACCAAAATACTGCTTGAACCACCAAAAACTCAAACCCATCAACCAAATCCACCAAAATACTCCTTGTAATGATGTTTCTCCATACGAATATCTTTGTATCAATGTCGTGTATATTCGCCAAGGGTTTGAATTTTATCCATTTCGTAAAATAGTCGGGTCATACAAAAAGGTACTTCTTGTCTCCAGGTGCTTTAGGCATTAGCCCAAAGATGTCCATTCCTCATTGTGCGAATGGCCATAGGCTTGTTAGATGGGCTCAAATGTTGTGTTAGCTGCCTTAGAATTTTTGAAAAATTCACCCAAGAGAATTTTTGACACTTCTCGCATTATCTTTTATAACATTGTGCATCCTTTTGAATGTAGGGCCACCAATAGCCTTGTGCATCCTTTAAATGTAGGGCCACCAATATTCTGTGTGGTCCCCACAAATTCCTTTGTGAATTTCAAAGCGGAAGTCTTGAACTTTTGTCAGGTGTACGTAGAGCAGGTATGGGCCTGTGAAAGAGCATTGGTAAAGTTCATCTTTTGGTGATAACCAAAACCTAGTTGCTTTTAACCTCATTTTGTGGGCCTCCTTCTAATTATCAGGGAGTTTCCCATTCTTAAGGAAACTTATGATCAAGTCCATCCAGTTGGGGCCTAGTTCGACGGATAGCGTTTCTACAATTTCTGTCAGCTCTGTCCTCGGTCTGTTTGGGCATTTCACCAAGATTGTCCTTGCTGAATTTTATTTGATAGTAGATGCTAGGGCTGCTAAAGTATCGTCCTATGCATTCTTAGCCCTTGTGAGCTTCTAGACTATAACCTTTGGAATCTTATTTCGCTCGACAGTGGCTATCTTATGTTGTGGCATCATTCCCTTAGCTTTCCCCCAACAATGGATTTATAACAAGCTACGAATTCGAGTTGGTGTTTAATTGCTCGTCACCTATGTCGATTGCGAGCCTTCTAGTAGTTAGAAGAGCCTCATATTCTACTTCGTTATTTGAGGCTATTTGATCCTCATAGAGTATACCCAAGTACATGCGGTGAAGAAGTAAAGATTAAAGACAATATAAAAGTAGAGAAAGAAAGAATATGTAACAATTGATTTGGAATTTGGAATAGTTTTGTAAAATAAAACCATTAATTTTTAAAAGGAATTTATTAATTGTTAAAATGACTTTTTAGTTTTGGGATATGGATCTAGTCATGCTCACCAAATATCTATGTTCATGAAATTACAATTACCTAAGTTGATTTCCAATGTCAGTGTAGCCAACCAGAAGATTTAACTTTGAAAACACAAGATTTGATTAATTTGAAAATAAGAATTGAAGAATTAGTTTTATGAAACTCGCAGAGAATTAAAAACATTACTCATACTAAGAACTCAATCAAGTTAATTAATAATCAATTAATTATACATGGCATAAAACTTTACTAACAATCATTCAATTAATCTATAATTTCTAGAAAATATAACTTGAAAGTATAAGGAAAATAATTGCATAAAACATAAATATTGAATTCACAATTCTACATTCATACCCTAAGTAAAAAGTACAAAGGAAAATTAGTCACTAGCCATAGGTAAAATTCAAAGTAAAAATAATGAAAAATACAGTGATCCAGGATTATCTCTAAACAAATGAGAGCCCCTATTTATAAAAATGGTCTTAGGCATAGGTCAAGGGAAGAAGTCTTCAAAACAAAACTCGGACTTGGCTCACAATTGTACACCGACTTAAAAAGGCGCGTTCAGACGACACTTCTTGTGTCTGGACAGTAAAAATTTACTAAAATTCACAATGCTCAAGTCACTTCCGGACAGTGTTGGCCGCTTGCAGATGGTTGGTCTCTGTATCATCAAATTAAGTCCATACAGACTCTTAGGTGTCTCGACAATAAAAATTCCCTCAAATTATTTTTTCAAGGCTTGCGTATGGACAGTATTGAATGTGTGTGGATGGTGCTTTCCATTTTTGAATTTTGACTTTTGCTTGGTTAAATGAGTAAACAATCTAATTTTTACCTTCCTAATCATTGCGTCCGAATAGTAACTATGGCGTTGGGACGATCCTATTTATCTAGGTCTCCTCGAGTTCTATCCTCCAATATCCTCAGAATGGGTACAGATCATCCACGGGTATCCAATTCGTTTCACATCATGATCCATGCTCCAAATTAGGATTTTGCCCTCCCGAGTCCAATTTACTCTTCCTCATCAATCAATTCACCAAGTATATCCAATTTTACTCCAATTTACCTATTTTACCTGATAAATAGACCAACCACTAAATAGAAGAGTTAAAATAAAAATCAAATAGTTAATCATACATAAACTCAAATAATGTGCAATTAGCAATTAATTAAATATAATAACACATCACTTTTGATGGCTAATCAAAGACGCTGAAGTCTAGTCTTACTTCCTTCTCCAGCACGTCTCCTTTGGGAGATTCTAAAAGTATGCCTACTCTGGCTCTTTCTGGTTTTGATTAGTTGATCACGTATAGCTTCCAAGAATCTTTAAGCTTTGGGGTCCTCCTATCTCTCCCTTTCATGTCAAGCTCCAATGCATTTGGAGTCTTCTAGAGTGTTATCATTTCCAAGGGTGAATTCTACCAAGAAATCGGCCATCACCTGGCCTTTAATTTTTGTTCGTGGCTCGAAGGTGACATCATATTGCTTGATCTCCACTACCCATTTTGATATTCTGCTGGATAAATCAACCTTTCTAAATAGTGCTTTCAATGGTTGTCTGTCAGAACCGTGACCGAATAGGCTTGGAAGTAATGCCTTAACTTTTTGTATGAGCTGATCAGAGCTAGGGCCAATTTTTCTAGAGGTAAGTACTTGGTCTCTGCATTGAGAAGTGTCTTGCTTACATAGTAGATCGACTTCATCTTCTTCTGAGACATTTTCATAAGTGCCCCGCTCACCGCTTGCTCTGAAATAGCTAGGTAAAAATATAGGAATTCCCTTTGGTCAAGAGTCGTTAGCAAGGAAGGTGCTACCAAATATGCCTTAAAATTATTAAACGCCTTCTCGCACTCTGGGGTCCGCATTCCTCCCCATTTTGTTTCAAAGCTTGAAAAAATGATCTACCCTTGTCAGATGACCTAAAGATAAATCTATTGAGAGTGGCAATCATGCTAGTCAACCTCTGTATTTCCTTGATGTTCCTTGGTGTTTTGAGTTTTATTAGGGCTTTTACCTAGTCGAGATTGGCCTTAAGTCCTTGCCTCGTAACTAGGAAGCTCAAGAATTTACCTAAACTTACCCGGAAGGCACATTTTGAGGCGTTAAGCCTCATTTGGTAGTTTTGCAGCACGTTGAATGTCCTTCGGAGGTCGGCGAGATGATTGGATATCCTTCTACTCTTGACCATCATATCGTCACTGTATACTTTCATGGTGCCTTCTAGATGTATGGTCTTTAAGTCCTCTACAACATGCTCGATCGGGCTTGTTGTTTGCTCATCCAAGCCTAGTTTCTGGAACTTTGATTGCTAATTTTGGCTTGAGTTAGATGCTGAATTTATGTGCTGATTCTCTTTCACTTATTTCCTTCTCACCGAGGCGAACAAACAATTCCTCTCACTAAGCTGGTCCCCGTGGACGTCAAAAACTCCTACGTTTATTAGGAACCTTAGAATTTGATGATAAGTCGAAGGGACTGCCTTTATCTCATGAAGTGATTTACGCCCTATGATGACATTGTATGTTGAATCAACCTTTACGACGAGAAATTCAGTCATTGATCCAACTGGCCCCCACTTGAACTAGTGGGATATTGGTTGGCTTCAGGTCCTCCTTTAAACGTAGTTTTTGAAATAAGTCAGAGTACATGATTTCTGAGGGGCTACCTTAGTCTATCAAGATTCTATTTATGCCGAAGTTGGCTATCCTTATTGTCAGGACCAATGCATCATTGTGTGGGTAATGAACCCCGACTTGGTCCTCATCA
This sequence comes from Ilex aquifolium, assembly GCA_951799425.1. Classification (NCBI taxonomy): domain Eukaryota; kingdom Viridiplantae; phylum Streptophyta; class Magnoliopsida; order Aquifoliales; family Aquifoliaceae; genus Ilex; species Ilex aquifolium. The sequence goes on along the minus strand of OX637410.1, from coordinate 10,518,921 downwards.
AAGAATTTTGTCATTCGTCTAACTAGTCGGTCCTTTGCTTTTTGAAAATGCACTCGGCCATTGCCCCAACTTGACAAATCTCTATTACCTACGCAACTTTTTGAATATAGGCTCTGACTGCTGTATTCATTGCCATGTTTGGATCTGTAGTGGCATGAATGATGTCAATCACTCCCACAAGATCTTGTTCCCATCCCATCACATTTCTTTCTCCTACTACATTAGCCTTTGTTTCCTCTTGATATACGAACTGGGAGAGTTGTCCTGCTCAAACAATTTCCTCTAGATGCTGCTTAAGGGAATGATAGGTCTCCATCATATGTCCTATATCATGGTGGTAGGAATACCTGAAATTAGGGTTTCTTTTCTCGGGATCACCTTTCAATTTTTTTGGTCATTTGAAAAAGGGCTTCCCCTTTATCTGGGCCAATATTTTGTAGATGGGCTATTTGAAGACCGTGTTTAAATTGGCGAATGATGATCGCAATGGGAAAGCTTCCTTCTCCTTCCCTTCTCTCCCGATCGAGATTGATTGTTTGACCTTTCTTTGCCACTTTGCTTCTTTATTGGTTCGTCTCTGCTAACATCTCTGTCGAGCTCATCATCCACTTTTGAGTATTTTTCTACCCATGCCATCAGCTCTTCCACATAAAGGGTTGGTCTCTTTGTCAGCGACTAGTACAATTTTCTTTGGGTATGCCAATCTAGAATAACATGACTACAATCTTTGGATTGTAGCTTTCTATCTCGTTCATCGTCTCCAAATAACGGTGAGCATATTAACACATATTTTCACCATGCTTCTTCTTCATTGAAAGTAGAGCTCCAATGTCATTCAGTTGAAGACTTCTTGTTATAAACCAAGTTGTGAATCGTTCGACAAACTGCACCCAAATATCAACAAAACTCCAAGGAAGGCTGTCAAACCATTTCATTGCTGATTTTTCCAAGCTACTTGGAAACATTGTGCATAATAGAGCCTCATTCTTCTAGTGGATTGCCATCAACTGTCTACAATGACAAATGTGGGTTGTTAGGCAAATTTTCCCATCATAGAGCTTAAAGTTTGGGACCGTGAATTTCCTTGGGACTCTTTCCATTTCTATCCATCTACTAAAAGGGGACACCTTTATTCTCCTAATGTATTCACCCATTTCTCTTCTTGCTAGCTCTGTAGCAGACTTTTGTTCGAGCCTTTTCAGCCTGCTATCGAGCACTTTTGGTATGAACCGCTTCCAAGCGTCCTCTTGCTCCTCAACTTGAGCGGATTTCTTCCTTCCATTTTTGTCTCGGGTCCTCCCTTCACCTTCCTTTATGCCTTTCTAGGCTAGGACTCGGCTCGGCATGGATGGGTTCATGTTTCACCTTGGCATGGCGATCTGACACTTTGGAGGCCTTGAGATCCCTAGACTTTCATAAGGCCTTCTTTAGCACCTCATTTTCCTACCTTAGTTTCTCTGTCCCTTTTGAGTACTTTTTTAACATGTCACCATAAGCATCCAATCGGTCTTAGAGAGACTGGACTAGCTTCATAAACGTTGAGATACACCGTCTGTCCTGCAAAATGAGTAAACTGCTAGGGATTGGGGATGGGCCGGTCGGAGGCACTTTGATGCTTAAGTCAGTAACAGTTCTGATAGAAAACAAAGAAGTTTGTATGGTTCCAAGTGAGTACCTTTGAATCAAGCATTACCCGATATTTATAGCATTGTGCTGGTCCTTTCTCCGCCAAGATTTCGTCATTGGTCATATTAGATGGCACACCTAATTCTCAGCCGGATTACTCTCGATTAAATCTAGAATATCTCCTAGATTTCTCTCATTTGTTAGGACACACTGATAATATTCACCTACAATATAGGCAACATACTAATAAGTCCGGCCCTTATCTCTGACTTATCGAGATAGCCTAGCTATCTCATTACTCAATGATTTCGTTTGAAAGGTCACTTATGAGCACGGCTCGATATTGCTTTTGGTTTGATCTATTGACAGTTCAGCCAGTTCAATTGAACACTTTAGCCATCTGCTTGGTCATTTGTAATGGACTATAACCCCCCACGTGCCTCTTGCACATGCTTTTTATCACGTGCTTTTCATTAACTGTCTTAATCATGCGTAGTCGTTTCATGCCCCTTCAGTTCAATTCTTTCATTATGTTTTTTGTTGTTGTTGTTGTACCACATCTGTTATTTGAGAATTTACGTTAGGTATTCTTCGACACTTTTATGTTCAAGTTGGTCTATCATGTTCGAGTGACTTGTATATATTCTGTCTCACCGCAAGCTCCTATTTTGATCATCTTGTTGGTATGCAAGAATAATAGAGAATCTACTCAACCCAGAAATCTATGACCAACCGGTCACCTATATTTTGATCATGTGTATCCACAGGCATCGTCGTAGATGGCTGTAGCTGGTTTTTTTAGATTTTTATTCTTTATTTAATTTATTTCCACCCATATGGGGGGGGGGGGGGGGGGGAAATGAATTTGTTGAGTCACGTGACCAAGTAATAGAAACAATCTTTCTACATGTGGGGGTAAGAATTTGGAAATCTAAATTTTTTTTTTCCAAACCTCGCAATGATTTGCAGTGCGGTTAGCCATTTTTTTGTTAATGAAACTACATTTCTCGGAAAGTAAAAGAAACTACATTTCAAAGACTCTGCAAGTCTTTTTTTTTCTTGGCAACTAATTTAATTACATCATACAAATTGCCAAGTAATTTAGGGTTACAATTGTTTCCTTTGTTAAATTCAGTGAAAAATGGTGCACTTTCTCATAAATACCTGTTTTTTTCCACATACAGTTCAGATAGAGCCTCATTCCTCATGAATCACAGATCTAATATTTGCCAAACATATTACTAAGCCAAGAGCCAAAAATCCTTATAACGCTTAGTGGTGATCAAATATCCTCCATATTTCCTGCTTTTCCTCCTCACTGCTATTGTCATGCAATTAGCATTTTGAATACAGTAATCTACAATGCTGCTGCCCCTTCTTTTCCCTGCCCACATCTTGCGTAGACGCCACATTAAGGATCTCCTTGTTTGCCCCAACAACAATAGAGAAATCCTTTGTTGCTTAGCATCTGTCACTATTATTGGACCCTTTTCCTTCCCTTGCCGCAGTACTATGTCAACTTGCACCTGATTAGCACAATTTTGTGCATATAATGGAACGTTATATAGATGGAGAAATGATAGAAAATCTCCCTATAGCAAAACCTAGTGACATATTATCTCGATTTTAGAAACCTACAATAACGCCAATATTTTTATTAAACCACCTGTCCAAAAAGTTGAAAAAATGGTTATAGTCAACGGGGTCAAAGTATAATTACTCGTATCTTTATATAAATTGTTAGTCCAATTAGTTACATTTTTGTCCGAAATCACAGGAGAGTAAATATAAATTTCTCGACTATAGAAAATTAAAAATGACAGGCCTAAGGAGTTAAACTCACCCTTGCCACAGAAATTCAAATCCATTTAAAATTTTAAGAATCTAAATGGTTAATAGTGGTTGAGTTGTTAATAGGCGCGGAGTGATGATCCAAGGATGCTATATATCTGACGACAAATGCAACAGCCGACAGAAATTAAATGCCTTTGTCTGCTATACCAAACGATGATATCTTTTGCCTTGTTATTCTAAGTTAGTTGTCATCGTTTTGATGCCAGAATGTCACATTAAGCTATGTGAAAACTCAATAATAGAAGTAGACTAAAAGAGTCTAATTGCAATGTGGATGAAGGCCTTTTCTGGCTTTGCTTCACCAACCAAACTACATTGAACGTCCAAGCAAAGCAGTGCCAGAAAAGTAGTCGATTTCTAGGACGGCACAGAATATTTACTTGTTCATTTTTTTTTCTTTGGAAGGTGAATTGTTCTCAAGGAATGGGGTGATTGAAAACTGCATTGTCGGTGGCCAATCTTTCCTGAACTTCAATTTCATTCAACCTCGAAAGGAATATAAAGCTGAATTTCCAAGATATGGAATTTGCAAGGAAGCCATTTGTCATAATAAAAAGTAGCTGGCATCTATAGAACATTAGAAAATTATGAACATAAAAGGAGAATAATCAACCACCACAGGCCTTAGCTTGGGTAGCTGTGGGTGAACTCCAAGAAGCTCATTCTATCAGAAAACTAAGTACGTAACTTGAACAATCAAAATGACAATAAAGGAGAGAATGACAATTTTTTACTTCCTGATTTTTAGAAGTATGTTAGACAATGAATGTGAGACATTTATACTAAAGTTTACATACCCCAGGTCTTCTCACTTGGCACAATTGCTTCATAGTCCAAAGAAGTTCATAAGCCTTTTGGTCAAGTTTCTTCTGAGAATTTCCAACTGCAACCATAAAGATTGCTATTTAAACTACATTTTGTGATTAGATTTGTTTACTCTTTATGAGAATTGAAAAGAATCACCCCTTATATATTAAGGAAAAACAAATTTAACAAAGCAAAACAAAAAAAAATGTTAACTAACCTTGTTTACAGGGTTTGGTTACATGCAGAAGAATAATGGTATCCTGGCTTTGAACAGTGTGAGAGAGTGCCCATTGGAGAGCACCCTTTGATTCAGGGCTCGAATCAACTACAACCATGACTCGGTTGCCACATTCTGTCTCTGGCTCCAACGTTTGTCTATTGAAATCCATTTCACTGCTTTTGCTGGAAAACTCAGTTTTTTCATATGTTTTAGTGGAATTGTACCTTCTCTTGCATTGATGGAATGGCGAACGAACTCGAACATTAACCGAGACGCGACCCACGCAGGAACCTGGCGATCTGGTGCGTGCTACAATCATCTTCGCTATGGGCTAGTACTCACTGTGTCAGAGTGTGTGTGTGAGGGCACCTATATGTGTGTCAAGAGTGTGCGAGAGGAGCGGCAAGAATTTCATGGGCCAAGATCTAGATCATGTGTGATTGTGGTTGCGGAGATGGTTGTCTTGCTGACTTTGTAAATACGTGCTATAAGGTCGTGCATTCATTTTATTGTTTCTTTTGTTTTCAATGGTGGGGTTCTTCATCAACATGTCTTCTACGAAGCTGTAGGCCACTACTAAATGTTTGGGGTATTTTATTTTTATTTTTTTGTGGCAAGTACCAGTCTTAAGCTGAAGGTCCGGTCTAATTAGGATAATTTTAGAAAGTATTTTAAAACTATTATCTGATGATTTGAATTTGGTAATAAATGTTCTCAATAAACTAATACACAACATTTGGAAGTAATTGTGTTTGTTTGAAGTTTATGCTACAGACATAAGCCCAAAAGACATGTTGTTAGATTATTAATAGAAATTACTGAAATAAGGAATGTTATCGTACTTGGCCGGACATTAAACAAGTCAAAAATTAAAAAAATTGGGTATATGTTCTAATAAAAAATATATAAACTATTATATATTTATAGAATATTCATTTTTTGTGAGCAGTAGAGTATTCATTCAACATCTCATCATTCATCCAAGAATAGCAAGCAGGAAAAAGAAACCAAAATTTCAATCATAGCTCAAGAAACATGTTCGAAACAAATCAAAAACACCAAAAAAAAAAAAAATGTTTATAATGCATCATGAATAAATTTTTTTTTTTTTTTTAATCAAAATCATGAATAATTCAAAATGTGTCGGACTTCTTCAAAACTGGACCTGTGTATAAACCTCAACTAAACTTTTCTACCAACAAAGTCAAAGAATTTTTTAATTCTCTTTTCTAGAGGCTAGGAACAAGAAATGGACTTGATTTGGGATAATAATAATAATTATTATTAATGCTATTCGAACATAATATAGAGACTTAATTAATGTATTATGACCATTAGATTGATAGTCGAGTGCATTCAATGATTGGATCCGCTGACAATCTAATGGTCATAATCATTAACTCCACTAATTATGTCCCCAAATTAAGTTCTAATATCAAGGCTTCTTGACGTTGATGTTATGTATTTTGCTCAGATTTGAATCCATCCGATAAACAACTTTTTGGAATATAATTGCAAAATTTCGTAGTTGTTCTTCCAAAAGAGCAAAGGGTTGCTAATAGGCAGATATCTCGTTTCCAAAAATTTGACCTTATATTAAAATTGGATCCAGTTAAAACACAGTTTTTCTACATGGTTAGGTGAAGTCCGATGAGCATATGGATATAGGAGTGGGTGTGTGCGTGAGAAAGTGTGTGATGTGGGTGATCAACGAAGTAAAGATGAAGTGTAAGTGGTTCTCCTTATCTGAGAGACTAAGGTTACATCCAGTGTATGGAAGACTCTTGCTCATTGATGATTGTATTACTTGGGGGAGACGATAATTGTTATTAAGAGTTGGGCTCGAAGCCATTACAAGATATTGATTGATTCTCTCTCTTTCTAGTTTTCAAGTTGCCTTTCTCATGCCCTCTAGCACTCTTAGTTATTGACACTACTGATAGCTAAGGTTTCACATTTGTCCTTCTTGGCTGATCGTGTGGTCTCCTCTGTCTTTATCTTCATCTTAGCGTTGTGGTCCCCAGAACATTTATGTATTCACTACTTGTAGTCTATTGTACTTAATCTGTCTCGATTATCTGTGGGTTTCATTTCATCAGAGCCGCCAAACAGTGTTCCCTTCTCCTCTGTCCACATGTTGTTTGCAAATTTTTAGGTTGACCTTGCACCTGGCTCCCATCTCCCGGCTGGTACCTGTACCAAGCTCGGTAATATCAAGCTTCCCTAGAACTAGGTCGTAGCCCAATTTGAGCCCAAGGAATATTGTCTGAATGGGTTTCTTGGGCCGCTTCCTGTCAACTCAGAGGGTCTTGGGCTCCAAAAGGAGTCCAAACTTTAAACCGATCATTATCAGTTGCCCCCCAGCCCCAGGTTAGGAGGATGGCCTTCTAGCTCCTACCTGGGGTTAAACCTGACTTGCATGCTGAAATGATTACTCTGGGGATGGCGGTTTCTCATGATTGCTAGAGTCATTTTAGTAGTATATTTACCTCCATATTTGCTTTGGTTTGATAGATGTTGTCAAGGGAGTACACGCGTCGCGCGATCGAGGCTTCCTTGGTATGACACTTACCCACACCTAATCTAGGTAAAAATGGGGAATGTATTTCAATTTTTCATCGACATTTCAAAATTTTGTCTTTTCGTGCTTCTTTCTCCCTCTCTAGGCCCAAATGCGGTTTCCTTGCTCCTCCGGCGTTTTTGAGGATTTTGGGCTTTGGTCTTCTCCGAGTTGGTTCTAGCCATCCATTATGTATGTCTTTGTCCCCTTTCTTTTTCTCTAGATCCCCTTAACCCTAGCTGGTGGGGCCGTGGGTTTCGTTTCATCATTTGGATGTTTAGTTACTTCAGGCGACACTCCGTAAGTTTTCCTTTCTGTCTTGGTTTGTTAACTATCATTTTCTGATGAGGCTGACATTGGTTAGACCTTGGCGCTTAGTTCCATTGTTCTTAATGGACTGCGCTTTGAATCTGCCCTTTTTGCATTCTGGGTTGTAATTTGAAATCCCAACGGGGAGAGTCGTGTCTGATACTTCTTATGAGTCTTCACTAGTGGAGGAAGGTAGTGTGAACATCGAGGAGGTTTCAGCCTCCCATGGTAACGAGTATGCCAAGGAGGCTTCATCTCCCTCTAGTAGTGAGGAGTCCTGTATCAAGGATACTCCGTTGATTGGGGGCGACCAATTTTCGCTGGCCTTAGCGCAGAAGTTAGAGTTTCAGTCTAGGGTTTCAGATTTATTGTACCCTGGGTCGATTCCTATGGCTTCTACCTCTAGTCATTCCGGCGAACCTCTGCCGGCTTTGCCACCTGCCACCCTGACTCGTTTCAAGAAAAGGGGGGGTCGATGGGGCTTCGATTTCTTATAGTTCTAAAAAGGTTCGCCGAGATCTTTCTAACCTTACTTGCTGTGCCGAGTCGACCCCAAGTCGTATTGCCAAGGACGAATTGGAGGCCCAGAGGGAGGAGTACTCATTTCTTTCCTCTATTTAGCTTTATTCTCCTAAGGAGGATGAGAGGTGCAATTCAGCTATCCCTGGAATGACCTATATTTTCACCTCAACATTCAAAAAATGGCCTTATGTTCCCTGTTCACCCCTTCATTCGAGATGTTCTTGCTTTTTATAATGTATACCTGGCTAGGGTATACCCACCGGCATTCTTGAGGATTTTGTGCTTTGGTCTTCTCTAAGTTGGTTCGAGCCGTCCATTAGGTACGTCTTTGTCCCCTTTCTTTTTCTCTAGATCCCCTTAACCCTAGTTGGTGGGGCCATGGGTTTAGTTTCATCATTTGGAGGTTTAGTTACTTCAGGCAACACTCCGTTAGTTTTCCTTTCTGTCTCGGTTTGTTGACTATCTTTTTTTACTGAGGCTGACATTGGTTAGATCTTGATGCTTAGTTCTATTGTTCTTAATGGGCTGCACTTTGAATCTGCCATTTTTGCATTCTAGTTTGTAATTTGAAATCCCAATGGGGAGAGTCATGTTTGATACTTCTTATGAGTCTTCGCTAGGGGAGGAAGGTAGTGTGAACATCGAGGAGGTTTCAGCCTCCCATGGTAACGAGTATGTCGAGGAGGCTTCATCTCCCTCTAGTAGTGAGGAGCCCTTTATCAAGGATACTCTGTCGGTTGGGGGCGACCAATTTTCGATGGCCTTAGCGCAGAAGTTAGAGTTTTGGTCTAGGGTGTCAGATTTATTGTACCCTGGGTGGATTCTTGTGGCTTCTACCTCTAGTCATTCCGGCGAACCTCTGTCGGCTTTGCCACCTGCCACCTGCCACCCCCGACTCGTTCTAAGAAAAAGGGGGTCGAGGGAGCTTCGATTTCTTATAGATCTAAAATGGTTCGCCGAGATCTCTCTGACCTTACTTGTTGTGCCGTGTCGAACCCAAGTCGTATTGACAAAGACGAATTGGAGGCCCTGAGGGAGGATTACTCCTTTCCTTCGTCTATTTAACTTTATTCTCCTAAGGAGGATGAGAGGTGCAATTCAGCTATCCCTGGAATGACCTATTTTTTCACCTCGACATTCAAAAAATGGCCTTATGTTCCCTGTTCACCCCTTCATTCGAGATGTTCTTGTTTTTTACAATGTATACTTGTCTAGGGTATACCCACCGGTGTTTTGGAGGATTTTGTGCTTTGGTCTTTTCTGAGTTGGTTCTAGCCGTCCATTAGGTACGTATTCGTCCCCTTTCTTTTTCTCTGGATCCCCTTAACCCTAGTTGGTGGGACCGTGGGTTTCGTTTCATCATTTGGATGTTTAGTTACTTCAGGAGACACTCTGTTAGTTTTCCTTTCTGTCTCGGTTTGTTGACTATCCTTTTCTGCTGAGGCTGACATTGGTTAGATCTTGATGCTTAGTTCCATTGTTCTTAATTGACTGCTCTTCGAATCTGCCCTTTTTGCATTATGGGTTGTAATTTTGAAATCCCAATGGGGAGAGTCATGTCTGATACTTCTTATGAGTCTTCGCTAGGGGAGGAAGGTAATGTGAACATCGAGGAGGTTTCAGCCTCCCATGGTAACGAGTATGCCAAGGAGGCTTCATCTCCCTCTAGTAGTGAGGAGCCCTTTATCAAGGATACTCCATCGGTAGGGGGTGACCAATTTTCGCTGGCCTTAGCGCAGAAGTTAGAGTTTCAGTCTAGGGTTTCAGATTTATTGTACCCTGGGTCGATTCCTATGGCTTCTACCTCTAGTCATTCCGACGAACCTCTGCTGGCTTTGCCACCTGCCACCCCGACTCGTTTCAAGAAAAAGGGGTCGAGGGGGCTTCGATTTCTTATAGTTCAAAAAAGGTTCGCCGAGATCTTTCTGACCTTACTTGTTGTGCCGAGTCGACCCCAAGTTGTATTGACAAGGATGAATTGGAGGCCCTAAGGGAGGAGTACTCCTTTCCTTCCTCTATTTAGCTTTATTCTCCTAAGGGGGATGAGAGGTCCAATTCAGCTATCCTTGGAATGACCTATTTTTTCACCTCGACATTCAAAAAATGGCCTTATGTTCCCTGTCACACCTTCATTCGAGATGTTCTTGCTTTTTACAATGTATACCTGGCTAGGGTTTTCCTAAACGGTTGGGGTCTATTGGTTGGCCTTCTTGTCCCTTGGTTAGAAAGTGGGAACATTTTTCCTCCCACCATCCGCTAGTTTGCCCATCTTTTCCAGCTTAAATCATACCCTATTCTGGGTTTTTTTTTACTTTGCCAAGGGAGTTAAGGTGAAGATTCTAATTTCTAGATTCCTTTCCTCCAACAAGGGTTGGAAGCCAAATTTATTCTTTATTCGAGGTGACACTTGAGAATTTTTAAGAATTTCTAGTGATATTCCCCGCATCCCTAGGGTTTGGGAGGCCCCGAGAATTACTCGTAAGAATCTCTGTTGAAAATGTGTTTGTTATGCGTGTTTTTGTCGTGGTTCTGACTTGCTCTTTGCCTTATAGGTTTTCACCCTTCTTTGGATGCTGCAGAGGCTAGGAGACTGGCCCTAGTTGAAGCTTACAGACTTAAGTCTTTTTTCCATCTTGGTAGCTAAGGAGAAGCTTGTCGAGTACAAGTTTGGACCTCTTGTCGAGGCTTTCCCTGCTCGGATTGTCACTCCATAACTCGAGCTTCCTATCTAGACTATTGACCAAATGGATCAGAGGCTTGTAAGGGAGAGATTTTCTGTGGAGAAGAAGAGGAAGAAGAGGTTTGTGGAGACCTCCAAGATTCCTTCTTCAAAGAGGTCAAAGGTGGTGTCTAATCCCTCGGGGCATGTAGGGGTAGCCCTGACCTCTCCTGATTCCACTTTAGCCCTTTCTGCGAGACCTGAGCTGAGTCCCATAAGAGGGCTCGGGGCTGTCGGAGCGGAGTCAAACAAAGCTTAGCCCCTTCTTCAACAACGCTCCCTGAATGGGTTGAGACTACGAAGGAGCTTATCAGAATGGATACTAGGGATAATGGGTTTCTCCACGATCTCAAGGTCGTTATGGCTGCGCTTGCTGACTTGTTTCCTACTGTGGACCCTGAGGAGACCATGAAACTAGTTTCAAGCGAAAGGCTGAACACGCCCTTCGGAGTTTGGCTGAGGTATCGTGTCATTTCCTTATTTTATCGAGCTAGCTTCTTACTCTTGCATTGTTCTTAGTTCCTCATAATATGCACCTCTACTTCTAGGTTTTGGCTTGTATCAAGGGGATGGAGTCCAATCACCAGCACTTGTCGAGCGTGCAGTCTAATTAATCTTCTGAGCAAGCTCTTCTCCACTCAGAACTCGAGAAGGCCCAGCTTGCTGAACAGAAGCTGATGAAGGACCTTGTTGCTAAGGAACGTGAGTTGGTCGAAGCACTGGATGCCATGGATGTAGCTAAGGCTGAGAAGTGCTTGGCTGAGTAGAAAATCACGGTCTTTAACGCCGAGTTGGAGGAGTCGAGGTGGGCAAAAACCGAGCAGAGTAGAAACCTTCAGGATGCTAGAGATTCCACCAAGAGGAAGGGTGACGAGCTAAAGGCGAAAGAGGAGCAACTGAAAGTCAATGACGGAAAGATCGTCGAGCTCCTTAATGAGAATGCCTCTGTCTTCGTTCAGGGGTTCATGAACTTCCATGTGCATGTCAAGAGGGTGTACCCCGATATAGATCTGGACTCCTTTGAGCCAGACTTTGAGGTGTTAAAGCCTAAGGAGCCTTCGTAGGGGTCAGGAGCTGAGCATACTGACGAAGTGGACAACCCAAGCTCGTTGCATAGTTCTTGTTTGTAGATCTTTGAGTTTTCGTTAAGATCTATACCCTAACATTTGTGGATTGGACTTGTAACAAAACTCGTGTTTCTTTTAATTTAAGCTTTTCTTTCTACTTCTGATGTTTCTTCACATTGCTTTTCATTTTGGATGGTTCTTTGTGCTTACCTGGTTGTCATCTCTCTTTCTCCCTCCCCCTTTTTTGTTGCACCTTCAATGAATTTAAGGCTGGAGGCACGAGAGTAGTACACTTTGGTCATCTGAGTTGCTTTGACCTTCGTTTGTAGGCGTTAAGGCCCTTATCCAAAGGTAGGGGTGATTAATCCTAAATAGTGTGTAAATGAATTAGGGTTTAGGGTTAATTATGTGCATAAATTATGTTAAAGTGATTAATTTATAAAGTATTTGGGTTAATGTGTAGTTTGTATATTTTGTAGGTTTTCAAGGATAAATCCGAAGTTTAACAGGATCAAAGTGTAGAGGTTGACTACAGGAAGGGCGACAAGTGTAATTCATAAGTCAACAAATTCAATGAAGGAGGCTGCCAAGCATTGAAAACCAGAGGTTTAGCACCGTACGAATGGTGCTGGTGACGTCCTGACGGTGGCTAAACCGCCTTTGCCCTCTTCTTCTTCCCATTAGTCAATTTGAGCGACGGAAGTCCCTGATTAGTCAACTTGGGTGTCTGCCGCCCTTGGAGCCCTCCCTAGTGCCTATAAATAGCTCTATTCAGCCAGTTTTCAGGGGGATTAGCAAAAAGTTCAGGCTAGCTCATGGAAGGAGAGAAAAGAGGAAAGGAAATAGAGACTTCAAGGAGTGTTTCAGTCTGAGAAAGAGTGAAGCCCTGTCTTAATCACTACTTAGCCATAATTTTCTCCACTTCTACATTTTTGTTTATCCTTTCTACTTGGAGGGTTGAACTTCTCCCACTTTTATGCCCTAGCTGGTAATAAGAGTGGCAATGTTTCAACTATTCCTCCGGGAAGGTCTTTGTGTATTTTGTTTCGGTTGTACTTGGATTATCTCATTCTTCTTGCTTGTCTATAGCAATGAAGTATGAGTAGTCTGTTTATACTCTTTGGTGAAGGATGAAAGCATGTGTAATACTGTTTAAGTTATGAAAATGCCAATGTTTTATTTATGCGTTAATGTTTATACCTCTCTTAATTGATGGATGGTTATTATTATAATGTGCTCATGGTTATGAACACCGAGCAAAGCTTATTGCTATATACCATTCTATCTATAAGTTATTATGTACTTCATGTATGATTCAATAATTCATGTAGTTGGGTTTTATGTAACAGTCGGGAGATTGGTTATAGACGGGTTAAATCTCGCCATAGCCAATGCTTTTGATTTAATGCATAAACCGGAACTCTATCTTCATTAAATCTTCAACATACGGATCAAATAGCTAGAGTAAACCTTTTGAATGGTTCACCTTCAAGTTTACTAGGGTTATTTGGTTATTATATGGTACATAGACCTTCCGGCTAACCTAGCTAGTTGATGTGATATAATTCAGTTATACATCAAACCTACCGATTGACTTTCCAGTAAAATGGGAGTTAATTGTTGTAAGGTGACATTTCCATAAATGAGCAAAATAATGCATGTTGGATCTCCGAACTAAAGAGTAATTTTTATCATTGTTATTCAAAACTTAGTTAAGTGTTTATTTGATAATTCTATGCTCACACTAGAAGCTATTCCATTGCACACTACACACAAGACAAACTTACTTTTTTTCTGTTTTGAGTACCAACAAATAGTTCCCTGTCGGTTCGAACCCGGACTTAACCGAGAAATATTACAATTTAACAACTTATACTTGGGTGTATGATTTAAATCAGGTCAGATCAAGTTTTTTGGCGCCATTGTCGGGGAGTTACGGTGATTTCAAAATGAACAGGGAAGTTTTCTAGTTTTATTATATGTGTATACACCGTTTGTTGTATTTTAATTGTTTATGTCTGTTAAGTCATCAGCAGGGTCTGTAAATCAATCTAGTCCTTCATCTTCTTTATCTTCATCATCACAAGCATCCCCGAACTCTTTTGAGTTAAGCATGACTAATAATAATCAAAGGAAGCAAGAGGTAGTTCAGAATGTCAGACCTTCAAGAGAATATTTGCATCTCACACGCACTAGTGTCCCTTCATGTTTTGCCACTCCAAATTTTAACATTAAAGTAGGAACAATACAACATTTACCGCAATTTCATGGTCTTGAGTCTGTAAACCCTTATTTGCATATAAAAGAATTTGAGAAGGTATGCGGTGCATTGCAAGATAATTTTGAACTAGCCCGGTTGAAACTTTTTTCTTTTTCTTTGAAGGATAAAGCTAAGCAGTGACTAAATTCTTTAAAATCTCAATCCATTCCAACTTGGCAAGTTTTTCAAACTGAATTTTTCAAAAAAAAAATTCCTGTGCACCGCACTAATGCACTGAGACGTTAAATCATGAATTTTTCAATGAAAGAAGGAGAAACTTTTTATCAATATTGGGAAAGATTTAAGGATCTTCCCCAACCTTGCCCACATCATACATTTGAAAGTTGAACTTTAGGTGGTTTCTTTTATGATTCGCGCCCATCAACAATGCGTCAGTTTGTTAAAATAATGGCCCAGAGAGAATTCATGGGTAAGAGCCTCGATGGGGCATTCAAGGTTTTTGATACTATTTATGAGGGTTCCCAAAATGTGGGACTCGGCCTCACCAAATATTTTTGAAACCAAACCATCTTCATCTCAAGGACGGAAATATGTGTTAAAATAGGATGATGATCTAAGGGGTAGAATGACTACTTTGTCTTAAAAGCTGGAAGTTCTAGAGATGAAAAAAGTCAAGTAAGTTTCTTTTCTGTCATCCACTAATCAGTTGTGTGGAATCTGTGCTTCGTCATGACATCCCACGGGGGAATGTCCCACCATTCCAGCATTCAAATATGCTTGATGAAAAACATTGTTGTTTCCTAACCTCTAAAAACCATCCCTTTCAATGTGCAGTGTATGGACAAAGGGGAGTGTCACTCTCCCGTGAGATAGTGTCAAAAGTAAGGGCAAGGAGGAAAGAAAATGAGATGGTGGAAATGTGAGATGTGAATGCACAAAAATTGTGTGTGTGTGTACAAAAGTGCTCCCCAAGTGCAAGGAGACTTTCGCGGGTCGTGTTTTACTTGGTGGTATTCCAAGGTCGTTTCCACGGGGAAGGAAGTAAACCAAGGGGAAGGTGATTTTGAGTAAAAGAAAGTGTAAAATCTTTTGTTTGTTGAAAGTTGTTTGGTGATGTGTATGTTGGTAAAAATGAGATGAGAAACAAATGTTGGCAAGCCCAAGAGGTTACTCCAATAGGAATGCCATCTCAACTCGAATCTCTCCTCAAATAGAGCATGAAGGAACGATTGATTCGTGGGAAGCTGGGGATAAGAAGGGTGAGTATCTAAGCATAAACCGTGACTAGGCCTACGGAATATCAAAGACTCACCAATTTATCCACCCTCAACCCAGTCAAACCGAACCATTGATCTCTGAAAAAGGGAGGATAATGAGTTGAAATGGCATACCCAAGTGAAGGTTCCCCTTGGTTTTGCCAACTAAAAGATTTAGCTACTCATGCTTGAAATGAAATCACAATGTAATGAGATAGATTTGCAAAGAGATGAAGTTCTTGAGTACATAAATGCTCGAAAATATAAGCTACAAGAGAATGCATTTAAAATCCATTTTACAGCTAAGAAAATGAGGAACTTTGTTGCATTAATGGTAGAAGTTTACAAGAGCATTCAACTAGCAATGAACTTCATGGAGAATAACATTAATGCTATTAAATGTAGTTCTAAAGATTCATACAAGGGATTACAAGACAATGTATTGAAAGAAATGCAAAAATCTCACTTTATCTCTCTAAAACACTATTCATCATCTTCCCCAGACTTTCTCTCTCTCTATCTATCTATTTCTGTCTAATGGCTGAATGCCAATGCTTGGCTTCCAAAAACGTGCTTGGAGAGGTGCCCCTAGACTCAGAAGTGACCTCCATCTGTAGGGATGCAGGAGGAATGGCTGGACAGAGGGGTTGTAGAGCTTGTCTGGACACCCAGCTCATCTTCTCTTCTCTTCTCTCTCCTCATTGATCACCTAAACTCCAAACTTGCAATCAAAGGTGTGAAAGGGATTAATAGTGTTGTGGGCGTGTCAGGGGAGCATGGGAGGTCTGTTGGTGGGACCCTCAAAGCAGCAGACATGAGTTGCAGAGCAGTTGGGTATATCAGGCAAAGCGTACCGGTACAGCGAACTCCAGTGGCTTCGGCGTACCGGTACGATTAACTCCAGTAGCCTTAGCGTACCGGTACGCGTACCGGTACGATTTGGTTGACTTCTTGATTTTCTGATTTCCTCCTCTCCTGAGCTATCCCCAAGCTACCTTTTCATCCTCATTTGTCTCAAATGGTTTGGGAAGGCCTTAAGAAGCCTCATTTAGCACCTGTTAACTACAAACACCAAATATTATCGTTAAGAACACAATTAACCTAACTCCCATAATTTAATCTCCAACCGCAATTAAAATAACATGATTTAGCACCTAAAAATATACAAAGTTTTGTGCTAATCAAAAGAGGTCTTGATGGAACAAATCAATGTCATTTCAAACTTCAACAAGCCTTATTCTAATCCCTATTCTGAAACCTATAATCCAGGGTGACGGAATCACTCGAATTTTAGTTGGAAAAATACTTAGCTGGTGGGTCAGCCACCGAGTCCACCTTCGCCACAACCCCAGACTGAACAGCCATATCAGCCTTATCAACCCCCACACAAGAGAAGTCTAGAGGACACCATGAATTAGTTCATTCAAAGTCAAATGAATTTTAATATTCAGCCTACTCATGCATTCAATGATTTTAAAGTTCAAACTTCACAAAATATTGAGGTTTTAAAGTGTCATCTAGCCAAGTTGACTCAGTCTCTGAGCATAATAGAGAAGGGAAAATTCCTATCTCAACTTAAACCTCCATAGGGTTAAAACCAGACTAATGTTGTGTCTTCAAAATCTTCTTCAAGTTAAGTACAAGTAATTACCACAGTGAGAAGTGGAAAGGTGATTGACAAAACTATTGAACTTGCATTGTTTGACGCCCACTGGAAGAGGTCCCAATATGTCTAGGTCCCACTGTTGGAAGGGCCATGGGCTGACTACTGGCATGCGCTACTCAAGTGGGCAGTGCGGCAAATTCCCATTAATCTGGCATGCCTGACACTTTTTTACTATTTCCATTGAGCCTTTCATCATCGTGGGCAAGAAGTATCCCTGCCGGAGCGCTTTGTTGACCAAGGTCCGAGCTCCAATATGGTTTCTGCATATGCCTTCATGTATTTCTCTCAGTACATAGTCCGTTTCAAGCTCTATGCACATTTCAGCAGTGGGAATGAAAAATTGCATTTATAAAGTTTACCTTCCACCATGGTGAACCAGGACGTCTTGCTTTTTAGCTTAGCTGCTTCCTTCTAGTCTCGTGGGAGATCTCTATTTTGTAATAGGTGAAGATGGGGTCCATCTAAGATGTGCTCTTCTCAATGGGCATGACTTTGTCTTTGTCGATTCGGACACTTGGTTCGAGTAAAAGTTCATCAGGCGTCGTCCCGGGCAGGTCCTGTTAGGCTGTTGTAGCGAACTTTGCAAGGGTGTTTGCTCAGTAGTTTTATTCTCGTGGGATCTAGACGAGCTCGGTACGCACAAATTTTCTAACTAGGTCCTAAACCTTCCTTAAGTACAAAGTCATGTTATCCCATCAGGCTGCGTACTCTTCGTCTACCTGTTTGTCCACCAACTAGAAGTCGCTGTGAATAACAATCTGCTAGGCCTCCATTGATAGAGCCAAGTTGAGCCCGACTATGAGGGCTTTGTACTCAGCTTCATTGTTGGAGGCCTGAAAGTTGAACTTGAGTGCATATTCGAGGCTGTTCCCCTCGGGAAACGTCAGGATAACGCTGGCTCCACTTCTCTGTGCGTTCGAAGTGCCATCTACATACAGTTTCCATGTCGGCACGTCTGCAGCAAGTTCAGGATTTTTAGGTTTGTCTTCAGTCTGGGAGGTGAATTTTGTGATAAAGTCAACCAGCGGCTAGCCTTTGATGGTTGTCTTGTGCTTGAATGTTATATCAAACTTGCTAAGTTTCATGGCCCACTTGATTAACCTGCCTGACGACTTTGGCTTATAAAGGACTTGCCTCATGGGCTGGTCGGTTGGAATTTTAATGGTGCGGGCTTGGAAGTATAGCCTTAGTCTCTTGCCCACAACGAGCAAAGCCAATAAGAGCTTTTCCATTCTAGGATACCACTTCTCGACTCACCTAAGGGCCTTCCTACAGAAATAGACGAGTTGATGTGCTTTCTTCTTATCCCCCAATAGGGCGGCGCTAACAGAAAATTTGTACAGTACTAGGTATAAAGTCAAGACTTCTACCTCTCTAGGACTTACTACCACTGGGGGCAAAGCCAGGTAAGCTTTCAAGGCTTGGAAAGCCTCCTCACATTTCTCATTCCATTGGAAAACTAATTTGAGGACCTTGAAGAATGGTTGACACTTATCACTGGAGCGCGACACAAACCGAATTGGTGCTGTAATTCTTCTTGTGAGGCGTTATACCTCCCTAGTGTTGGTCGGTGACTTCAATTCTATGATTGCTTATACTTTTCTAGGTTAGCCTCGATTACTCTGCTGTTCACGATGAAGCCCAAGAACTTTGTGGTTGATAATCCGAAAGTGCACTTGGCTGGGTTCAATTTCATCCTATACTATCGTATGATATCAAAGGATTCCAGGAGATGTTAGATATGGAGTTCTAATCTGAGGGAATTGACCAACATGTTGTCTATATACGTCTTAATCGTCGAACCAAACCTTTCTAGGAACATGCGATTGACCAGCCTTTGGTAAGTGGTCCCGGCATTCTTTATTCCTAAGGGCATGACCAAGTAGCAAAAAGTGCCTTGCTCCATAACAAAGGAGGTCTTCTCCTTATTGTTGGGATCCATCTTAATCTGGTTTTATTTCAAGAAGGCGTCCATGAAATTTAAGAGCTCGTGCCCCACTGCTATGTCAACTATGCATAGTTGCCATTTCCCAATATTCTTCTTGACCAATACCACGTTGGCTAGCCATGTTGGGTAGTCAACCTCCCTGATGGTGTTGGCATGCAGCAATTTGGCCACCTCTTCATTGATTGCCTTTTGTCTTTCTGGGGCAATACTTCTCATCTTCTGCTTGATTGGCTTACTGTTTAGGTCCACGCTAATTTTGTGAACTATAACCTTGGGTTTGATTCCCTCCATATCCTTTTGCTCCCAAGCAAAAATGTCAACATTCTCCTTCAAGAAATGAATCAACTACTCCTTAATGTCTTGGAGTAGCATGGAGCCTACGAAGACCACATGCCCAAGGTCTTCATCTATTTGAATAAGCTCCAACTCCTCTAAGGGGTAGGCCTAATCTCGACCTCGTCTCTCATGTCCAGGTCATCTAACTGGATAGATTTCATCTCATTGAGGCAATGTAGCATTCCTTGGCGACACGTTGGTCCCCTCGTACCACCCCCACTCCATTTTCGATCGGGAACTTCATGACTAAGGTTAGCCGAAAGGACTGCTTTGATAGATTTTATAGAGGGCCTGTCGAGCAGGACGTTACATGCAGAGGGCGCATCTGCCACGAGGAAGCGGACCGTGGTGGTGACTTGACAAGGGTGGTTCCCTAGAGTGAGAACCAGCTAGATCGAGCCCAAAGGCATGAATCTCTTCCTCGAGAAACCTGATAGATGAGTCCTCATGGGTTCGAGCTTGGAAGTGTCTATGCCGACATGTTCAAAATTTGAGAGGAAAATAATGTCGGCTGAGCTTTCGTTATCGACGACGACACAATGAACAGTCTTGTTTGCAATGGTAGCATTTACGACCAGGGCTCATCATGGGGGAGCTGGCATCCCTCCAAGTCGGCATTCGAGATGGTTATTTCGGAGTCTTCTGAACCGTCTGGATGTTAAGAAAGTAATATGATCTGGCTCTACTGGCATGTGCTCTCCTAGCTTAGCTGGACTCTCCTCCCCCAGCAAAACCTCTTGAAATGACCCTGATCTCCCCCAGGGCTTGCTAGTGTTGTTGTTGGGGTGGATCTACATCTCAGCCATTTTGATCTCTTTCTCCCTTGGCCAAGAAGTGCCTAAGTAGGCCCTACTAGATGAGGTACTCTATCTCCTTCTTGAGTTGGATGCCATCGTCGGTATTGTGACCATGGTCTTTGTGGAAGTCGCAATACTTGGCGAGGTCACACCTATGAGGATAAAAAATTATTCTGGGAGGCCACTTAACGAATCTCTCATTTGGAACCTCATAGAGGACTTAAGAGATGGTGGAGTTGAGGGGGGTGAGCCGATCTAGGTGCTTTCTAATGTTTCCCATCCATTTGGGGGATGAATCTTTCTCCCTTCTCAGGGATCGATCTTGCCTTCGTTCCCTCCTAGGGCTACGATCTTTCTTTTTCTTCTCGCCCTTGGCTTAGGTTGATGCACCTCCTTTCATGTGAAGTGCCACCTTTTCGTTGATGTACTTCTCGACCTTGGAGAGGACCTCACCATCATCGCCTGGGGGTGTTGGCAATGGATCACATAACCTCTGAGGGATTTATTTGGTTCTTGCTTGATGTTTAGGAGGTGGTAAGATGGCTTTCGATAGGTTCGTGCCCCAATGAAATGAGACATGAACTGGATGAAGAGTTATCAGAAGGAAGAGATCGATGCAGGTGCTAGTCTATTGAACCAAGCTATCAGTGATCCCTTGAGGGTGATGGTGAAAGCTCGGCAGCGAACGGGTCTCGATAGCAATGGAGCTCCTTTTGGTTTTTGTACGAGTTTAGGTGTTCCACGAGGTCTTTAGTCCCGTCGAACACCTCTATTTGCAGTATCTTAAACTTTTGAGGAAGTGGGAAGTGTAAGAACTCTTAAGTGAAAGGGGATTATGTTTGCTGGAGTAGGGCGTCTATAGTCATAGGAGCTTTACCTTTCACCACTTCTTTTATGTTTCCCAACTGTTGTTGGATTTCCCAAAATCTCCACTCCCAGAACTGGTCCATGACATTTGGCGGAGGAAGGGGAATGCGATCTCTTGGAACAGCTCCGATATGGCTGTGAACTTCATCATCTGCTCTTTCTCCTGGTTGTTGCTGGCGATGATTTTCTCCGGAAAGAATGTGGTCGTGGATGTCGGTGAACCCATTCGGAGGAGGCAGGTTTTGAAAATCTTGAAAAGGGTGATTGTTCTTAACTGGTTGTGTAGGAGGCATAAGGGGCACAAGTGGCGCTTGGTGAAGATTGTGCACCAGAATCAAGGTGATGAGGTCCTGGTTTTGCTTCGTCAACTACATCGCGGTCCGGTGGTACATCTCCAACTCGTTAATAGGAATGATGTCTACCACCGGGGGATCGTTCTCGAGGTTCACTGTCGGGATTGGGAAACCTCCCGGCTAGTTTTCGAGGACGGTCCCTAGTTGGTTCTACAACGTCTGTTGGTTTCTGAGAGCTTTAATCATGTTTCGAGTAGAGAACATCAAACTACCAACTAGGTGGAGAAAACTAAGAAGCTATTATGAAAATCGTTCCCACAAACTACGACAAGCTGATGGTGCTCGAAATTAACGAGCCCAGGTTGCAAGACAGGATCAGGGTAAGTCCAATGAGCATGTAGATGTATGAGTGGGTGTGCACATGAGAAAATGAGTGTTGTGGGTGATCAACAAAGTAAAGACGAAGTGTAAGTGGTTCGTCTTAGCCGAGAGACTAAAGTTACATACACTATAAGGGAAGTTTTTGCTCCTTGAGGATTGATTGTATTACTTGGGGGAGACAATAATTGTTACAAAGAGTTAGACTCGAAGCAGTTACAAGGTATTGCTTTATTCTCTCTTTCTTTTTTAGTTTTCAGGTTGCCTCTCTCGTGCCCTATATGACCCTTAGTGACGCAATCCATAAGATGCTCAAGGAAACACAAATTCGAAGATGTGAAAGATAATGGAATTGGCTTTCCATCAAGACAAAGATCCATATGGAACCTTGCATAATTGTATTTTGATTCTTATTTTAATTCAATTTGCTAGTATTAGTATTTTATATGTCCTTTTAATAATTTTTAGAGTTAGGAGTATTTTTGTAATTTCTAGAATTTCTGGAACAGTTCATATTTTTGGATTGTCAAAATATAAACTCCTATTAGGATTTGTTTCCTTAGTAGATTAGGATTTGTTTCTTTATTAGATTAGGATTTGTTTCCTTACTAGATTAGGATTTGTTTCTTTAGTAGATTAGGATTTGTTTTTCCTTAGCAGATTAGGAATTTTCTTTGTAATGGCCAGCCTATAAATAGGCGTCTAAATCATTGAAAAGGTAGATTATTATTCAGTAAATTTGGATAGTGTTTTCTCTACGGTTCTTTGAAGAATTTATCGGGATTTCCCGTGGCGTTCACCAGCGACTTATCAAACGGAATTCCACCACCGTTTGTGGTGTCTTCCTTATACCAAGGTTCTTGTTTCGCATCAAACAACGGGTTGAGGTCATATATACCAAGGTTCTTGTTTGTCGTAAACAACGGGTCAAGGTCTATCATTCAAATCTGATCATAGAACGATCTTGTGTTCCTTTTTCGTTGTTGGATCTCGTTATTTTGGCGGATTCACATCACTTAGCTATTTATACTACTGATGCATAGGGTTTCATGTTTGTCCTTATTTGCTGATCATGTGGTCTCTTTCTGTCTCTTTCTTCATCTTGGCGCTGTGGTCCCCAAAACATTTCTGTATCCACTACTCGTAGTCTATTGCACTTGATCCGTCTCCACTATGTGTCGGTTTCAGTTTATCAGAGCTGCCAAGTAGTGTTTCATTGTCCCCTGTCCACGTGTCATGTGGTAGCTTTTTAGGTTGACCTAACGCCAGGCTCCCATCTCCCAAGCTCGTACCCGTATCGAGCTCATTAATATCGAGCTTCCCCGGAACTGGGCCGTAGTCCAGTTCAAGCCCAATAAATATTGTCTAAATGAGTTTCTTGGGCCGCTTTCTGTCAACTTAGAAGGTCTTGGGCTCTAAAAAGAGTCCGGACTTTAAACTGATCATTATCACCTTCTTTACATAGTTCTTTTGTTCCCCCACCCAGAGAACTGCTTGTACTCTATCATTTGTTATGACATTTCCAATAATATGTTTTATTTGTAAATGTAGACTTTCAAGTAAACTACGTAATCTGTCTTATTTTTTTGTTCCATTCCACTATTAAATTATTTATGTTTTTGCGCATAATATTTTGACTCTCAAAGGATAAATCGATGTCCTAACATAATATACCAAGAAGCAGTAAGTGTGATCATCATATAGATGATATAAGAATTATTAACCAGAGGGTCAACTTTATGTAGCGTGTGATTTATATGGTATCAGCGTTATATGTTAAGCTTAACTACACAAGTGTCGGATAGTCGTGACCAACATTTATGATGTTTTGTTTCTATTAAGAAATTTAGTCCAACTTCATCTAGAAGCCTCCAAATATTCAATAATTGTAATATGAGTCCAATTCTCGACTTGCATGATTCTCCCCAAAAGTCCACGATTGTGTCTCTCTAACAGACAACAAAACCGTGTAGCCTACCTTGCGCCATATCTATCTTTTGACAGGTAGACACCCTGATTCATAACCTTTGTCAACGTTTCACATGAGGACTACGGTAGTGACAGAAAAAAATTATTGTTTTAATTGATATTTTTATAATTTTTTTGAGTTATTTTACAATCAAAAAGTTACCACTTATGTGGGTAATTTATTATAATTATAGGTGTTTCTATCACTATTGTCCTGACCAAAAAAAAAATCACTGTTGCTATAATTATTTTTATTTGGTTCAAAAAAATTATTATTTTTGTAAGTGATTTATCACTTTTGTAGGTATTTTTATCATTATTGTGGCAATTAATTTTATCACTTTTTTCAATGCCACAACAGTTGTAAAAATACTCGCAACAGTGATGAAAATATTTACAAATATAATAAATGTCAATACAATACCTTTTTTTTTTCGATACGATATACAACTTGTTCACATGAAATTCAATTAATTTTGATTTGGTTGAATATTATGACAAATATTTCAGGTCTCTTTATTTGTCATGTGAGATATCGTCCACCAAACTTTTCCAGATATATGCACAAAACCCAACACAATGGGACTCGAATATGAAAAATTCATGATCATCCAGGAAGGTCTTTATTGGAGTTAGACCGATAAAACAAATCAGTTACACCAAATGAGTATTCCCAAATCAGCCAAACGTACAAATTTATGATGGCAAAAGACTAAGGTCACTTCCACTCTATCAGTTATTAGTTATTGAAAAACGTAATGTGCAGTGAATCATTTCTTACGATTATATATGTTAGATGTTAGACACAACCTAGCGGGGATGATTATCTTAATTCAAATTAAGGTCGAACAATCACCTCTGTCCTTTGAACCAATGATGTAGACTAGGAAGAAAAGAATTAAGGATGAAAAGAGAAAAAGAAAGGGATGAGAAAAGAGAAAAAATTTGAGAAGGAAGTAATATCAGTATTCAATAATAATCAAAGTCTCCTAAAACAAATATCATATCCCCTATATATATTGGGAGAGCACAAACCCTAAAAGAACACTAAAAGAAATAAATAGTCAAAATGACAACTAAGCCCCTGAAAAGCAAAATGACAAATAACTCTCACTTCATTGTCCTCTCATGGGTGCTTGGCAATATTAAAAATATTAAGATCAAGAGTCATATTCCCAAAAGTTAATTTCATTACTCCATTCCTGCAATTGATCAATGAGTTGGAGGTTGCTAGGAAGGGTCGACCAAGATGACAGGAATTTGGTTCTCTGAATGCATTGCTGGCTGAGTGTTCAAAATAATAAAATCAACAGGAAAGATGAAGTTGTCTACCTGAATAAAGACATCCTCAACAATGCCTCTCAGGACTTTGACAGACCTATCTGCCAACTGGAGTGTAATACAAATGGGTTTGAGTTCACCCAGACCCAATTGTTGATAGACAGAGAAAGGGAGCAAATTGACACTGGCTCCAAGATCCAGCAGAGCTTGTTCTATTATGAAGTTTCAAATGACACACGACACAGTTGGACACCCTGGGTCCTTGTATTTTGGAGGGGTTTTATGTTGAAGTAGGGCACTAGCTTGTTCCATCAAGAAGACTCTTTTCTGCACATTTTGGCTTCTCTTGATTGTGCACAAGTCTTTTAGAAACTTGGCATAAGAGGGAATCTTCTTGATTGCATCCAGAAGTGGAATATTGATTTTCACTTGCTTAAAAAGCTCATAAATTTCTGGCTGGTTATTCAACTTCTGTATTTTTTTGAGTCTTTGGGGAAAAGGAACAGGAATAGGACAAGAAGGATCTTTTTTCTTTGATGGTTCTGGATCTATTTCAATCACAGGTTCAGGCTCAACTGGTTCAGTGACTAGGATTGACTCAGGTCTTGGCTTTGGAATTAACATGTCTCTGATGGTTTTGCCAATCACCCTGCCACTTCTCAGTGGAATGATAACTTGAGCTTGGTTTTGTGGGGTTTCCATGATTGAAGGATTTCCCACATGGAATTGACATTGTGGTTGTTTTGGTTGGGCATGAAACTTGCCCTTCTCATGTATGGGCATTGATTGTGTCAATTATTAGATGTGGCTTCTGATATCCTCGAAAGACTGGGTGGTCTGGGCTTTGAAATCATTGAAAGCCTAGGTGGAGTGAGTGATGTAGTTCATTTGGGTCTGTATTAACTGATTCAGTATATCCTCAAGACTTCTCTTGTGTGGTGGTTGGTATGGCTGATATGCAGGAGGTCCTTGAGGTGGTGGTTGTGAATTTTGTTGTGGATTCATGGGAGTTGGTTTTGTGTTCCTCCAACTGAAGTTTGGGTGATTCCGCCATCCTGGATTATATGTTCCAGAATACGGGTTGAAATAAGGCTTATTGAAGTTGGAAATTGCATTTGTTTGTTCCACCAAGACTTCTTTGAATGCCGGAATGGTAGGACACTCCCTAGTAGGGTGTCCTGTCAATGCACAAATCCCACACACTTGTTCTGTGGGAGGGCCAACGTCAACTTGATGTACATTTTTCATCTCTAGAGCTTCAAGCTTTCAAGATAGGGTGGACATTTTTGCTCTTAGGTCATCATCTTCTTTCAAGACATACTTACCCCCTTGGGAAATAGATGGTCTAGTTTCAACAGTGGTTGGAGAGGCTGAGTCCCACATCTGAGAACTATCAGATATGGTGTCAAAAAAATTGAATGCCTCCTTCAGACTCTTTCCCATAAACTCCCCTTGAACCATCATTTTAACAAATTATCGTAGTCTAGTGGGCAAGGAGTCATAGAAAAATCCTACCAAAGTCCAATTTTCAAAAGTATGGTGTGGGTTGGATTGGAGAAGATCCTTGAATCTTTCCCAACATTGGTAAAATGTTTCCCCCTCTTTGAACGAAAAATTCATGATTTTCCTTTTGAGTGCGTTGGTACGGTGTAGGGGAAAAAACTTTCTAAAAAACTCATTATGTAATGCATGCCAAGTTGGTATTGAATGGGCTTTCAAAAAGTTTAGCCACTGTTTAGCTTTGTCCTTTAAAGAGAAATGAAAAAGTTCAACTTGGCCAGTTCAGAATTGTCTTGGAATGTTCCACATACCTCCTCAAAATCTTTTATATGCAGATATGGATTTTCTGCTTCTAGTCCATGAAATTGA
Source organism: Ilex aquifolium (assembly GCA_951799425.1). Classification (NCBI taxonomy): domain Eukaryota; kingdom Viridiplantae; phylum Streptophyta; class Magnoliopsida; order Aquifoliales; family Aquifoliaceae; genus Ilex; species Ilex aquifolium. The sequence continues at coordinate 10,492,357 of OX637410.1, read as the reverse complement.
GGTAGTAGTTGCACTGTCCCCACCTTTATAGTAAAGAGGGGCGCATTTGCAGGGAACACAAAACAAGAGGGGACACTGTTTCTTGTGGGATGTAAGTAATCCTGCAGAGTTCTAATGTTAGGGACTTCTCCCTCCCTCTTAGGAACATCCCCTTGTCTCTCATTATTTTTCATGTTATTGTCGAACCGCTAAGATCGGGGTGAAGATGGTTCAGATTGATTGACAGACCCAACAGATTCTGCCGGTAAATTTTTAAAATGAGGATCGTCCACAGACATAAAATAAAATTATACACAGTAAATCAAAAAAATATATACACAAATGAATGTCTTTTTACCTTTTACCTTAAAACACTTTTTTGGCTCCCCGGTAACGGCGCCAAAAACTTGACTTGATCCGAAATGTGTGCACCCAAGTGCAGGCAGTCAAGTTGTAGTAATAATCCGGTTAAGTCTAGAGTTGAATCCACATGGAACTAATGTTGGTGTTTTCGAAGTAAGCAGTGACAGAGACCAAGTGACTCAAACCCTTGAGACTTAAAGTTGTGATGTTTAGGGATTTTCCTAGACAGAATATAAAATCTTTTCCAAGAGGATTTTCTAGACAAAATATAATATAATCTCAAATGTAAAAGTCACCCTTTAGCTCGAGGATCTAAACATGTAGTTAATCATCCGATTGTTATACTTGTGCTTGTGAACTCAATTAACTCATGTGTCAACATGAAGTTAATCGAAAGATAAATATGGATTTTTAGAATTAAGAGCATGGTTCCGATGTCTTTGCAGAGGTTTACAAGAATTGTTTATGCCGAAACTCAACCAGTCTACAAACAAGCAAGTGTTTCTACAAGACATCCAACAATTGCGTTAGTATTCCATTATTAAGTGAAGCACAATAATGGTGAAGATTGAAATGTAGTCATGAAGATCTAGCTGGATTACTTGCCTAGAACCAATGAGTCTTCCTATGCCAAGAGTCATCTATGTCATAGAAAGGACTCACGGTTGTACAAAGTACCTTAGCTTTGCTAGATGCATTCAATCATTCAATAAACAAGTGAAATATAAAGCATTAAGCATAAACGAAATGCACAAATATAACTTCCGAACGATTTATACATGTCCATCACCTCTTACTAAAGAGTGAATGAGAAACTACTCACTATTCATGGCTTTGGTAAAGCTAGAAAAGTGAGTGATTTTCATCCCTCCAAGTAGAGGAGTTACAAGGTAAAACACACTATACAAGGAGCCGATCTTCGAAGAAGAATGAGTGAATCATGTTCCACCCTTTACGGATTTGGTAAACCTCAAGAAAAGTGGAAGAGTTTCACTCCTCTAAGGGAATAAGGAAGCTCAAATAATGAAAGCAAATGAAACTAATAATGAAAGTAGAAGAAAGCTAGTCACTTTTAGAGGGTTTCCATCTCAACCAAAAGATGATCTATCTTGCTCTATGTAAGTAAATGTAAGCCTAAGTCTAAGACTAATTCTACAATTATCTCTAGCTCTAAGTGTGTCTCCTTTGAAGCTCCTATAATGGGAGTATTTATAGGCAAGGAGGAGGGGGCAAGGGAGTGTGAAGGAATAGTACAAGGTCTTCAAAGTCCAAGTGAGTGCCCCAAGGTCCAGATAGAAAATCAACCTTTCTGCAGGCTGTCTAGGGACAACGTTCGAACATTAGAGGGCGTTCGAATGTTGTTTGCTGTCTTACTTGATAAGCGTTCGAACGCTGGATGGAGTTTGAACTTTCCACTCAAGTGGCCTTTGTTCTTCTGTGAGAGTAAATGCAACACGCCATGTATCATCAACTCAGCAGTCTGGCCCTCAAATAATTCAATCCAACGTTCAAACATGGTACTCAAGTACCTCTTTGTTTCTCTTCTTAGCTACAACACGCCATGTATCATCACTTCAGCAGTTTGGTCCCCAAATAATTCAAGAGGACGTTTAAACGTGGATTGGCGTTCGAACATTCATGCCTTGTTTCATACTTCTCCAATTTTCTTCCAGAACATGTGGGTGTTGCATTAAAGTTTTGTATCCACTGACTTTAGGCCCTTGCACAATCTTTCTCTTGAAATGTCACCATTGCAACTCTATCAAAGCATAATTAGCCTTAAAAAGGGCATAGTAAGTTGCTAATTTTCACTACTAATTAGTGTGTTCAACCCCGTGTTTTGTTTCCTAGCCTTTGCTAACTGACAAGTGCGACACTGTGACACTATCCTAATAATGTCACGTCTCAAAATGGGCCAATAAAACCTATCCTCAACAAGTGAAAATGTCTTATCCCTACCAAAATGGCCTGCCAGACCTCCCGCATGTAATTCCCAAATCAGGAAATCCCTAAGTGCAGTACGGGGAATACACAAGCGTGAACCTCTAAACAAATAACCATCTCTAAGGAGGAAGTCAATGTACTCATGACGGTTACTAGCCTAAACATCCTGAAAAATGATACTAAAGTCAGGACAAGAGGCATACTCATCTCTAATCCTGTCAAAGCCGATCACATGGACACTCAGTCTGTAAAACAACAACTACATGGCTAAGAGCATCCGCATGCTTGGTTTCAATGCCCGCTCGATGGTGAAGAACAAAAGTATACTCCTAAAGGAACTCAACCCACCTAACGTGCCTAACACTCAATTTTCTCTAGGAATGAAGGTATTTTAATGCCTGATGATCAGAATATAACACAAACTCAGACGACAATAGATAATACCTCCAATGGCGGAGAGCTTGTACCATAGCGTAGAACTCATTGTCATATGTAGAGTATTATTGTTTAGCTTTATTGAGCTTTTCGTTGATGTAAGCAATATGATGCCCTCTTGACTCAAAACTCCACCTATCCCTACATCAGATGCATCACAGAAAACCTTAAACACCTTAGAAAAATCTGGGTGTCGAAGGATGGGTGCCTCTGTCATCTTGTGCTTAACTTCTTGAAAGGCTCTTGTTGCAGCAAGAGTCCATTGAAACTCCCATTTTTTAATGCACTCTATGATGGGAGCCATAATAGAACTAAACCCCTTAATAAATCATCCATAGAAGGTGGCCAAACCATGAAAACTTTGAACCTCAAAAATTGTTTTTGGCATTGGCCAATTCCTAATAGCATGAATTTTTTTCTGGGTCAGCTGCAATACCATGCGCAGATATAACAAATCCAAGAAAAAACACTTGAGTTTGCATAGAATTTTTTCACACGTAATGTCTGAAAAACCCGTCGAAGATGATCCAAGTGCTCTTCTTTAGACCGACTATAGATCAAGATGTCATCAAAATAGACCACCATAAATTTTCCTAGGAAAGGACACAATATCTGATTCATAACCCACATAAATGTGCTAGGTGCATTAGACAATCCAAATGGCATGGCCAACCACTCATAAAGTCCATCCTAGATTTTAAAGGTGGTTTTTCATTCATCTCCTTGTCTAATTCGGATTTGATGATAACCACTACACAAATCTATTTTGGAGAACCAAAGTACACCAGCCAAAAATTCATGCATATCTTCAAATCTCAGTATAGGAAATCGATACTTGACTATAATTTTGTTAATGGCACGACTATCAACACACATTCTCCAAGAGCCATCTTTCTTAGGGGTCAACAAAGAAGGGACAACACATGGACTAAGACTATGAAGAACATACCTCTTTTGCAAAAGTCCATCTACTTGCCTTTGGAGTTCAGCACGCTCAGTGGAATTCATACGATAATAGGGAATATTAGGCAACTAAGATCCTGGAACTAAGTCAATATAAGTTGAACATCTCTCATTGGTGGCAACTCATCGAGTAGTTCCTCAGGGATCACATCGTGGAACTCTCTCAATGGACTATTAACCTCAGCCAAAAGATCATCCTTAGATTCCAAATGACTCTGGAAAACTTCTTTGACAACTAGAGCTACCACTACACCAGACTCTTTTCTCTCTTTTTCAAATTTTCTATTGGTCAAGATGTGAAGGTCTTTCTTGTGAATTATTTGGAAAGATGACCTATGTTTGAACTATTACCTTCTGAGGGTTTTGCAGGTTTTAACTTAATGGTTTTCCCCTTATGCTTAAAAACATAGGTATTTTTTCTCCCATAGTTTGTCACATCTAGATAAAAAAGTCACGGGCGACCTAACAAGACATGAGTGACATGCATGGGTAAGACATCACACCATATATGATCTGAATAGTCACCCATCTGAATAGGGACCAAAAATCTCTGTGAGGCTGGTAAGGAGGTCTTGTCAACCCATGCAACCTTGTAAGGTTGTGGGTGTGTCTTTGGCTTAAGCTGCAACTGAGCTACAACCGACTTAGAGATGAAATTCAATGAACTTTTCCCATCAATGACGACCTTGCAAAATTGACCCCCACATCGGACTAGAGTATGGAAAATGCTGGTGTGTTTCCATGCTTCTATGCCTGAAGGGGTGGATAAGATGTATCGCATCACACTGACACGGGTGTCATCGTTATGCCATTCTTCCTTACCTTCATCTATTAACTCTAAGGGTTCCTCATCTAAAGGATCAACTTCTTGGTCAACATCCTCTCCATCAAGTGAATTCCCTAACCCCTGGTCAATGGTCAAGGTACGCTGAGGGCACTGTGAAGCAATATGATCATTGCCATGACAACAGTGACTCTCTATGGAAGAACTGTCCGGCGAGAACCTGTGAGTGTAGAATCTCGACCCCTGGTGATATTACCTCTCAAGTTGGGGTAAGTGTTACCCCTGGATGTGACAGGCCTTAACTGGGTGATGCCTCGAGACTTATCAAATGGGACTGACCTTAATGGTTGAGATTCTCTGGTTTGAGAAGGCATGCGATGCTGAAAGGGAGGCCTAAGGTATTGTTCAATCTCTAAGGCTTTATAATATACTTCCTCAACCATTTCAGGAGAGTGTAAGTTAATCTCTCTCTTAATCTCAGGTCTCAAGCCATTAATGAAATTTGTAACTGTTACCCAAGGCTCTTCCTTTATGTCACATCTCAGAAAGAGCTCTTCAAATCAAGCTAGGTAATCAGTCACACTCGAGGTCAATTGACGCAAATTCATCCACTTGTCCAAGAATTGGCGCTTATAGTAACTAGGGATGAGAAGAGAAGAAGAAGAGGATGAAGACAGAGAGAGAATTTGAGGAAGAAGCAATATCATGATTCAATATAAGTAATCAATAATAATCAAAGTCTAATCTAAATAAAACCCTTACATGCATCCCTTTATATAGGGAAACTAAAACCTTAAAACAAATAAATAATGATAAATAAACCCTCAAAAGTTAAAAGAAATTACATAAAAGATAAATACTAAATTACTCTCATGAATAATCTAATATATTTATCCAATTCCTACACGATCCCTATCAAAATTGATGTAGATTGTAGTAGGGAAAAACAAACAAAGTTTAGGTAAGATATTTTTTTTTTAACTTACCAACAAATATAAATACTAACCAGCAATTCTCAAGGAAGAGAACTCGTACTTGGTGTTAGATACAACTTCAAGAGGATAATTGACAATTTAGAGGATGCTCCTACGAATTCTGGAACTTTCTGGGGTGTTTTTGCAATTTTTGGAACTTCTGGGGTGATGTTTCTATAATTTTCTGAATCTGTTGGGGGTGTTTCTATAATTATGGAGCTTCTAGATGGTATTTCTAAAATTTTCTAAAACTTATGGGGTGATTATGTAATTTTCTGGAACTTCTATGAATGTTTCTGTAATTCTGAAACTTTCTGGGATATTTTTGTAATTCCTGAAACTTTTGGCAGTATAACTTATTCTCTTTCTTTTATCGTGCATGTAGCTGAAGCCCTAAGCACCAAGCTCAGCGACAACACATAACGAATAAGCAAACGATGAAGAAGCAAACGATGAAATCGATAACCAAACAATGACATATCGACAATGATGGATCACTAAACGATGATGGAACGATGACGAAGAAGCAATTGGCAGCGATGAAGAATCATATCTAGATCAACAAACAGCGATGAAATCTGATAATTTTTTTTATCACTTTTTTTTTACTGGTTCTGTTGGAACGAGACCAGAATAGTGGAGACCAGAACAGCGATGAACACCAGGTGCGATGAATAGTGTTTTTTTCCCGGCTGGTTCTGATTTTTTTTTTTCACTACTTACGGTGATAAACAGTGTTTTTTGATGAACAATATTTTTGTGATTTGTATGAATCGAAGTTGGGTTCTGATACTAAATTGATGTAGACTAGGAAGAGAAGAATTAGGGATGAGAAGAGAAAAAGAAAGGGATAAGAAAAGAGAAAGAATTTTAGAAGGAAATAATATCAATATTCAATAATAATCAAAGTCTCCTAAAACAAATACCATATCTCCTATATATATAGGGAGAGAACAAGCCCTAAAAGTACCCTAAAAGAAATAAATAGTCAAAATGACAACTAAGCCCCTAAAAAGCAAAATGATAAATAACTCTTAATCTCTACGTCTACGCCTACTATAACAAAATATAATCTGATTCCTATCACCCAAACCCTTAGATGAACAACTATGGATGATTTAGATATCAAACATTCACTCAATTAAATACACAATGCACGTGTGTGCATTAAATCACAAGTGTATATGTAAAAAAATAAATGACACAATGGATTTGTTGACCTGGAAACCCTTATCGGGAAACATCAAAAACTTTCTCGATTTACCAAAACCTAATTCACTACCCAAAATCAGCTTACAAGTACTCAAGTTTTATACCTCAACCAATACCATGGTTAGATGCTTCTTTCCTTCAATAAGCCTTTCCACTAAAGTGTCTCTCTGACGTTATGTGTAGCTTCACTTGGATTCACCTCAGCAAAGGATCCTCTAAGTCTCAAGTGATCTTGGGCGAACCAACTATGCTCAGAATGCACACACCAATGGGTTTGGTTTTCACCAATCAAGATCTTCAACACCAAGTTGTGAGGTTGGGTAAAATCTTTAGATGGTAGCCTTTGAATTTTGGGATCTAGGGTTGTGGTGAAACTCTCTAATGTTTAAGAAAGATTTCTCTCTTAAAATACTGTCTAAAGGGTTACCCAAGCAATACGAAAGACACACCCTATTTATAGGCTCAAAATAAGGGCAATTTTGGTTAACAAGAAAACTCAAATTTACAAATGACCGCTCAATCGGTGGGAGGATGGTCATAGGGCGGTGGTCTCGTGAATGAAAAATACGTTTCAAATCGACCTAGGAAGAGCAGGCCGCTCGAGCGACCGTGGGACCACTCGAGCAGTCTCAAGGGCGGTCTCTACTCCTCCTCCATTTTTTCTTTTCCCCATTTCTTCCCTAAGACATAAAGAGACCACTCTGGCAAAGGCTAACGAGCATAGGGCGATTCCTACTAGTTTTTTAAGCCTAAAACCAAGAGAAAATTTTCTTCTCTTGAGTACTAAAGGGTGTTGTTCAAGAAGGGCTTGCTAATGGCTTAAACTATGTTTTCAAAAACACAAAACGATTTTAGAAAATATTTTCTATGAAAAACACCTAGGAGCCACACACGGATTAATTCAATTCCATTTTAACTCTAATCCTCCTTAGTCTATTAAATCAATGGATCATCTTAGGACTCTAGGTCATTACCTTCGCCCTAAGCTTGAAGGTGTATTCAAAGTGCAGATGATGTAGCTTTGATGCTTGATCTCCTCCCTTCAATGACACTTTTGGATGTTCAATCGTTGTAGCATCATGACTATTTAATAGGTTGAGATTTATAATAGACTCCATGAAATTAGTCAATTACAAACATATGTCTAACATGAAGGCTTCCATTTGTTTCTAGGCTCAAAATATGGCTAGTGTTGGGGACCAAATAAATAAAAATTTGTTAGTGACTGCTCAAATAGTGAGAGGGTGATGGCTACTATAATGAGATAAGAATTCAAACTATAGCATAAGAGCATGGACCGCTCGAGTGGGGTCTGATTAATGGCTCAAATCAATTTTTCTTAACACAAAAAAGTTTTAGAAATTTTTTTCTTTGAAGAACACAAAGGAGCTATTAAAAGATCAATCAACGATTCCATTTTAACCTAACCAACCTAGGTATAAATATAAACCAAAGGTACTAAGGTCTCTGAGGTCAATTTAACCTAAGCATGAAGTTGCATATAGAAAGTCTTTGATGTGTCGTTGTAGCTTAAATTTCTCTTTTCCTTTGTTGCTTTTGGATATTTGATGTTGTAGCATCATGCATTGGAATAGGTTGAGATTTATATAAACATTTCATGAAATTGGCCAATTAAATATATGATCCTAACAATCTCTCTATTTGGAAATTTCGCGACAAAATACACAAGTCAAAAATTTACATTACAACCCACAAAACATTGAATGAAATATATTTTAAAGAAATCTCTAAAATCATGTACAAGTCTCTAAATCTCAATATTTATGTTCAAGAGTTGTCTGCGGATGAATGCATTGAAGATTATAGTCTTGCACAACACTACTCGAACCAATACCTCATGAAAAACATGATATGTATGAAAGACATAACATAATCATAGGTATGGTAAACCCAAGAAAGTGGCTTGATCCGAAATGTGTACACCCAAGTACAGGCGGTCAAGTTGTAGTAATAATCCGGTTTGAGTCCGGAGTCGAATCCACAGGGAACTCTTGTTGGTGTTTTTAAGTAAGCAGTGGTGGAGACCTAGTGATTGTAATTCTTGAGATTTGAAGTTGTGTGATGTATGGGATATCCTGGACAGAATATAAGATTCTTTCCAAGAAGGTTTTCTAGACAGAAGATAAGATAAGCACAACCATGTCACTAAACACACTTAACATGCATCTTTGAAATGTTGCAGGAGCGTTACAAAGTCCAAATGGCATTCTTTTGAATGCAAAGGTGCCAAAGGGGCATGTGAATGTGATTTTTTCCTAATCATTTAGTGCTATCTCAATTTGATTGTACCTGGAATATCCATCTAGGAAATAGTAGAATTCATGGCCTACAATTCTCTCTAGAACCTGATCAAGAAAGGGAAGAGGAAAATGGTCTTTCCAAGTCACCAAGTTGAGTTTTCGATAGTCAATACACATTCGTCATCCTGTGACTACTCGAGTTGGTACTAGTTCATTTGCATCATTTTTTACCACTGTGACCCCAGACTTTTTGGGCACAACTTGGGTTGGACTAACCCATTTGCTATCGGAGATGGGAAAGATTATCCCTACATGTAAGAGCTTGAGTACCTCTGTTCTCATAACTTCCTTCATGTGAGGGTTCAGTCATTGCTGCATTTGACGAGAGGGATTTGAATCCTCTTTAAGGTATATAGCATGATTGCAGATTAACAGGCTTATACCTTTCAAGTCAGCGATGGTCTACCCAATGGTGCTTTTATGGCTTTTAAGAACTTCAATCAGTTTAGACTCTTGCAAGTCTGTGAGCTTAGATGAAATTACCACTTGGTATGACTCGTCCTCTCCTAAGAATGCATATTTGAGGTCAGATGGGAGAGGTTTCAATTGAGGCTTTGGTGGCCTGACACTTGATGAGAGTGGCTTTGTGCCACTTGGCAAAATCTCTTCGAATTTGGGGGCCCATGCCCCAACAGTATGAATGGGGCATGTCTTTGAGTTTGGGTTATCATCTATTGTCTCAGATGAGATAGAATCTAGCAGAGAATATTCAGTAGGGTTGTCACAGAAGGTGTCCTTCAGATGTTCCTGTATCAAAGATTCAATGGAGTTTATTTCCCCTTCTTCTTTATCCTCTCCCGGGTGCTTAGCAATATTGAAAATGTTCAGCTCGAGAGTCATATTTCCAAAAGTTAATTTCATGACTCCATTCCTATAATTGATTAGTGCATTGGAAGTTGCTAGGAAGGGTTAACCAAGAATGACGGGAATTTGGTTCTCCGAATGTATTGCTGGCTGAGTATCCAGAACAATGAAGTCAATAGGGAAGAAAAAGTTGTCCACTTGGACAAGTACCTATTCAACAATGCCCCTAGGGATTTTGACAGATCTGTCGGCCAACTGGAGTGTGACACAAGTGGGTGTGAGTTCACCCAGACCCAACTACTGGTAGACAGAGTAGGGTAGCAAATTAACACTGGCTCCAAGGTCTAACAGTGTTTGTTCTATTCTGAAGTTTCCAATGACACATGACACAATCGGACACCCCAGATCCTTGTATTTTGGAGGGGTTTTGTGTTGAAGCAGGGCACTGGCTTGTTCTGTCAGGAAGACTCTTTTTTGGAAATTCTAGCTTCTCTTGACTGTGCACAAGTCTTTTAAAAACTTGGCATAAGACGGAACTTGTTTGATTGCATGCAGAAGTGGGATGTTGATTTTTACTTGCTTAAAAAGCTCGTAAATTTCAGGCTGATTATTCGACTTCTGTATGGTTTTAAGTCTATGAGGAAAAGGAGCAGAAATGGAACACGAAGGTTCTCTTTACTCAGAAGGTTCTGGCTCTTGTTCAATCATAGGCTCAGGTTCTTCTTCAATTGCAAGTTCAGACTCAACTGGTTCAGGCTCAAATGATGAGTTGACTGGGATTGACTCATGTTTTGGCTTTGGAATTAGCATGTCTCTGATGGTCTTGTCAATCACCTTGCCACTTCTCACTGTAGTGACAACTTGGGCTTGGTCTTGCGGGGTTTCCATGATTGAAGGATTTCCCACATGAAATTGACCTTGTGGAGGTTTTGGTTGGGCAGGAAATTTGCCCTTCTCGTGTGTGCTCATGGATTGGGTTAATTTTTGATGTGGCTTTTGATATCCTCGAAAGACTTGAAATCGGTGAAAGCCTGTGTGGAATGGGTGTTGTAGTTCATTTGGGTTTGCATGAACTGGTTCAGTGTATCCTCAAGGCTCCTTTTGTGTGGTGGTTGGTATGGTTGATATGCGGGAGGTCCTTGAGGTGGTGGTTGTGAATTTTGTTGGTTCATGGGAGTTGATTGTGTGTTCCTCCAACTGAAGTTCGGGTGGTTTCCGCCACCCTGGATTGTATGTTTCAGAATAGGGGTTGGGGTAAGGCTTGTTGAAGTTGGAAATTGCATTTGTCTGTTCCAACAAGACCTCTTTGAACGCTGGAATGGTAGCAAATTCCCCAGTAGGGTGTCATGTCAGTGCACAGATCCCACACACTTGTTCTGTGGGAGGGCCAACATCAATTTGATGGACCTTTTTCATCTCTAAAGCTTCAAGCTTTCAAGATAGGGTGGACATTTTTGCTCTTAGGTCATCATCTTCTTTCAAGACATACTTACCTCATTGGGAAGTAGATGGTCTGGCTTCAACAGTGGTAAGGGAGGCTGAGTCCCACATCTGAGAAATATCAGATATGGTGTCAAAAAAAATGAATGCCTCCTCCGAACTTTTTCCTATAAATTCTTCTTGAGCCATCATTTTGACAAACTGACGTAGTCTAGAGGGTAAGAAGTCATAGAAAAATCCTACCAAAGTCCAATTCTCAAAAGCATGATGTGGGCTGGATTGGAGCAAATCTTTGAATCTCTCCCAACTTTGATAAAAAGTTTCTCCTTCTTTGACCAAAAAATTCATGATTTGTCTTTTGCGTGCATTAGTGCGGTGTAGAGGAAAAAACTTTCTGAAAAATTCATTCTGTAATGCCTGCCAGTTAGGTATTGAAAGAGCATTTAAAGAATTTAGTCATTTTTTAGCTTTGTCCCTTAAAGAGAAAGGAAAAATTTTCTTCTTGGCCAGTTTAGAATTTTCTTGAAATGTTTGACATACTTCTTCAAAATATTTTATATGTAGATATGAATTTTTTGCATCTAACCCATGAAATACAGGTAGTAGCTGCACTGTCCCCGACTTTACAGTAAAGAGGGGAGTATTTTCAGGAAATACAAAACAAGAGGGGACATTATTTCTTGTGGGATTTAAGTAATCCCGCAAAATTCGAATGTTAGGCACTCCCCCCCTCTCTCATAGGGACTTCTCCATTTCTCTCATTATTTTCCATATTACTCTCACAAGATTCTGTTATTGATCTAGGTGAATTTGGTTCAGGCTGATTCACAGACTCACAAGATTCTGCCGACAAATTTTGATAGTGAGGAGTGTCCTCAGACATAAAAATAAAGAAAATAAAACAAAACAAAATTATTCACAGTAAACCAAAGAATATATACAAAAATAAAGGTCTTTTTACCTTTTACCTTTTACCTTAAAACACCTTTTATGGTTTCCCGGCAACGGCGCCAAAAACTTGGTTTGATCTGAAATGTGTACACCCAAGTACAGGCGGTCAAGCTGTAGTAATAATCCGGTTTGAGTCCGGAGTAGAATCCATAGGGAACTCTTGTTGGTGTTTTGAGGTAAGCAGTGGTGGAGACCTAGTGATTATAATCATTGAGATTTGAAGTTTTGTGATGTATAAGATATCCTGGACATAATATAAGATTCTTTCCAAGAAGGTTTTCTAGACAGAAGATAAGATAAGCACAAAAAAAAGGGTCACTCATTAGTTCGAGGATCTGGACATGTAGTTAATCATCCGGTTTATTATACTTGTGCTGGATAACTCAATTAACTCCCGTGTCAACAACAAGTTAATTGGAAGATAAAGATGGACTGTGATAATTAAGAACATGGTTCTGATGTCTTTCTAGAAGTTTACAAGAATTGTTTGTGCCGAGACTCAACCCGTCTACAAACAAGCAAGTGTTTCTACAAGACATCCAACCATGGCTTTAATATTCCATTCTTTAAATGAAGCATAATAATGGTGAAGATTGAGGGGTAGTCATGAAGATCTAGCCGGGGTACTTGCCTTGAACTGATGAGTCTTTCTATGCAAGAGTTATCTATGTTATAGAAAGTGCTCATACTTATACAAAGTACCTTAGCTTTGTTAGATGCAATCAATCATTCAATAAGCAAGGGGAATATAAAGCATTTAAGCATAAATGAAATGCACAAATATAACTTCCGGATAATTTATACATGTCCTTCACCTCTTACTAAAGAGTGAATGAGAAACTACTCACTCTTCATGGCTTTGGTAAAGCTATAAAAGTGAGTGATGCTCATCCCTCAAAGTAGAGGAGTTACAAAGTGAAACACACTAAACACGGAGCCGATCTTCAATGAAGAATGAGTGAATCACGTTCTACCATTCACGACTTTGGTAAAGCTGTAGAAAAGTGGAAGAGTTTCACTCCTGTAAGAAAGAAAGAGGCTCAAGCAATGGAAGTGAAAGAAATAATGAAAGTAGAAGAAAGCTAGTCACTTTTGGAGGGTTTCCTCCTCAACCAAAAGATGAACTATCTCCCTTGATACAAGTAAATATAAGACAATTCTATAACTATATGAGTGGGAGTCTAAGCCTCCATCAAGCTGTCTACAAGTCCCCCTTTTACTCTCCCAAAATGGGAGTATTTATAAGCAAGGAGGAGGAGACAAGAGGGGGTGAAGGAATAGTGCATGGCCGCCCAAGTCCAAGTGAAAGCTAACCACTCTGCAACCAGTCTGCAGACAACGTTCGAATGTTGTCTGGCGTTCGAACGTTGTTTCTGTCTTTGCTTGATGGGCGTTCGAATGCCAAATGTGGTCTGACCTTCCCACTCAAGTGGCCTGTGGTCTTCTGTGAAGTTCATTTCCACACTCCATGCAACATCATGGTCCTCAAATAATTCCAGGGGATGTTCGAACGTTGATTGGCGTTCAAACGTGGTACTCAAGTACCTCAGGGTCTTCCTTCTTGGCTGCAACACGCCATGTCTCAGCAGCTTGGTCTTCACATGATAGAAGGTAACGTTCGAACGTTGATTGGCGTTCGAATGTTCTTGCCTTGGTCCAAGCTTTTCCAATTTTGCTCTAGAATATGTTGGTGTTGCATGAAAGTCTGATATCCATCGTCTTTGGTCCCTTGTACAATTTATGCCCTGAAATGTCATCATTTAAACTCCATCAAAGTATAATTAGTCTTAAAAGGGCATAGTAATATGCTAATTTTAACTACTAATCACACCCCCAACCTAAATATTGCTAGTCTCTAGTAATACAACAATTTGAATGAAAATCTATTTCTAATGCCATTTTCGTAGGTTATCCGATTGAATTTAGCTTATGCAACAAGCCGTTGCACCACTAGGTTTTTCCTAATGGACGAGTGTTATCTCGTGAGGGTTTTCAGTGAAGCTACCCACAAACTTCAGTCGATGTGGGATTGCTGGTTAAAGTAAATTAGCATCATGGTCGTTGGGACACCCAACCCTCAATTTTGACTCATATCCCACATGCTCCTCTTTTATAGGTATTTATTCTATGCAAAAATTAGCATCAGTCCCATTGGCATTTGGAATTTCCTGTGTAGTAGGAATGGTCATTCTAGAAACAAGAATTGTTACATAACAAACATTCCACTTTACCACCCTCCATAGATAGTTTTGATTTCACAAACCTCTCTTAGAATACTCTCAGCAACAAAACTTCACTCCGATTATAGTGACTTGTCTCTCAAATGGCATGTGTTCAGAGGATGGCCAATCGAAAAATCACATGCACAATTAACAAGTTTAAGGAAACAAACCAATCATGTTTTGGCATAATCTCATGGACGGATATTGATGCAAACGAAAGAAATACTTTTTAACATACCCCCGCTTTTGGTTGACAACACACACATGCATCAGACTTGAGATAAATTAGGGCTTTTTTATAGGTTGTAATGTGGCCAGAGGTCAGTGGGTAACGAAATGATGTCAGTGATATTCAAAAGCTATCCCTTTTATGTAGTGTAGCACACCTCTTTCTAACTTTTTGATCTTTTGCCTAGAAATGGTATTTCTTTCTTTCATTTTTCTCATTTTTCACTTTCTGGGCAATTCCCTGTCTTTCTATTTCTTTTCTTTTCCAATTGTTTCCACCAGTGTTTCTTTTATTGAATAGTAGCCACCGTTGTCTTTTCTATTTCTCTTGCTTTTCTGTATCATACTAATTTAAAAGAGGGTGCAACAAAATTAGATAGCAAGGTATGCCAAGTATATGTTCTTGTGGCTCGGTTATCATATGGGTTTCTTGAAAAAGAAATCATTCTTTGAAGGCTCAATCATGGCTAACTAGGGATATAATTTTGTAAAAGAAGGGGCTAAGGCTCAAAATTAAATCCAAAAGATGGCCTAAAATCCTTTATCCAGTATGTGCATATGTATGTGTTGTATGGACAGATATATCAATAGATCACTTTAGTTGCGTCAATCAAGGCAAAATTAATGAGATTATTCAAAGATAGATGGTGAAAAACCTTTCTTGAGTAAATGTTGATATCCTCTCAAAAGTATAGCAAGACTCGAAACTTACCATGGTATCTTCATTATCTCCACTGGTTATGTCAGGTTTGTCATGGAATGTTGATTATATATCGATTCCATTTTCGAGTCCGATCATCTTGTTCCTTAAAAATAACAAATACCGATGTACATTTGACATTTTGGGCATAGAGAAAATACCATTGTTCAAGAAGCTGTGGTTTTAAGTCTAGATTTGCTAAGTTATGTGTCAAACCGATCATGTGATTAGTTACTTTAACAAACAGTCTTAGCATCCACATTTGTTCCATCATTCATTAACACATAACAGTATAATGCTAATTTTATGCATGCATTTAAACAGATAAAAGTGATAAACTGAATCATTCAATTCACAAAATATGATCTTTTAATTCAAACACCAACGATTCAATTCATCAAAAGAAAGAAGTAACAAAACAAATAAAAACTTTAAACATCCACAACGACCCACAAAAGAAGAAACTTATCCTCCAAAGAAGAAACAAACACACAAAACCACAATCAAGTACATAAATATCTCCTCCTCACTCTCCTCCAGCTCTACCAGCTCCACCCCTCAGGTAGCCGAGAATCTCCTCCTACTGTCGGAGAATCTCAGCTTGCTTGGTCTCAATGCCAAGCATGATATCTCTCAGTGATCTTTGGGTGTTGGATCTGGGTCCTGCCTCCTATGGTTGCTCCTGGGATCTCTCAGTCTCTAGCTTTCTTTCCTCCTCCTCATCGATCTCCTCTTGCACCTCATCAACTCCTCGGGTAGGGGGCACCTCATGTCTTGCCGCCGGGCCTCCACTGTGACCTTGGCTTCGTCGGAAAGAAGCCTTGTTAAGTGGTCCCATTGGCCTCTGTATAGTCATCTCAGGCCTCACCCTAATCCCATGGTCTCTGCACATCTCAGTCACTAGGGTGCCAAACGGGAGCGAATTCCGCTTCACATCGCATCCTTTCTTCATTTCATTCAAGATGAGAGAGGGGAGGTCTATGTTGTGGCCTTTCCCAAGAGCATAAAGAGGGCTGGCCATTTCGGGCAAGATCTCGTTCTTGCGCCCAATTGGGGCAAAGTTCAAAACCGTAATAAAATTTAACATCTTGGGGGGTAGGTGGGCTTGGGTACCCGAGGCACTTCTTGCCTAATCTCTCTTATGTAGTCTTCATCTACATCGATGTGAGCCCCCCTTACATAGCTTTTTAGCGCCCCGTTGACTATTTCGGCGTTGGAGTAAAACTCCCGCACCAAGTCAACTACGACCTCTCCGCCGTTTCGTAAATACAACACCCAACCTCTCCTTTCCATATTCTATAAAATACCTAACTCCGCAAAATCCTCCAATACCACATCACGCTCACAAACTACTGCATGGTTTTGGTAAAAATTCTCATACCTGTCTGCTTTGAGAGCCATGGGGAAGCGAGTCTTGTCATATCTATGGACAATGGGTGGCCTCCCTTGTCGCTCTTCGATCACCTCCTCAACTAAATTGGGCTCTTGAGTGGATGGGTTGCACCTAGCAGGGAGCTTGACCCTTGGAGGCATGATGTTTTCGAGTTTGAGGTTTTTAGGGCTTGAGAGTTCTGATTTCTTTGTGAAAATGAAGATTTTTGATGTGGGAATGGTCTTGGGAGCGTAAATTTTAGGTAGAAATGGGGAATGAAGGGTGTTTTGAGGGTTGGGTATAGAAAAGGCACCCTAGGGTTTGGAGGTTTTTTCAAAATTTTGGGGGCTTTGGAGTGGAGAAGACGAACCAGGGTTTTATAGCCTGAGTCGTGACGCTCGAACGTTAACATCGTTCAAACGTGTGAAGAAGGATTTTAAAAGAATCGTTCAAATGTGAGTGTCGTTCGACTGTGGCTAGCTCCCAGTACTTTTGAGTTTTGTCAGAGACCAAAGTACTGTAAGTTCTTCTCGTTCGAACATTTTATTGGCGTTCGAACGTTAAGTCTCGTTCGAACGTTATATTGGCGTTCAAACGTGTTGAACTCCCAGTACTTTTTGTTTCCATCAAAGGCTTCATCAGAGACTGAGTACTGCAAGTAGGTGACGTTCGAACGTCACCTGGCATTCGAACATCAAAGCAAAAATTAAAAATTTCTATGCAAATTTATGTGCACAATAAAAGAGGGTTATACACAATTTTGAACCAAAAAATCATGGCGTCCCAAGATAAGTCCCTACCCACGCTTTTAGGTTGGTATTTTTTGACATTCCTTACTCGGCCCATATTTTCATTTCAGTCAAAAGCGTTTGTACACAAAGATTTTTACACTTTTTACAAAAATGCGGACCTTTGTCTTTCATCCCCAAAACACATTTTTCCACAGTTTTGTTAGAAAACAGTCTAATCCGAGTCATCCTCTGTCTCTGTGTCATTTGAACCATCAGTGACTCTTCTAATTTCCTGTCGCACAAACTGGTTAAGCAAAGTACCGGAATAGGATGGCGTCTCAGGGTAATCCTTACTCAGCCCATTCACTATCTAGTCTAATCGATCGAGTGCACGACCGAAAATTGGTTCAAAACACTGGTTATATCTTTTCTCGTGAAAGACTCTGCCACACTGTTTACAAGCACCAAGCCTTTTGGCACGACAGCGTTTAGCGAAAGTGCTTCTACCACAGAGGGGTTTCGCTTGCTGTTCTCGGATTTTGGCTTTCCTTACCAGTATTGCTTTTCTCATGATCACATTATGCACATCAGATGGAAAAGTGTGTAGAACTCCCAGACTAAACCAAAAAAGTTTAACATCCATGTTTTCTAAGCTTTAAGACTCACTATCTGGTTCTTTAACGTCTACCAGTCACAAAGATGATTGGAACTGACTCACATACATGATCATTAATTTATACAAAACACGAGGCAAGGTACACATTATGATCAGAACAGCAACAACAACAAACACAAAAAAAACTTTACGGGCAGAAAATATGAACATTTTACGGGCACAACAAAATATGAATTGTACTTCTCACCCCCCAACCTAAACTGAACATTGTCTCCAATGTTTCGAATTTACCAGTGTATGGATCTTGGAGATGAGGTTGAAAGGTAGAGATATGTTCATCTGCCGAAACCTATAAATAAAAATACACAAATTACTCATCTTTGCGCAGATCTGGGTTTCGGGTAGGATGGAAATCCTTGTGTGTGAGTGCGAACAAGAGAAGGACACCCATGAGCAAATATAAGATTAAAATGCAAATCATGAAGCAAAGGATTGTGTATGTGGAGTGTGTAGTCATTGGTTTGTAGGGGATGGGTTGTTTATTAGATAATAGAGAAAAACGAAGAAGAAAAAGAAGGAGAAGAAGAGAAGAAGAAAAGAGAAGGGGGGCCAACAGCGGTGAATGGGAAAGAGAAAAAGGTGAGGGCCTTATAAAGGCGTCATCTCAGGTCGGCTTGGGTTAGATTTTTCCTGACCCGATCCATTTGAGTGTCAGCAAGCGCGAATCTCGGAGGAAAATTCTGGTTCCATTAAAAGAATGGTTTCCACATTTTTAACAAAGTCCCCCAACAATGGTTTCAATCGCTGACCATTAACAACAAAGATATTACCGTTCGATGGGTTTTCCACTTCAACTGCTCCATGTCCAAACACCTTTTTGACAATGTAAGGCCCAGTCCATATTGACTTCAACTTACCAGGAAAGAGGCGGAGTCTTGAATTGAACAATAGGACTTTTTGAGAAGGTTCAAAAGACTTCCGTACAATGTTTTTGTCATGAAAAATTTTCATCCTGGTTTTAGAAATCTTAGCATTCTCATATGCTTCATTTCTCAATTCCTCCAATTCGTTTATCTGAAGTTTCCTTGCTAGTCCGGCCTTGTCCAGGTCAAAGTTCATTGCTTTAATGGCCCAGTATGCCCTATGTTCCAATTCCATAGGTAGGTAACACGATTTTCCATAGACTAATCGATAAGGAGACATGACCACAATTGTTTTGAAAGCAGTGCGATAAGCCCAGAGTGTATCAGTTAGTCTTTGACGACCAATCTTTGCGGTCTGAATTTACCGTTTTTTCTAAAATTAATTTGATCTTCCGATTTGCTAATTCAGCCTGTCCACTAGTCTGTAGGTGATAAGGGGTTACAATTTTGTGAAAGATCAAGTATTTTCTCATCAAATTCCAGAAGGGATGATTGCAAAAATGAGCACCCCCATCACTTATGATTGATTTCAAAATTCCAAACCAGGAAAAAATATTTTCTTTTAAAAACTTGATCATTGTGCAGTGATCATTGTTTCGGTATGGAATTGCTTCAACCCATTTGGATCCATAGTCTACGGCCACTAAAATGTATAGATAGCCAACGGAAGGGGGAAACGGTCCCCATAAAATCGATGCCCCAATAGTCAAAAATTTCAATCACCAGAATGGAGTTTAAGGGCATCATGTTTCTTTTAGAAATGCTTCCCAACCTTTGGCATCTATCGCAAGTTAAACAAAAGGCATGGACATCTTTGAAAAGTGTGGGCCAGTAAAATCCATACTGCAATATTTTTACAGCGATTTTCCTTGATGAAAAATGGCCATTGCATGCTTCAGAATGACAAAATGTTATTACCTGGCTGCTTTCATGAGCGGGGATGCAACACCTTATGATTTGATCCTTACAGTACTTAAATACGTAGGGATCCTCCCAAAATAAGTTACGAACCTCTCAAAAATTTCTTTTTGTCCATCATGGTAAAGGACGGAGGGAACGTACCAATAGCAAGGAAGTTAGCATTATCAGCGTACCATGGTGTCTCATCAATTGTGAACAGTTGTTCATTGGGAAATTTCTCATTGATTGGCAATCCATCTTCATGAAATTCATACGTTAATCTGGACAGATGATTTGTCACCACATTCTCAACACCCTTTTTGTCTTTAATGATCAGATCAAACTCTTGGAGCAAGAGTATCCATCTTAAGAGCCTTGGCTTGACATCCTTCTTTGTGAGCAAGAATTTTAGGGCTGCATGGTCAGTGAATACAGTAACAGAAGAACCAACAAGATAGGAACGAAATTTTTCCAAAGCAAAAACTACAGCAAGCAATTCTTTTTTAGTCATTGAATAATTCATTTGAGCATCATTCAAAGTTTTGCTTGCATAGTAAATTACATGTGGTTTCTTATCCTTTCTTTGTCCCAACACAGCACCTACATCATAATCACTTGCATCACACATTAGTTCAAAGGGTAGAGTCCAGTCATGGGGTTGTATTATTGGAGCAGAAATTAACATACCCTTAAGCTTTTCAAAAGCTTTCTGGCATGCTTCATTCCACACAAAAATTACGTCCTGACTCAGAAGATGAAACATGGGTTTGGCTATGGTACTGAAATCTTTTATGAAACTCCTGTAAAAACCTGCATGCCCTAAGAATGATCGGACATCCTTTACAATCTTAGGGGCGGTAAAATTTCCAATCAGATCTATTTTTGCCTTGTCAACTTTCATGCCCTCAGACGATACAATGTGACCTAAGACAATGCCTTGTGTTACCATGACATGGTATTTTTCCCAATTGAGCACTAGATTGGCTTCTTTGCACCTTATTAACACCTTTTCTAGATTGGCCAGACATAAATCAAATGAGTCACTATAGACAGAGAAGTCATCCATGAATACTTCCAAAAATTTCTCAACCATGTCACCATACATACTTAACATGCATTTTAGGAATGCTGCAGGAGCGTTACAAAGTCCAAATGACATTCTTTTGAATGCAAAGGTGCCAAAGGGGCATGTGAATGTGGTTTTCTCCTGATCATTTAGTGCTATCTCAATCTGATTGTACCTGGAATATCCATCCAGGAAATAGTAGAATTCATGGCCCATAATTCTTTCTAGAACCTGATCAAGAAAGGGAAGAGGGAAATGGACTTTCCTAGTCACCAAGTTGAGTTTTGATAGTCAATACACATTCGCCATCATGTGACGACTCGAGTTGGTACTAGTTCATTTGCATCATTTTTTACCATTCTAACCCCATACTTTTTGGGCACAACTTGGGTTGGACTAACCCATTTGCTATCGGAGATGGGAAAGATTATCCTTGTATCTAAGAGCTTGAATACCTCTGTTCTCACAACTTCCTTCATGTGAGGGTTCAGTTGTCGCTACATTTGACGAGAGGGTTTTGTATCCTCTTCAAGGTATATAACATGATTACAGATTAACGGGCTTATACCTTTCAAGTCAGCGATGGTCTATCCAATGGTGCTTTTATGACTTTTAAGAACTTCAATCAGTTTAGACTCTTGTAAGTCTGTGAGCTTAGATGAAATTATCACTGGGTATGACTCATCCTCTCCTAAGAATGCATATTTGAGGTCAGATGGGAGAGGTTTCAATTCAGGCTTTGGTGGCCTGACACTTGATGAGAGTGGCTTTGTGCCACTTGGCAAAATCTTTTCAAATTTGGGGGCCCATGTCCCAAGAGTATGAATGGGGCATGTCTTTGAGTTTGGGTCATCATTTATTGTCTCAGATGAGATAAAATATAGCAGAGAAGATTCAGTAGGGTTCTCACAGAAGGTGTCATTCAGATGTTCCTATATCAAAGATTCAATGGAGTTTATTTCCCTTTCTTCTTTATCCTCTCTCGGATGCTTAGCAATATTGAAAATGTTCAGCTCGAGAGTCATATTCCCAAAAGTTAATTTCATGACTCCATTCCTGTAATTGATTAGTGCATTGGAAGTTACTGGGAAGGGTCGACCAAGAATGACAGAAATTTGGTTCTCCGAATGTATTGCTGGCTGAGTATCCAGAACAATGAAGTCAACAAGGAAGACAAAGTTGTCCACTTGGACAAGTACATCTTCAACAATGCCCCTAGGGATTTTGACAGATCTGTCGGCCAACTAGAGTGTGATACAAGTGGGTTTGAGTTCACCTAGACCCAACTGCTGGTAGATAGAGGAGGGTAGCAAATTAACACTGGCTCTAAGGTCTAACAATGTTTGTTCTATTCTAAAGTTTCCAATGACACATGACACAGTCGGACACCCCGGATCCTTGTATTTTGGAGGGGTTTTGTGTTGAAGCAGGGCACTGGCTTGTTTTGTCAGGAAGGCTCTTTTTTGGACGTTCTAGCTTCTCTTGATTGTGCACAATTATTTTAGAAACTTGGCATAAGACAGAACTTGTTTGATTGCTTCCAGAAGTGGGATGTTAAATTTTACTTGCTTAAAAAGCCCGTAAATTTCAGGCTGATTATTTGACTTATGTATGGTTTTATGTCTATGAGGAAAAGGAGCAGGAATGGAACACGAAGGTTCTCTTTCCTCAGAAGGTTCTGGCTCTTGTTCAATCATAGGCTCAGGTTCCTCTTCAATTACAAGTTCAGGCTCAATTGGTTCAGGCTCAAATGATGAGTTGATTGGGATTGACTCAGGTTTTGACTTTGGAATTAGCATGTCTCTGATGGTCTTGTCAATCACCTTGCCACTTCTCACTATAGTGACAACTTGGGCTTGGTCTTGCGGGGTTTCCATGATTGAAGGATTTTCCACATGAAATTGGCCTTATGGAGGTTTTGGTTGGGCAGGAAATTTGCCCTTCTCGTGTGTGCTCATGGATTGGGTTAATTTTTGGATGTGGCTTTTGATATCCTCGAAAGACTTGAAATCGGTGAAAGCCTGTGTGGAATGGGTGTTGTAGTTTATTTGGGTTTGCATGAACTGGTTCAGTGTATCCTCAAGGCTCCTTTTGTGTGGTGGTTGGTATGGTTGATATGCGGGAGGTCCTTGAGGCGGTGGTTGTGAATTTTGTTGGTTCTTGGGAGTTGGTTGTGTGTTCCTCCAACTGAAGTTTGGGTGGTTCCGCCACCCTGGATTGTATTTTTCAGAATAGGGGTTGGAGTAAGGCTTGTTGAAGTTGGAAATTGCATTTGTCTGTTCCAACAAGACCTCTTTGAACGTCGGAATGGTAGGACATTCCCCAGTAGGGTGTCTTGTCAGTGCATAGATCCCACACACTTGTTCTGTGGGAGGGCCAACATTAATTTGATGGACCTTTTTCATCTCTAAAGTTTCAACCTTTCGAGATAGGGTGGACATTTTTGCTCTTAAGTCATCATCTTCTTTCAAGACATACTTACCTCCTTGGGAAGTAGATGATCTGGCTTCAACAGTGGTAGGGGAGGATGAGTCCCACATCTGAGAACTATCAGATATGGTGTCAAAAAAAATGAATGCCTCCTCCGGACTTTTTCCCATAAATTCTCCTTGAGCCATCATTTCGACAAACTGACGTAGTCTAGAGGGTAAGGAGTCATAGAAAAATCCTACCAAAGTCCAATTCTCAAAAGCATGATGTGGGCAGGATTGGAGCAGATCTTTGAATCCCTCCCAACTTTGGTAAAAAGTTTCTCCTTCTTTGACCAAAAAAATCATGATTTGTCTTTTGAGTGCATTAGTGCGGTGTAGAGGAAAAAACTTTCTGAAAAATTCATTCTGTAATGCCTGTAAGTTAGGTATTGAAAGAGCTTTTAAAGAATTTAGCCATTGTTTAGTTTTGTCCCTTAAAGAGAAAGGAACAAGTTTCATCTTGGCCAGTTCAGAATTGTCTTGAAATGTTCCACATACTTCTTCAAAATCTTTTATATGCAGATATGGATTTTCTGCATCTAACCCATGAAATACAAGTAGCTGCACTATCCCCGACTTTACAGTAAAGAGGGGAGCATTTTCAGGAAATACAAAACAAGAGGGGACACTATTTCTTGTGGGATTTAAGTAATCCTGCAAAGTTCGAATGTTAGGCACTTCCCCCTCTCTCATAAGGACTTCTCCGTTTCTCATTATTTGCCATATTACTCTCACAAGAGTCTGCTACTGATCAAGGTGAATTTGGTTCAGGCTGATTCACAGACTCACAAGATTCTACCGACAAATTTTGATAGTGAGGAGTGTCCTCAGACATAAAAATAAAGAAAATAAAACAAAACAAAATTATTCACAGTAAACCAAAGAATATATACAAAAATAAAGGTCTTTTTACATTTTACCTTAAAACACCTTTTATGGTTCCCCGGCAACGGCACCAAAAACTGTAACACCCCAAAATACACCCTGGACGGCATTACATTCTAAGACCATTCACAACATGAGAGCACTAATGTAATTCCATCAATAAGAAAATTCTCCATTCATCATCCATAAAATTTACATCGTTATCCCAAAAGAATAGACCCATTTTGGCCTTTATATTTCAAAAATCAACTAATGTAGCACAGCGAAAATAACAAAAGAAAACTAGACTTTACAAGGTTTACAATGAATATCCTAGTCTAGAGCAAAAGTAAGCGACATCTCTAGATGTCCCACTCGGGATCCAAGTATCCCTCTAGTGAAGCCTCTCCATGGCCCGGCTCATGAGCACCGAGCTCATCCTCTGGCACAAAATCTGAAAAAAATATTCGACGGTAGGGGGTGAGCACGAAGCTCTGTAGAAAAATCCTCACAAACCCAAACAAGGTTTAGTAAAGTATATAAAACGGTCGGTCTCATTTCACAAATAACATATATAACATTTGAAGTAAAATGAGGACATTTATCAGATCTCAAGTTTAGATAGCAACAGTAATTGAAATGAATAAATAAACAAAATATACCATTGATAATCCATTCTACCATAAACCGTTTCCAACAAGTTCTCGCGGAATCCCATACTTCCCGAAACTCGGGTCGAAACCATTTTTGGTACAATGCAAGATACCCACACTGTATGTCCGACACAACCCACGTTACTACACCGTTATCATTAGTGCTAGGAAATGTTCGTACCCACACGACGTACAAAGACGTCTACCCACACCATGTGGTAGGAAAAGTTCATACCCGCGTGGCATACAAAGTCGTCTACCCATTACATGACACCCGGTCAATAGTAAACCATGGTAGTATCGTACAACTACGCAAGAGATAACATATCAACAAACATCTCACCTCACATTACCAACAATACCATAAATCCCCAATTTCTCAAGCAAGTTTTCATAAAATTCCACACATCCAACATGAGGCAATTTCCATAGAACAATGAAGGAAAATACAAGAGATCATCATAAATACCATTTTGTTGTTCAATATGAAACACTAAAGTTTGTAAATCAAGAATAAAGGAAGAGTTCAAAAAGGAAAACCCATCACTCTTGAAAACTAGGGTTTTTCAAACAAGAGAGGGATTTCATGAGTATACAACCCTAGCTTTGTGTAAAACATAAAATCTTTGTCAAAAAGCCCAAGAGAAGATGATTTCCTAGCATATATATACCATTGATAGCCAAAACATACATACATAAATACCCTAGCCACAATGTAAGAGAGTGAGAGGAAACCCCTACCTTAATGTTCTTGGAAAAATTAGGGCTTTGATCTTGAATCAACCCTTCAATCCCTTGTTTTCTCTTGATCTTGTGTTTCTCTCTTTCTATCTTCCTCTCTTATGTTTTCTAGGGTTTGGAGTGGTGTAAGGAAGGCTAAGGAGGTGACAAAATGTATTTATAGTGGAGGAAAAATCGAGGGTTCGCGAACAGAAAAATTCGGATTTTTACAGTGGCTACCGGTAGCTGATTTTGGCTACCGGTAGCTCGGACACACGGGACCCTCGACTACCGGTTGGCTACCGGTAGCTGATCTTTACTGGACCATTGGATACCGGTAGCTGATCTTTACTGGACCATTGGCTACCGGTAGCTGATTTTAGCTACCGGTAGTCACTATCCAGATTTTCTACTTCCACTTCCAATGCATTTTTGACCCATTTAGAGGTCGAATTGAAAAATTTTCATGAGGTACACTTTTGTAGCCCTAGATGTCTACTATCTACTGTAAACATTTCAGGTCATTTCGAATTAAGAATAAAAAGTTATGATCGAAATAGTAGACAGTGTCCAAAATCCTTTATACCCAAATTTTCTCTAAAATGTGTTTTAACTCCAAAATACTTCCTAACTTATAATACACCTCATATTACCTCTCCCAAGGTTTTTTGACCTTCCGGACTCAATGGAAACCTTATTTTGACCTAAAAACCTTTAGAAACTTGTCTATTCACCCTTTCCAAGTTTAAACATCTTCGAAGCTTAACTTCCCAATCAATTCGCATCTCTAGTTTTTATTCCTATCGTCACTACTCATATCCATGTTTTTTTTTACAACAATTATTTACTATATATATCTATATACATATCTATAAAAGAAAAATACGGGGTGTTACAATCCACCCCCCTTAAAGAAAGTTTCGTCCTCGAAACTTACCTCAAGTAGCGAAGATGTACGGGTACTTCTCTCGCATTTCAAGCTCCGGTTCCCAAGTAGCTTCTTCCACTCCATGATGTTGCCACAAAACCTTCACTAGTCGGATGACTTTGTTACGGAGTACCTTCTCTTTGGCATCGAGAATCTTCAACGGTTGTTCTTCATAGGTTGCTCCCTCTTGAATTTCAATATCTTCCAAGTTTACGACCGGTGTTGCATCCGATTGACACTTTCTCAACATCGACACGTGGAACACGTCGGGTACTCTGGATATCTGGGCTAGTAGTCGAAGTTGATACGCCGCATTGCCTACTGCTTTGATCACTTCAAACGGTCCGGTATATTTTGGCGCTAACTTCTCCTTCTTGCCGAATCGAAACACGCCCTTCTTGTGTGACACCTTGGAAAACATGTAATCTCCCACTTTTAATTCCAAGGATCTTCGTCTATGGTCCGCGTAGCTCTTCTGTCTACTTCGCGCCGTGCGTAGCCTCTCCCGGATGAGTTGAATCTTTTCCGTAGTTTCCCCATTGTAGTCCTTACTCCGTTAGTTCGCTGCGCACTCTGATATACATTACAATCCACCAAAGGTTACAGTTGAACCCTAACCAGACTTGTCCTCCCCTCTTAGCTTCCAAATTCATATACATTTTTCCAACGGAATAATTTAAGAAAAATTAACATAGTATCATCGAAAATACCATTTTATTGGTCAATACCAATCTTTAGAATTTTGAATTAAGGAACAAATAAATAATCAAGCTTTGTAACCAAGAATAAATGACTATCAAGCTTGGAAATCAAGAACAAAAGAACAAGCAAGGTTTGAAATTAATAACAAACGAATCTCAAGTTTTTGGAATCCAAAATAAAGGAACAATCAAGTCTCGAATTCCATAACAAACCCATATCAAGCTTTGGAATCAAAATAAGAAACAATCAAAGCTTGAAATCAAGAACAAAGTAACAATCGAGTCTTGGAGTCAATAACAGATGCATATCAAGCTTTGTAAGCAAGAACTAAAGAGTATCAAGTTTCGAACTCAAGGGCAAGGAGAAATCAAGTATTGAAATCAAGAGCAATTGAATGTCAAGTCTTGAAATCAAGAACCAATGAATATCAAGTATTGAATATCAAGAATACATGAATTACAATAATTAGAATCAATCAAATGAATATCAAATTTGGCTATTAAGAGCAAATGAATATTAAGCTTGGAAATCAAGAATAAAAGCGTATCAAGCTTGAAAGTCATGAACAAAGGAGAAATTAAGATTTAACGGAACAATCATTTATGGAAATCAATAACACACGACTATCAAGGTGTGAAATCAAGAACAAAGGATTATGAAGCTTAGAAATCAAGACCAAAAGAACACTCAAGTCTTGGAACCAAGAATAAAGAATATCAAGTATTGAATATTGAGAATAATTGAATCCCAAGGGTTATAGTCACTACCAAGTGCATATCAAATTTAGATATCAAGGACAAATGAATATTAAGGTTGGAAATCAAGAATAAAGGAACAATCACTTCTTGAAATCCATAACAACGAATATCAATCTTAGAATTAAAAATAAGGAACAATCAGGTATTGAAATCAATAACCAACAAATATCAAGGGTGGAACTCAAGAACAAAGGAGAAATCAAGAGAAAAACACATCTCCTTTGTAAACTAGGGTTTGAAGGCATAAGAAAAGATCTACGGTTTACCCCACCATAATATAGTTTGGGACAAGGTAGTATTATCCAGAATGGCAAGACATGATGATTTCCTAGTAATTAAACATAAATTTAAAATCAAAGATTACTTATAAATAAATCCTACTGGTCTCCCCTTGTTGTCCCGTAGGCAAATTAACATATTCTGTAAGTTCGACTTCCTTGAAACCCAATCCCAATTCCACAGCATACACAGTACGTAGAAAATAATAAGTCGCATAGGAATCCAATATAATTCGGGCCCAAATATTCTAGAGACGAGCAATACCTTCCACAACGGCGTTGGAGGCATCTTCCTCTGGTTGAGTCAAAGCAAAAACCCTTCCTTGATTGGCGCCGCCGGGGGCTTGAGCTTGTAACGGTCTCTGTGGTGGTAGTGGCTGTCGTAGCGGTGGCCTGTTTGCATTCACTCGCCCAGTTGCTTGGTTGGTCTTGGTGGAAAGCAATGAACAATTATCTTTGAAGTGCCCAACACCTCCACAGGCGAAGCATCGGCGTGCATCCGTGCCTACTCTCTCTGGTACGCCTCCCGCTCCTCGAGCTATCTGAGGTATCTGCTATGCTGGACTTTGTAGAGGTGGCTTGTTTGCTGGTACCTGCTCGGTTGCTTGTTTGGTCCTTGGTGGAAACGAGGGGCATCTATGTTTGAAGTGTCCATACTCTCCGCATGCAAAGCATTAGCGCGGGTCAGTGTCTACTCTATTCTGAGTAACCCCAGCTCCTCGAATGGCTTGATTCCTTGGCCCCGAAGCTTGGTCAGGTCGACGGTATGGAGTTGCCTTTTGTGTGACTTCATTGCTGCTACCGGCTCTCAAGGGACCACCTTTAGCGAAAATTTTTCTTCGTTTGATCTCCTCTGTGTCTTTCTCCAGCAAGTTCGTCCACTTCACTAAATCCTTGTATTCTTGAATTCGGAGTGCAACCAGCTTCTCGCGGATGGAGCGCCTCAAACCTTGTTCAAAGTGTTTAACCCTCTTTGCATCCGTGGCCACAAGCTCGATTGCGTAGCGAGACAACTCATCGAATTCGAGTAAAAATATAAATAAATAAATAAATCCCTAACCTAACTTAAACAACAAATCACACCTATTTCATACACATATAACCTCAAACCAATTCAAGCTTAAAGTTTCTTCAACCTAGTCTTACTTTACTTGTGGTAATCCATAACCTACAGCTCCCATGTAAGACCTAAAGCCTAAGCTCTGATACCAAATCTGTAACACCCCAAAATACACCCTGGACGGCATTACATTCTAAGACCATTCACAACATGAGAGCACTAATGTAATTCCATCAATAAGAAAATTCTCCATTCATCATCCATAAAATTTACATCGTTATCCCAAAAGAATAGACCCATTTTAGCCTTTACATTTCAAAAATCAACTAATATAGCACAGCGGAAATAACAAAAGAAAACTAGACTTTACAAGGTTTACAATGAATATCCTAGTCTAGAGCAAAAGTAAGCGACATCTCTAGATGTCCTACTCGGGATCCAAGTATCCCTCTAGTGAAGCCTCTCCATGGCCCGGCTCATGAGCACCGAGCTCATCCTCTGGCACAAAATCTGAAAAAAATATTCGACGGTAGGGGGTGAGCACGAAGCTCTGTAGAAAAATCCTCCCAAACCCAAACAAAGTTTAGCAAAGTATATAAAACGGTCGGTCTCATTTCACAAATAACATATATAACATTTGAAGTAAAATGAGGACATTTATCAGATCTCAAGTTTAGATAGCAACAATAATTGAAATGAATAAATAAACAAAATATACCATTGATAATCCATTCTACCATAAACCGTTTCCAACAAGTTCTCGCGGAATCCCATACTTCCCGAAACTCTTGTCGAAACCATTTTTGGTACAATGCAAGATACCCACACTGTATGTCCGACACAACCCACGTTACTACACCGTTATCATTAGTGCTAGGAAATGTTCGTACCCACACGGCGTACAAAGACGTCTACCCACACCATGTGGTAGGAAAAGTTCATACCCGCGTGGCATACAAAGTCGTCTATCCACTACATGACACCCGGTCAATAGTAAACCATGGTAGTATCGTACAACTACGCAAGAGATAACATATCAACAAACATCTCACCTCACATTACCAACAATACCATAAATCCCCAATTTCTCAAGCAAGTTTTCATAAAATTCCACACATCCAACATGAGACAATTTCCATAGAACAATGAAGGAAAATACAAGAGATCATCATAAATACCATTTTGTTGTTCAATATGAAACACTAAAGTTTGTAAATCAAGAATAAAGGAAGAGTTCAAAAAGGAAAACCCATCACTCTCGAAAACTAGGGTTTTCCAAACAAGAGAGGGATTTCATGGGTATACAACCCTAGCTTTGTGTAAAACATAAAATCTTTGTCAAAAAGCCCAAGAGAAGATGATTTCCTATCATATATATACCATTGATAGCCAAAACATACATACATAAATACCCTAGCCTCAATGTAAGAGAGTGAGAGGAAACCCCTAACTTAATGTTCTTGGAAAAATTAGGGCTTTGATCTTGAATCAACCCTTCAATCCCTTGTTTTCTCTTGATCTTGTGTTTCTCTCTTTCTCTCTTCCTCTCTTATGTTTTCTAGGGTTTGGAGTGGTGTAAGGAAGGCTAAGGAGGTGACAAAATGTATTTATAGTGGAGGAAAAATCGAGGGTTCGCGAACAGAAAAATTCGGATTTTTACAGTGGCTACCGGTAGCTGATTTTGGCTAACGGTAGCTCGGACACACGGTACCCTCGACTACCGGTTGGCTACCGGTAGCTGATCTTTACTGGACCATTGGCTACCGGTAGCTGATTTTTGGCTACCGGTAGCTAATTTTGGCTACCGGTAGTCACTACCCAGATTTTCTACTTCCACTTCCAATGCATTTTTGACCCATTTAGAGGTCGAATTGGAAAATATTTATGAGATACACTTTTGTAGCCCTAGATGTCTACTATCTAATGTAAACATTTCAGGTCATTTGGAATTAAGCATAAAAAGTTATGATCGAAATAGTAGACAGTGTCCAAAATCCTTTATACCCAAATTTTCTCTAAAATGTGTTTTAACTCCAAAATACTTCCTAACTTATAATACACCTCATATTACCTCTCCCAAGGTTTTTCGACCTTACGGACTCAATGGAAACCTTATTTTGACCTAAAAACCTTTAGAAACTTGTCTATTCACCCTTTCCAAGTTTAAACATCTTCGAAGCTTAACTTCCCAATCAATTCGCATCTCTAGTTTTTATTCCTATCGTCACTACTCATATCCATGTTTTTTTTTACAACAATTATTTACTATATATATCTATATACATATCTATAAAAGAAAAATACGGGGTGTTACAATCCACCCCCCTTAAAGAAAGTTTCGTCCTCGAAACTTACCTCAAGTAGCAAAGATGTACGGGTACTTCTCTCGCATTTCAAGCTCCGGTTCCCAAGTAGCTTCTTCCACTCCATGATGTTGCCACAAAACCTTCACTAGTCGGATGACTTTGTTACGGAGTACCTTCTCTTTGGCATCGAGAATCTTCAACGGTTGTTCTTCATAGGTTGCTCCCTCTTGAATTTCAATATCTTCCAAGTTTACGACCGGCGTTGCATGGTCCTCAAATAATTCCAGGGGATGTTCGAACATTGATTGGCATTCGAACGTGGTACTCAAGTACCTCAGGGTCTTCCTTCTTGGCTGCAACACGCCATGTCTCAGCAGCCTGGTCTTCACATGATTGAAGGTAACGTTCGAACGTTGATTAGCATTCGAGCGTTCTTGCCTTGGTCCAAGCTTTTCCAATTTTGCCCCAGAATATGCTGGTGTTGCATGAAAGTCTGATATCCATCGCCTTTGGTCTCTTGTACAATTTATGCCTTGAAATTTCATGATTTAAAATCCATCAAAGTATAATTAGTCTTAAAAGGGCATAGTAATATGCTATTGACTAATAAGTCAATTGTTTTTGAGTTTGGCTCAGGTGGCAGACACAAATTCATCGCAATTTTAGAGAAGAAGGCCATGATTGGTGGTGAGTGAGCAGAGTCGTCTACAGCCGAACATGGAGATGGTCTGGTGGGTGACTCTTTCCTCACTCATCCCTTGCCGCTGCCTTCTCCACTACCACCACTCAGATAAGATCAAGTAGTGTCAACCCAATCATAAAATGGGTACAAACCCAGAAAGAGAAATCAATAAAAAGGATGGGAGAGATAAAGAACAATTAAATATGAGAACAATTTTATAACCCAAATAGAGCAATCAATAAAAAGGATGAAGAAAACATACCCGGAAGATGAGGGCGACTGGAATTTGCTACAATACAGAAAGTAATTACCCACAATGGAAGATTGATGCACGAAGAAGAGATAAAGAAAGAATTGATAATATCATGAGTGTGGGGGGCGTGTGAATACATGGGAGAGAGAGAGGTGTGAACGGTCAACTGTGAAGGGGAAAAAATAGGGTTTTTACTCTTTCATCAAATATATTACTAAATTTACCGGGGAAAAAAATTATATTACTAAAACAATAGACCCAACCCACAAAATAATATCATTTTAATAATAGACCCACAAAATGACGCCGTTTTATATAGACTAATTATCACGTACAAGTCCTCAATGTAACACAAGCGAAAATGTTTGCGACGGAAAAAACTTCTGTCGCAAAAAATAAAATTTTATTGTATTTGTTGCCACGGCAATGGCCATTGCAAATAAATCATTTTAAACGATGGCATTAGGAATAGTCGCAAAACAATGTGATGCAAAAACCCAAAATTCTTGTACTGTATACTATGAATCGTCCCGTTCTTTCTCTTTCTGACCCCCACGGTTATGTTTTGTAACCCTAGTGTCTCCTTTCCATATATATTTAATCATGCATATTATTCAAATAATACATAAACTATAGCGTTTAGAGCATATAACATGTAATGCACAATGGATGTAATGGCCTAGACCTATACCCTGCAAGCCCTAGGTAAATCGAAAACCTATGCTTTGATACAAAGCTGTGACGGCCCTAAAACCGGGGGTCCTTTGTCAACCCGTTGATTACCCATCAACCCACAGAAGTACCCGTGAATGCTGCATAACCCGACACCGCGTCAAAACATCCCCTTCACCAGGATCATAACCAGCATAGAGTTTGGGCAGAGCCTCCCTTGTACCGGGCACTCCCAAACGTATAACCTATATACATTTCAATCACTTGACCATTCCAAGGTCCAATATACATCAATTTGTCCTTAATATTACTCCATTTACATCATTTGAACAAAAGGGATCAAGGCTTGAAGGCTTGGCAAATTATTTTGAATTTTTGAAAATTTTGGAGGAGCTACTGGTAGCTCGTCTACGTGCTCGTTGTGCCACACGTCCCGTCTTTTCTAATCTGATTTTATCCCGAATCAATTAAATATCATCTTGTGATATGTTCAACATATTTTATTTGAAATAAATTTAAATTATTTTTCATGTTTCACAGTCAAATCCCAATCATATTTATTTTGGTCACGCGACACCCAATCACATCGTAAAACGCAAAAAATCTGACTGTCTCAAAATCCAACGAAAATTAATTGTGTAACTAGATTTTGCAAGACGAATCCAACGGTGAGGTCCGTTTCATCATCTGAGTTTCAAAAAAATTTGGGTTTTCAACCCGTACCGCAATGACCAATTATCGTTTTACCATTTTTCATAAAATTTCAAATTTTCCCAGGTTTTACAAGATTTAATGAATTCGAGTAGGCAATTCGAATAGATTATTTTTCATGTGACTCAAATTGATTATAACTACTAGTTTAATCGGTTCGAGTAATTGATATTATTAGGTGTAGATGAGTTTTTGAACGTGGCATGATTAAATTATGAAACTTGATTTGAGTAAACCAATTCAAGTAGAGTGATATTACTTATTAATACTTGAATGTGATTGTGAATAATGAGTTCCAGTTCCGGGGATGTACGCTGTAAAGAACGCAACTCAAAAAGCTCTGGCGAAGGAGTCGTCAATAAGATAAAATTTTCGCGAGGTACGTACATACGCTAACCCTTGTTTTATCAACGTATAAATGTTTGATTATTTATGTGATTGTCTATGTTATGAGTTCTATTGTGAATAAATGGCTTAAGTGTCATAATGTTATAATGGAAACAAGATGTCTTCGTGACAGACTATAATATTATTGTTTAGTTGTCTGTTTGACAAGTGGAAAGAAAAACCCAATGATTTGAGATGATAAGGCGTCGAATGTCTAAGTGACGTATTTTATTTTCATAGTCAAGACGTCTAAGGGACGAAAGATAATTGTTAGATTGGGTTGTCTAGATGACTAAAAGTAACCCAAGTGCTCAAATTTGTCTTTATGATTGAGATAAGTTAAAGCTGATTTCGTCTAGGTGACGGAAGCTGAAATTATTGATGTGATGTGAGTTGTTTGAAAAATGAAAAAAAGATACATGTTGTTAAGTTATTTGAGTGACGATCGTATACCGATATGATGATTAAATTGTGTTGTCTATTGTCACCTGCGTGGCGGGATGGTTATCTCCGTGAAACCGTAGAGCAACGAAAAAGGATATCAAGAATAAGTTATGGAATCGCGAATATTAAAATTCAACTAATGAGCAAGGACGTCACATTATTTTCTTCGCTTTATTTCTGAAATCTTGAATGCGAACTCACTGAAAAATTTCCTTGAAATCTTTTCACGTAAAATGTACACAAGTTTGCAGTCCACTACTGAAACTAGGAGTCCAGTCAGGAGTTGTCGGGAACAGCTCGTGTCAGTTTCTTATTTTTTTTAAACAAAAACCTTTTGGGCTGTACATGATGTAAATATTTTTGTTCTTCCCCTTTTGGCGTGTAAATAACACTTGTACACATATTTTTTTTGGGTTATGTATATACTCTATGGTAGCGGGTCGGTGTGCCGCGCATGTAAGACTTTTTTTTTTAAAATGATCCAAAAATAAATATTTTTAGTATGGTTTTTCTTTTAATACAATTTTTTTAATTAAGAGCAGGATTGCCTAAATTTATATATATGTATAAATTTTTATTTTTTTAATAATAGTGCAGTGGGATTGGGGTGTTACACTTGGGGGCAAGTGCCAACCTTCTACCATTCTCGTTGTATCAACAACTAAAGCTGAGGAGTTGAAACTAACTTCTATCACTCTTCAGCTAGCGGATCGAAAATGTGAGAACACCAAGGGGAGTAGTGGAGGATGTGTTGGTCCAAGTGGACAAGTTTTATTTTTCCGTTGATTTCATTGTGCTTGATACTTGCCCCGTTGCTAATCCTAATTCACAAATTCCTATCATATTAGGTAGGCCTTTCCTTGCAACTTCCAATGTCGTGATCAATTGCAGGAATGGTCTAATAAAGCTTGCATTTGAAAACATGACAATGGATCTCAATGTGTTCAACCTTTGCAAGCAACCGAGGGATGATGAGGAAATTCATGAAGTCAATAAGATTGACACCTTGGTGGAGCATCACATAGATTTTTTGTGCAATACAAGTTTGAAGGATGAAGAGTTTCTTGAGGACCTGGAACTGGAGATT
The DNA here is from genome assembly GCA_951799425.1 of Ilex aquifolium. Taxonomy (NCBI): domain Eukaryota; kingdom Viridiplantae; phylum Streptophyta; class Magnoliopsida; order Aquifoliales; family Aquifoliaceae; genus Ilex; species Ilex aquifolium. The sequence continues at coordinate 10,456,453 of OX637410.1, read as the reverse complement.
GTGCAAGGGGTGGGAACTTGGACCCTGACATTTGAAAAACTAACGCTACAAGAGAAGAAATTTTTTCCATCCACCGTACAACCACACACTTTGGAGTTGAATCCATTACCATCCACACTTAAGTACACATTCTTCGGGGAGAACCAAATATTTTCAATGACGATAAGCTCTTCATTAGAGTCAGGGCAAGAGGAAGAACTATTGCGAGTCTTGAGAAAACATAATGGACGATCGGTTGGACCATTGCCGACATCAAGAGAATTAGCCCTCTCATTTGCACTCACATAATATATCTTGAAGACACCAAGCCATCCCGAGAACCACAAAGGAGACTCAATCCCATCTTGAAAGATGTGGTTAGAGATGAAGTGCTCAAGCTACTTGATGTGAGAATCATCTTTGCAATTGCCGACAATAAATGGGTTAGTCCCACACAAGTGGTACTAAAGAAGTCGAGAGTAACGGTGGTTGCCAATGAGGAGAATGAGTTGATCCCAACTTGGGTGGTCACCGATTAGAGAGTTTGCATAGATTACCAGAAGCTTAACCCATGCACTCGAAAGGATCACTTTCTGCTACCATTCCTTGATCAAGTATTGGAAAAGGTAGTCGAACATCTTTTCTACTGTTTCTTGGATGGCTACTCCGGTTGCAATCAAGTAGAGATCACCCTTGAGGATCAAGAGAAAACCACATTCATGTGACCCTTTGGAACATATATCTATCGTCGAATGCTGTTCAGGATATGCAATGCCCTGGGAACTTTTCAAAGATGTATGATGGGGATATTTAGCGACATGGTGGAAAATATTGTGGAGGTTTTCAGGGATGACTTCTCAGTGTTTGGGGACTCTTTCGAAGGATGTTTGAAAAATTTGGTGAGAATATTAGAGAGATGTGAAGAGAAGAAGTTGGTGCTTAACTAAGAGAAGAGTCATTTCATGGTAACTCAAGGGGTCATGCTTGGAAACATTGTGTTCACAATGGGAATCGAAGAGGACAAATCTAAAGTGCATGCAATTTTTAATCTACCCACTCCAAAGATAGTCAATGACATCAGGTCATTTGTTGACCATGCAAGTTTCTATTGCCATTTCATTAAGGATTTTAGTGCATTGGCAACACATTTGACAAATTTGCTAGCAAAGGATGTCCCATTCGTGTGTTCGGATGATTGTGAGGCATCTTTCCAAAAAATTAAAAGTATGCTTACCTCACCTCTAATCATGCGACCATCCAAGTGGGAACTCCCATTTGAGCTCATGTGCAACGCGAGTGATTACGCCTAGCAAAATTCTAAATGAATCACAAATTAATTACACCACTACTAAAAAGGAGTTACTTGTCGTAGTGTTTGCATTGGATAAATTTAGGTCATCCATCATTGGTTCTCCTATTGTAGTCTACACTGATCATTCTGCTATGAAGTATTTGTTGTCTAAGCAGGACGCTCATTAGGTGGATCCTCCTCCTTGAAGAATTTCATTTAATCATCAAGGACAAGAAAAAGAGTTGAGAATGTGGTGGCGGACCATTTGTTACGTCTTTTTGTCCAAGACACCAGAGAGCACATCCCTATCTTTGACTATTTCCCGGATGAACATTTATTTTCTATCCATTCAGATTGTTTGTGGTATGCTGATATTTGCAATTTTCTTACCACAAGACAAATGACCCCACACTGGAGCCCGGAAGAAAAGAGAAGATTCATGGTAGATGTGAAGTACTTCTACTTCGACAACTCATACCTGTTCAAGTATTGCCCTGACCAACTCATGAGGAGGTGTGTACCAAAAAATGAATAGCGGGATGTCCTCTCTTTCTGAAGCGTGTGGTGGGCACTTCTCTTCCAAAAAGACTTCAGCTAAGATTTTACAAAGCAGTTTTTATTGGCCAACATTGATTAAAGATTGTGTTTCATTTTGCAAATAATGCGATACGTGTCAGAGGTTAGGAAGCGTGACCCGTAAGAACATGATGCCCCTTTCCCCCATTCTTGTCTTTAAAATTTTTGATTGTTGGGGTATCGATTTCAGGGGTCCATTCCCTATGTCCTTTGGCTATCTTTACATACTCCTGGCAGTCGATTACGTGTCCAAGTGGGTAGAAACAATCCTGACCAAGACCAACTACCACTGAGTCGTGGTCAAGTTCTGAAAATAAAACATTTTGTCTAGGTTTGGGATGCCTTGAGCGATGAAAAGTGACGGTGGCTCACATTTCTGCAATATACCATTTGCTTTTTTGAGGCATAAATATTACATAACACACAAGGTGTCCACTACTTATCACCCACAGACCAATGGCTGATGAGCACGTAATATTGCATATTTACCGGCCTCATTACATGCATTTTAACTCAACTTTTCATTTAATTACTTAGAGTTATTCAAATTTATTAATAATGTGAAAATTTTGATGTTGCAGGTAATCATATGGTAAATGATGGCTTTCGAAACCCTACAAATAAGTGTGGATGAGTGGTGGAGAGATGGACACATTACATGAGCATAAGGAGGCTTTGAAGTGAAAGAAATCAAGTAGGTAGCAGTACTTGGTATCATAGGTACCGGTATCTAAGCCTACTCGAATTTTGGTACCGGCACCCGCACTAATTGGTAGTAATACCCCGGTATTTTGTATTTTTGACCATGATCCACTTTGAATCTGAAAAAGTTTAAAACAATAAAGTTGTAGATCTGGATGTCCTCTATCTTGTGTCAAAGTTTTAGCTCAATCGGACTATGGGATCAAAAGTTATGACAAATGTATGAAAGCTGGTCCTGAGCTAGCATCCCCTTTACGACCTACTGGTAGAACCTTAAAACCTACTGGTAGAAAAACCTACTAGAAGTTTACTACCTGTAGGTTTTTGACTTTCTATCGGTAGATTTTGCCCATATTTGCTAGACACCTTTCCACACGACTCCACCAACTTTTGGGGTCCACCTCTTGTCATCCCAACCATACCCTGACTTCTTTGACACACCATGATGGTATCTTACACCCTAAAGTCAGATTTTGGAAGAGAAAAGCATGGGAGAGGCAAGAGAGAAGAGGGGTGGTTGGTGAAGCATGGGAGGTGCATGCTTGGGTTATCCTTGCTTGTTGAAGTGTCCAATCTCTTCCCACTCATTGCAACTCAGTTCTCACAGACCAAGGAGGGGGTATGGATGAATTTTGACCAAGCTTTACAATATAATTTAGATTTTACAAGCTTTTAGAAGGAAAGAGGCCACCTAAACTTAGGAGTAGTATAGAGAGAGAAGTTCCAAGGAAGAAGATGAAGTTGTAGAGAGAGAAAGTTAGGTTTTTGTATTTCCTTCACCATTTTCATTGTAGTAAGCTTTATTTTACTTGTAATCCTTCCCTCTTTCACTTTAAACTCATTTATTTCAAGTTTTAATCAAGTTTAGCTTAATGTTCTTTTATTTCCATTTCTACAATTGAGTTTTCTCTTTAAGCTTTGTTTTTGGGTATGAATGATCTTGCTCTTGTAGTTTAAACCTTTTCTTGCATTAATACAAGTACTATGTTCCATTTCATTACCATGTCTCTTTACATTATGTTTGTTCTTGCTTTGAATATGAGTAGCTAGACTTTTAGTTGGCTAATCCAAGGGGAATTTCCTCTTGGGTATGTGAAATCGAATCTCGTTCATTCTTCCTCGTAGTGTAAAGTGGTTTGGTTTGACTAGGTTGAGTGCAGATGTGGTTGTGGGCTCTTGATACACCGTACACTTGTCACGGGGTATGTTTGTGCCTAACACATTCACATTAGTCCCTCACTTCCTACGAATCAATCAAACATCGAGAGACCACTGGTTGAATGAATTGAGTCAACTTTGCATTTCCATTGGAATGACCTCTATGGATTAGCCAACCTTGCTTCTTGCATTTTTATCAAAACACAACTCACCAAACCAAAATTCACAAGATTTTACACTTTTCATTTCTTTTCAAATCACCCTTCAAAACAATTTGACATTCCTTCCCTGAGGAGACAACCTTGGAATACTCATTCCAAGTAATACACAATATTGAAAGTCTCTCTACGCTTGGGGAGCACTTTTGCACACACACGTTTTGTTCATTCACACACGATTTTCCCCATTTCTTGCATTGAACCCGAGGGAGAGTAACACTCACCACTTCGTATAAGCCATATACACACAATTTGGGTTCGTGTTTGGAGATTAGGGAGATTTGAATCAAGCAATGGCCAATCCAAGTTGGCAAATAAGGATATAAAGAACATATTTGAGAAGACGGTTAACCCGAACTGAAAGGATTTGTCACTTAGATTGACTGATGCCTTGTGCGCTTACCGCACTGCTTATAAGACCATTCTTTGTATGTTTCCCTATAGGTTAGTCCATGGCAAGGCCGGTCACTTGCCGGTGGAGATGGAGCACAAGGCAAACTGGGCCATAAAAACTTTGAACTTCAACCTAAGACTAGCTGGGGATCATAGAAAGTTGGAGACAAATAAATTGGAGGAAATTCACAAAGATGCATATGAGAGCTCTAGAATTTATAAAGAGGGCCAAAAATTTTCATGACAAATCCATTTTGAGAAAAACAATCGAGCCCGGCCAAAAAGTACTCTTGTCAAGGTGGCCTACCCACATGGAGCCGTGGATATAAAAAACCCTGAGGATGGTAAAACATTCAAGGTCAATGGCCAAAGACTTAAATCATTCTTTGAGGGTGTTGAACTTCAGGAAGTCGAGGAGGAGTTGGTGGATTCAGTCTATTTGGATATTGTTGAGGAATAACTGTTTAAGTAGCTATTAGTGTACAATTGTTTTCTTTTCTGCTTTACTTTACAAATTAAATTGTTCACTTACTTTCATTGCGAGGTGTTCTCTTACCCTTCTTGTCTTTTAATATCTATCATCTCATTGCATGTCTTTTGTTGCATTGAGGACAATGCATAGTTCAAGTTGGGGAGGGGGGGTGAGGTGCACCATTTGCATGGTACACCATATTTTTTGTTGGTAATACCATTTTTTGGTAAGATGCACCATTTACATGTTCCACCATTTTTTGTATAGAATAGTGGAAAATTTTGAATTTTTTGTGTGAAAAACATCTAATATTGAACTATATTCCCCTATCCTAATTGTTATGGGATCTATGATTGCTTAATTTTCATTTTGAATTTTGAACACATGAGTACACCACAAAAGTTTATCCTATGCCTGAGTATCACATACCTGTTTTCATTCGAACTCAACCATAGTGCACCTTGAATGTGTTATTTCATTAATTTACTGATTGGATCCACATTTCAGAGATTGACATACATAGTGGAGATGAAGTAAGTACCCATGTTCGCTTTAGTGCCAATCCTTGTTGGAGGGAACTTACATTTACTCAAAGGAATATTTTTCAAATTCAAAATATGTTCAATAATCTCATTATGCTTATTTTGGTTAGAGTGCATGTGGATAGTTGATTGACTTTGTCTAAAAATGCCAATATGCCTCCCCATGCTTACCTAGAGATGATCTTAGGCCATCTTTGACGCGTGTTGAGCCATAGTCTTTTCTTGTGAAAAAAGATTTGTCCCTAGTGCCGTGATTGAGCCTTATTTGAAAATTCGTTTCCACACCACATGTTTTACCGAGCTGGTGCAAAATGATTACTGCACCTTAGTTTTTACGAGACTGATTGTGACTAAACATAAAGAAAGCAAAGGTGGTGAGGAAAGCCAAAAAATAACAAAAAAAGGGAGGATGAATGGCCTGAAATCAAATTTTGAATGGAAAAAAGAAGAGAAAAAGCCAAGAAAAGGAGAAAAAAGGAAATGAAAATAAAAGAAATGGAAGAAAAGAAAAAAAATTTGAAGAAAGAAGGAAAAGATACATAAAAGTTGAAGTGAAGGTGAAAAGATGAAAATTTCACAAAAGGAGATTTTTGATAATAAATTTCATGTCCTCGAAATAACCATTTTTGTCTTCCTTTACCCTTCGTTTCACTCAACCCATATATCATCCTAAGGCCTCATTACAACCTATAAAAGCCCTAATTGATCTGGAGAAAGCATGGTGAGAGCAAACTTTTAATGAAAAGAAAAGTTGGTTTTGTTATCTATTGCCCTATCATTCTATTCATGAGATTATGCCAAGTTCGTTTCAATTGTTAAGCATGCACGTCATTTCTGGATTATATGTGAATGTTATCTTGGTTTGTGCACAAGATTCTATCTCACATATACACATTGAGAGCATGCCTGAATAATCATAGAGTTATTCATTTTTGAGAGAAACCCTTGGTGAGAATTGCATCAAAGCTGAATTTATTAATTTTTTAGAGAAACCCTTGCTGAGAATTTTATCAAAGCTGAATTTGTATAGCTAAATGAATGTGCATTATTTTGAGCAAAAGGCTTAAATTTCATATTCATTTCACACACACATGAGTTTTGGAAGGAAATGTGTAGGTGTATACTCTAGAATAGCATTTAAAGCTATGATGAAATTTTAAAAATTGAGGGTTTTAAAAGGGCATTTTTGGCATTTCATTTCATTTATCTCACTCCTCTTCCTCTCAAACACTCTCCTCTCCATAGAAGTTCTCCAAACTCTCAAAGATCTCTTGGGCATTTGTCATTATCCTCCATTTCTTCACTCAAAGCTTGAATTCATTGACAATGGCAAGGATTGGTAAGTCTCCTTCTCCGTCTTTTGATTTGGTTGAGTTGATTTGGGCGTGGGTTCTCCCGTTCTTTGCCCTTGGGGCATTTTCGATCTTGATGGCTCGTACAAAACAAGTGGGCCCTGCCCTAATGAAACAAGCAGGCACTGGGTCCCGAAAGAGGGGTGGATGAGATGGCCCATAGTGGTGGGGAGCAAAGGAAAAAGAAAAACAATGGCCTCACACGGAGAGCATTGGGATTAAAAATGTGATGTGTGAGCGACAAATAGATTGACCCACCCTCGGCCCTAATGATGAAGTTTTTAGGGCCATTGAGGGGCATGGGCTACATTCATGGTTTCAAGAGGTGAAGGGATACGTGCACCCCTATTGTCGGGAGTTTTATTAGAGGTTGGGGATGGTGGATGAAGGGAATTGAGGTCCCTCCCCCCCCCCCCCCCCCCGGCGGTCATTGCCGCAGCGTTGCAATACCAGAGTCCTCTGGCCAACACTAATGTTTTTCCCCATGGCACCCAAGGGACGAAGCAACTCCAGGAGTATACACACCTAATATACAAGGACTTCGCGCAATTCAATGGAACAATCCAAGTCGAGGGACTTAAGTATACTTATGCAGTGATGCACCAGGTCCTCCACTACAATGTCCTACCTCGGGGTGCGGAGAAGAAGCCAGGGGAGGAGAAAATGGCTTTCCTATACGAGTTTATGGCCGGCTCCAAGATGGACATTGCCTTAATGATCTGGGAGGTGATGAAGGATTACGCCCAGGCCATGAAGCCTAGGTCGAATTTGACTTATGCCACTTGGTCACCATGAGCTATCTTTAGAGCAAGATCAAGGCCTTCCCCAACGAAGTATTGCTCCCGTCTAAGTTTGGCCCAATAGGAAAGCCAAGTAGCAATAAGAGGAGTGATATGACTAGGCGATCGGGCAGAGATAGGAGAGGGCTAGGTCATCTACGGTTGAGCCATGTACAACAGGCCCATCCTTAGCCGGGCCATCTACTTCCATCCCACCTCTGACTATTTCTTAGCATCTTGTTGCGATCGAGGGGAGACTAGATGATTTTGGGGGGACTCTGCAACTGTTGAAGCTTATATCGATTAGGATTTTTGTCCTTCCCAAGAGAGCCTCTTCCTGAGATAGCACCACCACCGACTACCGCATCAGATATTCCACCATCAACTTCTGGGACTAGTTCTGATATCTAGCCGTTTGCCCCGGCCAGATAGACTTTTCTAGAGGTTGCAGAGTCTGGGGATGATGACAATGACGGGGATGACGAAGATGGTGATGATGAGGAGGAGGAGGATGATGGAGAGGAGTAGGAGAGTGAGAGAGAGACCACTTGTTACTTTTTGTTGTTTTTTTGATTGTATAGGTCTTTCTTTTCTTTTGGAAGTCCTAGAATGGACATAGTTTAGGATAGGAGTTACTGGCCTAGTAGAAGATTCCCTAGGAAATTAAGTCATTTTCTTTTTGTGTTTTTTGTACTCATTGGAAATATTTATGAATAAAAGAACAACATTTTGTGTTTAACTTTGACTCGAGTTCATTTACCTAATTGTAAATTGATTTGAGTATTTTGATTTAGTCCATGAAATGGTAAACATGAATGGAAGTGTTATATATGCATTGTACTTATTTTTTTGGAATAAGATTTGCTAGGGACTAGCAAAACTCAAGTTGGGGGGTGTGATGAGTGTGGAACATTGCACATTCAAAAACCTCATTGCATCCATTTTAACTTATTTTTGTAATGAATTTTGGGAAATTGGATTCAAATCGAAGATTAATGGAGAAAGGCTTGATTATAGGTGGTAGATTGGAAAGGGCAGACATAAATCACCTCATAAAGTGATTATGGATAAAGGGCAAGAAAGAAACTCAAGACAAATGGCTCGGGATCTCAAAATGCTAAAAATCTCAAAAAAAGGTAGAGTAGGTACCGGTACCACGTCACCAGGTATCGGTACCTAAGCTTTTTGGAATTAAGTACCGGTACCTCATCACTAGCTACCGATACCTAGCACTTGAAACTCAACTGCTAAAATGAAGAGATGAAATAGGTACCGGTACCCCATCACTACGTACTGGTACGTGAACCTTTTGGAATTTAGGTACCGGTACCTTGTGCCTTGGGTATCAGAACCTCTCACTTGTGCCTTTGCTGTTCAAAAATTGAAAAACTGTAGGTACCGGTACCTCTTCAACAGCTACCGGTACCTCATAACTTGGTACCGGTACCAAGAACCCAGAAATTTCAGTTCATCTTCCACACGACTCCATCAGCTACGAGGGCCCGCCTTTTCCTATCTAATCCATGTTTTGACCTTTTCAACACTCCATCATGACCTCCTAACCTCTGCATTCAAACAGTAAGCATGAAGGAGTGGGTGGGCCATGAGGAGCAAGGGAGTAGTTGGGAAGAGAAAGTGGGCCATGCTTTGACTGAAATTGGAATTTTTTTGGATAACCTCTCTCCAAGGAATCTAACTCTGCACAATCAGGACAAGAGAGACGGGGATGGACGAAAATGTATCATTCTTACATACTTTTTCAAATTATCAAGCTTTCAGAGAGAGGAGGTCCAAGGGAAGAAGATGAAGTTTTAGAGAGAGAAAGATGGGTTTTTACATTTTCCTTCACCATTTTCATTGTAGTAAGCTCCATTTTACATGTAATCCTTCCCTCTTGCACTTTAATCTTTTTTAATTGAAGATATATTTAAGATTGGCTAGGTTTTCCTTTGGTTCATTGTTACATTTGGGCATTGTTCCCTTCAAGCTTTACATTTTGAGCATGAATACCATTTCTTTTGTAGTTTAAACTTCTTCTTACCTTAATACAAGTCTATGTTTGACTTCATTACCATGTATTTATCTTTAATGATTGTTCTTGCTTTTATCATGGATAGCTAAACCTTCAGTTGGCAAATCCAAGAGGGATTTCCTCTTAGGTATGTCAAATCGACTCTCTTCCATTCCTCCTCGTAGTGTAAAGTGTTTGGTTTGACTAGGTTGAGTGCGGACGAATGTGGTTGTGGGTTTTTGATACACCGTAGACTTGTCACGGGGTATGCCCTTCTCCAACGCAACTATATTCATCTCTCACTTCCTACAAATCAATCAAACACCTAGGCACCATTGGTTAAATGAAATGATACGATTTGGCATTCCCATTGGAATGAACTCTATGGATTATCCAACCCTCTTTTTCTTGCATATTTCTCAAACCACAAATCACAAAACCTCAAATCACGAGATTTTCCATTTTTCACTTTTTACAAATCACCTTTCAAAAACACTTGACCTCGCCTTCCGTGAGGAGACAACCTTGGAATGCCATCATTCTAAATAAAACACGACACTATAAGTTTCTTTACGCTTGGGGAGAAATTTTGCATACTCAAACATGTTTTTTTCATCCACACACAATTTTCCCACTTCTTGCATCGAGCTTAAGGGAGAGTGACACTCACTATACACTATAAGCCATATACACTCACAAGCGGGTTCGTGTGGGAAGCTAGGGAAAATAATCAAGCAGTGGTGAACCTCTCAAAGTCCTCTTTACTCACCCACACTTATTTTCCCTTATCTATGGGGTTAGCTCGAGGCATGGGTGGTGGGCTAGCTCTCTTCTCTCCAGGTGTAGTCAAGTCAATTTTGACCTTGGGAGTAGAAGGATCTTTATGCTTCCTAGTTTGTTAGACTTTAGGTATTGAAGGAATTCTAGGCTTAGGCAAACATGACCTATCTAAAAGCTTGGTAAGATGCATGACTGGATCATTTAGGACTTTGGATTGGTTAGCTAGGAGAGTGAGCTTCTTTGACATGACATCCCTATTAGTGATCATGTTCTCCACATCTGAAACACACAAAGTTGTTTGGTTAAGGGTTATTTGGCAATCAGTTTCTTTAATTGATTACCCTTACAATTACTAGTCTTTGGGGGACTTATGTTCACATGTGGGGTTGATGGGTTGGGATTATCCTTCACAAAAATGGTCTTGAAAGGAGTAGAAATGGTGTGCTCATGTGTATATCTCAAACGTCTTTTGTCATTTACACTCTTCCCTATAGACAACTTTTTCTTAAACTTTTCCGAGCCTAGGGATAGTCTCTGAGAGAGTTCTTGTGATTTATGAAGGTCTCTATGAAGTTTTATCCACTTAAACTCTAGAATTTCCTTTGACTTTACAAGTCCATGACATTCACTTAAGGATTTAATCTCTTCTTCAAGCCCACAATTTTGAGCTATAGACTTAGTTAAGTCCACATGGAGTGCTTGTTTTTCATCTTCACTCATTTTGTGCCTTGTACTCAATTCATGCACTCTCTTGTTTTCCTTGAGGAATTCTTCAACTATTGATCATAAGCTTCTTGAATATCTTCAACGCTTTTGGTATCATCCTCAATATAGGAGACCTCAACATTCAAGTCTTGTACCTCTGTGGTAGAACTTGTTCTCTCTTCAACTTCACTCTTTCAAGTTTCTATTGGGGGGGAGGAGTGTGAACCAACAAAGGCCATGAAATTTTCTTCATCTTCTTGAGAAGAGGAGTCCTCACTCGATGTGACTCACTTTCACTCTCGCTCCACTTAGCCTTCATTTCCATCCTCTTTTCCTTGGGCAAATCCTTCTTCTTTCTAGTTGGGCACTCTGCAGCCATGTGTCTAAACCTCATGCAACTAATCCTCCTTCACCTTGAAAATCCATTTATACCAACTTGTAGCTATAACGAATCTCAAAGCAATTAAAAACTAGGTTAAAGTAATCAAAACAAAAGAATGCCTACAAGTGCCTAATGAAATCCTAAAAAAGAGACCCACTATGATACAAATTATGTGGAAATAATACATGAAATGGATCGTCCCTCACGATTATACAAGTGAGATTAAGACACTACCTAGAGGGGGTGAATAGGTTAATCAAATTTTACGCTCAGATGTGCACCAATTTTAACCTATGTCTACCACAATTATCTCTTCTCAAATTAATTGAGAAACTAAAATTGAGAACACCTTTTACACAAGAACAACCATAGAAACCATGTAGATTGATGTGATGAAAGTGTTTATTTTATGATTAACACTCAATCTCACACGGTGATCCCAACTAAGGGTGAATCAAACAATCAAAACTTCAAACATATAGTGCCCACGTGTGCATTAAATTGCAAGAGTATATGAAAATAACAATAAAGAACCCAATCAATTTGTTGTCGCGAAAACCCTCTTTGGAAAACACTGTGGGGGAACTACTCGGGGTTCAACAAAGCCTAATCCACTATCCCAAAATTAGTTTACAATTATTGAAGACTTATACCTCAACCAATGCCACGGTTGGACACTCCTTTCAATCAAGAACCCTCGCCGCCGAAACTCTCTCTTCAATGTGTTGAATAGCTTCACTTGAACTCACCATTGCATGGATTTTTTAGACCTCGAGCAATCATAAGATGAACGCAAGACTCCCTGTATGCACACATCTCCTATGGGTTTGGTTGAACTCCGATCTATATCTTCTTGTATATGGTGTGAATTTGGATTAGAGTATAAAGATGGGTTTTGCCTTTGGATCATAGGGATCTAGAGTTCTTCAAGGATCTCCTAAGGTTTGAGAGGCTAAAAATAAGATTACAAGGGATTTCTCAAACTTGGTAAGGCTCCCTCTATTTATAAACTCAAAATAGGATTTGTCTTGGGGAGCAAGTAAACCAAAATTTACAAATAATTGCTTTAGCAATGAGAGCGAGGAGGCTATTGGAATGAGAAATTCAAACCATATTCAAAGATCAGGGGCCATTCAAGTGAGCTTAGGACCACTCGAATCGTCTCAAGATCGCTCGAGCAGCCTGAGAGCAACCTAGAGGCTGGTCTGCACTGCCCACTAATTCAGCATTTCCCAATTTTATCGCTAAGTGTTTAGAGACCGCTCTAGCCAAAGGCAAGCATGTAGAGGGCGGTCCTTACTGGTTTTTCAAGTTAGAAACCAAGAAAAAACTTGTCCTATTGAGCACTAAAGGGTGTTGCTCAAATAGGATCCAATTAATGGCTCAATCCTATGTTTTCAAAACACAATAAAAGGTTTAGAAAAACCTTTCTTTGAAGAAAACATAGGATTTTTTAACTGATTAATCACCGATTATATTTACCCTAATCATCCTAAGTATATAACTAAATGAAGGGTGCTTAGGTCTTTAAAGCACTTACTGTTGTCCTAAGCATGATGGTGCATTTATAGTCTTTGTTTTGTCGTTGTAGCTTTAACTCCTCCCTTCATTTGATGCTTTCGGATCTTGAACTTTATAGCATCAGACCATGAAATAGGTTGAGATTGACAAAAGACTTCACAAATTTAGCCAATGACAAACATGATCCTATCAAATTTCTATCATCAGTTGCCCCCCAATTTAGCTCAGAATGGATTGCACGTGTTCCACATTTAATGCAATTGTCTATTAATGCCTAGGGAAGTGGGACCGTGAAGCGTGTAAATGTAACCGCCAAAGATCCATTGTGGGGTCCGGTATTTAAATGCTTCTTGGTCAAACCCTTTCAGAACATTTCAAGAAGCTCAAGAACTCTGGTATGCCTGTTCTTGCTGACTCTTATCTTATTTTCTCTTTCTATTGGACTAGAACTCTTCAAGCTTGAGTATATAGGGGGGTGTCACACATTTTAATTCCATTTTTATCTCTTCTAATTCATTTAGTAGAAGGGCCACAACAACAGTCCTCTAGGTTTCTTCATAGATAGGTATACCAATGTTTGGCTAGAATCTTTTCTTGATTCTTTCCTCCCTCTACTCACCCATAGAACTGGTTGACTTCCTATTCCAAATTTGTACATCAACCAAAGTTGTTTTATCACTATGGGTACTCCTTTATTAGTGTACTCCTTTATTGGTGTCTGAGGGCAATAAGGCCAATGATGACTTTGACTCCATCCAAGAGATCGCCTCCTCAACAATTAAGATTGTGGAGGCAAAGTAATTTAAGAGTTCTCCTAACAAGGGTGCGTTGAATGAGATTAGGGCACTCTACCAAATTCATGACTTCATTCAGCTTTGGCTCCCTTCTCTAGATGAAACCTCTAATTCATTCGGCCCCAATGAAGTTTATTTTTATGAGTCAATTTTCGAGGTTGGGCTTCACTTCCCCATGCCTCAATACATTATGGAAGCCCTTAACTACTTGAAACTTGGTCCTTCATGTTTGAATTTTAACTGTTGGGGATCCTTGGTTGGAATTGTCGTTCTTTGGGCCAGATCCAATGGCGTCAGTGCTCGCCCCACCATTGCTGGACTTTTTTATTGCTAAAACTCACCTTATACTCAAGGTAGAGCCCCAAGTGGCTTTACTTTTCAAAGTGAGAGAAGACTAATCTTCTGACGGGTTATTCCTCTAATGTGAAGGAATGGAAGGATAAGTTCTTCTCCATTTCGACATCCGGTTGGGAGTTTAGGCCTTCAGAGGTCCTCTCTAGTAGGCCAATTTTGGTCCCTCATTTGTGAGGATCTGCTCCTCCCTTTCTTCGTAAGTAGTAGGTTTTTGCTTGCTCCCTTGTTCTAATACTTTTGTTGATATGTTTTTTATGTAGAAAACCTTGCTCCTAAGCTAAGGCAACGAGTTCAGAAAGCCTTAGCTTACCCCACTAAAAATATGTCTGAATTGGTAACTAACTGGGTCCTCTTCTAATGCTAGTTAATATGTCTAAATTGGTAACTAATTGGGTCCTCTTCTAATGCTAGTTTGGTCCTGTTCCTATAATCATTGCTTCTATTACTCCCAGTCCTTCTCTTCCTAGCTGTAAAACCATATTCTTGTGAAGTTCTAACTTTTTTTTAATCAGGGTTTGACCTCTAATTTTCTATGTCCCAAGAATGGACCCCAAAGTAGACAAGAAATTCCTGAAAGAACTCTGTCTAACAAGGGCTTCAGAAGGTGATTCATCACTACCCAAAAAATTGTAACTCACTCTTTCCTAATCAAAGGGAAAGTCCATGGGCTCGTTTGTGCTTCAAGTAACACCCTGCTTCATGGTTTTCCCCTACCACCCAATTTGAACCCGATTATTTGTATATGGCTTGTAGAGATTGGTGAGTGTCACACTCCCTCTAGTTCAATGCAAGAAGTGGAGAAATTGTGTGTGGATGAACAAAAATGTGTGTGTGTGCAAAAGTGCTCCCCAAGCGTACAGAGACTTGCAATGTCGTGTTTTACTTGAAATGAGTATTTCAAGGTCGTCTCCTCAGGGAAGGAGAGGTCAAGTGTTTTCAAAAGTGATTTGTGAAAAGGAAAAATGGAAAATATTGTGATTTGAAGTTTGGTGGTTTGTGAATTAAGAAATATGCAAGAACGGAAGGTTGGCTAATCCATAGAGGTCATTCCAATGGGAATGCCAAATCGACTCATTTCATTCAACAAATGGTGTCTCGGTGTTTGATTGATTCGTAGGAAGTGAGGGACTAATGTAGTTGTGTTGGGCAAAAGTATACCCCGTGACAAGTCTATGGTGTATCAAAAGCCCACAATCACATCCGCACTCAACCTAGTCAAGCCAAACACTTTACACTACGAGGAAGAATGGAAGAGAGTAGATTTCACATACCCAAGAGGAAGTCCCTCTTGGATTAGCGAACTAAAATTTTAGCTATGCATGATAAAAGCAAGAACAAACATGAAGTAGAGAAACATGGTAGTGAAATCAGGCATGGATGTGTATTAAAGTAAGAAAAGGTTTAAACTACAAAAGAAAAATCATTCATGCCCAAAATGTAAGGCTCAAAGGAAATAGGACCAAAATGTGAAAATAAACCACAAAAAAACTTAACTAAACATAATTACAACTTGATTAAAAGAGATTAAAGCGCAAGAGGGAAATATTACAAGTAAAATATAGCTTACTACAATGAAAATGGTGAAGGAAAATATAAAACCCAACTTTTTGTCTCTAGAACTTCATCTTTTATCTTGAACTTTCTCTCTCTAAAAGTTTGATGATCTGCCATTGTGTGAAGGAAGTCCACAAAAGCAAGCAAAATCAGAGGTTAAGTGGCTGACTTGGAGTGATTGGAGAGAGGTTGTCCACAAAGCAAACAAAATCAATCTAAGCATGGTCCTCCCATGCTTTTCCAACCACTCCCTCTCTCTACATTGGCCACGCACACCTTCATGCTTAAAATCTGAAAATAGGGGATAGCAAATCATCACGGAGTGTTAGAAATGTCAGAGCATGGATTAGGTGACAAAATGTGGGTCCCCGTAGTTGGTGGAGTCGTTTGGAGAAGGATCTGGGCTTTTTGGGTATCTTCTACTGGTAGCTCATAAGGCTTCTACAGGTAGTTCATTTCTAGTAGGGTCTCCTACCAATAGTTCGTAAGCTCCTACCGGTAGCTCATAAGGGGTCTTCTACAGGTAGCTCATTTCCAGCTTTTGTAAATTTGTCAAAACTTTTGATCCTATCGACGATTGAGCTGAAATTTTGAGACAAGATAGAGGACATCCAGATCTACAACTTTCATGTTTTGCACTTTTTCTGATTCGAAGTAAATAATGGTAAAACATGCAAAATACTGGGGTACCAATACCAAATGGTGTGAATATCGGTACCTATGATACCAGGTACCAATACCTCCTTGATTTCTTTCACTTTTAAGCTTCCAAATCTTCATGTAATGTGTCAATATCTTCACCACTCATCCACACTTAGATGTAGGGTTTCGAAAGCCGTCATTTACCCTATGATTACCTACAACATCAAAATTTTCACATTATACACAAATACAACTAACTCTAAGTAATTAAATGCAAAGTTGTGTTAAAATGCATATAATGAGGCCATTAAATATGCAATATAACGCGCTCATTACACCCCCCAAATTAAGCTTTGCTAGTCCCTAGCAAACTAAACATAAAAATTAGGCAAACAAAAATTAACCTATACTAATTCCACTATTGCATTTAGAACATGCAACAAGCCTGTAAACCCCTAGGTGATCCCTAGTGGATGAGTTTTGTCTCGTGAGGTTTCCAGTGAAGGTAGCTACAAACTTTTATTCCTCATATCCAACATTTGAAACATATTCCCTTATCCTAACTGGCCCTAGGGTGTCAAAAACAGTTTTCTCCAATGCACCCGAACTAATCACACATGAATCATATCATAGCCTTAAATGCTATTCTATAGTATCAACCTACACATTTCATTTCAAAACTTGTATGTGTGTGAAATGAATATGTAATTAAAATATTTACTCAACAACATCCACATTTACTTGGCTATCCAAATTCAGCTTTGATGCAAAACTCACCAAGGGTTTCCTTCAAAAAATGAATAACTCTATGATTATCCTGGCATGCTCTCAATGTGTATATATGAGTTGGAATCTTGTGCACAAACCGAAATAGACTGACATATAATCTGAAAATGACTTGTATGCGTAACGATTGAAACGATTTTGACATAATCTCATGAATGGAATGTTAGGGCACTAGATAGCAAAATCAAATTTTCTTTTCATTTAAAGTGTGTTCTTGCCATGCTTCCTCTAGATCATTTAGGGCTTTTAGGGGTTGTAATGAGGCCTTGGGGTGATATTTGGGTTAAGTGAAACGAAGGGTAGTGGGAGACAAAAAGGGTTATTCTAAGGACATTACCTTTATTATAAAAAATCTCCTTTTTATAGAATTTTCGGCTTTACACCTTCACGTCAACTGTTATGTTTTTTTTTTATTCTTTCCTCAACATTTTTCTTCTCTTTTTCTTTTATTTTCATTTCTTTTCTTTTTCAACCCCCTTGTTCTCCTTTTTCTTGGATTTTCTCTTCTTTTTCATTCAAAATTTGAATTCAACGCCATTCATCCCTTTTTGGGTTTCCTCACCACATTTTCCATTCATCATGATAAATCACAGTTAGTATAGGAAAAACAAAGGTGTGGTAATTATAATCATTTTGCACTGGCTTGGTAAAAACATGTGGCATGGAAACGAATATTCAATTAAGGCTCAATCACGGCACAAGAGATAATTTTTTCACAAGAAAGGCTAAGGCTCAACGCAATTGAAAGATGGCCTAAGATCATCTCTAGATAAGCATGGAGAGACATATTAGCATTTTAAATCAAAGTTAATCAACTACCCATATGCATTCTAACCAAAGTAAGCATAATGAGATTATTGACTAGATTTTGAATTTGAAAAATTGTTCATTTGAGCAAATGTAAGTTCCCTCCAGGAAGGATTAGCACTAAAGCTCACATGGGTACTTACTTTATCTCCGCTATGTATGCCAAGCTCTAAAATGTGGATCCACTCAGTAAATTGCCGAAATTACACATTCAAGGCGCACTATGGTTGAGTTCGAAAGAAAACACGTATGTGATACTCATGTATTCAAAGTTCAAAGTGAAGATGAAGTTATCACAGATCCCATAGCAATTAAGACAGGGGGAATATAGTTCAATATTATATACTTTTCACAAATTTAAAAAATTAAATTTTTTTTTTTTTTTAATTTCACATTTTCAACTATTCTATACAAAAAGTGGTGGAACATGTAAATGGTGCACCTCACGGCCCAACTTGAACCATGCATTGACTATGCTCAAGATGTTGTTCTTCACACATAGCAATTATGACATTAGTCAATGCAATAAGGTCATCTCTAATTTCAGAAAATTGTTGGGCTTCTTGGGTATTGACTTCCATTTGGTATTGCATAAACTCGCAAAGATTATTTTCCAATTCTTGGTTGGTTGAGTCCTCATATGTGGATAGTGGCAAAATTCAATTGGTGGTGTGAGATCAGATGAAAAATTATAAGGTTCATTCTCCAAACCATAAATCGGATAACTCGTTGCAACATAATAGTCAGGGTAAAAAATTTCGGGGGCCAATATTGAAATTGATCCTTCACATGCAAAGTCTTGAACCGTATAATTTAATGGGCACTCACTAGTGATGTGCTCATACTCATCACAAATATCGCACACATTTTAAAATTTTGGGGCATTTAACACATTTTCTTAAAAATTAGGAAACATTACATAAAACACAAACTACAACAAACTATTTATAATCGGGACGACATACCTTGGCCTGTGATAATATTCACGGGACTTACCTATGCCGTCCCAAATCACATTCAAACTCAACGCTTAGCCCTCCCCGACAACGGTGCCAAAAATGCTTGATGGTTTTCCCTGACCACCCAACTCGAATCCGATTGTTTGTATATGGCTTATAGTGATTGGTGAGTGTCACTCTCCCGCGAGTTCAATAGAAGAAGTGGGGAAATTGTGTGTAGATGAACAAAAACGTGTGTGTGCAAAAGTGCTTCCCAAGCGTAGAAAGACTTGCAAGGTTGTCTCCTCAGGGAAGGCGAGGTCAAGTGTTTTCGAAAATGATTTGTAAAAAGGAAAAATGGAAAATATTGTGATTTGAATTTTGGTGGTTTGTGAATTAAGAAATATGCAAGAAAGGAAGGTTGGCTAATTCATAGAGGTCATTCCAATGGGAATGCTAAATTGACTCATTCCATTCAACCAATGGTGTCTCGGTGTTTGATTGAATCGTATGAAGTGAGGGACTAATTTAGTTGTGTTGGACAAGAGCATACCCCATGACAAGTCTACGGTGTATCAAAAGCCCACAACCACATCTGTACTTAACCTAGTAAAACCAAACACTTTACACTACGAGGAAGAATGAAAAAGAGTCGATTTCACATACCCAAGAGGAAGTCTCTCTTGGATTAGCCAACTAAAATTTTAGCTATGCATGATAAAAGCAAGAACAAACATGAAGTAGAGAAGCATGGTAGTGAAATCAAGCTTGGATGTGTATTAAAGTAAGAGAAGGTTTAAACTACAAAAGAAAAACCATTCATACCCAAAATGTAAGGCTCAGAGGAAATAGGACCTAAATGTGAAAATAAACCACAAGTAAACTTAACTAAACTTAATTGCAACTTGATTAAAAGAGATTAAAGTGCAATAGGGAAAGATTACAGGTAAAATAGAGCTTACTACAATGAAAATGGTGAAGAAAAATGTAAAACCCAACTTTCTCTATCTAGAACTTCATCTTCTACCTTGTACTTTCTCTCTCTAAAAGTATGATGATCTGGCATTGTATGAAGGAAGTCCCTATTTTCTTCCTTCCCCCTCTCTCTTAGCATGAGTGGCTGAGTTGGAGTGATTGCAGAGAGGTTGTCCACAAAAGCAAGCAAAATCAGTTAAAGCATGGTCCTCCCATGCTTTTCCAACCAATCCCTCTCTGTACATTGGCCACCCACTCCCTCATGCTTAAAATCTGAAAATAGGGGATAGGAGATCATCATGGAGTGTTAGAAATGTAAGAGCATGGATTAAGTGACAAAAGGTGGGCCCCGTAATTGGAGGAGCCATTTGGAGAAGGATCTGGGCTTTTTGGGTATCTTCTACTGGTAGCTCGTAAGGCTTCTACCGATAGTTCATTTCAAGTAGGGTCTTCTACCGGTAGCTCATTTATAGTAGGGTCTTCTACTGGTAGTTCGTAAGCTCCTATCGGTAGCTCATAAGGGGTCTACTACCGGTAGATCATTTTTAGCTTTCGTAAATTTGTCAAAACTTTTGATCCCACCATCCGATTGAGCTGAAATTTTGACATAAGATAGAGGACATTCAGATCTACAACTTTAATGTCTTGCACTTTTTCAGATTCGAAGTAGATCATGGTCAAACATGCAAAATACCGGGGTACCACTACCAAGTGGTGTGAATACCGGTACCTACGATACCAGGTACCGATACCTCCTTGATTTCTTTCACTTTTAAGCATCCAAATCCTCATGTAATGTGTCCATCTCTTCACCACTCATCCACACTTAGTTGTAGGGTTCCGAAAGCCGTCATTTATTCTATGATTACCTGCAACATCAAAATCTCCACATTATACACAAATGCGACTAACTCTAAGTAATTAAATGCAAAGTTGAGTTAAAATGCATGTAATGAGACCGTTAAATATGCAATATTACGTGCTCATCACACCCCTGCCCTCAAAGTGTGGTCATAACAAGGGGTGGTCCTTTTGAGTGTTTACAACAAGGAGACGATCGTGCAAAATGTCTCTTTGTTGGAGATAGAGTCTCCATCAATGCCTTCAAAGGAGAAAGGGAAGGCTAAGATCTCCGAAGCTACTGAAGAGGGAGAGGCGAAGGTTTTTGGTGTTACTGAGGAGGGAAAGGAGAAGGTCTTCAAGCCTCGTAGGCCTTTCATGTGGAATAGTGAGGACAAGGTATGGCTAGGCTTAGCCAATTTGTCCATGATATGGAAGTAAAGGCTACTTTTGGCCGAGGGTCTGCCTAGATAAACAAAACTATTGCCCAAAAAATTGGGAGGGTAAGGCTCTGAAACTTCTCTTTTACTATCCCTTTAGCCATCATTTTTATTTTTGCTAACTTTTTGTACTCCTGCTCAGCTGGCATTCCTTCTACTAGCCTTTTGTAACACCCCAAAATCCATATTGGCAAACATTACTATCTATAACCATGCATATCATGAGAACAACTAATAAAATCCATAAATAATAGAAATTTCATTCATCATCTATAATAACTAAAGCATCATTCAAAACAAATATGACAAACCATGGCTATTACATCCAAAAACTAGATATGATCTTGCAGTAGAATAAATACAACATTATGCTTAACATTGTCTCATAATTAACCTCCCAGTCTAGAACAAAAAAGAAATAAATCTAAACGTCCACCTCGGGATCCATGTTCCCATCAATCTGAGCTTCCCAATTTACCTGGTCATCCAATCTGAGCTCTTCCTCTAAACCGTAATCTGAAAAAGATGTTGTTTATTGGGGGTGAGCACTAAGCTCTATGGGAAAATCCTCCCAAGCTCGAACAAGGTTTTGAAAACATATAAAATAGGTTGGTCTCATCTTACAAAATATTACATATAACTTTTAAAATAAAACAGTGACAGTTCATCAGATCTCAAGTTTACGTAGTAGCAATAAATTAAATGATGAAACAAAACCAACTTTCAAACAACAAACAATTACTGACACTGTATCTCGGGTATGTAGTAAGACTTACCATGAATACACATATTGAGAATATCCTGGCCCACACGCACACCCAATCCTCGCAAGGATACACAACTTTAGGAAGGGCGTATATCAACGCAACAGCAGTGACAAATCCAACCCAAGAATAGTATACTAGCCCTAATCCTCGATACCCGTGAGCAAATAGTGGTTTGGTCCTCGATAGGCACCAACCCTACTACGAGTGGTAGGTAACCTTCAAACCCACTCGGAGTAAGAAACACATCAACCCACTCAACGATACCTGGTCAATGGTCACCCATGTTCATCAAAACATCCACACAAGTGATACAATACCAAACCAATACATCAAATCATAGGTAAACCAAGAACTATAATTCCACAGGTATTTTCCAATAGAACAACTCAAGAAAAATATGCAAGAGATCATCAAGAAATACAATTTTATTATTCAAAAAAAAAACACTAAAGTTTTTAAATCAAGAACAATGGAATATCAGGATAAAAATATATTTTTCTTGAAAATTAGGGTTTTGATAACAAGAATGACAATTTGTGTGGCTATCAAACAATATCCTCATTCAAGACATGATATGCTTTGCAAGAAACCAAGAAACAATGATTTCATAACATCTATATAATAAAACAGAACAACATTTGAATTTTTATCCTACACACATTTTCCCCCTCAAAACCATCTTATCAAACCCATCACCTCCCTCTTAATGTTACTCTGTGTACACAGACGCCTAACACACGCAACTGTCAGCCCTCTCCCTCTCTATGAGACCTCTCCATCCCATCCTCCTTCACCCATCTTTTAATTTTTTTTTCTTCTTTTCCTCCATTTCTTTCTCTCTCTCACGGGAGATGTCGCTAGCCTGCAAGCTCTGAGATGAGCTCACGTGAAGTAAAAGCAGAGCGTCCGTGAGTTTTACGAGTAAGAAGTTCGAGAAACGAAGTGCCCGGTATCAGTGGCCCTACTCACTCAATTTGATCAACTTGAAGAGAGAGACAGAGTGAACTCACCGAGTGGGTGAGTTCCATCTCTCAATTTTCAAAGCTTAAATGCTCTCTCAGTTTGTGTTTTCATTCCAATTCCATTTCTGTGAAGCCAATGTGAGTAGATGAACTTCCATTATTGTGTTTTTGACTTGGGGTTTTTGTTTGAAGCTGTCACGTTGATCAGTCAAAACTCCAATGCTGATAGAGACACTAATTGGCGGCCTTTCCTTGGGGTTTAAAGGACCAAAATGGTCCACTATTCTCTTATGCAATTCCATTCAAAGCCGTAGATCTGGAGATTTGGGTTTTGAAAGCGATTAGATTAAAAGTGAAAGATAGAAAGGAAAAAGATATTTGGATCTTTTCGATGTGAAGATTCAGTAAAATTTGAGACTACCCTCCCAAGGTAGTTGCAAAGGTAGTTGTTGACCTTCATATGTGTGGGTGTGTATGGTGTGTGGATGTATAATTTGCTTGCAATGAAAGGGGGGCCAATGGATTGTTGGATTACCGTGCACTTTAAGGTTCATTTTTGTTTGGTAAAGAAGACTGTTACTGTAAAAACATCTTTTGATGCCTTCCAGAGCATTTTAAAAGATACATTGGGCTTGAATTTCTAGGAAAACATAAAGATGCTCTGCCTAGAATATTGGGCAGCAAAACATGTATGATGTAATGGGTAAGATATTTGATGCTTTATTGTTAGTTGATGTTTCCTGAGCACTTTGTATTGGATGCAGTTGGCTGCTGTCGCTGCGTTGTGTGTACAATATGAAGCTAATTTTCGGCCAAACTCAGAGCTTGATTGTATTGCACAGGTTCTTTGGTACTTGGTGATTTATTAAAAGACTGAGAATTATTGTTCAGGGCAAATTTTTGGTGATATGTGCATTTAAAAATTATCAAGTCAGTTCTTTCTCTCCCTCTCTCTTTCTCTTTGCCTCGCACCAAAATGGGTCATTTGACTTCAAATCTAGATATTTATTAGGTTAATCTTTTTGGTTTTTTTGATAATTTTGTTGAGTTGAGACTTTCCCTGTATATTTTATGTCTTTACAATGGGTTTCTAAAATTTATGGGGCTTGATTTGGGTGTCTTAGGGAACAATCTAGAAACAGTTTATGTATTATATTTTTGTCCAGTTGTACTATGAGGCTAAAATAATGACTGTGGAACTATCAAATAAATAGTGTTTAACATGGCTGCTTCATTCTTTGAAACCCGAGACCTTCAAAAATCAATTGTTGTTGATGTTTCTTGGGCAATTAGATTGCAATTGCTCAATAGTTGATAGTGGTAATGGTTTTTTTAGTTTTTAAACACTTCAGTGTGTATATATGTACCAGACTTAGAGTTTATGATTTTTTAATCCATTTTCGTGTAAATAATTCTCATTTTTTTATTTATCATTGTTTATTTGTATTCCTATTGGTAATTTGGCATCATATTCCTACTTGAAAGATGACAATTATAATTGAAATGCAGTTGCTTTTTTCTATTCTTGAATTTAGATATTTTCTCAATTATTAAGGCTCTTTCAAAAATGTTGCAGCAATTTAGCATGTTCAATCTAATCTTTCATGTTAAATTTGGTAGTTAATATGGATTCTAATCCTGTGGAGGCTCAAGCTACTCTCTAATATAAAACATATTGTCATGCCTACATGTTATTTAGAGTTCCCTTTCTATTTTTTTCCTTTTTTTTTGTAGTGAGTTTTCTTATTAAGGATTCTCATTTTTTTTTAATTTGATGATTTATTTCGTACATCTATGTTCCAATTGTTGACCATTATCTGCAGAGATCAGGGTAGTCAAATGTTATAGAGAAAGATATACTGGTAGAGGTAAATCAGAAGAGCCAAACGACTCAAATTTGACGTTACAATTACTTGAGCAATTATTTAAGGTATTTTGATGTATCAACCAAATTAGTTAGGACGACTTATTTTGTTAGTAAGCAAAAAACAGAATATGCAATATTAGAAAAGGGTTAAGAGAGTAAGCAAATTCTTTATTGGTATTTTGAATTTGCGCATACAGTATCTTCACACATGGTTTCAGAATTTCACACACGTAGTATCTTTGCACATGGTTTCAGAATTTTTGGCTCACATCTCAAGGAAAGATGAAAGAATGAAGCTTCTTGAATTTCTTCCCTGACTACGCTGACCCACTTGATCTTTTTGGGCATGGACAGTAGCTTATAAGGTATATTTGTGTATGTGTGCATTCGCTTATTCAATGACCTTCTTTTCTTTTGATCGAGTTTTAACTCTTGGATAGATATTGATTGTCATCTTAGCTTGCTTTGAAAATCAGTGAAGATGGTTGGCTTGGACTTGAACATTTAACCCACCCAAATTTTGTTATACACATGCAACGTCAACGAGCAACAATGATAGCAACGAGCAGTGACTAGGAATTCATAATGGCCTAAATACCTGTTTAAGCAAATTAGGTAATTTATATTAATTTGATCATTTTCAGGTTGGTATCACGGTGCACTAACCAATGTTAGATACAAAATAAATGAAACAAAATTTGATCTTCATTAGAAAGAAATAAACTTTTTAATTATCTTAACTTTAGATGTAATTCCTTCGCAAGGGTGGTGTTGGCTATTGGGACATTGATGTCTTAATATTCATATTAAGGAGTTTAAGGGAATTAATACTAAGCACTAAACTTTAATGTTCAATTTTTTTAGTTGCACCGTGCCTTCAGGCACGGGTTATCCCTAGTATATATACGATTTAGAATCAAAACATATATACAATAAAGTAGCTAGATTTCTTTGTCTTTAGCTTTTCGCGGCTCAGATCTCTGGACGATTATTGATCTGACGGTCCTTATGCTGTAACACCCCAAAACACACCCTGGACGGCATTACATTCTAAAACATTCATATCATGAGAGCACTAACATAATCCATCAATAAATAAGACTTCATAAAGTCATCCATAAAATTTACAGCATTATCCCAAAAGAATAGACCCATTTTGGCCTTTACATCCCAAAAATCCAATAATGTAGCGCAGCGGAATTACAAAAGAAAACTAGACTTTACAAGGTTCAAAATGAATATCCTAGTCTAGTACAAAAAGGAAAGGAGGTCGCTCTACGCGTCCACCTCGGGATCCACACTCCCGTCAAGTGTAGTCTCCCAAGTAGCGGGCTCCTCGACCCTTAACTCCTCCTCAAGCGGGTAATCTGAAAAATGTTAGCAGTAGGGGGTGAGCACGAAGCTCTGTAGAAAAATTCTCTCAAACCCATACAAGGTTTAGAAAAGCATTTAAAACGGCCGGTCTCATTTCACAAATAGCATACATAATCTTTGCAGTAAAATAATGACATTTTACAACTGATCTCAAGTTTAAGTAGCCATAGTACTAGAAATGAACAATAATAACCAATTCTAATAAACATTCATTTTCAAAATATAAACCATTTCCAACACATTATATAATATTGTCCTCTTTTGGTATGAGCATCCTTATAAGGAACCTCTCACCCTCAAGGCTTGGTTACTCAAGCATCCTTATAAGGAACCTCTTGAGGAAAATCACATACTGTCCTCTTTTGGCATGAGCATCCTTATAAGGAACCTCTCACCCTCAAGGCTTAGTTTCTTAAGCATCCTTATAAGGAACCTCTTAAGGAAAATCACATAATCTCCTCTCTTGGCATGAGCATCCTTATAAGGAACCTCTCACCCTCAAGGCATCACAAACTCAAGCATCCTTATAAGGAACCTCTTGAGGGAAATCACATACTCTCCTCTCTTGGCATGAGCATCCTTATAAGGAATCTCTCACCCTCAATGCATCACAAACTCAAGCATCCTTATAAGGAACCTCTTGAGGGAAATCACATACTCTCCTCTCTTGGCATGAGCATCCTTATAAGGAACCTCTCACCCTCAAGGCATCACAAACAACCCAACCAAGCATACCATTCCAATATTTATACCATTTTACAAGCATCTCTCCAAAATCCCCAAGATATATTATGTAACAATTCCCCAACCAACAAAGAAAATACATGAGATCACAATAACATCATTTTTCTACCCAACACAAACAACTACGGTTTTTGAAGTTCATAATAAAGAAGCATTTAAGAAGAAATACATCACTCTCCCAAAAACTAGGGTTTTAAAACTAGAAAAGAGATTTCATGGGTATTAAACCCTAACTCTGTTCAAAACATGTATTCTTTGCCAAAAAGCCTAAGAGATGATGATTCCATAACATATATATATACCATTGATAGCCAAAACATACATATATAAATACCCTAGCCATCAATGTAAGTGAGTGAGAGAAAACCCCTACTTTGATGTTCTTGGAAATCTAGGGCTTGGATCTTGAATCACCCTTAAATTCCTTGTTTTTCACCTTTGATCTTGTGTTTTTCTCTTCCCCTCTTTCTCTCTAATGTTTTCTAGGGTTTTAAGGTGTGTAATGAAGGCTAAGGGGGATGGCAAGAAGTATTTATAGTGGGGGAAAAACCGGCTGTTCGCGAACTAAAATTGTATGATTTTTACAGCGACTACCGGTAGCTGATTTTGACTACTGGTAGCTCGGGTACAGTGGCACTCGACTACCTGTTGACTACCGGTAGCTCGGGTACACTGGACACTCGACTACCTGTTGGCTACTGGTAGCTCGGGTACACTGGACACTTGACTACCGGTAGTTGATCCCAGATTTGCCTACTTCCTTTATTTTTCATTTCCAATCCATTCCTAAGCCAACCAAATCCATCCCAAACCTTTCCAACACATATTTCTACACATATCCACATTTTTACCACAATTATTTATTATATATCTATATACATATATATAAACAAAAATGCGGGGTGTTACAATCCACCCCCCTTAAAGAAAGTTTCGTCCTCGAAACTTACCTCAAGTAGCGAACAAATATGGATACTTCTCCCGCATTTCTTGCTCCGGTTCCCATGTAGCTTCCTCCACTCCATGGTGTTGCCACAAAAATTTCACCAGCTGGATGACTTTGTTGCGAAGCTCTTTCTCCTTTGTGTCGAGAATTCTCACCGGTTGCTCTTCATATGTTGCTCCGTCTTGGATTTCAATCTCCTCCAAGTTCACGACTGGAGTTGCATCCGAGTGACACCTTCTCAACATGGACACGTGGAACACATCATGTACTCCGGATAGCTGGGTTGGTAGTCGAAGTTGATATGCCGCCTTGCCTATCGCTTTGATTATCTCAAACGGTCCGGTATATCTTGGCGCTAGCTTCCCCTTCTTGCCGAATCGAAACACGCCCTTCTTGGGTGACACCTTGAGAAATACGTAGTCTCCCACCTTGAATTCTAAGGGTCTTCGTCTGTGGTCCGCATAGCTCTTCTGTCTACTTTGCGCCGTCCGTAGCCTCTCTCGGATGAGTTGAATCTTCTCCGTAGTTTCTCGAACAATGTCCGGTCCCAACAAACTACTCTCACCGGCTTCTAACCAACAAGTCGGTGATCGGCATGGTCTTCCATACAACGCTTCATACGGTGCCATCCCAATACTTTCCTGATAGCTGTTGTTGTATGCAAATTCCACCAACGGCAAATGGTCGCTCCAACCTCCCGTGAAGTCCAACACACAAGCCCGCAACACGTCTTCTAGAATCTGGATTACCCTCTCGGATTGGCCATCCGTTTGGGGATGAAAAGCGGTGCTGAAGTGCAACTCTGTCCCCATAGCTCTTTGAAGACTTTGCCAAAATTGCGCTACGAAACGAGAATCACGATCCAACACAATGGATAGTGGAACTCCATGCAATCTCACTATCTCGCGAATATAGAGCTTGCTCAGGGTCTCTAACGTATCGGTGGTCTTCATACCCAAGAAGTGAGCGGACTTGGTGAGTCTATCAACGATGACCCATACGGCATTATGCCCTCGTGAAGTCCGTGGAAAACCCGACACGAAGTCCATGGTGATGTGATCCCACTTCCACTCTGGAATAGGCAAAGACTGTAGGACTCCTCCCGACCTTTGATGCTCAATCTTCACTTGCTGGCACACCACACATTTTGCCACATACTTGGCCACATCTCGCTTCATTCCCCTCCACCAGTATTGACGCTTCATGTCCCTATACATCTTTGTGCTACCGGGGTGGATAGCAAACTTGGAGCGATGACACTCCCCAAGTATTTCCTCCTTTAGGGACGAATCATTGGGGACACATAGCTTCTCCCCATATCTCAACTCTCCATTCTTCCAAGACCATCCTTCCATCGCTTCTCCATTCTCTAATCGAGCTCTAATCAAATCGAGTTCTGAATCCAGGCATTGTAACTCCACCACCCGTTGCAAAAGCGTCGGTTGAGCTACAAGGTTGAATAGATATGGTTGATACTCCGATCCATCCACCCATAGCTCGTACTCCTCCAATGCATCCACCATTTTCCACCTACCTACCGCAAGGGAATTGATTTCACCCCGAGATTTCCTGCTTAGAGCGTCGGCAACTACATTGGCCTTCCCCGGATGGTAGTTGAGCGTGAACTCATAATCTTCCAAGTACTCAATCCACCTTCTCTGCCGGAGGTTCAAGTCTTTCTGTGTGAAGATATACTTGAGGCTTTTATGGTCCGAGAACACTTGAAATTTCTCCCCGTATAAATAACATCTCCACAACTTAAGAGCAAATACCACCGCGGCCAGCTCCAAGTCGTGTGTGGGATAATTCTGCTCATGCACCTTGAGTTGCCTCGAGCCATAAGCCACTACCTTCCCTCCTTGCATTAGAACGCATCCCAAACCTCGTAGTGAAGCATCGGTGTAGACATCATAGCCTTCCCCACTACTCGGAATACTGAGGATAGGTGTCGTCGTCAACTTCTCCTTCAAGGTGCGAAAAGCTAGTTCGCACACTTGAGTCCAGAAAAATTTCTCCCCCTTCTTTGTAAGGCGAGTCATCAGCATCGCAAGCTTGGAGAACCCTTCCACAAACCTACGATAATAGCCGGCTAACCCCAAGAAACTCCGGACTTCCGTTACGTTCTTCAGTGGTTCCCATTTCATCACGGCCTCAATCTTTGCGGGATCAACCGCTACTCCTTGCTCGGACACAACATGGCCAAGGAACTTCACTTCCTTCATCTAGAACTCACACTTGCTCATCTTCGCATATAACTTATGTTCTCTCAATGTTTGTAGCACCATAGAGAGATGACGAGCATGTTCCTCCTGAGTCTGTGAGTAAACCAATATGTCATCAATAAACACAATGACAAATTGATCGAGATAAGGCCGGAAGACTCTGTGCATCAAATCCATGAAGGCGGCGGGGGCATTAGTCAATCCGAACGGCATCACCGTATACTCGAAATGACCATACCGAGTACGGAAAGCAGTCTTAGGAATATCCTCCTCCTTCATCCGCAGCTGATGATACCCCGTGCGAAGATCAATCTTGGAGTAATACTTTGAACCCTTCAACTGATCAAATAAGTCATCAATTCTCGACAACGGATACTTATTCTTCACGGTAACCCGATTCAACCTCCGGTAATCCGTGCACAACCGTAGAGTCTCATCCGTTTTCTTCACAAAGAGGACCGGGGCTCCCCAGGGTGAAGTGCTTAGACGGATAAACCCAATCGCCAACAAATGATCCAACTGCTTCCTTAGTTCCTTCAACTTCAAAGGTGCCATCCGGTAGGGAGCAATAGATATGGGTTCAGTTCCCGGATAGAGATCGATCTTGAATTCAATTTCTCTATGTGGCGGTAATCCGGGTAATTCCTCGAGAAAAACATCCGAAAACTCCGATACAATTAACACCACATCCGTGTGGAGTTTATCCTTGTTATCTCCCATCAAGCTAGCTAAGAAACTCAATTGATTTCCCGCTTTCGCTTTTAAGAATCTACTACCCGTAGTAGGAAATGGATGGAAAGAATCTCGGTTATTCACAAAACTAAAAACGACTCCTCCCGGTAACTGAAATGTAATCCGCTTGCGGAAACAATCCATTACCGCCCGGAAAGCAGACAACAAGTTCATCCCGAAAATCACATCATACCCCTTTATCTCTAACGCAATCAAATCCACAATCAATTCGTGCTCCCCAATGCGAAGCACGCAATCATTGCAGACTCGGCTAGAGTCTAACCGTTCTCCCATGGGCAAGCTAATATTCATGACATGCTCTAACTTCGCGAAACTCAATCCCAAATCAAGTGCGTATGTCGTGCGTACAAATGAGTGTGTTGCACCGGGGTCAAATAATATTCGGGCCCAAGAATTATAAATAAGGGCGATACTTTCCACAACGACGTTGGCAATGTCCTCCTCCGGCTGAGTCAAAGAAAATACTCTCCCTTGGTTGGCGCCGCCGGGGGCTTGAGCTTGTATCGGTCGCTGCGGTGCAGGCCTCGGTGGTGGTGGTTGGGCTGCTGGTACCTGTCTGGCGGTCTGGATCGGCCCCTGAGGTGGATAGACTGGGCAATGCATCCGAAGATGTCCCACACCTCCGCATGCAAAGCAGGATCGTGGGATAAAACCGGCTCTAGTCTGAGTGTCTCCCTCTCCTCTGGCTGTCAAAAGTCGCTGTCCCCCTGTCTGATCTGGGCGACGGTATGGTGTCGGTCTCTGTGCCCCACTAGTGCTAGCACCCGTCCGTATCGGACCTCCTCTCGAGAAGCCCTGTCGTCGCTGGCTATCTTCTATGTCTCTCTCTACCAGTGCAGCTCTGTCCACCAAGTCCCCAAATTCACGGATCCTGAGAGCCACCAACTTCTCCCTAATAGCCGGCCTCAGACCCTGCTCGAAGCGCTTGGCCCTATCGGCCTCAGTAGATATAAATCCCGTAGCATAACGGGAGAGCTCGTCGAACCGCCTCTCATACTCAGCCACGGTCATATCACCTTGTCGTAATGCAAGAAAATCCGCCTTCATTCGGTCTCTGACTGATTCAGGGAAATATTTATCTTGGAAAAGTTGATCGAATTCTTCCCAAGTGAGTATGTCGGTGTCCCTTCTCCTCTTTATGGCATCCCACCAATAGTCGGCTTCCCCCTCAAACAGGTAGGTCGCCAAACCCACTCTCAACTCCTCGGCAACTCCCATGCCGTCACAGATCTTCTTCACTCGGCGAATCCATCTATCCGCCTCCAAAGGATTGGAGCTCCCTTGGAAGTTGGGTGGTCGTTGTCGTAAGAATTCCCGAAAAGCTATCATCCTTCGGTCTCCGTTCTCATTGCCCGGTACTTGAGCGAGAGGATGAGCTCCACCATTGTGGTTGTTGTTACCATTTTGGTTTTGTACCAAAGTGGTGAGCTCCCTCAAGCATTGGTAAATGCCTTGCATGGCATCCGGAGGTGGTGGTGGTGGTGGATTCGCTTGACCTCCACGGCCACTCCCACGTCCGCGTCCCCGTGTCCCGTCCATCCTGCACATCAATCCATAATTTAGTTCCCTTGATGTGCCAGATATAAACTACAGTGATAGGTAGGATGTCTTGATTTAAGCACAAGGCATATACAAAATTTAACTTAACAATTTCCTCCACCCTAAACCTACATCTCTAGTGGTAATCCATAACCTACAGCTCCCATGTAAGACCTAAAGCCTAGGCTCTGATACCAACTTTGTAACACCCCAAAACACACCCTGGACGGCATTACATTCTAAAACATTCATATCCTGAGAGCACTAACATAATCCATCAATAAATAAGACTTCATAAAGTCATCCATAAAATTTACAGCATTATCCCAAAAGAATAGACCCATTTTGGCCTTTACATCCCAAAAATCCAATAATGTAGCGCAGCGGAATTACAAAAGAAAACTAGACTTTACAAGGTTCAAAATGAATATCCTAGTCTAGTACAAAAAGGAAAAGAGGTCGCTCTACGCGTCCACCTCGGGATCCACACTCCCGTCAAGTGGAGCCTCCCAAGTAGCGGGCTCCTCGACCTTTAAGTCCTCCTCAAGTGGGTAATCTGAAAAATGTTAGCAGTAGGGGGTGAGCACGAAGCTCTGTAGAAAAATTCTCTCAAACCCATACAAGGTTTAGAAAAACATTTAAAACGGCCGGTCTCATTTCACAAATAGCATACATAATCTTTGCAGTAAAACAATGACATTTTACAACTGGTCTCAAGTTTAAGTAGTCATAGTACTAGAAATGAACAATAATAACCAATTCTAATAAACATTGATTTTCAAAATATAAACCATTTCCAACACATTATATAATATTGTCCTCTTTTGGCATGAGCATCCTTATAAGGAACCTCTCACCCTCAAGGCTTGGTTACTCAAGCATCCTTATAAGGAACCTCTTGAGGAAAATCACATACTGTCCTCTTTTGGCATGAGCATCCTTATAAGGAACCTCTCACCCTCAAGGCTTAGTTTCTTAAGCATCCTTATAAGGAACCTCTTAAGGAAAATCACATACTCTCCTCTCTTGGCATGAGCATCCTTATAAGGAACCTCTCACCCTCAAGGCATTACAAACTCAAGCATCCTTATAAGAAACCTCTTGAGGGAAATCACATACTCTCCTCTCTTGGCATGAGCATCCTTATAAGGAACCTCTCACCCTCAATGCATCACAAACTCAAGCATCCTTATAAGGAACCTCTTGAGGGAAATCACATACTCTCCTCTCTTGGCATGAGCATCCTTATAAGGAACCTCTCACCCTCAAGGCATCACAAACAACCCAACCAAGCATACCATTCCAATATTTATACCATTTTACAAGCATCTCTCCAAAATCCCCAAGATATATTATGTAACAATTCCCCAACCAACAAAGAAAATACATGAGATCACAATAACATCATTTTTCTACCCAACACAAACAACTACGGTTTTTGAAGTTCATAATAAAGAAGCATTTAAGAAGAAATACATCACTCTCCCAAAAACTAGGGTTTTAAAACTAGAAAAGAGATTTCATGGGTATTAAACCCTAACTCTGTTCAAAACATGTATTCTTTGCCAAAAAGCCTAAGAGATGATGATTCCATAACATATATATATACCATTGATAGCCAAAACATACATATATAAATACCCTAGCCGTCAATGTAAGTGAGTGAGAGAAAACCCCTACTTTGATGTTCTTGGAAATCTAGGGCTTGGATCTTGAATCACCCTTAAATTCCTTGTTTTTCACCTTTGATCTTGTGTTTTTCTCTTCCCCTCTTTCTCTCTAATGTTTTCTAGGGTTTTAAGGTGTGTAATGAAGGCTAAGGGGGATGGCAAGAAGTATTTATAGTGGGGGAAAAATCGGCTGTTCGCGAACTAAAATTGTCTGATTTTTACAGCGACTACCGGTAGCTGATTTTGACTACCGGTAGCTCGAGTACATTGGCACTCGGCTACCTGTTGACTACCGGTAGCTCGGGTACACTGGACACTCGACTACCTGTTGACTACCGGTAGCTCGGGTACACTGGACACTCGACTACCTGTTGACTACCGGTAGCTCGGGTACACTGGACACTTGACTACCGGTAGTTACTACCGGTAGTTGATCCCAGATTTGCCTACTTCCTTTATTTTTCATTTCCAATCCATTCCTAAACCAACCAAATCCATCCCAAACCTTTCCAACACATATTTCTACACATATCCACATTTTTACCACAATTATTTATTATATATCTATATACATATATATAAACGAAAATGCGGGGTGTTACATATGCCAATTTTTTTTAAGACTCCTATTTCTTTTTTAACTCTCTCTCCATATCACATCTATACTAATAAGATAGAGGTGATTTCAAAATTCCCATCTCATCTAAAGATATAGTGGTTAGGATTTGATTGAAGTTTAAATATACAGTTCAGATCTCATCTAAACCTATCTAATTAAATCCAATGGCTCACAATCTATCCCATCCAAAACCCAAATCCCGCCCATTTTAGCTACACACACATGACACCCCAAGCATTCCTGCCCAAGCCAAACTCTCTCTCTCTCTCTCATCTCTACGGATAAAGTCCCAACTCAGGCCCTTATCTCCTTCTCTCTCACTCGCTCACCGATCGCTCCCATGCCATGGCTCAATCAGTAGATGTCACCTAGGTACCTCTCTCTCTCTCTCTCCAGTCGCACCCTATTTGTCTCACGTCACACACACACATATTGAACCCCTACAAGCAATCCAACCTCACTCTCTATTTGCCCTCTTCTCTCATTCTCTTTATGTATTGTCTTCTCTCTCAAAGACCCACCGCCACTCTCCCTCATCGACTGTCCATCTTCAGAGAGCCATTTAGACCATCACCATCGACCGCCACCCTCCTCTCCATGTATTGTCTTCTCTCTCAAAGACCCACTGCCACCCTCCCTCACAGACTGTCCATCTTGAGAGAGCCATTTAGACCACCACCATCGACTGGCACCCACTCTCTGTAGCACTCATTTTGTCTCTCAGTAATGCCAAAGCAAAAGATAATTCGAACACCAGGTGTTTGTAGTATTACTTCCACGAGGTGGATTTGTCTATCTATTTGATTTTTTACTAATTGTTCATCTCTCTAATTTTTTATTTCTTGCCCATGTTTTTCAGTTTCATTTTTCATCTATCCAGTTTATTTTCCTTTTTCAGTCTTGAGCTTATGTTTTATTTTTTTATTTTTTCTGTTGTGTGCTTGTGCAATATGAAAATTTCATATTTGTTTTGGTTATTCTTTTAGGGCCTACTCCAAAGTAAGTTATGTTGTGTGTCTGTTCATTTATAGTAAATTTTTTTTTAATGTTATTGTCTTTTGAAAAGTTTGGTGCATAGAAACTAATGAAAAAGATGAGCAATGAAAGCAGGAACCACCATCTTTACAAAGGTAATGTTGTCCCTTCTTGATATTATTTTTGAGCATGTTTATGTGGAGGACTAAATAGTTTGAAAAAAATTGAAAAATTGAAATTCTTCATTAAATTAGCTCTCCTTTTTTGATATTTGTTTAACAGAATTGTTTTGTTGTGTGCTTGGTTGCCTATAATAGCATATCAATTACTCTAGTTGTTTATTTGATTTTTTTTCAAATTGGGTGTTAACTTGGGTGTTTTGCAGGAAATTGAATGTTATAGTTTCAAATTGGTTGTTAAGGTTTGAGCAATTGATGCTAGGGTTTTCAATTTGAGATTTTTCATGAAACCTTGTTTGTCACATTTCAAATTGTAGGGTTTTGATTGAATTTTATAGTTGTTTGTAGTATTTTGATTGAATGTTAAAGTAGTTATGGAAATGAACTTGAATGTCAGATTTATTTTGATTGCGATTGGGGTTTAATTTCATAATTTCTTTGTTTTTTTTTTTATTTATAAAATTGGATGTTGGGGTTTTGTTGGGTGTTACTTTAATAACATAGGGTTTTGCTATTTTGAATTGTTTTAGTTGAATATGACTCTTTTTGTTTGCTTAAAATTCTAATGTTTAAAGTTAATTGTTATGATATTAATCTTGGGTCTTTTTGAAGAAATTCGCTCATTGGCCTATTATTTGAACTACGCTAGGGATAGAACAAGTGGCATGGAACGACATACCTATACAAACTAGCAAACCTAACTAGGCTCATGGCCTTATGTCTTTAATTTAACAGCTTGAAAAGTATGTAGCAAATTTTGAATATAACTTAAGGCTTTGTTTTTATCATATGGTATGTTCTTTTTCCATTACATGTTCTTCTTTTCTAGCAATGTGGTTTGCTGTCAACTAATGCTATTAAAATAATAAGGTTGGACATTGTTTTGACAACTTTATAGGTCGTATTTTGAAGGAAATAGGTGTTCTTGAACATCTGGAAGAATCAAGTGTACACTTGGCTCTTTAACATCCTATGTGTAGAATGAGTTGTGGGAAAAAATTGTAATTACATAAGATAATTTTGGTGATCATTTATTTATTTTCATGTTTACTGCTATTGAATTGTATTGGAAAGATTGTTTTATGGGTAATGCGATTGGGATCTTAGAGGGATTAATAAGTCCACAAATTGTAGTGGGTTACATGAAGGGATCGATAATAAGAGTTATTGGAAGGGTTGCAATTTCATTATTGGTCGATGCTTCAAAATATGGAATGTTCACACCAAAGGATTCTTCTTTATGTGGATTTAGTTCTTTGGGTTGACTTGCATGAATAATGTGTCTATAAATTTTGTTATTATCATATAAGTAAGATTTTAGCTTCTATTATGTAGTGATTAAAATTTGATGTTGTTTTTTAGTTGGGGTTGAGTAATTTATTCTTGAGATTGGCTATGCAACGGTTTGTGTTAAGAGATTGAATGGTTTGTGTTGGGCAATGATGCAATTGATGTCAATGTAGACAGGTTGAGATTTTCATGGGTTACTATTTACAAAAAAAATTTACAAAAAAATGTTAAAAAAATAGAAAGGATTATATTGATTTCAATTTTTTTAATTAAAACAAATGAAGTAAAAAAAACTATTTTAAATTGAAAGATTTTTTAAATTACAAAGTGCCATTAGGCATACGTTATTACAAGTACATATATATTAACCCTAGCCTCAATGAACAAGTTTAAGGAAGAAACCCCTACCTTGATTCGGTAGTTTGTGATGCATACCCTAGCGTGTTCTATCTGTCTTCTATGCAAAAATCCCTTCAAGTAGTGCTCTCTCTCCTTTCTTCTCACCCTCTAGGGTTTTCTACAATGAAAAATTGATGAAACCAACCTAAGGGTCGCTCCCTAGGTATTTATAATGTAAAAATTGGAGAGAAATCCCAAAACAGGTCAAGGACGTGAAACCCTCTGCTCAGCGTGTCCGGACGCGTGTTTTTTGTGCCCAACTTTCTGCCAAATGCATACAGACGCATGTGACAGTATACCCCCAACTTGCACATCAATTTTGACCTATTTAGAAGTCGATTCAAAAACTTTTCGTGAAATACACTTTTGTATCCCTTGAAGCGTAGTTTCTAATATCAAAAAATTAGCTAAATTGGATTTAGCAGTAAAAAGTTATGGCTAAAATACTAAAGTAGTGTCAAATTTTTTCCTACCCGAATTGTTTCTAAAATGCGTTTTAACTCCGGAATACCTGCTAACTTCTAGTACACCACATATTACCTCTCCCATGATTTCTCGACCATACGGATTCAATGATGGCCTTATTTTGACATAAAAACATTTAGAAACATACCTAATCATCTTTCTTATGCTTTAACGCCTCCGAAACCAAACTTCATGATCAATTTATCTCCCAATTATTTATTTCTACTCTTACAACCTCTATGGTTCATTCTAATGTCATTACATATATAAGAAATACAAAATAATTATGTCACTATATTAAGATGAACATGTGACAATCCACTCCCTTAATGAAAGTTTCGTCCTCGAAACTTACCTTGTGTAGAGAACAAATGAGGGTAGTTCTCTCGAATCTCCAACTTTGGTTCCCAGGTAGCTTCCTCCACCCCATGATGTTGCCATAAAACCTTCACCAATTGTATTACCTTATTGTGAATCACCTTCTCCTGGCATCAAGAATCTTCATCGTTTGTTCTTTATACGTTACTCTTCATACGTTACCCCGTCTTGAATTTCAATTCCTTCCAAATCCATGACATGCATTGTATCGGATTTGCACTTTCTTAACATTGATATATGGAAAATGTCATGTACCCTTGACAACTGAGATGGTAACTTCAGTTTATAGGCCACTTTACCAATAGCTTTAACCATTTCAAATGGTACAGTGTACCTTGGGGCTAACTTTCCCTTCTTGCCAAATCTAAACACTCCCTTCTTAGGTGACACCTTAAGAAACACATAGTCTCCCTCTTTGAATTCCAACGGTCTTCTTCTTCTATCCACATAGTTTTTCTGCCTACTCTGTGTCGTGCATAGTCTTTCCCTAATTAGTTGAATTTTCTCAGTAGTCTCTTGAACAATTTCTGGTCCAAACAAGTTACACTCTCCCACTTCTAACCAACAAGTCGGGGAGCTACATGGTCTTTCATACAGCGCCACGTAAGGAGCCATTCTGATACTTGCATGATAGCTGTTGTTATAGGCGAATTCCACCAATGTGAGATGTTCAACTACCCTTGAGGTCAAGAACACTTGCCCTCAACATATCTTCCACAATTTGGATCACCATCTCCGATTGTCTGTCCTTTTGAGGAGGAAAGGCTGTACTGAAATGCAACTCTGTTCCCCATGCCTTTTGTAAGCTCTGCCAAAATTTAGCCACAAAACGACTATCTCGTTTAGACACAATTGATAGAGGCACTCCATAAAGCCTCACTATCTCATGAATATACAAGTGACGTAGATTCACCAATGTATCCGTTGTCTTTATAGGTAAGAAATGGTCCGTCTTTGTGAGTTTATCCGCAATCACCCAAATTGCATTATGTCTCTTGGTAGTTCATGGTAACCTCGACACGAAGTCCATTGTGTTATGATCCCACTTCTAGTTGAGAATTGGTAAAGATGTAGTAATCCCCCCCAGTCTCTGGTGTTCGACCTTTACTTGCTGACAAATCACACACTTGACAATGAACTTAGCTATATCCCACTTCATACCAATCCACCAGTACTGGCGTCTCATATCCTAGTACATCTTAGTACTACCCAAATGGATGGTAAGCTGAGATCCAAGGTTTTCATTCAGAATCGCTTCTCTCAACTTGGTATTTTTCTAAATACACAACCTTCCTTTAAACCTCACTTCCTCTCCATGCAAGGACCAATTTTCCATAGTCTCACCTCTCTCCAGTCCACTCTCAATTTCCTCTATTGATGGATCCATCCTTTTAAATTTTATAACTCTCTCCTAGAGTACAAGTTGAGCCACTAAGTTAAACAAACATGGTTGGCTTCCTTGTTTGTCCACCAATGAATCAAAATCCTTCAAAGCCTCTATTTCTTCCACCTACTTACTGCCAGAAATGTACTATACTCCGGGATTTCCTGCTAAGTGCATCTGCTACCACATTAGCCTTTCCCGGGTGATAATTCAAGGTGAAATCATAATCCTCCAAATACTCGATCCAATGTCTTTGTCGAAGATTGAGATCCTTCTGAATGAAGATATATTTTAGAATCTTATGATCAGCGTAGACTTGAAATTTCTCTCCATACAAATAACATCTCCACAACTTGAGAGCAAAAACTAGAGTTGCAAGCTCTAAATCATGGGTAGGATACTTATGCTCATGAATCTTCAACTGTCTCGAGCCATAAACGACAAGTCACCTACCTATTCTGCATTAACACACAACCCAAACCCCGAAAAGAGGCATCTGTGTACACATCATAGCCTTCACCACTACTTGGAACAATAAGTACTGGTGTAGTGATCAACTTCTCATTCAGAGTGGTAAAAGGTTGCTCATAATTTTTGGACCATAAGAACTTTTCCCCTTTCTTTGCAAGCTGGGTCATCGGCATAGCTAATTGAGAAAACCCCTCCACAAACCTCCTGTAATAGCCTGCCAAACCTAGGAAACTTCGTATTTCTTTGACATTCTGAGTTCGTTCCCATTTCATCACTGTCTCAATCTTTGCAGGGTCTAC
Organism: Ilex aquifolium; assembly: GCA_951799425.1. Lineage (NCBI taxonomy): Eukaryota > Viridiplantae > Streptophyta > Magnoliopsida > Aquifoliales > Aquifoliaceae > Ilex > Ilex aquifolium. The sequence continues at coordinate 10,416,159 of OX637410.1, read as the reverse complement.
AGCTACTCCCTCTTCTGACACCACATGCCCAAGGAACTGATGCAATGCAATCTGATCCGTTGAGCATAAATGGAGGTCCTATGACTCAGGAAAGAGTAAAAAAGGATGAAGGAAGAATTGAACGGGTTGATTCAAGACATATGGGCTGATTGTGCAAGTTCAAGCATGGAGCATGATCCACTTGGGCAAAGATCCATCAACATGATTCAAGTTCTAGAAGATTCCGGCAAAGGCTAAGCTTTAAATTGGCATGTTTAAAATTGGTCTGATTGTAAGGCTTTCCTTAACTATTTAGGCATGTGAGTTATTCTTTTTAGGAAAGAAAGACTTTAGGAAAGTAAGAGCTATTTCTTTACCAGTAAGTAAAAGATATTTCTTTACCCACAAGTAAGAGATATTTCTTCACCAGCAAGTAAGAGATATTTCTTAAATAGGATAAGCTATTTTAGGAAGTTTTCTTTGTAATAACCAGCCTATAATTGGCGTTCAAAGCATTGTAAAAGACATAATATTTTTGTGAGTATTGTGAGATTTCTACCTTATTGTTCTTCCAAGAACTATTTCAAGAACTTATCAAGAATTAATCGTTCTTGTGGCGTTCATCGACTTGTCACTCAATCTTGAGTGTGGCGTCTTTCTCTTGAACTTTTAACCCTGGGTTCTTATTTTTTGCAAACATTGGGTCTAGGATTCTTGGTTCTTGTAAGCTAATTTGTGATCTTTCTTGTGGATTCTTCAATCAATTTTCTCGTGGGTTCTTGAATTCGTTTAAGGGTTCGCATCAGTTGGTATCAGAGCACTCGAGTTGGTTTTTCTCAAATCAGGTTGGTTATCTTTGTTTATGCGCATCTATTTAAAAAAAATAAAAATTTCGTGCACTGTTCATCGTTACTGTTCATTGCGATTTTTTTTGTTCTGTTTGATTTGGGGCGTGACTTGTTGCTGGAGTTTTAGTTGTTCTTTTCTATAATTTTAATATCAATTAGGGTTGCATAATATGGGCAGAGTTGAATACATAATTTGCTAGTGAATCGATTGTGAAGCCTGCTGCACAATTACGCGTAGTTTGCCTCTTTTGTGATATGATATCAAGAAAAAAAAAAGAGAAGAAGAAAAAAAAAAGAAAAGAAAAGAAAGAAAGAATTGAATTAAGGCTAATCAGTTTGCTTTAGGGCTGATTTGTGTTGAGATTTGAACAAAAATAATCAAAAGTTACTTATTATGATCATTCACACATTGTTATCCCAAAATAGGTAATCTTATTTGATTTAACCCCTTTCTTGATCCATTTGTTGCTTTCGAATCATTGTTTCTCTTAGTTTTCGCCGAATTCATTTTCTTTGCTTCGTTGTGTTTCTTTGTTTCATTTTCGTGTTATCGTTGTTATTCTCTGTTTTCATTGTTAATTCTGGTCCTTCCTTCGATATTTGTGTCTTAAGTTGTTGTGCGTTGTGAGAATGGTTGGTTTTTGGTTGAGTTTTGAGTAGTTTGGGAAAGAACGACAAAGGTGAAATATTTGAGTGGTAAAAGGCTGAGTGTGTGAGCTTATCTTAAGAAAAAGCCAATAAGAGTGTAAACACGAGGGTTGAGTGACATTGAAACGAGTGAAACACGTGAGGGAGTGTTTGTGAGGCTATTTCTAACATTGTTTTGCAGGTTATAAAACATGACTTCCAAGGATAAAGGAGTAGCTGAGTAGGGTGGTACTGATGTGCTATTCATACTTCGGGCTATGCAACAACAGTTCGAACGTATGAATACGAGATTTGATGACATGGGAAATCAGTTGGAGGAGCAGGCGAATGCGATTAATGAGTTGAGAATGAATGAGGGAAGAAGAGATGATGGACATGATATGAGTGAGGCACCGGTGGAGAGGAGGCAGAATAGGCGTCATCAAAACATTATCGATGATGACGAGTGGGATCTTGGTGATTACTTCGATGACCAGGCCACGTTGATTGGGTTTGACCATGGTAGAGGTGGTCGTGGAGGTGTTAGAGATGTGTATCGGAGAGATGGGAATTTGGGTAGCATTAAGATGAAAATCCCAGCCTTTCAAAGCAAGAATGATCCGGAGGTTTATTTAGAGTGGGAAAAGAAAGTGGAGTTAGTGTTTGATTGCCATGACTATTCAGAGGAGAAGAAGGTGAAACTAGCTGCAGTGGAGTTTACTGATTATGCAGTAGTATGGTGGGATCAGTTAGTGATGAATATGAGGAGGAATAGAGAGCATCCGGTTGATAGTTGGGATGAGATGAAGAGTATCATGAGGAAGAAGTTTGTCCCTTCTTATTATTATAGGGACTTGTTTCAGAGGTTGCAGGGGTTGACTCAGGGGTCCAGGAGTGTTGAGGAGTATTATAAGGAGATGTAGATAGCCATGATTCGGGTTAATGTAGAGGAGGACCGAGAGGCGACCATGGCACGATTCTTGCACGGTTTGAACCGAGATATTCAAAATGTAGTTGAGTTGCAACATTATGTGGAGATGGAGGATATGCTACACATGGCGATGAAGATTGAGAGGCAACTCAAACGGAAGGGTTCTACTCGGTTTGGGCAGAATTCGGGTTCTTCATTTTCTTGGAAACCGAATTCTAGTTGGAGCAAGAAGGAAGAGAAATCATAGTCTAAGGGTAAAGTTGAAGCTTCCAACAAAGGCAAAGACATAGAGGCTAGCAAGGAGCGAGGTAAATCTGATTCTCAAACTTCTAGAAATAGAGATATAAAGTTCTTTAAGTGTTTGGGCAGGAGGCACATTGCATCTCAATGTCCAAATAAACGTGCTATGTTTTTTAGGGATAATGGTGATTTTGAAACTGAAAGTGAATCTGATGACGATGTGGAGAGTAAGGAGAGTGAAGGAGAGGAATATCCAGTTGAGGGTGAAATTTTGGTCACGAGGCGTGCCTTGAATGCACAAGTGAAGGAGGAGGACAACGAGGCACAACGTGACAACATCTTTCATACTCGCTGTCATATCAACAATAAGGTATGTAGTGTTATCATTGATGGTGAGAGTTGTGCTAATGTTGTTAGTACCTTATTAGTTGAGAAACTTAATTTTCCTACTATTAAGCACCCTACTCCTTATAAGTTGCAGTGGTTGAATGAATGTGGGGAGGTTAAGGTGAATAGGCAAGTATTAGTTTCATTCTCCATTGGGTGTTATGTTGATGAGGTTTTGTGTGATGTAGTCCCAATGCATGTTGGTCATTTACTTTTGGGATGTCCTTGGCAGTTTGATACGCAAGTTATGCATGATGGATATAGAAATAGATATTCTTTTGTACTGCATGGAAAACCTGTAACACTTGTACCGTTAACACCTAGACAGGTGCATGATGATCAAATGAGGTTAAAAAGTGAGTTTGAGGGAAGAAAAGAGAGTGACAATGAAAAAAAAGAGGGAAATAGAGTGAAAGTGAAAAAAAATGAGGAAAAAAAATAGAGAGGCTGCTGAATCTTCAAGAAGTGAAAAGAGTGAGAGTTCACAAAAGCAAGAGAGGAAAAATGTGAGTTTCTATGCAAAAGAACGAGAGGTTATGGGAGCTTTTTATTCCGGGCAGCCGATGATTGTACTTATGTACAAGGAGGCCTTTTTGAATACTAACGAGCTTAACCTTGCTTTGCCTAGTGTTGTTGATTCTCTTTTGCAGGAGTTCGGTGATGTTTTTCCTGAGGAAATCCCAAATGGCTTGCCACCAGTTAGGGGGATTGAACATCAGATTGATTTCATTCCTGGTGCAATGATTCCCAATCGTCCAGCTTATAGGAGTAATCCCGAGGAGACGAAGGAACTTCAAAGGCAAGTTGAGGAGCTGATGTCGAAGGGTCATGTAAGGGAGAGCTTGAGTCCTTGTGCAGTTCCAGTGTTACTTGTACCCAAAAAGGATGGGACTTGGAGGATGTGCACCGATTTTCGTGCCGTGAATAAAATAACGGTAAAATATCGACATCCTATTCCTAGACTTGATGACATGTTAGATGAATTGCATGGCGCTTGTTTGTTTAGTAAGATTGATCTGAAATCTGGTTATCATCAAATTAGGATGAGAGAAGGTGATGAATGGAAAACATTTAAGACTAAATATGGTTTATATGAATGGCTGGTAATGCCTTTTGGCTTAACCAATGCACCTAGTACGTTTATGCATTTAATGAACCATGTTTTGCGTGCTTTTATTGGTAAATTTGTTGTCATTTATTTTGATGATATCTTGGTTTACAGTAAGAGCTTAGATGAGCATGTTGAACATTTGAGGCTTGTGTTATGTTCTTTGCATGATGCTCAGTTATTTGCTAACCTCAAGAAATGCTCGTTTTGCACTAGTCAGGTTGTTTTCTTAGGATATGTTATTAGTGCTAAGGGCATTGAGGTTGATGAGGAGAAGGTTAAGGCTATTCGAGAATGGCCTACACCTAAAACCATTACTGAGGTACGTAGCTTTCATGGTCTTGCTAGTTTTTATAGAAGGTTTGTAAAGGATTTTAGCACCATAGTTGCACCATTGACTGGAATTATTAAGAAAAACGTAGGCTTTAAATGGGGAAAGGAACAAGAAGTTGCTTTTAAAGAAAAACTTAGTTCTGCACCTTTACTTGCTTTGCCTAACTTTTCTCAAACTTTTGAAGTTGAGTGTGATGCCTCAGGTATTGGAATTGGAGTTTTTTTAATGCAGGGAGGTCGTCCTTTAGCTTATTTTAGTGAGAAGCTAAATGGGGCAGCCTTGAATTACCCAACTTATGATAAGGAGCTTTATGCATTGGTGAGGGCGTTAGAGACTTGGCAACATTATCTTTGGCCCAAGGAGTTTGTCATCCACACTGATCATGAGTCTTTGAAACATTTGAAAGGTCAAGGTAAGCTGAATAGACGCCATGCTAAATGGGTTGAATTCATTGAGACCTTTCCTTACGTTATCAAATACAAGATGGGGAAAGAGAATGTGGTTGCTGATGCTTTATCTCGTAGGTATGCTTTAGTTTCCACTTTAAATGCAAAGTTGCTTGGTTTTGAGTACATTAAGGATTTATATGCTATTGATTCTGACTTTGCTAATGTGTTTGATGCTTGTGAGAGTTCGGGCTTGGGTAAGTTTTATAGGCATGATGGGTTCTTGTTTCGAGAGGATCGATGACTGTCTGGGCAAAACCTTCCGGAAGGTCGACACAAACCTTCCAGAAGATTTGTGCAGGAACAGTTAAAATGGCAAACCAGTAAGCAAAACCTTCTGAAAGGTTTTGCAAACCTTCCGGAAGGTTCATTCCAGTAGACAAGGCCTTCCGGAAGGTTTTGGCAGTGAATAGGCAGACCAAGGCAAAACCTTTCGGAAGGTTTTTAGCCAAACCTTCCGGAATGTTTTCAACCAAACTGCATTTTTCTTGGTTTCTTCACCCTCCAAGCCTTCCTTTAAGCTATCCCCTCATCTTCATTGACTTATAACATTTCAATGGGGGCTTAACTTGAATCATTTACATCCTTTTACCTGCATTTACACAAAACTCCGATAAAGAGAAGATAAAGCGCAATTCTCCCCAAAGTCACAACAAAAGCAAGTGTAAAAGGGCATATTAATATACAAAATATGCAATGTTTTGTGCTAATCACACCCCCCAACTTGAGCTTTGCTATTCCCTAACAAACATTCATTTAAAAACCACAAGCTATAAACTAAAACAAAATCCATCCATAAAATCAAAACATCCAAACACTCAAAATCCAAAAAATCATGTTGCAATTGCATAAATAGCTTTGGGCAATGATTAAACAAAACAACTGTGGTATTTCATTGATCATTTTCAAAAGTTCTTTACAATGGGTTCAAGTTTCAAAACAAAATGGCCAAAACCTAAAGATGCTTCCATTGGTAGATGACCTACCCTACTGTACATCCTAAAATTAAAAGAGACAAAATACAAAAGTCCTCCTAATCATCCTCCTCGTCGAAAGCATCATATCCCTCGGTCTCAGACTCCTCGGAATCAAACTCCTCTTCGTTGTCGTCGTCGTCGTCCACCTCAACAGTCGTGGAAGGCACAGGAGCTGAAGATGACGAACCAGCTGGGGGCTGTGGAGGTCCTCCGGGGATGGGCTCACTCGGGAATGTGTGTTGGAATAGTCATGTCACCATGATTGACAACCCATGCATGGTGGACTCTAGTGCATCCATGCGATGTGACATGGTACGGGCAGGTGCAGGCGCAAGAGGTGCTGACGAGGATGGTACGGTTGCTGACGGCTCTGGCCTCGGAGCTCTAGGTCTCTCTCCCCCAGTCCTGGCAGCCCTTTTGCTATTGCTAGACCTCCATATGGCTCTAGTCTCTGGGGAGAGCAGTGTATCATGGGTGTAGTGCTTCACCTTAGTCAGGTCGCAAAGACGGGTGACAAGGCTGCCAAATGGGAGGTTCGCCTTCGGCTTTGCAGCCTTGGCGAACTCCCGCATCTCCTCAAATATCAAGTATGCCACATCTATTGCCACCCCCGTCATGAATGCGTGGAGGAGAGCCAACTTCTTAATGTTCGGGTTCTTTTCCGAACCCCGGGGCATAAAGTTGTAATGTAACACTTTGTTCATTACCCCATATGAGTGCTTGAGGCCTCTGACCAACGTTGTTCCTTTGAATGCGGACGGGTCCTTATAGGTGAGGGCCACGTAGTCAGTGAGAGTCCTACCCCCGTCTATATTGTGTGGGTAAACCGAGGTAGTCGGGGGAGGTCTCTCATACTCCATCACAGTGGCGATCGTGGCGGGGGTCATCTCGAATGTTTTTCCACTCACATTCGTCCTTAGCCTTCCCCCATCCTCACCAAATATAGACAACTTTTGGTAACATTCGTGGCACATACGCAAATTGTAGCCCTTGACCTCTTGAAACCACACACTCAACCCACGCGCCTCAATAATTCTCACAACTTCATTGTTTGGCCCGAGAGAGATTGTATCCACGTATCTCTCACACGTGACGCCTTTTTCCTCAATCCTTTGTCTCCTTGCGTCATGCTTGGCCTTGGTCCTCCTCTCCTCTTGGCCACTAGGGCCCTCTCCACTCCTCTTCCGGGAGCTAAAGCCCGTAGGTGGAGGAGAGTCCGGGCCCGTCCTCTTCGTGCGGGCCATGAGGGACAACAGTGCCCCAAGACCTAGAAGTGTCATCATAGACTCTCCACAGGCTCAAACATAACCATGGACATCCCATTCATCCTCGCCATTGTAATGGAGTCAAGTAGGTTTAGGAAAGATCAAAGAGGGTGAGTGATTTGGGGGAAAATGGAAACCTAGGGTTTTATGGAGAACACTTAGAGTTTTCGGCTAAAACACTCCAAAATCAACTTGAATCAAGCAAAGGAATGAGGAATTTGAGCTTTGGTGAAATTTTTTAAAGATTGGAAGAGGTTTGAGGGAGAGGAGAGAGTTTGGAAGCTTGAAATTTGGGGGAAATGTGAAGGGTTTCTAAAAAAAAAACGAACTTAAAACCCTCGTTTTTAGGTTTTTGGGCAAAACCTTCCGGAAGGTTTTGCTTACTGCCTGAGGCAAAAATTTCCAATAGGCAAAACCTTCCGGAAGGTTTTGCTTACTGCTGGGACACCTCTGTCGAGTAAGGGAAACCTTCCGGGAGGTTTTTCTCATTGGACAGAACCTTCTGAAAGGTTTATACACAAACCTTCCTGAAGGTTTTGCCTTTGCTGCAAAACCATTCATTTGTTTAAAAATTCACATCCACTCCAACTTCCCTCAACTCAAAAACATCTTTACACCCTATCTATAACAACTAACCTATAAAAAACTTGAACCACACATATGAACCACAATTGGTTGATCATGCCCAAAGTCATCTCCGAAATTGCAACATGATTTAAGATTTTGATGTTTTCAAAGTACAAGACATGGATTTCTAATTTAAAATACCAAAATGAATACCCAAAATGTAAAACATGAGTTCAAATAATAAGGGCATTCCTAAATCTCATCAAATATCGAAAGTTGAGCAATATTCCCCTATCCTTTAAGCATAGAGCTACCTAACACGTCATTCAACTGCCCGAACCAAGCACACATGAGCAACACCATAGCTTTAAATGCTAGTCTAGAGTATGCATCTACACATTCATTTTCAAACTCGTGTGTGTGTGCAATGGACATGTAATTTAAACATTTACACAATAGAATTCACATTTGCTTTGGTTATCCAAATTAAGCTTCGATGCAACCTCACCAAGGATGTCTCTCAACAATGAATCATACTCTAGTTATCCTGGCATGCTCTCCACATGTATATGTGAGATAGAATCTTGTGCACAAAACGAAGTATGCTCACATATAATCCAAAAATGAAATTCATGCATGAAAATGCAACGACCTTGGCATAATCTCATGAAAGGAATGCTAGGGCACTATATAGCAATCCAACTTCTCTTTTTCTTTTAAAGAATGCATCTCCCACGCTTCTCTAGGTCTCCCACGTTATTTCAAAAACATCTCCCTTTCCATGGGATTTTCAGTCCACACCCATCACCACACTCTTTGTTTCTTTTCTTTCTTTTCACTCCCTTTTTTTTCTCCTTTTCTTGGATTTTCATTCTTTTTCCATTCAACTCTTCGAGTTTCAACATCATTCATCCCTCATGTTTGAGTTTCCACACCATACTTCCTTCTCTTTTATGATCACTCATTTTCAGCTCTAGGAACAACCAAGGTGAGGTAGGTTTTTATCATTTTTCACTGGCTTGGTCAAATGTGTGGTATAGAAACGAATTTACAATTAAGGCTCAAACACGGCACTAGGGATAAACTTTTCACAAGAAAAGGGCTAAGGCTCAAAATAAATCAATGACGGTCTAAGATCACTTCTAGATAAGCATGGGGGAGCATTGTGCATTTCAAGACAAATCAATCAACTACACAAATGTACCTAACCGAAACAAGCATAATGAGATTATTGAACAAATTTGAAATTTGAAGAATTGTTCCTTGAGTAAATGTAAGTCCCCTCCAACAAGGATTGACACTAAAGCTCTCATCGGTTCTCTTACTCATCTCTTCTATTCATGTCAAGCACTAAAATGTAAACTCAATCCGTAAATTGACTCAATTACACATTCAAGGTGTGCATATTGGTGAGTTCAAATGCAAATACATAAGTGATACTCAAGCATAGGATGAACTTCTATAATGTGCTCATATATTCAAAGTTCAAAGCAAAGATCAACATGTCAATAACCCATAGCACTCTTAATGAGGGAATACAGATCAACATTCAGATATTTTCTCAAAAATTTTCAAATTTTCACATAATTTACAACTATTGTAAACAAAAATATGTATGCTATGTGAAAGGTGAATTTTTCACCACAAAAATTTGTATTATCAACAAAAATTTCCACAAGTATTGGTGTATCATACAAATGGTGCACCTCACCCCCCCCCCCCCAACTTGATTCATGCATTGTCCTCAATGCAACAAAAAAGATATGATATGCAATGACGGACTGTAAAAAAATGAGTAGGGTTAGAGAACACCTCGCACTTGAGCTTTTGACAAAAAACACCAGCATCTGCAACTAAGAAAAACAACACTATACGAAAAGATAGAGTAAGTAACATGAACAGTTAAAGTAAATAAAAATGACTGTACATTAAAAACATAAGAACAGTTACTCCTCCAACAAGTCCGGGTAAACCAGATCCATCAAATCCTCCCCCACTCCTTGTCCTTCAAAACCCTCAGTTACTCCTCCAACCCAAATTGTAAGTGTTTGAGTGCGGAGAGAATGATTGCCTCGTTTGGTTAAAGGCATGAACTTGCTCGTGGAACACTTCCTTAAGTGCCAGAATATTGGGGCACTCCAATATGGAATGCTCCACACTCTCACAAATTGAGCAAGACTCCTCGGTCTTTGAAACATTGGACACCTCGTGTCTCCTATTTACCTCAAGACTCTCCACTTTCCTAGACAACTTGGCAATTTTAGAAAACAAATCTTCCCTGTCTCTCAAATCATATATCCCTCCCCCTTGTGCTTTATTACTATCCGGAGAAATCTTCGGTACATCGGTGGGATCTGTGATATCCCAAGATTGGAAAATTTGTGCCAATGTACTAAAGTAGTCTAGGGCCTCATCGGGGTCCTTGTTTAAGAACTTGCCATTACACATCATGTCAATGAATTGTCTATGGCTCGATGTGAGTCCTTCATAGAAGAAACTCACCAACTACCACGATTCAAAACCATGATGTGGTATGGATTGGAGCAATTCCTTGTAGCGATCCCAACAGTGATAGAATTGCTCATTGGGCTTTTCCGAAAAGTTTTGAATTTGCTTTTTTAGAGTGGTGGTTCTATGCACTGAAAAAAATTTATTCAAAAACTCAGAAAGCATTTGAGCCCAAGAGGTGACGGATCGAGGCCGCAAGGAATTTAACCATGTTTTGGCTTTGTCCTTAAGGGAAAAGGGAAACAACTTCGAATGAGCTATGTCTTCCATAGCATAGTTAGTGATGAAGGTTGCAACTATATCCTAAAATTTTTAATGTGTAAATAAGGATTTTCCTTTTCAATTCCGTGAAATGTAGGAAGTAGTTGCAAAATTCTCGGCTTAACTAGGAAGGCATGAGTTTGGATCGGCAAGAGAATGCATGAGGGAATGGTGCTACGTGTGGGTTGGGGAAAATCTCGCATTTACCTCGCTGGAGGATCAATGGGGATATTGTTCCCTTCATTCCTAGGGGGGAAATGCATTATAGGATTTGGAATTCTAGGTTCTTGCACTCCTCCTCCCCTTGGGATATTAGCATTTGCACCCAACTCCCCAAAGTTGTCATTGGCATCCTCGGGTAGGTCATGGTCAATATTCATGTTAGGGTCCAAGGGTTGTCTAACCAATCTATTATGGTCGTCCCCTCACCACATAAAAAACACTATCTACAATAAAAACAAGTAAACAAAAGTATATACGAGGAGCAACATACCTCAGCCCGTGATGAGATGATGCAATCCATAAGATGCTCAAGGAAACACAAATTCGAAGATGTGAAAGATAATTGAATTGGCTGTCCATCAAGACAAAGATCCATATGGAACCTTGCATTATTGTATTTTTATTCTTATTTTAAGTCAATTTGCTAGTATTAGTATTTTATATGTCCTTTTAATATTTTTTAGAGTTAGGGGTATTTTTGTAATTTCTAGAATTTCTGGATTGTCAAAATATAAACTCCTATTAGGATTTGTTTCTTTAGTAGATTAGGATTTGTTTTCTTAGTAGATTAGGATTTGTTTCCTTAATAGATTAGGAGATTTGTTTCCTTAGTATATTAGGATTTTAGGAATTTTTCTTGTAATAGTCAGCCTATAAATAGACATTCTATCAATGAAAAAGGGGAGACAATATATAATGAATTTTGATTGTGAGTTGAGTTGAGTTTAATCCTCTAGTTCTTGATTGAACTTCTGAACTTATCAAAGGTAAATCACAACCTTTGTGGCGTTCCTCCTTGTAATTTGGGTTCTTGAGACGAGTTCTTCAACGGGTCTAGATTTTAATATAATCTAGGTTCTTGACACGAGTTCTCAATGGGTCTAGATTCTTGTTGTCCAAATTTGGTATTGACAATTTACGTGCAAGTATACACGATCAACAAGTAATAAAGTGATAAGTAGAGTATCGTTCCCACGGAGAATTATTAATAATAAATTTCAAGTACTAACTTTATATCAATTCAATTTTATTTAAACAATTGGAATTGAACTATGTAATGAATAATTTAAACTAAATCTAAACTTACTAATCAAAGATTGAATTTAATGGATAAAAGAAGTTAAGATTACAACTTCCCCTAATACTTCGTATAAATCTTTCCACTCTCTTTCCAGTTAATTGATCAAATTGAATTGTTAACTGAGACTTCAAAAGTATTTATCAAACCTCTTCCGATAGTAAGATAAGCATATCTCTCCCAATTAAATTGCTATATTCCTATGCAAAATAAGTTGGAATAGATTCATTAAGTTCAAACTCTCATACAAGTTACACACGGCTTATAGGTATATTCATATCCTATACACAAACCCATAAATTCAATCCTAAGAAGAATTAACCAGACACATGTCATCATATTCAGATCTAAACCTAGAATTCATCTTCCAATTTCATCTAAGTTATCAAATTAATTGTTGGCCAAACAATTATATATTAAACACAAAATATGACAAACAACTCATATATGATCAACAAGAACTAGAAACGAGAGTAGATCAATTTAACTAGACATTAGGTTCCGTTGCAATCTTAATAAAAATTTAGTTCATAATGTAATTGAAAAACATCATTCTCAAATTAAACAACATCTTAGAAAATCAAGAAGTAAAAGTAAAGGAAAAGAATGAAAACTTAGTTGCAAGCTTCAATCCCTCTCTAGCCTTCAAGACCGAGTTTATTCGTGTCGGTTTCTTCGATTCTTGCCTTCAATTTTCTATCAATCCTTGGTCTTCTCCTCTCTTCTTTCAGCCCCCAAAGTCAGTCATTATATATCCCCCATCAAACCCTAGCATATAGGTAGCATTAGAGTCCAATTTCGGGTCAAACAAGTCAGAAATCGCGTACAAAACCAACACTGGCGCCTAGGCGCTGAAAAGGCGCTAGAAAAGCACTGAATGGGCAGAATGTTGACGCCTAGGCGCTGGTTTTGGCGCAGGGGCGCGCCTCCCTTTTTTAAGCCTTCAGCTCTTGACCATTTTTCGTAAAATCACCATAACTTTTGATCCAACCGTTGGATTGAGCTGAAATTTTGACACAATATAGAAGACATCTAGATCTACAACTTTCATGTTTTGAAATTTTCCAGATTCTGAGTGGATCATGGTCAAAAATGGAGGAAAACCGAGGTACTTCCACCAGATGGTGCTAGTTCTGGTGCCTTTGTTACCAAACACCAATACCTTCTTGATTTCTTTCACTTTTAAGCCTCTAAATCCTTGTTTCCTTCCAAATGATCTTGTTTGCTTCCAAATAATGATTCCTACAAAATAACATCCAAACACACAAAATAAATTAAAAGGAACATAAAATAATTGAAAACTTGCAATTTCATCAAACCGAAAATACTTAATTCGTAGGTATAAAACCCACTCATCAATTCTCCATCCATAGAGTTGAGTTTGGCTTTCTTGGGTTGTATTTCCAATTTTGTTGTTGGGTCTTAAAGCAAGTCAATTGGGGTTCGCATTATTTGGTATCAGAGCAAGGTTTCCAATCAGGTCATATCCTATCCTTTTATTTCTTGCATAATTGATTCTAGGGCTTCATTGTTCTAGGGTTACAAAAATAAGTATCCTCTATCTAGGATTGATGACTTGTTTGATCAGTTGAGAGGTTCTAAGTATTACTCCAAGATTGATCTTCGAACTGGTTACCATTAGCTTCCAAAAAAGGAGGAGGATATTCTTAAGACTGCCTTTTGCAAAAGGTATGGTCATTTTGAGTATACAGTTATGCCTTTTGGGTTGACGAACGCTCCTACAACCTTCATATGCATCATGTGTTTAGACCTTATTTAGAACAGTTTGTTATCGTCTTCATTGATGATATTCTGATTTATTTAAAGACATATGAGGAGCATGCATAACATATTTAGATGGTGTTGCAGGTGTTACGAGAGCATCAATTGTATGCAAAGATGGGTAAATATGAGTTTTGGATGAAGGAAGTAAAGTTCCTAATGAAAACCCTTAAACGAATTCAAGAACCCACGGGCAAATTGATTGAAGACTCCCCAAGAAAGATCACAAATCAACTTATAAGAACCAGACCCAATGTTTGCAAAAAACAAGAACCCAAGGTTAAAAGTTCAAGGGAAAGACGCCACACTCAAGATTGAGTGATAAGTCGATGAACGCCACAAGAAAGATTAATTCTTGATAAGTTCTTGAAATAGTTCTTGGAAGAACAATAGGGTAGAAACCTCACAATACTCACAAAAATATTATGTCTTTTACAATGCTTTGAACGCCTATTTATAGGATGGTTATTACAGAGAAAACTTCCTAAAATAGCTTATCCTATTTAAGAAATATCTCTTACTTGTTGGTGAAGAAATATCTCTTACTTGTGGGTAAAGAAATATCTCTTACTTGCTGGTAAAGAAATAGCTCTTACTTTCCTAAAGTCTTTCTTTCCTAAAAAGAATAACTCACATGCCTAAATAGTTAAGGAAAGTCTTACAATCAGACCAATTTTAAACATGCCAATTTAAAGCTTAGCCTTTGCCGAAATCTTCTAGAACTTGAATCATGTTGATGGATCTTTGCCCAAGTGGATCATGCTCCATGCTTGAACTTGCACAATCAGCCCATATGTCTTGAATCAACCCGTTCAATGCTTCATTCATCCTTTTTACTCTTGCCCGAGTCATAGGACCTCCATTTATGCTCAATGGATCAGATTGCATTGCATCATGCCCCCTTTCTTTAAAAGGATTCGTCCTCGAATCTTCGTCATCTGCAATAAAAGGAGAAAGATCAGCAACATTAAAAGTAGCACTAACACTATACTCACCAGGAAGATCTAGTTTGTAAGCGTTTTCATTTATCCGTGCCACCACTTGAAAAAGCCCATCTCCTCTAGGCTATAACTTAGAACGCCTTTGTGCGGAAAAAGGCTCCTTTCGCATATGCACCCAAACCCAATCTCCAGGCTCAAAAACCACCTTCTTACGTCCCTTATTAGCTTGAGTAGCATATTGCTTCTTTCGCCTCTCAATGTGCAATCGAACTTTCTCATGCAATTGCTTCACCAATTCAGCCTTTCGTTCTCCATCTAAATTAGCACACTCATCAACAGGCAAAGGCAGCAAATCTAATGGAGTTAAGGGATTAAAACCATAGACAATTTCAAAAGGTGAATAATTAGTAGCAGAATGCACACTACGATTATAACCAAATTCGACATGAGGCAAACAATCCTCCCAAGTTTTCAAATTTTTACCAATGACGCACGCAATAAAGTAGAAAGAGTACGATTAGTTACCTCGGTTTGCCCATCTGTTTGTGGATGACAAGTAGTAGAAAAGAGTAATTTAGTACCAAGCTTACCCCACAATGTCTTCCAGAAATAGCTCAAAAACTTAGCATCACGATCAGACACAATGCTCCGAGGCACTCCATGTGAACGCACCACCTCTCTAAAGAACAAATACGCTACATTGCTAGCATCATCGATCTTATGACATGCAATGAAATGCGCCATCTTTGAAAACCTGTCAACAACAACAAACACAGAATCCCGTCCCCGTTTTGTTCTAGGTAAACCTAACACAAAATCCATGGAAATATCTACCCAAGGTGAACTACGTATAGGTAAGGGATTATACAAACCATGGGGCTGAACCTTAGACTTAGCTTTTTTACAAGTAACACATTTCTCACAAATTCGCTCAACATCCCGTTTCATATGTGGCCAGAAAAAATGTTCAACTAACGCATCTAAGGTTTTCCTAACACCAAAGTGTCCCATTAAACCATCTCCATGTGCTTCTCTAACTAATAACTCACGCATCGAACAATTAGGCACACACAACTCAAGCTCTGCCATTTGGGGGTCCCAACTACACTTCTCCCACTTGTCCCCTGACATTCCTTACACATCTACAGTCCTCCCATCACCCATGCTTGGACTTTGAAGGCTTGGGCATTTATGAGGAGGAGAGATAAGAGGAAAAGATATGAGATGTAGGCTAGGCCTGTCCTAGCCTGCCAAATGCATCCAATCAGCCCCCTTTTGGTGTAAGGCCTGCCGGACACCTATAAAGCTCTCTATGGACGAAAATTTAGGATTCATTATGTATTATTCAGCTGTATTGCATTGTAGAGAGAGAAGACATAGTTAGAGAGAGAGAGCTTAGATTTTCTTGCATTTCTTCCATCCATTTCACTTGTAATCCTCTGTAAGACTTGTGTAAGCTTCATTTAATGCCTTTAATGTCATTTATTACAAGTACATTGCAAGTTTAGTTCTCCATTTTGGTTTTCACCATTGTTGCAGGTAGTTTTCTTCATTTCAAGTTTTAAAATGGGTATTGAATATTTCTAGTCTTAGTTTAAGTTTTCTTCCATTAAACTAAACTTCAATCTTCATTTCTTTACAATTTCTCTTCATTACATTTATGTTCTTGCTTTAAATATGAGTTCAAGGTGGCCTACCCCCATGGAGCTGTGGATATAGAAAAACCCGAGGATGGTAAAACATTCAAGGTCAATGGCCAAAGACTTAAACCATTCTTCGAGGGTTTTGAAGTTCAAGAGGTGGAGAAGGAGTTGTTGGATTCGGTTTATCCGGATGTTGTTGAGGCATAATTGTTCAAATAGATATTAGTGTATAGTTGTTTTCCTTTGTCCTTTACTTTACAATTTAAATTGTTCACTTACATTCACTTGTACATAGCGTTCTTTCTTCATGTGTGCAGATAGTGGTATTTTTGTTAAAGCTCATTGCGAGGTATTCTCTTACCCTTCTTGCCTTTTAAATTAAGTCATCTCATTACATGTCTTTTTGTTGAATTGAGGACAATGCATAGTTCAAGTTGGGGGGTGAGGTGCACCATTTGCATTATAAACCAATTTTTGTTGATAATACCATTTTGTGGTGAGATGCACCATTCACATATTCTACCAATTTTTTGTATAGAATAGTTGGGAATGTGAAAATTTTTAAAATTTTATGTGAGAAATATCTAAATGTTGAACTATATTCCCCTATTCAAATTGTTATGGGATCTGTGATTGCTTGATCTTCGCTTTGAACTTTGAAAACATAAGCACACCATAGAAGTTTATTCTATGCCTGAGTAGAACATACGTGTTTTCTTTCGAACTCAACTATAGTGCATCTTGAATGTGTAATTTTGGCAATTTACTTATTGGATCCACATTTTAGAGCATGACATACATAGTGGAGATGAAGTAAGTGCCCATGTGAGCTTTAGTGCCAATCCTTATTGGAGGGAACTTACATTTACTCAAAGGAACAGTTGTCAAATTCAAGATCCGTTCAATAATCTCATTATGCTTGCTTTGGTTAGAGTGCATATGGATAGTTGATTGAATTTGTCTTAAAATGCCAATATGTCTCTGCATGCTTATCTAGAGACGATCTTAGGTCATCTTTGAATTGGTGGGAAAAAAACTTTAGAATATAGTGAGTGAGGAGAAGACTAAAAAAAATTCATACAGGCGTCCAGTATTTATAGATTTTTCACACGCATCTGAATGCAAAGGTTCAACCGTCCGGACGCGTCCCAACTAAGTCATTAATCAGCCTCAAAGGACACGCTTTTGGACGCGTGATCAGGTCACGTCCGGACGTGCCTCCTGAATTTGAAACGTTTGGTTTTCGCGTCTGGATGCGTGATGAAGTCACGTCCGGACGCGAATTCCAGTGACTCAGGTCCTTAACCTCACGTCCAGACGCGAGTTATAGAGGTTTTGCTGTAATGCATTGCGTCCGGACGCGAACTCCAGTGGTTCTCCTCCTTCATACTTAGAAAAAATTTTAAAGTCTCACTACTTTGCTCCTAAATTGATACAACTTGTTCCTAAAAATTCCCAAAAAAAAAAACCTAAAAATTAAAAAAAAACTTAATTTTTTTTAAACAAAATATTGTAGATGCATGTGCACATTGTATGATCAATAAATCAAGCACGCTCACCCCCCCACTCAAAAATTTACATTGTCCCCAATGTATTGTTATCCAGTAGAAGCACAATTAAGAGTAAAGAAGAACATGCCAAATTCGTTGGTACTGTGCACGTGTATCTGCAATATTTCATAAAATAAAAGAAAGCACACATACAACAATATACATTAATATATAAAATTTTGGTTGAATTGTTAGAGATGAATTATTCATAGTGGGGATCCACCAACCCGATGGATTCCACTTCTACTATATACCTCCTTCCAAGAATGGTTTCAATCTTTGTCTATTAACTTTAATTATATTCCCATTTTTGGGATTTTCCATCTCTACTGTTCCTTTAGGAAAAACTTCTTTAACAATATACGGACCACTCCATCTGGTTCAAAGTTTTCCTTTGAAGATATGTAATCTAGAATTATATAAAAAAACTTTTTGTGAAGGTCTAAAAGTTTTTCGCAAAATATTTTTATCATGGAATACCTTCATTCGCTCTTTGCTAATCCTAGAATTCTCATAAGCCTCATTCCGAATATCCTCAAGCTCATCTAGCTGTAATTTTCGAAGGGCACTAGCTTTGTCAAGACTAAAATTAAACATTTTAATGGTCCAATATGCTTTATGTTCTTACTCCACAGGTAAGTGACAAAATTTTTCATATACCAATCTATACGGAGACATGCCAATCGGGGTTTTATAAGCAGTGCGATATGCCCATAACACATCAGTTAGTCGTAATGACCAATCTTTACGATCAGGGTTAACCCTTTTTTTTCTAAAATATAAGAAATCTCTCGATTGGCTAGCTTTGCTTGTCCACTTGTCTATGGGTGATAGGGGGTTGCAATTTTATGTGTTACACTGTATTTTTTCATTAGAGCTTCAAGAGGTTTATTCAAAAATGCAATCCCCCATCACTAATAATGGCTTGAGGTATACTAAATCTGGACAAAATATTTTCTTTTAAAAATTTCAAAACTACTTTATGATCATTTGTTCGACATGGTACAACCTCAACCCATTTAGAAACATAATCTACCGCCAATAAAATATACATGTATCCAAAAGACGGGGGAAAAGGTCTCATGAAATCAATACCCCAACAGTCAAAAATTTCTATTATCAAAATCGGATTAAGAGGCATCATATTTCTACGAGTTAATCCCCCTAGTCTTTGACAACACTTGCAAACCTTACAAAAATTATATGAATCTTTGAAAATTGTTGGCCAATAAAATCTGCACTGGAAAACTTTTACAACGGTTTTCTTCATAGAAAAGTGGCCCCTGCATGCTCCTGAGTGACAAAAAGATAGAATTCTACTTACCTCATCATCAGGCATGCATCTCCGGATAATTTGATCTGAACAATATTTAAAAAGATATGGATCATCCCAGAAAAAATTTCTTACTTCAACCAAAAATTTCTTCTTATCCAATGCAGTCCAAGATGGTGGCATATTAACTGTAACAAGAAAATTCACAATGTCAGCAAACCAAGGTAACCAGGAAATAACCAACAATTGTTCATCATGGAAAGTATCCTTGATTGGCATTGTTTTCATCGGCACGTCGCTCACAAGTCTAGACAAGTGGTCAGCCACATCATTCTCTACTCCTTTTTATCTTTGATTTTTAGATCAAATTCTTAGAGTAGGAGGATCCACCTAAGCAGTCTTGGTTTTGCGTCTTTCTTAGTTAACAGATATTTAAGAGCTGCATGGTCTGTGAAAACAACAATAGGGGATCCTACTAGATAAGACCTAAAATTGTGCAGGGCAAACACTACTGCTCGTAATTCCTTTTCTGTAATAGAATAATTCATTTATGCAGTATTCAAAGGTCCTACTAGCATAGTATATGACATGTGGCTTTTTCTCATTTCGTTGCCCTAAAACTGCCCCTATGGCGTAATCACTAGCATCACACATGATTTCAAAATGAAGACTCCAATCTGGGGGTTGCATAATTGGAGCAGTGATAAGCATGTCTTTCAGCTTATCAAAAACCTCTTGGCATGACTCATTTCACTCAAAAGTTGTGTCTTTCACTAGGAGGTGGCCAAGTGGTCTAGATATAGAACTAAAATATTTTAAAAATCTCCTATAAAAACAAGCGTGACCCAAGAAAGATCTAACATCCTTAAGGGTTTTGGGTGTAGGTAAATTAACAATTAATTCAAGCTTGGTTCTATCAACCTGAATTCCCTCAGAAGAGACAATGTGACCAAGAACAATTCCCTTTCGAACCATAAAGTGACATTTTTCCCAATTAAGTACAAGGTTCTTTTCCTCACATCAAATTAACACTTTCTCAAGATTTAACAGGTAATCGTCATATGAGTCACCAAAAACAGTAAAATTATCCATAAAGACTTCAAGAAAACGCTCAAACATATCACTGAAAATACTAAGCATACACCTTTGAAAGGTCGCAGGTGCATTGCAAAGTCTAATGGGCACATTCGATAAGCAAAGGTACTAAAAGGACAAGTAAATGTGGTCTTCTCTTGGTCTTCTAGGGCAATTTCAATTTGGTTATATCCCGAAAAACCATCAAAAAAATAGTAAAACATATGTGATGCCACCCTTTCCAAAATTTGATCCATGAAAGGCAAAGGGAAGTGATCTTTTCTAGTCACAGAATTTAATTTCCTATAGTCAATGCACATTCTCCAACCAGTTATTGTCCTAGTTGGTACAAATTCATTATTGGCAACTACAGTGACACCTGATTTCTTGGGGACTACCTGTGTAGGACTTACCAGCTTACTATTTACAATAGGGTAAATTATTCCTACATCTAACAATTTCAGCACCTCATTCCTTACAACTTCTGTCATATGTGGGTTAGGTCTCATTTGCATCTCCCTAGATGTTTTAGCATTATCATCTAAGTATATCTTATGAGTGAAAACCAATGGACCAACCAATAGCATTCTTATGCTGTCTAAGAAGTTGTAGTAACATACCTTCCTGTGCCGAACTTAAATGAGAAGAAATTATTACCGGGAATATCTCATCATCTCCGAAAAATGCATACATTAAATCTACCGGTAATGGTTTCAAGTCAAGTTTAGGAGCTTTATCACTTGATGGAACTGGTGGATTGGTTCTTGGTGGTAGCTCCTCAAATTTCTGTCTCCAATCTTTTATTTTAAGAACTTGTAAATAATTCAACAAATCAATCAATTCAGAAATTTCGGAGTTATTTTCATTTATCTCTAACAAAGAAGGTTGTTCTAGCAAACATGCTTCAAGTGGATCAAACAAAGAAGAATCATATACTCTGCTTGGAACAATAGACTCAATCATATTAATCTCATGCACATCCTCATCAACCTCCCCTGGTTGTTTGCACACATTAAAAATATTAAGTTTTCATGTCATATTCCCAAAAGATAACTTCATCACACCATTCTTGCAATTAATTAAAGTATTAGAAGTAGCTAGGAATGATCTCTCTAATATGACAGGAATTTGAGAATTAGAACTTAACACAAGTTGAGTATCCAAAATTATAAAATTTACAGGAAAGTAAAAAATTATCAACCTGTACTAAAATGTCTTCCATCATACCCCTCAGTATTTTTATTAATCGGTCAACCAACTGAAGTGTCACCGAAGTGGGCTTTAACTCCCCTAACCCTAATTGCTCATAAACTGAATAAGGAAGCTAGTTCACACAAGCTCCCAAATCTAGTAAAGCCTGTTCAATTTTGTGGTTACTTATAACACAAGAAATTGTGGGGTAACCTGGGTCTTTATATTTTGGTAGGGTCCTATGATGTATGATGGAAGAAACCTACTCAGTCAAAAATGCCTTCTTTTGCACATTTAATTTCTTTTTAACAGTACACAAATCTTTTAAAAATTTTGCATAAGAAGGTATTTGTTTTATTGCATTCAACAAGGGGATATTGATTTTCACTTGCTTAAAAATTTCCAACATATTGTTGTGCATGTTTGGCTTGATAGCTGTAAGTAATCTCTGTGGGAATGAGGCAGATGTCAGATACCTCTCAGGCTTAATGATTTCAGATTGGTCAAGTTTATCACCACTCTCTATAGATTTTGAAATTTCATTAGATTCTTGAACTTTAGTGGGAATAGTTTGGTCAATTACTTTCTCACTACGAAGTGTGGTGATAGACTTTACCTGCTCATGGATAGTATCAGATGTGCCAGTTTCACTCACATTAAATTGACCATATGGATTTGGTTGGGGTTGCGCTGAAAATTTACCTTTCTCTTGGTGGCATGGCGCAGTGGTCAATTAAGTGAGTGTACTTTTGATATCATTTATAGCATGTGTGGTTTCATTGTTAAAATTGGTTTGACTTTGCATCAATTATGATAATAACTCCTCAAAATTCCTTTTTGGGGGTGGAGTGTAGAGAACAAAATTAGAGGAATTCTGTTAAGGTATTTGTGATGCATGATTTTTACCCCTCCAACTAAAATTTGGATATTTTTTCCACCCAGGGTTGTATGTATTAGAATATGAGTTGTTATAAGGCTTTGAAAAAGTAATTGCAACATTTGTTTTATCATGCAAGACTTCTTTTAGAGCAGGTATTGTTGGACACTCCTTTATGGGGGCCCAGGGATTTCACAAATGCTACAAATCTCTTCGATAGGGACAGTGTCAATTTCATTAACCTTTTTAAACTTCATAGCCTCAACCCTCCTAGCCAATGTAGCAATTCTAGCCCCTAGGTCATCCTCATCCCTCAACAAATACTTACCCCCACTCGATGAGGATTGTGTGGCCTTACTTTTAGGAGGTTCTTGGGATGTGGTATCCCAAGATTGTGCATTCTCAGCTAAATGATCTAAAAATTCAAAGGCCTTATCTGGTTCCTTATTCATAAAATCACCGTTACACATCATTTCTACGAACTAGCACAATTGTGGGGTCAAACCTTCATAAAAGAAACTTATCACACGCCAGCTCTCATAACCGTGATGTGCTCAAGATGCAAGGAGGTCTTTAAATCGATCCCAACTTTGGTAAAAATTTTCAGACTCTTTCTGAGAAAAAATCATAATTTGCCTTTTAAAAGAGTTTGTGCGATGTGTAGGAAAAAGACTTTTTTTTTTTTTTTTGCATCTCTGGCCATGCGCCTATAGACCTAGGTCGGAGGGAATGCAACCAAGTTTTAGCTTTTTCCTTTAATGAAAAAGGAAAAAGTTTCAACCTCATTGTATTCACAGACACAATCTGATCATGAAATGTGGCGCAAACCTCCTCAAAGTCTCTAATATGCAAGTAAGGGTTTTCTGATTCCATGCCATGAAATTTTTGGAGTAATGCGATCATGCCAGGTTTAAAAATAAAATTTGTGGCATTTAATGGAAAGATGATGCATGAGGGTGCAGTGTGACCTGCAGGTTGCAAATATTCTTGCAAAGTCCGACCATGATTATTAGCATTCTCATTATCAACATCATTCTCATTGTGATTACTTATTCTATCCTTGTGATCCTCATGTTCAGGAAAATTATTTCGTCTATTATTAGGATCCGTAGCCATTGTATGAGAAGTGTGATTTGAATTAGATTAATCAAAAAGGTTTCCAAACAGAGTATCTAAATCTTCTCTTATTAAACGACCACTCAAATCACGATGCCAAGAACTCATAAAACAATTAAAAGAAATTAATAAAATAGATAACAAAATTAAATGACAAAAAGAAAATAAATTTCTGCAAAATAAAAATGGAACGAAGTTACCGTATCTCCGATGAATTGTAAATACCGAAAACCTCAATATATGTGATGGCGGCTCGTTGTCTTTCAACATTTCTCCGGCAATGGCGCCAAAAACTTGCTACAACTTCAAATATTTACACCCAAGCGTAGGTTATGCAAAGTAATATAGACTCGGAAGACCGAGGTCGAACCACACTAAAGTCTGTAAAAAGCTTGTGAAAATGTTTTGCTTTAAAAGATTATTTGAATTGGTGAAACTAATTAAAGTGATTAGAACAATATGAAAAAAATACTAGAGCATCAGGTACTTCCTCTCAAATCCATACAATAATGATTAAAGACTTAGCTTTCAATCCTAGACAAGAATCAAGTGTCGATTGACTCAAGTCACCAAATTTAGCAATAAGAACGAGAAAACACCTTTATTTATGACTAAAAGCTTATCCAAGAAAATCAATGAACTGGTTGCAGATCATAAATATTTACTGTGCCCGGAGTCTACAATAAATCAAACTCTCATAACAATCAAATTCATGTCTTACTCGAATAATCCTTCAATTATATTATTATGTGAAATAATTGTAATTAACTTTTAAGCACGGAATAACTAGTTATTTGTCTCGCAAAGAAATTCAAGCAATCAAAGTATAAGACACAATGACTCAAGAATTTTTACATAGCAAAAACTTTACTATAAATGAAAAGTTAAATTAAAAAAATATCACACACCATTCAGCTCATAAGTCAATAACATTACCGTACTTCATTGAGAGGTTCTCCCCTAGCCCTAACTAAACCTCTTAGCCAGACATGATAACAATGAACCAAAGAATAAAAATAAAGAAAATAAGAGACTCCAGCAAAAAGTCCCCTTTACATAGCCATCATCTTCTATTTATATGATTATTTGGGAAAAGGTCTAACTAAACTAAAATTCTATCACTGGCGTTGGCATGTTGGTGACACGCGTCTGGGCGCATGTTCCCTTTCGTCCGGACGCACTTTCCAGTGTGTTCCTTTCTTTTCAGCCTTCACCTTCTGTCACTCACGTCCAGATGCAATGCATTACACCATCCAGACGCGTCTTCCAATATGCTCCCCTTCATCTTTGCTTCTCTTTCTGCTTTATTTAATCCAATTTTCAGTCATTTTACTGCAAAATAAACACAATTCATCTTTTATTAAAATATCATAAATTCTTTAATAACTTATCCCACTTACCAACTTTTTCCAAGCAAATAACTAATCTTTTCCAACAAATATTCACATTATTTAACCATAATCACTAGTCCCTAGTAAACCTTATTTAAAAAATCTGAACAATGCAAGTATAACAATCCCATTCATGTTAATCAATTCATGGACCAAAAAAAACACAAATCAAATTACAATTATGTAAATGAAGGACCAAACAAAACACTCAAATCACATTACAATTATGTAAATGAACTTGGGGCACAATTTAAACAAAAGGTGGTGTTCTTTCATTCATAATCTTTCTCAAGGAGTACAAAGAACCCAAAAACAAAGCGGCCTACTTTCCTAGGCTGCAAGGCAGATACTCCAAGATTGCTATTCCCCATATACAACCATCCAAAATATCAACAAAAGAAAAAAAAGACTTGACACTCTTTCTAATCCTCCTCCTTTTCATCATCATCGTCATACTCTTCATCCTCATCATCATCATCAGACTCAACGACATCTACAACAATTGAGCTAGTTAGGGCGGACGTCCGAATACCAGCACTAGTCCCAGGCACTGATGGTGGGAACTCTGGTGCGGTGGCCGGTGGTGGCATCTCGGGGAGAGGCTCTCTAGTGAATGTCCTCTCAAATATCTTGGTAACCATCAGGTTCAACAGCTACATAGTCCACCTTGTAAAACTCGGGTAAATTTGAATTTTAATGAAAAAGGGCAAAACAATAATTAGCCACAACGGTACGGGTTGAAAACCTGAATTTTTTTGGAACTCAGATGACGAAACGGACCTCACCATTGGATTCACCTCGTGAAATCTAGTTACCCAGTTAATTTTCATTCAATTCCGAGACGTTCAGATTTTTCGCGTTTTACAAGGCGATCGGGTGTCGCGTGACCAAAATAAACGAGATCGGGAATTAAATTGAGAAAATTAAAAAATAATTTATAGCTAGTTCAAATAAAAATATATTGAAGTTGAACCAGGACAAAATTTAATTGATTCGGGACGAAATCGGACTCGGGAATGGCCGAACGTGTGGCGCAACGAGGGCCAAGTATTCAAGGTCTATAAATAGGGGAGAAAATCAAATTTTCTCCCATTTGGACCAGCTGATTTTCAGAAAAGAGATGGGAAGGGAAGAGAGAGAATATCAATGGTTTTCTTCAACTTCTCTCTACGATCTATGACTTTCCGCTCGTCGAATCACCTCGGGACAAGAACAAAGATTGTTCTACACGATGTGCGCTACAAAACCATACCAAAAATTGAAGGTTTTGACGAAGTAAAAAAGATGAGATTTTTGAAATCAAGGGCTAAAGCTTGATTTGGGTTCTAGGAGGTTTTCTACCACTTGTTTTACGCTTCAAGAGGTAGGGTTCCTTTCCTAATTAGGTTTATTACAAGCCTAGGATTAAATATATGAAATGGTTAGGGTGTTAGAGATGAAATCTCATGTATGACACTTACCTGTTGAAGTTGAAATGTGGAAATCGGTACAAGAATGTGTAAAATCAATTCTAGTATAAATTGGGTTTGTTGAAATTACTAGTTGTGATTTCTTGAGAAATGTGATGAATTGGGCATATTATTTGTTACATGATTTTGTGCCTTGAAGGTGTTTGATGAATTACCTATGTGGATTAAGTGTGTTATTTGCATTGATTGTTTTATAACATGCTTCAAAGTTGATGTTGGTATATGTATGATGATATATTGACATTGAGGCTGTTGATGGTGGTTATATGCTTATGATGTAATTGACCATGAAAAATGTTGATGGATATTGAAATGTTCATAATATGCTTATGATATGTTGAACTTGATATTGGAATTTTCGTCGTATATTTACATTGCATACGCACGGGAAACATCGCATTCGTGGGCATGTGACATGAGTGTGGGTGTGTGCATGGTTTTGATCAAACACCATTCTTGGTGGATGATACGTGAGCTCGGGATAATTGGGCCAAGGTTCGACTGAGTAGCACGAGTTGCATTGAAAATAGGGTCGGGGTTAACAAGAAGGGCTAGATTGTCCCTTAGGTGCAAGACCCAATGTTTTGGATACGCACTCCATTGGTATAGAGTCCATAAAGTGTGTCGGCGTAAGTCCAAAAATGCCGTGTCGGTTGGGTGTCGGTGGTCTGAGTCCATAAATACCTACCCCAAGAAAAACCCAGAGATTTTAAATGGTCATTGGATGTGTAACATCAATGGTGGGGGCTTGGGATGCCCCGATACATACGCATGACATTGCATGTGTTATGGGAACCGGTGAAGGCTCAGGTTGCATTGCATGTGTGAGTTTCACCTCATAACATGGCATGACATTGTTACATTCATTCTTGAAGTTGTATGTTCTTGGATGAATGCTTTTTATTGTTGAATCGTATTTGAACATCTCATATACATCTATGGTGGAGAGTAGCCTCTTTAGAAGATACCCTATTGAGCGTGACTCACCCTTTATGAGGACAACATTTCAGGTGTGGGACATAGACCGGTGTATGGCTCTTAATTAGGCCCTCATTGATGAAGAAAGGCCGAGATGTGGCTTTAAATTGGGTTTTTGTAAAACTAATATGTAATTTAATTTTTGGACATGTAATGGTATGTAAAGAATTGTAAAGCAAGCTCATATGACTATGTTTTGTGTAAAATTCTATGTTATATGAGTTTGGATGGTTGTTGTACGAGATTGGGAGTATTGGAATTGAAAAAGGATAGAATCGGGGGAAAATTGGGCACTCATACTGGTAGAACGTCGAGTACCTACCGGTAGAAATTTTCCAGTGAGTTCTTCTACTTGTAGAACGTTGAGTGTCTACCGGTAGAAGTTTTCAAGTGAGCTTTTCTATTGGTAGAACATTGAATTCTTCTACCGGTAAGTCCCCTCCAGTTTTCAAAAAAAATTACGATGGCCTTACCAAGCCTTCGGGTCTTGAGTCCTTTTGTTAAGAGGATGTAAATGCAATAATATTAAGAGTAAATTGATGTATATTTGACATTGGAAGGGTCATGCAGTTGAAATGTACACAGGTTATGCGTTTGGGAGTGCCCAGTACACGGGAGACTCTGTCCAAAAGATGTGTTGTTTATGATCCCGGTGAAGGGGATGTTATTGATGTGGTGTCGGGTTGTGCAACATTCACGGGTACTTCTGCAGGATGATTGGTGATCAACGGGTTGACAAAGTACCCCTGGTTTTAGGTGCATCACAACTTGGTATCAGATCATAGGCCATAGGTCTTATATGCGTCATGTGGGAAATGAGTCTATCATCTTCCGTTGCGAGATTGAAAAGTGGTTTAGAGTCCATGGTATAGCTCAGGCTCTGATGACCGTCACAACTTGGTATTAGAGCCTAGGTTCTTGATTTACCTAGGGTTTGCGGGGTATGGGTCTAGGCCATTGCATCCATTGTGCATTACATGTTATGTGCTTTAAATGCTACATGTTATGTGTTATGTGTTATATGTTATGTGAACAATATGCATGATTAAATGTTTATGGAAAAGAGACACTAGGTTTAGAGAACATAACCTCGGAGGTCGGAAAGAGAAGGAAAGAAATGTTTATGGTCTAAATGTGTACTAGTGGGTGGCACATACCCTACTAGTTGAAACAACGAGAGAAATCTCAAAGTTTCGACTTGATCCCTATCTTGGGATACTAATTTAGTGCTCTATTGTTATTTGACATGTGTTTAGATGGCAAATAGAGGAAGAGGACACCGGAACGGCCGAGGAGGACCAACCACCACCGGCCTTTGACCAACAAGCCTTTATGGAGGCTATTGGCACAATGGCTGCTACCTTTGCACATGCTAGTGCCAATGTGGACCAAGGAGGCTCAAGTAACCTCCAAAAATTTAAGGCACACAAGCCACTGACTTTTATGGGAGGGGCGGATCCGATGGTGGCCGACCATTGGTTCCAACAAGTTGATAAGATCCTAAAGGCTATGGAGATCACATCCGATGTCTTTAAGATAAGGCTAGCTGCATTCCAACTTGAAGGAGAAGAATGGTGGGATTGGGCAAAGGCCTCGAAGAACCTAGAGGCAATCACATGGGAAGAGTTTCGGGAGCTCTTCATGGATAAGTGCTTCCCATCGGTTGTTCGACACATGAAAGCCCGAGAATTCTTGGATTTGAAGCAAGGGACTATGACGGTGATGGAATAAGTGACTAAGTTCACTGAGTTAGCCCATTTCGCCAATGATTACGTGGCCACATACATGTTCAAAGTGAGGAGGTTCGAGGATGGTTTGAAGTTGTCCATCCGGGGGAAGATTGTGGGCCATTGCCTACAAGATTTGGACTTGATGGTCAAGACGGCTATGGCCATTGAGAGATAGGTGGAAGATGCAAGGGGCATTCGGGAGGCAGGTGCTAAGGACAAGAAGAAGGAGGGCCAATTCTTTTCTTCTAGTTTGGGGAAGAAGTAAAAGACTTCTACCTCACAAGGGTTTCAAGGACAGGGCCGTGGCTATCAAGCCCAAGGCCAAGGTCAATCCTCCCAAAACGGGAGAAACTTCAAGACTTCCCACCAGGCAGGCCAGAGGACTTGTTTTATATGCCACCAGCGGGGTCACATGAAGCGGTATTGTCCTCTACTTGATAATGTTTAACCTAATCTCCAAACATGATCCCGGTAGTGTGTATATGGCTTATATGAGTAGGTGAGTGTCACTCTCCCTTGGGTTCTGATGTGAAACCTGCCAAAATAACGAGATCCAACAACGAAAAGGAACCCAAGATCATTCTACGATCAGATTTGAATGATAAACCTTGACCCGTTGTTTTATGACAAACAAGAACCTTGGTATATATGACATGGACTCACTGTTTGTGTGAAATAAGAACCTTGGTATAAAGGAAGACGCCACAAACTGTGTGGAAACCCGTTTGATAAGTCGCTGGTGAACGCCATGGAAAATCCCGATAAGTTCGTTTAGTTCTTCAAAGAACCGTAGAGAAAATACTCTCAAAATTTACTGAATAATAATCTACTTTTTCATTGATTTAGACGCCTATTTATAGGCTAGTCATTACAAAGAAAATTCTTATTCTGCTAAGGAAAACAAATCATAATCTACTAAAGAAACAAATCCTAATCTAGTAAGGAAACAAATCCTAATCTAATAAAGAAACAAATCCTAATCTACTAAGGAAACAAATCCTAATAGGAGTTTATATTTTGACAAAGCAAAAATATGAACTGTTCCAGAAATTTTGAAAATTACAAAAATACCCCTAACTCTAAAAAATATTAAAAGGACATATAAAATACTAATACTAGCAAATTGACTTAAAATAAGAATCAAAATACAATAATGCAAGGTTCCATATGGATTTTTGTCTTGATGGAGAGTCAATTCCACTATCTTTCACATCTTCAATTTTGTGTTTCCTTGAGCATCTTATGGATTGCATCAGGTTCGATGCTAGAAATGGGGCAAATCGTGTGCGCGAATGAAAATGTGTGTGTGTGCAAAAGTGCTCCCCAAGCGAAGAGAGACTTGCAATATCGTGTTTTACTTGGAATTGACTATTCCAAGGTCGTCTCCTCAGGGTAGGAAGGTCAAATTCTAGTGAAGGGTGATTTGTAAAGAAATGAAAAGTGTAAAATCTTGTGAGTTATGTGTTTTGGTGAGTGGTGTTTTGATAAAATTGTAAGAAAATAAGGTTGGCTAATTCAGAGAAGTCATTCCAATGGAAATGCCAAATCAACTCAATTCATTCAAGCAATGGTGCCTAGGTGTTTGATTGATGCGTAGGAAGTGAGGGACTAATGTGGAGGTGTAGGCGCAAGCATACCGTGTGACAAGTCTAAGGTGTATCAAGAGCTCACAACCACATCTGCACTCAACCTAGTCAAACCAAACACTTTACACTACGAGGAAGAATGGAGGAGAATTGATTTAGCATACCCAAGAAGAAATTCCCCTTGGATTAGCCAACTAAAAGCTTAGCTACCCATAGTCAAAGCAAGAACATACAAAATGTAAAGAGACATGGTGATGAAATAAAACTTAGAACTTGTATTGATGCAAGGAGAAATTAAACTACAAAAGCAAATTCATTTCATACCCAAATAGAAAGCTTGGAAAGAAAACCCAAATGTAGAAATGGAAATACATGAACATTAAGCTAAACTTGGTTACAACTTGAAATAAATGAGATTAAAGTGTAAGATGTGAAGATTACAAGTAGAATAAAGCTTACTACAATGAAAATGGTGAAGGAAATGCAAAAATCTAACTTTCTCTCTCTGAAACTTCATCTTCTTCCTTGGACCTTCTCCCTCTAAAAGCTTGTGTAAACTGAATAATGGTGTAAAGCTTGGTCCAAATTCTTCCATACCCCTTCCATGGTCTGTGAGAACTGACTTTCCATGAGTAGGAAGAGATTGGACACTTCAACAAGCAAGGACAAACCAAGCATGCACCTCCCATGCCTCACCATCCACCCCTCTTCTCTCTCATAACTCTCACATGTTTTTCTCTTCCAAAATCAGACTTTAGGGTGTAAGAGACCATCATGGTGTGTCAAATATGTCAGGGTATGGTTGGAATGACAAGAGGTGGGCCCCCGAAGTAGGTGGAGTCGTGTTTGTAGGCTTCTAGCATTTCTGGGCAAAACCTACCGGTAGAACGACAAAAACCTACCGGCAGGTTTTTTCCAGTAGGCATTTTCTATCGGTAGGGGTTGCGGTAGAAGAATTCCAATGCACTTTTCCTACCGGTAGGTTTTGGAACTTCTACCGGTAGGTTTCTACCGACTTCTACCGGTAGGTTTCCTCATGTTTTGGAATTTTCTTGGTCTCTTGATGTCCCGAGCCATCCGTTAAGTCTTCCCTTCTTCTCCATTTCCTTTAAGCACTTGAGGGGAGGCTTAATACATGCCCTCACCTACTCTTTACCTACAATCACACGAATCTCCATTAAATGTGAGTTCAAAAGCATTTCCCCCAATTTTCACCACAAAACCAAGCATAAATGGGTGCGAATGAGATACATGATATGCAATATTCTATGCTCATCAATTAGTAGCATTCATTTGAGAAATGAATTTATTTGAATGGATGCTTGATTTGATTGATTGCATGTGACATTTCATATGCATCTGGGTTGGGAAGTAGCCCCCTTAGGAGATACCCTATTAAGTGTGGCTCATCCATTATGGGAACATATTACAGGTGTTGGATAAGCGCCAGTGGACAACCCTGACTTGGGCTTTTGTTGATGAGGGAGCTGGAATGTGGCTTTTGAATTGCATTTTGTAAATTAATTATGTAATTTGTTGCGGACTTGTAATTTGGTAAAAGGGACATGTAACTAACTCTTTGGATGAATCTACAGTGGGATCAGGTACCGGTATCTAGGCCTTCAGTACTAGTACCCCGATGAAAAGTGGGCTCAGGTACCAGTATCTTGGTTATTAGGTACCAATACCAAGCAAATAGTGGGCCCAGGTACCAGTACCACTTATACGAGGTACCGGTACCTCTTCTCAAAACTTGAAATTCTAAAAATGTGACATTGAGGGGCCCTCACATCTTGAGCGCACTTCTATGGATAATGTAAATGAATAATAATCCTAATTATTGGGGTTTGGACTTTGGAATGGTCATGTGGTTAATATGTGCACAGGTTTTGTGTTGGGTAGTGCTCTGGTACAAAGGAGACTCTACCTAAACTCTATTTTGGTTATGATCCCAGCAAATGGGGCGTAACGACATGGTATCAGGTTATACAATAATCATGGATATTTTCGCGGGTTGATGGGTGATCAATGGGTTGTGCAAGGACCCCCGAATTTGGGGCGTCACAGCTTTATATCAGAGCCTAGTTTCCCGATTACCTTAGACTTGATGGTAGATTGGGTTAAGCCATTGCACTCATTATGTAATACATGTATGTGCATTAAAAGCTGCATCTTGTGTGATATGTGATTATATGTATGACTAAATGTGTATGGAAATGAGACACTAGGGTTAGAAAACATAACCTTGGGGTTGGAAAAAGGAAAGAATGGGAAAGTTTACAGTGTGGGAGTCTACTGGTGGGTGGCATACCTCCTACTAGTGAGACAAGAGGGAAAATTCTCAACTTTTTAACTTCGATCCCTAGCCTTGGGTTACTAATTTAGTGTTATATTGCTATCTTACGTGTGTGTAGATGGAAAATAGAGGAAGAGGACACTGGAACGACTGAGAGGGTGGATGGAACAACAACCAACCACTACTGGCCTTTGATTAAAAAGCCTTCATGAAGGCTATAGGCACAATGGCGGCTATCTTTTCACAAGCTAGCGCCAACATGGGCCAAGGGGGCTCGAACAACCTCCAAAAGTTCAAGTTACATAAGCCACAGATTCTTATGGGAGGGGTGGATCCGATGGTGGCAGACCATTGGTTCCAACAAGTAGACAAGATCTTTAAGGCTATGGAGATCATATCCGACATCACTAAGATCAAGTTGACAACATTCCAACATTAGGTAAAGACACATCTATGGTGGAATTAGGCAAAGGCCACAAAGAATATTGAGGCAATGACATGGGAAGAGTTCTGTGAGCTCCTCATGGGCAAGTATTTCCCATCGGCTGTTCGGCAAGTGAAAGCCTGAGAATTCTTGGATTTAAAGCAAGGGAACATGACAGTTATGGAGTATGTGGCTAAGTTCACCGAGCTAGCCCATTTTTTTGACGACTATGTGGCCACAAACTTGGCTAAACTGAGGAGGTCTGAGAATGGCATGAAGTTGTCCATCCAGGGTAAGATTTTGGGCCACTGCCTACGAGATTTGGACTTAATGGTCAAGATGGCCATGGCTATTGAGAGGGAAATGGAAGATGCAAAGAGCATCCGGGAGGCTGGTGTTAAGGACAAGAAGAAAGAGGGTCAATCCTCTTCTACTAGTTCGGGGAAGAAGTGTTTCTATGGTTTTCCCTAATCTCCAAACACGAACCTGAATTATGTGTATAGATGGCTTATGGTGTATGACGAGTGTCACTCTCCCTCGGGTTCAATGCGAGAAATGGGGAAAATCGTGTGTGGATGAACAAAAAATGTGTGTGCAAAATTGCTCCCCAAGCGTACAGAGAGTCTTGCAATGTCGTGTTGTACTTGGAATGAGTATTCCTAGGTCATCTCCTCAGGGAAGGCGAGGTAAGTGTTTAAAGGAAGTGATTTGTGAAATAAGAAAAATGGAAAATATTGTAATTTGAAATTTGGTGGTTTGTGTTTTGAGAAATATGCAAGTAAAAAGAGGGTTGGAGAATCCAAAGAGTTCATTCCAATGGGTATGCCAAATCAACTCATTTCATTCAACCAATAGTGTCTCGGTATTTGATTGATTTGTAGGAAGTGAGGGACTAATGTAGTTATGTTGGGCAAAAGTGTATCCCGTGACAAGTATATGTTGTATCAAGAGCTCACAACCACGTCCACACTGAACCTAGTCAAACCAAACACTTTACACTACGAGGAAGAATGAAAGAGAGTCGATTTCACATACCCAAGAAGAAATTCCTCTTGGATTAGCCAACTAAAAGTTTTAGCTACTCATGATAAAGGCAAAAGCAAATATTAAAGAGAAAAAACATGGTAATGAAATCAAACATAGACTTGCATTTATGTAAGAAGAAGTTTAAAATACTAAAGAAATAGCAGTCATACACAAAATGTAAAGCTTAAAGAGAAAATACCCAAATACAAGCAATAGAACTAGTAAACCCTTGCTAAACTCAATACAACTTGAAATAAACGAGATTAAAGTATTAGAAAGAAAGATTACATGTAGATTGAAGCTTACAAGAATGAAAATGGTGAAAAAAAAGCAAAAACCCTATCTTCTCTCTCTACACTACTCCTAAGCTTAGGTAGCCTCTCTCCCTCTAAAAGCTTTGTTGATCTGAAATTATATGAGGGGAGGCTCTTATTTTCATACATCCCCCGCTCTCTACCCTTGAGTGTGCTGAGATAGGTTGCTTGTGGGCCGGGGTTGTCCAAAAAAGCTTCCAAAGTCTGTCAAAGCATGGTCCTCCCATGCTTTTCCAACCACCCCTCTTCTCTCTCTTGCTTCTCCACTCTCTCCTACTTCAAATCTGAGTTTAGGGGTTAAGAGAGCATCATGGGGTGTCAAACATGCCAGGGTATGGCTTAGAGGACAAGAGGTGGGCCCCCGGAGTAGGTGGAGTCGTGTGAGCAAGTGTCTGGCAAATCTAGGCAAAACCTACTAGTAGAACGTAAGAAAACCTACCGGTGGATTTTTTCTAGTAAGATTTTCTACTTGTAGGTTTTTGCATGGCTGAGGTAGAAGAATTCCAGTAGCATTTTCTACTGGTAGGTTTTGGATCTTCTACCAGTAGGTTTTGACTGACTTCTACTGGTAGGTTTTGTCCTGCTTTGGGATTTCCTTGGTTCCTTGAGGTCTCGAGCCATTCTTTAAGCATTCCCTTCTTCCCCATTGCCTTTGACCACTTGATGGGAGGTTTTATACACGACCTTATATGCTATTTACCTACAATCTCATGAATCTCCATTAATTGTGAGTTTGAAAGCATTTCCCCCAATTTTCACCACAAAATAAGCAATATGGGTGCAAAAAGAGATACATAATATGCAATATTCTATACCCATCAAGAAGCAAAAAACATCTACCCCTCAAGGGTATCAAGGGTAGGGCCGAGGCTATCAAGGCCAAGGCCAAGGTCAATCCTCCCAAGCTGGGAGAAATTTTAGGTCCACCTATTAGGCCGGGTAGAGGACTTGCTTCATATGTCACCATCCGGGCCACTTAAAGCGGGATTGTCCTCAAAGGCAAGGATCCTAGAGGTACATGACATCTCAGTTCCAATCATGTATGGGGCAGCCACAAACATTTTTCACTCCAACCTATCCCACCATGGGCTAGGGAGGTCAGTTCCAATTCTAGGGTGCTACACAGGCCCCTACTATTTCAAGAGCGAGGACTCCGCAATCAAGCTAGATGGGCCAGGGTTTGGGCCGAGGCCAAGGACAAGGCTTACAGGCAGGACTTCTAGGACCCAGGGGCGAATCTACGCCATCACACCTCAGATTGAGCTGGTAGATTGGGCAGTGATTTAGGGTATATTTCTACTCTCTCGATTATGGGCAAGGTTTTATTTCATTTGGGTGCATCTCATTCAGTCATTGATGCATCGTGTGTAAAGGATTTTGGCTTATAGGTTGAGACCTTAGAAGAGCGATTGCATGTGTGTTCTCCCCCAAGTGCTAGGATTTGTATTGATCAAAAATGTCGGGGGTATGAGCTAGAGATCTTAGGAATTCTACTCAATGTGGACCATAGGGTCATGGACATGTTAGAGTTTGATGTCATCCTTGGAATGGATTGGTTGGCAATACACCGAGTCATCATTGATTGTGATTGGAAGAGGGTCACTGATTAACCCTAAAAAGTGCAGTAATGAATTAGGATTTAGGGTTAAGTAAGTGAAGTAATGAATTAGGATTTAGGGTTAAGTATGTGCATAAATTAGGTTAAAGTAATGAATTTATGAAGTACTAGGGTTAATGTCCAATTTATCTATTTTGTAGGGTTTTAAGGATAATTAAGGAAGTTCGGAGGGATGAAAGTGTAGAGGCTAAACAACAGAAGAGAGGCAAATGTAATTCAAAAGTCAACAAAGGTGGGCTTGCAAAGCAAAAATTCAGAGAATCACTACCATCCGGACGATGGTGGTGGCGTCCAAATGGTGTCTTTAGCCGACTTTCTCCTCCTCCTTCTCCTATTGGTTCCTACGATGCAACGAAGGGCCTGATTGGATGCCTAGGGAGGTTGCCGCCTTAAACCGTCTGATGAGAACCAAGGTGGGCCTACTCTTAAAGATCCTTTGCATGTCCAGATGGGCCAATTACAAGATCAAGAGCCAAGAAGATCAAGGAAGCAATGCAAGGATTGGTGCAATCCACTTGGGATGAAGCTAGCAAGAGCCCAACACTCAAGATGGGCTTGAAAGAAGGAGAACATGTTAGATAGGGCCTGTTGTTGTTAAGGCCTTCAATTTGTTTAAAAGATTTTTATTATTAGTTTAGAATAAGTGGGCTTGAGGATGCTTAGCCCACATATGTCTTATTAATTTATTTTAACTCTTATAAGGATTTGTTTTCTTAGTAGATTAGGATTTGTTTTCTTAGCAGATTATGATTTTTTTTTTAGTAGATTATGATTTGTTTCCTCAGTAGATTAGGATTTGTTTCCTTAGTAGATTAGGATTTTTAGGAATTTTTCTTGGAATGACCAGCCTATAAATAGGCGTTCAATCAATGAAAAAGAGGGAGACAATATATAATGAAATTTGATTGTGAGTTGAGTTGAGTTTACTCCTCTTGTTCTTGATTGAACTTCTGAACTTATAAAAGGTAAATCACAACTTTTGTGGCGTTCCTCCTTGTAATTTGGGTTCTTGAGATGGGTTCTTCAACGGGTCTAGATTTTAATATAAATCTAGGTTCTTGACACGAGTTCTCAATGGGTCTAGATTCTCCATCCATAGACCTGAGTTTGGCTTTCTTGGGTTGTATTTCCAATATTCTTGTTGAGTCTCAAAACAAGTCGATTGGGGTTCTCATCATTTGGTATCAGAGCAAGGTTTCCAATCAGGTCGTATTCTATCCTTTTATTTCTTGCATATTTGATTCTAGGGCTTCATTGTTCTAGGGTTACAAAAAAAAAGGCTTTCGAAATTCTTAGGGTTTTGTGGCGTCTCCCTTATACCGAGGTTCTTGTTTTCGCAATAAACAACGGGTTTAGGTCATATATACCAAGGTTCTTGTTTGTCGTAAAACAACGGGTCGAGGTCTATCATTCAAATCTGATCATAGAACGATCTTGGGTTCCTTTTCGTTGTTGGATCTCGTTATTTTGGCGGGTTGTGAACCCCAATCGACTTGTTTTGAGACCCAACAACAATATTGGAAATACAACCCAAGAAAGCCAAACTCAGGTCTATGGATGGAGAATCTAGACCCGTTGAGAACTCGTGTCAAGAACCTAGATTATATTAAAATCTAGACCCGTAGAAGAACCCGTCTCAAGAACCAAAATTACAAGGAGGAACGTCACAAAGGTTGTGATTTACCTTTGATAAGTTCAGAAGTTCAATCAAGAACAAGAGGAGTAAACTCAACTCAACTCACAATCAAAATTCATTATATATTGTCTCCCCTTTTTCATTGATAGAACACCTATTTATAGACTGACCATTACAAGAAAAATTCCTAAAATCCTAATATACTAAAGAAACAAATCTCCTAATCTACTAAGGAAACAAATCCTAATCTAAATAAGAATAACTAAAGACTAAAATTTGTGACCATTTCTCTCAAAAATGCCTTTGAGTGAATAGTGTCACGGGTACTGTAGCATGAACAGTACCGTGCTACAGTACTTATTCTAAACCGTAGTCCAAATAAAATAATATGACATATGTGGGCTAAACATCCTCAAACCCACTTATTCTAAACTAATAATAAAAATTCTTTAAAAAAATTGAAAGCCTTAACAACAAAAGGCCCTATCTCTAAGTCATGTCTTCCACAGCTTGGATCAAGTGGATCAAAATTGGTTCTCCTTCTTTCAAGCCCATCTTGAGTGTTGGTCTCTTGCTAACTTCATCCTAGGTGGATTGCAACAATCCTTACATTGCTTCCTTGATCTTCTTGTCTCTTGATCTTGTAATTGGCCCATCTGGACATGCAAATGATCTTTAAGAGTAGGTCCACCTTGGTTCTCATCACCCTCCCCCCTTCTGGTGCCTATAAATATCCCTATTCAGTTGGAATTCAAGGGGAGGAAAGAAAATAAATAAAAGGAAAGAAGGGAAGACTTTAGAGAAAATTCAAAGAGACTTCAAAGATAAAGAAACTCTGCCCTAAACATTTTCCATCCACAACGTCTTTACTTCTACATTTTTGTTTCATCCTTTCTACTTCAAGGGTTGAACCTCTCTCACTTTTGTGCCCTAACTGGTAATAAGAGTGGGGGTTTTCAACTATTCCCCAGGAAAGGACTTGTTGTATTTTGTTTTCTATTGTAATGGGATTATCTCACTCTTCTTTCTTGTCTATAGCAATGAAGTGTGAGTAATCCATTTATACTCCTTTTGAATGGTTCACCTTTGGGTTTACTAAGGTAATTTGGTTGTTGTATGGTACATAGACCTTTTGGCTAACCTAATCAATTGCTGTGATATGGTTTAGTTGCACATCAAACCTATCAGTTAACTTTCCAATAATGTGGAAGTTAATTACTGTAAGGTGGTATTTTCATAATTGAGCAATATAATGCATGTTGGATCCTCGAACTAAAGAGTAGTTTTTCAGTTATTGCTATCAATAGTTTAATTTAAGAATTAATTTGATAATTTAAGTTCACATCACAAGTCATTGTGAAGCACACTACACACAAGACAATCTTATCTTTTCCATTTTGAATTCCAACAGTTAGTTTCATGTGGGTTCGACATCGGACTTAATCGAGTAATACTTCAATTTATCGTTTATACTTGGGTGTATGATTTAAATCAGGTCAAGTTCTTTGGCGTTATTACTGGGGAGTTGCGGTGATTCAAAAACGAATAGGGAAGTTGTCTAGTTTGTATTATATGTGTATATATTGTTTGTTTTACTTTTCTTGTTTATTTCTGTTAAGTCATCAGTAGGGTCTGTAAATCAATCTAGTTCTTCGTCTTCATCATCTTCATCATCACAAGCATCATTGGACTCTTTTGAGTAAAGTATGGGTAATAATAATCAAAGGGAACAAGAGGTAGTTCAAAATGTTAGACATTTGATAGAATATCTGCATCCCACACGTACTTGTGTCTACTCATATTTTGCTTTCCCTACAAATGCTCCAAATTTTAACATCAAAGAAGGGACAATAAAACTTTTACCGCAATTTCATGGTCTTGAGTCTGAAAACACTTATTTGCATATGAAAGAATGTGAGAAAGTATGTGGTGCATTGTAAGATAATTCTGAAATGACCCGGTTGAAACTTTTTCATTTTTCTTTAAAGAATAAAAGCTAAACAGTGGCTAAATTCTTTAAAGCTTAATCAATTCCAAGTTGGCAAGTTTTGCAAAATGAATTTTTCAAGAAATTTTTCCCTATGCATTGTACTAATGCATTAAGACGTCAAATCATGAATTTTGTGTTAAAAAAGGAGAAATGTTTTACCAATGTTGGGAGAGATTTAAGGATCTTCTCCAAACTTGCCCACATCATGCATTTGAAAGTTAGACCCTAGTTCGTTTATTTTATGATGTACTTCCTTCTACAATGCGTCAGTTTATTGAAATAATGGCCTAAGGTGAATTCATGTGCTAGAATCCCGATAAGGAATTTGATTTTTTTGATACCATTTCAGAGAGTTCCCAGATGTGGGACTCAGCCTCGCCAAATATTGTTGAAAGCAAGCCATCTTTATCGCAAGGAGGGAAATACGTTGCTATTGTGAAATATTGTTCCCATATATGGCTACTTTGTATCACCTACTGATCATTTGTGTGGAATCTGTGCTCTGGCAGGACATCCCACAGGAGACTGTCCCACCATTCGAGCCTTCAAAGATGTTCTGATGGAACAAACCAATGACATTTCAAACTTAACAAGCATTATTCAAACCCATACTCTTAAACCTATAATCCAGGGTGGCAGAATCACCCGAATTTTAGTTGCAAAAACACACAGTCTGTGAGTCAGCAACCAGGTCCACCTTCACCACAGTCTCAAAATCAGGAGCCATATCAGCCTTATCAACCCCCACACAAGAGAAGTTTAGAAGATACCATGTATCAGTTCATTAAAATTCAAATGAGTTTTAGTACTCAGTCTACTCATGCATTTAATGATTTCTAAGCTCAAACTTCACAAAATATTGAAGATATCAAGAGTCATCTAACGAACCCAATCTTTTAGCACAACAGAGAAGGGAAAATTCCCATCTCAACGTAATCTTTTGTAGGGTCAAACTCAGGATAATGTCATGTCTTAGGAACTGTCTTTGAGTCAAGTACAAGCAATTACCACATTGAGAAGTGGTAAGGTGATTTACAAGACAATTAAAACCAAAACTCTTGAGCCAATAGTTGAGTTAATCCTTGAAAATGAGCCAATTAAGCCTAAACCTTTGATTGAAAAGAAAATAGAGTTTCCAAATGAAAAAGAAAAAAATAAGTCTCGTTCCTTTACCTTTTCCTTAAATAGTTAAGAAACCTCAGCCATTGAACAATAATGCTGAAATCTTTGAGTTGTTTAAACAAGTAAAGATTAATTCCACCTGTTAGATGCAATCAAGCAAGTCCCATCTTATGCTGAGTTTTTGAAATACCTTTTCACGGTAAAGAGAAGGATCAATGTATAGAAAAGAGCATTTTTGACTGAACAGACTCGTGCTATCATTCAGTACAAGTCCCATCTAAAGTAAAAAGATCCCGAGAGTCATATAGTTTCATGCATAATCGGGAACTTCAGGGTTGGGCAAGTCCTGCTTGATCTTAGAGCCAATGTCAATTTTGCTTCCATATTTAGGGTATGAACAGTTAGGATTGGGTGAATTAAAACCCACAAATGTCACATTACAGTTGACTGACCGTTCTATGAAAATTCCACGTAGATTTGTGGAAGATGTACTTGTTCAAGTCAATAAGTTTTATTTTTCGATGGATTTTATTGTCGTGGATACACAACCAGTCTTGGATGTCTCTACACAAATTCTTGTCATCCTAGGGCGACCATTCCTAGCAACATCAAATGCATTGATCAATTGTAGGAATGAAATCATGAAACTCTCATTAGAAAATATGATTTTGGAATGGAATATGTTTGATATTGCTAAGCAACCTAGAGAGGAAGAAGAATTGCATGAAGTAAATTGCACTAAGTTATTAACTAAAAATCTATATGAAAATGCTTGTACAAAGAAAGAGTAACATGCATTATTAGAGTCTGTAAATAATGTTGAGTTTATTGTAGATATATCCACTATAGGAACATGGGTTCCAAAATTTGTAGAGTTATGGCCCACTGGAACACAGTCTGTTGAGGCTAATGTTGTTGCTCCCAAACCAGAGTTGAAACCTCTTCCGACTGACTTGAAATATGTCTTCTTAGGAGAGGATGAAACTTATCTAGTGGTAATATCATCAAAATTGTCAGAAGTCTAAGAAAAACAATTGATAGGAGTTATCAAAAGTCATCAAATTGCAATCAGTTAGACGGTAACTAATATAAAGGGAATAAGTTCTCTTCTTTGTACTCATTGTATATACTTGGCAGAAGACTCTAAACCATCCTGATAACCGAAAAGAATATTAAATCCACATTTAATAAAAATAGTCCGAGCTGAAGTGCTTAAACTATTAGACGCTGATATTATATATCATATATCTGATAGTAAATGAGTCAGCTCTACATAAGTAGTACCCAACAAGTCTTGTGTTACGATAGTGAGAAACCAAGAAAATGAATTAGTCCCTATGCGTACAGTCACTAGTTGGCATATGTGTATTGACTATCGAAAATTAAATTCTCTTACCAGAAAAGATCATTTTCCCTTACCTTTCCTAGACCAAGTTTTGGACAGAATAGTCGGACATGCATATTATTATTTTTTGGATGGGTACTCCGGCTATGACCAGATTGAAATAGCAATTGATGATTAAGAAAAAACCACTTTTACATGTCATTTTGGCACTTTTGCTTATAAAAGAATGTCATTTTAGATTGTGTAATGCTCCAGCCACAGTTCAACGTTGTATGTTGAGCATTTTTAGTGATATGGTGGAACGATTTTTGGAAGTTTTTATGGATAATTTTTCTGTATATGGTGATTCATTTGAATTGTGTTTAGAAAATCTTGAAAAAATCCTTACTCAATGTGAGAAAACAATTCTTGTTTTGAATTGGGAAAAATGTCATTTCATGATCACACATGGCATTTTTCTAGGACATGTAGTTCACGCAGAGGGAACTGAAGTTGATTAGTCAAAGATTGATTTAATAGCAAATCTCCCTTCACCCAAGACTGCAAAAGATGTTCAATCCTTTCTAGGTCATGTAGGATTCTATAGAAGATTCATTAAAGATTTTAGTTTGATATCCAGACCAATCTGTAATCTTATATGTTAGGATGTACCATTTGATTGGAATTATGCATGTCAATCAGCATTTGATAAACTCAAAAGCATGCTTATTTCTACCTAACTATGCAACCTCCTGATTGGTCCTTACCTTTTGAATTAATGTGTGATGCTAGTAATTATGCAGTAGGAGTTATCTTAGGTCAAAGAAAAGATAAGCGACCCTATGTGATTTACTATGCAAGCAAAACTCCGAATGATGCACAAATGAATTATTCCACTACAGAAAAGGAATTGCTTGCTATAGTATTTACTTTAGATACATTTCGATCATATTTAGTAAGATTCTCAATTATCATGTTTACTAATCATACAACCTTGAAATATCTGCTTACCAAGAACGATGCTAAACCACGTCTCCTATGATGGATACTACTGCTTCAAGAATTTGATCTTATTATCAAAGACAAGAAATAAGTTGAAAATGTGGTAGTTGATCATTTATCAAGGCTGAATTATAATACAAAAGAAGAGTCAATACCAATAAAAGAACCTTTTCCTGATAATCAATTATTTGTAGTAACAGAAGTAACCATGGTATGTAGATATAGTCAATTATTTAGCCACATGTACTATTCCTTTTGATTATACTTGGACCGACAAGAAGAAATTTTTAATTTAGGTATGCAATTTCTTTTGGGAAGATCCCTATGTGTTTACGTACTACAAAGATCAAATAATAAGGCGTTGTGTACCCAATCATGAAATAGGTCAGGTCATTTCATTTTGTCATTCTGAAGCTTGTGGGGGACATTTTTCTTCAAAGAAAACTGCTGCAACAATTTTGCAGTGTATTTTATTGGCCCACCCTTTTGCAGTGTATTTTATTTTTTGTCTAAATTGCGACCGATGTCAAAGGAAATGAAATATTTCAAAAAGAAACATGATGCCCTTAAATACTATTTTGATTATTGAAATTTTTTATTGTTAGGGCATCGATTTTATATGACCATTTCCCCCATCCTTTGGACATCTGTACATTTTGATTGCCATTGATTATGTTTCCAAATTGGTGGAGGCAATTCCTTGGTGAAACAATGATCAC
The DNA here is from genome assembly GCA_951799425.1 of Ilex aquifolium. Lineage (NCBI taxonomy): Eukaryota > Viridiplantae > Streptophyta > Magnoliopsida > Aquifoliales > Aquifoliaceae > Ilex > Ilex aquifolium. The sequence continues at coordinate 10,372,309 of OX637410.1, read as the reverse complement.
CGTACAATGATCAGATTTTTTTAAAAAAATATTTTGTCTAGTTCCGGAATTCCTCCAGTCATCATAAGTGATGGGGGTACACATTTTTGTAATAAATCGTTTAAAAACCTAATGAAAAAATATTTGATTTCCCTTAAAGTGTCTGCCCCTTATCATCCCCATACAAGTTGACAAGCTGAATTAGCCAATTGGGAGATCAAATATATTTTGAAAAAAACTGTTAACCCAGATCACAAAGATTCGTCTTTGAGACTGACTGATGCACTATGGACTTACTGAACTGCACACAAAACTATTTTGGAAATGTCTCCTTATCGGCTGGTTTATGGTAAACCATGTCACTTGTTTGTGGAATTGGAACATCAAGCATACTAGGCAATCAAAAAAATGAATTTTAATATTGACAAAGCAAGTACATCTCGCAAACTTTAGATTAATGATTGGAAGAACTGAAAAATGAAGCATATGAAAATGCAAACATTGTCAAGCCCAGAATGAAAATTTTTCATGATAAAAATATTGTGCGGAAGTCCTTTATACCCTCTCAAAAATTTATGATATATAATTCAAGGGTCCGCCTATTTCTTGGAAAGTTAAGATCAAGATGGACGGGCCCATATATTGTTAAACAAGTTTTTGAACATGAGGCAATTGAAATTGAAAATCCATTAACTGGAAATATTTTCAAGGTAAATGGACAAAGGCCTAAGCCATATCATGATGGATTTGTTCAAAAAGTGGATTCCATTCGGTTAATTGAACCAGAATATGTGTCTTGAGAAGGTATTATGAATGTTTGATTGTAAATAGTGATAGTAACTATTTTGCTATTTCTTTTACAGATTAAGGTTTTGCACTATGAATTTGTCTCATCTCCAGACCTTATTACCAATTGTCTTTAAATGTTACTTATTAATGTTATACATTTCTTTGTGACTGGCAGACGTTAAAGAATTGGATAGTGAGTCTTTTCCGTATTTTTTTCAAACATCTCAAAAAAAAATTCCAAAACGGATGGATTTTTTTTTATGATTTAGTTTGGGTATGTTACACATTTTTTCAAAAGATATAAACTCTTTGATCATAGAAATGAGGAAATTAGAAAGGAAATTATAAATTTTTATAGTTAAACAAAATCGTTATGTGAGAAGAGTTTATTTCTTAAACGCCAATGAGCAAGTCGACTCCATGGTTGTGTAAAGTGTGGTCGATTAATACACATGAGAGAATTTAATCAGCGTGTCGAACCAATTTAAGGTCGAGCATTAGATCGTCTTGACTAGTTTGAGTATTGACCGAGTAAGGATTATCCTGAGATGCCATCCTATTCCAATCAAATGCTCTCAAGATATGTGCGACAGAAAATCAATTGATTCACTGATGATCTCGATTTAGAGATTCTGATTAAATTTAATTATGATCAAAGATGTATAATCTAAGGGTTTGTATGAATGTATATAAATATAGGTTGATTTAATGTATTCATTTAGAATTTAAGTTCATTAGTTTGTTAAATGTGATTTTTTTTGAATTTAAACTAATTTTCTATAACTGCAAGTCTAAAACTGAAGCTGGAAAATAGGAGGAGATCAAGGGCCACCATATAAGATGCCTATGCAAAATCCAGAGGATCAACAACGTCCGAATGGTACTGCCCAGTATAAGACAGACTGTTCGCGAATCAAGCTGTCCAGTAGTTCCTCACAGTAGAAAATTCAAAAACCAGCGATTTTCTTCACTTTTTTTATTCAGATTTGCTTCAACCACAAGCTTTTCTTCAATTCTACTCTGATTAAACACTTGCCCATCATCTTTTATAGGTTTCTATCGAACAAAAACTTGTGAAATTCCATATTGCACAATAAATTCAAGAATTCATGGATTCAAGAAAAAAGACAAGAGCTTCATCAAGTCAATCAAGGCAAGGAGCCTCTCCACCGACTACAATCGTCCCACAATAGGAGGAACAACCCCAAGGTCAGAATCCGTTTGACAATGCTATGTTTGAAAATATTGATAAGCAATTTTGGTATGATACTCACTTTTACTCTAAGACTATTATTGCTAAAAGACCAGTAATATATGAGGATTTTGAAAACATAGCAGTTAGGCAAAATCTAACAGCATGGGGTTGGTTACGTTATGTGAAACTTGTAGGTCTTGCTTATGAATGTTTAGTCCGGGAATTTTACGGTAATACACAAAAAACTGGGCCAAGGGAATTGTGTGCATATGTTAGGGGAGTTGTATTGTGGGCTACACCCGTTACAATTGCAAATTATTTGCACCCTATACCAAGGCACCAGCATCCCTAATATCCATTTACTACATTGCCTAATATGTCTACTATTGGGATTAAGTTGACTAGGAATCCAGATTACACCTGGGGTAGGCCAAATAAGTACATTAAGCAATGAGACTTGGCTGAAAAATACATAATCTTCAATTTGATAACTGCAAACAATTTGCTGCCCTAGTCTCAAAAAAATCAAATCTACACTGAGAGAGCTTATTTTCTATACGCTTTTTGGAATGATATACACTATTGACCTGCCGATGCTAATAATGGATCAAATGATATTGATTGTAAAGACTAAGAAGCCCTCACTCCCATTTGTTGTTTTAGTATCTGAGTTATGCAGAATGAAAGGAGTGATAGCATATCCACCATGCCTGATAGTGAAGCATTTGGCGCATTTGGATAAAACCTCACTGAAGAAAAAACATGGATGGCAGGTAGAAGAGCAACAAGAAGCACCACCAAAACCACAAGCAAACCGATTTCCAAAAGGAGCATATTTTTAGCCACCAGAGGAGCCCCAACAGCAAGAAGAGCCACAACCCTACATTCCAATGGATGATCAGACTAACAGGCAGATTTTCCTAGGACTGGAGACCAAAATGACCCAGTTTGATCAAAGGATGACCAAGTATGAGGAGAACCATAACGAGATTCTGAGGTTGCTTAGAAAGAGATACCGAGGTGGCCCGTCATCATCAGCTTAGCCATCCGGAGTTCCTATATCTTTTTCTCTATCTTTACTTTTACCAAAATCTTTATTTACATTTTAAGTTTATGCACTTGGTGAGTACGATGGATGTTTTGAATTATGGTTTAATTTCACTTGCCTGCTGATTATGGTGTTTTATATAAATTTTATGATGTTAAGATAGTTAATTCATATGATTCACAATAAAAATTACATTGTCATTCTGTTAATTTGTAGATATACCCCTAACCAAATTACGGGGGAATTTCGTATGCTGTTTGTACACTATCTTTATATTTTCATAAAAAAACTCATCATTTTGAGTACGTAATAATTTCTTATTCTAAAAACCTTTTGAAATAACATGATTGTGATGCTTACATATATAGTGGAGATGTGAAACCCATGCACAGATTTTAAGCCAATCTTCCTTGGAGAGATTTTAACATTTACTCAAGTAAGAATTTTAGTTTAGTGAAAATTTCTTTGAATAATCTCATTAATCTTATTTTGATTAGCACTCGTCGAATGACATGTTAACATTCTTCTTTAAATCTTTATGAGAATCATGTAGGTGTATGAATTCTGGAAAATGAGCTTAGGCCATTTGTGATTTTATTTTGAGCCTTAGCCATTTCTTTTGCAAAACTATATCCCTAATAAGTCGTGATTGAGCCTAAAGGTATAATCTCTTTTCTTAAACATGTATGTTAACTGAGCCAATGCAAATATATTTGATCAACCCTTGTTATCTAATTTTCTTGCACCCTCTCCCAATGAAGGTATTATACAGGAAAAGAGGAAAAGGGAGAAATATGATTGTGAAAAGAAAGAAAAAGAATAGAAGAAGAAAAGAATTTTTTGTGGAAAAAAAGGTATAAAAAAGCAAGGGAAGGAAAACAGTCAAGAAATTACAATCCTGAAAGTGGAAAACAAAAATGAGAAGTATGATGTTTTATAAAGAGCCTGGAAAAATAAAGGAGTGATATGTGCTGCACAAATTGAAAAAGATAGCTTTTTGAATCCCTTAGACGTCATTTCTTTAAACCTAATACCCTTTTGCCACGTTATTACCCTAATGAAGTCTTTTTTGATTCCAGAAATCATGCAAATGTATTATTCTCACGTATTCATTAAAAGGGAGAGTGTTGATAATGTTGTTTGATGTAGTGTAATATTCTTTCATGAGATTATGCCAAATTCCAGTTTTGTTCAAATAACATTCTTTTGGAATATTACATGTGCTATTACTTTGTTTTGATGGCAATATTCTTATCACATGTAATTACTGAGTGGTAGTCACTAAAATTTGAGTATATTCTTTGCAGAGTGATTTTCCAGGGAAGGATTGACATCGAGGCTAATTTTTGTACAACAAAGTAAAGGATTGTGATATTTCTTAAGTGTTTTTGAAATAAAGAAATCCCCGCACACACACACACCAGTTTTTTCTGAAAATATATAGAATAATGTTACAATTAGTGTGTGTTACTCTTACAATGATAATGAGAGGGAATATTTTGTCAAAAAAATAGAATGGTGATTTAATTTTATATGTGAGTACATGAATTATTTTATCTTAACTATTGAAGTTTGTAGGTATTTTTCACGGAAAACCATTACAAGACAAAACTTGTCCACTAAGGATCACCCAAGAGTTTATAACGGCTTGTTGCATAAGCCAAATTTCAATCTTGAAAATTACAAAAGCGATTTTGTTTTATTTTTATTACTAGGGACTAGTAATTTTTGGTTGGGGGTGTGATTAACCCTAAAAAGTGCAGTAATGAATTAGGATTTAGGGTTAAGTATGTGCGTAAATTAGGTTAAAGTAATGAATTTATAAATTACTAGGGTTAATGTCTAATTTATCTCTTTTGTAGGGTGTCAAGGATAATCAAGGATGTTCGGAGGGATAAAAGTGTAGAGGCTAAAAAATATAAGGGAGGCAAATGTAATTCAAAAGTCAAAAGTCAACAAAGGTGGGCTTGTAAAGCAAAAATCCAGAGAATCACTACCGTCGGGACGGTGGTGGTGGCATCCGGACGGTGACCTAAGCCAACTTTCTCCTCCTCCTTCTCCCATTGGTCCGGCGATGCAACGAAGGGCTTGATTGGATGCCTAGGGAGGTTGCTGCCTTAAACCCCCCATTCTGGTGCCTATAAATACCCCTATTTAGTTGGAATTCAGGATGGAAAAAGAAAAAAAAAAGAAGGAAGGGAAGACTTCATAGAAAATTCAGAGAGACTTCAAAGAGAAAGAAACTCTACCCTAAACACTTTCCAGCCTGAACGTCTTTACTTCTACATTTTTGTTTCATCCTTTCTACTTGGAGGGTTGAACCTCTCTCACGTTTGTGCCCTAGCTGGTAATAAGAGTGCGGGTGTTTCAACTATTCCTTGGGAAAGGACTTGTTATCTCATTCTTCTTGCTCGTCTATAGCAATGAAGTGTGAGTACTCCATTTATACTCTTTAGTGAAGGGTGAAAACATGTGTACTGTTGTTTGTGTTATGGAAATGTCGATGTTTCACTTATGCGATAATGTTTATACCTACCAAATTAATGGATGGTTATTACTATTATATGCTCATGGTTATGAACCCCGAACAAAGCTTACTGTTATATACCATTCTATCAAGCATGATTCAATGATACATGTAGTTGGGTTTTATGTAAAAGTCAGGAGATTGGTTATAAATGGGTTAAATCTCGCCACAGCTAATGCTTTTGATTCAATGCATAAACTGGAACTCCATCTTCATTACATCATTGACTTGTCAATCGAATAGCTAAAGTAAACCTTTTGAATGGTTCGTCTTTAGGTTTACTAGGGTTATTTGTTTGTTGTATGGTACATGAATCTTCCGGCTAACCTAATCAGTTGTTGTGATATGGTTTAGTTACACATCAAACCGACCGTTTAACTTTCCAATAATGTGAAAATTAATTGTTGTAAGGTGGCATTTTCATAATTGAGCAATATAATGCATGTTGGATCCCCGAACTAAAGAGTAGCTTTTCAGTTATTGTTATCAAGAGTTTAATTTAAATATTTGTTTATCAGTTCTAAGCTTACACCACAAGCTATCGTAAAGCATACCATGTGCAGGACAATCTTACTTTTTCTAATTTTGAATCTTACCTTTTCTTTGATTGGTATTGACTCTTCTATTGTAGTATAATTCAGTCTTGAGGGATGATCAGCTACCACATTTTTAACTCCTTTATTGTCTTTGATGATAAGATCAAATTCTTGAAGCAACAATATCTATCATTGGAGATGTGGTTTAGCATCCTTCTTGGTAAGCAAATATTTCAACGTTGTATGATCAGAAAACACAATAATTGAGGATCTAAATAAATATGATCGAAAATTATCTTAAGCAAATACTACAGCAAGAAATTCTTTTTCTATAGTGGAATAATTCATATGTGAATCTTTCAGAGTTTTGTTTGCATAGTAAATCTCAAGGGTCTTTTATCTTTTCTTTGACCTAAGATAGCTCCTACTGCATAATCACTAGCATCACACATTAATTTAAAATGTAAAGACCAATCAGGAAGTTGCATAGTGGGTGCAGAAATAAGCATGCTTTTGAGTTTATCAAATGCTAATTGACATGCATCATTGCAATCAAATGGTACATCCCGACATAGAAGATTTCACATTGGTCTAGATGTCAAACTAAAATCTTTAATGAATCTTCTCTAGAATTCTGCATGGCCTAGAAAGGATTGAATATCTTTTACAGTTTTAGGTGGAGGGAGATTGGCTATTAAATTAATCTTTGACTTATCAACTTCAATTCTCTCTACAGAAACTACATGTCCTAGAACAATACCCTGTGTGACCATGAAATGATACTTTTTCCAATTCAAAACAAGATTTGTTTCCTAACACCGAGTAAGGACTTTGTCAAGATTTTCTAAACATAACTCAAATGAATCACCATATATAGAAAAATCATTCATAAAAACTTCCAAAAATTGCTCCACAATATCACTGAAAATGCTCAGCATACAGCATTGAAAAGTGGCTGGAGCATTACACAATCAAAATGACATTCTTTTTATAAGCAAAAGTGTCAAAATGACATGTAAAAATACTTTTCTCTTGGTCAGCAATTGCTATTTCAATCTGGTTGTAGCCGGAATATCCATCCAAAAAACAATAATATGCATGTCCGGCTATTCTTTCCAAAACTTGGTCCAGAAAAGGTAGGGGGAAATGATCTTTTCTGGTAAGAGAATTCAATTTTCGATTGTCAATACAGATACCCCAATCAGTGACTATATGCATAAGGACTAATTCATTTTCTTGGTTTCTCACTACCGTAACACCAGATTTTTTTGGCACTACATGTGTGGGGCTGACCCATTTACTATTAGATATAAGATATATAATATCAGTGTCTAATAGTTTAAGCACTTCAACCCAGATTATTTCTTTTAAATTCATTACGACTGTTGGGATGGTTTAGAGTCTTCTTCCAAGTATATATAATAAGTACAGAGAAGAGGACTTATTCTCTTTATATCAGCTATCGTCCAACCGATTGCACTTTGATGATTTTTTTATAACTCCTATCAATTGCTTTTCTTGGACTTCTGATAATTTTGAAGATATTACCACATGATTTGTTACATCATCTCCCAAGAAGACATATTTTAAGTCAGCCGGAAGAGGTTGCAACTTTGTTTTGGGAGCAACAACATTGGACTCTACAAACATTGTTCTAGAAGGCAATAATTCTTCAAATTTTGGAACCCATGTTTCAATAGTAGACATATCTACAGACTCAACATTATTTACAAACTCTAATGCATGTGACTCTTTCTTTGTACAAGCATTTTCAAATAGATTTTGAGTTAATGACTCAATGCAATTTATTTCATGCAATTCTTCTTCCTCTCTGGGTTGCTTAGCAATATCAAACACATTCAATTCCAAAGTCATATTTTTAAATGAAAGTTTCATAATTTCATTCCTACAATTGATCAATGCATTTGATGTAGTTAGAAATGGCCTCCCTAGGATGATGCGAATTTGTGTAGAGACATGCAAAACTGGTTGTGTATCCAAGACAATAAAATCCACTAGAAAATAAAACTTATCACCATGAACAAGTATATCTTCAACAACTCCACGTTGAATTTTCACAGAACAATCAGCCAGCTATAATGTGACATTTGAGGGTTTTAATTCACCCAATCCTAACTGCTCATACACTGAATATGGAAGTAAATCGACATTGGCTCCAAGATCATGCAAGGCTTGCTCAATCCTGAAATTTCCAATTATGCATGAAACTATATGACTCCAAGGATCTTTGTACTTTAGAGGGGTTTTGTGCTGAATGATAGCACTAGTCGGTTCAGTCAAAAATAATATTTTCTGTACATTGATCCTTCTCCTTACTGTGGAGAGATCTTTCAAAAACGTTGCATAGGATGGGACTTGATTTATTGTATCCAACAAGGGGATGTTAATCTTTACTTGCTTAAACAACTCAAAGATTTTAACATGATTTTTCAATCCTTTTCAATCAAAGGCTCTGGCTCAATTGGTTCATTAACAAGGATTGACTCCGCCATGGGTTATAAGGTTTTGGCATTAATGGTCTTGTCAATCACCTTTCCACTTCTTAATGTGGTAATTGTTTGTACTTGACTCAGAGAAGGTTTGGAAGACACGACATTAGCTTGGGTTTGACGTTGCGGAGGTTTAGGTTGAGATGGGAATTTTCCCTTCTCTGTTGTGCTTAAAGATTGGGTTAACTTGGCTAGATGACTCTTGATATCCTCAATATTCTGTGAAGTTTGAGATTTGAAGTCATTGAATGCATGAGTAAACTGAGTATTAATACTCATTTGACTTTGAATGAACTGATTCATGGTGCCTTCTAAACTTCTCTTGTGTGGGGATTGATAAGGATGATATGGCTGCTGAGTCTGGGGTTGTGGTGAAGGTGGACCTGGTTGCTGACTCACAGATTGTGTGTTTTTCCAACTAAAATTCGGGTGATTCCGCCACCCTGGATTATAGGTTTCAGAGTATGGATTTGAATAAGCCTTGTTAAATTTAAAATGACATTGGTTTGTTCCATCAAAACCTCTTTGAATACTGGAATGGTGTGACATTTCCCCGTGGGATGTCTTGCCAAAGCATAGATTCCACACAACTGGTAAGTGGGCAACACAACAGAAACTTCATTGACTTTTTTCATCTCTAGAGCATCAAGCTTACGAGACAAAGTAGCCATTATGGCCCTTAGGTCATAATCTTCTTTTAACACGTATTTTCCTCCCTGGGATGAAGATGGCTTGGTTTCAATAATATTTGGCGAGGCCAAGTCTCACATTTGCGAACTCTCAGAAATGGTATCAAAAAACTCAACAGCCTCATCGAAATTCTTACCCATGAATCTCAAATGCATGATATGGGCAAGCTTGGAGAAGATCCTTAAATCTCTCCCAACATTGATAAAAATTTTCTCCTTCTTTCACATAAAAATTCATGATTTGACGTCTCAATGCATTAGTGTGATGCACAGGAAAAAATTTCTTGAAAAATTTAGTTTGCAAAACTTACCAACTTGGAATGGATTGAGCTTTTAAAGAATTTAGCCACTATTTAGCTTTATACTTTATAGAAAAAGGAAAAAGTTTCAACCGCGCCATTTCAGAATTATCTTGCAAAGCACCACATACTTCGTCAAATTCTTTCATATGCAAATAAGGGTTTTCAGACTCAAGACCATGAAATTGCGGTAGAAGTTGTATTGTCCCTGTTTTATTAAAATTTGATTTGTGGGGAAAGCAAAACATGAGGGGACACTAGTACGTGTGGGATGCAAATATTCTCTTAACGGTCTAACATTCTAAACTACCTCTTGTTCCCTTTGATTTTTTTTTTTGGAGAAATTCCCTTTGATTATTATTAGCCATGCTTAACTCAAAAGAGTCTGATGATGCTTGAGATGATGAAGATGAAAAAGACGAAGGATTTGATTGATTTACAGACCCTACTGATGGCTTAACATACATGAACAATTAAAATAAAACAAATAGTATCTACACATATAATACAATCTAGACAACTTCTCTATTCATTTTTGAATCACCGTAACTCCCCAGCAACGACGCCAATAAACTTGACCTGATTTAAATTATACACCCAAGTATAAGTGGTCAAATTGTATTAACACTCGGTTAAGTCCGAGGTCGAACCCACAGGGAGTTAACTGTTGGAATTCAAAATGGAAAATGTGAGATTGTCTTGTGTGTAGTGTGCTTCACAATAGCTTGTGGTGTGAACTTAGAATTATCAAATAAATACTTAGTTTACACTATTGATAAAAATAATAAAAGGTACTCTTCAGTTCGGGGGATCCAACATGTATTATACCGCTTGTTTATGAAAATGTCACCTTATAGCAATTAACTTCCATTTCACAGGAAAGTTAACCGGTAGGTTTGATGTGTAACTGAACCATATCAAAGCAACTAGTTAGGTTAGCCGGAAGGTCTAGGTACCATGCAACAACTAGATAACCCTAGTAAACCTGAAGGTGAACCATCCAGAAGGTTTACTTTACTATCCAATCAGCAGGTTGATGATTTAATAAAGATGGAATTCCGGTTTATGAATTGAATCAAAACCATTGGTTATGGCGAGATTTAACCCATCTATAACCAATCTTCCAACTTTTACATAAAACCCAATTGCATGCATCATTGAATCATGCATGAAGTACGTAATAACTTATAAATAGAATGGTATATAACAATAAGCTTTGCTCGGTGTTCCTAACCATGAGCATATAATAGTAATAACTATGCATCAGTTAAGGGAGGTATAAACATTAACACGTGAATAAAACATCGACATTTTCATAATCAGAACAATATCACACATGCTCTCACCCTTCACCAAAGAGTATAAACGGACTACTCACACTTCATGGCTATAGACGAGCAAGAAGAATGGGATGATTCCATTACAACATAATACAAAATACAAACGTTCCGAAGAGACATGTGAATGTTGTTTTTCTTGATCCTCTAAAGGCTATCTCAATTTGGTTGTAACATTTATACCTATCCAAGAAGCAATAAAACACATGCCTAGCAACTCGTTCCAAAACCTGGTCAAGGAATCTTAATGGGAAATGGTCCTTTCGGGTACATGAATTTTGCTTCCTATAGTTAATGCAAACCCTCCACCCGGTCCCTATTCTTGTAGGAATACACTCATTCTTGTCATTAGCAACCACAGTGACTCTTGACTTCTTAGGGACTACTTGTGTGGGACTCACCCACCTACTATCAGCAATGGGGAAGATAATTCATACATCAAGTAGCTTCAAAACATTAGTCTGAACCACATCCTTCATTATAGGATTCAAATGTCATTGTGGTTGGCAAGAAGGCTTTTCATCATCTTCTAGGTAGATCCTATGGGTGCATAGGAGAGGACTAATTCCCTTTAAATCGATTGTAGTCCACCCAATAGCTCCCCTATGGGTCTCCAATGATTGTAGAAGCCTTGATTCTTGCTCAGGTAGCAAAGATGAACTAATCACCACTATGAAAGTACTATTACTTCAAGGTTGATAGAAGTGGCTTCAAATCAGGTTTTGGTGGTTGAACAATTGATGGTAAAGCAAGTTTCTCTTATAGGTGGTAATTCTTCAAGGTTAGGATCCCATGAACCTAGAGTGGATAATTCTTCTTCTTGAACTATAAATTCCTCAAATAGCTTCTCCAAGTATTTTCTAGTTGATTCTTCTACTCCTAGCTCTCCGATGGTGTCAATTAAATTAACTTGATGTAATTCCCCGTCATCTCAGGGTTGCCTCGTGATATTGAACACATTCAACTCTAAAGTCATATTCATAACTCCATTCTTGCAATTAATTAAAGCATTAGAAGTTAAAAGAAATGGTCGTCCCAATATCACAAGGATCTGAGTAGACGGGTTAGCAATAGGATAGGTATCAAGAACAATAAAATTGATTGGAAAATAAAATTTCTCCACTTGGACTAGAACATCCTCCACTATTCCTCGCGGCATTTTCACGCTTCTGTCAGCAAGTTGTAGTGTGATCGGTGTCAGCTTCAATTCTCCTAATCCAAGATGCAAATAAACTGAATAAGGAAGGAGGTTCACACTTGCACCCAAATCTAGCAGAGCTTCCTCCACTCGGCAGTCCCCAATGATGATCAAATTAGTAGGACAACTGGGGTCTTTGTACTTAAGTGGAGTGTTTTTACTTAAGCGGAGTGTTTGTCCTTAAGATGGAGCTTACCTTCTCTATGAGGAAAGCTCTCTTTTGCACATTCATCTTCCTCTTTACTATACATAATTCTTTCAAAAACTTGGCATAAGATGGTACCTATTTAATTGCGTCCAAAAGAGGAATGTTAATTTTCACACATTTAGAAATCTCAAGAATTTCAGATGTATCAGATAATTTGAAAGGCATACTGTAAAACCCAGGAACATTTGAATTTTTTCAAAAAAGGGCAAAACGGTAATTAGTCACTACGTTACGTGTTGAAAACTCAAATTTTTCTAGAACTCGGATGACAAAACGGACCTCACCGTTGGATTCTTTTAGCGAATCTAGTTACCTTGTTAGTTTTCATTGAATTTTGAGATAGTCAAATTTTTTGCGTTTTTCGAGATGATCGAGTGTCGCGTGACTAAAATAAACGCGATTGGGAATAAATTACTAAACGTAAAAAATAACTTAAAGTTAGTTCAAATAAAAATATATTGAATTTGAAACGGGATGAGATTTAATTGATTCAGGATAAAATCGAACCCAGGAAAGGCGAATATATGGCACAATGAGGACCAAGTATCCAAGGGGTATAAATAGGGGAGAAAAATATGATTTTCTCCTCATTGCCCATTAGATTTTTAGAAAATAGAGGAGGGAGAGGGGAAAGGGAAAAACTAAGGTTTCTTCATCTTCTCTCTACGATCTAGGGCCAACCTTTGGTCGGAATCCTTCGTGCCAAGAACTAAAGTTCATCTACGCGTCAAGGGCTACAATTACGTACCAAAAAGCACAGATTTTGATGAATTCTAAAAGATGAGATTTTTAGAAATAAAGGTTCAAAGCTTGATTTGAGCTCTTGGGAGTTTTCTACAACTCGTATTATGCTCCAAGAGGTAGGGTTCCTTTCCTAACTAGGTTTATTTCCAAACTAGGGTTGAAAATATGAAATGGGTAGGGTGTTAGATATATAATCTCATTTATGGTACAAACCTATTGTAGTTGAAATGTGGCATAAATTGGGTAAAATCAACTCTAGCATAAATTGGGTTTGTTGAAGTTACTTGTTGATTAGCACAAAACATTGCATATTCAAAGTGTTTTTGCATCCCTTTTGTACTGGCTTTCGAGGTTAATATGAGTTGATATGCATTGTTTGTGTTATTTATAGAATTTCGGTATGGTTGCAGATAAAAGGTGATAAATGATGCTTGTTGAAGCCTTCTCATAGTGTTTGAGATGAATGATGATGAAGGGATGGCTTGACACTTGCTTAGTAGGTAAGGAAACCAGGAAATTAGCAAAACAAGGGAAAACCTATTGGTAGGCCATACCGGTAGGTTTTGGCTACTGGACCTGCACCTACCGCCAAACCTACCGATAGGTTGAGCCCACTAGAGTGGAACCTACCGGTAGGTTTCCATCGACTTACCGATAGGTTTTACTGAAAAGTGTCAGATTCTGCATGTCAAGCTCTGCAACCTTGGGAGTCCCACCAAGCACACTCCCACTTGTCCCTGACACTCCTTACACACTGACCATCCCTTCCTCAACCTACATTGGAATTTTGGAGTTTTGGGCATTAATGAGGAGGGAGGAGAGCGAAGATGCTGGGTGTGCAGGAAAAGCCTGCACTTGCCTGCACCAACCCATCCCTGTCAGCCCCTATGGATGGAGATCACATCACCCAGCTAGGGAACACTCCATGGAAATTTTTGAAAGCTAAAGACTCTATTATTGAGCATTATTCCATATACATTGTAATATAGAGAGAGAGAGAGAGAGTCCAAGGAAGAAAATGAATAGTGTTAGAGAGAGAAGTTAAGATTTTTGCATTTTTCCTCCATACATTGTCTGGTGATTTCATGTAAGGATCCTTTGAGCTTTGTTTGAAGTCTTTAATGCCATTTATTGCAAGTTTATTTCAAGTTTAATCTTCCATTCAAGCTTTCACCATTAATGCAGTCAATTTCTTCTACTTCTTAATTTTAAAATGGGTATTCAATGCACTCTCTTTTAGTTTATGTTTTCTTGCATTAATTTAGCTAAAATCTTCATTGCTCTACAATGTCTTTCCATTACATTATTGTTTTTCTTTAAGCATGTTTTTCCTTTAAGCATCCCCTCGGTGTACGATGGTTCGGTTTGACTGGGTTGAGGGTGGACATGGTTGTGAGTCTTTGATATCCCGTAGACTTGTCATGGGTTATGCTTGGATCCTCACTTCCATTTTGTCCTTGGTTTTCCATGAATCAATCGTTCATCTATGCACCATTGGAGGAAGGTTTCGAGTTGACTTGGCATTCCCATTGGAGTGACCCTTTTGGATTAGCCAACACTTGTTTCCCATTTCATTTTCATCAAAATATAAATCACAAACCAAACTTCAACAACAAAAGATGTTACACTTTGTTTTTACCAAAATCACCTTCAAGATGATTCACCTCCTTCCTTGAGGAGACGACCTTGGAGTACTCTCCAACTAAAACACGACACATAAAAGTCATCTTGCGCTTGGCAAGCATTTTTGTACACATACACACACACACACACTTCACATTACATTCCATTCCACTATTCCGTTGCCCTTTCTTTTGACATCATTCCAAGGGAGAGTGACATTCCCTACCCCGATAAGCCATACAAACATTGAGGGATGACGTGAGGAGGTTAGGATATACTACAACGGATTGGAACAAGTATTTTTGGCACTGTTGCCGGGGAAGGCTAGCATTGAATCAAGAAGGTGATTTCTGAACAACAGAGGTAAGTCCCGTGATGTTCATCATGGGCTGAGGTACGTTGATCCTTGTATATACTTTTGTTTGTTTGCATTTTCAATTGTAGATAGTTTTGTTATATGTGGGGACGGGACGATCAAAATGGATTAGTTAGACAACCCTTGGGCCCTAATATGAACATTGACCAAGACCCACCCGAGGATGCGGGTGATAATTTTGATAATGTAGGTGCAAATCCAAACATGCAACGGGGTGGGGGAGGACAAGAACCTAGAATGCCCAATCCACGAATGCAATTTCCCCCTCCCGTGAATGAAGGGAACAACATCCACATTGAGCCTCCGGCAAGGTCAATGAGGGATTTCCTTCAACCCACACGAAGCACCACACCATCATGCATCCTCCTTCCGGTCCAAGCTCACCTCTTCCTAGTCAAGCCAGGGATGTTGCAACTACTTCCCACATTCCACGGAATTGAGATGGAAAACCCCTATTTGCACATAAACGATTTCGAGGAAATAGTTGCAACTTTCCTCACCATCCATGGTATGGAAGACATAGCTAGGCTAAAATTATTCCTTTTTTCCTTGAGAGATAAGGCAAAGACATGGCTCAATTCCTTGATACCTCGATCCATAACATTTTGGAACCAAATGCTTTCCGAGTTTTTAAACAAATTTTTTTCGGTGCATAAAACCACCGCTCTAAAAAAACAAATTCAAAACTTTTTGGAGAAGCCCAATGATGAGCAATTTTACCAATGTTGGGATCAGTACAAGGAATTGCTACAATCCATTCCACACCATGGTTTTGAACCATGGCAATTGGTGAGTTTCTTATATGAAGGAATCACACCGGGCCATCGACAGTTCATCGACATGATGTGTAATGGGAAGTTTTTGAACAAAGACCCCGATGAGGCCTTAGATTACTTTGATACATTGGCACAAAATGCACAATCATGGGACATTACGGATCCCACTGATGTACCAAGGTCTTCTCCTCAAGGGAGTAGCCAAACTCATGGGGGAGGGATTTATGACTTAAGAGATCAGGAAGACTTGCTTTCCAAAATTGCCAAATTTTCTAGGAATGTTGAGAGTCTTGAAGTCAATAGGAGACACAAGGTGTCTAATGTTTCAAAGATTGAGGAGGGCTGCTCAATTTGTGAGAGTGTAGATCATTCCATATCAGAGTGTCCTAACATTCCGGCACTCAAGGAAGTGTATCATGAACAAGTCAATGCCTCTAACCAAACGAGACAATCATTTTCTCCACATTCAAACACTTACAATTCGGGTTGGAACAATCACCTGAACTTTAGTTGGAGAAATGAGAATCCCACTCCTCATGGTTCAAATGCATACACACCTCTCATACCTCCTAGGCAAAATCAATTTCAATCCCAAGGGCAAGTGTCTAGCTCCCAATACCCTCGGACCACTCCACAAGAGTATTCATCAAACCCACCACCACAGAATTTTTCACCAAGTCCACCTCCACAAAACTTTTCCCAAGGACCATCCAATTCATCCACATACCAACCTCCTCACAAAAGGAATTTGGAGGATATGGTTCATGCCTTCATTCAAAGCCAAACTACCTTCAATCAAAATCAAACAGCCATCAACAATCAAAATGCCACAGCTTTTAATGACATTAGGACCCAACTCACAAAGTTGACAAACTCCATGGGGGCATCACAACAAGAGAAGGGGAAATTCCCCGCTCAACCCCAAGAGAACCCTAGAGGTCAACATGTCGTCGAGTCATCGGAGCCCTTAAGAGAGAGTTGTGAGCAACTCAAGGCGGTCACCACTCTTCGAAGTGGCAAGGAAATCGATAAGACCATTCTGCTAAAGGTCTCACCCAAAGTCACATTGCCAAATGAAAAAGAGACCAAATGTGACACCGAGGGGGGTGAAGTGAGTGATGAGGAAGGTGAGAAAGAAAAATGGGTTGATGATAGTGTGCTTGTTTCCCCATGCCTACTCCTTTTCCTAGTCGTTTGAAGTCACCCGTCAAGGTGTCTAAGTATGCTAATATACTTGAAATGTTTAAGCAGGTAAAGATCAACATTCCACTCCTTGATGCCATAAAGCAAATTCCATCTTGTGCAAAGATCTTGAAGGACTTATGCACGGTAAAAAAGAGGATCAATGTCCACAAGAAAGCATTCCTCACTGAGCAAGTGAGCTCAATTTTGAGGACAAACACTCCTCCGAAGTTTAAAGACCCTGGCTATCCTACAATTGCCGTAACCATCAAAAATTGCTGGGTGGAGCAAGCGTTCCTCGATTTGGGGGCTAGTGTGAATCTTCTTCCGTACTCGGTGTACCAACAACTTCATCTTGAGGAATTAAAGCCTACTCCAATCATGCTTCAACTGGCGGACTGTAGTGTTCGAACACCGAGGGGAGTAGTTGAGGATGTTTTAGTGCAGGTTGATAAATTTTATTTCCCTTTTGATTTTATTGTGCTTGACACTCACCCGGTTGTAAATCTAGCTCCCAAATCCATGTAATACTTGGTAGACATTTACTTGCCACATCTAATGCTGTGATTAATTGCAGGAACAGTCTCATGAAGCTTGCATTTGGGAACATGACTATGGACCTCATTGTGTTCAACTTGTCTAAGCAACCGGGGGATGATGAGGAGGTGCATGAAGTCAATAGGATTGACACCTTGGCGGAAGAACACTTGGAACTTTTGGGCATGTTAAAGTTGAAATAAGAGGAGAATGTTGATCTAGAGGGAGTTGATGAGCAAGAGGAATTAGAGAGTTTGAAAGGGGTAGAAAAGTGGATCCCTACATTTGAGAAGCTCCCACACCAAGCCTAGAATATTTTTCCATCAAATGAGCAAAAGCCCAATTCGGAATTGAAGCCATTACCTTCCCATTTGAAGTATGCATATCTTGGGGAAGATGAGACATTTTCGGTGGTAATTAGCTCAATGTTGGAGGCAAAGCAAGAAGAAGAGCTCTTGGAAGTGTTGAGAAGGCATAAAGGGGCAATTGGTTGGACAATTGGCGACATCAAAGGGATAAGCCCCATCATTTGCACACATCAGATCTATCTTGAGGAGGAAGCCAAACCGTCTCGACAACCATAAAGAAGGTTGAACCCAATCATGCAAGATGTAGTGAGGGACGAGGTATTGAACTACTTGACGTGGGCATCATTTTTCCAATTGCCGATAGTAAGTGGGTTGACCCCACACAAGTAGTACCCAAGAAGTCGGGAGTCACGGTTATGGAGAATGAAGAAAATGAGCTCATTCCAACAAGGGTGATCACAGGTTGGAGAGTTTGTATTGATTACCGAAAACTCAACTTGTGCACAAGGAAAGGCCACTTCCCAATGCCATTGCTCGACCAAGTGTTGGAACGAGTAGCGGGGCATCTATTCTATTGCTTCTTAGATGGATACTCTGGCTACAATCAAATCGAGATTGCATTGGAAGATCAGGAAAAGAGGACCTTCACTTGTCCTTACGGTACCTTTGCTTACCGCCGCATGCCTTTTGGGCTATGTAATGCCCCTGGAACATTTCAACGTTGCATGATGGGGATCTTCAGTGATATGGTGGAGAAGATTGTTGAGGTGTTTATGGATGACTTCTTAGTGTTTGGGGATTCCTTCTGTGGGTGCTTGGAAAATTTGGAGAAAGTTCTAGAGAGATACGAAGAAAAGAGCTTAGTATTGAATTGGGAGAAGTGTCACTTCATGGTGACACAAGGGATTGTTCTCGGGCACATCATCTCGGCGAAAGGGATCCAAGTTGACAAATCAAAGGTGGAGGCCATCTCCAACCTCCCCATGCCGAGAGTTGTGCAGGATATCAGGTCGTTTCTGGGCCATGTCAGATTTTACCAACGTTTCATTAAAAATTTTAGTGCATTGGCCCGACGTTTGACCAATTTATTATCTAAGGATGTCCCATTCGAGTGGTCAGATGATTGTGAGGCATCGTTTAAAAAACTCAAAAGCATGCTTGTTACACCTCCAATTATGAGACCACCTAAGTGGGATTTACCTTTTGAGCTTATGTGCGACGCGAGTGATTACGCGGTCGGCGCAGTGCTCGGTCAAAGGAAGGATAATAGACCTTATGTAATATACTACGCTAGCAAAATGCTCAATGAAGCCCAAATGAATTACATTACCATAGAAAAGGAGCTGCTAGCGGTAGTATTTACATTAGATAAATTTCGTTCTTACATCATTGGTTCACCGATAGTAGTCTATACTGATCACTCTGCTTTGAAGTATTTTTTGTCTAAGCAGAATGCCAAACCAAGACTTATCAGGTGGATCCTCCTACTCCAAGAGTTCAATATGACAATCAAAGACAAGAAGGGAGTAGAGAACATGGTGGCATACCATTTATCTAGACTGGTGGTGTAAGAGGCCGATGAGCACATCCCTATCCCAGATTTTTTTCCTGATGAGCAATTGCTTTCAATTCATTCTATTTGTCCATGGTATGCTAACATCTGTAACTATCTTACAACAGGACAAATACCATCGCAGTGGGGCCCGGAGGATCGAAGGAGAATTCATGACGGATGTGAAGTACTTTTACTTCGACAACCCGTACCTGTTCTAGTACTACCCTGACCAAGTCATATAGAGATGCATACCAGAGAATGAACAGCGGGATGTCCTTGCATTATGCCATTCAGAAGCATGCGGTGGCCACTTCTCAACGAAGAAAACTTCGGCAAAGATCCTACAGTCAGGTTTTTACTGGCCCTCTCTGATAAAATATTGTTTTTCATTTTGTAAGGAATGTGATAGATGTCAACGTTTGGGTAGTGTGACCCGAAGGAATATGATGCCCCTCTCCCCTGTACTTGTTATAGAAATATTTGATTGTTGGGGCATCGACTTCATGGGTCCCTTCCCTATGTCGTTTGGCTATCTATACATTCTACTGGCAGTGGACTACGTGTCCAAGTGGTTGGAGGCTATCCCGACCAAGACCAATGACCACCGGGTTGTGGTCAAGTTTATCAAGGAGAACATTTTTTTGAGGTTTGGGATGCCTCGTGCAATGATAAGTGACGGTCGATCACATTTCTACAACAGACCATTTGCGTCTTTGATGCACAAATATGGTGTCACACATAAAGTATCCACCGCATACCGCCCACAAACCAATGGCCAAGCCGAGTTAGCTAATAGGGAGATCAAGAATATCTTAGAGAAAATGGTTAACCCAAATAGGAAAGATTGGTCAGACAGACTAATTGATGCCCTATGGGCTTACCGCACTGCCTACAAGACTGTCTTAGGCATGTCTCCCTATCGGCTCGTCTTTGGCAAGGCTTGCCATTTGCTAGTCGAGATGGAACACAAGGCCTATTGGGCCATAAAGACTTGGAACTATAATTTGAGAATGGTCGGAGAACATAGGAAGCTACAATTGAATGAATTGGAAGAGATTCGAAGAGACGCGTATGCGAGCTCTAAAATTTAAAAAGAGTGGGCTAAGATCTTTCATGACAAATCCATTGTACAAAATTCATTCGAGCCTGGCCAAAAAGTGCTCTTGTACAACTCTCGTCTCTCGATTTTCCAGGGCAAACTCCGATCCCATTGGGATGGCCCCTATCTTGTCAAGGTGGCCTACCCCAACAGAGCTGTGGATGTCACAAACCCTGAGAATGGCCAAACATTCAAGGTCAATGGCCAAAGACTTAAGCCATTTTTCGAGGGTTTTGAAGAACAAGGAGTGGAGGAGGACTTGACGGATCCGGTGTATTCGGAATTCGTGGAGGAGTAACCAGTTTTTTTTTTTTTTTTTAGTGTACAGTCTTGTTATTTACCTACGTTATTTTCACTTTTATGTTACTCACTTTACTTGGTTGTATAGCATTGTTTTTCTTAGTTTCAGATATTGGTGCTTTTGGCAAAGCTCAAGTGCGAGGTGTTCTCTAACCCTAATCATCTTTTTACTGTCCTTCATTGCATATCATATCTTTTTGTTGCATTGAGGACAATGCATGACTCAAGTTGGGGGGGGGGGGAGGTGTACCATTTGCGTGCTACACCAATGTTTGTGGAATTTTTTGTGGATAAATACCAATTTTTGGGGTGAAAAATTCACCTTTCACATATCATACAGATTTTTGTTTACGTTAATGCAAATTATGTGAAAAATTTAAAAATTTTTGTGCAAAATATTTGAATGTTGATATGTATTCCCTTATTTAGAATATCATGGGTTTGATGATATGTTGATCTTTGTTTTGAACCTTGAGCACATGAGCATATTATAGAAGTTAATCCTATGCGTGAGTATCACATATGTATCTACTTTTGAACTCAGCTGCATGTGCTTCTTGAATGTGTAATTTTAGCAATTTACGGATTGGATTCATATTTTAGGCTTGACATAAATAGTGGAGATGAGTAAGGACCCATGAGAGCTTTAGTGCCAATCCTTTTTGGGAGGGAACTTACATTTACTCAAAGAACAATTGTTCAATGTCATATTTGTTCAATAATCTCATTATGTTTGTCTTGGCTATGTGCATTTGGGTAGTAGACTGATGTTGTCTAGATATGTGGAATGCCCTCCCATGCGTATCTAGAAGTGATCTTAGGCCATTTTTGAATATTTTGAGCCTTATCCTTTTTCTTGTGAAAATGTTATCCCTAGTGCCGTGATTGAGCCTCAATTAAAATTCGTTTCTATACAACACATGTGACCAAGCCAATGAAAATGATAAATATCTACCTTACCTTGGTTGTTTCTTGAGCTGAAAATGAGTGATCACAAAAGTGAATGAAGTGTGGTGTGGAAATTCAAGCAAAGGTATAATTGATGTTGAAACTCGAGGAGTTCAATAGAGAAAAAAAAATGAATGAAAATCCAAGAAAATGAAGAAAAGGGGTGAGAATAAGAAAAGAATGATCAAAAGAAAAGGAAAGTGTTAAGGAAAATAAAGAAAAGAAACAAAGAGTGTGGTGATGTTCTAAGAATGAAGAATGAAAATCCCATGAAAAGGGAGGTTTTGTTGATATAAGAGTTTTTCACTCGGAACAACCCTCTTTGTCATCCTATTTCCTTCATTTCTTTTGCCTCAATATCACCCCAAGGCCCCATTATAACCTTTGAAGTCCTATGTGATCTAGAAAAGTATGGGAGATGCATGATTTTAAAGAAAATGATGAGTTAGTTTTGCTACCCAATGCCCTAGCATTCCTTTCATGAGATTATGCCAAAGTCGCTTCACTTTCATACATGAACTTCATTTTTGGATTACATGTGAGCACACTTTGCTTTGTACACAAGATTCTATCTCACATGTACACATGGAGTGCATGCCAGGATAACTATAGTGTATTTCATTATTAAGAGTGACCTTTGGTGAGTTTGCATCGAAGTTGATTTACCTAGCCATACGAATGTGAATTCTATTGCGCAAATGCTCAAATTACTTGTCCAATTCACACACACACGAGTTTGAAAATGAATGTGTAGGTGCATGCTTTGGACTAGTATTTAAGGCTATGGTACTACTCATGTGTGCTTAGTTCGGCCATCTGAGCAATGTGTTAAACAGCTCCATGCTTGTAGAATAGGGGAATATTGCTCAACCTTCAATGTTGATAAGATTTAGGAATGCCTGAGGCTGCTGAATTCATGTTTTACATATGGGGATTCATTTTGGTATTTAAAAGTAGGAATCCATGCCTTGTGCGTTGAATGCTTCAAAATCTTAAATCGCATTGCAATTTTGGTAATAATTTGGGCATGATGGTTCAAATTCTAGTTTACAAGTTTAGTTCGTGTTTAGGGTGGAGTAGAGGTCATAAAGAGAGTGTTAGAATATATAGGGTAGGTCCTGAAATGAAGTGGAGTGGTAGTGTGCTGGATAGTAGATCCATTTTGCAACTAAGGCAAAACCTACCGGTTGGCCATACCGGTAGGTTTTGGCCACTGGTTTTGCACCTATCGCAAACCTACCGATAGGTTTTGCTCACTAGAGTGAAACCTACCAATAGGTTTCCATCGACCTACCGGTAGGTTTCACCTTGAATGCTAAAATTAGGGCTTTTAATCGAATTTTTTCGGTGAACCCTTTCATTTACCTCCTAAATTACAGACTTTCTTGCACTTATCTCTCACTCAATCCACTCCCAAGTTTCCCAAATCACTCTTCTACTCAATCCCCAACCCTAGTCCTGTCGAATTGGTGTGTTCATTGAAGATTTGAAGCTTTCCCCCTTTTGGAACCCTAGAATTGCCGAAAATCCCTCAAGACCTAATCTCCCTCCATCTTTTCAAATTCTCCAAAAATCTCTCAAATGGCTCGGAATGTGGTGATCATTCATGAGGCCATGGACCCAATTGAGGGCCTCTTCTTGATTCTCTTCTCACTTTTGACTATGGGGGCACTGTTACTTTGCATGGCCCGAACCAAGCGAACCGCACTCGACTCCTCTCAACCCGAGGAGCCTATAAGTCGCAAGAGAAGCGGAGAGGGGTCAAGCGGGGACCGGAATGAACAGAGGAAGAAGGCCAGAAATGAGGCAAGGAACCAGTTGGTCCAGGAGAAGAATGTAACATGCGAGCGACAACTCGACCACATCTCATTTGGCCCGAGGAACGAGGTTGTCAGGCTCATTAGTGCACATGGGATGAGATTTTGGTTTAAGCCTGTGGACGAGTACAATTTGTCTATGTGTCGAGAGTTCTACCAAACACTCAGGGTGGTAGAGGTGAACGAGGTTGAGATTTTGAGGGCAAACGTCAAGGGAAAGATGTTTGAGGTGACCCCTGCTGTCATTGCCACTGTCCTAGGAAATTATGAGAGACCGCCCTCCTCCACGCCAGTTTATCCTCACAACGTCACCCAAGTCAAGACCGTCGAGCAGTATGTGGCATTAATGTATGAGGACCATAATCAGTTTAAGGGAACTATTCAAGTTGGGGGGTTGAAGCACTCGTATGGACTTTTGAATAAACTTCTTCATTACAATCTTCTACCAAGGGGCGCGAAAAAGAAGCCAAATATTGAGAAGTTGGCTCTTTTGGACGCGGTTATGTCAGGAAAGACGGTTGACTTTGCTCTTTTCATTTGGGAAGTGATGAAAGATTTCGCGGAGGCACAAAAACCTAAGGCAAATTTACCTTTTGGGAGTTTGGTGACCCGTATGTGCCTGCACTTCTAGTGCAAGGCTTATGCTTTTGACAAGCTCACTTTTCCCAACACCGGGGCAATTGGGAAGGCAAGTAGCAAGAAGAGAAAGGTGATGAGATGAGGGGAGCGAGCTGGGGCTTCAAGGCCAGACTCTGAGGCTGCTAGACCTTCTACTGGACCTCATTCGTCAGTCCCATCCTCTTTTGCATCAAAGCGCTCAATACCTCAGTGCCTCGATGCATTAGAGGTGACAGTGCACGGGATTTCGACCATGATGGTGAGACTGTTTCAGCATACGTTTCCTAGAGAGCCCATCTCGGGAGGACCCACACCTCCAACTGCTGGACCCTCTGCCTCCACAATGGTCGAAGTGGGGGATGACGATGATGATGACTCTGAGGATAGGAAGAGTCATTTTGGCGCTGATGACGATGATGATGATGATGGAGAGAGAGAGTTCAGGAGTAGGGTGTTGTATTTTCTGTCTTTTCTTTTTGTTTTGGATTCACACCTCGGAGTGGAGTAGCTGGCCTTGTAGAAGAGTCCTTAGGTTGTAGGCCATTTTGTCTTTTTTTGATGTCAGACTCCATGTACTCCAAACTTGAACCACATTAATGAAATACCACAGTTTTTGTTCCATTTGTGCCAAATTCATTACATTAATTGCATGATGATTTTTATATTTTGAGTGTTTGACGGATGATTTGTGGAAATGATTTGTTTCAGTATTATACTTGTTATCTTGTGTTGAAAATAAATTTTTCTAGGGACTAGCAAAACTCAAGTTGGGGGGTGTGATTAGCACAAAACATTGCATATTCAAAGTGTTTTTGCATCCCTTTTGTACTGGCTTTTGAGGTTAATATGAGTTGATATGCATTGTTTGTGCTATTTATAGAATTTCGGTATGGTTGCAGATGAAAGGTGATAAATGATGCTTGTTGAAGACTTCTCATAGTGTTTGAGATGAATGATGATGAAGGGATGGCTTGACACTTGCTCAGGAGGTGAGGAAACCAGGAAATCAGCAAAACAATGGAAAACCTACCGGTAGGCCATACCAGTAGGTTTTGGCTACTGGACCTGCACCTACCACCAAACCTACCGATAGGTTGGGCCCACTAGAGTGGAACCTACCGGTAGGTTTCCATCGACCTACCGGTAGGTTTTACTGAAAAGTGCCAAATTCTGCATGTCAAGCTCTGCAACCTTGGGGGTCCCACCAAGCACACTCCCACTTGTCCTTGACACTCCTTACACACTGAACATCCCTTCCTCAACCTACATTGGACTTTTGGAGCTTTGGGCATTAATGAGTGAGGAGAGAGAAGATGTTGGGTGTGTAGGCAAAGCCTGCACTTGCTTACACCAACCCATCCCTGTCAGCCCCTATGGATGGAGATCACATATGTGACACCCCTAAATCCGGGGGTCCGTTGATTACCCATCAACCCGCAGAATACTCGTAGATACCGAGTAATTCGATATCACACCGTTATGCCCCATTTACCAGGGTCCATAACTTAACGAAACTTGGGCAGAGTCTCCTTTGTACGGGGAGCTCTACCCAAAACTCAACCTGTGCAATATATATTCAAATGACCCATCCTAGGCCCAATATAAAGCAATGACCGCACCGGGTCCATTTATAAGTAAACATTGGCCACACCGGGTCCAACTATCCATACTTATATCAAAACATGCAAGGTTATTTTAACACTACTCCATATAAGTTATATTACAATTATTTACAAAAGATTACATGCCCAAAACAAAATTTTCACAAGTGTTTTACATTAACACAAACTAAAGCCACATTCGGCTTTCTTCAAACATGAGGGTCCAAATTGGAGCCATCCGCCGATGTATTTCCCCCACCTGAAATGTTTTCCCGTATAGGGTGAGCAACGCCCAGTAGAGTAATTTCCTACAGAGGCTACTCCCCACCTAAGTGCACATGCAATGTTCACATTCAACATTTCGTATTCACATCAACATTCCAAGTAAGAATATGCAACTCTATATTGGAATCTACCATGCCATGCTATGAAATGAGATGAGACTCACTCATGCACCTTTAACCCGAGTCATCATCGACTCCCCCAACACAATGCCATACCAATGTGTAGTAACCTCATCAACTGATGGAAAATACATCCAATGACCGTTTGAATTGAAATCATGTGTTTACAAAATCAAGTCATTGTTGGATGTCACCCATTGAATGAGTGTTTATGTACATCAAAATCTTGTGTCTTGTTGGGCAACGGATTTTGGATTTTATACCGCCGGTTCCGTACACCATACTACACTTTTCCGGAATTTCACCACAGGGGAGTGTATAACCCAGTCGCCGGGTCTTGCACCCGAGGGGGGGATCTACCCCTTCTTGCTATACCCAACACAAGTATTTCATGCAACATGCGGCCCAATGGGATCTTCGATCCGACCGTACCGATTCTACATATCAATCACCAAGAATGGTGTTTAATATCACAATGCACTCACACCCAATATATGCGATGTCTTCGTGCATATGCAATGTAATGAACCATTGCACACAACGATTATGTCCAACATGCTATGAATGCCATATGGACCCATTTCAACCACATATCTCAACATATGTCATGGTACTTGATATCTAATGCATATGCTTGCCATAATTCCTCACAATGTCAAAACATCAACTAGCATGTATTAACATTCATATCCAACATGTTATTACATAATCTAATGTCAATAACACTCTTAAGCATTAAGGCATAATATAACACATAACAGCCCATGTAATAGCCCACGTAACGGCCCTTATAGAAGCAACAAAACAGCCCCCATATAAGCCACCAAAATAGCCCATATAAACCACCAAATAACAGCCCATATATAGCCCGCAAAATGGCCTAAAAACAGTCCATAACATGGCGTAAAAACAGTCCATAACACGGCGTAAAAACAGTCCGTACAATGGCCGAAAAACAGTCCGTATAATGGCCGAAAAATAGTCCGTAATTCAGCCCCTTAACAGTCCAAAATTCAACCCCTTAACAGCCCCTTAAACAACCCAAATTCAGCCCCTAAACCGACCCTAGAACAGCCCTAAGGGAGAGGAGTAAAACCAAAGTAGGAAGAACCCTACCTCTTGTAGCGTAGAGTGAAGGTTAGAGCTTCAAGAACACCTCCAAAACTTCCAAAACTCTTGATTTCCCAAATCTCCTCTTTTGGATCTTCGGTGAAATCACTCGTTCTTGGTGTGGTTGCGTAGCCCTTGTCGCGGTGATCGACTTTAATTCTTGATCCGAGTCGATCCGAGCGACGGAACTCCGAGAATCTTGGATTGAAGCTTGGAGAACTTATTTTTTTTCTTCTCTTTTCTCTCTATGGCCGGCCAAGGGTGATGAATATGAGATATTTGTGCCTAAATATCTGATTTAGGTCGATATTTATAGTTGCAAATGAGCGGTCCACATCGCACCGCATATTTCCTACTTTCGGGTCCGTTTTTCGTCCCGAAACGATTCATTACATCCCGGTTTAAGTTCAAATTAATTTTATTTCAACTTTAACTTAATTTTAAGGAAATTTTATAAAACTCGTTTTTTGGGACCTTTAAAATGTCATTCGCCACGCAGTCGTCTTGAACGACGTGCGAAAATCCGACTCTCTCGGAATTCGACGAAATTAGTCTGGGTGACTAGGTTTTGCGATACGAATCCAACGGCGAACTCTGTTTCCTCATCCGAGGTCTAGAGCATGAGTATTTTCAAATTAGCATTAGGATGGCAAATGACCATTTTGCCCTTATTCACAAAAAGTTCAAATTTACTCGGGTTTTACAACATCACCTAGCTAGGGGACACTCCATGGACGTTTTTGGAATCTAAATACTCTATTATTGAGCATTATTCCATATACATTGTAATATAGAGAGAGAGTCCAAAGAAGAAGATGAATAGTGTTAGAGAGATAAGTTAAGATTTTTGCATTTTTCCTCCATACATTGTCTTGTGATTTCATGTAAGGATCCTTTGAGCTTTGTTTGAAGTCTTTAATGCCATTTATTGCAAGTTTATTTCAAGTTTAATCTTCCATTCAAGCTTTCACCATTAATGCAGTCATGTTCTTCTTTTTCTTAATTTTAAAATGGGTATTCAATGCACTCTCTTTTAGTTTATGTTTTCTTGCATTAATTTAGCTAAAATCTTCATTGCTCTACAATGTCTTTCCATTACATTATTGTTTTTCCTTTAAGCATGAGTAGATAAGCTTTGACGTTGGCTAATCCAAGGGAGACCTCCTCTTGGGTATGCTATTTCAACTCATCTTCTTTCCTCCCCTCGGTGTACGATGGTTCGGTTTGACTGAGTTGAGGGTGGACATGGTTGTGAGTCTTTGATATCCCATAGACTTGTCACGGGTTATGCTTGGATCCTCACTTCCATTTTGTCCTTGGATTCCCACGAATCAATCATTCATCTATGCACCATTGGAGGAAGGATTCGAGTTGACTTGGCATTCCCATTGGAGTGACCCTTTTGGATTAGCCAACACTTGTTTCCCATTTCATTTTCATCAAAATATAAATCACAAACCAAACTTCAACAACAAAAGATTTTACACTTTGTTTTTACCAAAATCATCTTCAAGACGATTCACCTCCTTCCCTAAGGAGATGACCTTGGAGTACTCTCCAAGTAAAACACGACACACAAAAGTTTTCTTGCGCTTGGGAAGCATTTTTGTACACATACACACACACACTTCACATTACATTCCATTCCACCATTCCGTTGCCCTTTCTTTTGACATCATTCCAAGGGAGAGTGACATTCCCTACCCCGATAAGCCATACAAACATTGAGGGATGATGTGAGGTGGTTAGGATATACTACAACGGATTGGAACAAGCACTTGTTTGTGATTCCTTGAGATATGTGGTGAGCGAGGTATGCTATGTGTTTATAATTATACCTTGACGGCGTTTGATGAAATGCCTATATTGATTAAGTATGTTTTTACATTGAATATATTATAACATGTCTGGGACTGATGTTGGGATATGTTGGTATATGCCTTATGATATATTGACATTGTGGAATTGGAACATGTTCATAATATGCTCATGATATGTTGAACATGACATTGGAATTTGCAAGTGTACATTACATTTGCATATACATGGGAAACATCGCATTCGTGGGCATGCGACATGTGTGTGGGTGTTTACATGGTTTGGTCAAAAACAATTCTTGGTGGATTATGCATGGGCTCAGGATAGTTGGACCAAGGTTCGATTGAGTCACACGAGTTACATTGAAAATAGGGACGGGGTTAGCAAGAAGGGCTAGACTATCCCTCGGGTATAAGACCCGGTGATTTGGATACGCACTCCATTGGTATTGAGTCCATAAAGTTGTCGGCGTATGCGGAGCCATTGGTGGAAGTCCATAAATGCCATGTCGGCTAGGCGCCCATTAGTGAAAGTCCATAAATATCCACCCCAAGAAAGTCCCAGGATTTATAAATGATCACTGGATGTGTAACATCAATAGCGGGGGCTTGGAATGCCCGAATTTATACGCATGGCATTGCATGTGTTATGGGAGCAAGTGAAGGCTCGGGTTGCATTGCGTGTTTGACTCTCATCTCATAACATGTCTTGGCAGAATTCCATTATGAATTGCATGTTCTTAAATGGAATGCTTGTTTGATTGTTAATTACATGTGAACATTCCATATGCATCTGGGTTGAGGAGTAGCCTCTTTAGGAGATATCCTATTGAGCGTGGCTCACCCTTTATGGGGACAACATTTTAGGTGTGGGACAAGCATCGGGGGATGGCTCTCACTTGGGCTCTCATTGATGAAGAAAGCCGAGTTGTGGCTTAAGATCACATTTTTGTAAAACAATCGTGTAATCGATTTTGGATATGTAATATTGTGCAAAAGATTGTAAATTGAACTCATATGAACTATATTTTGTGTAAAATTTGATGTTATATGAGGTTGGGTGAATGTCTTATGAGATTGGATGAGTTGAAATTGAAAAAGGATTGAATGGGGGAAAACTGAGCTCTTCTACCGGTAGAACGTTGATTATCTACCGGTAGAAAGTTTCCAGAGAGCTCTTCTACCGGTAGAACGTTGAATATCTACCGGTAGAAGAATTCCAGAGAGCTCTTCTACCGGTAGAACGTTGATTACCTACCGGTAGAAGAATTCAAGTTGGCTCTTCTACTAGTAGGACGTTGATCTTTTACCAGTAGGTCCTCTCAAACTTTCATAAATTTAAAATGGTCTTGTCAAACCTTCGGGCCATGAGTCCTTTTTTTCAAAGGGTGTAAATGGAGTAATATTAAGGACAAATTGATGTATATTGGACCTTGGGGTGGTCAAGTGAATGAAATGTACACAGGTTATGCATTTGGGAGTGCCCGGTACAAGGGAGACTCTGCCCAAACTTTGTGTTGGTTACGATCCCGGTGAAGGGAATGTAATGACGTGGTGTCGGGTTCTGCGGTATTCACGGGTACTTTCATGGGATGAAGGGTGATCAACAGGTTGACAAAGGACCCTCGGTTTTAGGGGCGTCACACATACGCAATCTATGAGGGTATGGTACAGGAATATGACAACAATGTTCAGCAACCTCAGGTAGTTTGGTCTCTTCTAAATCACCTAAGGCCTCCTTTCTATAGGATTTGAGACCCTTGGTGGGATAGTCTTATCAACTTCCTTAACACTTTGAAGAGTAATGATGGACTTCAAATGTTCTACATTCTCAGTGGTCTAAATCATGTGTTGACACTTGGGATTTTCTTGAGGTTAAGTAGGAAATATCCCTTTTTCATGTTGCATTGCCCCTAGACTTGTGTTTATCTTCATGATTTGTACCCTAATCTCATTTAAAGCCTAAGCAATTTGATTGTTAATGTTATTCTAGGCCTTAATGTGATGTATCCTCTATGCACCTTTTTTGGGGTGGTTTGTAAAGGGGTACTACGGGTTGACTTTGATGGCCTAACCCCTGAGCTTGTGACTTTGATGGAATTGTTGAACATTAGAAGGATTAGCATAATTTGGTGATGACTGATGCGTGGAAGGGGTATACTTTTGAGGTTGGGCAGAACTGTCGGATCTCCGACTAAAATTTGGATGGTATCGCCACCCCGGATTGTAAGTATTGGAGTATAGAGAAAATGACTACCTTGGCTGATTAATTGCATTAACCTGTTCTTGCATTTCCCTACACATAAGCAGGTTTGGTCACTCATTCATTGAATGCTCAACAGACTTATATCGAACAAGGGTTATCAACCTTGTGCAAATTGGTTACCTCATTGACCTTTTGTAACTCCAAACTCTCCACCTTCATTTAAA
This sequence comes from Ilex aquifolium, assembly GCA_951799425.1. Lineage (NCBI taxonomy): Eukaryota > Viridiplantae > Streptophyta > Magnoliopsida > Aquifoliales > Aquifoliaceae > Ilex > Ilex aquifolium. The sequence goes on along the minus strand of OX637410.1, from coordinate 10,340,749 downwards.
GTTTAGCAATCTTGGCTAAGATATCGTCTTGCTCTCTCAATGAATATTTTCCTCTGTTAAACGATTGAAGAGCTGATGATGATGTTGATCGATTAGCAGGATCTAAGATGTCCCAAGATTGGGCACTCTCTGCCAAATAATCAAAATAATCAAGGGCTTTTTCACGCTCTTGTTGTAAAAATTCTCCATTGCACATCATGTCGATGAAGTGACGATGTGCAAGAGCAATTCTCTCATAGAAGAAAGTTACCATATGCCACTGTTCAAAGCCATGATGAGTAACGGAGTTTAAGAGCTCCTTAAATCATTCCCAACATTCTTAAAACTTCTCATTCGGTTTCTCGGTAAAATTCTTGATTTTTTTTTCAAAGTAGTAGTTTTATGAACAAGGAAAAATTAGGCAAAAATTATGTTTACATTTGATCCCAAGTAGAGATTGTCCATGGCTTCAATGAATTTGGCCAAGTATTTGCTTTATCTTTAAGTGAGAAAGGTAAAAGTTTCATTTTAATCATTTCGTCTCACACATTTTGTTCCAAGGATGTACTGACTACTTCCTCGAATTCCATGAGATGGAGATAACAATTTTCACTTGCCATTCCATGGAATTGAGGGAGTAATTAGAGCATCCCAGGTTTAACAATGAATTGATGTGCCTGCATTGGAAGTACAATGCAGGATGGTGAGGAAGAGCAGGTCGGTTCAAGATAATCCTTCATAGTCCGACCAGACGGAACTATAACCAGATTACTCCCACCATTACCCCCTACTGGGATAATATTGGGTAGATCGTTATCATTGTTGTTATTCTGAGCAGCCATACCTACAACTGGTGGTACGTTCTGTCTAAGTTTAACAAGTTGGTCTGCTTGGTCTCTAGCCTATATGCAAGTATACTACCTAAAATTAAAATTTCAAGAAACAAAAAAGTAAATTACAACAGAGATACGCACATAGGCTCGTGATAAAGATCAAAAGACATACTTGAACACCTCTGTGTCGTCTTAAATTAATGTTAACTATCCTCGGCAATGGCTCCAAACTAATTGTATATAGAAAAAATGTTGGAAGTAAAGACAATTGAACAATAAATAAAAGACTGAACATTTAATAAAAATCTGTAAAAAAAAACCCTAAAAATCAATAAAATAAAACTCCTAAACCTATATAAAACTTGTTCGTTCTCTTTTCTTTTGATTCACTAAAGAGTCTCTATTTATAATGATTAGGAAGGAGAATCTTCAGCTCTTTGAAAAATATCAATCCCAAAATTATCTCCCAATTCTATTGGTTGAGAATTCCCAAAAGATTTGGCAAAATCTGATCTTTACTTAAGCTTCCCAAAAATATATGCATCGATCTACCAGTAGCATGGTAGACCTACCGGTACATCTCTGCTTGTTAGGAACTTTTGAAACTTATGTAGCTTCTCCTACTAGTAGTACATCAAAAAGACTATTATGATAGAAGTATTGGGGCTTCAGCTACCGGTAGAACACGATACAACTACCGGCAGAACTTCTTTGATGAAAACTTGTAAACTTCTGTGAGCTCAGCGGTAGGTATAACTTACTTCCTATTGGTAGAACATTGTCTTCTTGTCTTCTTTCCAGTAGAACAACTACTTATAGTTCTTCTCTTTTCTCCAATTGACTTTGTAAACCCTCCGACTTCATCTAATCCCGAGCAAACTCACTGCCACCTTGTTCCTTGTCATCATATCCATGCTAAAAATCCATATTTATACCTAGAATACCTACAACACCAAAATCTAGGCTTAAGCTACAAAATGTACTAAGTGAAACAAGTTAGTTAGTTAGTTAGTAAGCCTTAATTTCATGTGAAAGGCTATGGAATAATGCAATATTGAGTGTTCATCACCAACCGTTTTCCCTCAATAGACGACCTCGATAATCAACTGAGTTACAAACATGATACCCCTTCCTATGCTTGGAAATTCCTTGTTAATTTGATACCACTTTGAGGAGCAAGTATTTTTGGTTCCATTGCCAGAGAAGGTGAGGTGATTCAAAAGGTAATTCAGAGATCATCAAGTAAGTCTTGTGATTCACATCTCGAGCTCAAGTGTGTTCTTCACTGTACTTTGCTTTACTTTATTGTTATTTTTGTTTTTGTTGCTATGTAGTTTTTCTTTTGCAAGTGGGCACGAGGCACGGTGCACAATAGACTTATAAGACTCGATCCCACATACACTATTGAAATGGAAAGTCTAAACAATGAGAATCCACAGAACGTGGGAAACCATGGACACAACTTTCCCCTAGTTCCCCTTGAACCTAATCATGGGAATGTTGAAAATAATCTCCCACCTATTCCTCTTGTGAGGACAATGAGAAAATATCTTCAACCCGTTTGTTCTTCTACACCCTCATGCATACTTTTACCGGTGCAAACACAAAACTTTATTGTCAAACCTGGAATGCTCCAAAACCCCTACCTCCATATAAAGGAGTTTGAGGAGGTAGTTAACACATTCCTCGAGCAAAATGTGGGAGAAGAAGTTGTGCGAGAATGAAACTATTCACATTCTCATTGAAAGGCAAAGTAAAAACTTGTCTCAACTCTCTTAGGCCTCAAACTATAGCTACTTGGGCTGATTTGCAAAAAAGAGTTTCTTAAGAAATTTTTTCTAGTTCATAGAACAACTATTTTTAAAAAGAAAATACAAGATTTTTCTGAAAAATCTAATGAACAGTTCTATGATTGCTGGGAGAGGTTTAAAGATCTCTTGAATGTTGTGCCACATCATAGCTTTGAACCATGGCAACTACTGAATTTCTTCTATGAAGGAATTATACCAACCCATCACCAATTCGTATACATGATGCATAATAGCGAGTTTTTGAGTAAAGAGCCCCTAGAAGCATTAGATTACTTCAATAGTTTAGCGAAGAATGCCCAATCTTGGGATATTTCTGATCTAACTACACGATCAAAGTAATCTATTCCATCCCACTTTGTTGGGGGTGGAAATTAAGTGTTGAGAGATCAAGAAGAATTGCTACCTATGATTGCTCATTTGTCAAGAAAAGTAGAAAACTTAGACGTAAGGAAGGTGAATGAGGTGGCAAGTGTGCCTCAGGAGGATCCTTGTTCTTTATGCGAGTTGGTTGAGCATTATGTAAAGGATTGCCCAACCTTACAAGTTTGTAAAGAGATCCTCCATGAGCAAGATCCTCCATGAGCAAGTGAATACCTTTAACTAGCCAGGGCAACAAAAATTTTCCTACTCTAATACTTATAATTCGGGATGGTGTAGTGATCTGACCTGATTTACGTCATACACCCAAGTATAAGTGGTCAAATTGCAATATTTCTCGGTTTAAGTCCGAGGTCGAACCCGCAGGGAGCTAACTATTAGGATTAAAAATAGAAACGGTGAAATTATCATGAATGTAGTGTGCAATGGAATAGCTTGTGGTGTGAGCTTAGAATGATCAAAATTAAACACATAACTAAAAATTTAGAAAGACGATAATAAAAGGGTACTCTTCAGTTCGGTATCCAACATGCATTATATTGTTTAGTTATTGGAAATGCCACCTTACAACAATTAACTCCCATTTTACTAGAAAGTTGACCGGTAGGTTTGATGAATATTGAACCATAACACAACAACTGATTAGGTTATTCGAAGCTCTCTGTACCATGCATTAATCAAATAACCCTAGTAAACCAAAAGGCGAGCCATTCAGAAGGTTTACTTAAGTTATTCAACTGGCAGGTTGATGATTCACTAACGACAAAGTTCCGATTTATGCACTGAATCAAAAGCATTGGCTATGGCAAGATTTAACCCGTCTATAACCAATCTACCGACTGTTACATAAAGCCCAACTATGTACATCACTGTATCATGCATGAAGTACATAATTAGTATAGATAGTATGGTATATAGCATTAAGTACCGATCGGTGTTCATAACCATGAGTATATTATAAATATAACGATCCATCAATTAAGGGAGGTATAAACATCAAAGCATAAGTATAAGATCGGCATTTCCATAACAATAACAATATTACACATGTCTTCACCCTTCACCCTTCACCCATCACCAAAGAGTATAAATGGACTACTCACGCCCCATTGGTATAGACGAGCAAAAGGAGTGAAATAATCTCATTACAATCAAAACAAAATGCAAAACAGATCATTCCCCGAGGAATAGCTGAAACACTACCACTCTTACTACCAGCTAGGGCACAAAAATGGGAGAGGTTCAAACCTCCAAGTAGAAAGGATATACAAAAATGTAGAAGTAGAAGAAATCTGGCTGAAAAATGATTCTGCCAGGGCCTCGCTCCACTGTTTCGCTATGTCTCTCCTTCCTCACTATCTGGACTGAGCTCTGGGTGAATCCTTGAAACTGAAGTTGAGAGGGGCTATTTATAGGCACTGGTAAGGTCTCTTGAGGCAACAGACTCTACCTGACCAATAGGAGGGCTTTGCAGCATCACTGGACCAATGGGGTGAGGAGAGAGAAGTAAGGTGGTTTAAGCACCGTCTGGACACCACCACCACCGTCCGGACGCTGGCTTTTCTCTGGTTTTTGCATGCTAGGTAGCTTCCGTTCTTGATGTGTTGGTGTGTTATTTACATTTGCCTCCTCTTCCTCATTCTGTATGTACACTTCATTCCTCCTTAATTTGCGTAATTCCGCACGAAACCCTACAAAATATTAAACTTCTGCATTAACCCTAATTTCGCATAACTTAGTTATTTTAACCTAATTCACTCACACGTTAACTTTAAAACCTAATTCATTAATACATTATTTAGGGTTAATCATGTAGCCACCTAAATTTCAGTTGGAGAAATGACATTTCTGCTCAATCCCCCACCTTTATGTCTTATGTCCCTTCAAGTCAACTAGTATCTGGTCCATTCTAGTCAACAAGTCTCTAGTCTATGCACCCACCACAAAAAAAAGTTTGTTCAGATCCCTCTCCACAAGGCTTTGCTCCTCAAGGACAACCTAGTGTACCTCCTTAACAGCCTCCTCACAAGAGAAACATTGGAGATGTTCTCTACCAGTTTATTCAGAGCCAAGCAACCTTGAACAACCAAACCAATCAAGCTTTGAATGACATTAGGTCTCAAATGACCAAGTTAACCAACAAAATGGAAATGATGAACTAGGAAAAAAGAAAATTTCATGCACAACGTCAAGAGAATCCCAAAGGTCAACGTGGGATTGAGATTTCTAATGTCACAGATAATGAATAGCTCAATTCCATCACCACTCTTCGGAGTGGTAAGGAGGTAGATAAAACCATCCTGCCTAGGGTCTCTAAGCCTATAGAAAAAGAGACTTAGGGCACTCACAAGGATGGTGAGTCACTTGAGTTGCCCAAGGTTGTAGGGTCTGATGAGATTGTTTGTCCCATTCCTGCTCCCTACCCTCACCATTTGAAAATGTGTAACACCCCAAAACACACCCTGGACGGCATTACATTCTAAAACATTCACATCATGAGAGCACTAGAATAATCCATCAATAAATAAGACTTCATAAAGTCATCCATAAAATTTACAGCATTATTCCAAAAGAATAGACACATTTTGGCCTTTACATTCCAAAAATCGCATAATGTAGCGCAGCGGAAATAACAAAAGAAAACTAGACCTTACAAGGTTCAAAATGAATATCCTAGTCTAGTACAAAAAGTAAAGGAGGTCGCTCTATGCGTCCATCTCGGGGTCCACGTTCCCTTCTACGGGAGCTTCCCAATGTCCCGGCTCGTCAGTTCCGAGCTCCTCCTCTAAACAAAGACCTGAAATATGTGGTTTGTAAGGGGTGAGCACGAAGCTCTGTAGCAACATTCCTCCCAAACACTAACAAGGTTTATAAAAGCATATAAAATGGCCGGTCTCATTTCGCAAATAGCATATATAATCTTTGAAGTAAAACAGGGACATTTTAAATAGATCTCAAGTTTAAGGAACAACATTAATTGAATGAATAAGTGAAACCACAATACAGTTAGCAACCCATTTCCAAATATAATCCAGTCCACTATACACAGTTTCCAACAATTCTTTCGGTAGGTGGCATACTTTAGGGTAACCTCCACCTCCGTTTAGATCGTCTTTGATTCTCAAGCATCCTTACAAGGAACCTCTTGAGAATGTGTGAGCATCCTTACAAGGAACCTCTCACAATTCATTACATGGCTTCTCAAGCATCCTTATAAGGAACCTCTTGGGAAGGGGTGAGCATCCTTATAAGGAACCTCTCACAATTCATTACATGGCTTCCCAAGCATCCTTATAAGGAACCTCTTGGGAAGGGGTGAGCATCCTTATAAGGAACCTCTCACAAATCATTACATGGCTTCCCAAGCATCCTTATAAGGAACCTCTTGGGAAGGGGTGAGCATCCTTATAAGGAACCTCTCACAATTCATTACATGGCTTCCCAAGCATCCTTATAAGGAACCTCTTGGGAAGGGGTGAGCATCCTTACAAGGAACCTCTCACAATTCATTGCATGGCTTCCCAAGCATCCTTACAAGGAACCTCTTGGGAAGGGGTGAGCATCCTTACAAGGAACCTCTCACTCATGTGCATCACAATTAACCCAACCAAGCATACAATTTCCACTATTGATTTCAATTTATAATCCTCTATCCAAAATCCCCCAAAATATATCATGTAATAATTCCACAACAAACAAAGAAAATACATGAGATCACAATAAAATCATTGTTCTACCCAACACAAAGCACTAAGGGTTCCAAAATATATAATAAAAAAAGCATTTAAGAAAGAATTGCATCACTCTCCAAAAATGAGGGTTTTAAAACTAGAGAAGAGATTTCATGGGTATTAAATCCTAACTTTGTTCAAAACATGTAATCTTTGTCAAAATCCTAAGAGAGGATGATTTCATAACATATATATACCATTTATAGCCAAAACATACATATATAAATACCCTAGTCTCAATGTAAGTGAGTGAGAGAAAACCCCTACCTTATGCTCTTGAAGAAACCTAGGGTTTGAGTCTTGAATCACTTGTGAACCCCTTTGTCTTTCCTTTTTATCTTGAGTTTTATCTTTCTCTCTTTCTCTCTAAGGGTTTCTAGGAGGGTTAGGGTGAGAGGGAGACGAAGAAATGGGGCAAATGAGGCTAAAAAGAGTGTTTTAAAACACAAAAATCCCGATTTTTACTGTTCGGCGGGCGTCAGACAAATGGTACCGGTACCCAGTACCGGTACTGTATGGTACCGGTACTCAGTACCGGTACCCCAAACCTTCTGGAGTCGAAGTACCGGTACACAGTACCGGTACTGTATGGTACTGTAACACCCCACATGTTCTCTTATATATGTATATAGATATATATAGTAAATAATTAATGTAAAAATGTAGACATGGGTAATGATGTAAGAATGAGCTATATGGGTTGTAATAATAGGAGAAATGCTAGAGATGCATATGGATTGGGAGGTTTGAGTTTCAAAGATGTTTAAACTTGGAAAGGGTGAATAGACAAGTTTCTAAAGGTTTTTAGGTCAAAATAATGCTTCCATTGAATCCGGAAGGTCGAACAACCTTGGGAGAGGTAATATGAGGTGTATTGGAAGTTAGGAAGTATTTTGGAGTTAAAACCCACTTTAGAGTGAAATTGGGTAAAAAGTATCTTGGACACCTTCTAGTATTTTAGCCATAACTTTTTATCCTTACATCCAATTGATCTGAAATTTTGACAGTAGATAGTAGACATCTAGGGCTACAAAAGTGTATCTCTTGGAAATTTTCCAATTCGACCTCTAAATGGGTCAAAACTGCCCTGGAAGTTGCAGCAGACAACGGGTACCGGTACCGGGTACCGGTACTGCGACTCCAGAAGGTTCTGGGTACCGGTACTAGGTACCGGTACCATCCTTCTGACGCCTCTAAACAGTTAAAAGTCGGGATTTTGTGTTATAAGAACCCATCCCACATCCCATTTGCCCCATTTCTTCATCTTCCTCTTACCCTAACCCTCCTAGAAACCCTTAGAGAGAAAGAGAGAAAGATAAAACTCAAGATTAAAAGGAAAGACAAAGGGTTCACAAGGTGATTCAAGATTCAAACCCTAGGTTTCTTCAAGAGCATAAGGTAGGGGTTTTCTTCCATTCTCTTACATTGAGATTAGGGCTACTATATATATGCATTCTCTTGACTCTCAATCATATATACTTGCTATGAATTTATCATTTCTTGTTATTCTTGCAATTATTACCTTGTATTAAACTATGTGATGGTTGGGTAATCACTAAACCTCTTGTATGCCCTAGTTCTTCAAGGGAAGTGAGTTTTCTCTTGATTTATCCTTGGTTATTGATTTCAATCTTGATATTCGTTGTTGTCGATTTCAATACTTAATTGTTCCTTTATTCTTGATTCCAAGCTTGATATTTGTTGTTATGGATTCAAGACTTGATTTACCCTTTATTCTTGATTTCAAGCTTGATATTTGTTGTTAGGGATTCAAGAGTTGATTTGTCCTTTGTTCTTGAGTTCCCAAGCTTGATCTTTCATTTGTTCTTGATTTCAAAACTCTAGCGATTTGTATTGAACAATAAAATGATACTTTTGATGATCTCATGTACTTTTTCTTAAATATGTTTTATGGGAAATATCACTTGCGAAAGTTGTGGATTTGGGGGAATTGTTGGATATGTGTGATAAGTGTTGGTATTGAAATTATGGAATGTTGTTTGGATGAACATGGGTGAGAAGTTCCTTGTAAGGATGCTCATACCACAGAAAACTAAATTGTGGAACTTGCTTGTTAATTGAGAAAATAGTTGGTATTGTATCTCTTGTATGGTTGCTCGATATGAACATGGGTTACTATTGACTAGGTATCATGGAGTGGGTAGACGTCTTCTTTGGTAAGAACTTTTCCTACCACTCATAGTGGGGTTAGTGCTTTGGTAAGACTAAACTACTATTGCTCACGGGGTAGCATTGGTATGTACTTGCGTGGGACATGATATTCTCGATGGTGACCATGCGGAGTCGTGCTTCATACCTGAGATACGAGTACAGTCGTATATCGTTCATTCTACCATAGACAGTTTCTACAAGAGTCCTGGGGTAGTATGGGATGCCACGAGAACTTGTGGAAACGGTGTATGGTGGAAATGGATTATAAATTATATATGGGTTATTGCGGAAACGGTGAATGGTGGAATTGTGTATTAATTGTATATTGTGTGCATTTATTCATTCAAGTACTGTTTTTACTTAAACTTGAGATCCGTTAAATGTCCCGGTGTTATCTCAAAAGCTATATATGTTATTTGTGAAAAGAGACCGACCGTTTTCTATGTTTTCTAAACCTTGTTCGGGTTTGGGAGGATTTTCCTACAGAGCTTAGTGCTCACCCCCTACAAACAATCCATTTTTCAGGTGATGCTTCAGAAGGAGATCGTATAGGTGACAGACATGTGGATCCAGATGGGGATATTTAGACGGTCCTTCTTTGTATTAGATTGAAGGATTATTTTGGGATCATGTAAAATATAATCTTTTGTTATTCCGCTGCTCAGCTACGTTTAATTCTTTTGGGATGTAATTGCCATGATTTGGCTTATTATTTTGGGATAATGCTATGGACATTATGTATAATGAATGAAATTTCTGGATTTATGGAATTTATTTAGTCGCTCTCATGCTGTGAATGGTCTTGGATAGTAATGCCGTCCAGGGTGGTATTTGGGGCGTTACAGGTACCGGTACGCAGTACCGGTACACTTTGTCTGCTGCAACTTACAGGGCAGTTTTGACCCATTTAGAGGTTGAATTGGAAAATTTCCATGAGACACAATTTTGTAGCCCTAGATGTCTACTATCTACTGTAAAAATGTCAGATAAATTGGACTTACGGATAAAAAGTTATGGCCAAAACACTAAGTAGTGTCCAGGACCCATTTTACCCAAATTCTCTCTAAAGTGTGTTTTAACTCCGGGACACTTCCTAACTTCTAATACATCCCTATTACCTCTCCCAATGTTTTTCGACCTTCCGGATTCAATGGAAGCATTATTTTGACCTAAAAACCTTTAGAAACTTGTCTATTCACCCTTTCCAAGTTTAAACATCTTCGACACGTAAACTTCCCAATCAAATTATCTCCATAGTATTTATTCCTACGGTTTATTCTTATGTCACTACATATATCCACATTTTTAAAACAATTATTTACTATATATTTATATACATATATAAAAGAAAAAATGCGGGGTGTTACAATCCACCCCCCTTAAAGAAAGTTTCGTCCTCGAAACTTACCTCAAGTAACGAACAAATATGGATACTTCTCCCGCATTTCTTGCTCCGGTTCCCATGTAGCTTCCTCCACTCCATGGTGTTGCCACCACACCTTCACCAATCTGATAACTTTGTTGCGTAGTACTTTTTCCTTTGCGTCGAGAATTTCTACCGGTTGTTCTTCGTAGGTTGCTCCGTCTTAAATTTCCATCTCCTCCAAGTTCACGACTGGAGTTGCATCCGAGTGACACGTCCTCAACATCGACACGTGAAACACGCCATGTACTCTGGATATCTGGGCTAGTAGTCGAAGTTGATACGCCGCATTGCCTACTGCTTTGATCACTTCAAACGGTCTGGTATATCTTGGCGCTAACTTCTCCTTCTTGCCGAATCGAAACACGCCCTTCTTGTGTGACACCTTGGAAAACATGTAATCTCCCACTTTTAATTCCAAGGATCTTCGTCTGTGGTCCGCGTAACTCTTCTGTCTACTTCGCGCCGTGCGTAGCCTCTCCCGGATGAGTTGAATCTTCTCCGTAGTTTCCCCATTGTAGTCCTTACTCCGTTAGTTCGCTGCGCACTCTGATATAAATTACAATCCACCAAAGGTTACAGTTGAAACCTAACCAGACCTGTCCTCCCATCTTAGCTTCCAAATCCATATACATTTTTCCAACGAAATAATTTAAGAAAAATTAACATAATATCATCGAAAATACCATTTTAGTGGTCACTACCAATCACTAGAGTTTTGAATTCATGAGCAAATAAATAATCAAGCTTTGGAATCAAGAACAAGCAAGGTTTGAAATTAATAACAAACGAATCTCAAGTTTTGGAATCCAAAATAAAGGAACAATCAAGTCTCGAATTCCATAACAAACTTATATCAAGCTTTGGAATCAAAATAAGAAACAATCAAAGCTTGAAATCAAGAACAAAGTAACAATCGATTCTTGGAGTCAATAACAGATGCATATCAAGCTTTGTAACCAAGAACTAAAGAGTATTAAGTTTTGAACTCAAGGACAAGGTGAAATCAAGTATTGAAATCAAGAGCAATTGAATGTCAAGTCTTGAAATCAAGAACCAATGAATATCAAGTATTGAATATCAAGAATAAATGATTCAAGAGGGTAGAATCAATAACAAATGAATATCAAATTTTTGATACCAAGAACAAATGGATCATTAAGCTTAGGAAGTTAAGGACAAGGAAACAATCAAGTCTCGAGATTAATATCAACGGATATCAAGCTTGGAATCAGAGATAAAGTAACAATCATGTATTGGAATCGATAACAAACGACTATCAAGGTTTAAAATCAATGACAGAGGCAAGATAAAGAGAAAACACCTCTCCCTTGAAAACTAGGATTTCAAGGGCATACCAAAAGGATTTGGTGGTCACCCACCCATAACATAGCTTAGAACAAATAATATTGAAGTTCGGGAATCAAGAACAAAGGAGAAATCAAGAGAAAAACACATCTCCTTTGTAAACTAGGGTTTGAAGGCATAAGAAAAGATTTAGGGTTTACCCCACCATAATATATTTTGGGACAAGGTAGTATTATCCAGAATGGCAAGACATGATGATTCCCTAGCAAGTAGATATAAATTAGAGTCAAAGAAATACATATAAGTAAACCTACTGGTAACTGAAATGTAATCCGCTTGCACGTAACCCTTGCAGACTAGCCTGGTATCCCCCTGTTCTCCCGTAGGCAAGTCAACATATAAAGCATGTTCTAGCTCCTCGGAACCCAATCCCAATTCCACAACGTCCGCAGTACGTATAGAAGAATGAGTCGCATGAGAATCCAATAAAATTCGGGCCCAAGAATGGTAGAGAAGAACGATACCATCCACAACGGCATTGGAGGCATCTTCCTCCGGTTGGGTCAAAGCAAAAACCCTTCCTTGATTGGCGCCGCCGGGGGCATGAGCTTGTAACGGTCTCTGTGGTGGTAGTGGTTGTCGTAGCGGTGGCCTGTTTGCATTCACTCGCCCAGTTGCTTGCTTGGTTATTGGGGGAAACGAGGGGCATCTATGTTTGAAGTGCCCATACTCTCCGCATGCAAAGCATGGGCGCGGTGATTGATGGAAAAACGTTGTTGTATCCTAACCTCTAAACATCATCCCTAAATGTGTGTATGACTTATAGGAATGGGTGAGTGTCACTCTCACTCGGAATGATGCAAAAGATTAGGCAACAATGGAATGGTGATGGAAATGAATGGAATGAACAAAATATGTGGAATAAAATGCGGGTGTGAACAAAAGCGCTCCCCAATCGCAAGGAGTCTTTCGTTGTCGGTGTTTTACTTGGAAGAGTATTCCAAGGTCGTCTCCTCAGGGAAGGAAAGGGAGTTTTGTGAAAGTGATTTTGCAAAAGTGAAAAGAAAATGTAAAATCTTTTGTTTGAGTTTTGTGTTTGGTTTGTAAATGAAAATGCAAATAAAGAAAGTGTTGGCTAATCCAAAGGGTTCATTCCAATGGGAATACCAAATCAACTCAAAGCCTTTCTCCGATTGAGCATGAATGAACGATTGATTCGGGGGAAGCTAGGGACAAGATTGGTGAGTATCTAAGCATAAACCGTGACTAGGCCTACGGAATATCAAAGGCTCACCAGCTCATCCACTCTCAACCCCGTCAAACCGAACCATTTGACTCTAAAGGGAGGAATAAAGAAGAGATGAAATGGAATCCCCAAGAGGAATTTTCTCTTGGATTAACCAACTTAAATCCTAGCTACTCATATTAAAAATGCAAGACAAGCATAAAGGAAATGGACATGGAAGAGAAATGGAGATTTGAACTTGTAGAAATTGCAAGAAAAGAGCTAAGGTGAAAGAGAAATGACATTCATGAACATAATACACATATTGAAACAAATACCCAAATGTAAAACTTGAAAATTAAAGAACTTGAAAACATAAATGGTGAAAGCTAGAACAAAGGATTAACTTGCAATGAACTTGAAATAGATGAGATTAAAGTGCAAGGATTAAGGAATACAAGAAGTTTAAAGCTTACAGCACTTGCAATGGAAAGGAAATGCAAAAAACGAAAATTACTATTCATCTTCTTCCTTAGAGCTTTCTATCTCTCTCCTAAGCTTAGGTAGCCACACTATACAATGTGTGTGTAATGCTAAATATATGGAGTGTATGCCTCTCATTTTCATGCATGGTGGTCCCCCCTAGCTGTGTGAACGAGCTCCCATCAAGAGAGGGCTGAATGGATGGCTTTGACAGGCTAGGGAGAGCATAGCCTGGCAGCCCACTTCCCTCCCCCTTCCTTCAATGTTCAAGCCTCAAAAGTCTTCCCCAAGGTGTAAGAGAGACATGGTTGTGTAAGGAATTGTTGGGGGAAACGTGGGAGAATCGATGGTGGGACCCCCAAGCAAGTGGGGCTGAGTTGCAGGAGCATCGGGGCTGCTTCAGGGGAGCATACCGGTACCCCGAACACCAGAAACTTCGGCGTACCGGTACGCGTACCGGTACCCTCTTTTCTGCTCTGGACCACTTTTGGTAGAATCGGCATAACTTTTGATCCAACCATTGGATTGGGCTGAAATTTTGACACAAAATAGAAGACACCCAGATCTACAACTTTCATGTTTTTAAATTTCTCAAATTTTGAGTAGATCATGGTCAAAATGGAGGAACTCCGAGGCAGTACTTCCAAACGATGTGGCTGCTGATGCCCTTGTTCCCAAGCACCAATGCCTTCTTGATTTCTTCACTTTTAAGCCTCCAATTCTTCATGTATTGTGTCCATGCCTTCACCACACATCCATCAAGGTTGCAATGTCCTAAAATCAATCATTTAAGCTATAAAAGGTTGCAACATCAAAATATCAACATTATAGTTCAAAACGGCTAACTTCTAAGCACTTATATGCAAAAGTTGAGTTGAAATGCTTGCAATGAGGCCATGAAATATGAAAAATTACGCACTCATCACACCCCCCAACTTAAGCTTTGCTAGTCCCTAGCAAACAAAACGTAAAAAACAAGAAAAACAAAATAAACATATATTAATTCCGATATTGCATTTAGCACATGCAACAAGCCTTTAAACCCCTAGGTGATCCCTAGTGGACGAGTTTTGTCTCGTGAAGGTTTTCAGTGAAGGTACCTACAAACTTCTTTTCATAGTATCCAATATTTAAAATATATTCCCTTATCTTAATTAGCACTGGGATGTCAAAACAACTTACTCTAAACACCCGAACTAAGCACACATGAGGCACATCATAGCTTTAAATGCTATTCTAGAGTATTCACCTACACATTTTCTTTCAAAACTCGTGTGTGTGTGAAATGAACATGTAATTTAAGCATTTACACAATGGAGTTCACATTCACTTTGGCTATCCAAATTAAGCTTCGATGCAAAAACTCACCAAGGGTGTTCTCTCACAATGAATCACGCTATGGTTATCTTGGCATGCTCTCCATGTGTATATGTGAGATAGAATATTATGTTCAAAACAAAATATGCTAACATATAATCCAAAAATGAAGTATGCATAAAAATGAACACAACCTTGACATAATCTCATGAAAGGAATGCTAGGGCATTAGATAGCAAAATCAACTTCTCTTGTTCTTTTAAAAGTATGCATCCCCATGCTTCTCTAGATCATTTAGGACTTTCAAGGGTTGTAATGAGGCCTTGGGGTGATAATGAGGTAAGTGAAATGAAGGATATAGGATAACAAAGAGGGTTGTTCCGAGTGAATGACCTTTATTTCAAAAACATCTCCCTTTTTATGGGATTTCTAGGCCAACACCATCACCACACTCTTTTTTTTCTTTTCTTTATTTTCCTTAACATTTTCCTTTTTTCTATGATCGTTCTTTCTTCTTTCACCCCTTTCTCTTCCTTTTCTTGAGTTTTCATTCTTTTTCATTCAACATTTAAACTCCACAACATCCATCCCTTTTGTTTGAATTTCCACACCATACTTCCTTCGCTTTAACGATCACTCAAATTTAGCTCTAGGAACAACCAAGGTAAGGTAGATATTTCATGTAAGGTACAACCAAAATGGAAATGATGAACTAGGAAAAAAGAAAATTTCATACACAACGTCAAGAGAATCCCAAAGGTCAACGTGGGATTGAGATTTCTAATGTCACAGATAATGAATAGCTCAATTCCATCACCACTCTTCGGAGTGGTAAGGAGGTAGATAAAACCATCCTGCCTAGGGTCTCTAAGCCTATAGAAAAAGAGACTTAGGGCACTCACAAGGATGGTGAGTCACTTGAGTTGCCCAAGGTTGTAGGGTCTGATGAGATTGTTTGTCCCATTCCTGCTCCCTACCCTCACCATTTGAAAATGTGTAACACCCCAAAACACACCCTGGACGGCATTACATTCTAAAACATTCACATCATGAGAGCACTAGAATAATCCATCAATAAATAAGACTTCATAAAGTCATCCATAAAATTTACAGCATTATTCCAAAAGAATAGACACATTTTGGCCTTTACATTCCAAAAATCGCATAATGTAGCGCAGCGGAAATAACAAAAGAAAACTAGACCTTACAAGGTTCAAAATGAATATCCTAGTCTAGCACAAAAAGTAAAGGAGGTCGCTCTATGCGTCCATCTCGGGGTCCACGTTCCCTTCTACGGGAGCTTCCCAATGTCCCGGCTCGTCAGTTCCGAGCTCCTCCTCTAAACAAAGACCTGAAATATGTGGTTTGTAGGGGGTGAGCACGAAGCTCTGTAGCAACATTCCTCCCAAACACTAACAAGGTTTATAAAAGCATATAAAATGGCCGGTCTCATTTCGCAAATAGCATATATAATCTTTGAAGTAAAACAGGGACATTTTAAATAGATCTCAAGTTTAAGGAACAACAGTAATTGAATGAATAAGTGAAACCACTATACAGTTAGTAACCCATTTCCAAATATAATCTAGTCCACTATACACAGTTTCCAACAATTCTTTCGGTAGGTGGCATACTTTAGGGTAACCTCCACCTCCGTTTAGATCGTCTTTGATTCTCAAGCATCCTTACAAGGAACCTCTTGAGAATGTGTGAGCATCCTTACAAGGAACCTCTCACAATTCATTACATGGCTTCTCAAGCATCCTTATAAGGAACCTCTTGGGAAGGGGTGAGCATCCTTATAAGGAACCTCTCACAATTCATTACATGGCTTCCCAAGCATCCTTATAAGGAACCTCTTGGGAAGAGGTGAGCATCCTTATAAGGAACCTCTCACAAATCATTACATGGCTTCCCAAGCATCCTTATAAGGAACCTCTTGGGAAGAGGTGAGCATCCTTATAAGGAACCTCTCACAAATCATTACATGGCTTCCCAAGCATCCTTATAAGGAACCTCTTGGGAAGGAGTGAGCATCCTTAGAAGGAACCTCTCACAAATCATTACATGGCTTCCCAAGCATCCTTATAAGGAACCTCTTGGGAAGGGGTGAGCATCCTTACAAGGAACCTCTCACAATTCATTGCATGGCTTCCCAAGCATCCTTACAAGGAACCTCTTGGGAAGGGGTGAGCATCCTTACAAGGAACCTCTCACTCATGTGCATCACAATTAACCCAACCAAGCATACAATTTTCACTATTGATTTCAATTTATAATCCTCTATCCAAAATCCCCCAAAATATATCATGTAATAATTCCACAACAAACAAAGAAAATACATGAGATCACAATAAAATCATTGTTCTACCCAACACAAAGCACTAAGGGTTCCAAAATATATAATAAAGAAAGCATTTAAGAAAGAATTGCATCACTCTCCAAAAATGAGGGTTTTAAAACTAGAGAAGAGATTTCATGGGTATTAAACCCTAACTTTGTTCAAAACATGTAATCTTTGTCAAAAGCCTAAGAGAGGATGATTTCATAACATATATATACCATTTATAGCCAAAACATACATATATAAATACTCTAGTCTCAATGTAAGTGAGTGAGAGAAAACCCCTACCTTATGTTCTTGAAGAAACCTAGGGTTTGAGTCTTGAATCACTTGTGAACCCCTTTGTCTTTCCTTTTTATCTTGAGTTTTATCTTTCTCTCTTTCTCTCTAAGGGTTTCTAGGAGGGTTAGGGTGAGAGGGAGACGAAGAAATGGGGCAAATGAGGCTAAAAAGAGTGTTTTAAAACACCAAAATCCGGATTTTTACTGTTCGGCGGGCGTCAGACAAATGGTACCGGTACCCAGTACCGGTACTGTATGGTACCGGTACCCCAAACCTTCTGGAGTCGAAGTACCGGTACACAGTACCAGTACTGTATGGTACCGGTACGCAGTACCCGTACACTTTGTCTGCTGCAACTTCCAGGGCAGTTGTGACCCATTTAGAGGTTGAATTGGAAAATTTCCATGAGACACACTTTTGTATCCCTAGATGTCTACTATATACTGTAAAAATTTCAGATCAATTGGAATTAAGGATAAAAAGTTATGGCCAAAACACTAAGTAGTGTCCAGGACCCATTTTACCCAAATTCTCTCTAAAGTGTGTTTTAACTCCGGGACACTTCCTAACTTCTAATACATCCCTATTACCTCTCCCAATGTTTTTCGACCTTCCGGATTCAATGGAAGCATTATTTTGACCTAAAAACCTTTAGAAACTTGTCTATTCACCCTTTCCAAGTTTAAACATCTTCGACACGTAAACTTCCCAATCAAATTATCTCCATAGTATTTATTCCTACGATTTATTCTTATGTCACTACATATATCCACATTTTTAAAACAATTATTTACTATATATTTATATACATATATAAAAGAAAAAATGCGGGGTGTTACAAAATGCCTGCAAAGCAAGCTAATAATGTTGAGAAACTTGATTTATTCAAGCTGGTAAAAATTAATATTACTCTTCTTGATGCAATCCAACAAGTGCCATCTTATGCAAAGTTTTTAAAAGACTTATGCACTGTGAAGAGGAAGTTGCATGTTCAGAAAAAACATTCCTGATGGAGCAAGTAAGTACTATTCTCTGAACCAACACTCTATCAAAGTACAAAAATCCCTACTGTCCCACCATTTTCTATTATCATTGGGGACTGCCAGCTGGAACAAGCACTTCTAAACTTGGGTGCGAGTGTGAATCTCCTACCATTCTCAATCTACCAATAGTTGGGCTTGGGAGAATTGAAGCCCACTTCAATTACTCTCCAGCTGGAAGATTGAAGTGTAAAAATACCGAGAGGTGTAGGGGAAGATGTGTTGGTTCAAGTAGATAGGCATTACTTCCTCGTAGACTTTATAATACTGGACACTGCACCAGTTGCTAACCCCGCTACACAAATTCCCATAATCTTAGGACGCCCATTCCTTGCAACATCAAATGCATTAATAAATTGTAGGAGTGGTGTGATGAATTTCTCCTTTGGGAATTTGACAACTAAGTTCAATATTTTTCATGTAGCAAAAAAATAATTTTCATGATTAATTCTGTATGTAAAGAAGACAAATATGAGGCTATTTTTTATACGGAATTGCTTAATAATTCACAGGAGTTATGTTGAGTTGAGAGAATAAAAAATAAACAACTTTTCTTTAGTGGAGGAAAATCCCGAGTGAAGTTGGGTTTTGGGCCATTAGACCCGGTTGAACCATTTCAATTTATAAACCCTTTTGTATTTGTATAATAGTTACTTAGATAACTTCTTTATTTTCTTTTTTTGATAATCTTTGTTAATTTATTTTATGCTAATTTGTTCCTTTATTTATTTGCAGTTAGTTTTGTTTAGGAGCTTCACTTAGGTGTTCTTTTTCCCTTATTTTTTTCTCATTGCATCAGCATTGTTGCATTGAGGAAAATGCAAATTTTAAGTTGGGGGGTGAGGTTACACCATGGTTTTGCTCCTATTTATTTATGGTATCCCTGCTTATTTGAGTATTAGTAGTTTTAGTTGAAAAAATTAAAAAAATTGAAAAAAAATGTCTAGTTGAATGATACTAGTTGTTTTCTTAGGACTTGTGAGATTTAGATATGCTATGTGATATTCAAATTGAATGCATGTTGTACTATATAGACTTGTAGTCTATACTTGAATATCATAGTGATGTTTGTATATGAAACTCAAACTTTGTTCACAATGAGCATGTAACTTTTGTTGAGATTTATGGAATAAAATTCATGTTTTGAAAAAGCTTGGTATCCATAGTAGAGATGCATGTATATACCCTAAGACTATAGGTGGTGTGTACACACTGAAAGTGATGTTAATTTGAGTTCTGTGGAGTTAGTTGAATCAGATCCATGGATTGATGGTTTGGAAGCTGGTGGTGCATTATCGGACTATGAATCAAATGATGAAGGTGGTCATCATAAATCTGATAGTGAGATTAATTATGAGGAGAACCCCTTGGAGGATACACTAAGGGGTGAGGTATTCAGTGTTAAGGAGGGTGAAAGGACAATATTTAATGCATGAATGCTATTTCCAAATATCAAAGCAATCAGATATGCTTTGAGGGATTATGTGATTCAGGAGGGTTTTCCTTTGCTAAGAGATAAAAACGAACAGACCAGAGTTACAACACACTGTGGTGTTGGAGGGTGTCCAAGGCGAATACATGCTTCGTTTTTGCCTTATATGGTGACATATAAGATAAAGACTTATAATGGTGATCATAGTTGTGTGACGAATGCAAAATCAACAGAAGCAAATGCTCCATGGATCACTTGTAAAACCCAGGTGAATTTGAACTTTTGTGAAAAAAGGTAAAACGGTAATTTGCCACTATGGTACAGGTTGTAAACCTGAATTTTTCTAGAGCTCGGATGATGAAACGGACATCACCGTTGGATTCGTCTCGCGAAATCTAGTTACCCTGTCAAATCTCGTTGAATTCCGAGTTAGTTGAATTTTTCGCGTTTTACGAGGCAGTCGGGCCTCGGGAGACCCAAAAACGAAATTCTGAATAAAATTTTAAATTTTGGAAAATAAATGAAGGCAAGTTAAAATAAAAATATTTTGAACTTGAACCGGAGCGAAATTTAATCGTTTCGGGGCTAAAACGGACCCGAGAAATAAGGGTCGTGTGGCGCATTGTGGGCCAAGTATTTAAAGGGGAGAAAATCATATTTCTCACCCATTTGCTCAGCCAGTTTTAATGTGAGAAAGAAGAGAGGGAAAGGGCTTGAGTTCTCCACCTTCTCTCTACGATCTACGGAGATTGAGAGCCCAAATCCACTCGGGCCAAGAACAAAGGTTGTTCTCCTCGCCGACGGCTTCAAAACCATACCAAGGAGGTCGAGTTTTGGTGAGATTCCGAGGAAGGGATTTTTGAAAGCTAGGGCTTAGAGCTTGAATCGGGTCTTGGAGCTTCCTACGGTCGTTCCTTACGCTTCAAGAGGTAGGGTTCCCTCCTACTAAGGTTTATTCCAAACCTAGAATGCTTTTGTGAAATGGGTAGGATGATAGGTTGTGTATCTCTTGCCTATTGTAGTTAATTTGGGTGAAATAGGTATTGAAATGGGTAAAGATAAATCCTAGTTTGGATTGGTAATTAGAAATTGCTAAATGTGATTTCTAGAATTGGATATGTGATTCTTGTGTTATATGGAATTGTGGGCATGTTATGTGTTTATATATATGCCTTGAAAATTTAAAGTGTGATAACATGCTTGGAAATTGTGTTATGGGAATTATATGCTTATGATATGATTTTGCCATGAAATGTGTGAAATGTGTTAAAAATGTTCATATGTCACTCATGCCATGTTGAACATTGTATTATGGTTGCAATGAGACATCATATTGCATATGCACGGGAACATCGCTTTTAGTGGGTGTGTGCATGGTGGTTGTCTTCACCTCGGTTGGTGGATGACTAATGGGATCGGGTGAGTTGGGTCGACGACCTAGTCGAGTCTCACGGTTTGCATGGTGGATAGGGTTGGGGTAGCAAGAAGGGCTAGAAGATCCCTCAGGTGCAAGACCCGGTGATTGGGATACGCACTCCCTTGGCTCGGTCCATGAAGTGTGTGGGTGTACGCGGAACCCTCGGTGTAAGTCCGTCAATTCCGTGTGGGTTGGGTGACCCTTGGTATGAGTCCATGAACATCCACCCCTATAAAAACCCTAGAATGAAATGTCATTTGATGTGCAACATAGATGACGGGTAATACACACTGGCACTTGCATGTGTTGAGTAGCCGGGAAGGGCTCGGGATGATGTGCGTGAGTGAGTCTCATCTCATTCATGGCATGGCCTGGTAGATTCCAACATGGAGTACATATTCTAAATTGGAATGTTGTGAATTGTTGATTTGTGGCATGTGAACATTTCATATACATATAGGTTGGGGAGTAGCCTCTTTAGGAGATACCCTATTGAGCGTGGCTCACCCTTTGTGGGAAAAATATTTCAGGTGCGGGGTTTACACCGGCGGACGGCTCCCATTTCGATCCCCAAGGTTGAAGAAAGCCGACTTGTGGCTTTTATGGTTATTTCTGTAAAGTTTTTGTGAAAAATTTCATTTTGATGTGTAAATATGTGGAATCAATTGTAATGGAACTTGTACAAATCATGTTTTCTATGGGAAATCTTTTTAAACATGTGTTGGATGATTTTGGGAAGGTTTGGAATGGATTGAAAATGAAAAACAATTGAAAAAGGCAAAACTGGACAGAGGGTACAGGTACTGTGTACTGGTACACTGCTGTCCAGTGGGCAAACCGTACCGGTATGTAGTACAGGTACTGTCCCCAAAACTTTGAAATTTTTAAATTGTTTCCCATGCTATTGGACTTTGGTTTCTTTGGTTCCAACAATACAAATGGACCTTAAATGAGATATATTGGGGTATATTGAACCTCGATTGGATTAAATGATTAAAGGAACACGGGTTATACGTGTGAGTTATAATCCTGGGTAAAGGGATACTATTAGCGTGATGTCGGATTGAGCGGCACTCATGGGTATTTCCGCGGGTTGATGGGTTTATCAACGGTGAATAAAGGACCCCCGGAAATTGGGGCGTCACATCACTACCAAACTTATGAATGTTTTGAGGGCAACTCCTAACATGACAACCGGAGGCATGAGGGAAGAATTGAAAATTTTGGAGTGAATCCTCCAAGAATGCAATTGTATAGGGCCAAAAAAAAAGGCATTGGAATGTGAGACAAAAGAGAGTTGGGGATTTTTCTTCTTTTGGCTAAGTGAACTGCTGAAATCGTTTTCACATGAGAAGTCTTGCAGGCCACTGACCATTTTTTTCGTTTCTGGTTGTCAAATTTGTTGTTATAGGGAGGAGCATCTCAGGTTGCTACTAATGGTGCAAATATTGGGCAGGGAGAAGCTTATCAGGTTGCAACTAGTAGTGCTAAACAATGCTCACAATGGACAGGGAGGAGGTTCTCAGGTTTCGTCTCAGTCTTCTTAACCTGCAACTGATGCTCATCACAATGATGCATCTTAGGTAACACCAGTTAATTACTTAAAACTATATTTAATGATAAATAATTAAATACCCTTTTTCTAAATGCATCTCAAGTGACATCTATTAATGAAAATCTATCACAAATATTTGGTTCAAGAAGGATATCTCAACTATTTGGCAAGAGTGGAATGAAAGGTGTAGAGGCTATGATGAGCAAGAAGGATGGGTCTTCAATGAGTTGTACCAAGTGTTTGAAGCATGGAGATAGTAGCAAGAAAAATGAAACTACTTCTCCCAGTGGCAATGTGAAGTCTGAATATGCCATGTTTTAGAATGGGTATAATCTTTTGGTCATGTGGTATCTTTTGTCGGGCAATAGTGGTATCTTTTGTTCGACAATAGATTATGAGCTTTGGACTACATGTTTTATTTTGTTGGTTGTTTTTTGTTGTGAAGGGGTATAGTTGGATGGTATTCTTTTGTGAATATTCTTGGGCTACAATACAATTTTTTGGCAAGTAAAACATAGTTTTTCCAGGGTTTTGAGTGCACACTGTTAACATGCTGGGGTATAGTTTTATGGCATGTACTAATTATAAACTTATGTTGAATGATGCCTTTCTCAAAATATTGTCAATTCATGCAACTATGGTGTGTCCAACGGTCATGTGGGAAATGCGAAGCAACGGTCAAGTTCAATAAGCATGGGTCCCAACAAAGAAAAAGGGTAGTTTGGAGATAATTAATATATAATATGTTGGCATAATGAATTTTTGACCGGTCTCTAATGGATATAAATGACACTGGGTTTAACTAATACGCGCACACAAACTTGAAGGGGTGTGTGTGTAATTTCCTTTATCGGAGGGGGTCTGTCTAATTAAGTGACAACCCTTAGGGGGTCCGTGTGTAATTTACCCTAATAGTTTTGTTGAGAAGCTAACAAGAGGAAAAAACTAGTAAAGGGTGAAACATAATCTTTATGAATTGTATCACGAGTTGCTTTTTGTTCTAATGAAAACTTTTATGCTTCAGGCCAGGACGGAGTTGTTGAGTTCTAAAATGACTTGGTCGAAGGTTACTCATAATAATCATGCACCGCATAGTAATCATAATCCTGTTATGACCAACAATACAAACCACACAACTTATTTATTAACGACAAACAACATAAGCCCTTAAGGCACCATCACTTAGAAAATAATCACAGTGCATCTATTAGTTCGTTCACCCAAACACATTTCAATCCACTCAATAATCATCAACCATATCAATGAAATGATAAAGCTTAATCACAGTACCAATCACAAGCAAAGCACATTCAAATTAATCTCATGCACACAAAGAATACACCCACCTCAAGTCCAAATGTCGCATAATCCCCGTCCTCAGATAAGATCTTAAGCATTCATGTCGTAGGAGTCGACATCTCTGTTTCTACCACACATCATAATTACCACATATAAATACCTTCCACATATGCATTTAATCTTAATTATGCATATATAGCTATGTATTCATACCCATGTTAGCATATTCCTAAACTCCCTTCCAAATGGTGCACCCTTAACTACACTAAATTTTACTCATCTTTTACCCACTTTACTCACTTCAATTCTAGTTTGAATCCTTGTTCAATGTGTTTTTTAAGACATTAAACCCATAAGGAACTTATTTAAGATCCTTTAAGTACCTTGATAAGGTTTTAGATCAATTGCATAAGAGCCTAGAACATCACAACAAATTTGCCAAGATTGGCTCTGATGAACTGTTTGATCATGTTTTTTCAACCAATTGAATTTTATCCTCATTCAACCGTTTGCACACATGCTTCAATCGGTTGAAATGCAACCAGTGCTCTCTTCAATCGGTTAAAACTTTTTTCAATTCGTTGAACCCTTCTGAATTCCAGAACTTGGTTCTAACTCCATTTTCATCCACCCAACCTCATTTTTAATACTACACAACATCTACCCAAGTCTCACAGATGTATTTAGAAGTGAAAGAACATAGAAATTCATTCAAATTTCTTACCTTCGTTGCGAATCGGTTCCTTCAGTTTTTCTCTAAATTCCACTCAAAATCTCTAAGTTCTCTTCAAATCCTCAACACAGCTCCCCTCCACTCCTTTGCATGAGCAAAGATCACACAACTCACACAAAAAGAATAAATCCATCAATCAAGAATAGACGCAAGTGCAACTCCAATTAACTCCTTCTCTCTCTCTCTCTCTCCCCCCCCCCCCCCCCCCCCCGAAACCCTTTGAATTTTCTTTTCTTTTTCCTCTTCCCTTTCTCTCCTCTTCCACCGCCTAAAGCATTTGTTTCCTTTTTTATATTTTTCCCAAAGCTTGGCTGGAGAGACTACACTCAAACGAGTGTCCTCACATGCAAAAGTTATAAAAACAAGTCCACCTTTTGTTTTGCTTATTTTCACATTTAACCACTCATAAATTCCCAACACTATTTAAATTTCACAAATACTCTCTCTCCTACCTCATAATTGAACAATTCAATTGCTTAATTAAAACATATTTACTTTATCAGAGTTTAATTAACTTAATTTTAACCCATGTAAATATTAACAAATTATACTTTTACCCACAATATTTATGGAATACCATGGTACACGTACTCAAGTATCATAATTGGCATCAGTTTTGGTAGGTGATTTTTAAACTACAATTATTTGTTATATCATTGCTAGTTTTTAGAGTTTTTGATATGTAGTTTCACATGAAGTCATTTAGTTTGAGTCCTATGTTAATTCTGCCACTTCAATGCATTTGTGTACCTTTTACATTTGCATTCGTTGAGTCTACTGACCAAATTAGACCCAACAAAACATACATAACACTAACACTTCTTACAATTTGGTTTGCCTGCAATGATGTGCTCATACACCCTCATACAAAGAATTCCTAGATTGTCTTCATCTTAACCTCATACAAAGATGTGCTCATACACCCTCATACAAAGAATTCTAAGATTGTATTCATCTTAACCTAATATAGTGAAACATCCAGTGATTTACTTCACTAATAATAAGTTAATCCACTAAAAACTTATTATTGATCTCTCGGGCCTTATCTCAAAATTAAATTTTGAGCTCCTTGTTATTATATGTATAATAATCTCCCCACATTTAAGATTACTAGCAATGCATGACATGCATTGCAAGTAACTAAATTTAAATAATATTATATTTATAGAAAATGAGAATACATATGTACTTAAATTAAATAATAAATTAGGTGCCGAATAATTAATCGGTATTTATTTATTGCTAAATTTAATTATTGATTTATTCTATAAATTTTTAAGTGCCTAATTTTTCATTTATTTAGGTATCTCTCTAACTTCTTTAGGTAGTTGCACAACTAACTATATTATAGAATTATTAATTTTTATTTTATTAAATAGATTGATTAGATTACTTATAATATTATTATATTATTGCATACCAAAGAATAAAATATAACATATATTTGACTGTGAAATTCAATATGGTAACTACATGTGTATAATAATTTAACATATATAGGACTTTACTTTTTTATATGAATATAGTTAATTGTATATAATTTTACTACTAATAAATGAGTTCAAAAGAATTTATAAATTCTTATTAAAGAGTCCAAAATAAGTTAAAAGTCAAATAGATGTAAAAAATAAAAATTAGATGAAAATATATAAGTGGGCATAATTGAATTTATTCTAATAATTAGGGATAAAATAAGAAATGATTTTTTTTCTAAGTAGTGTGTGTGTGTGTGTGTATATATATATACACACACACATAATAAATGAGGTCAAAAGAATTTAAAAATTCTTATAAAAGAGTCCAAAATAAGTTAAAAGTCAAATAGGTGTAAAAAAAATAAATATTAGATTAAAGTATATAGATGGGTATACTTGAATTTATTATAATAATTATGGATAAAATAAGAAATCAAAAGTTTTTAGCAGATGTTGATATTCATAAGTAATATAGTATAGATGTCTATCAATTAATTAAATTATTGATAATTATATTTAATTAATTTCTTTTTATTTTTTTGATCTTACCACTCAACTTATTTGTCATGTAGGATAACTAAATCTACCTACAGGGTTTGAGATGGACAAAACTTATGAGCTTGCTCAAAAGGACATCATTAATCCATTTAAATACTGGGAGGTGGTTTCTTTTAATAATTAATTTTTACCATACAAAAAATATCATCTCTCAATTCACCTAGTTTGTTGACTCAAATATTAATATCACTCTTTTTTATGAATTAAAGTAATAGCCATTTTATGCATGTGCCCATTAAATATCTTAGGATTAAGAGCTAAAGCAGTCATACTAACCATTAGATATTTTTATTTTCTTATTTAGTCAATAAAAAGATAATAACCTCAAAGATGGTCCTGTTCAATACACAAAGTGTATAAGTGCAACAATTCGAGACATCAACCAGTCTCTTATAGTCAAGACAGATTATGTCAAAAGATTGCTCTACAATTTTACTGATGGTGTGAGACCCGAACTTGCAAATGCATAATATTTTATAAATATTGGGGACTAATTTTTAATTTATTATAATTAATTTGGGTGTTAAACTGTAGTAATTGAAATTTGGGGTGTTGCATTATATTTGAAATTATAACCCTAGGGGTAGAATTTTTTGATAAAAATGGTCGTTTGGTGTAATATGGTATCAAAGGGGAAAAGTTTTGGATGTGAACTTATAAATATTTAAAATTTAGTGGGGTGTGTGTGAGGGAATGAAGTGTAGGGGGACCCAAAAGGGATTTGAGGGAAAGGGTGAGTAACAAGAGACAAGTGTCTCTCAGCCCACCCCTAATATATATATAGTCATATTTGTGCGTGTCCAACATGAGCTTTAGAGAGAAGGAAATACAAAGATAGAGAAGGGGAGTGAAGAGAGAGAGAAGAGTAGGGTTGGGAGGGAAGGTAAACCGGCGGATGAGCTTCAATCTTTCTGCTTGAAAACCGGCATGGAACAAACTTGTTTTCTTGGTTTACTTGATCTCAGTCTTCTTGGTCAGATATTATGTTAATAATTCTTTATATTTGGTTGTTTAAAAGCATATGAAAAAGGGTTGGGTTTTGGTGTATGAAAATCTTGGCTATATGGTATGGTTTTGATATTGGTTTTGGTTTGTGGATTTTGTATGTTGGGTTTGTAATAGATATGAAATATCATGTGTTTGGAGATTATAATTGATGTTATGTATACTAGAAGTTGTGGTTGAGTGAGGAAAATTGATGAAGAAGATGGAATGCAGAAGGGTTTCTATGAGACTTCTACCAGTAGAAAGTGGTGTTCTGCCAGTAGGACTACATTCTGTAAGAAGTTCTACCGGTAGGAAGTGGTGTCCTACTGGTAGAATCATATTATGTAAGAAGTTATACCGATAGGAAGTGGTGTCCTAAGGTATCGAGTTAAGCCCGATTAATCATTTATGTATGTGTCACATAACAATTGTGTGTTGAGAATGTTATTTATGTGATTTGTGATGATGTATTTTAGGTATTGAGGCGATAACATTAGTGTCAAATTCACCTACGTTACACAAGGAGACTAAATTCGTGTTTCGGTTTAACCCAAAGTGAGTGTATTGATTCATATTGATTGAAAATGTGATTATGTGTTTATTAGTTATACTTAAGAAAAATAGCTTGAAGATCATTTGGTAAGTTCTGAACTGTGAAAAGGTGATTGTTTGTTACTAGCTATATTTATTTGTAAATAGCTGGATTGTGAATTAATTGCTTAAGGATTGTGGATTGATTTTAGGTGTGGTTTCAAATACTTAAATTGATTGGGTTGCTTACTAATATGTGATTGTCGAGACTACTGAGCGTAAATGGTAGCCATATAATGATCGAGACTCCCGGGCACATACGGGTAGCAATATAATAGCCGAGACACCTGGGCATATACGAGTAGCAACATGGGATTGCTGAGACTCCCGAACATTTACGAGTAGCGATGAGATTGCAGAGACTCTCAGGTGTTATTGGATAGTCTAATATTGGATATAGGAATTTAAGTTGTGGGTGTTAGGTATTGGATGTCAGTTATTGGAATTTGGTTATTTTATGTTAAATTACACTTTTAATGTGTATGCGAGTTAAGGGTTTAGGTGAGGCAATTATTTCGATTTTAGAGAGATAAGCACTAACTTCTTTCTACACTGTCACTGAGTTTTTCAATGATTTTCTTTGTTTTACTTTAAATCTTTTGTGTTTTAGCATGAATTATAATTAGATTTCATGCCAAATTCCTCCAAAGCCTCCTGATATCATAAAAAATTTGCATTCTTGTTCAAGAATCCATCAAAGAATCTAGACTCTTCGAGTTTCTCTATGCATCAAGAAATTGATGATGGTCTTGTATCTCTTCTATAGGTGGTGAAATCTCAATCTATGCCTCTAGTCCCTCCAAGTACTCAACCTAGACCAGCAAAGCGTGTAGTATACAATAATGGAGAGTCTGGAATGTATTGGACTCCAGATGAAACCCTCGAACTGTCAAAGTAGTTTCATCAAACTTTAATTGGTAAGTGTGCTTATGGTAAACCATCTCTTGGGGTGATTAGGGAGTTTATCAATTCTAAATGGCTTCCTAAGGGGGAGTTCATTGTGGGAGTTCTTGATCCTAGGCACGTCCTTATACGATTTTGTCTCTGTGAAGATTATGTGAAAACATGGTTAAAGGATACAACATATATCGAAGGATATTTGTTTCTGTTTTTCAAGTGGTTTCCAGAATTTCATCCTAGGATTGAACCACCTGTTGTTCTAGTTTGGGTTCAATTACCTGGTGTCCCTATTCATCTTTTTAATAGGGAAAGTCTTCGGGATATTTTGAGGTCCATTGGGCATATTTTGGTCATTGATACTCCAACAATTCTTCTTTGAAGACCAAGTGTCACTAGGGCTTGTGTGGAGGTGAATTTTTTGGCTGATAATCCAATAAGGTTTTGGTTGGATATGGGGGGTCGAGTGGTAGATAACAACGAATTTGTTATGAGAAAGAATGTAAGTATTTCCCTATTCGTCTGAAACAGGCTTGCTTGATTTATTCCGGTGTTCCTAATCTCTGAACATGAACCCTCAATGTGTATATGGCTTATGTGTGTGGGTGAGTGTCACTCTCATTCGGGTTTGATACAAGAAATGAGAAAATGGGTGTGTGAATGAAATGTGTACGTGTGTGTGAACAAAAGTGCTCCCCAAGCGCAGAGAGACTTTTGAGTGTCGTGTTTTACTTGAAATTCGTATTCCAAGGTCGTCTCCTCAGGGAAGGAAGGTGAATTGTTTTGAAGGAAATTTTGTGAAAGATGAAAGGTGTAAAATCTTTTGAGTTTGAGTTTTGGTGAATGAAGTTTGTGATAGAAAATGCAAGAAAGCAAGGTTGGCTAATCCAAATAGGTCATTCCAATTGGAATACCAAATCAACTCAAAACATTCTTCCAATGGTGCATAGGTGTTTGATTGATTCGTAGGAAGCGAGGGACTAAAATGGAAGTGAGGGCTCAAGCATACCCTGTGAAAAGTCTACGGTGTATCAAGAGATCACAACCATGTCCGCACTCAACCTAGTCAAACCAAACCACCTTTCACTATAAGAGAGAATGAACGATAGTCGATTTCTCATACCCAAGAGGAAATTCCCCTTGGATTAGCCAACCAAAAATCTAGCTACTCATAGTAAAAGCAAGAACAAACAAAATGTAAAGAGACATATAGATGAAATGGACTGAAAATAGAGATGAAATGAAACTTAGAACTTGTATTAATGCTACGAGATGGTAAACTACAAAGAAAAATTCATTTCATACCCAAACATAAAAGTTGCATAGAAAGCCCAGTAGAAATTATGGAAGTGCAAGAACATAAGATTAAACTTGATTACACTTGAAATAAAAGAGATTAAAATGCAAGAAATGAAGATTACAAATGAAATATAACTTACTACAACTGAAATGGGTGAAGAAAATGCAAAATTCTCAGCTTTATCTCTCTAAACTTCATCTTCTTCCTTGGAACTTATCTCTCTAAAACTACTCCTAAGCTTAGGTAGCCTTCTCCTCCTCCAAAAGCTTGTGTGAATGCTGAATATATGGTGTAAGACCTCTGCCTTTTCATCCATAGGGCTCCTTCAGCATGTGTGTGCAGGCCTCCCATAAATGGGAGGTGAGTTGATGGTTTTGGACAAGCTAGGAGAAGCCTAGCCTACAACCCACCATGCCTCCTCCTTCTCTCTCTTCCTTTCCCATCCTCTATCCTCTAAGGCTGACTTTGGGGTGGAGGAGGCATGTATGTATGCAGAATATGTCAGGGGACAAGTGGGAGAATCATAGGTGGGACCCCCAAGTGGCAGAGCTTGAGTTGCAGGGTGTTATGGAAGTTCTGGGCCAAACCTTCCAGAAGGTCGAAGTAAACCTTCCGGAAGGTTTTTTCTAGTAGGCAAAACCTTCCAGAAGGTCTTCCGGAAGGTGACAACTCAAGACCAGTTTTCGTAAAATTGGCATAACTGTTAATCCAACCATCCGATTGAGTTGAAATTTTGACACAACATAGAGGACATCCAGATATATAACTTTCATATTTTGCACTTTTTCAGATTCGAAGTGGATAATGGTCAAAATGGGGAAAAAATAGGTACTGATACCAATTCCAGTGGGCTAAACCTTCCAGAAGGCCAATACAAACCTTCTGGAAGGTTTTCTTCCAAATGCATTTTTCTTGATTTCTTCACCTTCCAAGCCTCCCGATCCTCATGTAATGTGTCCATCTCTTCACCGCTCATCCACACTTAGTTGCAGGGTTCCGAAAGCCATCATTTACCCTATGATTACCTACAACATCAAAATTTCCACATTATTCATAACTTCGACTAACTCTAAGTAATTAAATGTAAAGTTAAGTTAAAATGCATGTAATGAGGCCGTTAAATATGCAATATTACGCACTCATCACACCCCCCAACTTAAGCTTTGCTAATAGGGGTGATAATCGAGCTGAATTCGAACCTAATTCAAGCCTAATTTACACAAAAACGAGCTGGCTCGTTTAACTATTTACACATAAACGAGCCTAAAAAAATGTTCAAACTTGGCTTGTTTAACAGCTCTATTTTCTTGTCCCTAGCAAACTAAATGTAAAAATTAAGCAAATAAAAATAAACATATACTAATTCCGCTATTGCATTTAGCATATGCAACAAGCCTTTAAACCCTAGGTGATCCCTAGTGGACAAGTTTTGTCTCGTGAAGGTTTCCAGTGAAGGTACCTACAAACTTCTTTTCCTCGTATCCAACATTTAAAACATATGCCCTTATCCTAACTCGCACTGAGATGTCAACAATAGCTTTGTCCAATGCACCTGAACTAATCACATTAATGACATCATAGCCTTAAATGCTATTCTAAAGTATCCACCTACACATTTCCTTTCAAAACTCGTGTGTGTGTGAAATGAGTATGTAATTAAAGCATTTACTCAACGGAATCCACATTCACTTAGCTATCCAAATTAAGCTTTAATACAAAACTCACCAAGGGTGTCTCTCGATGATGAATCACACCATGATTATCTTGGCATGCTCTCCATGTGTATATGTGAGATAGAATCTTGTGCACAAAACGAAGTATGCTCACATACAATCCAAAAATGAAGTACATGCATAAAAATGAAACAATCTTGGCTTAATCTTATGAAAGGAGTGTTAGGGCACTAGACAGCTAAATCAACCTTTCTTTTTCTTTAAAAGTATGCTTTCCCCATGCTTTCTCTAAATCATTTAGGACTTTCAAAGGTTGTAATGAGGCCTTGGGGTGATACTTGGGCTGAGTGAAACGCAGGATAGAGGATAACAAAGAGGGTTGTTCCGAGGGGATGACCTTTATTGTCAAAAATTTTCCTTTTTGTGGAATTTTCACCTTAACACCTTCACTTCACTCTTTGTTTCTTTTTTCTTTCTTTTCCTTAATATTTTACTTTTATTTTTCTCATTCTTTTCTTCTCTCCTTTTTCTTGGACTTTTCATTCTTTTCCCATTCAACATTTGAATTCCACATCATTCATCCCTTTTTTGGGTTTCCTCACCACATTTCCCTTTCTTCATGATTAATCACAGTCAGCCCCGGAACAACCAAGGTGTGGTAATTGTAATCATTTTGCACTGGCTTGGTCAATTGTGTGGCATGGAAACAAAATTTTAACAATGCTCAAACATGGCACTAGGGATAGAATTTCACAAGAAAAAGGCTAAGGCTCAAAGCATTTCAAAGATGGCCTAAGATCATTTCTAAATAAGCATAGGGAAGCATTTTGCATTTCAAGACAAAGTCAATCAACTACCTAAATGCACTCTAACCAAAACAAGCATAATGAGATTATTGAACAAATTTGAATTTGAAAAATTGTTCCTTTGAGTAAATGTAAGTTCCCTCTAACAAGAATTGGCACTAAAGCTCACATGGGTACTTATTTCATCTCCACTATGCATGTCAAGCTCTAAAATGTGGATCCAATCAGTAAATTACCGAAATAACACATTCAAGGTACACTATGGTTGAGTTCAAAAGAAAACACATATGTGATACTCAGACATAGGATAAACTTCTATGGTGTACTCATGTGTTCAAAGTTCATAATGAAGATCAAGCAATCACAACTCCCATAACAATTAGGATAGGAGAATATAGTTCAATATTAGATATTTTCCAACAAAAATGTCCAAAATTTTCAAATTTCCAACTATTCTATACAAAAAGTGGTGGAACATGTAAATGGTGGATCTCACCCCCCAACTTGAACCATGCATTGTCCTCAATGCACAAGGAATCATGCAATGAGAAAAACGAAAGTAATATGGAAAATAAGATACCCCCTTTTTTTCTTTTTTTTATAAACATTAAAGGGAAAATGAAACACAAAAAAACTTGTTTACAACCCACAACTTAAACTCGCACATGATACTGAATGAGATTTGCTACGGTGATGCTCAAAATGCATTGAGTCCAAATTAGGAAGAGGTAAACAACTTCATGCTAAAATCTATACTATAAAATTATGGAAAGGAAAATATAACAATAAAATAAGTCTAACTACTATGTACATGAAAACAAAACAAAGAGGACTCATGTCAATCTGGCTTCAATTCGGATATGAGCTTGCAGCCATTGATTTTTTTTGATTTTAAAATTTTTTTGTCGTATAAATGCCATTCCTAACCAATCTATCCAACAACATAAAAGATAATCATTAAAAATTCTCAACCAAACAGAGGTGCACACAAGTTTATGCAATTCCACAAATGGAGTATACAATTTCTCTTTATAAATTT
The DNA here is from genome assembly GCA_951799425.1 of Ilex aquifolium. NCBI lineage: Eukaryota > Viridiplantae > Streptophyta > Magnoliopsida > Aquifoliales > Aquifoliaceae > Ilex > Ilex aquifolium. The sequence goes on along the minus strand of OX637410.1, from coordinate 10,306,661 downwards.
TTACACTTAACTCCATTTCAATGCCATCCCCATGTTGACAAATGTGAATCTCAACACCACTCTTAGACGAAAAAATGACCTTGGACTCATTAGCATGATGTGAGATAATATGTTCATTAAATTTTTCATAATCTAGAGTGGTGGGAGATTCAACATCAATATGAATTCCACTAAAATGATCATCCTCAAAACATTGACTATGCTCTGTAAAACCCGGGAAATTTGAACTTTTTCCAAAAAGGGCAAAATAGTAATTTGCCACTATAATGCGTATTTAAAATACTCATGTTCTAGACCTCGGATGAGTAAACGGAGTTCGCCGTTGAATTCGTATCGCGAAATTTAGTCACCTTGTCAAATTTCGTCGAATTCCGAAGTAGTCGGACTTTGCACGTCGTTCGAGGCGACTGCGTGGCGATTCGCCTTACGAACGTCCCCATAAATAAGTTTTATAAAATTTCCTTAAAATTAAGTTAAATTTCAAATAAAATTAATTTGAACTTAAACTGGGATCAAACGAATCGTTTTGGGACTAAATCGGACCCGATTAAGCGAGGGACACGTGGCGCGACGTGGGCCGAGTATTTAAAACTATAAATAGGGGTAAATATCTAGAAAATCAGATTTTTCTTCCCTTGTGTTCTTGTTTGGCCGGCCAAGAGAGAGAGAAGTGAGAAAACCTTGATCTTCAAGCTTTCTCCGTCGATTCCCGGAGTTCCGTCGGTCGGATTCCGTCGAGCCAAGAGCTAAAGTCGATCACATCGACGAGGGCTACGCAACCACACCAAGAGCAAGGGATTTCACCGAAGATCCAAAGGAGGAGATTTGGGCGAAATCTAGTCTTGGGCTCGGGAAGTGTTCTTGAAGCTTCATTCGGGTGAATTACACTTCAAGGGGTAGGGTTCTCCCTACTTTGGTTTATCCCGAACCTAGAATGTGTATTAGAAATGGGTAGGGTGTTAGAGGCCAATGACCCTTGCCTATTTTGATTTAATTGGTAAAAGAATGGATAGGTTGTTAAGAAAGCACACTTACCTATTGATGCAATTGGGGTAAACTAATTTTATCCTAAATTGTTTACTAGAAATTGTCTATAGGAATTTCTTGAGAGAAATTGAACAACTTATGTGATAACATGTTGTTTGCCTAGAAGGTGTTTGTTTAAATGCCTTGGTTGTGGAAATTGTTGTTTTGAGTGAATTGAAATAACATGCTTAAGTTTAATTTGTGGAATCATATGCTATTGATATGATTGGATGTGTTTGTTGATAGATGCATGTGTTGATATATTAACATTGAAATGAATATGGTATTTATATGCTTAGGATATAAATTTACCATGGACATGTTGAAATTGTGCATGAGTTGTTCTTGACATGTGGAACATCATGTGGTATGCAATGGGACATAGCATTGCACGTGCATGGAAGCATCTCATTACATGGGTGTGTGCATGGTTGATGTCAACACCACACTTGGTGATTGACGGTATGGCTTGGGAAAAGTTGGGTCGAAGACCTAGCTAAGCCGCTTGATTGCATGATAAAATGGGTCGGGATGAGCAAGAAGAGGCATGACGACCTCTCGGGTGAAAGACCCGGTGATTTGGAGGGTGCACTCCGTTGGTATAAGAGCCCATAAAGTGTACGGGTGTGGAAGACCATTGGTATTAGTCCATGAAAAAGTCCGATCCCAAGAAAGACCCTAGTTTTGAAAATGTCATTTGATGTAAACATAAATGATGGAATGAAACACTTTGACATTGCATCGTGTAGTAAGAGTCGGAGAGGACTCGGGTTGAATTGCATGAGTGGGTGTCATCTCATTTCATGGCATGGTGGTATTGCATTCCAACTTAGAATGCATGTTCTTATGAGAAATGGTTGTTTGCAAATGAATGTTGCATGAGCATGAGCATCTAGGGGGAGAGTAGCCCTTGTAGTATTTACTCTACTGGGCGTTGGCTCACCTTATACGGGAAACATTTCAGGTGTGGGGTTTGCACCGACGGATGGCTCACTTGGAGAGCATCAAGCATGAAGGGGGCCGGCTTGTGGCCTTAGTTCGAGTTTTTGTAAAACTTTTGTATAAATTCCATTTTGATGTGTAAATTATGGAATTAATTGTAATGGAACTTGTATAAGTTATGTATTATATGAAAAATCTCATTAAACATATGTTGGATGAGTTTTGGGAGGTTTGGAATGGCTTGGAAACGAAAAACAGGTAAAAAGGGCAATTCTGGGCCAGGCGTACCGGTACGGTTGGGTCCAGAAGGTGTAGCGTACCGGTACGCGTGCCGGTACGATTAGGTCCAGAGGGCGTAGCGTACCGGTACGCTCTCCAAACTTCAGAATTTTTTTATTTTCTATTTCTTTTGCCAAGTCTTTGGGCTATGTTTTCCTCCCTCCTAATGTTACAAATGGATAATAAGGGGATACCAATGGTGGTATATTGGATCTCGGATAGGTCAACCAACCAAAAGAAATTGGACTTGTATTTTTTTTTATCCCGGTAAAGGGAATGTGGTGCCGCGGTATCGGGTTAAGCGACATCCACGGGTATTTCCGCGGGTTGACGGGTTGTCAACAGTCAATAAAAGACCCCCGGATTTTGGGGCGTCACATGCTCAAGATGTTGTTTTTCACGCATAGTAATTATAACATTAGTCAATGCAATAAGGTCAAATTTAATTTCAGAAAATTGTTGGGCTACTTGGGCATTGACTTTCATTTGGTATAGCATAAACTCGCAAAGAGTATTTTCCAATTCTTGTTCAGTTGAGTCCTCATATGTTGGATAGTGGCAAAATTCATTTGGTGGTGTGAGATCAGATGAAAAATTATAAGGTTCATTCTCCCAACCATAACTCGGATAACTTGGTGTAACATAGTGGTCGGGGTAAAAATTTTCGGAGGCCAATATTGAATTTGAACCTTTGCATGCAAAGTCTTGAACCGTATAATTTAATGGGCACTCACTAGTGAGGTGCCCATACTCATCACAAATCTCACACACATTTTCAAAATTTTGGGCATTCGATACATTTTCATAAAAGTTAGGAAACATAACACAAAACACAAACTACAATAAACTACTTACAAATGAGATGACATACATTGGCCCATGATGAAAATCACGAGACTTACGTATGCCGTCAAAAATCACCTTCGAACTCGACGCATAACCTTCCCCAACAACGGCGCCAAAAATGCTTGATTCGTTCCGTTGTTCCTAATCTCTGAACATGAACACTCAATGTGTATATGGCTTATGTGTTTGGGCAAGTGTCACTCTCACTCGGGTTTGATGCAAGAAATGAGAAAACGGGTGTGTGAACAAAAGTGTTCCCTAAGTGCAGAGAGACTTTTGAGTGTCATGTTTTACTTGGAATTCGTATTCCAAGGTCGTCGTCTTAGGGATGGAAGGTGAATTATTTTGAAGGTGATTTTGTGAAAGATGAAAAGTGTAAAATCTTTTGAGTTTTAGTTTTGGTGAGTGAAGTTTGTGATAGAAAATGCAAGAAAGCAAGGTTGGCTAATCCAAACAGGTCATTCCAATGGGAATGCCAAATCAACTGAAAGCATTCTTCCAATGGTGCATAGGTGTTCGATTGATTCGTAGGAAGCGAGGAACTAAAATGGAAGTGATGGCTCAAGCATACACCGTGACAAGTCTACGGTGTATCAAAAGATCACAACCACGTCCGCACTCAACCTAGTCAAACCAAACCACCTTTCACTATGAGGGAGAATGAACGAGAGTCGATTTCTCATACCCAAGAGAAAATTCCCCTTGGATTAGCCAACCAAAAATCTAGCTACTCATAGTAAAATCAAGAACAAACAAAATTTAAAGAGACATATAGATGAAATGGACTAAAAATAGAGATGAAATGAAACTTAGAACTTGTATTAATGCTACGAGATGGTAAACTACAAAGAAAAATTCATTTCATACCCAAACATAAAAGTTGCATGAAAACCTAGTAGAAATTATAGAAGTGCAAGAACATAAGATTAAACTTGATTACACTTGAAATAAAAGAGATTAGAATGCAAGAAATGATGATTAAAAATGAAATATAACTTACTACAACTGAAATGGGTGAAGAAAATGCAAAAATCTCAGCTTTATCTCTCTAAACTTCATCTTCTTCCTTGGAACTTATCTCTCTAAAAACTACTCCTACGCTTAGGTAGCCTCCTCCTCCCCCAAAATCTTGTGTGAATGCTGAATATATGGTGTAAGACCTTTGCCTTTTCGTCCATAGGGCTCCTCTAGCATGTGTGTGCAAGCCTCCCATCAATGGGAGGTGAGTTGATGACTTTAGACAGGCTAGGACAAGCGTAGCCTGCAACCCACCATGCCTTCTCTTTCTTTCTCTTCCTTTCCCATCCTCCATCTTCCAAGGCTGACTTTAGGGTGTAGGAGGCATGTATGTATGTAGAATATGTCAGGGGATAAGTGGGGGAACCATGGGTGGGACCCCCAAGTGGCAGAGCTTGAGTTGTAGGGTGTTGTGGTGGGTTTGGGCCAAACCTTCCGGATGGTTTTTTCCAGTTGGCAAAACCTTCTAGAAGGTCTTCTTAAAGGTGCCAGCTCAGGACCAGTTTTCGTAAAATTTTCATAACTTTTGATACAACCGTCCGATTGAGCTGAAATGTTGACACAATATAGAGGACGTCCAGATCTACAACTTTCAGGTTTTGCACTTTTTCAGATTCAAAGTGGATCATGGTCATAAATGGGGAAAATAGAGGTACTTATACCAATTCCAATGGGCTAAACCTTCTGGAAGGTTTTCTTCCAAATGCATTTTTCTTGATTTCTTCACCTTCCAATCCTCCTGATCCTCATTTAATGTGTCCATCTCTTCACCACTCATCCACACTTAGTTGCAGGGTTTCAAAAGCCATCATTTACCCTATGATTACCTGTAACATCAAAATTTCCACATTATTCATAACTTTGACTAAATATAAGTAATTAAATGCAAAGTTAAGTTAAAATGCATGCAATGAGGCCATTAAATATGCAATATTACACACTCATCAAGGCTCATGATCAATCGATGTGTAGAAGGAAAAAGAAAGAGGAAGGTGTTTCGAATGAGGAGAGAGATGAGGTTTCTCAGAAAGGCAAAGATCTAGAGGCTGTCAAGGCAGAGGAGAAAGGGAAGGCGGTAATACAATAATTTCAAAGGGTAAAGCATTGGAAAGAAAACAAGCATTGGTCTTCTGTTGTTGAGAAGGTTGGTAGTCAGAATAGATTTATGGCTTTTGAATCTAGGATTTAAGGAGCAGGGCATTGTTTTGGAGAAAGGGGATTGTTAGTGTGAAGCCAAGGAGGGTTTAAATACTCAAAGCTGGATTTGAATATGGGGTGGAGAAGGTGGAGAGACAAGGGGTTGGAGTCATTAATTCTTCAGTCTTCGAGAAGGTAACAGTCTCCCATGTTCCTGTTCATTCTCCTTTGCTTTCCCAAGACTCTGTATAGTCCTTTCATTTTGAGAAGGAATTGACAGAGTTGAAGAGTAAAAATGTAGAGGTAATCAAAGGGTCAGATGACATTGGGACTTAGACGAGGGATAGTGAAAGGGTGGGTTTTTTGTTGGGAAAATGTGAGGATTCTGTGCAAAGTCTGAGTAAAGGAAAAGAGTAGTGTAGTTCTCGTGTTGTAATGGATGTAGTTCAGATGCAGAAGGAGGGGAAAATGAAGGAAGAGGTTGGTTGTTGTCTTATTAACAAGCCATTTTCTCCTTCTGTTGACTCCTCATTTTATATTCATCTTCAATTTGTTCCAAGGAGGGGTGTAAATTTCTCTTTGGATGATGAAGTGGGATTGGTGAGGCATAAAAAGCCTCCTGATAAATATTATTGTTCTGACAAAGGCAGTTCCAGGAGTGTGAGTAATGTTAGGAAAAAATTGGATGAGGAGTTGAGGAGTTCAGATGATTCATATTTAGACTCTTTTGTGCTGGATTTATCTTTTGTAGATACTTCTACTAGACTGTTGTCTAGAGGTAATATTTCTTCTTAATTCTTATGATAAATTCATATTGTGGACTGTGAGAGGGGTTGGTAAAGCAGTGCAAAGGAGGAGATTAAAGAAGTTAGTTAAAATGAATAATGTGTGAATGATAGTCATTGAAGAGCCTAAGCTTGATGTTAGCAAATTACCTAGTTTGGCTTCATGTTTGAAATTAGGTCATTACATGTTTGATTCCTTGGCAGAAAGGAATATTTGGTTGTTCTGGGATGGGAGAGTCAAAGTGAGGGTGGTGGAACAGTTTGAACAAGCATTGACAGTGGAGGTGTGTTATATTGGTTCTGAGGTTGTTTATGTGACTGTGGTGTACGCATGTTGTGATTACATTTTAAGGAGATATTTGTGGTGTCATTTGTTGAATCTGCCTATACCATCCTTTTCTTCATGGATGGTTTTAGGGCATTTTAATGGTATTCCAAATTCAGAAGAAAGGTTGGGGGCTTTTCCTTCTGTAGTGTCTATGGAGGAGTTTAGTGCTTTTGTTTATGAAGTTGGTTTGCTGGACAAAGGTTTTTCTAGGAGTAGATTCACCTAGTGTAATAACCATTAGGATTCTACTAGGATGTGGCAGAGGATAAATACAATATTAGTGAATGCAAACTGGGAAAATAAATTTGGTAATACTTAAGTGGTTCATTTGGCAAGGGGGAAGTCTGATCACGGTCCTTTATTGCTTAAGGTAGTGATTCTCTAAAATAGAGAATTGCATATTTTAAGTTTCAAGACATGTGGGTTGAGGACTCCACATTTTTGCCTCTTGTTGTAGAGAATTGGGGTGGTGACTATGTTATGAATGCTATAGAGAATGTATTTTTGAAGTTGAAATGCTTAAAAGTGCATTGAAAAAGGTAGAATATAGATGTTTTTGGGAACCTTTTTGAAAATATTAAGGTCAAAGAGGAATGGGTGAAGAGGGCTAAAATTTTGCTAGAATTCGATGCTTCTTTGGCTAATGTGCAGGTTGTGGAAGAAAACCAGAAGGAATTGGATGAGGTTTTGAGGTTGGAGGAAGTGTATTGGAGGCAAAAAAGCCAATGTGAAATGGGATTTGGAGGGGGAGAGGAATACAAAATTTTATTAGACTATGGCGAAAGGGAAAACAGTCAGAAATAAAATTAATAGAATTCAGAATGACGCAGGGGAGTGGGTTCAGGATGAGGGGGATATTGGTAGGGTGGCTATGGAATTTTATGATGGATTGTATCAGTTTAAATAGCATATTATTAATGGTGATTTGTTTGATATTATTTCTCAGATTGTAGGAGAGGAGGAGAATGCAAGATTGGTTAGGGAAGTTTCTTTGGAGGAAGTTAAGGAGGTGATTTTCTCTATGTCAGTGCAGAGTGCCCGAGGTCCAGATGGGCTTTCTGGTAAATTCCTTCAAGTAGCATAGGATATATGTTGAGAGCTGTCAATTTTTTCTTAAAAGAGGGAAGGATGCCAAGATTTGTTAATACTACTTTACTGACGTTGATTCCTAAGAAGCTTAATCCTTTGACCTTTGCCAATTTTTGCCCTATCAGCTTGTCTAATTTTATGTATAAAATTTTTACCAAGTTATTGTCTGTTAGGGTTGCTTCTTTGTTACCTGTTTTGGTGTCTGAGGAGCAGCATGGGTTTGTGAGGGGGAGGACTGTTGTGGAGAGTGTATCTTTGGCATAATTGATGGTTGGTGATCTTGACAGAAGAGTGGAGACTGGGAATCTGATTTTGAAGTTAGATATAATGAAAGCCTATGATAGGCTTGTGTGGGATTTTCTACTCAAAACTTTGTCTAGTTTTGGATTTTCTGATTTGTTTTTGAAAATTATTGCAAACTATTTGGAAAATCAGTTCATTTTTGTTTGTGTTAATGGACAAAGGAGGGAGTTTTTTTCCTACTACTAGGGGTTTGAGGCAAGGGGATCCTTTGTCTCCTTGTTTGTTCATACTTGTAGGGGAGGTGCTTAGTAAGGGTTTGAGGAGGTTATATCAGGAGGGGTTGGTGAAAGGTTTTTATTTGGGAAAATGTAATGCTTTGGTGAGCCATCTTCTTTTTTCTAATGATACTTTGGTGTTTTTAAGGGGCTATAAGAAGTCTCTAGAGATTCTCATGGTTTTTCTTAGGTAGTATGAGTTGAGTTTTGGTCAAAGAGTAAGTTTACAGAAAAGTTCTATGTTCGGTTCTAAGCATATCTCTATGGCCAGAAGGCAAGTGCTAACTGTTGTAGCTGGTATCCCCTGTAAGCAATGCCCTTTCACTTAGCTTGGTTGTCCTATAATAAAAGGGAGGTCAAGGATAAGATATTTTGAGGGGATTTTGTTTAAATTCAGGCAGAAATTAGAAGGATGACAGGTTTCATTTGGTCTAGTAAAATGGATGTTAAAAAGAGACATTTGGTAGCTTAGAGTAAGGTTACCTTGCCAAGGCAGGAGGGTGGGCTTAACTTGAGGAACTTTGAGGAGGTTCAAGAGACATTTCGAATGAAACAAGTCTAGAATTTAATGAAGAGTTCTTCACTATGGGCTAGGGTTTTTTAGCAAATTTTTTGAAAGGAAGACATGTGATGAGGTGGTTGAGTATAACTCATTTTAAATGTTTTGAGTCCCTAAGACCATTTTTTTTAGAAGGTGATGAATCAGTCAAGGATGATTGTGGGTGGTGGGAGTCAAACTAACTTTTGGTGTGATAATTGGTTGGGTGATGGCCCTTTCTTGAGTAGGATTGAGGGTTCTCCACAGCACTTTCCCAAGTTGTTTGAGTTGATGAGGGGCTCTCAATGGCAGTTGGGAGGGGTGGATCAGTGGCTTTCTGGTGAGAGAGGATGTTTTGTGTTATGGTGTGGTTCTGAATGATAAACCAGATAGATTGGTATGGCAAAGGACTAGTTCAGGTAATTTTTCAGTCAAGTCAGCTTGGTAGAGTGTGCAAGCTGGTGCAAAGTTGGAATTTGCATCCATTGTTTGGGTCATCAATACTTTTCAAAGTGATCAGTTGATTGGATGGAAAATTTTAATAGGGGCCTTGCCTGTGGATGCAAGAATACAACGTTTGGGTATTCCTATTATTAGTAGGTGTGGCATATACTAAATTATAGTTTTATAGCACAGAAAAATATGAATATCTCAAATTATTAGGATTTGGGAGAAGAGGAAGGGTTTACATGCCCTTAATACAATTAAATAAATGGCATACAACAATTAGATGATTGGAATGATGAGTGAAGTGGTAATTACTAAAGTATGCTTATACATATCTAATGTATGACTGTGTGGGATATTGGCTTTGTGATGGATAATGTGAGTATGTTGATTTGCCTTATTCTCAAATATAGCCTTAAAGGCGAATGTATATGGCCTTGGTGGCAGATACTTCTTAATTGGTAATGGGATAGCCTTTTGTGGTGGATTGCCTAACTGGCAGAAATATAGTTTGTGTGGCGTACAACGTAGATGGCTGATGTGGCCTTTGTAGTGGATATTGTTTATGTGGTGAACAATTGTACCCTGTGTGGCACAAATTATAGTCTTTATAGTTTCCATTGTGTTATTTTTGGCATTTACAACACTTATGTGGCGAAATAGCCATGATAATTGATTTGTAGTGTTAATGGAGGGATATATTTGCTTCAAGTGACAATTTGTCTTGCATTAATGGCACATGCTTAATTTTTTTTATTGTTTTCCTAATGATGTGTATATAGCATATATATTGCAAGCCACACTTTTGTGGTGCTGTGGATGAACTATGGTGTCATGGTTGTTAACAAAAGATAGGTATGTTTGTTAAGAATGAACATATGATTATTTTGATTACAAAGTTGTTTCTATGTGAGATAGTCTTCATGTGTGATAAGGTAAATTCTTCAACTTGAGTGAAGAAATGGGAATAAAAGTGATGGTGATATGACTAAACCTAATCATTGAAGGTTACACTATGGTTTGGCTATATAATGCTATAAATTACATGTGAAAGAGATTATTGAGAATCAATGTGCTGGTTAATTGTGATTGTTATATTAATCCCTAATGTGAAGATTGGGATATGATATAAGATTTAATAGTGTGATTAAATAGGGATGGATGCCTTTTGGGTTGTGATATCTATCTTTGGTGAAAAAAAGGAAATAGAGGGATGGGGTTTCTCTTGCTTTTGGCATAGCGGGCCCCCAGTGGGAGGCTCGCACGACGAGCTATTATTCTGATAAGAAAGCGCTCTTAGTTCAGTTTGGTAGAACATGGGTCTCCAAAACCCAATGTCATAGGTTCAAATCCTACAGAGCTAGTGTGCACTTTAGTTTGATTGTAGCTAGTGCGCTTGACTAATAAGATAGAAATGGCTTTTCTCGCTTGTTTAGTAAAGTCAAGTAAAACAAAAATTCAATTCCTAATAGCTTTTGGTAAAACCATAACTTTCCAGAATTGGATCAGTTTTTCCTCAACAAATAAGTGCTTGGGCCACTAAAATCGAATAGGATCTTATAGGAGCTCCCCCCCTACAAAATCGGACGTGAAAGTTTCTTTTAAAGATGGGAGCATATGGGTTGATTCGGATCAATATGGAATTATTATCTCACGCACATTCTATATTTTCTCCTTGGTTGATTGATAATAGTAGGCACAATACAAATAATCTATGCAGCTTTAACATCTCCTGGCCAACGTGATAATGCTATATATTACGTGTGAAAGAGATTATTGAGAATCAATGTGCTGGTTGATTGTGATTGTTATATTAATCCCTAATGTGAAGATCGGGATATGATATAAGATTTAATAGTGTGATTAAATAGGGATGGATGACTTTTGGGTTGTGATATCTATCTTTGGGATTAATTTAATAGTACGAGTATCTGTAATTGTGGGAACATATGAATAGGTTTCATGGTAACAAAAAAATTTATAGATTGAATTTGTTATGTTCTAATACAAGTGTGTATTTGCGGAGTTGAGGTACTTATTAGCACAAAATATTGCACATCATGTATACATTTGCACCCCTTTTATACTTGCTTTTGTGGTGAAATGGGAGGAAATGCAATTAATCTAACATTTAATGAAGTTTTTGTATGATTGTAGGTAAAGAGTAGGAAATGGCTTGACTTAAGCCCCCATCATAGTGCTTAAAGACAATGGATATGAATGGGAGGCTTAACAGGTGGTTTGGAAGGTGAAAAGATCAAGAAAAGAGCAAATCAAGTGAAAACCTACCGGTAGGTTTGCTCATAGTCCCACCGGTAGGATTTGCACATTGGCATTAACCTACTGGATCATCTGCCAAAACCTACCGGAAGGTTTTGCTTACTGGAAAATACCTACCGATAGGTTTTGTCATTGACCTGCCGGTAGGTTTTGCTGACACACGCCAGATGCAACTCAGACTCTACCTGCTTGGGGGGCCCACCTCTGCTTCTTCCACACATCCCCTGACATATTCTGCATACAAGCATGCCTCCCTACATCTAGGATTGGACTTTGGAAGAAAAAGCATTAAAAAGGAAGAGAGAGAAAGAGGGAGGCATAATGGGTTGCAGGCTTGGCTTGTCCTTGCCTGTGCAAGTGTCAAATCACTTCCCATTGATGGGAAGTCTGCTCTCACAGACCATAGGGGGGCTAATGGACAAAAATGAAGGATCCTTACACCAATTTTCAGCTAGAGAAGCTTTTAGAGAGAGAAAATCCCAAGGAAGAAGATGAAGTTCTAGAGAGAGAAAGTTAGATTTTTGTATTTCCTCACCCATTTCACTTGTAGCAAGCTGTATTTCCATTGTAATCTTTATTTCTTGCACTTTAATCTCATTTATTTCTTGTGTATTTCAAGTTTAGTTACATATTCTTGAATCTACCATGTTTACATTTGAGTTTTTCTTTTCAAGCTTTGTAGTTGGGTATGAAATGAACTTTCTTTTGTAGTTTAACTTCTTCTTGCATTAATACAAATTTAATCTTCATTTCTTTATCATACCTTTTACATTGTGTATGTTTTTTCTTTCATTATGAGTAACTAAGTTTTTAGTTGGTTAATCCAAGGGAGATTTCCTCTTGGGTATGCTAAATCAACTCTCCTACATTCTTCCTCGTAGTGTAAAGTGTTTGGTTTGACTAGGTTGAGTGCGAACGTGGTTGTGAGCTCTTGATACACCGTAGACTTGTCACTGGGTATGCTTGAGCCTACACCTCCACATTAGTCCCTCACTTCCTACGAATCAATCAAGCACCGTGACACCATTGGAAGAATGTTTTGAGTTGATTTGGCATTCCCATTGGAATGACCCTTTCGGATTAGCCAACCTTGTTTTCGTTACATTTTTAGCAAACACTCCACTCACCAAAACACAAATCTACAAGATTTTACACTTTTCATTTCTTTACAAAATCACCTTCACCACAATTAGACCTTTCTTCCCCGAGGAGACGATCTTGGAATACCCATTCCAAGTAAAACACGACAATTGCAAGTCTCTCTTCGCTTGGGGAGCACTTTTGCACACACACACCTTTCCATTCACACACATGTTTTCCCCATTTCTAGCATTGACCCGAGGGAGAGTGACACTTCCCTATCTATATAAGCCATACACATAAAACGGGGTGATGTTTGGAGATTAGGGTGAATGCAACCAAGCATTTTTGGCGCTGTTGTTGGGGAGGGCAAAGGGTTGAATTAGAAGGTGATTTCGGACAACAGAGGTAAGTCTCGTGATTTTCATCACAAGCCAAGGTACGTTGCTCCTTGTATATATTTTTTGTTTACTTTTTCTTTCAATTGTAGATATTTTTTTTCATGTGGGGATGAGACGATCAAAATAGATTAGTGAGACGAGCCCAAGGACCAAACATGAACCTAGACCAAGACCCACCCGAGGATACCAGTGACAACTTTGAGGATGATGATGCTAATGTTCCAAGGGGTGGGGGAATGCAAAACCCTAGAATGCCAAACCCCCGAATGCATTTTCTCCTTCCTAGGAATGAGGGAAACAATATCTCGATTGATCCTCCGGCCAGGTCAGTGTGGGATTATCTCCAACGCACTTGTAGCACCACCCCTTCTTGCATACTTCTCCCGGTCCAAGCTCATGTCTTCCTTGTTAAACCGGGAATGTTACAACTACTTCCTCAATTTCATGGAATTGAAAGAGAAAATCCTTATTTGCACATTAAGGAATTTGAGGAAATAGTTGTAACCTTCCTTACGAATCATGTCATGGAAGACATAGCTCGCGTGAAATTGTTCCCCTTCTCCCTAAAAGATAAGGCCAAAACGTGGTTGAATTCCTTGAAGCCTCGATCAATAAGCTCTTGGGCACAAATGCATTCCGAGTTTTTAAACAAATTTTTTCGGTGCCCAAGACCACTGCTCTTAAGAAACAAATTCAAAATTTTTCGGAAAAACTTAATAAGCAGTGTTATCAATGTTGGGATCAATAGAAGGAATTGCTACAATCCATTCCACATCATGGATTTGAACCATGGCAATTAGTGAGTTTCTTCTACAAAGGGATTACACTGAGCCATCGACAGTTCATAGACATAATGTGCAATTGAGAGTTTTTAAATAAGGATCCCAATGAGGCCCTAGAGTACTTCAATAAATTGGCACAAAATACCCAATCATGGGATATTACGGATATCGCCGATGTACCGAGATCCTTTCCAGGTAGTAATCAACCAAGCAGGGGAGGGATGTATGATTTATGGGATCGGGAAGACTTGCTTGCCAAAATCACCAAATTATCTCGGAAAGTGGAGAGTCTAGAGGTCAATAGGAGACATGAGGTGTCTAACATAACCAAGACCGAGGAGTTTTGCTCTATTTGTGAGAGTGTTAAGCATTCCATATCGGAGTGCCCCAACATTCTGGCACTTAAAGAGGTTTACCATGAGCAAGTCAATGTCTTCAATCAAAGTAGGCAATCATTCTCCCCACACTCTAATACATATAATCCGGGTTGGAGTAATCACCCAAACTTTAGTTGGAAGAATGGGAATACCATTCCTCACGGGTCTAGTTTTTATTCACCTCTCTTGCCACCTAAGCAAAACCAATACCATGGTCAAGGTCCTTCGTCTAGCTACCAATACCCCCAATCCAATCCACAAGGGTTTTCAAAAAACCCGCCTCCACAAATTTTTGCTCAACAAGGACCATCCAACCCACCCACCTACCAACCGCCTCATAAAAGAAATTTGGAGGATGTCGTGCATCAATTCATCCAAAGTCAAACCAACATCAACAATCAAACTGCCGCCGCTTTTAATGATATTCAGACTCAAATCACAAAATTGACCAATGCCATAGAGTCGTCACAACAAGAGAAGGGAAAATTTCTCGCTCAACACCAAGAGAACCCTAGGGGTCAACACGTGATAGAGTCATCCGAGCCCACCAAGGAGAGTTGTGAGCAACTCAAGGTGGTCACCACCCTTAGGAGTGGCAAACAAATTGACAAGACCATTTTGCCAAAAGTCCCACCAAAGGCTACATTAGCAAAAGAAAAAGAGATAAAGGGCGACTTTGCGGGGGGTGAGACAAGTGAAAAAGAAAAAAATGTTGATTTGAATGTGCATGCATGTCCTATTCCGGCCCCTTTTCCCCAACGTTTAAAGCCACCAGTGAAGGTGGCTAATTATTCTGACATAATTGAGATGTTTAAGCAGGTGAAAATCAGCATTCCTCTCCTCGATGCCATCAAGCAAATCCCTTTATGTGCCAAGATTTTGAAAGATTTATCTACCGTAAAGAGAAAGTTGACTGTGCACAAGAAGGCGTTCCTCACTGAGCAAGTGAGCTCCATTTTAAGGACCAACACACCACCAAAGTTTAAAGACCCCAGCTACCCAACCATTTCCATCGCAATAGGAAATTGTCAGGTGGAGCAAGCACTTCTTGACTTGGGGGCAAGTGTCAACCTCTTACCCTACTCGATGTACCAATAACTACAACTTGAAGAGTTAAAGCCAACTCCAATCACTCTTCAATTGGCAGATCACAGCGTTAGAACATTGAGGGGAGTAGTTGAGGATATCTTAGTTTAAGTCGATAATTTCTATTTTTCTGTTGATTTTATTGTACTTGATACCCATCCAATTGCTAACCCTCGCTCACAAATTCATGTCATATTAGGTAGGTCGTTCCTTGCTACGTCCAATGCCGTTATTAATTGCAGGAATGGACTAATGAAGCTTGCATTTGGGAATATGACAATGGACCTCAACGTGTTCAACTTGTGCAAGCAACCGGGGGATGACGAAGAAGTACATGAGATCAACTGGATTGACACTTTGTTGGAGGGGCACTTGGAGCTATTGAATACTTTGAAGTTGGGGGAGGAGGAGATTGTTGATCAAGAGGAGCCGAAAAGTTTACAAGGGGTAGGAAATTGGGCCCCGACATTTGAGAAGCTACCACACCAAGATAAAAACAAATTTCCATCAACCATACAAACACCCAACTTGGAGTTGAAGCCACTTCCTACTACACTCAAGTATGCATTTCTCGGGGAGCACAAGACCTTCCCGGTGGTGATAAGTTCCTCTTTGGAGCCAAAGCAAGAAGATGATCTATTGAAAGTGTTGAGGAAGCACAAGGGAGCAATTGGTTGGACGATTGCCGATATCAAGGGGATTAGTTCCCTCATTTGCACACACCAAATCTACATGGAAGAAGACTCCAAACCATCCTGAAAACCACAAAGAAGGCTAAATCCTATCATGAGGAATGTGGTGAGGGATGAGGTTCTTAAACTACTTGATGTGGGCATTATTTCTTCAATTCTCGACAGTAAATGGGTTAGTCCCACTCAAGTAGTGCCAAAGAAATCAGGGGTCACCATGGTTGCAAATGAGGAGAATGAGTTGATTCCGACAAGGGTAGTCACCGGATGGAGAGTTTGTATCGGCTATCGGAAACTCAACTCTTGCACAAGAAAGGACCATTTCCCTTTGCCATTCCTCGACCACGTATTAGAGGGAGTAGTTGGACATTTTTTTTATTGTTTCTTGGATGGCTACTCCAGGTACAATCAGATAGAGATAGCATTGGAGGATCAAGAAAAGACCACCTTCACTTGCCCCTTCGGTACCTTCGCCTACCGACGCATGCCATTTGGGTTGTGCAATGCCCTAGGGACCTTTCAAAGATGCATGATGGGGATCTTTGGTGACATGGTAGAGAAGATTGTGGAAGTTTTTATGGATGATTTCTCGGTGTTTGGGGATTCCTTCAATGGTTGTTTGGAGAACTTGGAGAGAGTACTTGAGAGAAGTGAGGAGAAAATTTTGGTTCTCAACTGGGAGAAGTGCCACTTCCTGGTGACACAAGGGATAGTGCTCGGGCACATTGTTACGGAGAAAGGGATCGAAGTCGAAAAATCCAAGGTGGAAGCAATTTCCAACCTCCCTACTCCTCAAGTCATTAAGGACATCAAGTCGTTTCTTGGCCATGCCGGTTTCTATCGTCGTTTTATAAAAGATTTTAGTGCTTTGGCAAGACCCTTGACCAATTTGCTTTCAAAAGATGTCCCAGTTTTGTGGTCAGATGATTGTGAGGCATCATTTAAAAAACTCAAAAGCATGCTCACTTAACCTCCAATCATGTGACCACCCAAGTGGGACTTACCATTTGAGCTCATGTGCGACGCGAGTGATTACGCAGTCGGCGTAGTGCTCGGTCAAAGGGAAGATAAGAGACCTTATGTAATATACTACACTAGTAAAACTCTTGATGAATCACAAATGAACCACTATACCAGTGAAAATGAGTTGCTAGCGGTAGTATTTACATTGGATAAATTTCGGTCCTACATCATTGGTTCACCTATTGTAGTCTACACTAATCACTCTGCTTTGAAGTATCTTTTGTCTAAGCAGGACGCAAAGCCGAGACTCATTAGGTGGATCCTCCTACTTCAAGAATTCAATTTGATCATCAAAGACAAAAAAGGAGTTGAGAACATGGTGGCGGACCATCTATCACGACTTGTGTTTCAAGATGCCAAAGAACACATTTCTATCCCTAACTCTTTTCCTGATTAGCATTTATTTTCCATTCATTATGTTTGTCCTTGGTATGCTGACATTTGCAATTATCTTGCTACAAGACAAATACCACTGCATTGGATCCCAGAGGATAAAAGGAGATTTGTGGTGGATGTGAAGTACTTCTACTTCGACAACCCGTATTTGTTCAAGTATTGCCCAGACCAAGTGATGAGGAGATGCGTTCCTGAAGATTAACAATAGGAATTCCTTTCATTCTATCATTCCGAGGTGTGCAATGGGCACTTCTCTTCCAAAAAGACTTCGGCTAAGGTTTTACAATTTGGTTTTTATTGGCCTTCGTTAATTAAAATTGTGTTTCCTTTTGCAAAGAATGTGATAGGTGCCAATGTTTGGGTAGTGTGACCCATAGGAATATGATGCCCTTGTCCCCCGTGTTAGTAATTGAGATATTCGATTGTTGGGGCATTGACTTTATGGGTCCATTCCCTATGTCTTTTAGCAACCTCTATATTTTATTGGCAGTGGACTACGTGTCCAAGTGTAGAGGCTATCCCAACCAAGACCAATGACCACCGGGCCGTGGTCAAGTTCCTAAAAGAAAACATCTTTTCAAGGTTTAGGATGCCTCGTGCAATGATAAGTGACGGTGGTTCTCATTTTTGCAATAGGTCATTTGCATCCTTAATGTGTAAGTATGGCGTCACACACAAGGTGTCCACCACTTATCACCCACAGACCAATGGCCAAGCCGAGTTGGCCAATAGGGAGATCAAGAACACCTAGAGAAAACGGTGAACCCTAATAGGAAGGATTGGTCACTTAGGTTGACCGATGCCCTATGGGCTTACCGCACTGCATACAAGACCATTCCAGGTATGTCACCCTAAAGGCTAGTCTATGGCAAGGCTTGTCATTTGCCGGTAGAAATGGAACACAAAGCCTATTGGGCCATCAAGACCTTAAACTTCAACTTGAGAATAGCCGATGAGAATAGGAAGTTGGAGTTGAATGAGTTGGAGGAGATCCGTAGAGATGCATACAAGAGCTCAAGAATTTCCAAAGAAAGGGCTAAGATTTTTCATGATAAATCCATTTTAAGGAAAATATTTGAGCCCGGACAAAAAGTGCACTTGTATAATTCTCGACTATCCATTTTCCAAGGAAAACATCGATCCCGTTGGGATGGCCCCTATCTTGTCAAGGTGGCCTACCCCAATGGAGCCGTGAAAATCACAAACCCCGAGGATGGAAAAACATTCAAGGTCAATGGCCAAAGACTTAAGCCATTCTTCGAGAGTTTTGAGGCGCAAATGGTGGAAGAATAGTTGGTGGATCCGGTTTACCTAGACCTTTTGGAGGAATGACTATTCATGTAGATTGTAGTGTACAGTCATTTTCTTTTATCATTTACTTTTCAAGTTATTTTGTTTACTTACTTTCATCTTTGTGTAGTTTTTTTTCTTTAAATGTGCAGATTACGGTATTTTTGTCAAAGCTCCATCCGAGGTGTTCTCTAAATCTTTATCTTTTTAAGTCCATCATTGCATATCATATCTTTTTTGTTGCATTGAGGACAATGCATGAATCAATTTGGGGGTGAGGTGCACCATTTGTATGATACACCAATTTTTTTGTGAAAACTTTTTGTTGATATTACCATTTTGTGGTGAAATTCACCATTCACATGTTCTACAAATTTTTGTTTACAACAGTTGAGAAATATGTGAAAATTTTGAAAATTTTTCTGAAAAATATCTGAATGTTGACCTATATTCCCTTATTTAGAGTGTTGTGGGTTTATTGATTGGTTGATCTTTGCTTTGAACTGTGAATACATGAGCACATTATAGAAGTTTATCCTATGCTAAGAGTATCACATACTTGTTTGCTTTTGAACTCAACCATAAGTGCACCATGAACGTTTAATTTTAGCAATTTACAAATTAAATTCACATTTTAGTGCTTGACATGAATAGTGGAGATGAGTAAGGACCCATAAGAGCTTTAGTGCCAATTCTTGTTGGAGGGAACTTATGTTAACTCAAAAGAACAATTTTTCAAATTCAAATATGTTCAATAATCTCATTATGCTTGTTTTGGTTAGAGTGCATTTGGGTAGTTGATTGACTTTGTCTTGAAATGCAATATGCTCTCTCATGCTTATCTAGAAATGATCTTAGGCCATCTTTGACTTACTTTGAGCCTTAGCCTGTTTCTTGTGAAAATATTATCCCTAGTGTCGTGATTGAGCCTTGTTGAAAATTTGGTTTCATGCCACACAATTGACCAAGCTAGTGCAAAATGATAAAAATTTACTACACTTTGGTTGTTCTGAGACCGACCATGAGAGATCATAAGGAGAAGGAGTAGTGGTACGGAAACCTAGCAAAAAAAGGGATGAACGATGCCAAACTCAAATGTTGAATGGAAAAGAATGAAAAATCCAAGAAAAAATAGAAAAAAGGGGTGAAAGAAGAAAAAAATGAGAAAAGAAAAAGGAAAATGTTAAGGAAAAGAAAGAAAAAGAAACAAAGAGTGAAGTGATGATGTTAGACTGAAAATCCCATAAAAATGGAGATCTTTTTGAAATAAAGGTCATTCACTCGGAACAACCCTCTTTGTTATCCTCTATCCTCCGTTTCTCTTGCCTCAATATCAGCCCAAGGCCTTATTACAACCCTTGAAGTCCTAAATGATCTAGAGAAAGCATGGAGAAAGCATACATTTAAAGAAAAGAGAAGTTGATTTTGCTATCTAGTACCCTAACATTCATTTCATGAGATTATGCCAAGAGTGTTTCATTTTTATGCATGTACCTCATTTTTGGATTATATGTGAGCATACTTCATTTTGTGCACAAGATTTTATCTCACATATGCACATGGAGAGCATGCTAGGATAATCAAAGTGTTATTCATTTTTGAGAGAAACCCTTGGTGAGGTTGTACCAAAGCTAAATTTGGGTAGCTAAGTGAATGTGAATTCCGTCAGGTAAATGTTTAAATTACATGTTCATTCCACACACACACGAGTTTTAAAATGAATGTGTGGGTGCATACTCTAGAATAGCATTTAAAGCCATGGTGATGATCATCTGTGCTTAGTTCATGTATTTGAACAATGTTGTCATGTAGCCCTATGCTTGTGGGATGGGGGAATATTGCTCAAATTCTTGATATTTGATCTGAAGTAGGAATGCCTTTACTTTATGAATCTGTGTTTTACATTTTGGTTATTCATTTTGGTAGTTAAATGTAGAAATTCATGCCTTGTGTGTTGAAAGCATCAAAATTTTAAATCATATTGCAATTTCAGAAATGACTTGGGGCATGGTCACTCAATTGTGGTTCACAAGCATAACTCATGTTTTTGGGAGAGTAGAGGGCATAAATAGGGTGTTAGAATGTGTAGGGGTTGATATAGATTGGAGTGGAAGTGAGAATGGGAGCACATGGGTTTTTTGCAAACAAGGTAAAACCTACCAGTAGTTTTGGGCCAAAACCTTCCGGTAGGTTTTGATCGACCTACAGGTAGGTTTTGCCCAGAAAGCAAAAAATGAGGGTTTTAAGTCTGATTTTTTGAGAAACCCTTCACATTTCCCTCAACTTTTAATCTCTCAACCTCTCTTCTCTCTCTAATCTCCTCCAAAATTCAAATATCCCCCACCCATCACTCAAATCTTCCATATTTCATTACTAGGAGTGATTATTTCTTGGATTTCACTGAATTTTGTTAGATTTCTCACCAAAACCTAGTTCTTCCCCCAAATCCCTTTCACTTAGGTTTTCTCCAAAGCTTTGGAATTTATTGCAATGGCCCGCTTAGGAAAGGTCTCTCTTGTCTCTTTTGACCCCGTGGAGCCCCCACAACCCGCGAGCACTAGT
This sequence comes from Ilex aquifolium, assembly GCA_951799425.1. Classification (NCBI taxonomy): domain Eukaryota; kingdom Viridiplantae; phylum Streptophyta; class Magnoliopsida; order Aquifoliales; family Aquifoliaceae; genus Ilex; species Ilex aquifolium. The sequence goes on along the minus strand of OX637410.1, from coordinate 10,285,743 downwards.
TCCCGCAAGAGGACAGAGGAGGGTCCTAGTGGAGATAGGGGAAGAGTAGAAAGAAGGCACGAAACGATGCCCACAAAAAGAGCATTGAGGAGAAAATTGTTACTTGTGAGCGTCATCTGGACAGGCCCACTCTCGGGCCGAATCACGAGGTGGTAAAGGTGATTGAAGGGCAAGGGATTGGGATTTGGTTCGAGCCGATTAGTAGGTATCACCTGGCAATGTGTAAGGAATTTTATAAGACGTTGAATGTGGTGGACGAGAATAGTTATATTCTCAGGACGAATGTGAGAGGGAAGGTTTTTGATGTGACTGTGGATTTGATTACGAGCTTGATGAAATACCATATACCTCCCCCCAATACCTCGGTGTATCCACATAACATTCAAGGGGTAAAATCAATCCCTAAGTATGTGCAGCTGACATATGCGGACCCGACCCAATTCAAAGGGACAATTCAAGTCGGGGGCCTCAAGCACTCTTATGGGATCATAAATAAGGTCTTGCACTTCAATTTGATCCCCCGGGACGCAGAGAAGAACCCGAATGTGGAGAAGCTCGCCCTTCTCCATGAATTCATGACTGGGAAGAGAATGGATATAGCTTTATTGATCTGGGATTTCATGAAGGAGTTCGGTCATGCTAGAAAGTCGAAGGCGAATCTTCCATTCACCAATCTAGTCACGAGGATGTGCTATTGCAGTAAGGTGAAGGCCTATGTCTCCGATGTGCTCCTACCCCCTGAATTTGGCGCTATCAGGAAGGCGAGTAGTGGTAAGAGGACATCAATGAGTAGGGGTGAGAGAGCTAGAGCCCCGAGACCTGAGCCATCCTTTGCTGGGCCATCTACTTCTGGGCCTCCCACCTGTCCCGGTCCGTACCGTTTCACAGCGCTTAGATGCTTTGGAGGGGACAATGCATGGGCTTACATTGATGATGACTAGGATTTTTTAGCATACATTCCATGGAGAGCCAATTCCCAGTGGATCTCCGTCTCCTCCAGCCGGACCTTCTACTTCTGCTCCTCCCATGGCCTCCACTTTTGTTGAGTTGGAGGGTTCCGATGATAACGACTCTAGTGACGAGGAGGAGGAGAGTGATTATGAGAGTGATGAGGAGGAGATGGGAGATGAAGATGATGAGTAGGGTGTTGTTTTGTTTTGTTCTTTTTGTTTTAGTTTGTACACAGATAGGATTAAAATTTTCGGCCTAGTAAAAGAGTCTCTAGATATTGTTGGGCCGTTTTTTTTTTTTGGGAATTCTAAATCCTTGTACTAAACTTTTGAAAATGATTAATGAAAAGAACCATAGTTGTTTCGTTTTATCTAGCCCAAGTCCATTTCTTTAATTGCATTGTGATTTTTGTATTTTGATTATTTGGTGATTTACGTGCGTAAATGGATTGTTGTAATTTTATACTTTGTGGTTTGAAAATAAAGTTGGCTAAGGACTAGCAAAACTCAATTTGGGGGGTGTGATTAGCACAAAATATTGCACATCATGTATACATTTGCACCCCTTTTATACTTGTTTTTGTGGTGAAATGGGAGGAAATGCAATTAATCTAACAGTTAATGAAGTTTTTGTATGATTATAGGTAAAGAGTAGGAAATGCCTTGAGTTAAGCCCCCATCATAGTGCTTAAAGACAATGGAGATGAAGGGTAGGCTTAAAGGGTGGTTTGGAAGGTGAAGAGATCAAGAAAAGAGCAAATCAAGTGAAAACCTACCGGAAGGTTTGCTCATAGTCCTACCGGTAGGTTTTGCACACTGGAATTAACCTACTGGATCATCTGCAAAACCAACCGGTAGGTTTTGCTGACACACGCCAGACCCTGCAACTAAAACTCTACCTGCTTTGGGGGCCACCTTTGCTTCTCCCACATATCCCCTGACATATTCTACATACAAGCATGCCTCCCTACACCTAGGATTGGACTTTGGAATAAAAAGCATTAAAGAGGAAGAGAAAGAAAGAAGGACGCTTGGTGGGTTGCAGGCTTGGCTTGTCCTTACCTGTGCAAGTGTCAAATCACTTCCCATTGATGGGAAGTCTGCTCTAACAGACCATAGTGAGGCTGATGGACGAAAATGAAGGATCCTTACACCACTTTTTAGCTAGAGAAGTTTTTAGAGAGAGAAGGTCCCAAGGAAGAAGATGAAGTTTTAGAGAGAGAAAGTTAGATTTTTGTATTTCCTCACCCATTTCACTTGTAGCAAGCTGTATTTTCCCTGTAATCTTTATTTTGTGCACTTTAACCTCATTTATTTCTAGTGTATTTCAAGTTTAGTTACATATTCTTGAATCTACCATGTTTACATTTGAGTTTTTCTTTTCAAGCTTTGTCTAGGTATGAAATGAACTTTCTTTTGTAATTTAACTTCTTCTTGCATGAATACAAGTTTAATCTTCATTTCGTTATCATGCCTTTTTACATTGTGTATGTTTTTGCTTTCATTATGAGTAGCTAAGTTTTTAGTTGGTTAATCCAAGGGAGATTTCCTCTTGGGTATGCTAAATCAACTCTCCTCCATTCTTCCTCGTAGTGTAAAGTGCTTGGTTTCACTAGGTTGAGTGCAGACGTGGTTGTGAGCTCTTGATACACCGTATACTTGTCCTGGGGTATGCTTGAGCCTACACCTCCACGTTAGTCCCTCACTTCCTACGAATTAATCAAGCACCGAGACACCATTGGAAGAATGTTTTGAGTTGATTTGGCATTCCCATTGGAATGACCCTTTCGGATTAGCCAACCTTGTTTTCGTTACATTTTTAGAAAAAACTCCATTCACCAAAACACAAATCTACAAGATTTTACACTTTTCATTTCTTTACAAAATCACCTTCACCACAATTCGACCTCTTTCCTTGAAGAGACGGCCTTGGAATACCCATTCCAAGTAAAACACGACAATTGCAAGTCTCTCTTCACTTGGGGAGCACTTTTGCACACACACATTTCCATTCACACACACGTTTTCCCCATTTCTAGCATCAAACCCGAGGGAGAATGACACTTCCCTATCCATATAAGCCATACACATAAATCGGGGTGATGTTTGGAAATTAGGCTGAACGCAACCAATCAGGTAATTGGAACAAAAATTATATGAGGAAAGCAAAGGAAATTTTTTGGTGGAATTGTGGATAACTTGTGTTTGATATATATGTAAATAGATATACATATATATATGGACATCTAAGGTGGAAATTGGTGAGGAGAAAGTGATATTAAGTAACTATTGAGTGGCAAATATTGTGTACATACATAATATTTGATTTGATAGTGTAGAGATGCTTAATAAGTAAGAACAAAATTAACAATACATGTCTAGTTGAAGTGATGTGTATAGACGCCGTGTATAGGGGTTGTGTTGTATATTTGGGTACCTGTGAATTATTAGTAGATTTGATTCCCCTTGACGTGTGAGTTTTGATTTGGCATTGGGAATGGTTTGATTATCTATGTATTATGTTCTTGTAATTGTTCTACGATAGAGGTGGTTTTCTAAATATCAAATGAGACTGAATTTGATTTCAGTGTGATTAAAGAATAACTCTTGATTGTTTGATATTTGCAATCAAGTTTTGAAATTTCTCGAAAAAGATTGTTAAGTTTATGTGATGTATTTGAATGATACTAGTACAAACGAGACAAAGTGATTAGAGGAACTAGTGAACTATGAGGTTTTAGATATGCTTTTAGATGATATATTTGATCAATTGTAAGAGGCTAAAGCATATACTAGGATTGATTTGAGGATTGTCAATCATCAGTTGAGAGCAATAATTAGTTATATGTTGGAAATAGTTTTCCGCACCAAATATGGGTTCAATGATTTTCTGGTTATGTTCTTTTGATTGACGAGTGTTCTAGCAACTTTTATGGATCAGATGAATGGGGGTGTTACAATTCTTTCTAGATTACTTATGGATGATGTTTTGATGTATTTTTGTAGATAGGAAGAAACTTAGGCCACAGTTGAGGATCGTATTATTAATTATATGGAAAAAATAGTTATGTGCTAAATTTTGTAAATGTGAGATTTGATGACAAAGTGATTTTTCAAGAACACGATGTTACAAGAGGAAAATTATGGTGAGGTAAAAACAATGGAATGGTGTATCCGATTTTTCAAGAACATGATGTTACAAGAGTTTCTTTGATTAGTAAGTTACTATCACAGATTTATTCAAGGTTTTAACTTTTATGTCATTGATTTGACTAACGAGAAAGGATGTAACGTTTAAGTGGAATGATAAATGTAATATAGTTTTCATGAGTTGAAATTGGGTTAGTTCTAGCTTCAATATTATTTATTTATTTTGGAAGGGAAGGTTTATGATTTATGGTGACGTTTTGTATTTAAGGATGGGTTGTGTGCCGATGTATATGGGGAAGTAATTGCGGATACTTTTGGTTAAACAGAAACTATGAATATACGATACACTAATGTTCATGGAAGATAAATGAAGTTATGGATGTTTAAAATCAATAAACATCGGATTTACCAGCTTATGAATAGTGTGCTTGTGATTATATTTTGTTGAGATGGAATCTCTAGATGTGGAGTTGCATTTGATTAAAGCTAATAAATTTTTAGCTCGATTCAAGGTGAGAGCAAAGTTGGTAAATTGTGCATAGGATGTGCAAACTTAGAATCCTCATTTAAAGATTATAAAGAAGCTAGAGATGGGCTTCAGACTGATTTTGGAAGTACAAAAAGATGATATGTTAATTATCTAATTCATGCACTTAAATATTAAGTGACTTGGTATTGAAAACAAGAGTTTATAGATAGAGTATATCATATGGCTTAGGCTATGTACTTTGGCAACATTGAGATATATCAGGAATTTGTGGAAATATTGTTGATGGATGGGAATGAAATGAAAATTTAATAATTTATGACTAAGTGTGTAATAAATTTTTTATAGATGAGATTATGTATTTGTATAGAGTGACAATATCTATTGTTGTTAATGACGCCCATAAATTCGGGGGTCCTTTCTCAACCCGTTGACCACCCATCAACCCGCGGAAATACCAGTGTGACACCCCAAAACACACCCTGCACGGCATTACATTCTAAAACATTCACATCATGAGAGCACTAGAATAATCCATCAATAAATAAGACTTCATAAAGTCATCCATAAAATTTACAGCATTATCCCAAAAGAATAGACCCATTTTGGCCTTTACATTCCAAAAATCACATAATGTAGCGCAGCGGAAATACCAAAAGAAAACTAGACTTTACCAGGTTCAAAATGAATATCCTAGTCTAGTACAAAAAGGAAAGGAGGTCGCTCTATGCGTCCACCTCGGGGTCCACGTTCCCTTCTACGGGAGCTTCCCAATGTCCCGGCTCGTCAGTTCCGAGCTCCTCCTCTAGACAAAGACCTGAAATATGTTGTTTGTAGGGGGTGAGCACGAAGCTCTGTAGCAACATTCCTCCCAAACTCGAACAAGGTTTATCAAAGCATATAAAATGGTCGGTCTCATTTCACAAATAGCATATATAATCTTTGAAGTAAAACAGGGACATTTTAGAATGGATCTCAAGTTTAAGTAGTCATAGAAATGAACAATAACAACTAAGTTCCAATAAACATCCATTTCAAAATATAAACCATTTCCCACACATGATATAATATTGTCCTCTTTTGGTATGAGCATCCTTATAAGGAACCTCTCACCCTCAAGGTTTGGTTTCTCAAGCATCCTTACAAGGAACCTCTTGAGAAAATCACATATTATCCTCTTTTGGCATGAGCATCCTTATAAGGAACCTCTCACCCTCAAGGTTTGGTTTCTCAAACATCCTTACAAGGAACCTCTTGAGGAAAATCACATACTGTCCTCTTTTGGCATGAGCATCCTTATAAGGAATCTCTCACCCTCAAGGCTTGGTTTCTCAAGCATCCTTATAAGGAACCTCTTGAGGAAAATCACATACTGTCCTCTTTTGGCATGAGCATCCTTATAAGGAACCTCTCACCCTCAAGGCTTGGTTTCTCAAGCATCCTTATAAGGAACCTCTTGAGGAAAATCACATATTGTCCTCTTTTGGCATGAGCATCCTTATAAGGAACCTCTCATCCTCAAGGCTTGTCCAAACAACCATACAAGAATACAATACCAATTATTCTCTCAATTACCCAACAATTACACAAGTCCCCATTTTACAAGCAATTTCCAAGAAAAATCCCCAACTTAAGCATGTGACATTTTCAATAACCAACCAAGAAAAATGCAAGAGATCACAACAATATCATTTTACTACTCAACACAAAACACTATAATTTTGAAATCAAGAATAAAGGAAGAGTTCAAGAGGAAAACCCATCACTCTTGAAAACTAGGGTTTTTCAAACAAAAGAGGGATTTCATGGGTATACAACCCTAACTTTGTGTAAAACATGTTAACAATTGCAAGCAATCCAAGAAACAATGAATCCAAAGCAAATACATATGATTAGAAGTCAAAACATATATATATAATAACCCTAACATCAATGAACAAGAATGGAAGAAAACCCCTACCTTGATGTTCTTGAAAATCTAGGGTTTGATCTTGAATCACTCTTAAATCCTTTGTTTTCCCCTTTTGATCTTGTGTTTTCTCCTTCTTTATTCTTTTCTAAGACTCTCTCTAGGATTCCAAGAGGTGTGGGTAAGGGTGTAGTGAAAGTGTAGAAGAAGAGAGTAGAAGAAGGGTGTTCTTGAGGAATTTCGGTTTTGATTTCTATAAGGGTTAACTCTCTCAAGATCTTTGTGTTTTTCTCACCTTTTCTCTTCTCTTAGGGCTTTAAGATGTTTGGGGTGAGAGTGGGATGGAAGAATGGGTCAAATGAGGCTTAAAAGGGTGTTTTAAAACACCAAAATCCCGACTTTTATCGGGCGTACCGGTACGCTGTACCGGTACGGTTTAGCTACTGGTTCGTGCGTACCGGTACGGTACCGTACCGGTACTGTGTACCGTTACACTTCGGCTGCTTCGACTTCCAGGGCAGTTTTGACCCATTTAGAGGTCGAATTGAAAAATTTTCATGAGATACACTTTTGTAGCCCTAGATGTCTACTATCTACTGTCAAAAGTTCCGATCAATTGGACATAAGGATAAAAATTTATGACCAACATACTAGAAGGTGTCCTAACTCCTTTTTACCCAAATTTTTTCTAAGTGTGTTTTCACTCCGGAATACTTCCTAACTTCCAATACACCTCATATTACCTCTCCCAAGGTTGTTCGACCTTACGGATTCAATGGACACCTTATTTTGACCTAAAAATATTTAGAAATTCATCTAATCACCCTTTCCAAGTTTAAATGTCTTGGAAACTCAAACTTCCCAATCAATATGCATCTCTAGCATTTCTCTTACTATTACAATCTATATAATTCATTCTTACATCATTACACATATCCACATTTTTACAACAATTATTTACTATATATCTATATACATGTATAAAAGAAAAAAATGCAGGGTGTTACAACCAGTGTATGTCGTATGACCCGAAACCACGTCATCACATCCCCTTCACCGGGATCGTAACAAACAAAGAGTTTGGAGAGAGTCTCCCTTGTACCGGAGCACTCCCAAATGCATAACATGTATGCATATCATCACCTACCATTCCAAGGTCCCATATCCGGCAATGTCATGCTTGTAAATCTGGGCTTTTCAAGCCCTCGCCATTGATGCTGCGTATCCTATGACAACTTATCAACTAAACCATGTGTATTTCTTGAGTAGGTGATTTCATAGACTTTCACCAACAGTCCACCACACCGACACGGATTTTGGTATCTCACCTCCGATTCCGAGTACAACATAAAACCTTTTTGGACTTTCACCGTCGAAAGTTTATAAACCAATAGTCGGGTCTTGCACCCGAGAGAGAATCTAGCCCTTCTTGTTATACCTGACACAAGTTTTTCATACAACCCGTGCGACTGAGTCGAACCTTGGTCCAACTCTGTGGAGCCCACTTATCATCCACCAAGAATGGTGTTTGATCAAAACCATGCACACACCCACACTCATGTCACATGCCCACAAATGTGATGCTACCATGCATATGCAATGTAATGAACAATTGCATTTCATGCCATGTTCAATATGTCATGAGCACATTATGAACAATTTCAAATCCTCAATGTCACTTATATCTTAAAGCATATAATCACACTCTTACATTATCACAAAGCATGTTATATCAATTTCATTCGAATAACATGCTTAATCATCATAGGCACATAATCATGCCCAATTTATCACATTCTCATGAAATCACCCAATGAGCAATTCTCAACAAACCCGATTCATGCAAAAATTGGTTTTATTCATTCTCATACAACTTCTCATACTCTAGTTCCACTAGAAATACATTTAGACAAGCGATTTCATCTCAAATCATGCTACCCATTTTATACGAAACCTTAGATTAAAAATAAACCTTGCTAGGAGAAGAACCCTACCTCTTGAAGCGTAATACGAGTGGTAGAAACTCCAACAAATCCAAATCAAACTTCAAGCCTTGATTTTCAAAAATTTCATCTTTGAGGCGAAATCCCCGATTTTTGGTACGTAGACGTAGCTCTCGTCACATAAATCAACTTTAGTTTTTGGCCCGAAGCGTTTCGACAAAAATCGCAAGAATAAAATGGAAGTACCCTTGATTTCTTCTCTCTTTTTCCTTTCTCTATCTCTATCGAAAATCAGCAGCCAAAATGGAGGGAAATTCTGATTTTTTTTCCCCTTTTTATACCCCTAGGATACTTGGCCCATAACTCGCCACACATCCTGTCTTTTCCTGATCTGGTTTTATCCCGAATCAATTAACTCTTATTCCGTGTTATGTTCAGAATATTTTCTTTGAACTAACTTTAACTTATTTTCTATTTTTCTCAATTTATTCCCAATCGCGTTTATCTTAATCGCGTGACACCTGATCGTATCGTAAAATGCGAAAAGTTCGACTGTCTCGAAATTCAATGAAAATTGTCTGAATAACTAGATTTCACAAGACAAATTCAACGGTGAGGTCCGTTTCGTCATTCGAGTTCTAGAAAATTTTGGATTTTTAACCCATACTGTAGTGGTTAATTACTGTTTTGCCCTTTTTCAGAAAAAAATCAAAATTTGCTGGGTTTTACAGTTAAAGGTTGTGTATAACAATAGTTATTAGACGAGTTTTAGTATGGTTGTACGAGATTTTTATTGTAAGTGGTTATGTAAAATGTGCGTGGACAGTGGAATCGTTTAATTTCGAGGTATCGTTTAATCTCGAGATACGATATGTTATCTTATTTTTTTGTTGGAATTTTGATGTTTCGATTGTATTTCTCATTTAATGTTAGTTTCTTTGACAATTGTTTGGTGAAATATTTGTGAATTTGTAGATATATGCGTGAGTCATAGTTGGTATATGGTTATGGTTGTGATACGTGGTTATGGCTCTGAGGGGTGTATGTGAACAAATGAAATGCTTCTAATAATGATGTATTGTTGATACGGACCCAGGAATATTCAAATGCATGATTTCATTAACATGTCCAATGTCTTTATGCTCTGTAAATATTTAGTTAATATAGCCTTATTCGGTTTTTTTGGCATAGCATTTGAGTTGGGTAAGATTTACCCTATGTTGGGTAGTTAATGGATGGGTTGTAAGGAAAAGGTGTTACGCAGAAAGACTATTGTAAAACTCGGGAAGGTTATGTTTGGTTTGATTTTCAAAAACTATTTTTTTGTTCTCAAAACTCTAAAAACAATGAAAATCCATTTGGTTAGCATTTTTGTTCTCAAATTTTCGGAAAAAAAAAAAAGAATTGGAGCAAAAAATTAGAAAACAAGGCAGTGTTGTTTTCGGGTGTTTTGGTGGAAAAGAAGGAAACACGGAGAACAGATTGGCTCATTAAAGAGGTCTTCCCTTCGAACCTTCTTAGCAGCAAATAAGATCTTCCTATAAAAGGTTTTTAATTTTTTCCTGTTGTTTCTCTTTTTTTCCCCCTCTCTCTCTCTCTCTCTCTCAGCAAAACCAGAAGAAAGGAATGGCAACTAGAGATCGTCTCCGGCGACTGGATCTTCTCCGGCCACTGGAGATCGTCTTCTCTGACGACTGGGAGCTCTCTGGTGACTAGGTTACTTCATAAAAAAATTTTTTTTATGGATTGGTCTCTCCCTCCCAGACTTTCTCTTTCTCTCTGAATTTCTTTCTCTCTACTTCGGCGAAACGCGACGATCTCACTTTAACAAAACCAGGCGACGCTCCAACGAGATCGTCTTCTCCGACAATGAGATCATCTTCTTCGTCTTCTCTGATGTGGGTTCTAGATATGAGTTTCAGATCTAGGTTTTAGATCTTGGTTTGTCTTCTCCGGCAACTGGATTTTCAAATCTAGGTTCTCCGGCAACTGGGATTACTCCGGCAAAGCTCCGACTACGCAGTTAAATCAATGGCTAATTTTTCTTTTTTCTTTTTAATTTTATTTAATCAAGTTTAATATATTAAAAAAAATTTATATGAAAACGTCTATCCAAACAGGTTTTACAGTTTTTTATTTTGTAAAATTATTTTTGAAATCATCTAACCAAACAAGTTCTTTGTCTTAGAAACACTTTTCTAAAACTCTTCTAAAAAACTATTTTTGGATACTGTTTTTAGAAACGCAAACCAAACATGAATTTTTATCAAAAATGTTAAAACAGTAATTTGTCACTACGATACGAGTTGAAAACCAAATTTTTCTAGAACTGGGATGATAAAATGAACATCACCGTTGAATTCATCTCGCGAAATCTAGTCACCCAGTCAGTTTTCATTGAATTTTGAGACAGTCGAATTTTTTATGTTTTATGAGGCGATCGATTGTCGCATGACTAAAATAAACGCAATTGGGAATAAATTGAAAAATGATGAAAATAATTTAAATTTAGTTCAAATAAAAATATATTAAACTTGAAACGGGACGAGATTTAATTGATTTGGGACGAAATCGGACCCGGGAAAGGCGAACTTGTGGTGCAACGAGGGCCAAGTATTCAAGGGGCATAAATAGGGGAGAAAAATCAGATTTTACCCCCATTACCCATCAGATTTTTGGAAAAGAGAGGAGGGAGGAGGGAAAGAGAAAAACCAAGGTTCCTTCATCTTCTCTCTATAATCTAGGGCCAACCTTTGGTTGGAATCCTTCGGGCCAAGAACTAAAGTTTATCTACGCGTCGAGAGCTACAACTATGTACCAAAAAGCGCAGATTTTGATGAAGTATAAAAGATAAGATTTTTGGAAATCAAAGTTCAAAGCTTGATTTGGGTTCTAGGAAGTTTTCTACAACTTGTATTATGCTCCATGAGGTAGGGTTCCTTTCCTAACTAGGTTTATTTCTAACCTAGGGTTGAAATATGAAATGGGTAAGGTGTTAAAGATGTAATCTCATGTATAACACGTACCTATTGTAGTTGAAATGTGGGAAATGGGTACAAGAATGTGTAAAATCAATTCTAGTATAAATTAGGTTGGTTGAAATTACTTGTTTGTGATTTCTTGATATATGTGGTGAAAAAGGCATGTAATGTATTTATATTATGTTTTAAAGGTGTTTGATTAAATGCCTACGTTGATTAAGTATGTTTGTACATTGAATATGTTATAACATGCTTGGGATTGATGTTGGGATATGTTGGTATATGCCTTATGATATACTGACATTGTGGAATTGGGACATGTTCATAATATGCTCATGATATGTTGAACATGACATTAGAATTTGCAATTGTACATTACATTTGCATATGCACGGGAAACATCGCATTTGTGGACATGTGGCATGACTATGGGTGTGTGCGCATGGTTTTGATCAAACACCATTCTTGGTGGATGATACGTGGTCTCAGGATAGTTGGACCAATGTTTGACTGAGTCGCACGGGTTGTATTGAAAATAGGGTCAGGGTTAGCAAGAAGGGCTAGATTGTCCCTCGGGTGCAAGACCCGGTGATTTGGATACGCACTCTATTAGTATTGAGTCTATAAAGTGTGTCGGCGATGCGGAGCCGTTGGTGAAAGTCCATAAATGTCGTGTCGGTTGGGTGCCCGTTGTTGGAAGTCCATAAATGCCCACCCCAAGAAAGACCTGGGATTTATAAATGCCCACCCCAACAGCGGGGGCTTGGAATGTTCGGATTTATACACATGGTGATTAGTACTTAAAGTTGACATATTATTATGACATTTTAAGACTAATGGTACTTTAATGGAGTTTAAGTGATGTCATTTCAGGCCCTAAACTGAACAAGGACTCAAGAACAACAAGTACCACACTTGGATGCAGCACCAGTACATTAGAGCCCAAAAATTGGAGAAGCTTGGAGCACAGCCAGAACGTTCGAACGCCAACTCACGTTCGAACGTCCACAATACACTGTAGCAGACTCAACTACTGAAGAGAAGGCGTGTTGCAGTTAGGAAAGAAGACTGGAGCTCTGAAGTACTTGAGTGCACGTTCGAACGCCAACTCACGTTCGAACGTGCACTTGAGTTTATGGAAGACCAGACCACTGCAGAGAGTTGGAACTGAACTTCACAGAAGACCACAGTGAAAGGGGTCAGAGCAAATCTGGCGTTCGAGTGCAAAAACAAGAAGAAACGTTCGAACGACAGTCAACGTTCGAACGCCCTCAGTGCAAAAACAGAAAGAACGTTCGAACGCCAACTCACGTTCGAACATTATCCACAGACTGGCAGCAGAGTTGTTGACTGTTCACTTGGACTTGGGCGGCAAACACTATTCTTTCACCCCCCCCCCCCTTGCCTCCTCCTCTTGCCTATAAATACTCCCCTTATTGGAGAGCTAAAGAGGAGAGCATAGTAGGAAGTAGATAGTGATGGAGGCTTAGACTCCCACTCTCATTGTAGTTAGTTCATTTTCCTTATGAAGTCTTTATTTTAGAGATTAGTTTGGCTTTAGCCCAACATCTCTTGCTTGTTATAACAGTAGTTTTATGCCTATGTTTATGTTTATGCTTTCATTTCTCATGCATAGAAGAGAAATAGCTCCCATCTTGGTTGAGGAAGCAACCCTCCAATCTTTGGTTGAGGAAGCCACCCTCCAAATGTGACTAGCTTTCTCCTACTTTTATTGTTCATGCATTTCACTTCCATTGCTTGAGCTTCCTTCTTTCTTAGAAGAGTGAAACTCTTCCACTTTTCTAGAGCTTGATTAAAGCCGTGAAGGGTGGAACGTGATTCACTCATTCTTTGTGGAAGATTCGCTCCGCGTTTGTTGTTACTTTATCTTTTAAAGTTCTCCACTTGGAGGGATGAGCAGCACTCACTTTTCTAGCTTTACCCAAGCCATGAAGAGTGAGTAGTTTCTCATTCACTCTTTAGTGAGAGGAGAAAGGCATGTACAAGTTATCCGGGAATCATATTTGTGCAATGTTCTTTTATGCTTAACGTTTATTTCTTCTTGTTATCGGATGATTGATTGCATCTAGCAAAGCTAAGGTACTTTGTATAATTGTGAGCTCTTTCTATGACATGGATGACTCCTGCATAGAAAGACTCATCAGTTCAAGGCAAGTACCCCGGCTAGATCCTCATGACTACCCTTCAATCTCCCCCCTTAATGTACTTCATTTAAAGAATGGACTATTAATATCATGATTGGATGTCTTGTAGAAACACTTGCTTGTTTGTAGACGGGTTAAGTCTCGGCACAGACAATTCTTGTAAACTTCTAGAAAGACATCGGAATCATGTTCTTAATTCTCACAATCCATCTTTATCTTCCGATTAACTTGCTGTTGACACGGGAGTTAATTGAGTTATCAAGCACAATTATGACAAACCGGATAACTAACTACATGTCCAGATCCTTGCACTAAAGGGTGACTCTTTTTAATTAGCATTCATCTCCTATTTTGTTAAGAAAATCTTTCTGGAAAGAATCTTATATTCTGTCCAGCAAAACCCATATCTCGCAGCAAATCAAAAAGGTTACAATCAAAAGGTCTCTACCACTGCTTGCCTTAGAGATATCAACAAAAGTTCCCTGTGGATTCGACTCCGGACTCAAACTGGACTATTACTACAGCTTGACCGCCTGCACTTGGGTGTATACATTTGGATCAAGCCATCACATGGCATTGCATGTGTTATGGGAGCCGGTGAAGGCTCGGGTTGCATTGCGCGTGTGAGTCTCATCTCATAACATAGCTTGGCATAGAGAATTTCGTTATGAATTGCATGTTCAAAGGGTGTAAATGGAGTAATATTAAGGACAAATTGATGTATCTTGGACCTTGGAATGGTCAAGTAATTGAATTGTACACAGGTTATGCTTTTGGGATTGTCCGGTACAAGGGAGACTTTGCCCAAACTTTGTGTTGTTTATGATCCTAGTGAAGGGAATGTTGTGCCGTGGTGTCGGGTTATGCGGCATTCACGGGTACTTTCGCTGGTTAATGGGTGATCAACGGGTTGACAAAGGACCCTTGGTTTTAGGGGCGTCACAACTTGGTATCAGAGCCTAGGTTCTCGATTTACCTAGGGCTTGTGGAGCATGGGTTTAGACCATTGCATCTATTGTGCATTACATGTTATGTGCTCTAAATGCTACATGTTATGTGTTATGTGAACAATATGCATGATTAAATTTATATGGAAAAGAGACACTAGGGTTAGAGAACATAACCTTGGGGGTCGAAAAAAGAAGGAACGGGACAGTTCATGGTGTAAATGTCTACTAATGGCGGCACACGCTTTACTAGTGAGACAAGGGGAGAAATCTCAATGTTTTGACTTTGATCCCTACCTCGGGATACTAAGTTAGTGCTCTATTGCTATTTGACATATGTGTAGATGGTTGATAGAGGGAGAGGACATCAGAACAGTCGAGAAGGTAGGCAGAACAACAACCAACCACCACCGGCCTTTGACCAACAAGCATTCATGGAAGCTGTAGGCACAATGAAGGCTACCTTTGAACAAGCTAGCGCCAATATGGGCCAATGAGTCTCAAGTAACCTCCAAAATTTTAAGGCCAACAAGCCACCGACTTTCATGGGAGGGGCGGATCTGATGGTGGCCGACCATTGGTTCCAGCAAGTGGATAAGATCTTAGAGGCTATAGAGATCACATCTGATGCCACTAAGATAAGACTAGCTATATTCCAGCTCAAATGAGAGGCCCATCTATGGTGGGATTGGGCAAAGGCCTCGAAGAACCTAGAGGCAATGACATAGGGAAAATTTTGGGAGCTCTTCATGGGCAAGTACTTCCCATCAGCATGAGCAAAATCCTAGGAATTCTTAGATTTGAACCAAGGGACTTTGACAGTGATGAAATACGTGGCTAAGTTCATCGAGTTAGCCCGTTTGGCCGATGATTATGTGGCCACAGACTTGGCAAGAGTGAAGAGGTTTGAGGATGGTTTGAAATTGTCTATTAGGGGAAAGATTGTAGGCCACCGCCTAAAATATTTAGACTTAATGATAGAGACGGATATGGCCATTGAGAGAGAGGTGGAAGACGTAAGGGGCATCCGGGAGGCGGGTGCTAAGGATAAGAAGAAGAAGGGCCAATCCTCTTCTTCTAGTTCAGGGAAGAAGTAAAAGACTTCTAACCCACAAGGGTTTCAAGGACAGGGTTGTAGTTATCAAGGCCAAGGCCAAAGTCAATCCTACCAAGATGGGAGAAACTTTGGGACTTCCCACTAGGCAGGCCAGAGGACATGTTTCATATGCCACCAGGTGGGTCACATAAAGCGGGATTGTCCTTAGAGGCAGGGATCCCAGAGCTATGGGGCATCTCAGTCCCAGTCATCGGTGGGGCATCCACAGACTTATTTCATATCTCTCTACCCCACCATGGGCCAGGGAAACCAGTTTTAGTTCTAGGGTGCTACATAGGCCCCTACCACTTCACGAGCAGGGACTTCGCAATCAGGCCAGTTGGGCCAAGGCATGGGTCGAGGCCGAGGACAGGGCTAATAGGCCAGGACTTCGAGGACTCAAGGGGCAAGTCTACGCCATCACACCTCAGACCGAGTCAGTGGATCAGTCAATTATTTAGGGTACATTTCTACTCTCTCGCTTATGGGCAAGAGTATTATTTGGCTCTGGTGCATCACATTCATTTATTTATGCATCATGTGTAAGGGATTTGGGCTTAGAGGTTGAGACCTTGGAAGATCTATTGCATGTGAGTTCTCCCCAATGAGCTAGAGTATGCATTGATCATATATGTCAGGGTTGTGAGCTAGAGATCTTGGGGATTCTACTCACCGTGGACCTTAGGGTCATGGACATGTTGGATTTTGATGTCATCTTTGGGATGGATTGGTTGACGGCTCACCGATTCATCATTGATTGTGATCGAAAAAGGGTCACGACTTGTACACCGGAGGGTGTTTGTTTCAAGTTTCATGGGGAGAAACATGATGTTTTGCCCCAAGTAGTGTATGATTCTCATTGGCATGGGCAATGGATGGGCTGGCTTGTGAGCCTTACCCTAGAGGACGAGGTGAGATAGGAGTTGGGTCTACCTCGGGTGGTTTGTGAGTATGACGATATTTTTCCGGAAGAACTACCGAGATTACCTCCACATCGGGATGTAGACTTCACCATTGAGTTACAACCCGGTACATCCCCTATTTCCATGACTCTGCATAGAATGGCACATATTGTGTTGCAAGAACTCAAGATCCAATTGCAAGAATTGTTGGACAAGGGCTTCATTAGACTGAGTATCTCACCGTGGGGTGCTCCGGTGTTGTTTGCCAAGAAGTAGGACAAGACTCTTTGGCTATGTATAGATTACCAGAAGTTGAATAGGGTTACTATCAAGAATAAATACCCTTTGTCGTGAATTGATGACTTATTTGATCACCTGAGAAGGGCGCGGATCTACTCCAAGTTAGATCTAAGCACGGGATACCATCAGTTGAGGATTAGGGAGGTGGATATCCCTAAGACGGCATTAGGACGTGATATGGGCATTTCGAGTTTACTGTGATGCCTTTTGGATTGACGAATGCCCCTGACGGCATTCATAGATCTCATGCATAGGGTGTTCCAACCCTACCTAGATCAATTTGTCGTGGTCTTTGTTGATGATATCCTGATCTACTCCAAGTCGAAGGAGGAGCATGAGGGTCACTTGAGGGTTGTTCTTCAGACCTTGAGGGACCATCAATTGTACGTCAAGTTCAGCAAGTGAGAATTTTGGCTGATAGAGGTAAAATCTCTAAGACAATTGGTGTCGGCTTCGGGTGTATCCGTGACCTCGGAGAAAGTTAAGGCAGTCATGACTTCAAGGATGCTTGATGAGTGGGTTTTATACCTACGAATTGAGTATTTTCGGCTTAATGAAATTGCAAGTTTTCAAATATTTTATGTTCCTTTTTATTTGTTTGTGTGTTTTGATGTTATTTTGTAGGGATCATCATTTGGAAGGAAACAATATCATTTGGAAGGAAACGAGGTCAATTTGGAGCTTAAGTATTGGATTTTTGAAGACTAAGTATTAAGGGAAGCTTTAGGCTTAAAAGGAGACAGCGCCTAATCAGCGCCTAGGTGCTTGCAAAGCAGTAACTTAGCGCCCCTGCGCTGGTTTTAAGCGCCTAGGCGCTTGTGTTGGCTCTGGATGCGAATTCTGACTTATTTTGGAGCCGAAATTGAACTCTAATGTCACATATATGCTAGGGTTTGAGTTAGAAAGAAGGCTAGAGAGAGATTGAAGATTGCAACTAAGTTTTCATTCTTTTCTCTTACTTTTAGTTCTTTATTTTTTTGAGATGTTGTTTAATTTGAGGATGATGTTTTTCAATTACATTATGAACTAAATTTTTATTAAAATTACAACAGAACCTAATGTTTCGTTAAATTGATCTACTCTCGTTTTCTAGTTCTTATTGATCATATATAAGTTGTTTATCATATTTTGTGCTTAATATATAATTGTGTGGCCAACAATTAATTTGATAACCTAGATGAAATGGGGAGATGAATTCTAGGTTTAGATTAGAATATGATGACATGCGTCTGATTGATTCTTCTTCGGATTGAATAGTTGGGTTTGTGTATATGATAGGAATATACCTATATATCGTGTGTAACTTTTATGTGAGTTTGGACTTAATGAATATATTCCAACTTATTTTGCATAGGAATATAGTAATTTAATTGGGAGATATATATTCATCTAACTATCGGAAGAGGTTTGATAAATAATTTTGAAGTCTCAGTTAACAACTTATTTTGATCAATTAACTAGAAAGAGATTGGAAAGATTTATACGAAGCATCAGGGGAAGTTGTAATCTTAAATTCTTTTATTCGGTGAAATCAACCATTGTTCAATAATTTTAGGTTTAGTTTTAAATTAGTGAATTCATAGTTTAATTCCAATTTTTTAAATAAAATTGAATTGATATAAAGTTAGTACTTGGAAGTTATTAATAATAATTCTCCGTAGGAACGATACTCTACTTATCACTTTATTACTTGTTGATCGTGTATACTTGCACGTAAATTGTCAATATCAAATTCGGACAACAAGTTTTTGGCGCCGTTGCCGAGGAACTATTCTAGTAGTTATTTCAATATTAATTTCAATCAATTTGATCTTAGTTTAAACTTATTTAATTTTATGTTTTAATTGTTTTCGCAAGCACTCTTGAATTTTGTATGCAAACACGATCTACCGATCAGGAACCTCTACCGTACGAAGACGAAATCGAGAGAAGGTTCCGAAACTTGCGAAAGCATTGTCAAGAAGTAAATAATCAATAAACTATGGCTGAAGATGGACATAAATCGCTCAGGGATTATGCTATGCCGCTTGTTACAGAAATACAATCGAGCATTCAAAGGCTCACAATTCAAGAAAATAGTTTCGAGATCAAGTCGGGTACCATCCAAATGATTCAGAATTCAGTACAATTTGGGGGTTTGCCTAATGCTGACCCAAACGATCATTTGGTGAGTTTTCTGGAGATTTGCGACACATTCAAATACAATGGGGTTTTCGAAGATACGATTAGACTCCGACTTTTCCCTTTCACACTTCGTGATAAGGCAAAGAGTTGGTTGTATTCATTGCCACCTGGTTCTATTGCTACGTGGACAGATTTAGGTCAAAAATTCTTAGCTAAATTCTTTCCACCAGCTAAAACAGCAAGGATGAGAAACGACATCACTTCATTCACACAACATGATTCTGAGACTCTCTATGAAGCTTGGGAGCGATTCAAAGACTTACTCCAAAAATGCCCTCACCATGGTATTCCTAAGTGGTTGCAAGTTCAAACATTCTACAATGGGTTGTTTAGTGCTACCCGAACTAGTATCGATACAGTTGCAGGAGGGGCATTGATGAGGAATAATTTCGATGAAGCCTACGAGTTATTGGAGACGATGGCAGCCAACAATTATCACTGGCCATTTACCAGGATTAATCAGCTAAAGGTAGCAGGAATTTATGAAGTTGATGTAGTTACTGCATTGGCTGCATAGGTTGCTACGTTGTCAAAGAAGATTGATGCTCTAGGGGTGCAGTCTATTCAGAGTGTGGCAGTTGTCTGTGAATTGTGTGCAGGGAACCATCCGAGCAATCAATATGCAATTAGTTCAGAGTTGGTACAATACGTTGGTAACTTCAACAGGCAGCAACATGGCAATAATTTCAACAATTATAACCCTGGTTGGAGGACTCATCCGAACTTGTCTTGGAATAATAATCAAGCCCAAACTTCTGCTCCAAGAAAATCATACCCACCAGGCTTTCAGAATCAAGCTCCACCACAGCAGGAAAAGAAGTCAAATTTGGAGGAGCTGTTTTCCAGGTACATATCACAAAATGAGACAATGATGAACAGTATGGATGTATCAATTCGAAACCTGGAAAACCAGATGGGTCAACTCGCTAATGTCATTAACAACCGACCTCAAGGCACTCTACCTAGTGATACAGAGATCAATCCTAAGAGAGAAGGTAAGGAGTACTGCAATGCTATTACATTACGAAGCGGAAAAGAGTTACCTGAGGTTGTTGGTGGAACTCCAAAACAATCACATGGAGATGATAGTAAGGATGAAGAAAGCAAGAATATGGAACATGAAAAGAAGGCAGAAGATCAAGTTGGATGTTCTAATGAAGGCAAGCAGAGTCCTATTGTGCCTCCAGTGCCATTTCCACAACGTTTGCAGAAACATAAGTGGGATAAGCAGTTCTCTAAATTATTGGATGTGTTTAAGAAGCTCTAAATAAATATTCCTTTCGCAGAAGCAGTGGAGAAAATGCCTAATTATGTGAAATTTTTGAAGAAAATTTTGTCAAAGAAGAGAAAACTAGGCGATTTTGAGATAGTTGCACTTACGGAGGAGTGCAGTGCTATTCTTCAAAAAAAGCTACCACTAAAGCTCACAGATCCATGTAGCTTTATAATTCCATGCACAATAGGCAGTCAATTTTTCAGGAAAGTATTGTGTGACTTGGGAGCTAGTATTAACTTAATGCCGCTTTCAATTTATCAGCAATTGGGTTTGAAGGAAGCGAAGCCTACTAACATCACATTACAGCTTGCGGATAGATCACTCACTTATCCAAGGGGCATAGTTGAGGACGTTTTAGTTAAAGTGGATAAGTTCATTTTTCCAGCTGATTTCATAGTCATAGATTGTGAGGAAGATAGGGAAATACCTATTATTCTTGGGCGACCATTCTTAGCAACGGGGAGAAAACTTATTAATGTACAGAAAGGTGAGCTAACTATGCGAGTCCAAGATCAATAGGTCACATTCAATGTATTTTCAGCTATGAAATTTCCAAAGGAAGCGGAAGAATATTTTCGGGTTGATTTGGTGGAAGATGCAGTGAATGAGGTATTCATAGGAAGTTGTATTTCAGATGCCCTTAAGAAAACCAAGTTATATAAAGAGAAGGTAAAAAGGTGGCATGATAAGAAGATCATTGAGCAGAAGTTTGAGCCGGGACAAGCTGTACTCCTTTTTAATTCGTGGTTAAAGCTCGTCCCGGGAAAACTCAAATCAAGGTGGTCAGGGCCATTTATTATTACTAAGGTGTTCCCGCATGGAGCGGTTGAAGTTGAGGAAAGCAATTCGAAGATAACTTTCAAGATGAACGGGTAGAGACTTAAGCACTATTGGGGCGACGATATTGATCGCCAAAAGACCTCAATTAACCTTGTCGACCAGGGATGATACAGGGAGTAGTCAGGCTGATGACTATAAAACAAGCGCTATTTGGGAGGTAACCCAAAAGTCTAGCTTTTAATTTTTATGTTTATGTCAATTTAGTTTTATTTATTTATTTATTAGTTTTGTTTAGGAGTAATCATATTATTAGATTACTAGTGCATTTTAATTACTATCTCGATTGCTTGTAGGTACCGAGGATCGAAAAGAAATAACAAAAAGAGAGAAAGAAAGTAAATCAGGCAACACCCCACTACCAAGACTGCGCCTATTCAGCGCTTACCTAGCGCCCAGGCGCTTGAACACTGCCAAGACAGCGTCTATCCAGCGCCTAGGCGCCTGCACACTGCTGCCCCAGCGCCCAGACAGCGCCTACCCAGCGCCTAGGCGCTTGCCCACTGCCCAGCCAGCGCATTTCCAGCTCCTACCCAGCGCCCAGGCGCGCCCCGGCGCGCCCCTGCTACTTCAAACTCGAAATTTTTGCCTTATAAACACCCAAAACTGCTCCAAACTCAGAATTTTCAGCATTATAACACCTCTTTCAGCTCTACATTCTTGGACAAGAAGCTCACCACATCAACTCCTACCACTCCCAAAAATTTCAAACCTCTAAAAATACATACACCCCAACTCTTATTCACCCAAAATTCCATTCAATCATCTTGAATCTCTCAACCTCTTTTAGATAACAATCTTACCCCTCATGGACATCAATGAGTCTCAACTAGCACCAAGGACTTCTCCATTCTCCATGGGTAAAGATTAAGCTTTGCAACGTGAGTTTCCTAGTCCACCTATATTTTCCGAATACACTCCCGACTCAGCGGACGACGAGGACGCTGACGATGATGCCGACTAGCGAAGTCTCAGGGAAGTCCTCTGTCCTAATTTTTTCCTACTTTATACTTTGAGGACAATGTTTAGTTTAAGTTAGAGGGTGTTTTCTTGGTTGCATTTTCATTATTAGGTACGCATTTAGATTGCATGTTTTATTCCAACTTGAGTAATAGGTAGAGTGAATTTGATTATGGCCAATGAGGAATGGGATTAATTGTTAATTCAAGGGAAATTGATGAACATGTCGAGTCTGTAGTTTGACATACTAGTTGTTCTTACACTGTTTGTGATATTTTCATGCATGAGCACATACCCATCTGTTTGGTTAGTTATTATTTAGAGAATTTATTTAGTTAAATGCTTGTGGGAGATATCATTGAAACTTTAGAAAACTTATTTAAGCATCATTCAAAGCGAATTGAGGTATTCATATAAATTTGAGGAAAATATTGGTTATGATGGGTTAGTATAAAAAAAAAAAAAAAAGTTTTTGAAAATTATTTTGATTTGATCCTTCATAAGTTAGATGAAAAAAAAAATATAGGAAGACAAGAAACAAGAAAGGGGCATGTGGTGAGTAGAGATGGAGCGTAAAACTCACTCACTCATAAACACATGCTGAGAACGAGATAGAGCGTAAAACGCACTGGTTCAAGAAAATGCGAGATGGAGCGTAAAACGCACTTGCTCAATAGGAGGTGAGATGGAGCATAAAATGCACTCACCAAATGAATGGAAAATAGAAAGAAAAAAAAAAGTGAGATAAAAAAAAAATCTGTGTACCTTCTAGTTATATGTTTGCCTTAATTAGCAGAGGTTGGTGTGAAACGTAAGTTCATAGAGTTGATATTGAGTATCTCCTATGAAGCATTTGATTACATAAATGTATTTGGGTGATGACTAGCTTGAACAGTTCGGATATGTACATGTATTTAAAGGGTCATGAGCAGAGGTAAAATTAAGGAGTATGTTGAATTGATAGATTTTGCACTGTTTTGAAGTTTCCCATGAATTATTATTTGTAGTAACTTTTGGGGCCATTATTTAGATTCATATTGATCCATTGTTTGAGTAGTTGTTAGAATTAATTTTTATAGTTTTTGTTCTTAGTATTTTGCTTGAGGACAAGCATAGATTTAAGTTTGGGGGTATTTGATGAGTGAGTTTTATACCTACGAATTGAGTATTTTCGACTTGATGAAATTGCAAGTTTTCAAATATTTTATGTTCCTTTTTATTTGTTTTGTGTGTTTTGATGTTATTTTGTAGGGATCATCATTTGGAAGGACAAAAGATCATTTGGAAGGAAACGATGTCAATTTGGAGTCTAAGTGTTGGATATTTTAAGACTAAGTATTAAGGGAAGTTTTAGGCTTAAAAGGGGACAACGCCTACCCAGCGCCTAATCAGCGCCTAGGTGCTTGCAAAGCAGTAACTCAGCGCCCTTGCGCTGGTTTTAAGCGCCTAGGTGCTTGTGTTGGCTCTAGACACAAATTTTGACTTGTTTTGGAGTCGAAATTGAACTCTAATGCCACATATATGCTAGGGTTTTAGTTGGAAAGAGGGGATACTGATTTCGGGGGCTGCTAACATAAAAAATAACCAAGAATTGATAGAAAATTGAAGGCAAGAATCGAAGGAAGCAACACGAAGAAAATCGGGATTGAAGGCTAGAGAGAGATTGAAGATTGCAAAAAAGTTTTCATTCCTTTTCTCTTACTTTTAGTTCTTTATTTTTTTGAGATGTTGTTTAATTTGAGGATGATGTTTTTCAATTACATTATGAACTAAATTTTTATTAAGATTGCAACGGAACTTAATGTTTAGTTAAATTGATCTACTATCGTTTCTAGTTCTTATTGATCATATATAAGTTGTTTATCATATTTTATGCTTAATATATAATTGTGTGGCCAACAATTAATTTGATAACCTAGATGAAATGGGGAGATGAATTCTAGGTTTAGATCAGAATATGATGACATGCATCTGGTTGATTCTTCTTCGGATTGAATAGCTGGTGTAATGCCCCAAAACACACCCTGGACGGCATTACATTCTTAAACATTCATATCATGAGAGCACTAATATAATTCCATCAATAGAAAAAATTTTCCATTCATCATCCATAGAATTTACAATATCATCCCAAAAGAATAAGCCAAGCTATGGCATTTACATCTCAAAGAATCAAACGTAACTTAGCAGCGGAATAACAAAAGAAAACTAAACTTCACATGATTTGAAAATAAATTCTCAAGTCTAGTACAAAAGAAGCTATGTCTCTACAGGTCCACCTCGGGATTTAGATTCCCCTCGGGTGGGGCCTCCCAATACCCCGGCTCGTCAACTCCGAGATTCTCCTCTAGCACCAAATCTGAAAATGTTTAACTGTAGGGGGTGAGCACTAAGCTCTGTAGCAACATTCCTCCCAAACTCGAACAAGGTTTATAAAAGCATATAAAATGGTCGGTCTCATTTCACAAATAGCATATATAATCTTTGAAGTAAAACAGGGATATTTTAGAATGGATCTCAAGTTTAAGTAGCAACAGTAATTTAAATGAATAGTAAAAGAAACCCAGATCCAACACATATCCATTTCCCAAAATATAAACAATTTTCCCACAAGACCTTGAGGAATCTCATACTCCCACAAGTTCTTGTAGGTAACCATTTTTCATAATAATACAATAATCCATCCATATGTATATGTATCTCAAACATGATGTAAGGCAAACCCCAGGAATCAACACATTGAGTAATATCTAGCCCACACACACCCACACAAATCTTATCAAAGATATTCATCCTTTAGGAAGGGCGTATGCCATACCAATGGCAGTGACGTATCCAACCCAGGTATTAGTATACTAACCCTCTGACACGGCACCCGTGAGCAATAGCAGTTTAGTCTTACCAAAGCACTAACCCCACTACGAGTGGTAGGGAAAATGCCAACCCACACGGAGCAAGCAACACGCCTACCCATTCTACGATATCTCGTCAAAGGCCACTCATGGTCATCCCACACTCATAAGAGATACAATACCAAACCCAATTTCACAATTTACAAGTATATCTTAAAAACCCCCAAATTTATCACATGACAATTTCAATAAACAATTACAAAAATACAAGAGATCACCACAACATCATTTTATTACTCAACACCAAGCGCTATGATTTCAAAATCAATAATAAAGGAAGAATTTAAGAAGAAATCCATCACTCTCCAATAACTAGGGTTTTGAAACACAAAAAGAGATTTCATGGGTATTCAACCCTAACTTTGTTAAAAACATGTAATCTTTGCCCAAAAGACTAAGAGAGGATGATTTCATATCATATATATAACATTTAGAGCAAAACATACATATATACATAAGTCCTAACCTCAATGTAAGAGAAAGAGAAGAAATTCCCTACCTTCTTCTTCCTTAGTGTTCTTTGAGGAACTTGAAGTTTTGATCCTCTTCAATGTGTAAATCCTCTCTTGATCTTGTGTTTTCCCCTTCTTTCCTCCTCTCTAAGTCTTCCTAGGGTTAGAAATGTTGAAATGATGCAAAGATAGGCGTCCTTATGTATTTATAGGGTGAGAAATGGCCTCTTGTGCGCGATTTCTGAAACCCAGATTCGTCATTGGCGTTCGAACGTCATTGGCGTTCGAACGGTCGTTGCTCCCAGTACTTTTGTTTTTCCATCAGACAAGAGTACTGGAACGCACTTTCGTTCGAACGTTTATTCACGTTCGAACGGAATTCCTGTTTTTGCTGAAACTTCCAGTGAAGTTTTGGCCTATTTAGAGATTGATTTGGAAATTTTTCGTGAATCACTATTTTGTAGCCCTGGAAGTATACTATCTACTGTCAAAATTTCAGATCAAATGGACATCAGGATAAAAAGTTATGATCCAAACACTAAGGTAGTGTCTAAAATTCTTCTACCCAAATTTTCTCTAAAGTGTGCTTTCACTCCGGAATACTTCCTAGCTTCCAATACATACCCTATTACCTCGCCTAACATTTTTATTTCTACTCTTACAATCTACATAGTTCATGCATACATCATCACATATCCACATTTTTACAACAAATACTTACTATATATCTATATACATATATAAAAGAAAATGCGGGGTGTTACAGCTGGGTTTGTGTATAGGAAAGGAATATACCTATATGCCGTGTGTAACTTTTATGAGAGTTTGGACTTAATGAATCTATTCCAACTTATTTTGCATAGGAATATAATAATTTAATTGGGAGAGATATGTTCATCTAACTATCGGAAGAGGTTTGATAAAAAAAATTGAAGTCTCAGTTAACAACTTATTTTGATCAATTAACTGGAAAGAGAGTGGAAAGATTTATACGAAGCATCAGGGGAAGTTGTAATCTTAAATTCTTTTATTCGGTGAAATCACTCATTGTTCAGTAATTTTAGGTTTAGTTTTAAATTAGTGAATTCATAGTTTAATTCCAATTGCTTAAATAAAATTGAATTGATATAAAGTTAGTACTTGGAAATTATTAGTAATAATTCTCCGTGGGAACAATACTCTACTTATCACTTTATTACTTCTTGATCGTGTATACTTGTACGTAAATTGTCAATATCAAATTCGAACAATAATGCCAAAGTTAGTCTTCGAGATACGTAACTTCTTGGGATTGGTGGGGTATTACAGGAGGTTCATTGAGGACTTCTCCTGACTAGCTGAACCTATGATTTGATTGACTAGGAATGAGGTCAAGTTTCATTGGGATGACTCGTGTGAGAAGGCATTCCAAAAGTTGAAGATGAGGCTTACTTCAGCTCCTATTCTGATAGTTTCGGAGAGGGGACAGAGGTACACGGTGTATCGTGATGCCTCGAAGGATGGACTTGGATGTGTATTGATGCAGTCTGAGAAGGTGGTGGCTTATGGTTCTCGGTAGTTAAAGAGTCACGAGCAAAACTACCCCACGCACGACATGGAGTTGGCGGCCATTGTCTTTGCCTTGAAGGCTTGGTGCCACTATTTGTATGATGAGCAGTTTGAGGTATTTTCGGACTACAAGAGTCTGAAGTACATCTTTACGCAGTGAGACCTCAATATGAGGCAACGCAGGTGGATGGAGTATTTTGAAGACTATGACTTCACTTTACATTACCATCCCAGTAAGGCAAACATGGTGGCTGATGCACTCAGTCGGAAGTCACGGGGAGTCTTGGCTAGTGTGGCTTCCCTGGAATGACAGATGCTCGAGACCGTGGGATAGTTCGTGTTGTACTAAAGGGGTCAGGCTCAGGGCACTTGGGGAGTTTGGCGGCTATGCCTTCCCTACTGAGCAAGGTGATCGAGTGCTAGGGGCAGGATACAGAGATATTGTCCATCAGGGACCGAGTACAGTCGGGTACGAGTGACGAGGGTTGGGCCATTCACGCGAATGATAGTCTTCAGTTCAGGGGAAGGGTTACGGTTCCCCAATTTGCGGATCTGAGAGAGGAGATCCTTAGGGAGTTTCATTGTTCTTGTTTTGCTATGCATTCAGGTGACACGAAGATGTACCATGATCTTCGTCGTCAGTACTATTGGAGTGGGATGAAAAGGCACATTGGAGATTTTGTTAGTTGATGTCTCATGTGTCAGCAAATCAAGGCTGAGCACCAGAGACCAGCAGGGTTGCTCCAGCCTTTAGAGGTGACTGAGTGGAAGTGGGAGCACGTCACGATGGATTTTATGACCCACTTGTCAAGGACATCGTGGGGGCATGACGCGATGTGGGTGATAGTAGACAGGCTTACGAAGTCGGCACACTTTTTGGCAGTGCATATGACCTTCACACTGGAGGAATTCTGCAGGTTATATATACTGGAGATTATCCGGTTACATGGGGTGCCCGTATCATAGTATCATATCGGGATCCCAAGTTCACAACCCATTTTTGGGAGATTTTCTAACGGGCTATGGGGACATAGTTAATTATGAGCACAACTTTTCATCCCCAGACGGACAGTTAGTCAGAGAGGATCATCCAGACTTTAGAGGACATGCTACGGGCATGCGTCTTCGATCTCAACGGAAGCTAGGATGAGCACTTATCCTTAGTGGAGTTTGCCTACAATAATAGTTATCAGGCAAGCATACAAATGACACCCTATGAGGCACTTTATGGGAGGTCGTGTCATTCTCTGGTTTGTTGGACGAAGATTGGAGAGAGACCATCTACGGGTCCGAATTTGGTTAGAGACGCCTCAGAGAAGGTAGGCTTGATACGAAAGCGTCTTCTCACGGCTCAGAGCCGGCAGAAGAGCTATGCAGACAGACGGCAGTGACCTTTGGAGTTCATGGTCGAAGATCACGTCTTCTTAAAGGTGATGCGCAAGAGACGAGTGGTCAGGTTCGAGAAGCGGGAAAAACTGTCGCCGAGGTATATCGTTCGAGGCACTCAAGAGGGTTGGTATAGTCGCTTACCATTTGGCGTTGTCGCCAAATTTATCTGGTGTTCACGCGGTGTTCCATGTCTCCATGCTCCGTAAGTACACTCCAGATCCAACACATGTGGTGGATTGGGGGCGAGCTGGTTGTTGATGCAAATGGGACCTTTGGGGAGGGACCGATGCGTATCATGAATAGTCGAGAGCAGGTTTTGCAAGGCAAGACCGTAAGGCTGGTGAAAGTGCAGTGGCAGCACAGTGGTGTGGAGGAGGCGACATGGGAGCGTGAGTACATTATACGTACCAGTTATCCGTTCTTGTTTGATGATGGAGGTACATTCTTGTGATCATAAGTGTTATATGACTTGTTGCATATGCATGTGTTTATGTGTGCATGTGTGTTTAAATTTCGGGGACGAAATTTCTTTTAAGGGGAAAAGAATGTAAAACCCGGAAAAATTTATTTTTTTATGAAAAAGGGCAAAACGGTAATTTATCACTATGGTACGAGTTGAAAATCCAAACTTTTCTAGAACTCAGATGACGAAACGAACCGCACCGTTAGATTCATCTCGCAAATATAGTTACCCAGTCAGTTTTAATTGAATTCCGAGGCAGTCTAATTTTTTGTATTTTACGAGACGATCGGGGGTCACGTGACTAAAATAAACGTGATTGGGAATAAATTGCGAAACGAAAAAAATAATTGAAAGTTAGTTCAAATAAAAATATATTAAACTTGAAACTGGACGATATTTAATTTATTCGGGATGAAATCGGACACGAAAAAAGGCGGACGTGTGGCGCAACGAGGGCCAAGTATCCAAGGGGTATAAATAGTGGAGAAAAATCAAATTTTCTCTTCATTACCCATCAAATTTTCGGAAAAGAGAGGAGGGAGAGGGGAAAGAGAAAAACCAAGGTTTCTTCATCTTCTCTTTACAATCTAGGGCCAACCTTTGGTCGGGATCCTTCGGGCCAAAAACTAAAGTTCATCTACGCGTCGAGGACTACAACTATGTACCAAAAAGTGCGAATTTTGACGAAGTCTAAAAGACGAGATTTTTGGAAATCAAGGTTCAAAGCTTGATTTGTGTTCTAGGAAGTTTTCTACAACTTGTATTACGCTCCAAGAGGTAGGATTCCTTTCCTAAATAGATTCATTTTCAACCTTGGGTTGAAATATGAAATGGGTAGTGTTAGAGATGTAATCTCATGAATGACACATACCTATTGTAGTTGAAATATGGGAAATGGGTACAATAATGTGTAAAATCAATTCTAGTATAAATTGGGTTTGTTGAAATTACTTGTTTGTGATTTCTTGAGATATGTGGTGAAAGAGGCATGCTATGTGTTTATAATTATGCCTTGAAGGTGTTTGATGAAATTACTACGTTGATTAAGTATGTTTGTACATTGAATATGTTATAACATGCTTGGTATTGATGTTAGGATATGATGGTATATGCCTTTTGATATATTGACATTGTGGAATTGGGACATGTTCATAATATGCTCATGATATGTTGAAAATAACATTGGAATTTGTAATTGTACATTATATTTCCATATGCACAGGAAACATCGCATTCGTGGGCATGTGACATGAGTGTAGGTGTGTGTGCATGGTTTTGATCAAACACTGCTCTTGGTGGATGATACGTGGGCTCGGGAAAGTTGGACCAAGGTTCGACTGAGTCGCATGGGTTGCATTGAAAATAGGGTCGGGATTAGTAAGAATGACTAGATTGTCCCTCGGGTGCAAGGGCCGATGATTTGGATACACAATCTGTTGGTATTGAGTCCATAAAGTGTCGGCATATGCAGAGCCATTGGTGGAAGTCCATAAATGACGTGTCATTTGGGTGCCTGACTTGATCCGAAATGTGTACACCCAAGTGCAGGCGGTCAAGTTGTAGTAATAATCTGGTTTGAGTCCAGAGTCGAATCCTCAGGGAACTATGGTTGGTGTTCTTTGAAGTAAATAGTGAGAAAGACTTGTAACTGGAAATATTATGATTTTGAAGTTGTGGGAAGTTTTGGATAGAATGTAAAATTCTTTCCAATGGGTATTTTTTCTAGACAAAATATAAGATGATTAAATGTAACAAACACTCTTTGGTTCGGGAATCAGAATATGTAGTTGATTATCCGGTGCATTATGTTTCTGCTTTATAACTCAATTAACTCCCGTGTCAACGGCAAATTAATCGGAAGATAGGAATGAAGTGCAATAATTGTGGACATTGAAAGTTTGTCATGAAGAGTTAGTTAGGGTACTTGCCTTGAATCAATGGATCTTTCCATGTAGGAGTCATCCATTTATCATAGAAAGATCCGTTGATTATACAAAGTACATTTACTTTGCTAGGTGCATTCAATCACCCAAAAATCAAGTGGAGTATAGAACATTTAAGCATAAATGTGATACACAAACATAATGTCCGGATTAATCTTTTACATATCTATCATCCCTTCCCAAAGAGTGAATGAGGACTACTCACCCTTCATAGCTATGGTAAAGCTAGAATGATGAATGGTACTCATCCCCAAAAGGTGTTACAAATTAAATTCTCAAGCACTAGAAGTGAAATGCTTTAAAGTAAAATAGCTAAACAAGGAGCCGATCTTCGACAAAGAATGAGTGAATCACGTTCCACCCTTCACGGCTTTGGTAAAGCTCTAGAAAAGTGGAAGAGTTTCACTCCTCTAAGGGGAAGAAGGAAGCTCCAACAATGGAAGTAAAAGAAAACAATACTTAAATTAAAAGAAAGCAATAAATACTTGGTGTTTAATCCACAACCAAGAGATGATAATACATAAAAGAAAACAACAACTTCTTGGTGTTTAATCCACAACCAAGATATAATAAAAACATAAAAGAAAACAATAACTTCTTGGTGTTTAATTCACAACCAAGATCTAATAAAAAGAAAACAACAACTTCTTGGTGTTTAATTCACAACCAAGATCTAATAAAAAGAAAACAACAACTTCTTGGTGTTTAATTCACAACCAAGATCTAATAAAAAGAAAACAATAACTCAAGAAAGTAAATAAAGCAATAATACTTGAAAGATGATTCAAGAAAAAGATTCAAGACCTTTGGAGTGTTTTCCACTAGGAAGAAATGTTCTTTACAAGAAAAATGAAACAAGAGAAGGATGCCCATTACAAGCCCCCAAGGGGGGTATTTATAGGCATCCAAATTACAAATATCCTAAAAGATATTTATCCTAAAATATATTTAATTACAAATATTCTAAAAGATATTTATCCTAAAAGATATTTAATTACAAATATCCTAAAAGATATTTATCCTAAAAGATATTTAATTACAAATATCCTAAAAGATATTTATCCTAAAAGATATTTAATTACAAATATCCTAAAAGATATTTATCCTAAAAGATATTTAATTACAAATATCAAGAAGATCTTGATTTACACTTTGATCTCCCTTTGTTTTGAGCTTTAATAATTTACACCCTATGCTTTGATAAGTTGCTCTCCATGCTTTGATAATTGGCTCCCGTCGTTTTGACGCATAAAAACCTGAAAAGAACAACATTCAATGCATTATCCTTAATTCACACATTAACCCTAATTAGATTTATTTTGACTAGTTTAACTTTATTTAATTACACAATTGACCTTTTAATTTAATTACATTTTGCATTAATTAGGGTTAATCACACCCCCCAACCTAAACATTACTAGTCCCTAGTAATAAATAACAGCATAACAAAATCACTTTCGTAGATAACACGATTGCATTTAGCATATGCAATAAGCCGTTAAACCCCTAGGTGATTCCTAGTGGACGAGTTTTGTCTCGTGAAGGTTTTCAGTGAAGCTACCTACAAACTCCATTGTGAAAAAAAATGTGTATATGCATTAGCACCATGATAGTTGAAATTTTTTTTTTTTTTTTTTTTTTTTTTTTAGAACATAGAACACTTCTCTGTCATTGGTACGTAATATACGCAAAAATAAACACTTGTTATATTGGTATTTGAAATTCCCTATGTAGTAAGAATGATCATTCTAGCAACAAGAATTGTTATATAACAAACACTCCACTTTACTACCTTCCATGGATAGCTTCGATTTCACAAACCTCTCGTAGAATGCTCTCAGCAAAAATTCACTCCGATTATAGTGACTTGTCTCTCACGGGGCATGTGATCAGAAGGTGGCCAATCGAAAAATCACATGCACAATTAGGAAGGAAGTGAAGTTTACGGAAACAAACTAATCATGTTTGGCATAATCTCATGAAAGAATATTGATGCAATTTAAAGAAATACTATTTACCATACCCCAATTTTGATTAACAACACACACATGTAACAGACTTGAGATCAATTAGGGCTTTTCATAGGTTGTAGCGTGGCCAGAGGTCAGTGGCTAATGAAATGACGTCAGAGGTTTTCAAAAGCTGTCTTTTCATTCTGTAATGTAGCACACTTCTTTCTAGCTTTTCGACATTTTGCCAAGAAATGATTTCTCCTTATCATCGAAAAGTAATCTCCACAGTTTTCCCATTTCTTTGCATTTCTGTGTCATATTAATTAATAAGAGTGTGCAAGAAAATTAGATAGCAATGGTGTGTCCAGTATGTTTTCTTGTGGCTTGGTAAATATTTGGGTTTATCAAAGAAGAAATCATACATTGAGGGCTCAAACATGGCTGACTAGGGAAATAATTTTGCAGAAAAAATGGCTAAGGCTCAATATCAAATCAAA